>OU342742.1:526139223-527577929 GCA_910589775.1 Avena eriantha | reverse complement strand
GCCAGAAAAAGAGCTTGATGGCCCAAAATATATTCGAGCTCGTTGGGGAACCCCAAGAGGAAGGTATGATGAGCACAACATCAAGTTTTTCCTCAGTTATGAAACCAAGGCTATCGAACCAGTAGGAGCAAGTAAACACCTCCAAGGTGTTGTTTCCAACTTGGAATCCTGCACAACACAACCACAGAACTTTGCCCCCAACTTACAGTGAGGTTGTCAATCTCACCGGTTTTGCTGAAACAAAGGATTAAACGTATCATGTGGAAGAAAGTAGTATCTTGCATAAAGTAAACAAAAAACAGTAAACAACTTGTAGATTGATGGTAAAAGAATGGACCGGGGTCCGTAGTTCACTAGTGGTGATTCTCCTTAAGATAGATGACATGTTGGGTAAAAAAATTACAGCGGGGCAATTAACAAACCTCGAGAAAGCATACATGCATCTACTAATCATCTTGACTCCTTTGAGATTTGATTGGGCATTACAATATTATACATAGACCGTAATCCAATTACATCTATGACTAATAATCCACCTTCAGGTTATCATCCAAACCCTCTCCAGTATTAAGTTGCAAGCAACAAATAATTGCATTAAGAAAATTGTGTAAAGTAAACAATACGATTGTTCTATGAACAAAGGAGTGTTGTTTTCTCCCTAGTAGCAATGTCGTTGTATTGAGAACGGCAGTACCTGAGGAGGTTAGATAGAGGTGTGGGGACTAGCAGGGAAGCTATCGACGGCATCCGCAGGCGGGATTGGATACAAGCGAGCATAGCGGGACGCGACAAGTACCCAGGTTCGGGGCCCTCGTGGTTAGGTGAAACCCCTACTCCTGCCGGATCTGACTATGTGGAATACACGAACTACAAGTGCTCCTTGAGTTGTATACGCTAGCTACTGTCTTAAATGTTGTAAGACCAACCCTTTCTACTGAGGGCTTGCCACTCCTTATATAGGCTGAGAGGCAAAGGTCTCACTGGCCAGTCCGACTGGTGGGCCACACAAGCGGGTCCCAGCCGACTAGTCATCTATAGTGTCCGATATGGCTTGTCCTGTCGGAGTACGAGCGGTATGGCTGTCGTAGGCACAGTGGACGCCGTGCGAGCCTGTCGTCAGCACCGGCCACTGTTCCCGCGTCACCCACGCAAAGTCTTCGGTATGGCCGGGTAGTTGCCAGTCTTGTCACCGTACAGGGCGTACCGTGCACTGATACACATGTTGCCCTGTCCCATTGATTGAGTCCGGCTACGTCGCCGTATCCGGATACCTCTTGCTGATCCGGCTACCGGGGGATAGCCGGCCTGTCTTGCCCTGGCCAGCTGCATCTGGTCAGCCGGACACGATCCGACTGTCTTGTTTCTTATTCGGTTGGGGTACCTGGGGATCATCCCCCTGACACTAGCCCCCGAGCGCGTGTGGATTCCGCCCTTAGGCGAAATGTGCGCGCGCTTCCTCTTGCTTTTGAATTTGTGTCCGGCTGAGCTTGGCAGTTGCGCTACCCGTGACGTCAGTGCTGACGCCGGCCACGTGCGCACGCGCCATCATTACTCTGCGGCGGGCAGCGTAACATCCCATCACGCGTCGCCTCGGGAAACTGTTGTCCGGCGCTTCGGTTCTCGCTCCAAGATCTTCTGTGCATCCTGCTCTGGCACACGGGATCTTAGGCGGCGGTTGGGGTGTGGGTCGCCCGGATGCGCGCCACGTTCCCCGTCGACGGTTGCCCTTCTGGCTCTTTAAAGGGACGCCGCGGGGGAGGCGATTTCTTTCCTTCGTTCCCCCGCTGCAGTTCCTTCTCTCTTGCTGCTTCCGCTCCTGCGCTCTTGCACTTTGCGCCGCCCGCTCG
The DNA here is from genome assembly GCA_910589775.1 of Avena eriantha. Lineage (NCBI taxonomy): Eukaryota > Viridiplantae > Streptophyta > Magnoliopsida > Poales > Poaceae > Avena > Avena eriantha. The sequence continues at coordinate 527,576,082 of OU342742.1, read as the reverse complement.
CCGTCGTCGACGCTACGGGCCACCGCCAGTCTTCCGTCGCCGCTCCCCCTCGTCAACCGGAAATGGCCGCCGACCGCGGGGCCTGGTGCGGCTCCGCCGTCACCGAGGACCAAATCGCCAAATACCGCGCCACCCGCGCCCTCCCGCCGGCGGAGGAGGTGGCGGTGCGGCTGGCACCGGCCGGGGAGGTGTCGCCGCATCCGGAGGAGGGCGAGCGCGTCATATTCCTGTCCCACCTGGCCCGCGGGTTCGCCCTTCCGGTGAACCCATTCCTCTTGACCTTCCTCGCTTTCTTTGATCTTCGCCTCCACCACCTCGGCACCAACGCAATCGGGACGTTGGCGCATTTCGTTGCTTTCTGCGAGAGCTATCTCGGGATCCAGCTGGATCTCGGGCTCTTCTGCCGGCTCTTTCGAGTCCGGCCGCAGGTGCAGTTCACCCAGGGGCCCTTAGTCGTCTGCGGCGGCGCCTCCATTTACTCCCGCTCGCAGACCGGCTACCCCAAGTTCTTTCTTCACGATACGGTACGACTGTGGCAGAAGTCGTACTTCTACGTGAAGAACCTCACCAACGTCGACCGAACAAATCTGCCGGCCTTCCAGGACGTTGAATCCAGCCGGCAGAACTGGGACTTGAAGTTCCACGGCGACAAGGCAGAGACGGACGAGCTGCTGAAGCGCATGCGCTCGCTCGTCCACTGCCGGCTGACCGGGCTGGACATCACCCTCAGCTGGATGTCCCGGCTGATGATGCCGTTGCAGCAACGAGCACACAAGATGTGCTACTATTCTGGTCGGCTGGACCCAACCCGGCTGTCGCGCCGCGATCCCCGCTACCACAACCTGAAGGAGTGGGTGTGGACGATCACCAAGGAGCGGCTGCCGGAGAACTGGAAGTTCAGCCTGGCGCCTTATACGCGGTAGAACCACGCGCCCCGGGTAAGTTCTTCTAGCCGGACGCTACTTTGGTGTTTCTTGCACTTGTTCTTTGTTTTTGTCTGGCTGACTTTTGTGTTCGGCAGATGTTCCCCTGCATCATCCGCGAGGAGGGCGCGGCGGCCCTCGAGGAATTCACGCCCGACCTTCCCGAGCCGCGCGCTCGGGGGTCCGGCGAGGAATCGGATGGGGACGACGACGCCTTCCCCAGCCAGAACGACGAGCCGGCCGCCAATCCGCACGCGGTGGTGCACGAGGAGGAGGCAGTGCCGACCACGGAGCCGGCGACGCGCTCCGCGATGGATAGGGAAGCGGTTGGGAGCGGCTCCAGCCGTTCCGGCTCCCGCCGCCCTGTGACGGAGGAGCCGGCGCCCAAGAGGAGCCGGTCTGCCGCCCAGCCGTCTCGGTCGGAAGAAAGGGCCGCCTCCTATTGTGCTGGGGTATGTTCTTTCTCCCTCTTCCCTTTCTGTATGTTTTCCTTTTTCCTCCTTTTCTGAATTTGGCTTGTTTTGCTCCTGTCTTCTTCGCTTTCTCCTTAGCACGCTGGTTTCCTTCGGAGCCGTGAGCCCGGCACGCGCGCCAGCCGGGTCGCCGCCCCGTACCCCGACTGCGCCGACCAGCGCCCCTCCTTCTTCTGAGGCGCAGCCTTCGCCTCCCCCTCAGCTGACTACTTCCTCCCAGCCGGAAATCCCCCAGCCGGAAGGCTCCTCTGCGGGCGTGCGGGGGGCTGCTGGCAAGGAGCTCATCGTCGTTGGCGACGACAACTCCGACGAGGAGCCTGGGGAGGAGTGGCAGACAGCGGTGGTCGCGGCGAAGGAGTCCTTGGCCGTCAACGCCGTGGACGACAATGCCTCTTCTGCTGCCTCGCTGTCGGACCTTGCCGCCACGCTCGAGTTGGCGGTGAAGGAGATCCGGCTGCTGGAGGCCACAGCCGGCGGGAACCGGTCGTTGGATCAGAAGCTCGCTGCCGCCAACGGGACCTCCTAGAGTGAGTTCGCTTCATCCGGCTCCTTTTTTCAGGTACTGATAGCCGGTTTCGTTGCAGCCATCCTCGTGTGCGCTCAGCGCGAGATCGATCGCCTGAAGAAGGAGAACGACCGGCTGAGCAAGTCCAATTCTACTCTGCGGCAGCAGAACAAGGATTGGCACGCGCGGGTGGACGGTCTGGAGGTCACCGTCAAGGAGCGCGACGCCTCGCTCGCCAGCCGGACCGAAGCTTTCTCCCTTCTCGAGGGCCAGAACAAGGACCAGGAGAAGGAGATTAAACGGTTGGCGCTCAAGGAGAAGGCGCTGGTGGAGGAGCTGATGCAGGTTGGCCACACTGCCAAGGGTGAGTTTTCTTTCCGTATTTCTTTCTTTCTGGATCCGGTAGCCGGATCTGACTTCTCTTTTCTGACAGCCTTTTACCCTGGCATAGACCTGCTGGCCTACAACCGGCTGCAGGAGAATTGGCCGGGAGCGCAGCCGAAGGCCCAGGAGCTTGTTGTCCTTCTTGGCGAGGAAGCTTTCAAGCTTCGCCAGGCGGCGAGGGACGTCTTCTCCTTCGTCTGGCCGGAGGCTCCGGTTCCGGAGACAATGGCGCAGCTGGCTGCGAAGGTGGGAGAGGTGCCGGCTGCGGTGGACCGGCTGCGGGACCCGGCTACGCGAGCCGGAGTGGAGATGGCCCTGGCTCTTATGCTCTCCTGGTACAAGGTCGCCCGCGTCGAGAAGATCGACGGAGGCTTCCGTGCCGGAGCTGATCTTGCCGCTATCCGCCAAGCCCATCCGGAGCTCCATGGGTCCGCCATCAAGATCGCCGACTACGTGGACCCCGACAAGGTCCTCACCGACTCGGAGTCTGTTGGCACTCCTGATGTGGAGGCCCTGATGCCGCCGCCTGCCAGCGCCAGAACCGGATCAAGCTCCGCGCCTCCTCCGCCGCCCGAAGCTTCTGCTGGCCCAGATCTCCCCCACGGCAAGGGTCCTGCCGTTTAGTTGCTGCCCCGGGATGCCGGGTGTAATTGTCTTGTGTTATATACTTGTGAACCTTGTCGGTTTGTGCTGGCCGTCTTTGACGCCGGGTAACTTGCGAGAGCTTCGTCTCTCTTTTGCTTGTTATTGTTGAAATCCTTTTTCCTTGACTTGTGTGTTTCAAATTTTCTTTCCATACTTCGTCGGTTAACTTTGCCCGGCTTACTTTGCCCGGATACACACTTTTAGTCGGGGGAACCGCACCTCCAGTGGGGGCGCGCGAGCGCACCCACTGGGTGTAGCCCGCGCACCCCCACTGGGTCTAGCCCCCGAGATTTGCAGTAGTTGGCGACGACAGGTGCTTCGAATCTTCCTTCTTTCCCAATTCTTTTATCTTTATCCGACTAGACTCGTCTCAGTCGGTTGCTTTCACTGGCTGAACACTTTCAGCCGGGGGAACTAACATTCCAGTGGGGGCACGCGAGCGCACCCACTAGGTGTAGCCCCCGAGATTCGGAGTAGCTGGCGTAGCCAGGTGCTTCGAATCTTCTTTGTCTTCTCTTGCTCTAGCCCTTGCCCTCACCTGGGCTCCGAACGGCCGGCTAAACACCTTTTAGCCGGTCGAGGACCACAAGATTCCGCTGGGCGCGCGCGAGCGCACCTAGTGGGTGTAGCCCCCGAGATTCGGAGCGCTTGATGAAGGAAAGGACTTCAAATCTTCTTTCCTTCTCCTAGACTCTGACTCTAAGTAGTCGGACAAACGTACATACGCATACACACATGTCCACATAGGTTAGTAGGTTAGTCTGCCAAATTGTAGCCGGAAAACGGCTCGTTTTTTCGAAAACTGGCCTGTCCCTTTCTAGACACTTAGTCTATTTCCCGTGCGCTCTCGCCATTTTGCGTCCTTGCCGGGCAGCCGGGTTGCGGTCTGCAGCCGGAATCGAAGGGAGCTGACAGTACATTGCACACGGTACTAATGGCTTAGCAGCTGGATTGGTTCGAGCTAGTTGCAGGGCCGGGACACCCGATTTGTCGCGTCTCCTCCCCGTTTTTCGTGTGGGATGCCTCGGGCTTTTGCTCTTGCTAGCCAAACAGCCGGGTTGCGGTCTGTAGCTGAGACGAAGAGTGGGCCTCTGGCATCGTCGCACAGTACTCAGCCGGTTTGTTGACTTAGCAGGCCGGGCCAGCCGGCGAGCCCCCGGGTAGGGGTTGCCGGAGCCAGAAAATAACAACTGGAAAAATGGATGCATACATATTTCTAGCAAGGAGCCCCCGAGATTCTCGTGGGGGTCCGCATTTTCATTCATAGGGTTTTCAGGATACATACACTGTCTGGCGACTAGGTGTAAAACGGGCGCAGCAGGGCCGCGTTCCAGGGACGCTCGGTCTCCTCGTCTGATTTGTCCATCTTGTTCTTGCACGGCTGCTGCGCGTCGATGAGGTAGTAGGAGTCGTTGGGCAGCGCTCGGCTGATGATGAAGGGGCCCTCCCAGGGTGGTGATAGCTTGTGCATGCCCTTCGTGTCTTGCACCAGCCGGAGAACCAGGTCGCCCTCGCGGAATGCGACTGGGCGGATCCGGCTTGAATGGTAGCAACGTAGTCGCTGCTGGTACAGGGCTGATCTAGACAAGGCCAGCTCGCGGGCCTCCTCCAGGAGGTCCACTCCGTCCTCCCGCGCCTCCTGATTGGCTTTTTCGTTGTAGAGGAGCTTGCGAGGGGAGTCGAACTCAATGTCAGCGGAGAGGATGGCTTCCGATCCGTAGACCAGGAAGAATGGCGTGTAGCCGGTTGACCTATTCGGCATGGTGCGGAGGCTCCACAGCACAGCCGGAAGTTCTTTGATCCAACATCCGGGTGACCGCTCTAACGGCTCGATGAGACGTGGCTTGATGCCGGCTAGCACCAAGCCGTTTGCTCTTTCGACTTGCCCGTTGGATTGCGGGTGCGCGACAGAGGTGAGGTCCAATCGGATGCCCTTGTTGCTGCCGAACCGGGCGAAGGCCCCCTTGGCGAAGTTCGTGCCATTGTCGTGATGATGCTGTTGGGGTAGCCGAAACGATTGATGATGTCGGTGAAGAAGGTGACAACCGTTGCCTCGTCCAGCTTCTAGATAAGCTTGGCCTCGATCCACTTCGTGAACTTGTCCACCGCCACCAGCAGGTGGGTCATGCCTGTGTGTGCTCGCTTGAAAGGACCGACCATGTCGAGGCCCCAAACCGCGAACGGCCAGGTGATCGGTATGGTCTTGAGTACCGAAGTTGGCATGTGCCTGAGCTGTCCGAAGCGCTGGCACCCATTGCATGCGCGGACCAGCTGCTCGGCGTCCTCGAGGGCGGTGGGCCAATAGAAACCATGGCAGAATGCCTTGGCGACTATCGCCCTTGACGAAGCGTGGTGCCCGCACTCGTCCTGGTGGATGTCCTTGAGTAGCCGGTAGCCCGTATCCGCATCAACACATCTTTGGAAGATACCGGATACACTGCGCTTGTATAGCTCGCCGTGTATGATGGTGTATGTGTGCGCCTCCACCTCGTCGTCCGGAAGTTCTCCATCGGTGATGTAGCTCATGAAGGGTTGTGCCCAGGATGGCACTTCCCGGATGACAAGGACGCTCGTGTTCTCCGGTTGACGGGTGTCTGGGGGTCGTCCGAATGGTGTATCCGGAGCGGCATCCCCCGAGCCGCTAGGCGAGCCGGCAGCCCCGGGGTCTTGCGAGTCGGAAGGCGCTGCCTGGCCGGAATTGGTGCGGGTCTTCTTCTTTGGTGGTTCAGCCGGCTCCACTTCCACCGTTCCGTCAGCCGGAACGGTTCCTGCCCAGACGATGGAGTCCGATTCCGGCGACAGGTTGATGGATGGCTTGCGCAGGTGCTCCAAGGAGACCCCCGGTGGGATGGCCTGCCTGGTGGAGCCGATCTTGGAGAGCCCATCGGCTGCCTCGTTGTTGACGCGGGGGATGTGGTGAAATTCGCACCCGTCGAAGGAGGCGCTGAGCTTCTGGATGTGGAACCGGTAGAGAGTCATGTTTGCGTCTCTGGCGTCCCATTCTCCGGATACTTGCTGCACCACCAAGTCCGAATCACCGAAGCACAGGATCCGGTTGACACCGATCTCCTTGGCCAGCCAGAGTCCGTGCGCCAGTGCCTCGTATTCGGCTACGTTGTTGGAGGCCTTGAAGTGGATATGTAGTACGTACTCTAGCCGGTCCCCCTTGGGCGAGGTGAGCACGATGCCGGCTCCCAAGCCCCCGAGCATCTTCGATCCGTCGAAGTGCATCCGCCAATGGTCCAAATCTGGAACCGGTGGGAGATACTGGGTCTCGGCCCAGTCGACGAGGAAGTCCGCCAACGCTTGCGACTTGATCGTGAGCCAGGGCTCGTACTGGATGGAGTAGGCGGCAAGCTCGATGGCCCATTTGGCGACTCGGCCGGTGGCGTCCTTGTTGCCGATGATTTCCAAAAGGGGTGTTGTGCACACGACCTTAATCGGATGCTCCTGGAAGTAGTGCTTGAGCTTCTTGCATGCCAGGTACACGTCGTAGCACATCTTCTGGTAGTGGGGGTAGTTCTGCTTGGAGGGGGAGATAACCTCGCTGAGGTAGTAGACGGGTCTCTTAACTGGCTGAGCCTTGCCTTCCTCGGGACGCTCCACCACCAGGACGACGCTGAAGACCCGGCTGATGGCTGCTATATAGAGCAACATTGGTTCCTTACTAGCCGGCGTGGCTAGAACCGGTGCTATGGATAGCATGCGCTTGAGGTCGTGGAACGCGGCGTCGGCTTGCAAAGTCCAGGAGAACTTGTACGTCTTCTTCATCAGTTGGTACAACGGGAGTGCCTTCTCCCCCAACCGGCTGACAAAGCGACTGAGGGAAGCCAGCCATCCGGTGAACTTCTGGACTCCAAGCAGGTTCCTGGGCAGTTGCATCCTCTCGATGGCCGCGATCTTCTCCAGATTCGCCTCGATACTCGCTGTGAAACGAGGAAACCGAGGAGCTGGCCGGATGGTACTCCGAAGACGCAGTTTTCTAGGTTCAGCTTCATCCGGTACTGGCGGAGGTTGCCAAATGTTTCTCCCAGGTCCTCGAGGAGGGTGCGCTTCTCCTTGGTCTTGATGACCACATCATCCACGTAAGCGTGCACGTTTCAGCCTATCTACGAGTGCAAGCATTTCTGCATATATCGCTGATAGGTGGCGCCTGCGTTCTTTAGGCCGAAAGGCATGGTTACATAGCAGAAAGCCCCATAGGGGGTGATAAATGATGTCTTAATCTGATCAGCCGGGTTCAGCCGGAACTGATTGTACCAGGAATAACAATCTAAAAAAGACAACAGATCAGCCGGCCGTGGAATCGATGACTTGATCAATACGGGGCAAAGTGAAGGGGTCTTTTGGGCACGCCTTGTTCAGGCTGGTGTAGTCGATACACATGCGCCAGGTCTCCAGGACTGGGTTCGCCAGCCAGTCCGGGTGGTAAACTTCCATGATGAACCTGGCTGGAAGGAGCCAGGTGATCTCGTCGCCGATTATCTTTCTCTTCTCCTCTGCGAACCGGCGCAGAGGTTGCTTGACCGGCTTGGCATCCGGACGCACGTGAAGCGAGTGCTCGGCGAACTCCCTCGGCACACCCGGCATGTCCTTGGTGGACCACGCAAAGATGTCCCGATTCTCACGGAGGAAGTCGACGAGCGCGCCTTCCTATTTGCTGTCCAAGCTGGCGCCAATGGTGACGAACTTGGTCGGGTCAGAGGGGTCGAGCAGGACCTCTTCATCTCCTTTGTCGGCTAGAAGGCTCCTTCTCCAGCCGGCTTGCTGCCAGCCGGAATGTCCTGCTGGGCCATGGCCACGTTGCGCATGATCACGCGCTTCTCTTCGGCTATGATGAGGGCCTCTGCCAGCTTGGAACCAGCTGAAGCGCACTCCATCGATCGCCTGAAGCAGCCGGCGATGGTGATCATGCCGTGGGGTCCCGGCATCTTCGTCTTGAGGTAGGCGTAGTGGGGGATGGCCATGAACCTGGCGAGGGTGGGGCGCCCGAGGAGAGCGTGGTAGGAGCTCGTCAGATTTACCACCTCGAACCAGATTGGTTCGCGGCAGAAGTTCTCCTCGGTCCCGAAGATGACGTCCAACTGGATTTTCCCCAGCGGGGCGCAGGCTGGTCCTGGCAGTACGCCGTGGAACGTCGTGGTAATTGGGCGCAGGTCGCTTTCGCGAATGCCCGGCTTCTCCAGCGAGGACTGGTAGAGGAGGTTGAGGCTGCTGCCTCCGTCGATGAGGACGCGCGAGAATCAGCAAGTGCGCGTGTTGGAGACGATGAGGGGGTCGAGCACCATGGCGTAGCCCCCAGGAGTCGGTAGATGCTCAGGTTGATCCGCCCGGCTCCAGGTGATAGGGGTTTCCGACCAGTTCAGGTACTGGGGGACCGGTGAGGCGACGGTATTGACCTCCTTGGAGCATCGCCTGCGGCTGTTCTTGTCGTCCTGCTCCATCTCGAAAATGTGGTAGGCGGCGTGCGGCTAGGGGTAGCCGTTGTTGTTGTTGCCACCGTTGCCGCCGTTACCATCATTGTCGGCTCCCCTAGCTGGTTGTGGAGGTCCACCCGGTGGGGGAGGCGGGGGACGAGGCTGGTTGCCCTGATCCTTTAGCTGGCGGGTCTAGCTGCAGTTCCGGGTGTTGTGCGTAGCCGGCTTGAAGGGACCGCTATGCCACTTGCACGGGCCATCGAACATCTGGTCGAAGGTGAGCCATGGCTTCTGCCTCCTTGCTTCATTAGCCGGCGCGTCGGACGCGCCCTCCACAGCATTGACCTGGCGCGCGTGGTAGCGGGGTTTTTGCTGTCCGGCCTGGCGGTCCCCATTGAACTGGTTGTCATTGCCATGGCGTATGGAGGATCCGGCTTCTCCAGCCGGATTGCTGGGTCTGTCGGACGGCAGTCCGCGTTTACTCGGAGGGGCTTCTTCATGGCAGCATCCACCGTGGCGTACTGGTCTGCAACCGTCATGAGCTCCGCCATGGTTTTCGGCTCGTCACACAGTAGCCGGTGGCGAAGCATGGTGCCCTCGCGGCAACCCTCGATGAAGAAACCGATGGCTTGGCTCTCCAGGATGCCCTTGCAGGTGTTGCGCAGTTCCGTCCACTTGGCGAGGTACTCGCGGTCAGTCTCGTGGTCGCCCTGGATGCACAAGGCCATGTCGCGTGGGCGCCCTAGGCGCTTGTACGTGCCGTTGAAGTTGCGGACGAACACTTTCTCGAAGTCAGGCCAGGCGTTGATGCTGTTGGGCGTGAGGCTATTGTGCCACGTCCTCGCCGACCCAGTTAGCATGAGGGGGATGTAGCGCACGGCTGTGCGCTTATTCCCGTGGGCGATGCCGACTGCCGTAGCGTAGTCGGTTAACCAGTCCTCCGGTTTCATGCTGCTGTCGTACTTGGGGGTGTCCCTGGGCAGGGAGAATTTATCCGGAAACGGCTCGTTCCGGATGCGGGGTCCGAAACAAACCGGACCGGTAGAATCTTCTTCCTCCGTGACATGCGCTTGAGCAAGGAGCTCGATGCGGTCGTTTGCATCCGGACAATCCGGGTTGGGCGTGCCTACCCGGCCCGAGAGGCGGGAACCGGCTGGTCTGGGCGCTCCGGCTGGCGGAGGGGGAGGTGGCGGGTTGTTGTTCACTGTCTGCTCCTGGCGCGGCTGGCCCCTATTGCCAGAGCTGCGACGCCTGCTGCGGGCCCTGGGCAGCTGAGGGGAGGACGCCTGCTGCGTGTCGCGCGGCGCGCCCCTGCTGTTGGTCGGTAGCTCGCTCCTCCTGGAGTAGCTAAGGTCTTCCTACATCTGCTGGTTGGCACCAGCCTGCTCGTCCACGACGCGGAGGAGCTCCTGCACGCGAGCGTGCTGGCGGGCTCGCTCCTCGCCCTCCAGGCTGGGTAGTTCCTCTGCCGCGGCTCGTGCCACGTGCAAGTTCTTGATGGGCGTGCTGTAGGTGGGCCGTGCGAGGGCGGGCACGGGATCCGGTTCCCCGTCCTTTTCCAACCTACCGCCAAGCTCGCCGCCCCGACGTCGTACCTGGCCGCGCTGGCTCGGCTCCGCGGTAGCCAGAGTGAGGCCGTGCGCGCGGTCGTATTCGCGTCGCGTGATCTCGAGCTGCTTGCGGGCTGCTGCTAGCTCCATGGCCTCATGGAGGAGGATCTGTCTCTCCATGCTGAAGTTGGCCTCCGCCTCCTCCGGGTTATCCCCGAGGTTAACCGGCGTCAGGAGCCGATCAATGGCATCCTCCACCGGGTTCCGGGGCTGCAGGGGAGCAGAAGTTCTGACCTCGTCTGCGCCTCGCTCCCGCGGCTGGCGGGGATGGGAGCTGGAACCGGCCATCATGACCTCTACGCCGCGACGTGCGGCGGAGGCGCTGCCGTCTGAGCACGGCAGCTCCGCGACAGAGACGATTTCCCTAGGGAAACGCTCCGGGACGGTGGCGACGTACACGGGGAGGTCGCCGAATAGCAGAACGGTGCCGTTCGCCGGGAAGGAGGTTCCGGCGAAGCAGGAAGCATTGTCGATGACGCAGTCGAACTTGCCGAGCATGAGCACCAGGCCGGAGGCCACGCGCTCACCGGCTGAAGTGCGGGGTCCCGTGCGGAACGTGACTCCGGTCGAAGCCATCTAGCCCCACGGTGGGCGCCAACTATCGTTGTATTGGGAACAGCAGTACCTGAGGAGGTTAGATAGAGGTGTGGGGACTAGCAGGGAAGCTATCGACGGCGTCCACAGGCGGGATTGGATACAAGCGAGCGTAGCGGGACGCGAGAAGTACCCAGGTTCGGGGCCCTCGTGGTGAGGTCAAACCCCTACTCCTGTCGGATCTGACTATGTGGAATACACGAACTACAAGTGCTCCTTGAGCTGTATACGCTAGCTACTGTCTTAAATGTTGTAAGACCAACCCTTTCTACTGAGGCCTTGCCTCTCCTTATATAGGCTGAGAGGCAAAGGTCTCACTGGCCAGTCCGACTGGCGGGCCCCACAAGCGGGGTCCCAGCCGACTAGTCATCTACAGTGTCCGGTATGGCTCGTCCTGTCGGAGTACGAGCGGTATGGCTGTCGTAGGCACAGTGGACGCCGTGCGAGCCTGTCGTCAGCACCGGCCACTGTTCCCGCGTCACCCACGCAAAGTCTTCGGTATGGCCGGGTAGTTGCCAGTCTTGTCACCGTATAGGGCGTACCGTGCACTGATACACACGTCGCTCTGTCCCATTGATTGAGTCCGGCTACGTCGCCGTATCCGGATACCTCTTGCTGATAAGGCTACCGGGGGATAGCCGGCCTGTCTTGCCCTGTCCGGCTGCATCTGGTCAGCCGGACGCGATCCGACTGTCTTGTTTCTTATTCGGTTGGGGTACCTGGGGATCATCCCCCTGACAAGCAACAACACATCTAGTACCTTAGAGATTTCTGTCACTTTCCTAGATTACTAGAGGCATGAACCCACTATCGAGCATAAATACTACCTCTTGGAGTTGCTAGCATCTACTTGGCCAAGATAACTACTAACAACGGAAAGCATGCAAGATCACAAATAACAAAGACATGATAGAATCAATAATCAATCTGAAATAGCATCTCAATATCCATCGGATCCCCGCAAACACAACATGTAGGATTACAAATATATGATATTGGTCATGAACGGAGCTCACAAGATCTAAACATGATAGCACAAAGGAGGAGAACCAACCATCTAGCTACTACATGGACCCGTAGTCCAAGGATGAACTACTCACGCATCACACCGGAGGCAGGCGTGGTGATGAAGAAGGCCTCTAGGGTGAATTATCCCCTCCGGCGGGGTGCCGGGAAGAGCTTTAGATCCCTCCCGATCTAGGGATGGAGATGACGGTGGCTACAGACTCTTTCGTGGATTTTTGATCAGGTACTTAGAGTTTCTGTATCGGAGGAATATATAGGCGAAGAGGGAGGTCGAGGGGGTGCCTGAGGCGGCCGCACCACCCATTGGCGTGGGCCAGGCCTGGCCGTGTGGCCAGGTGGTGTGGCCAGCCCCTGGCCCCTCTCCGTCTCATCTTCTGGCTCCGGTTCCCCTCGGTGAAATATTGACTTTGGCTTTTGTCCGGTCCAATTCCGAGAATATTATTTTCTAGCTTTTCTGAAACCAAAAACAGTAGAAAACAAGCAACTAGCACTGTGTCATCTTGTTAATAGGTTAGTTTTAGAAAATGTGTAAAAACCTACAAAGTGTGGACAAAACATAAGAAAGTAGATATAAAACAAGCATGGAACATCAAAAATTATAGATACGTTAGCAACGTATCACGAGGTTATTTAATCCGATGCAACATATGATCTTGCACCTCGCGGAGGAGGCTCTAAAGGGGGGGCTGCGTGGGGCCGTTGGCAGTTTCCGTCTGAGAGAGAAACGAAGAAGCTTCGTGAAAAAACAGGCAATAAATGCAAGATCAAAGCATGCATTGCCGAGGCAGTCCTTAACGAGGAGGTGGAAAACTTCACCACTAAGCACTATGGTGCCAACATTCCCACAAAGCACAACCCAGCCCTTCGTTACAATGCCGCCAACACTAAAGATGTACCCAAGCTTAGCATCTTCGTAGGGCTTTGTGGCAAGTCAAGTGGCTCAAAGAGATACACGGCGAATATACATGAGCGGGACTTGATCCACTCATATGTCTTGAACACCATGGAGGAAGTGAAGTCGTACATCGAGTAAGTGCTCACCATTTAGTTATTCCTAGACATTCACTCGTATGTTAGTGGCTAACTCTTCCTCTTTACATTGGTATAGACAATTCACTCATATACATTGGAGGTATACCCACAGGAATCCTACCCAAGAAGAATCTAAGGATCTTTTCGATAAGGGCGGTGGTTTTAGTTTCATTAGCTAGTTCTGTAGTTTGGTAATATTCTATCCAACTTTGCTTGCACTACTGACATTCATTGGTCATTTTTCTTTCTAAACTTATCGTGATAAACTTGTAGGCAAGGACCGACAAAGAGATGAATCCCGAGCTAAGAAAAATTGCCAGGGGATTTAACCATTTTGTCCGCACGTTCAATGCTTATGACATGAACGGGTATCGCTTCCATACCCATGAATACACAACAAATCAGCCCAACCGAAAGACAATAAATAATGGGGTGGTATGTAAAGGTGAGGATGGACTCCATTACTATGGAAGAGTTGAGGATATATACGAGCTGAATTACGGGTTTACAAAGGGTTAAATCCCGTCGTATTCAAATGTCATTGGTTCGACCCACATCGGGTGAGACAAGATCCTGAAATTGGATTGGTCAAAGTTGAAAGAAGCTCTATTTATAAGGGAGAGGATGTGTACATTTTGGCTACCCATGCCTTCCAAGTATACTATCTCCCATACCCGTGCAAAAACCCGACAAAACATCTACATGGATGGGATGTTGTGGTGACGGTACCTTCACGCAATAGGCCGCCCCCGCCAAACAAGGATGATTACTGCCGCATAGACCCCTCAACAAAGCATGCCTAGTTTTATCAGGAAGAAGGGCTCCCTGGTTTTTTCACTATCAACTTGTCGGCCGATGATGACATGGTCGTAGACGATGAACAAGAAGAAGATGCGGGCATGGAGGAAGACAATGCAGAAGATGAAGCTGAGGATGTCCGTGAAAAGCAAGACGTGAGTTTATTCGAGGCGTTCAAAGCAGGCATTGACCTCGATCCAAAGGGACCACCTTTAGGTTTCATTGATGATTATTGGTGCAACGAGCCTAATAGCGATGACAAAACATGTGGTCTTGTTACTAATATCGACATAGGCTTCTGATCTATGTAGTATTAATTCTGAGGCTAGCCTTTTTGTAATAGCTCTGTGTAATAGTGATTGTCGAACTAGTTTATTTGTAAGAACTATGTGCTATGTTTGTCAGAACTCTATGCTATTTGTTTCTTTACTAATGTTCATCTATTTACATCATTGTTGCTTTCACTAATTTTCATCTATTTACATCTTTGTTGCTTTTACAAATATTCGTTTATTTACATTGCATACTAATAAACTACTCTTTTAATTGTGTTTGCAGGTGATTGAAACATGATAGGAGGAAAGGGCAAGGGCATTCGAAAAAAGCTCAAGGACTTGGTAGAATCCGAGTGGTTCGAAAAAAGCTTTAGCATCGGCCTCGAGACGGTGTGATAGTCCTCCACCATGCCCACCCCAGCAGTGTGGGAGGCATGGGAGGAAGGATCCTAGCCCCCCCAGCCGAGGATGAGGAGGATGCTGATGACGCTGAGATGGAGCAGGAGAGTGAGGAGCACGAGGAGCAGGAGGAGGACCAGGAGGACAATGAGCAGGAGGAGGAGGGTAGGGAGGACGGGCAGGAGGAGGACTTGGAGGACCACTCGAAGGATGAGGGGCTGGGGGGTCTACCGTTTGAGGCTGACGACAGCCTAGTTTGGGAACCGCCAGCGGAGGAGGAGTATGTGCCACCCTCCAAAAATTTGAAGCCACGTGACAAGAAGCCGTATAAGCGTGGGATAACGAAACTCCCCCAGGATAAAAACGTGTCCATATAGCAATATTGTTCTCGTGCCCGCTGGAAAGAGGTAAATGTTGATTTTGGCTTTTCATTAACGAAATTTCATCATTGTCGAAATTTTTATCACATACATACTAATTTTGGCTTTTCATTGTGCAGTTTGTTCACGTATGAGGATCCTAATCAAAAGGGTGGATGTTGCTACGTGGACATCCTTGGAGGCCTTCTTAGGAGCAGATTCCCTGGGCTAGTCGATCTCCCTAGTGGTGGCATCGACATAGCTTGGACTTGGAAGCACTACATCTACGCTCCGGATCTGGACACCGATTGCGACAACATGCAGGAGGCGATTGTACAACATTTCTGGGTATGTGACTTTTAACTTCTCAGCATTCTAACACTCCGAGGTTGACACTAGTTGCACTAATGGCTTTGGTCCCTTGTTTACCTATGTGCATGGTTTTAGCGATACTAGACGAAGGCTACTGGTCGTGAAAGGTTGTGCGATGCGGTCCTACACGAGATGTGCAAGAGGAGGGTGACTGGCATGCACTACGAGGCACGTGTTCAGTGCGTCCACGACTGGCACGCCGACCATCGTATTTGGATGACTAAGGACGAGGCTCAGCAAATGCTCATGGCACCATGGCAGTACCTATAGGTAGTTGCATTTCAGTGTTATTAATTTCTTGACCGCCATGTAGTTTCTATTGTACTAATGGGTGTACCTTGTGAATGTAGAACCCTCCTCAGTATTTCAGTAGCGACAGACGCTGCTTTCTAGCGATGGTAATGTGGTGGACGTCCCCCAGTACCTCAAGAAGCACGAGGAGGCAGGACGAGATGGGAGGTGGATCACATATCCAAGGCAGCATCCCCCTCGCCCTTCACATCCAAAGAGAGGTGAGCAAATGTTTCCTTCATTCTTTGCTTTCACTTAATTGTTTACTCCGCAAGGGTGTCCCCCTTCACTTAATTACATGTTCTCTTTTGCAGGAAACTGCAACAGGCGTGAAACGAAGCTTATTTGGCCTCTATCAAAAAGATGAAGACTAGGAAGATGCCGCATCCTAAGACAGGGTCCATGTGGATCAATGATGTATCTAGGGTCAAGTGTGCGAGATACATCACGGGGTACAAGGAGAAGCACGACGAGAACTCCGATCCACTCACCGAGGAGTTTGACCCCGAGATTGCGGTGCTGGCGGGAGAAGGCATGAAGCATGGCCGCCTATGGATTGGTGACGGTTCCGTCGACCCAATGACCATTCCATCTCTAGCCAGGCCCGTAGTGGTTGTAAGAGTGGCGGGCCTCAGGTATAGACCCGCCCACGGGCTTTGGATATAGCTATCGACCGCTTACGGGTATGTTCTTCCTCGGTCCTCTACGCTTAATTACATGTTTTCCATTGCAATGTTAATGACAGCGGTGACACAATGTAGGCGGAGATGGAAGAAAGGGAACAGAGAATCCGAGAGGAGTCCCAACAGCGGCAGGCACAGCTAGAGCAGCAGCTTAAGGAGCACCAGCAGCAGTAGGCGCAGATGCAGTAGCAGCAGATGATGAGCTGGTTTGTGAACCAGCAGCTTCTGACTGATGCACCGGGGAGTATTCCTACTCCTCCTTTCGCCTTCTCGTAGGTAGTGGTTAACTTAATATCTCCATCTTATGTTATCTTGTCTCATTGTTTAATGGACGCAATATATTCCCCATGTTGTAGTTGCCCGGGTACTTACCAGGTGGGTCGATGAGTGGATTGAACGTGTCGCCCTTCCAGGAACATCCTAGTCAGAGCCCGATGACTCATACCCTCGTCAATCCGAACATCATCCGGAGCCTAACGCAGTTTCTAGGTGAGTTCTCCTTAAAACATGTCACTTGTAGAATTTCAACTTGAAAATGAAAAGTTGTAGCCATGCCACTTGTAGAAAATGTAGCAATCTCATGATTTTTCTTTTGACCGTGTATAGGAGAAGGACACGGAGAAGACGGAGAAGGACACAGAGGAGATGGAGGACACGGAGGAGACGGAGAAGGACATGTTTAGCTACCATCAAGGTTAGTTCTCCTAAATTTGTCAGTTGTTCAAAATATAGTCATACCATGATACTTTTAGATTATTAAGCCATGCCATGTCACTTAGCCAAAATTAGCCATAGAGAAAACTTAGCCATGCAACTTGCTCAAAATGTCACTTGTGAAATTCATGTACTCGTCAAAATTTACTTGGCAAATCCATGTACTTGTCTAATTCCATGCCATTGTGAAATTTAATTTGTCATATTCATGTACTTGTCAAATTTTACTTGTCATTTTCATTTAATTTTTCTTTTGAACTTGTAGGATCTCATCGAGGATGCATTCAGGGATGTGTAGCACTTGAGCTTGAGGAGAACTTGATGGTGATGATCATGTTGTGGTTATGTACTTGGTGATGATCTAGAGCACTTGTAGCTCAAATTTGTAATACTTACGGTGGTTGCATGTTGATGATGATGTGTTATGATCTTGTGAACTTGTTTTGATCATGTTTATGTGTGTGACGATCTTGTGATCATGTTTGGTATGATACAAGTGATCTTGTTTACATGTGTGATAATCTTGTGTTATGATTCCTATATATTGTGTACTTAAATACAGGTAATAACAAAAACAGAGAAAAAATAGAAAATGCAAGGCACGGCAAAGGACATATGCTTACACACGACAAAGGGGCCACCTGTTGTAATCTGGGAGCAGAGGAGGTGCAGCTCCAGGGCCTTTGCCGTGCACGGCAACGACCAGGCGCACGGCAACATGCAACACACGGCAAAGACCGGCGCACGACAACGTGGAGCACGACAAAGACCGGCTCACGGCAATGCGCGGCGCACGGCAAAGACTAGGCTCACGGCAACGCGGAGCGCACGGCAACACGGAGCCCACGACAAAGACAAGTCGCATGGCAACGCGGAGCTCACGACAACGACCAGAAGCATGGCAAAGACCGACGCACGGCAAAGACCGGCGCACGGCAACGTACCGCCGCACGCCGACTGGCCCGTCACGCCCGTTAACACCTTTTCTTTGCCGACAACCACGTGAAACTCACGGCAAAAGGCTTTGCCGTGCGTACCTGCCGAAGCTCACGGCAAAGTGGCTTTGCCGTGGCCTGCGTTGCCGTGCAGGCTTTACCGTGCGTGGTCTCACGGCAATGGCTTTGCCGTGCGGTTTGGTGGCTTTGCCGTGTATTTCCGTCACACGGCAAAGCGTTTAATTCCTGTAGTGGTGGCAACCTACTATCTTATACACATGACTCTGTCTTGACCGCTCTCCGTGATTGTTGTTTACCGGCAGGATCGGTGCTCCATGGCTCGGAATGAGAGGGCAGACGGCCCTCTCCGGCGATAACTTGTTGGGTTCGGTGTAACTTCTCACAGGGAGGCGTGGTGGGATCTCTAGTTAGTAACCTGGTGCGTCATATGGATGTGGCTATTCTTGTTTCTCCTTAATTTGCTTTGTAAGAAGGTTTCATCATCATTGTTTTATTTTATTTTGGAAGCGGCTCGAGAGTCTGTTTTGAGACTTTCGAGGCTGACCCCAGCCGCGTCGCTCCAAACCCAAGCTGCAGTTGCGGCAAAGGCAGCCAAGAAACCGAACACTGAAGACTGACTGAACCCATCCAAGCCGGGACCTCCCGCAAAGCTGGCATCGACGAGTCATGCATCTTCTTCTCCTCGTTGTCGCACGACAGCTCTGCGCAAGCGCCAGTGTCTGCCGGCCGGCTAGCTCGCGACGCATCCGCGCGCGCGCGGATGTTACGAGGGAGATAGAATAACAAGAACAGATAACGAGAGGCAAAGCCCACCCACCACCACCAGGGAGACAAATGAAATTCCATACTACTAGTACAAAACTACAGATCGGACATCGAGCTTGTTGCTATCCTGAGATTGGATCGGAACAGCACTGCGAACTGCTGGTCACCCACATGCAAATTGGGAAAAGGGGCAAAAATGGCTAGTCAACTGATAGTGCACACGGACCCTCTATACAACAGGACAGACATAATACTAGTAGTACATGTACATGTGGCAAGTTATGCTTCGTGTGTGCAGCTACGAGACCAAGGGTACAGGCACTGCTGTGCTGGACAACTGGAAGTTTATACTTGTCCTGCGTATAGACGTATAGTACTAGGAATCAGCCAAGACAAGAGAAACAAGTACTCCTTGGCATAAAATATTATACCATCAAAAGATGATGGCAAAATTTTAGTTCTACGCATCTACATCTGGGTGAAAAGTCCACATTGCCATAGTAAACGTGAGCCGCCGGTATATGCCGCGGTGACATATTTAACCAGTAGCTACCGCCGTAATACTAGCGAGGAAGCGACTCACTGCATCCTGTTTGCTTTTTGCACCATCTCATCATCTTTCATGTACTTCTCCTGGACTGCTGCTGTTGTAGCCACATGTCAAGGAAAAAAGGAACCTGCACGTGCCACTTGCGATAGATGATGATGCATTACGAGCATTTCATAGCAGATTATGCAATAAGAACTCCAGCAGTACCACATCTACATATTGAACTAGAATATCAAATTCAATGTCTTGCGATCTACTACTGTAGTAGTCACCATATACTTGCCATGAATACTATATTCAGCTTATGTCAAAAGTTATCTAGCCAAAACTTTGCTGGTATGGAATGTAAACTGTCAGAACCTGAGATGTACCTGTACACGACAGAGAGAGGTGATTTAAATGGTGCATTCCTACAACATTAAGGATATCATATAAGTAAAGAAACAAAATATACTTGTTTGAATAGGTTAGTAGAAGATGCATCAAAGGATATCTGTAGTAATCAAAGTCAAGAGGCGCGGCGGCAATTTTGCTGAACTCAATAGCACTGCTGTCTATAGAAGAAAATATATAGCCATTGCTCTTGTCAATCAACTTCACAAGATTACCGACACTTTCCTTGTCCTAGAGGCGAATTATAAGAATCAAGACAACATGGAACTGAATTGAAACAATAAATTCTTTCCAATACAGACCTGGATGTCCAAAGTTGTAAAATCAACTAAGCTAAAATCATCAATCACATTGCATAGCTCTTTCGTAAGTTTCCAGTCAGCAAAATAAAAAAGATTCTCAATAACACTGAGTGTAAAATTAGCATATCAGTGCAATCTAAGTATAAGATCACCAATATTGCAGGTTTTGCCGTGAATGATTTCAAGATTACTGCGTTTCAGGGTTTATGACATTTGACGCTCCAAAAGCAATTTATGGAGAAAAAAATCCGGTGGAAACCACCATACAGTGTAAAGTGGAAAAACCCACGTAAAAATCACGTTTAAAAGTTTCAAAAAGCAATTTATGGAGTAGTATGTTGGAGGGTTAGAGTTCCATAAACACATATAATTTCAAGTAAGAATTCAAAATCGTTTAGAAGATATACGAAACCAATTCTGTGATGAATAGAACTCCCTCCGTTTCCAATGGTATACTTTTTAGTGCATATAACTCACATTATATTGGTCAAATCGATGGTCATAATTAGACTCAAAATACAAGATAGGCAGTTTTATGGACAGGATCACATCAGCATCCGTAGGGGGGCAGCAGGACCGGACCAGGTTCACGTCCCAAGTTCTCGTAGTCTGATCGATAAGTTCGGACACCCGACGTCTGCGGCAGTTTCCCAACCTCTTAGAGACAGCAGGGACATCGAGGCGGGGGAGCCAATTATCTCTGAAGATTTTCACTTGTGTCCCAGAGCCAATCCGCCATATCACCCCTTTTTAAGTAGGTCAAGGCCATGCATGACACCCTGCCAAGACTGCGAGGTGTTCTGGATGAAGGCAGTGTCAAGGAGGTTTCCAGATGGGTAGTATTTAGCTTTAAGAATCCTTGCACATAAACTGTCAGGGTAATGGATCAATCTCCAAGCTTGTCGAGCGAGCAAAGCCTGGTTAAACATACGGAGATCTCGTAATCCCATGCCACCTTGGCTCTTAGGCTTTGTCAACTTTTCCCATGAAAGCCAGTGCATACGTCAGCGGTTCTCCTCATCGCCCCACCAGAAGTCACGAACAATTTTAGAAAGATCCTCAGTCAGACCCGCAGGAAATTTGAACACCCCCATTGCATACGTAGAGAGGGACTGCAAAACTGCCTTTATGAGGATTTCTTTTGCAGCACTTGACATATACTTCTCTACCCAATCATTTGCTTTTTTCGAAAATCTCTCCTTAGTTTTTTGAAGCTTGCCCTTCTTTAACCGCCCCTCAGGAACAGGGAGTCCAAGGTATTTTTCCTCAAAGCACAAAGTCTCATATTTCAGAATATCTTTGATTTCCTCCTGAGTGCTAGATGCCACTCTATCGCCATACAGAATGGAGCATTTGCCCAAGCTAACAAGCTGCCCAGTACTCTTCTCGTATCTGTCGAGGATGGATTTGATCACCGAGGCTTGGTTGACCGATCCCTCAAAGAATAAGAGGCTATCATCCGCGAAAAGAAGGTGGGAAACACCCGGTCCCCTTCTGCTTAGATGAAGCTCATTGAGAGCACCGTCATCAATTTCCTTCTGGATAAGGCGAGAAAGGCCGTCAGCAACAAATAAGAACAAGTACGGAGAGAGGGGATCACCTTGGCGTAGTCCACGCGTAGGAGTAAAAGGGTCCAACGTATTTCCGTTAAAGCGAATAGAGTAGCATACGGTGGTGACACATGCCATCACCCACCGAATCCATTGACTTTGAAAGCCTAGTTTCGCTAAAACCCCTTCCAAAAACCTCCAATCCACACGATCATATGCCTTGGCCATGTCCAACTTATACGCACAGAAGTTCTTGCGAGCAGTAGAACCTGTCTGGATAGTGTGAATGCACTCGAAAGCAACCAGAGCATTATCGGTAATGAGTCTTCCCAGAATAAACGCACTTTGAGTTGGCGAGATGATGTCATGTAGCATTGGCCGTAGGTGGTTCACAAGGCACTTAGAGACCACTTTGAAGATTACATTGCAAAGACAGATTGGTCGAAAGTCCCTGATCTCCTCCGGGTTGTCCTTCTTTGGAATCAGGACAATGGCAGTATCGTTAACCTCCTCTGGCATGATGCCATCGGTGAAGAATTTCTGCACAGCAAGAACCACATCATCACGGAGAATATCCCAATTACGCTGAAGGAATCTTGCCGGGAAGCCATCCGGTCCCGGCGCCTTAAGGGGCCCAATCTGAAACAATGCATCGCTGATCTCCTTCTCTATAAACGGGGCGCACAGCTTCGCATTCATATCATCATCAACACATTCCTGAAAAACATCAATAACAATGTTTGGGTCAATATTATCTTCTCGTGCATATAGACCTTGGAAAAATCACGAGTGACATCTTCCATCTCCAACGTGTCGGATGTCCAGGATCCATCTGCACGCTTCAGCTTGCTAATACGATTATTTCTCATTCTATTGGACGCCCACCTATGGAAATATTTTGTATTCCGATCTCCTTCACGTAGCCAAGCCACTCGGGATCGTTGCAGCCACATTATTTCTTCTCGATAGAGGAGTTCATCCATCTCCTTTGATAGATTTGCTCTTGTTTGAGCACTTTCAGTATCATTGAGAGAGGCCAGCTCCTCAAGCTTTTTCCTTTTCCGCTCCAGGCCCCTTTTAAAAGCACCAAAGTGTTCCATTTTCCGGTCATATAGATTGTTCATGACAGTTTCCATTGAGGAGTAGATATCACCTAGATCATGCGTTGGGACTCTGCGAGACCAAGCCTCCTTCACGGTCGGGGCTAGGGACGGCTCCCGCTCCCACATGACTTCGTACCGCCGGATGGGCTGGTTAGGCCTTCTCGAAACAATAGGTTCCATAGAGAGCAGCAGAGGGCAGTGATCAGACCTCGAGGATGTAAGGTGGCGGAGCCGAAAGTCAGGGAATAGGGCTGACCACTCCCGGGAGGCAATAGCACGGTCAAGCCTCACGTTTACATTGCGGTCTCCTCTTTGCTTGTTGTCCCAAGTCCAGGGAGTGCCTACAAAGCCAATATCATGTAGGTCGCAGTGGGAGAGGACCTCCCTAAAATCGAGCATTAGTCTCTCCGATCTTCGGGAATTTGGGAAGTGTTCTTCCTACCACATAGCTTCATTGAAATCACCAATCATTAACCATGGCTCGGGAGAGTTCTATTTAATCGCTCTTAATTTATCCTACATGAAATGACGGTCATTTGCTTTCGGTTCCCCGTAGACAAAAGTACCACGCCACTTCACATCATATGGACCACCACTAATATGAGCATCAATGTGTCGCTTGCTGAAGGAGAGGATTTCTACTAATATACCATCCAGAGAGTAAAGAGCAATGCCTCTACCATATCCCTCTCCTTTGACGTGAAAACAGTTCTGCATACCGATGCGAAAACGCAAGTTCTTCACACGCTCCTCCGATTGTCTGGTCTCACAAAGGAAAACCAAACTGGGCTTATAAGTATGGACAAGGATGACCAGATCCTGAACAGTCGTGGGTGCCCCTCCCCGGTTGTTCCATTCTAGAAGACTCATTGGGCCCGGCGGTCATCCTCGAGGGATGTCGCTGATGGTGCCATGTATTCATGTTTGTCCTCTCTAGAGCCGGTCTTCTGCATCTTAGCATTGTCCTTCATCTTGACATACGGGGGTGGAGGGGGGAGTTAGGTCATCACTGAAGGTGGATTCAGTCTCCATGGGGGTTTTACCACCCTCCACGTCCATGACAAGCCGTTTCTTAGCATCTGAGTCCTTACTAGTTGCCCCCACCATGGCCAGCATAGGATCCCCAGGTTTAACAGGGCTGCTAGCTGTGTCTTTTAGAGCTTCAGCATCTTCCAGATCAGCATCTTCAGATGAATGCTTCCTCGGTCCCCCATTGACCAATGGGTTCCTGCCAGGAAAACCTCCGTGCATAGGAGCCCGAGGGGTAAAACGGCGAGGTGCAAGCATGGGCTGATTTGCTCTACGAGTAGCAAGCATCCATGAACCATACTGCAGCTTCTGTTCCGTCCAAACACCATCACCACACTCCTCATGGTCGTGCCCAAGAAGTCCACATCGTTTGCAGAAGAATGGAATTTTCTACTTAACGGCCAATCTCCCTTTTCCCTCTGGGAGCGTTAAGGACACAAACCTCATCAGCGGCATGTTAATGTCTATCCGAACACGAACACGAACATAGTTTCCCTCAAAGAAGGGCTTGGGGGGCATCTGGACTTCCCTAACATTGCCTATTCGCCGAGCAAGCTCATCCAGAACCTCATGTTTCCAATACAATTCTGGTACACCATGGCTTTGTGCCTAGACCTGGAGGCCGGTGAAGACAAATTTTTCTGGCTCGCTCAAGCCATCATGATCTTCGATGAGAACACCCCAACCACGGAAGGTCCAGGGGCCTTGGTGCACAACTTTCTTCCAGTCTCCCAAGCAATGCATCTGGAAGATGAGAAGGTTCTCGCCCGCTTCACGGAAGATTGGTTCGCGAGATAAATTCCAAATAACCTTCATCTTCTCGAAGAAGGCATCAGCACTGAAGGACATTGATGTATGAACCTTGCCGATCGCCTGCCACCGGGCCGCCTGCTGGTACTCTCTGGCATCGTCAACACCGATCACAACATCATCTAACTCGTCCTCGTTCAACTCCAGATGGCTGAACAAATCATCGATTTGCTCATCAGGTCTGCTGCTAGATGGTGCCGAGGCAGCCGCCGCAGGCGCGCAGAGCTTTGGATTGTCTCTGTCCCTAGATCCCGCCTTAGTACCGACGTTTGCCTCCATGGTTTCCGTGAGAGCCACCGAGCCCTAGCAGAGCCCGAAAGAAACTTCGAGGGGAGCAAAACCAACGTTGGCTATATTGAGAGACACAACGTATCGAAGAGGGGGGATAGATCGAGGTATATTGAGGGGGGCCGGAGTCCGTCCCGATCTCTACGGTGGCGAGCGAGCGCCGCCGGAGCAAGAAACCCCAAACCAGAGGGTAGGTCTATCGTATGTACCAACTTCTTTCCTTCCATGTTTCTTGAAAAGTATCGCAATGGGGCTCTTCATTCATAATTAATTCAATAGAAACATATATGAGTTATATGTTGCCATTTATAAAAAATAATCGTCCTAGGCATTGAGTTGACAGTAACAAAAAAAAAGAGGCAGTTGATGTTCGGTCGTTGAGTTATTCGGTAATGGGGGCAGCGGGCAAGGCACTGGGCACAAGCATGACGATTGAAGCATACATCCAAGGCTGCAACTTCGGTCTCCAGGGATGGCCTGCTGCTGCTCGCCTGCTCCCGTTCTTGCTCTGGGCATGGCCAAGCGGCGAGCGGCCGAGCACCGGCATGACTGAGGGAGCGGTTGAGGGCCGAGCGGGCAGCACCGGCCAGCGGTAGAGTCGGGATGGGGCGAGCGGGCCAGGGAAGACGGCGTAGGGCTGTTGGGGGAGCTAGTGGCAGACGCCGGAAGCCCTGATTTGGCGATTTAGGTCCTGCTATTCCCTTTTCCCCTCTCCGTCGGTACAGAAACAAGGGAGTCGTGAAACTGGTCAGGAGAACGATGGTTTGGCCGCTTCACTCACATGCGGATGAAGGGAATCCAAAGAAAACTCAGAATTCTGGGTGGGCCGTGGCCTACCCGGCCTGTCCCCTGCGTCCGCCCATGCCCTGAGGTATGTCTACGGAATAACGAGGTTTAGGCCAACTTCGGTAGTAGTTGGTTTGGTATACTGTATTACACGGCTAGAAATACAGAACCTCAGTTTGATAGGTTGTCTATAGTTTCTCATTGTGGTTTAGTAATGACAACACATACATGTTTGATAGGCACATGCTTTAACTTGCACACAAAAGTGGCATACCATCACCTCTTTTAAAAATGGTGAGATTACCACCATTCGGTAGATCACAATCACACATATCACATGTACTAATAAGCACACTACCATATTAATAGTCATAGATTAACTACTACACGGTACTTAACTTAGTATCAGGTGCATACCTAAACAACCCGACTACTATCAACAATAGGGGAACACACCCCTACCGCAAAAGGAGATGTTCCTTAGCCTCTACTAGCCAGCATCTCAACTGCTTGTTCATCATCACAGTTAACAGATAGGAACACATCCCTATCACAAAAGAAGATGTTCTTCAACCACTAAGGCCAACACCACTACTACAGATCATCAGCATCAGAAGAGCACGAACAAGGCGGCGGTCAGTAACCATGGCAAACTGATACGTCCATTTTGCATCACTATTCTATATCATAATTTACAGTTATTCATTGATATATACGGAAAATCCTATTTTTCCAGAAGACGAAGGAAGCCAGAAGGAGTGGAGATGGGCCACAGGGGCCCACACCACCCCCTGGCGCGGGCTACCCTAGGCCGCGCCACCAGGTGGTGTGGCCGCCCTGGCCCACCTCTGGCTCTCTCCTCTGGCGTATATAATCCTCCTGAAACCCTAATACTCGAAGAGCGACCACAGAAAGATTTCGCCGCCTCTGCGGGACGGAAAACACCAAAAGAGAAAGATCTCTCCGGCAGACAGATTTCTGCCGGGGGAATTCCTTCCCGGAGAGGAGAGATCGTCACCATCAACACCACTATTAAGCTGGACTTCATCGGGATCATCATCATCATCACCACCAGCACCATCATCTCCATCTCCATATTTGCTGTAACAATTGTGTTGAATCTTGCATAGTTCTTAGGGGAAACTTTCCCGGTGTTGATTACTCTTTGTAGTCGATTCTATTGAGTGGAATAATACATTGCAAATGTATCTACAATTTTTGATGTTCCATGCTTGGTTTTATCTACTTTCTTATGTTTTGTCCACACTTTGGAGTACTTTTCATATGATTTCTTGGACTAACCTATTAACAAGACGCCACAGTGCCAATTGCCTGTTTTCTGCTGTTTTTGGTTCCAGGAAAGTCAGAAAATGAATACTCTCAGAATTGGACGGGACAAAAGCCAAAGTTCTTATTTTACCGGAAGACTCACGGAGCCAGAATATGAGACGGAGGAGGGCCAGGGCCTGGCCACACCATATGGTGGCGCGGGCTAGCCCTGGCTGCGCCACCAGGTGGTGTGGGCCCCCTGGCACTCCACCGACCTTGCCTCTTCACCTAAAAGAATCCTACCGATGCATAAACCCTAGGTCGTCAACCAGAAATCCACGAAAAGTTCCGCAGCGCCGCCGCCACCGAAGGGGAGATTCAGGGGACAGAAAGTCTCTGTTCTAGCACCCTGTCGGGACGGGGAAGTGCCCCCGGAGCCATCTCCATCGATCTCCACCACCATCTCCATCACCATTGCTGATTCCCATGATGAGGAGGGAGTAGTTCTCTCTCGAGGCTAAGGGTTCTACCGGTAGCTATGTGTTCATCTCTCTCTCTATGCATGATCTTATTGAGATCATGAGCTTGTAATCTATAGATCTATTCTGCTACTCAAGTGCTTTAATGAATCTCTGCTCACCCCATGTGTGTGAAAGTGACAGTGTGCTCACCATGGTGGCACTTAGGCTAGAGATTACAAATACTTGTTATGAGTTATATTTGGAGTTGGATATCTTTATGAAATTGTGGTGTTTGTTGGACTCATCTAGTACTCAAGGTGACGGTGTGGGGTTTTCTAGATGGGAAAGGCTTACTTTGAGGTGTGCGGTTATAGCCCTACCATGGATTAGAGTGTCCAACCGGAGAGTAGTTAAGAGTAGTATCATAAAGATAATATATTTATATGAGAGTGTTCACTAGTGAAAGTATGATCCCTAGGCCTTGTTTCTAAGCATTGATATTGCAATTAGATCTGTTACATGTTTGCTTGCTTCAATCTTTATTTCAGTTTGCTTTTAGTTTCTTCCACACCATCAAGTTATTTTCTAGCACCGTTGTCTTATATCCATACCACTTGTATTTCACTATCTCTTCGCCGAACTAGTGCACATATACACCTGACAAGTGTATTGGGTGTGTTGGGGAAACAAGAGACTTCTTGTATCTTGATTCTAGGATTGCTTGAGAGGGAATACCTTTGACCACTTCCTCCCTGAGTTTGATAAACCTTGGGTGATTCACTTAAGGGAAAACTTGCTGCTGTTCTACAAACCTCTGCACTTGGAGGCCCAACAACTATCTACAAGAATATAAGTGAGTAGACATCAAGCTATTTTCTGGCGCTGTTGCCGGGGAGGTAAGGTAAAAGGTATTCACACCGGAGGATTAAAGAAGAAGAACCTCCCACGGCAAATGCCTATTTTCTGGCGCCGTTGCCGGGGAGGTAAGGTAAAAGGTACTCACATCCTCCGGTGTGAGTGCTCGAAGTTATTTCCTTTAGTTTCTGCAATTTTGTCTTTTTGTTTCTTGCTTTCACTAGTTAGGCTTAATGGAAAACAACAACAAAATTAGAGAGCTTTATAGTATTTATCTTGAGTTAGGACATGAAGTGTTTGAAGAGAAAATTAAAAAACCTATGGAACTTTATTTGCATGCTAATAGCAATGTTGTTAGTATGAATTCTTTGGACACCATTATTGCTAATGCTATGGAAAAGTCTAAGCTTGGGGAAGCTAGTTTTTATGAAAATGATCTTTTTAGTTCCCCAGCTTTGGAAGATAGCTATTCTATTGCTTATGATGATACAAAACCTCCACTATATGATGATTACAATGATGAGTATGATATTTTCAGTCCACCTACTATTGAGGAGAAAATTAATTATGATTACAATATGCCTCCTATATTTGATGATTATGGTGATGAGAATAATAATGATAGCTATTTTGTTGAATTTGCTCCCACTACAATTAATAAGAATGATTATGTTTATGTGGAGAGTATTAATTCTTTTATGCATGTGGCTCATGATAAGAATGTTTTATATGATAGTTATCTTGTTAATTTTATTAATGTTGCTACTGAAAGTTATTATGAGAGAGGGAAACATGGTTTTATGTGTCTCAATAATATTAAGTTTCCCCTCTTTATGTTGAAAATCTTGAAGTTGCACTTGTTTTGCTTTACTATGCTTATTGCTTTGTGCTTTTATGACTTGTTTCTTTACAAGTTTCCTATGCATAGGAACTGGGTTAGACTTAAATGGGCTTTGAATTTGCTTCTTGATGCTCTCTTTTTACTTCAATTCATATTTCTTATGTGAGCATTGTAGCACCCTCAAATCGTCCCTATGCAAGTTTTCGCCCTTTCCGCCAAACCCGGATAGAAACGATTCAAGGACGCCCACCAGGCACTTTCGTGCGGGTGGAAAACAAAGTAATACCATTACACAACAGTACTCGATGGGACCCACAAAACAAATATATATACAACACGACTCCATGAGTCAAGAATACAGATATACTATACAAAGATCCAAATCACCTTGGAAACGATAGAGCGTCCGACTACGGACAAGATGCAAATGGGGCTAAGAGCCCTGAAGAATAACCAATGGCATCCATAACCCTGCCCAGGCCAAGCCGGAAGGGTAACCCTGCTAACGGCGTCGATCTCAAACCTGCTAAAACAAAAGGGGTGCCGACAAAGGGCAAAAGAAAAAGAGGAGCGTCAGCACTGAGGCCAGTACACGGCGAGGCTAGAATTCGGCGGCTCTCGCCTACATAGGTATGGTGGACTGAAGCGGCAGCGCAGCAGCACTAAACAACCTATAGAGACTCAGTAAAACTAGCGGCTATTAGAGAGGGATAAGAAAGACCTATCCGGATCCAACCTGATAGTAACACCAAACATACCCATCCTGGTATTCCCCCTCGAGACCAAACGAGGAAGTCAAACCGAGGAACTCACACAGTTGATAGTTTTACTCATTCCATTATAGTTGAAGCACTTGCTAGTCAGATATAGATAGCATGAGTCATCCTGAAGCATAAGTAGTGGGCAGTTTTAATCACCATTCCGTTATAGTTGGAACATTTACTAGTCAGATATAATTGTCCTGAGGAATCCCAAAACCCAGCAGTTGTTGGCACTTTTATCACATTCCATCGGAGTTGCAATACTTACTAGGCAGGTATAGTATGACACGGATCACCACAAATCCACCAGTTGTTGGCATTTTTATTATCCATTCCGTTATAATGAAGCTGAATTACTAGTTACATATTAAGTCAAATTTATAGCATTACTTTAGTTATGCTTGTCTATGATCGAGATATTGTGCTCCAAGTCAACCATAACCGCGGACACGGCTTTCAAAAAGTTTTACCCTACAGGGGTGCACAAATAGCAACACATACTCGATCAACCACGGAAAAACCAACTCAAAACCCAACGAGGCTTTCACGACAAAGCGATCATAGGATTCATAAAATATTTCAGGGGGCCACCCTACTAAGCTACCCGCAACAAAGTTGGCCGGCTCCGGAATGGACCCAGGGTTTGCGACGACGGCTGTAAACGACTGGGAACCCGAAAATGTGAATGGGCTTGTCGATACCGCGAAAACATGGCGCGATCCAAAACAGTACAAGTGCTCCACGCACAATCTTAAATAAAGCAGTAAAGCATGGCATAGGTATAGGATAGTAATAAAGCCCCAAACTACTTTGTGGCCCCAAGAAATAGAAATGAATCAAGCTCTGGCTCAGGGGGGGTCCATAAGGCCTCCAGGGTGTGGATAGTGCGAATAGTCAAGGAACATGTATCAAGTACTCGGGGTCCTACGGGACACAAGTGAGCATGGAAGAACCAAATAACATCTATTGCCCACCGATGCCTCTACATTAGTTATATCTAACATTTTAATAGTTGTAATTAAAGTCATGATCATCTCCACCAATAAGCATCTCCACCATAAACATCTGCCAGCATTCCATCAACTGTGGTACTCGACAACACAAGATCGCACCTGAGCAAGCAACTACGACTCGCAGGGCCAGCTATCTACCAAACACAGGTAATAGGAGGCGTCCAAGGCAATATAGAGGTTGCACGGGATATAACTGGTACGGAACACTAAAGCATCGTGACACGGATAGCAATAGATCAACAGGAGGAAATAAAGACGATAAATGCAAAATAGGTAGAAGGGGAAGAGATGCTTGCCTGGGAAACTCTACCGGAGGTTCATATTCAGAGAACTTGTCAGTATTCGCATCAACTCATCGGCCTAATCCGCGAAGAAGCAAACACTAGAAGAAACACATGATACAATATTTAATACTACGGCAGATGATCCGGCATGATTATGATATGATGCAGATGCGGTGCAATTAGTCAATATTAAGCGGAACCGGGGTCTCGACAATTAATTAGGAGGTTCTTGTTGTTTAGCTACCCCAAAATTTAAATGTTGTCTTAACAAGACAAAACATGGCATCGATTCGCTACACAATTTAAATGGAGTCCGAAATAAGACAAAGATATCCCGCATATAGACTCCATATTTAATTTAGGTGAATCTACTATAATGCCCCCAAACAACAGACAAGTATGAATGTATGAACAATTTATATGCAACGGTTTTATGCATAGCATTTATAAAATAGGGGCTCGGGAAAAGGTTCATACATTGGCATTGGCAACCTTGGTTCGATGTGGGGCAGGTTCGGTCTCGTCGGGATTGGTCTTCGGACTCCGGGAACGGGACTCCAAGATCCACGAGGAGATCTTGGCGTCTAGGGTCTCGGCATCTTCGGATACCGGGAAGGAGGTCATGAAGCCGATGTCGGGGTTCGGGTTCCGTGATGAAGGTCTTGAGGTACCGACATAGATGACGATGCCGATCTTGGATTGGAGACCAACGACTCGTAGGGTTCGAGTTGGGGATGTCTTGTGGCGGTCTTGTCGACGTGGGGATCATGGAGATTGCTAGGGTTCACAAGCACGATGGCGAAGACCTTGATGGACTGGATTGACTCCACGGTAAACTTGCAAGATAGCCTTGGTGGCAATGGTTCTTTAGCGTCTCGAGTTCCTCTTCAAGCACCACGACGGATGCATCCGAGAGTAATACTCCACATGGTCGTCTATAGGCCAAAACATCACACCATCATCACCACACCAACAATGCACTTTACAATATCGCAACACTTCAAACACAAAACACCAGGGCCTTGCTTATCATATCAACAGATACCTTGCCTCCACTGAAAACCAGAAACAGGGAGTGTGGCCGAGGGACAAGGCGAAGTGCTGGCGTGGGGAAAACAGCCCGGTGCGGAACAGAGAGCCGGAGGGCGGCTACGGCGCGGCATCTCGCGGAGGAGAGGAGGCGGCGAGGCGAGGTTGCTGGGGCAGAGGCGGTCGATGGTGGTGGGCGACGGTGGTCTCCAGCGGGCGGCGGCGCACGGGGCCGGCCAGAGGAGGGAGAGCCGAGGGGGGAGGTGACCGGCGGCGAGCATGGGGACAACGCCGGGACGGAGCAGGACCTGGCGGTGGTCGGTGACGTGGGCGGCCTCGGCTGTGCGAGGAGCTCGCGGGAGGGGCGCTGCCGAGGAGGAAGCGAGAAGGAGGGGCTCGCGCGGCGGGGACGAGCAGGTCGAGGAGGAGCTCGGGCATCAGCCGGGGAGGAGGAGAGGCCCAAGCGGCGAGGTCGTCACGGCATCGGCGGTGGTTGGACAGGGGATGGGAGAGGCGGCGAGGATGAGGGCGGCCCGATGGCGGCGCGGGGCCGACGGCGCTGGAGAACGGCGGCGGGGGAAGCGTGAGGGAGGAGGTCGAGGGTGGGCCGGCGAGGTCATGGAGGCAGGCGGGGAGGCGGCACTGCCTCACGGGGAGAGGCGCGGGCTAGCTCGCGTGCGGCCAGCGTGGAGAGGGCGGGGCATCGGGGTAGGACCGCATGGGGATCGGGTGGAGCGGGGGTTGGTGGGAGGCAATAAGATCGAGGCCGGATGTCGGTGTCCAGGTGGTGGGGCCAGGGTGTGGAAGAGCGGGCCGGCCTGGCGTGTCGGTCGGCCAGGTGGGCGGGAGTGGCGCGCCCAGGGGCGTTGGGCGGGAAAACGAGAGGAGGGGAGAGAGATGTGGCGGCGGGCAGGAGGGAAAAGGTGGGTAGGTGGCAGGTGGTGGGTGCTGGTGGGGCTCTGCTGGCGGCGGCGGTAGATGCTGGTGGGGTGTGGGACTGGTGCACAGGGCTGGGTGGTACCAGGTCGGATGGTTAGATTAGGATTTAGGTGGGCTTAGGGTTGGGGGTAGGTAGGATAGGATAGGATTAGTTTTAGGGTTTGGAGGTGGCCGACCGGGCTTTCGGGCCTGGCGGGCTGCCTCCCAAAAATAATCTAAATATTTTATTTGTTTAAAACGGCGCTTCTGAAAACCGTTTGTAGACGAAACAAAATATTCCGGAGACCCGGGTTTTAATTTGAAATAAAGACAGGGGATATTTAGAAAACAAATATAGGCTTTTAGAAAATAATTTTAGGCAAACAAATGCATGTTGATGACGATGCTCAAATGCAATGTGGCATGATGACATGAGCATGCGGTCATGATGATGCAATGCACAAAAACACCGCGATTTTCTAGTAGTGGTTTTTGCGGGATGCCACAATTCAACACCACTAACAATGGATCTCGCCCTCGAGATCCGCCTCGTGGTACCGGGAAGACGGTCGGCGATCTGAATCTTCTCGCTTCCTGTAGATCTTCGCGACACCACTAACAAGAGGTCGCTGTCCGTGATCGTCGAGAGAACACTCTGGGAACAAAGGTGAAGGTAGAGGCATCGGGAGATCAAGCCACCTCTAACTTCCGGGGACGGAGTAAAATTGCTGAATCCACCGATTTGATATACAAAAGCAAATGATAAGAGTAGTCGGATGGTGATCAGTCCATCGCGCACCCAAACCATTACTCTGCACACGAATAGGTGAATTATGCAACCAACTCTCGGAATTAGACTGAAGATCTCGACAAGCGAGGTTCGGAAACAAAGGAGTGATGCAGACTCTGCATCAGACCTGGCATAGATGATGTCGTCGCGTGGCAAAACACCGGAAGGAACAACAAGGAACAGAGAGAAGTCCAACAGATGAAGGATTCCTCAGATAGCATGAAGACCGGATGTAGAAGCACCGTTACCAAAGGAGGAAGCGAGACCCTGAAGGTACGACGGAAACCCAACCCCGAGAATTCCTGGACTCGAAGAAAAGATAAGAGAGCAGATTCAAAACACGCAGAGGTAAGAGGAGAATAGCAAAGGGTAAGGAGTAAAAGCAGACCTAATCAGATCTACCCAACCAAATTTCCAAAATAGTTTTGACACTCTACTTCGGCCGTTTGCTAGGTTATCCTACAGGCTGGACTTGTGGGGTATCGCAACTGCTGAGCTCTGATACCACTCTGTAGCACCCTCAAATCGGCCCTATGCAAGTTTTAGCCCTTTTCGCCAAACCCGCATAGGAACGATTCAAGGACGCCCACCAGGCACTTTCGTGCGGGTGGAAAACGAAGTAATACCATTACACAACAGTCCTCGATGGGACCCACAGAACAGATATATATACAACACGACTCCATGAGTCAAGAATACAGATATACTATACAAAGATCCAAATCACCTTGGAAATGATAGAGTGTCCGACTACGGACAAGATGTAAATGAGGCTAAGAGCCCTGAAGAATAACCAATGGCGTCCATAACCCTGCCCAGGCCAAGCCGGAAGGGTAACCCTGCTAACGACGTCGATCTCAAACCTGCTAAAACAAAAGGGGTGCCGACAAAGGGCAAAGGAAAAAGAGGAGCGTCAGCACTGAGGCCAGTACACGGCGAGGCTAGAATTCAGCGGCTCTCGCCTACATAGGTATGGTTGACTGAAGCGGCAGCGCAGCAGCACTAAACAACCTATAGAGACTCAGTAAAACTGGCGGCTATTAGAGAGGGATAAGAAAGACCTATCCGGATCCAACCTGATAGTAACACCAAACATACCCATCCTGGTATTCCCCCTCGAGACCAAACGAGGAAGTCAAACCGAGGAACTCCCATAGTTGACACTTTACTCATTCCATTATAGTTGAATCACTTGCTAGTCAGATATAGATAGCATGAGTCATCCTGAAGCATAAGTAGTGGGCAGTTTTAATCACCATTCCGTTATAGTTGGAACATTTACTAGTCAGATATAATTGTCCTGAGGAATCCCCAAACCCAGCAGTTGTTGGCACTTTTATCACATTCCATCGGAGTTGCAATACTTACTAGGCATGTATAGTATGACACAGATCACCACAAATCCACCAGTTGTTGGCATTTTTATTATCCATTCCGTTGTAGTGAAGCTGAATTACTAGTCACATATTAAGTCAAATTTATAGCACTACTTTAGTTATGCTTGTCTATGATCGAGATACTGTGCTCCAAGTCGTCCATAACCGCGGACACGGCTTTCAGAAAGTTTTACCCTGCAGGGGTGCACAAATAGCAACACATACTCGATCAACCTTGGAAAAACCAACTCAAAACCCAACGAGGCTTTCACGACAAAGCGATCACAGGATTCATAAAATATTTCAGGGGGCCACCCCACTAAGCTACCCGCAACGAAGTTGGCCGGCTCCGGAAAGGACCCAGGGTTTGCGACGATGGCTGTAAATGACTGGGAACCCAAAAATGTGACTAGGCTTGTCGATACCGTGAAAACATGGTGCGATCCAAAACAGTACAGGTGCTCCACGCACAATCTTAAATAAAGCAGTAAAGCATGGCATAGGTATAGGATAATAATAAAGCACCAAACTACTTTGTGGCCCCAAGAAATAGAAATGAATCAAGCTCTGGCTCAGGGGGTCCATAAGGCCTCCCGGATGTGGATAGTGCGAATAGTCAAGGAACAGGTATCAAGTACTCGGGGTCCTACGGGACACAAGTGAGCATGGAAGAACCAAATAACATCTATTGCCCACCGATGCCTCTGCATTAGTTATATCTAACATTTTAATAGTTGTAATTAAAGTCATGATCATCTCCACCAATAAGCATCTCCACCATAAACATCTGCCAGCATTCCATCAACTGTGGTACTCGACAACACAAGATTGCACCTGAGCAAGCAACTACGACTTGCAAGGCCAGCTATCTACCAAACACAGGTAATAGGAGGCGTCCAAGGCAATATAGAGGCTGCACGGGATATAACTGGTACGGAACACTAAAGCATCGTGACACGGATAGCAATAGATCAACAGGAGGAAATAAAGACAATAAATGCAAAATAGGTAGAAGGGGAAGAGATGCTCGCCTAGGAAACACTGCCGGAGGTTCATATCCAGAGAACTTGTCGGTACTCGCATCAACTCATCGGCCTAATCCGCAAAGAAGCAAACACTAGAAGAAACACCGGATACAATATTTAATACTACGGCAGAAGATCTGGCATGATTATGATATGAAGCAGATGTGGTGCAATTAGTCAATATTAAGCGGAACCGGGGTCCCGACAATTAATTAGGAGGTTCTTGTTGTTTAGCTACCCCGAAATTTAAATGTTGTCTTAACAAGACAAAACATGGCATCGATTCGCTACACAAATTTAAATGGAGTCCAAAATAAGACAAAGATATCCTGCATATAGACTCCATATTTAATTTAGGTGTACTATAAGGCCCCCAAACCACAGACAAGTATGCATGTATAAACAATTTATATGCAATAGTTTTATGTATAGCATTTATAAAATAGGGGCTCGGGAAAAGGTTCATACATTGGCGTTGGCAACCTTGGTTCGATGTGGGGCAGGTTCGGTCTCGCCGGGATCGGTCTTCGGACTCCGGGAACGGGACTCCAAGACCCACGAGGAGATCTTGGCGTCCGGGGTCTCGGCATCTTCGGATACCAGGAAGGAGGTCATGAAGCCGATGTCGGGGTTCGGGTTCCGTGATGAAGGTCTTGAGGTACCGACATAGATGACGATGCCGATCTTGGATTGGAGACCAGCGACTCATAGGGTTCGAGTTGGGGATGTCTTGTCGCGGTCTTGTCGACGTGGGGGTCATGGAGATTGCTAGGGTTCACAAGCACGATGGCGAAGACCTTGATGGACTGGATTGACTCCACGGTAAACTTGCGAGATAGCCTTGGTGGCAATGGTTCTTTAGCGTCTCGAGTTCCTCTTCAAGCACCATGACGGATGCATCCGAGAGTAATACTCCACATGGTCGTCTATAGGCCAAAACATCACACCATCATCACCACACCAACAATGCACTTTACAATATCGCAGCACTTCAAACACAAAACACCAGGGCCTCGCTTATCATATCAACAGATACCTTGCCTCCACTGAAAACCAGAAACAAGGAGTGTGGCCGAGGGACAAGGCGAAGTGCTGGCGCGGGGAAAACAGCCCGGTGCGAAACAGAGAGCCGGAGGGCGGCCACGGCGTGGCATCTCGCGGAGGAGAGGAGGCGGCGAGGCGTGGTTGCTGGGGCAGAGGCGGTCGACGATGGAGGGCAACGGCGGTCTGCAGCGGGCGGCGACGCACGGGGCCAGCCAGAGGAGGGAGAGTCGAGGGGGGGAGGTGACTGGCGGCAAGCATGGGGACGACGCCGGGACAGAGCAGGACCTGGCGGCGGTCGGCGACGTGGGCGGCCTCGGCTGTGCGAGGAGCTCGCGGGAGGGGTGCTGCCGAGGAGGAAGCGAGGAGGAGGGGCTCGTGCGGCGGGGACGAGCAGGTCGAGGAGGAGCTCGGGCATCAGCCGGGGAGGAGGAGAGGCCCGAGCGGCGAGGTCGTCGTAGTGCCGGTGGTGGTTAGACAGGAGACGGGAGAGGCGGCGAGGATGAGGGCGGCCCGATGGCGGCGCGGGGCCGACGGCGCTGGAGAAAGGCGACGAGGGAAGAGCGAGGAAGGAGGTCGAGGGTGGGCCGGCGAGGTCGCAGAGGCAGGCGGGGAGGTGTGGCTGCCTCGCAGGGAGAGGTGCGGGCTGGCTTGCGTGCGGGCGGCGCGGAGAGGGCGGGGCATCGGGGTACGACCACATGGGGATCGGGTCGAGCGGGGGTTGGTGGGAGGCGATAAGATCGAGGCCGGCTATCAGTGTCCAGGTGGTGGGGCCAGGGTGTGGAAGAGCGGGCCGGCCTGGCGTGTTGGTCGGCCAGGTGGGCGGGAGTGGCACGCCTAGGGGGCGTTGGGTGGGAAAACGAGAGGAGGGGAGAGAGATGTGGCGGCGGGCAGGAGGGAAAAGGTGGGTAGGTGGCAGGTGGTGGGTGCTGGTGGGGCTCTGCTGGCAGCGGCGGTAGATACTGGTGGGGTGTGGGACTGGTGCACGGGGCTGGGTGGCACCAGGTCAGATGGTTAGATTAGGATTTTGGTGGGCTTAGGGTTGGGGTAGGTAGGATAGGATAGGATTAGTTTTAGGGTTTGGAGGTGGCCGACCGGGCTTTCGGGCCTGGCGGGTTGCCTCCCAAAAATAATCTAAATATTTTATTTGTTTAAAACGGCGCTTTTGAAAACCGTTTGTAGACGAACCAAATATTCCGGAGACCCGGATTTTAATTTGAAATAAAGACATGGGATATTTAGAAAACAAATATAGGCTTTTAGAAAATAATTTTAGGCAAACAAATGCATGTTGGTGACGATGCTCAAATGCAATGTGGCATGATGACATGAGCATGCGGTCATGATGATGCAATGCACAAAAACACCGCGATTTTCTAGTAGTGGTTTTTGCGGGATGCCACAAGCATCTTCTCAAACTATCATGCCTAACTTAAAGGCGTTAAAGAAAAGTACTTATTGGGAGATAACCCAAAAGTTTTAGATGAGTCTTGGAAGTTATTACCTCTGTAATAACCGCTCCTTATCCTTTTTATTTGTTTTTTGTGCCAACAGTAACCTCTAATGAGAGAGAAGTAATGATTGGGAAAGTGGCTGTCCCGAAACAGATTTCTGTGCTTCACCGTAAAAATTCGTGTAATATCTCTGTACGTCCTTTTGAGGCGTGGATTTTTATGCTTCTGCCCCAGGTTGTTATCTAACTTTCGTTAGTTTAACACTTTTCTATTTGAGCAACAGAATTTCTTCAAAAAAAATCGTCTTTACCTGCTGGTCTGCTTTGATAGATTTATGCCATTATTTGCATTTGCTTCTTCTTGGTTTCTTTTTGAGTTCTTTTGGGGAATTGAGCTTTTTGAGGGAAGTGCTATAGTATCTAGTGTTTTAATGTAAGTTTTATTGGTGTTGGAACTGAACCTAAAGACCTATTATCTTGAGTGCACTAATGTTGCTAATAAAGATTGTGTGAAGATTTGTATGAAGGAAAATTTTTAGGTGTATGAAAGGAATGAGTAATGAGATGAAGGATGGACTAAAGCTAAAGCTTGGGGATGCCACGCATGTCACCCCAAGAAATATCCAAGAAGTACAAGTGTCAAAGCTTGGGGATGCCCAAGGCATCCCCTTCTTCATCAATAAAAATCCCAGGTTTCTTCCAAACACTTTATTTTTATTGTTTCATGCACAGTTGTGTTGTTCTTGGAGCGTCTTCGTTTTTCGTTTTTGGTTTTTCGTTCACTTGGTTTTCTTAGTTTGCTGAATAAATTGGTTGGACCCCCTCTTTCATACATTGGTTTTCAAATAGTTTGGTTTGGATTGGAAAAAAGTAGGAAAGTTCATGCTTAAGTGGTAAAGAGAGCTTGTTTTTGACTGTGGCCTATGCTTCGTCATGCCATGCTTGATATTGTTTTGGCTTTATGCTTAGTATTCTTTGCTGTAGCATGAATTGTTATAAACAATTGAGATTGCTTAATGTGCCTTGGATGAATCATGCGTTGTTTTGCCATATTAAAGCATTGTATAGTGGTATTCTCCTTTGATGCTTTATTTGGGTTGACTTGGCGCATGCTCACACCATCTTATGACTATCTCAAGTCACCATAGCCTTTATGATCCTTTAGTTTTCAACTTGTAGTATCACTTTATGCTTTGATCAATGATATTTTGTCGCTCTGCATGATTATGGCCATTATTGCTCTCTTAGTTTGTCGCTCCCAGTCTTTTGCTAGCCTCCACAACCAAGTATGAGTTCCACTCATGCATCCAACTCCCTAAACCAAGTTATTCCAAATAGTCCACCATACCTACCTACTAGCTTATGCTATTCCAAGTATATTCATGCTTTTGTTTACCTTCCAAATTAAACTTGTTATGAGAAAACTAGTGATTAAAGCTCTCACGAACTTGATGGCACACTTTACTTTTTTTGCATCTAATAAACTTGAACCATTGGGTCCTTCTTTGTTGCGTATATGCTTGCGCTTTATAAGTTGAAATTAGCAGAACCATGTTTCATGGGGAACGCTTTCAACATTGCACTTGTACTTTGTACCCCGTTGATATCATGTTCTTTTGCTTACGGATCCCGGCGGTGTGAAATAAAAGTGGAACTTGTAAGATCATGGAGTTTGTATGTGTGTTAGAGAAACACCTGGGCCGTTAGCCTAATACATGCCTAATCATGGTGGAAACTTGCAGCATCACCATAATGAGCACTCTATGAAGCATCCTCAATAAAAACCTATGCAAATAGCAAATAAAAAGATTGCTAAGATGCTCATTGTCTGCTTGCCTTGTCATTTTGATTATGGGAAAGCTCCCGTATCATGTGCAAGGGGTACCCCGTTGGCGGTTCTTAATGATACACATGTACTTACAATAACAAGAGCTTACTCGTGACTGTTTGTTGGACACATCTAGTACTCAAGGTGACAGTGTGGGGTTTTCCAGATGGGAAAGGCTTACTTTGAGGTGTGTTGTTATAGCCCTACCATGGATTAGAGTGTCCAATCAGATAGTAGTTAAGAGTAGTATCATGAAGATAATATATTTATATGAGAGTGTTCACTAGTGAAAGTATGATCCCTAGGCCTTGTTTCTAAGCATTGATACATCGTTTGCAATTAGATATGTTACATGTTTGCTTGCTTCAATCTTTATTTCAGTTTGCTTTTAGTTTCCTCCACACCCTCAAGTTATTTTCTAGCACTGTTGTCTTATATCCATACCACTTGTATTTCACTATCTCTTCGCCGAACTAGTGCACCTATACACCTGACAAGTGTATTGGGTGTGTTGGGGACACAAGAGACTTCTTGTATCTTGATTGCAGGATTGCTTGAGAGGGAATACCTTTGACCACTTCCTCCCTGAGTTCGATAAACCTTAGGTGATCCACTTAAGGGAAAACTTGC
The DNA here is from genome assembly GCA_910589775.1 of Avena eriantha. Classification (NCBI taxonomy): domain Eukaryota; kingdom Viridiplantae; phylum Streptophyta; class Magnoliopsida; order Poales; family Poaceae; genus Avena; species Avena eriantha. The sequence continues at coordinate 527,535,476 of OU342742.1, read as the reverse complement.
TGCTATTCTACAAACCTCCGCACTTGGAGGCCCAACAATTGTCTACAAGAATAGAAGTGAGTAGACATCATGGAACTATTGAATTATTGTTTATGTTCAGATTGTTATACATCATTATTCCATCTTTGATCATGATCCATATGATGTCTTGTGAGTAGTTCGTTTTGTTCTTGAGGACATGGGAGAAGTCATGTTGTTAGTAGTGGAATTGTGTTAAAAAAGATTCAATAGTTTGATATTTAAGTTGTGGTGTACTTCTAGTGGTGTCATGTGAACGTCGACTACATGACACTTCACCTATATGGGCCTAGGGGAATGCATTGTGTATTTGGCTATTAATCGTAGGGGTTGCCGGAGTGACAGAAACCTGAACCCCCGTTAGGAAACCATTGCACAAAGGACGTAAGGGTCTTAGAGTTTAAAGTCGAGGTTAGGTTTCTACCTTAATTACTTTCTTGTACTTACAGATGTTTGCAAGGGGTATAATCACAAGTATGTATTAGTCCTAGGAAGGTCGGTACATTAGCACAGGTTCACCCACATAGCACTTAGCAAGCTAAAGAAGATTAATCAACTATATGAAGCGAAAGCACTTGACAGACTTCCCATGTGTCCTCGAGAACATTTGGTCATCTTAAGTAATACAACCGGCTTGTCCTTTGCTGAATAAAGGATTGGGCCACTTGCTGCATTTATTCCTATTGTCTTTTATTTACTCGTACTTTATTTACTTGCATTATCAAAAACCTCTAAAAATTTGTTTGCTTTTGCAGAGAATTCCTGATCCATACCACTAGCCAACACCGTCTGCTCCTCGTTGGGTTCGACACTCTTACTTATCGAAAATACTGCGATACACCCCCTATACTTGTGGGTCATCAAGACTATTTTCTGGCGCCGTTGCCGAGGAGTGAAGCGCTATTGGAACTGGTAAAGGAAACTTCTACTATGAGTATTGTTTACTTCTGCTAGTTGCTTTATTTTCGTTATGGATAATTCGCTGTGTTTCTTATTTGGTAATGCTACTACCACTGCTAAGGTAGTAGATGAACCACCACCTGTTGAGAATGATGCTTTCAAAATACCTACAAGAATTATTGATCGTGTTATGGATAACTACTATGTTGGGGATGGAACTGTCCATCCCGGTGATCATTTGCTCTTTATACATGAATTATGCGGGTTGTTCAAGTGTGCATGTGTTACTACAAATCAAGTTAATAAAAAGTTATTCTCATTATCACTGAAAGGAAGAGTTGAGGAATGGTATAAGCTGCTGAAGAATGGTCAAGCTCTGGAATGGGAGGAAATAGTACCTCTCGTTTATTCAAAGTTTTATCCTCCTAGTGAGATTCATAAAGATCAGAATCAAATATACAACTTTTGGCCTCTTGATGGAGAGAGTACAGCTCAAGCTTGGGGGAGATTGAAGTTACTAATGCTCAAATGTCCCATTCATGAGCTCCCTAACAATATTATTATCAATAACTTTTATGTAAGGCTTCCTCTTCATGATAAGGATTTATTGGATGCTTCTTGTGCTGGATCATTCACTCGCATGGAAGAAGAAGCTAAATGGGATCTCCTAGACCGTATTCAAGATAATGCTGAAGCTTGGGAGAATGACAAAGGTAGAAAGTCAGGTATAAATTATCATTATGAATGCATTGAATCTTTTATGGGAACTGATGACTTTCAAAATATTAAAAATGCTTATGGTCTAGACTCTCAAGCTATTGCTTCTTATTTTAAGCCTTTTGCTTCCTACATTGAAGTGCCTAAAAAGAAGTGGAACAAGTATCATGAACATTATAAAGATGTTGCTTAGTGTGTTCCTGTAAGAAATATTGAAGTTTATACTGATAATCTTGTTTTACCTGAACCTTACATTAAGGAAATGCCTTTCCTAGTTAGGATAAAGGAACATTCTATGATAGCTAGTATGGTTAATGAAAGTACAAGTAAAGGTGTTGAACCTGATAAACAAATGGATGATGAACCTATAATAGCAAATGTTAAAGACTTTGTTACTAAATATGAAGAAGAGGGACACACTATCCTTTGTAAGGATACCTCTAATATTGTTTCACAAAGTAGTATCATAAGAACTAGTATTCATGTGTTTTCTGTTAGAATAAGTGATCATTGTTACGATGGTCTTTGTGATAGTTATATTTTTAAGTTTATGCATGATACTGAAAGTTACTATGAGAGAGGGAAAAGTGTTCTTATGTATCTCAATAATATCAAGTTTTCTCATTTTATGCTGAAATTTTTTATGTTGCACTTCTTTTGCCTTCCTATGCTAGTAGCCTCTGGTTTTAAAAACTTGTTTGTTTACAAAATTCCCTTGCATAGGAATTGGTTTAGACTTAAACGTGTGTATTTTTTCTTCTTAATGCTCTCTTTCACTTCAATTCATATTCCTATGTGAGCATCTTCAAAATTATCATGCCCATCTTAATGGCTATAAAGAAAGAGCTTTTTGGGAGACAACCCAATTTATTTTTGCTTTCAGTTTGTGTTTGTTTATTTGAGTCTTGGAAGTTATTACTTTGGTAATAAACTCTCCTTATCTTTTTTGTTTGGTTTTTGTGTCAAGATCAACCTCTAATGAGAGAGAAGTAATATTTGGGGAAGTTGCTGTCCCGAAACAGATTTTTGTGTTTCACCGTAAAAATTCGTGAGAGATATATGTCAGTCAGATTGAGCTGTAATTATGTGTGCTTCTGCCCCAGGTTGTTATGTAACTTTCGTTAGTTTTGCACTTTTTGATTTGAGCAACAGAAGATTTTCTAAAAAATTAATCTTTACCTGCTGGTCTGTTTTGACAGATTTTGTCACTCTTGCATTTGCTTCTTTAATCGATTTCCTTTTTGAATTCTTTTTGGGTTTTCGGAAGGAGTTGCTACAGTAGATTATGTTTTTATGGTTTTTCAGTTGAAGTTGAACTCAAAAGGTTTTATCACTCCACTTATACTAATGTTGCTAATGAGAACTGTGTGAAGTTTTGTGTGAAAGAAATTTCCAGGTAGTGGAGGTAATGGTGTAATAAGAAAGTGAAAGGTTTCTTGACTCGAGTAATAAGTGTATGAAGATGAATATATTGATGTTATTCAAGTGGTGACTCTGGAAGAATCTATCAAAGATCAAATCCAGAGACCTGCAGAGTCCGTTTTCGAATAGGTAACAGTTCTGGTAAGAAAAGTTCCGCGAAAATTCTATCCAACTATATTTTTGCAGTTTTTAGTCAATAAGGAAAGTTACTGTAGCATCCCATCTGTCTAACATCTGTAATGCTACATGGTCTAATAATAAAATTCTACTTCCTACATATATTGTTGCATCATAATTATATCATGCTCATGTCATCATGCCACCTTGCATTTGAGCATCATATAAAACCTTTTTCATTTGGTTCTTATCTCATTTGCACTATTAATTGTATTTGCCTCTTGATATATTGTAGTTGTTTCTTGATAAATGCTTGATGCCCAAGTTGAGTTGGGGGCATATCTTTTATTAACCCCACCACCTTTCTTGTCACCACCCCATAATTCCACCATCCAACTATACGTGAGCTTTGCATCTTATTTGGGTTTACATCTAGCTCATATGGGTTGGGATGGATCCTCTTACAATTCCACATGCTCCCATACAAGCATCATGTTGTTTTCACATTATTGATATGTGGAGAGCCACATGGCCACCTTTGCATGCTATGTGAGTGGAACCCCTTGTCAAGCTTCCATATGGATTTTTTTTGAATGTATGCTCATGTTGGGATATTTTTGAGGCTATTATGCATCTAGTGGAACATACACACTAGTAAGTCTAAATTTTATGCAAATATGGGCATCTTCCATCTACTCCACATGGAACATCCACCCTAATTCTTTTGGCTTGGCCTTAGATCCATATTTTTTGAATGAATGTGAATAAATGCCTTGGGAATTTACTATTGTTTTCGCAAGTATAAACATGGCTTTTACTACTCATGCATGGGCCATGCAAAATCACCACCACCCTCTTTTATTTGGTTTTTCTTTGATTTTTGGAGTGAAGCATGGATCTTTTGAAATCAAGTCTAGTTTGTTTAGATTTGATTCTCTCCACCATCCTAGAGGCTTCCTCTCTTTGTTTTGTGGGCATATGTTACATGCAATGGTACATGGGGCATATGTTCCTCCCTTCACCAAAATCTTTCACCCTAAACATCTCTCTCTCTCTTCTACCATCACCATGTGTCCAATAAAAACCCACTCACCCTCACACCATCTCCTTACCTCATGCATGACCTTGTGGGATCATGTAAAACCCTAAATCCCTAACCACCCTACCCCCTACCTCTCCCCTCCTTCCCTAGCTTCGGCTAAGGCACACCTCACCACCCCTCTCTAACCTAACCATCTACCCCACCACCCTTCTATCTAGCTAGCCGAGTCACCACCCCCTAACCTAACCCTAGACTGAGCCTCCATGCCACACCGAGCCTCCTCTCTCTCTCTCTCTCTCTCTCTCTCGCTGACCAGCCGGCCCCACTCGTGCCTACCTGCCTAGCTGCAGCACACCACCCCAGGCCGAGCCTAGCAAGCACGTGAGTGTGAGGGAGGAAAAGGTGGTGCACCTTTCCACCGAGCCTCCCCCACGGCACCCCCTCTCTCCCAGTCTACTTGATCTACCCTTCTCTCTGCCGCAGCACCGTACCCATCTCCCCAGGCAGCTGCACCGCAGCTTCCTCCCTTCTCCCCTCCCCTGCCACTTCTTCTCCATCACAGGCCACCCCTCGGCTCCGGCTGCCACCTCTAGATCGAAGGAGGAGGGCGTGGAGATCGGGCTGTCGAGGAAGACCCCGCAGACCCCTGGACCGTCCCTGTGCACTAGCAAGGAGGAGGAGATGCCCGTACCGTTGCACCCCGCCGAGCCTGACACGAAACCCTAGCCGCCGGCCGTCTGCATCGCCGGCGATCAGCTGCTCCCCAGCCCGAACCACCTCCACCGACCGCCCCACAGTGAGCCACCGCACCTCCCAGACACCTTCCCTCTCGCCGTCGTTTCCTGGCCTCGCCGGACCACGTGCCGAACGCTCTCCGTGCACACACGAGCATGTAGATCTGCCTGCTGCGCGCCACGCTAGACTTACCTAGCCGCATAGTCGCTCCCTAACACCAACCTCAGCCAGCCCCAGTGGTCACCGCCGCCTGCGCGCGCGCGGTAGATCGCGCGTTCGATCCCCCTCTGCGCCGCGCGCGTTCCACAGTCAGTTTCGACAGTTAGCCCTGGAAGAAAAACAGTGCCTGTGCGCACTTTGCAAATAACCCCCACCCTTTTTGTTTTCCTCAACCGGCGGTCCCAAGTGGCCCACCTGTCAGCCCCTGAGCAGTTTTACGGAAAGGTACCTCGACTTTCCGCTGTTCCCACCCGTGCTCCCCTGGATCTGCCGCGTGCCACGCCCCGGCTGGCGCGCCCGCGTGTGGGTCCGCACATGCGTGGGCCCCGCCCGTCAGTCTCACCGGCTAGCTAGCCCCGCAGTGAGGAAACGCCGGCCCAGCCCGCTGCGCCCCACCTGCTGCCCAGTCAGCTCGGTCCCACCTATCAACTGCAGTGGCTAGCTCTGCCCCGGTATAACAAGTATCTATGTTTTTCTGTTTTATAAAAACAATTTCAGAAATGTTTAAATATGAATTTAAATCCAGTTTTTAATAACTTTTAAATTGGTAATTACAAATAATACAAATAATATATGTTTTTGAATCAGAAAAATGTGAGGATTTCAAATCTGCCATCCAAAATAATGTTTGACTAATCTAAATTTTCGAAATTGTTTAAATGCAATAAAAATGCCTTTTCTTAATTAATTAATGACTTTAAATCCACATCTCCAAATTTGACAAATAATATGTCTAAATCGATCAGCGCGACGATCTCGTTCTTTTTATGCATTCCATGTTCTGAATTGCAGCATGCATCATATAAATATTAAGTGGAAAGCAAGTGTTATGGGAGCAAAACATGACTAAAACTTAATAAAATGCTTTATTCTTGTACCCCACACCTCACCCATGCCATGCTACATTATTGCCATGTAAATTGTGCATCATTCATCATGGCATAATTGTTTGCTTGTCACATTTTAATTATATGCTTGTGCACTTTATTTATGTTGGCCCTTGTTTGTTTGGTTCTTCTTTCGAATAGACGCCGAGCAGGGGAAATATCAGGAATCCCAGGAGTACTACCCAGATCCGTCTCTCGCTTCAACTGAGCTGCCAGGCAAGAACTACCACATGCTTGCATACATATAGTACCTATTGCCTCTATCTTATTCTTGCATCATTGAGTCACGATTGCATTAAAATTGAATCCCAAGTAGTGCATAGCCTTTACTTTTTAAACCCCACCGAAGCTTGTTCCTCCATCCCATGAGCCATTACTACAGGAGTTGTTTGAGCCATGCGAGTCGTAGAACAGCATGTGTAGGGTATGTGAGTGTCTGATGGATAACGAGGTACCTAAACAACTTAACCTGAGTAGTAATGGGATAACTAATGAAAGAGGCACCGGTGAGCAATATCTGTTATTTCGTTTTTCATGCTCACTTGTGTCACGTAGGACCCCGAGTACTTGATTCGTGTTCCTTGACTATTCGCACTATCCACATCCGGGAGGCCGTGGACCCCTTGAGCCAAAGCTTGATTCATTTCTATTCTTGGGGCCACAAACTAGTTTGGGGTTTTATTACTATCATGTACTTATGCCATGCTTTACCGCTTTATTTAAGATTGTGCGTGAAGCACCTGTACTATTTTGGATCGCGCCACGTTTACGCGGTATCGACAAGCCCAGTCACATTTTCGGGTTCCCAGTCGTTTACAGCCATCGTCGCAAACCCTGGGTCCGTCGCGGAGCCGGCCGACTTCGTTGCGGGTAGCTTATTGGGGTGGCCTCCTGAAATGCTTCTGAATCCTGTGATCGCTTTGTCGTGAATGCCTCGTTGGGTTTTGAGTTGGTTTTTTCGAGGTTGATCGAGTGTGTGTTGCTATTTGTGCACCCCAGCAGGTAAACCTTTCTAAAAGCCGTGTCCGCGGTTATGGACGACTTGGAGCATAGTTTCTCGATCATAGACAAGTATAGCTAAAGTACCGCTTCAAATTTGACTAAATACCTGACTAGTAAATAGTGCAATACTCATGGAATGGTTAATAAAACTGCCAACAGATGGGTTGTTCGTCTGCTTTCTCGTTGGTAAGCGAGAAGGAGGATGGATCTGTTACCTTATACTGTTATAACTGTTGTTACTAATTAACAGACATCCGTCTATCATTGGTTAGGCGGATTGTTAGCGAGTATCTATAGACTTGTTAGTTATTATCTTTTGCTGCAATTGCGTCACCCCAGGTATATGTCCCCTTTAGAGGCATAAAGACTTGCTGAGTACCCCTAGGGTCTCACATGATAAATTGTTTGATTCAGATGAACAGGTGTATTCGCAAGATGGATACTGGGTGGAGGATACAGATGATGTTGGCAACGATCACTCGGTGTAGAGATTCCGGGGATGGGGATCCGTGAGATCTGTGGGCGGGATGTGCTTACTTATGTGGCATCTTATGCCGATTTGCTTCTTGTCCATACTCGGATCTTGTTTCCCGCTTCCGCTTGATACTCTGATGTTTGATGTATGAGGAGCTATCCTAAACTATTATCTCTATCTACGATATTTGGATCTTGCCGTATGGTGTTGCAATATTTCTATTTCTTTTAGATGGTATGGCTCTGAGAACTGTTGTAAGGTAGCTTGCATACATACTCACTTGTGTATGTATTTGATCTCTTCGCCTGTTGCCTATGCCGCTCGCTCTTGTCCTGATGTCTTGGAAGTGGTTAGGACGGCCAACGGGTCTACACGTGGGTGGCCCCTGGGCCCCCGCTGTACTATTTTAACCACTTCTGGATCATCCAGGCTTGAACTTAGAGCATAGGGTCCGAGGTTGTTACAGTTACGAAGCGAAAGAGGTACGGAAACGGAGCCAGGGTGGCTCACACCACCTTGTGGCGCGGGCCCAACCCTGGCCGCGCCACTAGGTGGTATGGCCACTCCGGACTCCGTCTCCGACCCGTTTTCTCCCAGTACCTTCCTTTTGTTTTGAAACTTCGTAATATATAATCCCCCGGATCTCCTGAGGTTCGTATATCGTGTTCTCGTCATTTTTTCGTTTCAATCTGTTTCTGACAGGTAGAGTCCTAGATTTGGAGCCATAATGTCTTCCTCTGGATCAGCCAAGGAGGATTCTTTAGAGGATATCATCAACCCATACATGAGAGAGTTGAAGATTCATCCCAAGGAGTTGTTGCTTGAAGATGGGGAGGTCCGGATAAAAGAGGTTCAAGGCCCTAAGGGTGAAGGAAGTCTGGAGGACAGGATGGAAGCACTGGAGCAAGAAGTCTTTAGGTACAAGAAGATGGCGGAACACGAAGTGGATATCATCCATAAGATTTGTTCCAAACTCATCGCCGAGCACCAAGAGGAGACTGCTGAGCTCAAGGATGAAGTCCTCTCACTCTGCCAAACGAACTGCAAGCACAGCTCTACGACATTCAAAATCAAAACTGTGAGTATGAGGTTAGGTTTAAACGCATAAGTGTTGTTGCAAGTTTCAGGATGCTGGAGACCACGATGTCCTTTGTTGATGGGATGCCCTTACCCTGGAATTCGGACGATGATGAGAGGATACCACCACCACCGAAGGAGTAATTCGTCATCAGGTTTGGAATCCCCTTGGTTTGTTCCAAGCTTGGGGGAGTGTCGCAGTATCATATCACTATCTTCTATCTTGTTTACCTTTTTAGTAGAGCCATATCATGCATAGAGAAGTTATCATGTAGGATGGTTTGCATTATGGAAGTGTCCCCTCTCTCGTTAGATATGTATCCCTTGGTGTGAGTTGCCGTTATGGAATATTAATGAGAATTTCTATCATTTACCCTTTTGCATATCTTATATTAGTTTTCAATTCGTGGTTATATGATTGATCTTGTTGTTAGTATTGGTATCACTTTGGGATCATTGAGTTAATTTAGTTGGTTTTGGCAAACCTGGCTCAGTCAGTAGCAACACTATTTTTGAGAGTTGAATGAAAAGATAAAAGTACTCTAAAGAAAAATAATTTCATCATCTTTCTTTCTTGATTTGCTCGTAAGTTTAGTATTCTCTAGTTAAGATCTTTTGTGCTTCCAAGGAAGATTGCATGTTTGTATTTATCACTTGTATGTTTGTTTGTTTCCTTCAACTCTTATACTTGCTACCCAGCCTTGCAAGCCAAAAACCTGTACTGAGAGGGAATTCTTCTCGTGCATCCAATCCTTAAACCAAAACCTATGCCATTTGTGTCCACCATACCTACCTATTAGCATTATTGCTATTCCAAGTAAATTGATGTTTTTATCTACCTTCCAAATTAAACTTGTTATGTGAAAATTAGTGATTAAAGCTCTCACGAACTTGATGGCACACTTTATTTTCTTGCACTTAATAAACTTGACTCATTGTGCCCATCTATGTTGCGTATATGTTTGCGCTTTGTAAGTTGAGAATTAGCAGAACCATGCTGTCATGGGGAACGCTTTCAACATTGCACTGGTACTTTGTACCTAGTTGATATCATGTTCTTTTGTCTATGGATGTCGTTGGTGTGAAATGAAAGGGGAGCTTGTAAGTCCATGGAGTTATGCATGTGTGTTAGAGAAACGTCTGGGCCGCTGGTCTAATCCATGTTGTCATGGTGGAAAGCGTAACTATAATGAGCATCTATGAAGCATTCTTCTTATAAAAAAAGAGATAGAGATCGAGAAAAAGAGAAAAAGAAAAAAAGAGATATTATGAAAACAGGAAAGGGAGAAAAAAGCACCATATTCCCATGGTAAATAAGAAGATTTCTGAGATGCTTGTTGTCTACTTGCCTTGTCATTTTGATATGGGGATTCTTCTGTATCATCGGGCAAGGGGTACCCTGTTGGCGGTTCTCTATGATACACATGTGCTTACGATGACAAGAACTTACCGGTGACTAAACTTGAGTAGCATGAGGAGCGGCCCTCGTATTCAAGGGACATGAGATTCTCAATTTACAACTTGTCAAGCATATCCTCATATTTGATCACTTTAACCTTAATCACCTAAAGATGCCTATGGTAGGGGCAATGAGAGCTGAAAGATAATAAGTCCATTTTGCATCACTATTCTATATCATAATTTACTATTATTCATTGATATATTTCATATTAAGAGGTGATACTTATGTTATTTCATCTGTTTTTGCATGGTTGATGACTTTTGGAGCATGGACCGCTGTGGTCAGGATTCTGATGGAAAAGGTGCTGTTTGGAGGCAAAATTCGTGAAGATCAGAAAATCCGGGAAAATATATGGAAAATCCTATTTTCCAGTAGACGAAGGAAGCCAGAAGGAGGAGTGGGGATGGGCCACAGGGGGCCCACACCATCCCCTGGCGCGGCCTACCCTAGGTCGCGCCACCAGGTGGTGTGGCCGCCCTGGCCCACCTCTGGCTCTCCCCTCTGGCGTATATAATCCACCCGAAACCCTAATACTCAGATAGCAACCACAGAAAGATTCCGCCGCCTCTGCGGGGCGGAAAACACCGAAAGAGAAAGATCTCTCCGGCAGACAGATTTCTGCCAGGGGAATTCCTTCCCGGATGATACATTGCAAATGTATCTATAATTTTTGATGTTCCATGCTTGGTTTTATCCACTTTCTTGTGTTTTGTTCCAACTTTGGAGTACTTTTCATATGATTTCTTGGACTAACCTATTAATAAGAGCCACAGTGCCAGCTGCCTGTTTTCTGCTGTTTTTGGTTCCAGGAAAGTCAGAAAATGAATATTCTCGGAATTGGATGGGACAAAAGCCAAAGTGCCTATTTTTTCGGATGTCATCAAGTGCCAGAATACGAGACGGAGAGGGGCCAGAGGGCGGCCACACCACCTGGCCGCGCAGCCAGGCCTGGCCCACGCCAGGGGGTGGTGTGGCCAGCCTAGGCACCCCCTCGGCCTCTCCTTCCGCCTATATATTGCCCTCGGGACGAAAACCCTAAGGACCCGATCAAAAATCCACGAAAGAGTCTATAGCCGCCGTCATCTCCATCCCTAGATCGGGAGGGATCTGAAGCTCTTCCCGGCACCTTGCCGGAGAGGGGAATTCACCTTGGAGGCCTTCTTCATCACCATGCAAGCCTCCGGTGTGATGCGTGAGTAGTTCATCCTTGGACTACGGATCCATGTAGTAGCTAGATGGCTGGTTCTCCTCCTTTGTGCTTTCATGTTTAGATCTTGTGAGCTCCGTTCATGATCAAGATCATCTATTTGTAATTCTGCATGTTGTGTTTGCGGGGATCCGATGGATATTAAGATGCTATTTCAGATTGATTATTGATTCTATCATGTCTTTGTTATATGTGATCTTGCATGCTTTCTTTTGTTAGTAGCTATCTTGGCCAAGTAGATGCTAGCAACTCCAAGAGTTAGTATTTATGCTCGATAGTGGGTTCATGCCTCTGGTAATCTGGGGAAGTGACAGAAATCTCTAAGGTACTAGATGTGTTGTTGCTACTAGGGAGAAAACAATAATCTTTTGTTTATAGAACAATCGTATTGTTTACTTTACACGCAGTTCGTAAAGCAATAATCTGTTGCTTGCAACTTAATACTAGAGGGGGTTCAGATGATAACCTAAAGGTGGATTATTAGTCATAGATTCAGTTGGATGGCGGTCTATGTATAATGTTGTAATGCCCAATCAAGTCTCAAAGGAGTCAAGATGATTAGTATATGCATGTATTGCTTTCTCGGTGTTTGTCAATTGCCCCGCTGTAATTTGTTCACCCAACATGTTATCTATCTAAGGAGAGCCACCTCTAGTGTACTATGGATCCCGGTCCTTTTCTTTACATACAATCTACAAACTGTTTACTGCTTTGTGTTTACTTTCTGCAAACTTTTACTTATTTCCATTCGATACGTTTAATCCTTTGTTTTCCGCAAAACACGGTGAGATTGACAACCTCATCGCAAGTTGGGGCAAAGTTTTGTGGTTGTGTTGTGCAGGTCTCCACGTTGCTACTAGCACCGGTAGTGCGCCTTGCCAAAGCTCAGCTAGTAACACCTTTGGGGTGTTTCTTGATCCTACTGGTTCAATTAAACCTTGGTTTCATACTGAGGGAAACTTGATGTTGTGCTCATCATACCTTCCTCTTGCGGTTCCCAACGAGCTCTACATCAACACCGCTCCAACATTTTTCGGGCGCCATACACAGAGCCATCAAGCATTTTTCTGGCGCCGTTGCTGGGGATTCAAGGACATCTTCACAAGGGGAGTCCGTCATAACCAATCTCTTTACTTTGTTGTTTTTTTTGCTTAGTTTCTTTTTGCTTTATTTGCTTGTTTTGTTATCAAAAACACACAAAAATTAGTTTTACAAGTTTGCTTTCTTATTTGAAAACCCAAAAAAATGACTACTCTTGAAAACACTAAGTTGTGTGACTTCACTAGCACCAACAACAATGATTTTATGAGCACACCTATCGCTCCACCTATCCCTGAAGATAATTTATTTGAGATAAAACCTGCTTTGCTCAATCTTGTTATGAGAGAACAATTTTCTGGTATTGGTAATGAAGATGCTGCTTCCCATCTAAATAACTTTGTTGAACTTTGTGAGATGCAAAATCATAGGGATATAGATGGAGATATTATTAAGCTGAGAATTTTTCCTTTCTCTTTGAGACGAAAAGCTAAAGAATGGTTGAATTCCTTAACTAGGAATAGTATTGATTCTTGGACTAAGTGCAAAGATGCTTTTATTGGAAAATACTATCCTCCTACTAAGATTATATCCATGATAAGTGAAATAATGAAGTTTAAACAACTTGATAATGAGCATGTTGCTCAAGCTTGGGAAAGAATGAAATCTTTGGTAAAGAATTGTCCCACTCATGGACTGACTGCTTGGATGATCATCCAAACTTTTTATGCAGGATTGAACTATTCTTCAAGGAACCTATTGGATTCTGCTGCTTGAGGTACCTTTATGACCATTACTTTGGGTGCTGCAACAAAACTTCTGGACAATATGATGGTTAATTATTCTAAATGGCATACTAAGAAAGCTCCACAAGGTAAGAAGGTAAATTCTGTTGAGGAAACCTCGTCCTTGAGTGATAAGATTGATATTATTATGTCAATTCTTGTTAATGGGAAAGCCCATATTGATCCAAATAATGTCCCTTTAGCCTCTTTAGTTGCTCAAGAAGAGCAAGTTGATGTAAACTTCATAAGAAATAACAATCTTGGTAACAACAATTATAAGCCATATCCTCCCAACAATGGTAATGCTTATGGAAATTCTTACAACAATAATAAGAGTGCTCCCTCTGAACTTCAAGTTATGCTTAAAGAGTTTATTGGTAAACAAACTGCTTTCAATAAAACTATTGAGGAAAAACTCTCTAATGCTGAAAGAAATATAGCATCTTTGGCTGAAGCTCAATCTTCTTTGAATAAAATGGCTGCTAAACCTGAAACTAATGACAATCCCTTTGCAGCTACTGATGCTATACAAGTGAGAATTGATGAAAATGTTAGATTATTAGATGAATTACATGCTAAGTGGGAAAGAGAAGATGAAATTGCTAGAAACATTAGTGTTTCTACTATCACCACCACTAGTGTTGAGGCTAGTAATAGTTATACTACTTTTGATGATAAAGTTGATTTTGATCTTGATGGTTGCAATATCTCTGAAGTTATTAAGTTCCTACAAAAGCTTGCTAAAAGTCCTAATGCTAGTGCTATGAACATTGCCTTTACAAAACACATTACTGATGCTCTCAGAAAGATTAAAGAAGAAAAGATGAAACATAAAGCTTCTATTCCTATAAAACAAGAAGATGGTTGGGAACCCATCATTAATATGAAAGTGAATGACTTTGATTTCAAAGCTTTATGTGATCTTGATAGTAGTGTTTCTATTATGCCTAGAAGGATTTATGATATGCTTGATTTGCCTCCACTTGAAGATTGTTATTTGAATGTCCCACTTGATGATAATGCTAAAAATAAACTCATGGGGAGTCTTAATGATGTTCTTATTATGGTTAACAATTCCTATGTCCCTGTTGATTTCTATGTTTTGGATGTTGAATGCAATGCTTCTTGTCCTATTACTTTGGGAAGACCTTTTCTTAGAATTGTTGGTGTCATCATTGATATGAAAGAAGGCACCATTAAATATCAACTCCCACTCAAGAAAGGTATAGAACACTTCCCTAAAAAGAGAGAAACGATTTATTTTGCTTTTCCCATGAAAACAAAATTTGGTCTTAATGCTTCTTCATTTGAGAACACTTGATTCTTTCTTTGCTTCTTATGCCTAACTTAAAGGCGTTAAAGAAAAGTACTTATTGGGAGATAACCCAAAAGTTTTAGATGAGTCTTGAAAGTCATTACCTCTGTAATAACCTCTCCTTATCCTTTTTATTTCCTTTTTGTGCCAAGAGTAACCTCTAATGAGAGAGAAGTAATGATTGGCAAAGTTGTTGTCCCGAAACAGATTTCTGTGCTTCACCGTACAAATTCGTGTAAAATCTCTGAACATCTTTTTGAGGCGTAAATTTTTGTGATTCTGCCCCAGGTTGTTATCTAACTTTCGTTAGTTGAACATTTTTTGATTTGAGCAACAGAAGGTCTTCGAAAAAATTCGTCTTTACCTGCTGGTCTGTTTTGACAGATTTCTGCCATTTTCTGCATTTGCTTCTTGTTGGTTCCTTCTTGAGTTCTTTTGGGTAAACGAGATTTTTGAGGGAAGTGCTACAGTATCTAGTGTTCTAATGGAAGTTTATTTGGTGTTAGAACTGAACCTTAAGACTTATTTATCTTGAGTGCACTAATGTTGCTAATAAAGATTGTGTGAAGTTTTGTATAAAGGAAAATTTTCAGGTGTATGGAAGGAATGAGTAATGAGATGAAGGATGGACTAAAGCTCAAGCTTGAGGATACCACGCGTGTCACCCCAAGAAATATCCAAGAAGTACAAGCGTCAAAGCTTGGGGATGCCCAAGGCATGCCCTTCTTCATCAATAAAAATTCCAGGTTTCTTCCAAACGCTTCATTTTTATTGTTTCATGCACAGTTGTGTTTTTCTTGGAGCGTCTTCTTTTTTGTTTTCATTTTGGTTTTTCGTTTGCTTTGGTTTGCTTAGTTTTCTGAATAAATTGGTTGGACCCCCTCTTTCATAGATTGGTTTGTAAATAGTTTGGTTTGGTTTGGAAAAGAGTAGGAAAGTTCATACTTTTGTGGTAAAAAGAGCTCGTTTTTGACTGTGGCCTATGCTTTGTCGTGCCATGCTCGATATTGTTTTAGCCTTTTGCTTAGTATTATTTGTTGTAGCATGACTTGTTATAAACAATTGATATTGCTTAATGTGCCTTGGATGAATCATGCGTTGTTTTAGCATATTAAAGCATAGTATAGTGGTATTCTCCTTTGATGCTTTATTTGGGTTGACTTGGCACATGATCACACCATGTTATGACTATCTCAAGTCACCATAGCCTTTATGATCCTTTAGTTTTCAACTTGTAGTATCACTTTATGCTTTGATCAATGATGTTTTGTCACTCTGCAGGATTATGGCCATTATTGCTCTCTTAGTTTGTGGCTCCCAGTCTTTTGCTAGCCTCCACAACAAAGTATGAGTTCCACTCATGCATCCAACTCCCTAAACCAAGTTATTCCAAAGAGTCCACCATACCTACCTACTAGCTTATGCTATTCCAAGTATATTCATGCTTTTGTTTACCTTCCAAATTAAACTTGTTATGAGAAAACTAGTGATTAAAGCTCTCACGAACTTGATGGCACACTTTACTTTTCTTGCCCTTAATAAACTTGAACCATTGTGTCTTCTATGTTGTATATGCTTGCACTTATTTGTCGGGAATTAGCAGAACCATGCTTTCATGGGGAACGCTTTCAACATTGCACTTGGTACTTGTACCTAGTTGATATCATGCTCTTTTGTATATGGATGTCGTCGGTGTGAAATGAAAGGGGATCTTGTAAGTCCATGGAGTTATGTATATGTGTTAGAAAACGCCTGGGCCGCTGGTCTAATCCATGCTGACATGGTGGAAACCTGCAGCGTAACCATAATGAGCTGTCTATGAAGCATTCTTCTTATAAAAAAAGGAGTCCTATATTGAGAAAAAGGAGAAAAGAGAAAAAGAAAGAGATACTATGAAAAGAGGAAAGAGAAAAAAAGCACCATATTCCCATGGTAAATAAGAAGAATCCTGAGATGCTCGTTGTCTGCTTGCCTTGTCATTTTGATATGGGGATTCTTCCATATCATCGGGCAAGGGGTACCTCGTTGGCGGTTCTCAATGATACACATATACTTACAATGACAAGAACTTACCGGTGACTAAACTTGAGTAGCATGAGGAGCGGCCCTTGTATACAAGGGGCATGAGATTTCTGACTTATACTTCGTCAAGCATGTACACCATAGTTTGTTCACTTTAACATTAATCACTTCAAGATGCTTATGATAGGGGCAATGAGAGCTGAAAGCTATAAGTACCATAATTTTTGGAAGCTCTTTATGAGACTTGAATCCCTACTTCCTTTTACAAAGGCCTTTCTTCCACCATTACATTGAGTCTCCACCTTCTATCTTTATGCACCTACTTTGAGAGCATAGTGGCCATTCTTAGTTCTATGTGCATTGTCCCAAGACTAGTTGATTGATGCATACTTTGATATTGCTTGCTTTAAACTATTGTATCTAGTCACTCTTATGAACTTTGAAGGTGTCCTATGCATTTATATTTGCAACTCTATTGTGGGACAAGCTGAATACTAGTATGCTATGTTTTCTTTATGTGAAACAAACAAACGTCTTGCAAAGCATTATTATTCATGAATCTTTTGTTTGTGCCTTTTCATGTTGCATCATAGTTTCTTTGCTTATTGCTAGAACTTTGTCTTTCATGTTATGATTGAAGTACTATGATCCCAGCTTTGAATGTTTTACAAATACTTTGATCAAGTCTTTGATGGTGCATGTCACCTCAAAAATTATTTTTTCTTTTTATCACTTACCTACTCGAGGACGAGCAGGAGTTAAGCTTGGGGATGTTGATACATTGCAAATGTATCTATAATTTTTTATGTTCCATGCTTGGTTTTATCCACTTTTTTGTGTTTTGTTCCAACTTTGGAGTACTTTTCATATGATTTCTTGGATTAACCTATTAACAAGAGCCACAGTGCCAGCTGCCTGTTTTCTGCTGTTTTTGGTTCCAGGAAAGTCAGAAAATGAATATTCTCAGAATTGGACGGGACAAAAGCCAAAGTGCCTATTTTTCCGGATGTCATCAAGTGCCAGAATACGAGACGGAGAGGGGCCAGAGGGCGTCCACACCACCTGGCCGCGCGGCCAGGCCTGGCCCACGCCAGGGGGTGGTGTGGCCAGCCCAGGCACCCCCTCGGCCTCTCCTTCCGCCTATATATTACCCTCGGGACGAAAACCCTAAGGACCCGATCAAAAATCCACGAAAGAGTCTGTAGCCGCCGTCATGTCCATCCCTAGATCGGGAGGGATCTGAAGCTCTTCCCGGCACCCTGCCGGAGAGGGGAATTCACCCTAGAGGCCTTCTTCATCACCATGCAAGCCTCCGGTGTGATGTGTGAGTAGTTCATCCTTGGACTACGGATCCATGTAGTAGCTAGATGGCTGGTTCTCCTCCTTTGTGCTTTCATGTTTAGATCTTGTGAGCTCCGTTCATGATCAAGATTATCTGTTTGTAATTCTGCATGTTGTGTTTGTGGGGATCCGATGGATATTGAGATGCTATTTCAGATTGATTATTGATTCTATCATGTCTTTATTATTTGTGTTCTTGCATGCTTTCCATTGTTAGTAGCTATCTTGGCCAAGTAGATGCTAGCAACTCCAAGAGTTAGTATTTATGCTCGATAGTGGGTTCATGCCTCTGGTAATCTAGGGAAGTGACAGAAATCTCTAAGGTCCTAGATGTGTTGTTGCTACTAGGGAGAAAACAACAATCCTTTGTTCATAGAACAATCATATTGTTTACTTTACACGCAGTTCGTAAAGCAATAATCTGTTGCTTGCAACTTAATACTGGAGGGGGTTCGGATGATAACCTGAAGGTGGATTATTAGTCATAGATGCAGTTGGATGGCGGTCTATGTATAATGTTGTAATGCCCAATCAAGTCTCAAAGGAGTCAAGACGATTAGTATATGCATGTATTGCTTTCTCAGTGTTTGTCAATTGCCCCGCTGTAATTTGTTCACCCATCATGTTATCTATCTAAGGAGAGCCACCTCTAGTGAACTATGGATCCCGGTCCTTTTCTTTACATACAATCTACAAACTGTTTACTGCTTTGTGTTTACTTTCTGCAAACTTTTACTTCTTTCCATTCGATACGTTTAATCCTTTGTTTTTCGCAAAACACGGTGAGATTGACAACCTCATCGCAAGTTGGGGACAAAGTTCTGTGGTTGTGTTGTGTAGGTCTCCACGTTGCTACTAGCACCGGTAGTGCGCCCTGCCAAAGCTCAGCTAGTAACACCTTTGGGGTGTTTCCTTGCTCCTACTGGTTCGATTAAACCTTGGTTTCATACTGAGGGAAACTTGTTGTTGTGCTCATCATACCTTCCTCTTGGGGTTCCCAACGAGCTCTACATCAACACCGCTCCAGCATTTTTCGGGTGCCATACACAGAGCCATCACCGGAGAGGGGAGATCGTCGCCATCAACACCACCATCAAGCTGGACTTCATCGGGATCATCATCATCACCACCAGCACCATCATCTCCATCTCCATATTTGCTGTAACAATTGTGTTGAATCTTGCATAGTTCTTAGGGGAAACTTTCCCGATGTTGATTACTCTTTGTAGTTGATGCTATTGAGTGGAACCATTGAATTATTGTTTATGTTCAGATTGTTATACATCATTATTCCATCTCTGATCATGATCCATATGATGTGTTGTGAGTAGTTCGTTTTGTTCTTGAGGACATGGGAGAAGTCATGTTGTTAGTAGTGGAATTGTGTTGAGAAAGATTCAATAGTTTGATATTTAAGTTGTGGTGTACTTCTTCTAGTGGTGTCATGTGAACGTCGACTACATGTCACTTCACCTATATGGGCCTAGGAGAATGCATTGTGTATTTGGCTACTAATCGCAGGGGTTGCCGGAGTGACAGAAACCTGAACCCCCGTTAGGAAACCATTGCACGAGGGATAAAGGATCTTAGAGTTTAAAGTTGTGGTTAGATTTCTACCTTGATTACTTTCTTATACTTACGGATGTTTGCAAGGGGTATAAACACAAGTATATATTAGTTCTAGGAAGGTCGGTACATTAGCACAGGTTCACCCACACAACACTTAGCAAGCTAAAGAAGATTAATCAACTATATGAAGCGAAAGCACTTGACAGTCTTCCCATGTGTCCTCGAGAACGTTTGGTCATCTTAAGTAATACAACCGGCTTGTCCTTTGCTGAATAAAGGATTGGGCCACTTGCTGCATTTATTCCTATTGTCTTTTATTTACTCGTACTTTATTTACTTGCATTATCAAAAAACCCTAAAAATCCGTTTGCTAAGTATTTGCAGAGAATTCCTGATCCATACCACTAGCCAGCACCTTCTGCTCCTCGTTGGGTTCGACACTCTTACTTATCGAGATACTGTGATACACCCCCTATACTTGTGGGTCATCACGAACACATTTGTATGCCACCTGCACCGAGGTGGTCTTCCTGTAGACGGTGATGTTGAACCCTAGATTTTTGAACTTGAAGATGAGGATGTCACCAACCTGCACCGTGCTCTTCTCCACGAACTTCTTCGTCCCCTTCATGAACAACAGGCTCTCGCTAGACCACTTGCTCTGCACGCGCCACTCGCAGAACTTGTTTAGGAGGATCGGCACCTTTACGCCCTTGCTCGCGATCTGCAGCTTCTTCACGAGCAACTTCTGCATTGCCGGAGGGATGGCAAGGGCTTGGAGGTCCAGGACGGCAACCTGCACGTAGAACCAGAGTGGCTGCTCGGGGATGCCGTGGTGGCCGACTCTAGGAGGGTGCTCCATATGCTTCTTGGGAATCTCCAGCTGATGCACCTCCTCAATGAGGCTTGGTATGTCAGGCCTCGGCTATATAAATGGGGTGTGGTATGCTTCACTGGGCTCAGGAGCTTCGGTCCTGGCGACCCACTCCTAGTTCTGCAGGGAGGTACACATTATCAGCTCGAGTATGGCAACCATGCCATTTTTATGTATGTGCATCGGTGCAGTGATCACACATGCCATTGCCGATGTATGTGCATCACTATAGTGATCACCCATTCCAATGTGCGTGCATTGCTAACTATGTCAACGTGTGTGCATTAGTGCAATGATCATCAATGTCATTTCCATGGTTCGCAATGCAAAGACGCACAGTTCGATTGACACTAAGAATAGGACAATACACCCTAACAATCTACCATTGCAAGGAATTTGAGGAATCTACAAAAACCCTAACCAAAAGAGGGGGAAATTTTCTCACCACCGACTGCAGCGAGAATGGTTGGTGTTGCATCAACGGTAGCGGATAAGCCGCGACCGAGCGAGCCGCCAAAGCCGACCTCGTCCCCGCGGAGGGACGAGTGGCAACTATTGACGGCCGATTTAACGTCGGACCGATGACTGGATCAATCAGAGCGTTCGCTTTGCGAAGCCCGCTGGCTTCGTAGTCTCAGATTTGCCGCTCGCTACTTGCAGTAGCCCACCGGTAGGGTAGCTTCACCGGAGAAGGCGGGGGAGGCGGAGGGGCCGAAGCCGTGGGTACACTGCTCGAGGTTGATAGCGATGGGACGGGACGGTGAGAGTGAGACAGAGGGGTAGGAGGACGGTGATAGTGTGAGTGGGCAGTTAATGCGCGTGTTCTCCCGCGCTTTCCAACGTGTGCAACGGATGACCTCCTCAGGAAAAATTTGCACTCCAACGGCCTGGCTCCACGAAAACTGTCGATTCAGGAGTTCCTCCAGACATGCCCGAGGGTGCTTTGAGAAGAGAGAATTCCTCCTATGGCCCTAGTTGAAATTTGGCTTCCTTTTCTGGCCCTGGACAATTTTTTCTTCCCTATTTGACATCAAATACTCACCTGGTTCCTTATTTGGTGTAATTTTAACACCAACGGTGTTAACTAGGTACGTAAGATGACGATTTTGCCCTTCATACGATATGTGATGAAAACAATAGAATGTCGTGATATATCTAGTCAAGATTATTGGACTAAACTAGGGAACCGAATATTTGGTCACATACAGATTTGAATTGAAAAACTTACAATCAGATTTTAAATACAAAAATTCAAAATTTGGTCAGATTTTGAATAGAAAAATTCAAAATTTGGGCAGCACTTCCCCTGTAACCGGTGACATATCATGTGCACACAGTTCATATATATGTAGAATGCATAACACAAGTTCAAATAGTATAGATAGACAAATACATCACCAACGGTGGCCACATACACCACACGCATGTCCACACAAACGTACAGATCCACAGTACAGTCCACACAAAATGTACAGGCCCACCCAAACGTCTCCAAAAGAAAATTAAACCGCAACCATTACATGAAACGAAAGCATCATAAATCACAAACTGAGCCTTCTTTTACTTCTTGTGCTCATTGCAGGGCTAGAAGGGTTAAACTTTTTGCTTCTTGTGCCCATTGCTGGGCTGTCAAATGGCACCATAGGAATTTTTGTAACAACCTCTATTTTTTTCTTCTTGGTTGTAACCTTCACATGAACATTTGTTTGTTCGTTGGGCATAGAAATCTCGGTAGAAAGTGGCACAACTTGATTTGAGCTGGTTCCTAATCTGCAGTTATGCATGAATGCCATTAGTAATTTACAGCAATTAAAAGAAAAGAAAATGTACATAACTTCTGAACTACAATAGAAACAATACCTCTGTGAACCTATGTGGTGCACTCTCCTCCGTGTTAAACTCAAAATCACGTTTGATTGCATGTTGACGAATGTCCAACTTAAACTCATCCATATTAGGATATGTGGATCCTACGGTCATTGGTGGGTCTTCTTTGTCATACTCAACATTTGGTGCATGGTTTGGCTCATGTACCTCCTCATCCTCCTCTACTTCGCCCTCATCCTCGCTTTCATCCTCGCTCCCATCCTCACAAAAATTGTGTTTGTCCTTCTCTTTATTAAAAAAAAGAACCACATCGAGAGGTATGGGTTCTTTCTCTGAATACATGTTCTCTTCATCGATACCAACATGCTCATTCTTGGGTATTGGGTTCTGAAGGTAACTATCATCATCTTGTGATGCCTTGTTGTTTGGTTGGACATGCACATCAGTATAATACTTAGTGATCGGCTTATATGGTTCAGAGGGATCACAATATGCAACAAACATTTGAACAAACTTTGTCTCAGAGTGTTTCTCAAACATTGTCATCAATTCTTGATCAGATTTTATTTCTGGGAACGTTTTTAGAGCCTCATCATAGTACTGAAGATGTACAACTTCCAAATATCTTGGTGGGTACTCATCTTCGATTGATGCAACCAAATCACTGTAGTTTGTCAAGTCTGAGTCAACAATCTTCTCAAAACAAAAACTGATGATATCTTTTCTAGCTTTTTTGGGGTTGCCAAGCAAATTTATCATCAAACAAAAACTTGAATTAGGATCCATCCTGTAAATGAAATATGCATCCATAAGCACTACTACTAACAATCAGTGAACCAACACTAACAATCACACAAAGTTCAATTTCTATCATACGCTTACCCTTCTGGCTCGTGAGGCCGAGCATGTAGACGCGTGGTGGCAGAACCTTGTAGAAGTGTCTGATGGTCGCTCCTCCGACGCAGCACCTTGTCCCTCCACCGGCGCACCATCTCCTTCCGCCGGCGCACCTTCTGGGCCGACCTGCACGTCCCCGCCGCCGCCCTCCACCGGCGCACCTTCTGTGCCGAACTACACGGCCCGGCCGCCGCCCTCTACCGGCGCACCATCTCCTTCCGCCGGCGCACCTTCTTCTCCCATTGCTAGGGTTAGCCGCGCCCACCGCTAGGGTTAGCCGCCCTCCGTCGCCAGGGTTAGCCGCTCCTGCCGCTTGGCTATGTCGTCGCTTGGGTAAGCCGCCGCCGCCGCTGCCGCTTGGGTAAGCCGCCGCCGCTTGGGTAAGCCGCCGCCGCTTGGGTTTGTCGGGTCGGGGACTGAGGAGGCGGAGCGGCTCGTGTCGGGGACAGAGGAGGGAGGGCGCTCGAGTCGGGGACAGAGGAGGGAGGGCGCTCGGGAGAGATGACAGATGGTTGAGTCCAACCATCCGGACGGTTACCGATTTCAATTTCTTTTTTTTCTTTTCAATTTTCCTGTACCGATAGATAAGGGTATATGAGTCCAGAATTTTACAGTTTAACGGGAGCAGCTAACGGAACGAACGGCATGGCCAAATAAGGAACCAGATGAGTATTTGGTGTCAATTAGGGAAGAAAAAATTGTCCGAGGCAAAAAAAAAGCCAAATTTTAACTAGGGTCATAGGAGGAATTCTCTCCTTTGAGAACCGTGCGGTGCATGATGTGGAGAACGGGCAGACATTTAATCGGCCCAGAATTTTCTCCACGGGGTCTGCCTGAACCTAAAACCGTCTACCAAAAGCGCCCTATATAGCCACAAAATACAGTCCCCTAGGCCCGCCGGTCAGCTAGGCACGCAGCTGCATATGCAAGGGAGTCCAGTGGTGGCTGCAGGTGCAGATTCTCGTCGGGACCGTCCGTCCAACGGTCCAAGTCGCCGGGTGTGACTCTTGACCCAGCAAAGTTACATTGACCAGGAAGAACCCAGCTCGTATGGGTGACCTCTCCGCCAAGGCAAGACAGGAGCGCGCGATCCGCAGGTACAGCCCCTCTTCCAAGTCTTCCCCGCCGTGCTCGCGTATTAAAGCAGGGCAGTCCGGCCCGTCTCCTCCAGCCAGTCGACCCCTCCCAACTCGCCACTGCACCACTGCCTGCTCATCCTGTCAGCGGCCGGTCCGACACTGCGATCCAGGACGAAAAATACATAGCCATGCTCGCGAGGAAGCCGAGAGGAGGAGGGTCGTCGCCGTCCAAGCCCCACCACACGGAGGACGCGGGCCTCGCCGGCGCCAACACCGTCGTCACCCACGGCGCCGGGCAGGAGGTTATCACGGTGTCGCAGTTCGATGAGGCGGCTCGGGAGAGGCTGGACCGCATGAGCCGGAGGCTGAGGCTGCTGGAGCAGCAGATGGAGACGCTGGAGGCGGAGATCGGAAGAGCCAACGGCGCGGACAACTACGAGTAGTAGTAGCTTGAAGCCTTCCTTTTCTTTTCCTTTCTTGCTGATGAAATAGTACTGTAGTACGTGCGGTGATCTCAGTGTCTGTTCCTGAAGCTCGCTCCTGGCACGGTTTGGGGTGTTTGGTCTTCGATTGATCTTTTTGTTTGCTTGGTTGCCTGTTGTAAGAGGTTTGACTCTCAGGCTCGTTTGGAAAAGTATGTAGAGCGATGACGAGTTCATCTTGTCACTTTCGTCTCAAGCATGCATATGCTTGGACCTTGAGTTGTACAATGCACTGCATAACTCAGATAGAAACGAGCTCACTCAAATATGATCTTAACACCGTGTAGCAGCTACGTTGTTCGGATTTAAAATCCCTCATTTCAAAAAGGGACTCCTCCGACCCAAATTAATTAATGCCTACATTTAGATGTATCTATCATTAAAACATGTCTAAATACATTCGAATCTAGACATATCGAAGTCAATTAATTTGAGTCGGAGGGAGTACAATATACTACTCCCCGTTTAGAAATATAAGATGTTTTAGATTTGTAAATTGAATGTATCTAGACTTTTTTTAGTGCATAGGTTGGTAGAGGTTGGAAATGGACCTATATACTAAATGGGGAGTATATCGGATCATATGTAAACTACTCCAGCAACTTAAAAGATTTCATAGCAGATTTAAGTTTCTTCTTTCCCAGCCATGTCCTGCTTGACATCCGGAGACACACAGGCTCCAAAGGCTTCACCACGACGGCAAGACCTTCCGCTGCCCGATTTTCGCTTTCAGTTTTGAAAACAGAACTTTATAAAACAGAATTCACTTCTTAGAACAAAAATCCATTCACGGACCATATACTCCTTGTACAAGAGCAAGTCAGATAGTACATTCACATGCAAACTAAATAAAAAACAGAAAAGAAGAAAATGACAATTATCGAGGCACAACGAGACCTCAGCAGATGCATCCACTGTCACAACCACATGGTAATAGGTCGAGCATCACCACCTTGCTATTCACAAGCTAGCTTGGTACCGAAGCTGCTGAGGCTGATGGCAAACGCTTGAAATGCTGAGAGTGGCTGCCGATAATCCATCGTGAAGATATCATCATCAACCTTACCGAATTGCAGCAGAACCGTCTCCTCATCCTTGGAGCTAGTAGGGTCGTTGGGGTCAGCAGCAGCAGCAGACAGCTGGAAATTCTTGACGGAAGCAACTGTTACCCGCCCATGGAAGTTCAAGCACCAGCACTGCAAGTGCTCGTGCCAACGGGGAGCTTTGTTTCTTAAAACCATGGTCCCCATGGGCTTGCGGACTTTTGTCTTGAGAGAGCTTTCCCAGGTCTCTTGAGTTGAAGGGCACTCGAGTGCACAATACATCCTCCTAGGGCCTCTGGATTTGAGCAGGTTGTATTTGTATGAAAGCTGCCCAACCTCATAGTTGCCCGATGATACTTGGGGACTTATTCTTCTGCTTCCAAAACGCCGACTAGATCGACTACTTGATGCTTTAGCGCCATCATATGGTGGCTTGCTATCATATACTTTGAAGTTTGTTCCCCAAAAATCAGATCTAAATAGGGTACACAAAAAGCACAATCATATCACTTGGTAAAACACCAAATAAGCATGAAACTTACATGTAATTAGTAAACGAAATTGTCTGCATGACCTAACCAAGAACACTAAAATGGTGAATTCAAATTCCAAGAAGTTGGTAAATTAATAGCCTCGACACCTTAGCAATCAGTTAGAAGAATATGAAGATTATTTTATAAAATAAAAATACCAATAGGCGAGGACCATACTACATACTTACTCCCTCCAAATATCGCGTCTGTCTGAATACACTTTTGTTAGTAGTACTATATTTTTCCATCTTACTTTCTGGGCTGAGTTCTGTCTTGATCGGAATGATAATTAATTATCACTCGTGTTTGGCCCAAGCCTAAACGCCAG
This sequence comes from Avena eriantha, assembly GCA_910589775.1. Taxonomy (NCBI): domain Eukaryota; kingdom Viridiplantae; phylum Streptophyta; class Magnoliopsida; order Poales; family Poaceae; genus Avena; species Avena eriantha. The sequence goes on along the minus strand of OU342742.1, from coordinate 527,509,063 downwards.
TAACCAAATGTATTTCGGATGGCCAATCAAGTCATTCATTAAGAAGAGAAACACTAATATGCGCCTCTGATTACTACTTCTAGGCGCAAGCTGGAAGTCTTGCTCTTTATAGTCTGGCAACAAGAGGAAGTAGACACACAAGAGGCCAGTGTAAGAGATAGGGCAGACAGTGGCATGCAGAAGGGGGCAAGAGGGAGATAAATTTTGGGGAAGCTCTCTTCCCCCGCATCGACCATGCAAGGAAGATGAACAAGAAAAGGGAGTGATCGGAATTAGTTGTAACATGTAGGTGGCAGGTGAGAGAAGAGATAGTTATCACACGTAGGAAATATTGCCTTCAGGTTGTGTTTGGTTTATGCCCAAGCCAGCCCACATAATTTGTTTCGCTAGCCAGGGTTTTGCTTGCCCATGATTTGGCCAATGTTGGCAACAAATGAACTGAGTGGAGTGGGCAAAGGGGCATGGGAACGCAAACAATGACATCTTCACCACATATACATTACCGCCTTCAAATCGGCTTCAGAGGGTTACGTGATTCGGTATTCAACATTGGCCAAATAAGTTTTCAGGGGGTTACGGACGAACACTATACTTGAGAAGAGTAAAACAGATTTTCTTCCTTAATGTTATTGCAAAAAGTTGGAATTAAAACAGAGATCCACAGATGTTGAAGTATATGTGGACTGCTCAACCTTCTCCATCAGTTCGGGGTTCTACTGGTTGGTCCATGAAACTTAATACGGTATCAGAGCAGATGTCTTGGGTTCAAGTCTCAGCTTTCGCAATTTAAAAAACAAATTACCTGCCCTCTTTCTATCCACATGTAGGCCTTATTGAGCCACAAGTGAGAGAGGTGTTGAAGTATATGTGAACTGCCCAACCTTCTCCATCAAACCGACTTTGGTTCTATTGCTTGGTGCATGAACTTAATATGGTATCAGAGCAAAGGTCTTGGGTTCAAGTCTTGGCTTTCGCAATTTACAAAAAAAAAATTCGCTTGCCCTCTTTCTGTCCACGTTTAGGCCTCATAGAGCCACATATGTGATACATCCTTTGACCATCGGATTATATTAGTAGTAGCACAAAGTGAGAAAGGGTACTAACTGGAAGTTTGGAACTCCAATGTCCTCTAATATCTAATGGTTGTGTTCTCCTATGGTCCTAGGTGTGCTTCATAAATCATAACCCAGATTGTTGACTTCAACCAATTTGAGCACTTAGCAGAATCAATAAAAAATAACATGGAAAATAAAAGCGCTGTATAGAACCTTACCTCAGTTTCCCGAGATATGCATTGCTCCCTTGTGACACGTCTTCAGCATCAAGGGATATAATGTACTCAGTATGGGGACCGCGCCTAACCCTTCTTGCGGCCATAAGAAACTTCCCTTTATCTACAGTAGCTGCCAGGCACAAACAATACGTCTTAAAATATTAATCGCCACACATATTTAATAGTGAAAATGGTTAAATGACATTATGAACAGTATAGCATTTAATAGTGAAAATGGTTAAATGACATTATGAATGGTATACCAGATTATATTGGATATCACATGGTAACTGGTAGGATATTCATTCAGGAAAAATAATACTAGTAGCATACAACAACACAACATACTTTATCCTTGAGCACACGGGATTTGGTTGAGAAAATTGCTGCTCATAGTACATTAACAGCTGGATTGATTAGGAGAAACAAATGATAAATTCCAGTTAAAGGTTTAAAGCCTTACAGAGCGAGATATAAAGGCAAATTATGCAGGGAGAATGTCGCTGTATACAGAAATAATAGATACCGAGAAGGCAATGTAGCAGTCAAAGGGAAAAAATGTCATGCACCTTATTTTGAGATGGAACAGAACAGAGTGAGTGTCCTATTATAAAGTTCAAATTGATATCTATACATATGCAACAGAAAAATGTGAGGAAATAAGAGAATACACGCATCAGATAGACCTACCAGTAGTCAAGCCGAGGTAGAGGTAGAACGTAGAGTTCTTCTTATTCCTTTTGATAAAACACTGCATTGGGAACTCCCTTGGCCCTGGCTGTTTGACAACATGGTGTAAGAAACTTCTGCACTCAGTCGTAACAAACTAAAAATCACTCCCGAAAATAGCTTCAGCATACACATGAGTAAACTATGCTAATCACAACACACAGCCAGCATTTTCTACTGTGGAAGATTTGCCATGAATATCACAAATAATTGAGTTCCTCTAACTGGGCATGACAAATATGCAAGCCTGTCTGATTATGGAAGATATCCCAAAACCTGCCAGCATGTCAAGCTTCATTGAAACCGCCCACCAAAATACACCTAATTTAGTCTCCCTAAACCAAGAATGAGGACATGACTGTACTTTAGACCAGCACACCTTTTATACCTAAAATGGTATAATAATAACCTATTAAGGGCCTCTTTGATTGGCAGGAACCTATCCGCTTTCCTGTGGGAATTGAACTGTTCCCTGTGAACTCCATGTGAATCTAAGAGGCATTCAGTGGCAATTTACCTTCAAAAGTAAGCTAGGACTCTCCCGTAAGGAAAAGAGAGGCGGCGGCTAGGGTGAAAACCCTAGCAGCCGCCACAATCTACGTCGTCCTCGTCGTCTACGTTTGGGAATCGACAGGTCCCCGCCTCCTCTGCTTGTCGCTCCGGCGACGGGAGGGGGTGGGGACCTCGGACCTGCGCTCGGCGTTGTAGAAGGTCCCTAAAGTTAGAGTTTGGTCAACCGGCACCGATGCTATGGTGGCTATGGCGGCGTTGAGCGGGACAAGAATAAGGTATACCCGTCTCCTCTTCCACCTCGTCTGCGACGATCTTGCCGTTGGCGTTGAGGAGGACGGGGATTCGTCTGGTCACCGCTTCCATGGAGTGGTGGATCTCGTTCAGTCTACATGTGTTCTAGGTTTGGTGCTACAAGTTTCGGATCAATTCAAGGGTTCAATGACGACTGCTTCAGCTCTAGGGCGCTGGTCCTTAGGGGCACGTGCACGAAGACTTCCCGACTGTCATCAACAACGTCAGGCCGGCTCCGGTAAGGGAGCGGCGACAGCGGCGTGTCGGCGGCTCGCTCTGGCGGTAGTAGTAGTCGTTAGGTGGTCCAAGGACCTTGATGTAATTTTTATTATGTTTGGGTGCTTTGTACTTCTTGTGAACTCATGAAATAGATCCGGATCTTTTTCCAAAAAAAAAAGTAAGCTAGGACTAGTGGGAAACTATAGGCAGATTAATTAACGAACTACAGAAAATAAAGCACTTATATTTAAAGTCAAAATCGCACGAGAAAGCAATCTCGGAATCTATGGAAAGAACTTATATTAAGGGCCTAATGTATGAAGGCGTAAAATTTGTGAGATCAGGTTTCACAAGGAAGTTATACTAATTGCCTTAATCTGATGCCCCGAACACATCGAAGAGAGGAAACCTTATTACGGATCGAAATGGGGGAAATCGCATCACGAGTCCTCTTAAAAATCTTGAGTTTGGAATGGGGATTTCTACAGCCCTACAGGCCTACACCACCAGTCCATCGCACACCGAAACGGAAAGATCGACCCCTACCAATCGACGGGTATGAGACCCAGGCTCATCTCCCGTTCTCACCTGCTTGAGCGAGCATGGGAAGGTGATCTTGCCGGACACCACGGGCGGCCCCACGACGGCGACGGCGGCGTCCCTCCACCGGCGGCAGACGCAGGCGCAGGCGACGACGTCCTTGCGGGCCGGCCAGCGCTCGCCGCCGGACGCCTCGACGCGCCGCACCACCTCCGCGAGGAGCTCCGGCAGCAGCCGCGCCCACCTCTCCTCCTGCTCCTCCGCCGGCCCGTCCTCGGCCGGAGCCTCCCCCATCTCCACTAACTCCGGGGCCTCGGCGTGCTCCGCGGGGGGCTTCTCCCGAGGCATATCTTCCGCGCACCACTGTACTGCCTGCCCACTAGGTCGCGGGGCTCTTTCTTCGATTTTGGTTTCTTCTCTCTTTTCTTTGTTCCAACTGTAATCAAAACCGCGTTTCCCGAAGATGGAGTACTACTTGTCTGAAAAGTGGATCTGGCGGACAGGTGCTGTCACCACTGTGGTGCGTACGTGGCCTTTTCTTAATTTTCTTCCTTTTTCCTCTTGTCAAATTGTGAAATGAAATAATCACGGTTAGCGGCGGAGCTTCACTCGAATTGCGGTGGATCATGACATCATGTTGTGTTTTTTTTAATGATAAAGGTCCCAAAGGGCATGGAACTATGGAAGCTGCATTAAAAAACACGTGGTTACAAGATTACAATTTAAAGGCCCTAACTTCTATTATCATGAAAAACCTAGAAATTGTGGATAAGGCCATCAAGTTTACAGAAAACCCTCTAGGACAGAAAAATAAAATTCGATCGGGTCCTCTGTCCTCTCCACCTCCGGTTGACCTCTAGACGCGCCTGTCGCAGCCTCCACCGGGGACGGAACCACTTGGAGGAGACGCTCTAGTTGCCACCGTGTCGAAATCGGAGAGAAGCCTCCAGCAAATAAGGTAGAAGAAGCTAGATTTGGAATCGAGCGCAGCATGGCCGCCCTTGCGACCGGAGATAGCGGTTGCCTTTGAGCTCCGCTTGGAATCCATTGTCCAGGTCGCAGCTTCCGACGACCACCGCTCGCTCCCCTAATCACCAATAGCCATAGCATCGTCGCCCTTCTTTCCCTCGCCACCAAGGCCGGCCAAGAGGAACATCAGAGTGACTAGGCTGCCATGGTGGGAGAGGGAAATGCGCCACCACCACACGATGCCGAGAAGGGCGTTGCGCTTCGCTCCTCCTCCTTGCCGCCACGGCCGGCTTGGAAGAGCTCTGCACCATGCCTAGCTCTGTAACACCTCTCCTCCCGCTTCCACAGCGGTCCAGGGAGGGCCTCTAGAGGGACGATGGCCACCAACTTCTCCCCAAGAGAGGAGAACCTCGAGCTTATTGGCCGAGCTGCTGGATCCTCTCCACCTCGAGTTCTCCCCCCACCTCAGGAGCTCCACACGAGGAAGAAGGTCTAGCTCTCTCCCATCACGGCTCTTATGTTCAGGAGAGTAACTCGAAACTACCAGCTTATTTACGGAGATACCTGCCTCCAGATCCACCACAAGTAATAGCACCCAACAGAGCACCACCGCCACAACGAACAGGTGCAGGCCGCTCCAGATCTGGTCGTGTGATACGTCGTAAACGTATCTATAATTTTTGATGGTCCATGCTTGTTTTATATCTACTTTCTTATGTTTTGTTCATACTTTGAGGTATTTTTATACATTTTCTGGAACTAACCTATTAACAAGATGCCACAGTGCTAGTTGCCTTTTTCTGCTGTTTTTGGTTTCAAAAAAGCTAGTAAGGAAATATTCTCGGAATTGGACCGGACAAAAGCCAAAGTCAATATTTTACCCGAAGCAACACGGAGTCCGGAGGGCAGCCGAAGGGGGGCCACGAGGCGGCCACACCCTAGGGTGGCGCAGCCAGCCCTAGGCGTGCCGCCACCTGGTGTGGGCCCCTCGAGCCTCCACCGACCTTTCCCTTCCGCCTATAAAAGCCTCCCGGGACGAAAACCCTAAGGATCCGATCAAAATTCCACGAAACAGTCTGTAGTCGCCGTCATCTCCATCCCTAAATTGGGAGGGATCTGAAGATCTTCCCGGCACCCTGCCGGAGGGGAGAGATCACCCTGGAGGCCTTCTTCATCACCATGCCTGCCTCCGGTGTGAAGCGTGAGTAGTTCATCCCTGGCCTACGGGTCCACGTAGTAGCTAGACGGTTGGTTCTTCTCCTTTGTGCTGCTATGTTTAGATCTTGTGAGCTTCATTCATGATCAAGATCATCTATTTATAATCTTACATGTTGTGTTTGCGGGGATCCGATGGATATTGAGATGCTATTTCAGATTGATTATTGATTCTATCATGTCTATGTTATTTGTGATCTTGCATGCTTTCGTTGTTAGTAGCTATCTTGGCCAAGTAGATGCTAGAAACTCCAAGAGGGAGTATTTATGGTCGATAGTGGGTTCATGCCTCTAGTAATCTAGGGAAGTGACCGGAATCTCTAAGGTACTAGATGCGTTGTTGCTACTAGGGAGAAAACAGCAATCCTTTGTCCATGGGACAATCGTATTGTTTACTTTATACACTTTGCTTAATGCAATTATATGTTGCTTGCAACTTAATACTGGAGGGGGTTCGGATGATAACCTGATTATTAGTCATAGATGCAGTTGGATTACGGTCTATGTATAATGTTGTAATGCCCAATCAAATCTCATAGGAGTCAAGATGATTACTATATGCATGGTATGCTTTCTCGAGTCTGTCAATTGCCCTGCGATAATTTGTTCACCCAACATGTTATTTATCTTAAGGAGAATCACCTTTAGTGAACAATGGACCCCAGTCCATTCTTTTACCATTGATAAATCATCTACTATTTACTGTTTACTGTTTACTTTCTGCAAATAATTATTATCTTCCACACAATACGTTTAATTCTTTGTTTTCAGTAAAAACGGTGAGATTGACAACCTTACTGTAAGTTGGGGCAAAGTTCTGTGGTTGTGTTGTGAAGGATTCCAAGTTGGAAACAACACCTTGGAGTTGTTTCCTTGCTCCTACTGGTTCGATAACCTTGGTTTCATAATTAGGAGAAAACTTGCTGATGTGCTCATCATACCTTCCTCTTCGGGTTCCCAACGAGCTCGATATATTTTGAGCCATCAAGCCTTTTTTATGGTGCCATTGCCGGAGAGTCAAGGAAAACTTCACAAGAGGAGTCCCTCACAACCAATCTCTTTACTTTGTTTTTTTGTTTTCCTTAGTTTATTTCTGTTTTGTTTGCTTGTTTCTTTTATCAAAAACACACAAAAAATAGTTGTACTGGTTTGCTTTCTTTATCAAAAACACACAAAAAATAGTTGTTACCTCGTTCTTAGATCACCATGTTAACCCATAAGTTCACCCTGAAAGACCTTTCAATAGGTAGTGGCTCTATAATGGGGAAAGATAATATTGAAGAATTCTTTAATCATGTTAGCAAGCATGAGGATATTGAGGATAGATCCCTAACAGAACTTGCTCCAAATTATGAAATTGCTGCAGCTTCTTTAGTTCACATGTTGGAAGCTAGGTTTGTTAACCTTAACCCCATGATATGTGATGTTTCTTAAACTTAAAGATATTGAGGAAATTGAAAAGAGAGATTTCATTCTAGAAACTTTGCTTAAAGAATTCTATGAGGTTGTTAAGGAAGCTAGAAAAGTCTTTAATCGTTTTAATATGCTAGGCTCATTGATACGTCCAAAATGTATCTACTTTCCTGAACACTTTTGCTATTTTTTATCCTCTATACTTGTGTGATTTGGATGCAACTAATGCGAACTGATGCTGTTTTCAGCAGAATTGCCTTGGTGTCCACTTTTTGTGCAGAAAATCAACTATCAGGAAAAATCTCGGAAAATATGCCAAAAATCATATTTCACCCGAAGACTCCAGGAGCCAGAATACGAGACGGAGAGGAGCTCTGGGGTGGCCACACCACCTGGTGGCGCGAGCCATGCCAGGCCGTGCTAGGGGGTGGTGTGGGCCCCCCAGGCACCCCCTCGGTCTCTCTCTTCGCCTATAAGGAGCCTTCTGACCTAAAAACTTCAGGGGGTTCGACGTTTTTCCAGAAGGAGTTCCGCTCCGCCACCACCACCAGATTCCACGAAACAGCACCAGAAACTCCGTTCTGGCAGCTGCCAGGATGGGGAATTGGAGGAGATCATCGCCATCATCATCACCATCGCTTCTCCATCGACCATCCATGTTTCCCCCATCTATGAGTGAGTAATCCCCCGCTGTAGGCTATGGGGATGGTAGGGATTGGATGAAATCGTTCATGTAATGGTATCAGATTGTTAGGGCATGGTGCCTAGTATCTTTTATTAGTGCATTATGACTTTGTTGCAACTTGTTGTGCTTAATGCTTGTCACTAGGGCCCGATTGCCATGATTTCAGATCTAAACTTATTATTGATTCATTATGATAGTATTGCTTTGGGTCTTATCTACAAGTTGTATACACACGTCGTTGTCCGGAACCTATGGCCCCGAAGTGACAGAAATCGGGATAACCGGAAGGGAAAGGCTTTGATGTGAGGATCACATGTGTTCACGGAGTGTTAATGCTTTGCTCCGGTGCTCTATTAAAAGGAGCACCTTAATTGCGAGTAGTTCCCTAGAGGCCCCGCTGCAAACGGGCTGGCAGGACAAAAGATGTTGTGCAAGTTCTCATTGCGAGCACGTATGAATATATATGGAACACATGCCTAGGATTGTCTAGTACTTGGATGCTTTATCTTATTTATCTGCAATTGCCCTATGTTCTGATTGCTATGTGAATTGTCTTGTCCATGCAACGCCCGTCCATCCATCCCTATGCCTACCGCACTCGAATCCCATTGTTTACTGCTTTTGTTACTACTGTCTTTGCTTTACTACTGCTGTTACTTTACTATTCCTACTACAAAACTATTGCTACTGATAAACTGCTGTGAGCAAGATTGTTTCCAGGTGCAGCTGAATTGACAACTCAGTTGTTAAGGCTGATAAATATTCTTTGGCTCCCCTTGTGTCGAATCAATAAATTGGGTTTCACTTCCTTCGAAAATACTGCGATACACCCCCTATACTTGTGGGTCATCAAGACTATTTTCTGGCACCGTTGCCGGGGAGCATAGCTTTATTGATCAAGTTCACTTGGATTCTCTATTGTTCGATGCTATTCATCCATCATGGGTAAGTCTCGTGATGGCAAGGTTCCTATTTTACCATCCACTACAAGATGAGGTACGGTTCTGAACACCTCTACCGCTCTTGATTCACCATCTATTTTGAGTAAGTTCCTTACACCACCACATACACATGCTACACACACTGCTACTACTGTTGAATCTGAAACTTCTGATGCCTATGATCCTGCTTCTACTGTGCTTGATAAGAGTGGTTCATTAGGTCCTTTCCTAGATGCTACGATTGCTAGAACTATAGCTGGAAATACCGAAACTCCTAATGAAAACACTACCCTTCCCGTTAGCTCACCTGAGTCTAGTGAGAATTATGATACTAAAGAAGATTATGTTGAGATGACTGATGAGTTTATTGAAGAATGTAAGAACACCCATGATAGGAGCGCTGCTAAGAGTCTCCTTGAGAGGCGTACTATTAGACCCAAATTATCTCTTGATGCTAAGTTTGCTGCTTCTCCCATAAACATTATAGATGAAGATTATGATTTCTCTCTCGATCTATCTTACATAGCTATTGTCGAGAAAGAACCTTTTTGTGGGACTAAGAATGAGAGTGCGGTAGCACATATGAATGAACTTTCCACTATGAGTAGCTTGTTTTCTGATGATATTAAGATGCGTACTTACTTTGTTGCTAAGATTTTCCCTTTTTCACTGAAAGGAGAAGCTAAAACTTGGTTTAGTAATTTACCTCCTGGATCTATTGATAGCCCTGAGTGCTTGATTAGTACTTTTCTGCAGAAATATTTTCCTCCCAGTGCTAGACATGCTATTTTGCAGGAACTTTTTGATTTTAAACAGGGAGAAAAAGAGGTATTGCCTGAATCTTGGGCAAGGTTTTGTGCTTTGATTCATACAGAGGCTAGAAGTCCATTACCTAAGAATGAGCTTCTTGATATATTTTATAATGGACTAACCGAGGAATCTAGGACATACCTAGATAGTTGTGCTGATTGTGTTTTCAGGAATAGGACTCCCAAGGAAGATGAGGAATTAATGGCTAAAATAAGCAAGAATTATGAAGATTGGACTCCTCCTAAACAAGTTACACCTGAAGTAATTGTATCCGAACCATCTATTCCTGTGCCTATTCCAACATCAAAGAAGAGGGGAGTTATTGAATTAAATGATGAAGTGATGAAGGAAGCTAAGGAATGTCTTAAGGAGAAGGGGATTAAAGCTGCAGATGACAAGAATTTACCTCCTATAGAAGAATTATGTAAGCCTATTCCCTACTCATCCACTATTGAGGTACACTATCTCCAACACTTTGATGAAGGTGATATCCCTTACTTGAAACCTCCCGATCAATGCTTAGAAGAATTTGATATCTTTATTGTTAAGCAAGATAACTTTAATAAAAGGGTGCAAAATCATCTAATGGAAAACACTAGAGCTATTTTTGAGTTGAAAGATATTGTGGAAAGAACCTCTAATGATGTTAAAATGATTGTTAAACACTTTCAAATGGTTCCAACTCAAATAGATCAACTCGTTAAAGTACAAAATGACTTGCTAGTTAATCCTGCTAAAGAAAAACATGCTTATGAAATTAGAACTAGAAGTGGTGCTGCTACCCAGGATCCTCTATATCCTGAGGGGCATCCCAAAAGAATTGAGCAGGATTCTCAACAAACTGAAAATAGTGGTTCTACTCGTAAGAAAAGGAAAAAGAAACATAAAACTATTGAAGAATCCTCAGAACCTGCTATAGATCCTAATAGTATATCTATCTCTGATGCTGAAACTGAAAGTGGTAATGAAGAAAATGAAGTTCCTAATGAAGAAAAAGTTGAAGAAGAACCTGAAAACCACACTAAGACTACTAAATACACTAAAGAAGATTTTATCGCTAAGAAACATGGTAGTGAAAGAGAACCTTGGGTCCAAAAACCTATGCCTTTCCCTGATAAGAAACACAAGTCAAAGGAAGATGAACACTATAATAAGTTTTGTGAGTGGATGAAGCCTTTATTCTTGCAAATTCCTTTGACTGATGCTATTAAATTGCCTCCTTACTCAAAGTATATGAAGGACATTGTCTCGAATAAAAGGAAGATCCCTAATGAAGAAATTTCCACTTTGCTTGCTAATTATTCTTTCAATGATAAGGTTTCTAAGAAACTTGGAGACCCAGGGATTCCAACTATCCCTTGCTCTATTAAGAACAGTTATGTTAGAACTGCTTTGTGTGATTTGGGAGCTGGAGTTAGTGTTATGCCTTTCTCTCTCTATAAGAGGCTTCAGCTTGAAAAACTGATACCAACTGATATATCTTTGCAAATGGCTGATAAGTCTACCACTATTCATGTGGGTATATGTGAGGATGTACCTATTCAGGTGGCTCACAATTGCTTGATATTAACTGATTTTGTTGTGCTTGAAATGCCTGAAGATGATAATATGTCTATTATTCTTGGGAGACCTTTTCTTAATACTACAGGAGCTGTTATTAATTGTAATCAAGGAAAGGTGACCTTTAATGTTAATGACAAGGAACATACTGTCTATTTCCCCAAGAAGATTGAAAGGACTTATGGTTTAAATTCAATTGAACATGTTGAAGGCATTCAAGTTGGAGAAATATATTGTCCCATACCAAAAGAAAAATTTGAAACTATTATGATTGGGACAATTGCTATCAAGGTTAAGGTAACATAATCATTAGTGGAGTACAAAGTTTTGTCTTATATGCAATTGTTTTGGTAGCAAGACTTGATCAACCTTGCTAACAAAAGGATTCCATTGAACAAAACAATGTTTTCATTATGATTATCCCCGTTTATTTCTATCCTTTGCATTTTAGTTTTTGCTTTTGTTTAGTTTTCTTTGTGTTGTTAGTTGCTTGCATGTTCGAACTTCTGTAGTTCTAGCCTTGTTTTTTTCCTTGCATCATGTTTCCAAAAAGAAAAAAAATCTATCTGTCAGAAAAATCATTCTTCTATTTCTGAAAATTGCCTAAAAATAAAGTGTCCTGAAAAATTCCAGAAAATTCATATTAAATTTTTACGTGAAAAAAGGGGCAGAGGAGTACCTGGTAGGTACCAGGGGGCCACCAGGCAGGCACACCATGTGGTGGCGCGGCCAGCCCATAGTGGCGCCATGCCCTGGTGTGGGCCACCCCTGGCCCCCCACTACCTCTCTCTCCTGCCACTTTCTTCTCTCTCCTGAGTAAGCTCCAGTTCATAGCTCAAAATCGCGTTCTCTCTGTGCTTTCTCTCGATTTCTTCGATCTCTTTGCTCAGCCCATCTCTCTTGCTGAAATTTGGAGCAATTGTTCCTTGGTATGTGACTCCTCCCCTTATCCAAGTAGATTTGTGTTTAGTGGATTGTATGTTGAGTATTTTGCTGCTGTAGGTGACTGGTTATGAGAGCTTGTAAGCTTGTTTGATGCTTAGAGATATAGTTTTGATGCATGTTTAGGCCTCTTGCAAGTCCCTATGAGTAGAATCCTTCATTATATTTACTTTGCAATCACATGTTTAATAGGTGTTTAAATTTCAGAACAAAAGATGAGTGAACACCACCTAAACCAACATGAGCTTTGGGTGCCTGATGTCATGAAGGTCCACCGGGAGGAGGAAGTTTTTCCCTCCATTTATCCATGCTCTGAGTTCATGAGAGCTGCAGGAATTCTACAAGATTTCCACACTTTGGTTTCTAATGCAGGGTTAGAGCACTTTTTGGAAGATGAACCTTGTCAATTTGTGAAGCTAACCATGTCGGTGGTGTAGGATTTCAAATTTAGTCACTCTTTGCCTAACCCCATGGTCCATTACAAAATCTACAATATAGTTGTCGACCTTTCTCTTGATGATTTTTGTGCAGCTATTAAGGTACCTCAATGGGGATCATGTAAGAAGATAAAGAGAGACCGGAACCACTCATGGAGTTATACGCAGAAATTTGTCAAGGGAGTAGCTTCTCGAAGGAGAATGGAAAAATCCGTAACATTCATCTTCCCTCCATTCGCTACTTTGCCTACTTTATTGCCAAGTGTGTTCTTGCTACGAAAACTGCCAATATGTTATCTTTGTTTGATCTAGCATTTATCTCTGCTGCTCTTAGACGAGATAGGTCTTACAACTTGGGTGCTTTGATAGCTTTCCGTCTTGCTGCTAACCGTGAGAAAGGTGGAATTTGTGGAGGCCTCATCCCTTCTCGTTTACTAGCATTGCATGGTTTAGTGCCTCATCATCTAGACCTACAGTTTCCCATAGAGAGGCTTGATTTCAATTCCATGATACAGCATAAATTTATTTCCTCGTGGGCTAGTTTGAGTGAGTTATCTTATGAAATAACCTTTCTCAAAGCTGGTTGGAGAAAGAGCAAGTCCGAGCGTGTTGTTCTTTTGCCTGCACCTGTTTTGTTTAACCTTGATAACAGGGAAGGATGGTCCCTCACTGAGGAGGAGCTTGACACGTACTTGGGAGAGCTCTCCCAACAGGAGCAGGACACTAGAAGAGAGGTTACGGATGATTCGGGCCAGCCCTCGAACGAGGGAGAGTCTTCATATCAGCAGCACGCTTATGATTGGGGAGCCTCTTCTTCTTCTCATGGGCCCAGCTACGACCATTCTTACCAAGATCCACCCGGTTGGAACCCCTATTCATACATGGACAGATACCCACTTAGGCCAAAAGCCTAAGCTTGGGGGGAGGTACGCCGACACCACACTCATCTCCATGTCGTGTTGCGTCTGTACTTTGTATATTCATGTTTTCGTTATCTTTTTAGTTTTCATTCTTCTTTGCTTTTGCTTTCTAAAAACACAAAAAGACCAAAAATATTTCTGTTGTTTCTCTTTGGTTTGCTTCTTCTTTTTGCCTTGTTTTGCTTTTCTCTTTTTGCTTTGTTTGAACTATTTGAAAAACCCAAAAATATTTTGCTTTGCTTGTTTTTCTCTTTTGGTTCTTGTTTAAAAATTGAAAACACCAAAAATATTTGTCGTTCTTCTTTGGTTTTTGCGAGTTGGCTAAAGGGTTCGGCAGTTCTTAGTGGATTATTGGTTTCATATTATTATTCAAGCCACAGAAGTGAAGAGCAATAATGAGGATCAATGACAACTTGAGGCGTGGTAAGAGGCTGGTAACGAACTCTATTTGTCTTCATTTTTGTACATATACTCATCATTGTGAGCTTGCTTAGTCCGTTCATGTAGAGTGTATGTTTTCTTTGGATGCTTAGTAGTTCTTGCTTTCTTATGATTAGCTCCAGCTCGCTAATAGTTTGTAGCATGTCTTATGAATGTTTGCTTGCATTACTCTATTCATAAATTGGTATGACACCGTGGTATCCTCCTCTGAATGTTTCATTTGATTGACTTGGCACATGCTCATGCATGCACATGACTGTGATAATCAGTTAAGCCTTGATGAATTATTTTGCCTTGAGGATCTTGAATCATTTTCATGCCATGAGTAGTCTTGTTTTGTTGCAAGCATGATAATGACAACTATTGCTCTCTCGTTTGTCGCTCCCTTACTTTTGCTAGCCTTCATTTCCACCGAGTGTTTTACTCATGTTTCCAACTCCCTAAACCAAATATTTCCAAAGTGTCCACCATACCTACCCATTAGCATCATTTGCTACTTTCGTGCATATTCAATATGCCTTGTTTTCTTCCGAATAAAATGTTTGCTTGTTATGAGAAAGTTAGTTAGTAAAGCTCTCACGAACTTGATGGCACACTTTATTTTCTTGCACTTCATAAACCTGAACCATTGCGTCCTTCTTTGTTGCGCATATGCTTGCGCTTTATGAGTTGAAGTTAGCAGAACCATGTATCTTGGGGACCGCTTTCATGTTGGAGATATGCCCAAGAGGCAATAATAAAAGTGGTTATTATTATATCTTTGTGTTTATGATGAATGTTTACATCCCATGCTATAATTGTATTATAAGGAAACACTAATACATGTGTGTTTTGTAAACGTAAAAGAGTCCCTAGTAAGCCTCTTGTTGAACTAGCTTGTTGATTAATAGATGATCATGGTTTCCTGATCATGGACATTGGATGTCATTAATAACAAGATTATATCATTAGGAGAATGATGTGATGGACACACACCCATAGTAAGCGTAGCATAAGATCAAGTCATTAAGTTCGTATTGCTATAAGCTTTAAAATACATAGTAACCTAATCCTTCGACCATGAGGTTATGTTAATCACCATCACCGGATGGGTACTTTGATGACATCAAACACCGCTTCGTAACTGGGTGGTTATAAAGGTGTCATTGGGTATTCTGAAAGTATGTGTTGAAGCGCATGGACCAAGATTGGGATTTGTCCATCCATATGACGGATAGATATGCTCTGGGCCCTCTCGGTGGAATGTCATATGATTAGCTTGCAAGCATGTGACTGGGTCACAAGGGATGACATATCACGGAACGAGTAAAGAGTACTTGTCAGTAACGAGGTAGAACTAGGTATGGAGATACCGACGATCAAACCTCGGATAAGTATAGTATCACGAGACAAAGGGAATTAGTTTCGTATGTAAATGGTTCAATCGATCACGAAGTTATCGTTGAGTATGTGGGAGCCATTATGGATCTCCAGGTCCCGCTGATGGTTATTGATCGGAGAGGTGTCTCCATCATGTATGCATATTCACGAACCGTAGGGTGACACACTTAAGGTTCAAAGTTGTTTTAAGTAGATATGGAATATGCGTTGGAGACCGAATGTTGTTCGGAGTCTCGGATTGGTTCCGGGACATCACGAGGAGATCCGGAATGGTCCGGAGAATAAGATTCATATATTGGGGATCATTTTCTGAGTTAGGAAATGTTCCGGAGTATTTGTATGAGGGTTCTAGAAGGTTTCGGAATGTTCCGGAAGGTTCTGGAAGGTTTCTTGGAGTTTGCTTGAAAACCAAGGAAGGGATCAAGGAGTCCTGGTGGGTCAAGACTAGGAGTCGTGGGGGAGGAGGACTCCTCCCCCCTCCCCAATCCGCCGGCCATAGGAGGGAGGGGAGTCCTACAAGGACTCCCCCTCCCATGGCGCCTCCCCTCTTTAAATAGAGGGGTAGGGGCGCCCCCTCTAGGTCCTCCTCCACAACTCCAAATCTCCGCCGCCTCTCTCCTCCTCCTTTCTTCTGCACAGGCATAGGCGAAGCCCTGCAGAATTCTCTACTCCACCACCACCACCACGCCGTCGTGCTGCTGGGATTCCGTGGAGAAGATCTACTACCTCCGCTGCTCGCTGGAACGAGGAGAGGAAGGTCTGCTTCGACTCCGCACGTGTGACCGATTGCGGAAGCGCTGCCGGAACGCGGCGCCGGAAGGATCGTCCACACGATCTTGAGATCGGCAAGTGATCGACTACATCAGCCACGAGATCTAATCTTGTTAACGCTTTCGGATCTACGAGGGTTAGTTCCTATCTATCTCGTTGCACATGTCTAATAGATTAGATCTTGGCTTTTATCTAGATTAGATCTGGGTTTTGTTCGTTCTTGCGGTAGAAATTTTTTGTTTTCCATGCTATGAACCCATCAGTGGTATCAGAGCTATGTCTATGCGTAGATCTGTTGCACGAGTAGAACACAATGGTTTTGTGGGCGTTGGTGCTCGTGCCGTCTTTTGCTTTGTGTACTTTGCATCTTGCGGTGTGGTGGGATGAAGCGGCTCGGGCTAACCTTACATGTCATCGCACATGAGACTTGCTCCACGCTTGACGTGTAACTTGCTTTGCACAAGTGGCTTTGCGGGTGTCTGTCTCTCTCACCATAGTATAGATCCAATTTACACTTTGCACTTGATAGCACTTGTATCAACATTGTGGTTCAGTTTCGTAGGTAAGATCCGTTCTTATTCGAAAGCCCCAAACCACGTAAAACATGCAAAGAAAATTAGAGGCGTCTAACTTGTTTTTGCAGGGGTTTTGTGATGTGATATGGCCATCATGTGATTATGATTGTATTTTATGTATGCAATGATCCTTGTTGTAATATGGCAACCGGCAGGAGCCTAATGGTTGTCTTTAATTCTGTTAAGACCTGCGTGTCTATTCATCTTGTAATAGCTTTATTCCAAGTAGTTGTAATAGTTGCTAGTGATGATGGACAACCATGAAGCGGCGCCACTGACCTTGACGCAATGCTGGTGATGATGGAGATCATGTTCGTGCTTTGGAGATGGAGATCAAAGGCGCAAGAAGAAAAGGCCATATCATATCACACTAATTATGAATTGCCTGTGATGTTAATCCTTTATGCATCTTGTATTGCTTAGATCGCGACGGTAGCATTATAAGATGATCCCTCTCACTAAATTTCAAGTAATAAAGTTATCGCCCTTAGTTGGCACCGTTGCTAAGACTCGTCGTTTCGAAGCATCTCGTGATGATCGGATGTGATAGATTCTACGTGTGCATACAACGGGTGCAAGCCAGATTTGCACATGCGGAAACTAAGGTTAATCTTGACGAGCCTAGCATGTACAGACATGGTCTCGGAATACGGAAATACCGAAAGGTAGAGCATGAGTCATATAAATGATATGATGAACATGAAGATTGTTCGCCGACGAAACTGCATCTTCTCTCGTGAAGATCGGACTTGGTGTAGTGGACTTGGTTCGTGTAATCACTAAGACAATGTGAGGGATGTTGTTTTGAGTGGGAGTTCACCTAGTTAATTTATGAATTAAATTTGAACTCAATTTATCATAAACTTAGTCTAAACTACTTGCAAATTTGTTGTAGATTATGGCGACCCCCTCCATCAATTTCAATGCGTTCCTAGAGAAAGAAAAGCTTAAGAACAATGGAAGCAATTTCACGGACTGGTTCCGTGGACTGAAGATCGTCCTCAGGGCTGGTCAGTTGACCTATGTGCTCGAAGCACCGCTAGGTGACCCACCTGCAGAAGATGCCACCGATGACGTAAAGAATGTTTACGCCACTCGGAAAAATCATTACTCCACAGTTCAGTGTGCCATCCTGTATGGTTTAGAAGCGGAGCTTCAGAAGCGTTTTGAGCACCACGACCCGTTCGAGATCATTAAGGAGCTCAGGCTGATTTTTGAGACTCGCGCGGCCATGGAGAGCTATGAGGCCTCCGAAAAGTTCTTTAACTGTAAGATGGAAGAGGGTAGCTCCATTAGCGAGCACGTGCTCACCATGTCTGGGTACGCAAAAAAGCTCCAAGAGTTGGGGATATCGATTCCTAATGAGTTAGGGATTCACCGTCTCCTCCAATCACTACCACCAAGTTATAAGAACTTTGTGATGAACTACAATATGCACTGCATGAACAAGACGTTGCCTGAACTATCGTCCATGCTGAAAACTGCTGAAGTGGAGATCAAGAAGGAGCACCAAGTGTTGATGGTCAATAAGACCACCAATTTCAAGAGACAGGGCAAGCCTAAGAACAAGGGAAACTTCAAGAAGGACGGCAAGAAAGCTGCCGCACCTGCTAAGAAGCCCAAGGCTGGTCCCAAGCCTGAAACTGAATGCTTCTACTGCAAGGGTGCTGGTCACTGGAAGCGTAACTGCCCCAAGTACCTGGCGGATCTGAAGAATGGAAACATCAAGAAGAAAGGTATATTTGATATATATGTTATTGATGTGTATCTTACTAGTAATCGTAGTAGTGCCTGGGTATTTGATACTGGTTCGGTTGCTCATATTTGTAACTCGAAACAGGAGCTGCGGAATAAGCGAAGACTGGCGAGAGACGAGGTGACGATGCGCGTTGGAAATGGCTCCAAGGTTGATGTGATCGCCATCGGCACGCTCCCTCTACATCTACCTTCGGGATTAGTTTTAAATTTGAATAATTGTTATTTGGTGCCTGCGTTAAGCATGAACATTATATCTGGATCTTGTTTATTGCGAGACGGTTACTCTTTTAAGTCCGAGAATAAAGGTTGTTCGATTTATATGAGTAATATCTTTTATGGTAATGCACCTGAGATGAATGGTTTATTCTTACTGAATCTCGATAGTAGTGATACACATGTTCACAACATAGATGCTAAATGAACAAAATTGAATGATAATTCTACATACATGTGGCACTGTCGTCTTGGTCAGATTGGAGTGAAGCGTATGAAGAAACTCCATTCTGATGGACTTCTTGAATCACTTGAAAGATGCGAAGCATGTCTAATGGGAAAAATGACTAAGACTCCATTCTCTGGAATAATGGAGCGAGCTACAGACTTATTTGAAATAATACATACCGATGTGTGCGGTCCAATGAGTGTAGCATCGCGTGGTGGATATCGTTATGTTCTCACTTTCACGGATGACTTAAGTAGATATGGGTATGTCTACTTTATGAAACATAAGTCCAAAACTTTCGGGAAGTTTAAGGAATTTCAAAGTGAAGTGGAAAATCATCGTAACAAGCAGATTAAATTTCTGCATTCTGACCACGAAGGTGAATATCTAAGTTATGAGTTTGGCATGCATTTAAAGAAATGTGGAATACTTTCGCAGTTGACACCGCCGGGAACACCACAGCGTAATGGTGTGTCCGAACGTCGTAATCGAACTCTCTTAGATATGGTTCGGTCTATGATGTCTCTTACAGATTTACCGCTATCGTTTTGGGGCTATGCATTAGAGACAGCCGCATTCACTTTAAATAGGGCACCATCTAAATCCGTTGAAACGACACCGTACGAATTGTGGTTTGGTAAGAAACCTAAGTTGTCGTTCCTTAAAGTTTGGGGTTGCGAAGCATATGTAAAGAAGTTACAACCTGATAAGCTTGAACCCAAAGCGGAGAAATGCGTCTTTATAGGATACCCTAAATAAACAATTGGGTATACCTTCTATCATAGATCTGAAGGCAAAGTTTTCGTTGCCAAGAATGGATCCTTTCTTGAGAAGGAGTTTCTCTCGAAGGAAGTGACTGGAAGGAAAGTAGAACTCGATGAGGTTATCGAACCTTCTCTCGAATTTGAGAGTAGCGCAGCACCGAAGATGTTTTTGTGCCGCCTGCACCAATTGGAGAGGAAGCTAATGATGATGATCATGAAACTTCAAACGAAGTTCCTGCTGAACCTCGCAGGTCAACAAGGGTTCGTACCACTCCTGATTGGTATGACTCTGCCTTGAACGTCATGTTGGTGGACAACGCTGATGACCCTGCGACGTATGAAGAAGCTATGGTGAGCCCAGATTCCGACAAATGGCTAGAAGCCATGAAATCCGAAATGGGATCCATGTACGAAAACCAAGTGTGGACTTTGGTGGACTTACCGGATGGCCGTAAGGCTGTCGAGAACAAATGGATTTTCAAGAGAAAAACAGATGCTGATGGTAATGTTACCGTCTATAAAGCTCGACTTGTCGCGAAAGGGTTCCGACAAATTCAAGGAGTTGACTATGATGAGACATTCTCACCAGTAGCGAAGCTAAAGTCTGTGAGGATTTTGTTAGCAATTGCTGCATATTTCGATTATGAGATTTGGCAGATGGATGTCAAAACGGCGTTCCTTAATGGTGACATTGAGGAAGAGTTGTATATGGTACAACCCAAGGGTTTTGTCGATCCTAGTGATGCTAACAAGGTATGCAAACTTCAGCGCTCCATTTATGGACTGAAGCAAGCATCCCGGAGTTGGAATCAACGTTTTGATAAAGTAATCAAAAACTTTGGATTTCTAAAAACTTATGGAGAAGCTTGTATTTACAAGAAAGTGAGTGGGAGCTCTGTAGCATTCCTAGTACTATATGTAGATGACATATTGTTGATTGGGAATGATATAGAACTTCTTAATAGTGTCAAAGCCTATTTGAATAATAGTTTTTCAATGAAGGATCTTGGCGAAGCGGCATATATTCTAGGCATCAAGATTTATAGAGATAGATCAAGACGCCTAATAGCGCTTTCACAAAGTACATACTTAGACAAAGTTCTAAAGAAGTTTAGAATGGAAGAGAGCAAGAAAGGGTTCGTGCCCATGTTGTCAGGTAAGACCTTGAGTAAGATTCAAAGTCCAGCCACGGCAGAAGATAGAGAGAAAATGAATAATATTCCCTATGCCTCGGCCATAGGTTCTATCATGTATGCCATGCTGTGTACAAGACCGGATATAGCACATGCTGTTAGTTTGACTAGCAGATATCAAAGTGATCCTGGAATGGAGCACTGGACAACGGTCAAGAATATCCTAAAGTACCTAAATAGGACTAAGGATATGGTTCTTTCTTATGGAGGTGATGAACAACTTGTTGTAAACGGTTACACCGATGCTAGTTGGAACACCGATCCGGATGACTCGAAGTCACAGTCGGGATACGTATTTATTTTGAATGGTGGTGCAGTGAGCTGGAGGAGTGCCAAGCAAAGCGTTGTGGCGAAATCTTCAACTGAATCGGAATACATAGCTGCTTCGGAGGCTGCACAAGAAGCCATATGGATGAAGGAATTCATTACTGAACTTGGCGTGGTTCCCAGTGCGTTGGACCCGATGGCCATCTACTGTGACAACACAGGTGCCATAGCTAATGCACATGAGCCAAGGTCACATAGCAAGATGAAGCACATCAAGCTACGTTTCCACGCTATTCGCGAGTATGTCCGAGATGGTGACATAAATATTTGCAAAGTACACACTGATCTGAATGTGGCAGATCCGTTGACTAAACCTCTCCCTAGAGCAAAGCATGACCAGCACCAGAACGCCATGGGTGTTAGGTATATTACCATGTAATCTAGATTATTGACTCTAGTTCAAGTGGGAGACTGTTGGAGATATGCCCAAGAGGCAATAATAAAAGTGGTTATTATTATATCTTTGTGTTTATGATGAATGTTTACATCCCATGCTATAATTGTATTATAAGGAAACACTAATACATGTGTGTTTTGTAAACGTAAAAGAGTCCCTAGTAAGCCTCTTGTTGAACTAGCTTGTTGATTAATAGATGATCATGGTTTCCTGATCATGGACATTGGATGTCATTAATAACAAAATTATATCATTAGGAGAATGATGTGATGGACACACACCCATAGTAAGCGTAGCATAAGATCAAGTCATTAAGTTCGTATTGCTATAAGCTTTAAAATACATAGTAACCTAATCCTTCGACCATGAGGTTATGTTAATCACCATCACCGGATGGGTACTTTGATGACATCAAACACCGCTTCGTAACTGGGTGGTTATAAAGGTGTCATTGGGTATTCTGAAAGTATGTGTTGAAGCGCATGGACCAAGATTGGGATTTGTCCATCCATATGACGGATAGATATGCTCTGGGCCCTCTCGGTGGAATGTCATCTGATTAGCTTGCAAGCATGTGACTGGGTCACAAGGGATGACATATCACGGAACGAGTAAAGAGTACTTGTCAGTAACGAGGTAGAACTAGGTATGGAGATACCGACGATCAAACCTCGGATAAGTATAGTATCGCGTGACAAAGGGAATTGGTTTCATATGTTAATGGTTCTATCGATCACGAAGTCATTGTTGAGTATGTGGGAGCCATTATGGGTCTCCAGGTCCCGCTGATGGTTATTGATAGGAGATGTGTCTCCATCATGTCTGCATATTCACGAACCGTAGGGTGACACACTTAAGGTTCGAAGTTGTTTTAAGTAGATATGGAATGTGCGTTGGAGACCGAATGTTGTTCGGATTCTCGGATTGGATTCGGGACATCACGAGGAGCTCCAGAATTGTCCGGGGAGTAAGATTCATATAATGGGGATCATTTTCTATGGTGGGAAATGTTCTGGAGTATTTGTATGGGGATTCTAGAAGGTTTCGGAATGTTTCGGAAGGTTCTAGATGATTTCTTGGAGTTTGCTTGAAAACCAAGAAAGGATCA
This sequence comes from Avena eriantha, assembly GCA_910589775.1. NCBI lineage: Eukaryota > Viridiplantae > Streptophyta > Magnoliopsida > Poales > Poaceae > Avena > Avena eriantha. Next base: position 527,486,450 of record OU342742.1, on the reverse strand, counting down.
AGGAATCCTTGTGGGGCAAGACAAGGAGTCGTGGGGGAGGAGGACTCCTCCCCCCTCCCAATCCGCCGGCCAAGGGAGAGGGGAGTCCTACAAGGACTCCACCTCCCCATGGCGCCTCCCTCCTTTAAATAGAGGGGTGGGGGCGCCACCCCCTGGCCCCCTCCACTCCAAACCTCAGCCGCCTCTCTCCTCCTCCTTTCTTCTGCTCAGGCTTAGGCGAAGCCCTGCAGAATTATCTACTCCACCACCACCACCACGCCGTCGTGCTACTGGGATTCCATGGAGAAGATCTACTACCTCCGTTGCTCGCTGGAACGAGGAGAGGAAGGTCTGCTTCGACTCCGCACGTGTGACCGACTGCGGAAGCGCTGCCGGAACGTGGCGCCGGAAGGATCGTCCACTCGATCTTGAGATCGGCAAGTGATCGACTACATCAACCACGATATCCAATCTCGTAACGCTTTCGGATCTACAAGGGTTAGTACAGATCTATCTCGTTGCACATGTCTAATAGATTAGATCTTGGCTTTTATCTAGATTAGATCTGGGTTTTGTTCGTTCTTGCGGTAGAAATTTTTTGTTTTCCATGCTACGAACCCATCATTTCAACGCTTCATAGGTATTTTGTACCTAGTTGATATCATGTTCTTTTGCTTATGGATCCCGGCGATGTGAAATAAAAGTGGAACTTGTAAGATCATGGAGTTTGTATGTATGTTAGAGAAACGCCTGGGCCGCTAGCCTAAGCCATGCCTAATCATGGTGGAAACTTGCAGCATAACCATAATGAGCATTCTATGAAGCATCCTCAATAAAATCTATGCACGTAGTAAATAAAAAGATCGCTGAGGTGCTCATTGTCTGCTTGCCTTGTCATTTTGATCATGGGATAGCTCCCGTGTCATGTGCAAGGGGTACCCCGTTGGCAGTTCTCTATGATACGTATATACTTACAATGACAAGAGCTTACTTGTGACTGAAGTTGAGTAGCATGAGGATCGGTCTTCATAAGTAAGGGGCATGAGACTTCAATTTATAACTTGTCAAGCATATCCTCTTAGTTGTGTCACTTTCACCTTAACCACACTAAAGATGCTTATGATAGGGGCAATGAGAGCTCAAAGCTAATGAGTACCATACTTTCAGCATTTGGAAGCCTTTCAAATTATTCAAAACCTTTTTCTTCTACTTGTTGAGTCTCCGCATATTCTTTGAGCACCTTCTTGAGAGCATAGTTGTCATTCTTTATGTTTGTTCCATTACTTGATTACTTGTGTTTTGACTTTGATGCTTGTACCCTTGATATCTTTACTTCTAGTCATCACTTGAACTTCAGAGGTGCCTTGACATAATCAAAGGCAAGCGAGATACCACTCTATCATACCTTTCTATGAGCATTGTAATGTTGCTTATGTTCGTGCTTTATGCTACTTATTATTCTTGAGTTGGAATCTTTCATAGCTTGTAATGACTATTAAGTAGACTCAGTTGCATACTCTTTATTATGAATTGTCTAAGTAGTTAATCACATTGTTGAGAATATTTACATCATATGAATCAAATGTTTTCGTGAAAGTTCTTTTATCGCACTCAGTTTTCAACTGAATTGCTTGAGGACAAGCAATAAGCTAAGCTTGGGGGGAGTTGATACGTCCAAAACGTATCTACTTTCCCAAACACTTTTGCTATTGTTTCTCCTCTATACTTGTGTGATTGGGATGCAACTAATGCGAACTGACGCTGTTTTCAGCAGAATTGCCTTGGTGTCCACTTTTTGTGCAGAAAATCAACTATCAGAAAAAATCCCGGAAAATATGCCAAAAATCCTATTTCACCCGAAGACTCCAGGAGCCAGAATACGAGACGGAGAGGAGCTCTGGGGAGGCCACACCAGACACCCCCTCGGTCTCTCTCTTCGCCTATAAGGAGCCTTCTGACCTAAAAACTTCAGGGGGTTCGACATTATTCCAGAAGGAATTCCGCTCCGCCGCCACCACCAGATTCCACGAAACAGCACCAGAAACTCTGTTCTGGCACCCTGCCGGGACAGGGAATTGGAGGAGATCATCGCCATCATCACCATCGCTTCTCCATCGACCATCCATGTTTCCCCCATCTACGAGTGAGTAATCCCCCGTTGTAGGCTATGGGGATGGTAGGGATTGGATGAGATCATTCATGTAATGGCATCAGATTGTTAGGGCATGGTGCCTAGTATCTTTTAGTAGTGCTTTATGACTTTGTTGCGACTTGTTGTGCTTAATGCTTGTCACTAGGGCCCGAGTGCCATGATTTCAGATCTGAACTTATTATTGATTCATTATGATAGTATTGCTTTGGGTCTTATCTACAAGTTGTATACACACGTCGTTGTCCGGAACCTATGGCCCCGAAGTGACAGAAATTGGGATAACCGGAAGGGAAAGGCTTTGATGTGAGGATCACATGTGTTCACGGAGTGTTAATGCTTTGCTCCGGTGCTCTATTAAAAGGAGGACCTTAATTGCCAGTAGTTCCCTAGAGGCCCCGCTGTAAACGGGCTGGCCGGACAAAAGATGTTGTGCAAGTTCTCATTGCGAGCACGTATGACTATATATGGAACGCATGCCTAGAATTGTCTAGTACTTGGATGCTTTATCTTATTTATCTGCAATTGCCCTATGTTCTGATTGCTATGTGAATTGTCTTGTCCATGCAACACCCGTCCATCCATCCCTATGCCTACCGCACTCGAATCCCATTGTTTACTGCTTTTGTTACTACTGTCTTTGCTTTACTACCGCTGTTACTTTACTATTCCTACTACAATACTGTTGCTACTGATAAACTGCTGTGAGCAAGATTGTTTCCAGGTGCAACTGAATTGACAACTCAGTTGTTAAGGCTGATAAATATTCTTTGGCTCACCTTGTGTCGAATCAATAAATTGGGTTTCACTTCTCTCGAAAATACTGCGATACACCCCCTATACTTGTGGGTCATCACTCATGTGTAGATGTTATTGGTACACGAGAAAAGATGGATAAAACCAAACCTAAAAATGGAGAGAAAATTAAAGTACCGATACCTTTTAAACTTATAGGAATGCATGAAGCCTTAAAAATTCGATTGGATTGTTCCCGAAAACTCGTTTGATGAAAAAAGTGAACCCAAGAGTAGTGAGAGAGGATCCTCTATAACTTATTTGGATGAGATACCTTGCCTTGTTGAAGATATTTCTGGTATTGATCTTAGTGCTTCTTCATTTGAAAATACTTGATTCTTGCTTCTTATGCCTAGCTCAAAGATGTTAAAGAAAAGCACTTATTGGGAGATAACCCAAATTTTTAGTCAATACATTTTTCTTTTGTTGAGTTTTTGAAGTTATTGCTTCAGTAATAACCTCTCCTTATCATTTTTGTGTGGTTTTTGTGCCAAGAATAACCTCTAACAAGAGAGAAATAATGCTTGGGAAAGTTGCTCTCCCGAAACAGATTTTTGTGCTTCGCTGTAAAAATTCATGAAAAATCTCTATACGTCGGATTGAGCTGTAATTTTTTGTGCTTCTGCCCCACGTTGTTATCTAAGTTTCGTTAGTTTAACACTTTTCGATTTGAGCAAGAGAAGGTCTTCGAAAAAATCGGTTTTTACCTGTTGGTATATTTTGACAGATTTCTGTCATTATTTGCATTTGCCTCTTAATCTCTTTCTCTGTGAGTTCTCCTTGATCATTTGAACTTTTAAAAGAAATTGCTACAGTAGCTTGTTTTAATGGAAATTTTACTTGTGTTGAAACTGAACCTAAAGACTTATTATCTTAAGTACACTAATGTTGCTAATGAAGATTGTGTGAAGTTTTGTATGAAGGAAATTTTAAAGTGTAGGGAAGAACAATGTGATAAGATAGAGTATGGACAAAAGCTCAAGCTTGGGGATGTCACCCGTGTCACCCCAAGAAATATTTAAGAAGTACAAGTGTCAAAGCTTGGGGATGCCCAAGGCATCCCCTTCTTCATCAATAAAAATTTCAGGTTTCTTCCAAACACTTCATTTTTATTGTTTCATGCACAATTATGTTGTTATTGGAGCTTCTTCATTTTTGTTTTTAGTTTTATTTTGCTTAGTTTGCTTAAATAAATTGGTTGGACCCCCGCATTCATACATAGTTTCAAATAAGTTGATTTGGATTGGAAAAGAGTAGGAAAGTTCATGCTTATAAGTGGTACAAAAAGGAGCTTGTTTTGACTGTGGCCTAGACTTTATCATGTCATGTTTGATATTGCTTTGACTTTATGCTTAGTGATTATTGATGTAGCATGACTTGTTACAAATAATTGAGATTGCTTAATGTGCCTTGAAAGAATCATGCGTTGTTTTAGCATATAAAAGCATAATATTGTGATATTCTCCTTTGATGCTTTATTTGGGTTGACTTGACGCATGCTCACACCATGTTAAGACTATACCAAGTCACCATAGCCTCTATGATCATTTAGTTTTCGACTTGTAATATCACTTTGTGCTTTAATTAATAATGTTTTGTCGCTTTGCATGATTATGGCCATTATTGCTCTCTTAGTTTGTCGCTTAGAGTCATTTGCTAGCCTCCACATGTACCAAGTATGAGTTCCACTCATGCATCGAACTCCAAATAAAACCAAGTTATTCCAAAGAGTCCACCATACCTACCTATTAGCATTATTTCTATTCCAGGTATATTCATGTTTTTATCTACCTTCCGAATTAAACTTGTTATGTGAAAATAAGTGATTAAAGATTTCACAAACTTGATGGCACACTTTACTTTCTTGCACTTAATAAACTTGAACCATTGTGCACATCTATGTTGTGTATATGCTTGCGCTTTGTAAGTTGTGAATTAGCAGAACCATGTTACCATGGGGAACGCTTTCAACATTACACTTTATTTAGTTGATATCATGTTCTTTTGCTTATGGATCCCGACGGTGTGAAATGAAAGGGGAGCTTGTAAGGCTCATGGAGTTTGTATATGTGTTAGAGAAACGCCTGGGTGGATAGCCTAAGCCATGCCTAATCATGGTGGAAACTTGCAGCATAACCATAGTGATCAATTTGTGAAGCATCCTCAATAAAAAAACTTTGCAAATAGGAAATAAAAACCTATGTAGAAATAAAAACATATGCAAATAGGAAATAAAAGGATCGATGAGATGCTCATTGTCTGTTGCCTTGTCATTTTGATATGGGAAAGCTCCTGCATCATGGGGCAAGGGGTACCCCGTTGGCGGTTATCTATGATACACATGTACTTACAATGACAAGAACTTACTTGTGACTAGAGTTGAGTAGCATGAGGTTCGGTACTCCTAAGCAAGGGGCATGAGATTTTCAGCTTATAACTTGTCATGCATATCCTCATATTTGTTCACTTTAACCTTAATCACCTAAAGATGCTTATGATAGGGGCAATGAGAGCTGAAAGCTAATAAGTACCATAATTTTTGGAAGCTCTTTATGAGACTTGAATCCCTGCTTCCTTCTATGAAGGGCCTTTCTTTTACTTTTATGTTGAGTCTCCATCTTCTATCTTTATGCACCTATTAAGAGAGAGCATAGTGGTCATTCTTAGTTTAATGTCATTGTCCCAAAACTTGTTGATTGATTCATAACTTTGATATTGCTTGTTCGTAAACTATTTGTATCTAGTCACCCTTATGAACTTTGAAGGTGTCCTATGCATTTATGTTTTGCTACACCATGAGGGACAAGATGAATACCATTCTCTTTATGTTTTCTATATGTGAAACAAACAAACGTCTTTCAAAGCATTGTTATTCATGAATCTTTTGTTTGTACAGATACGTCCATTTTGCATCACTATTCTATATCATAATTCACTGTTATTCATTGATATATTCCATATTAAGAGATGATACTTATGTTATTTCACCTGTTTTTCCATGGATGATGACTTTTGGAGCATGGACCGCTGCAGTCAGGATTCTGATGGAAAAGGTGCTGTTTGGAGGCAAAATTCGCGAAGATCATAAAATCCATGAAAATACATGGAAAATCCTATTTTTCCAGAAGACGAAGAATGCCAAAAGGGGAAGTGGAGATGGGCCACAAGGGGCCCACACCACCCCCTGGCACGGGCCACCCTAGGCCGCGCCACCAGGTGGTGTGGCCGCCCTGGTCCACTCCAGCCTCTCCCCTATGGCGTATATTATCCTCCTGAAACCCGAAGACTCGGGGAGAAACCACAGAAACATTCCGCCACCTCTGTGCGGTGAAAAACACCGAGAGAGAAAGATCTCTCCGACAGAGAGAATTCTGCTAGGGGAATTCCTTCCCGGAGAGGGGAGATCGTCGCCATCAACACCATCATCAAGCTGGACTTCATCGGGATCATCAGCATCATCATCACCACCATCATCTCCACTAGCACCATAATCATCACCTCCATACCGTTGTAACAATTGGGTTGAATCTTGCATAGTTCTTAGGGGAAACTTGCCCGGTGTTGATTACTCTTTGTAGTTGATGCTATTGAGTGAACCATTGAATTATTGTTTATGTTCAGATTGTTATACATCATTATTGATCACCACCTGCTGAGAATGATACTTTTAAAATACCTACAAGAATTATTGATCATGTTATGGATAACTATTATGTTGGAGATGGAACTGTCCATCCCGGTGATCATTTGCTCTTATACACGAATTATGCGGGTTGTTCAAGTGTGCAGGTATTACTATAGACCAAGTCAAGAAGAACTTATTCTCATTATCGCTGAAAGGAAGAGCTGAAGAATGGTATAAGCTACTGAAGAATGGTCAAGCTCTTGAATGGGAGGAAATAGTACCTCTCTTTTATTCAAAGTTTTATCCTCCTAGTGAGATTCATAAATATCGGAATCAAATATACAACTTTTGGCCTCTTGATGGAGAGAGTACAACTCAAGCTTGGGGGAGATTGAAGTTACTAATGCTCAAATGTCCCATTCATGAGATCCCCAACAATATTATTATCAATAACTTTTATGCAAGGCTTTCTCTTCATGATAAGGATTTATTGGATGCTTCTTGTGCTGGATCATTCACTCGCATGGAAGAAGAAGCTAAATGGGATCTTCTAGACCGTATTCAAGACAATGTTGAAGCATGGGAGAATGACAAAGGAAGAAAGTCATGTATAAATTATGATTATGAATGCATTGAATGTTTTATGGGAACTGATGACTTTCAAAATATTAGTAATGATTATGGTCTTGATTTTCAAGTTATTACAAACTGTTTTAAGGCTTTTGCTTCTTATATTGAAATTCTAAAAAAGGGATGGAACAAGTACCATGCACCATATAAATATATCGTTGACTGTGTTCCTATTGGGAGTACTGAATTTTGCACTATTGATCACATCCTACCTGAACCTTATATCGAGAGAATACCCTTCCCAGATAAGGTAAAGGATCATCCTATGATAACTAGTGTAATCACTAAAAGTGCAAAGAGAACTGTAAAACCTAACGAATAAATAAACATTGAACCTGTTGTAGCAATTGTGAAAGACCTTGTCACTAAAAGTGTAGAAGATGGACGCATAGTCTTTTGTGAAGATGCTTCTAATATTGTCTCACATCCTAATAAAACTAAAAGGCTAGTGTCCCTGTGCTTTCTATTAGAATTGGTTATCATTGCTATTATGGTTTATGTGATATTGGTGCAAGTTCAAGTGTTATTCCTTATGAGCTTTACAAAGAAATTATGCATGAAATCAGTCCTTGTGAAATGGAAGAGATTGATGTGGTCATTCACCTTGCTAATAGAGAGACCATCTCTCCAATTGGTATTGTGCGGGATGTAGAAGTTCTTTGTGGTAAGATTAAATATCCTGCTGATTTTCTAGTACTTGGTTCAGCTGGTAGTAAAACTTATCCCATCATTTTTGGTAGACCTTTCTTGAGTACTTGTGGAGCTATTATAGATTGCAAAAGGGATAAAATCTTGACTAAGTTTGATGGGGAATCTTATGAGTTTAATTTTTCGAAATTTACTAAAGAATCTTGTGAAAATGAAACCCATAATGAGGACTTTAGAGTTGAACAACCGGCTTCTATTTGTCTTGCTCCTAACAATGCTTTGCAGCAATTTATGGAAGATCATGAAAGTGAAATCTTCATGGAAGAAATAAATGAGATTGACGAGATTCTCTGTCGTCAACCTAAGTTGCTTAAGAATAACTTGCCTGTAGAAGACTTGGGTACCATGTTGCCACCTAAAAAGGATCCGGTCTTTGATCTAAAACCTTTACCTGCCGATCTTAAATATGCTTACATTAATGATAATAAGATATATCTTGTTATTATTAGCTCTAAACTTTCAGGGAAGGAAGAAGAAAGGTTATTGGAGGTTTTAAAGAAACACCGAGGGGCTATGGGCTATACTCTGGATGATTTAAAAGGGATTTCTCCTACTATATGTTAGCATGCTATCAATATAGAACCAGATGCGAAGCCCGTTGTAGAGCATCAACGACGTTTAAATATGAAGATGAAGGAAGTGGTAAGAAATGAGGTATTGAAACTCCTTGATGCTAGTATTATTTACCCTATTGCTGATAGTGAATGGGTTAGTCATGTTCATTGTGTCCCTAAAAAAGGGGGAATTACCGTTGTCCCTAATGACAATGATGAGTTTATTCCCTAGAGAATAGTAGTAGGCTATAGAATGTGCATTGATTTCAGGAAAGTTAACAAAGTTACTAAGAAAGATCATTACCCACTTCCTTTTATTGATCAAATGTTAGAAAGGTTGTCTAAAAAGACCCATTTTTGTTTTCTTAATGGATATTCTGGTTTCTCTCAAATTGCTGTTAAACAACAAGATCAAGAAAAAACTACTTTTACTTGCCCTTACGGAACCTATGCTTATAGACGTATGCCTTTTGGTTTATGTAATGCTCCCGCTACTTTTCAAAGATGCATGTCTGCCATCTTTCATGTTTTTTGTGAGTAAATTGTGGAAGTGTTTTGATAATTGTTTGCACAACCTCGATAAAGTTTTGCAGAGATGTGAAGAAACTAATCTTGTTCTTAATTGGGAGAAATGCCACTTCATGGTGAATGAAGGTATTGTACTTAGACATAAGGTTTCTGAAAGAGGCACAAAAGTTGATAGAGCTAAAGTTGAGGCAATTGATAAAATGCCTTGTCCAAGAGATATCAAAGGTATTCGTAGTATCCTTGGTCACGCTGGTTTCTATAGAAGGTTTATTAAAGATTTCTCTAAGATATCAAAACCCCTCACTAATCTTCTTCAAAAATATGTACCCTTTGTCTTTGATGATGATTGTAAGGAAGCTTTTGAAACCCTAAAGAAGGCTTTAACTATAGCTCCTATCGTTCAACCACCTGATTGTAGTTTACCCTTTAAAATAATGTGTGATGCTAGTGATTTTGCTGTAGGTGCTGTCCTTGGGAAACGAATTGATAAAAAGTTAAATGTTATCCATTATGCTAGTAAGACTCTTCATACTTCTCAAAGGAATTATGCTACTAAGGAAAAATAATGCCTAGCCGTCGTCTTTGCTTGTGACAAGTTTGGACCTTATATTGTTGACTCAAAAGTTACCATTCATACTGATCATGCTGCTATTAAGTACCTTATGACGAAGAAATATGCTAAGCCTAGGATTATTAGATGGGTGTTACTCTTATAGGAGTTTTACCTACATATTGTAGACAGGAAATGTGCTAAAAATCCTGTAGCTGATAATTTATCTCGATTGGAAAACATCTCTTTTGATCCTATGCCTGTTAATGATAGTTTCCCAAATGAACAGTTGGCTGCAGTAGGGGTGAGCTCACGAGGGAGCCCTTGGGATGCTGATTATGCTAACTTTATTGTCTCCAAGTATTTGCCTCCAACTTTCACAGCTCGGCAAATAAGGAAGTTCTTTTACGATTTGAGGCATTATTTTTGGGATGATCCACACTTATATAAAGAAGGAGTGGATGGTATTATGCGAAGATGTGTTCCAGAATATGAACAAATGGAGATATTGTGTAAATGTCATGGTAGTGCTTATGGAGGACATCATGCAGGAGATAGAACTGCGCAAAATGTGCTACAATCAGGTTTCTACTGGCCTACCCTTTTTAAAGATGCAAGAAAATTTGTTTTGTCTTGTGATGAGTGTCAGCGTGTTGGTAATATTTCTAGACGCAATGAAATGCCTATGAACTACTCTCTAGTAATTGAACCCTTTGATTGTTGGGGATTTGACTTTATGGGTCCTTTTACTCCCTCAAAAGGTTATACTCATATTCTTGTTGCTATTGATTATGTCACTAAGTGGGTAGAAGCTATACCTACGAAGAGTGCTAATGGGGAGACCTCTCTAAAAATGCTTAAGGATGTTATTTTTCCTAGGTTTGGAGTGCCTAGGTATCTTATGACTGATGGAGGTTCTCATTTAATTCATGGTGGTTTTAGAAAGACCCTTGCTAAATATGATGTTAATCATATAATCGCATCAGCTTATCACCCCCAAACTAGTGGACAAGTAGAGTTATCAAATAGAGAAATTAAATCCATCTTGCAAAAGACTGTTAATAGATCTAGAAAAAATTGGGCTAAAAATTTGAACGATGCTTTATGGGCTTATAGGACTGCCTATAAAAACCCTACGGGGATGTCCCCTTATAAAATGGTTTATGGGAAGGCTTGTCACCTACCTTTTGAATTAGAACACAAAGCTTACTGGGCAGTTAAAGAACTTAATAAAGATTGTAAGCTTGCTAGTGAAAAAAGATTATTTGACTTAAGTTCGTTGGATGAATGGAGGAGTGAAGCTTATGAGAATGCTAGACTCTTTAAGGAAAAAGTTAAAAGATGGCATGACAAACGAATACTTAAGAGAGAATTCCATGTTGGTGAGAAAGTTCTATTGTATAGGTCTCGTCTCAGATTTTTTGCATGGAAACTACTGTCAAAATGGGAAGGACCTTTCGTTATTGAAGAAGTGTACCGTTCAGGAGCAATAAACATTTCTTCTTTAAAAGATAACACTACATAAGTGGTGAATGGGCATCGACTCAAGCACTATAGGGCTGGAGACTCTTAAATGAAGATGTTGATGCTTTTCAAGTTATAACTCCGGAAAAATTTATCAAAGATCAAATTGAGAGACCTATAGAGTCCGTTTTCGAATAGGTAACAGTTCTGGTAAGAAAAGTTCCACGAAAATTCTGTCCAATTATATTTTTGCAGTTTTTATCCAACAAGGAAAGCTACGAAGCGAAAGAGGGATGAAAGCAGAGCCAGGTTGGCTCACACCACCCCCTGGTGGGCCCCCCTGGCCGCGCCAGCAGGTGGTGTGGCCACCTCGACCTCCGTCTCCGACCCGTTTTCTCCCAGTACCTTCCTTTTGCTGGAAAACTTCGTAATATATAATCCCCCGGATCCCCCGAGGTTCGTATATCGTGTTCTCGTCATGTTTTTGTTTCAGTCTGTTTTGTTCAGATGTCGTTCAGGGGTGTTCATCTTCGAAGGATTACGAGCTATGACGCTGTCGCGAGCTCTATCACAATCTTGAGCATAAGACTTTCGTAGGATGGGTGAAGAAGAAAGGATCGCAACTAGGCGCGAAGACATGGATCAGAACGGCAGGGAGGAAGTAAAGGACATGGCAGCAGGCATGAAGGGGTTAATACCTGCAACTCTAGATCTCAGTTCTTGCCCTGCAGCAGTGGAAGCTCTACGCGTCACTGATGAGTTCTGCGACAAGTACCGAGTCTTGAGGAGGAAGGTGGGTATGCTTCAAGAGGAGAATAACAGGCTTCGCAAGATGCTAGAAGATTTCCTCGCGCCAACCGAGAGAATACCACCACCACCACTGAAGGAGTAATTCGTCATCAGGTTTTGGCATCCCCTTGGTTTGTTCCAAGCTTGGGGGAGTGCCGCGGTATCACATCACTATCTTCTATATTTTTACCTTTTTAGTAGAGTCATATCATGAATAGAGAAGTTATCATGTAGGATAGTTTGCATTATGTAATTGTCCCCCCTCTCGTTAGATATCTATGTATCCCTTGGTGTGAGTTGCCGTTATGGAATATTAATGAGAAGTTCTATCGTTTACTCTTTTGCATATCTTATATTAGTTTTCAATTCATGGTTATATGATTGATCTTGTCGTTAGTATTGGTATCACTTTGGGATCATGGAGTTAATTTAGTTGGTTTTGGCAAACCTGGCCCGGTCAGTAGCAACACCATTTTTGAGAGTTGAATGAAAAAGATAAAAGTACTCTAAACAAATATAATTTCATCATCTTTCTTTCTTTCTTTCTTGATTTGCTCATAAGTTTAGTATTCTCTAGTTAAGTTCTTTTGTGCTTCTAAGGAAGATTGCATGTTTGTTTTTGTCACTTGTATGTTTGTTTGTTTCCTTCAACTCTTATGCTTGCTACCCAACCTTTCTAGCCAAAAACCTGTACTGAGAGGGAATGCTTCTCGTGCATCCAATCCTTAAACAAAAACCTATGCCATTTGTGTCCACCATACCTACCTACTAGCACTATTGCTATTCCAAGTAAATTCTTGTTTTTATCTACATTCCAAATTAAACTTGTTATGTGAAAATGAGTGATTAAATCTCTCACGAACTTGATGGCACACTTTACTTTCCTTGCCATTAATAAACTTGAACTATTGTGCCCATCTATGTTGCGTATATGCTTGCACTTTGTAAGTTGTGAATTAGCAGAACCATGATCTCATGGGGAACGCTTTCAACATTGCACCGGTACTTTGTACCTAGTTAATATCATGTTCTTTGTCTATGGATGTCGTCGGTGTGAAATGGAAGGAAAGCTTGTAAGTCCATGGAGTTATGTATGTGTGTTAGAGAAACGCCTGGGCCGCCGGTCTAATCCATGCTGTCATGGTGGAAACCTGCAGCGTAACCATAATGAGCATATATGAAGCATTCTTCTTTTAAAAAAAGAGATAGAGATTGAGAAAAAGAAAAAAAGAAGAGATGAGAAAATAGGAAATAGAGGAAAAAGCACCATATTCCCATGGTAAATAAGAAGATTGCTGAGATGCTTGTTGTCTGCTTGCCTTGTCATTTTGATATGGGGATTCTTCCGTATCATCGGGTAAGGGGTACCCTGTTGGCGGTTCTCTATGATACACATATACTTACTATGACAAGAACTTACCGGTGACTAAACTTGAGTAGCATGAGGAGCGGCCCTCGTATTCAAGGGACATGAGATTCTCAATTTACAACTTGTCAAGCATATCCTCATATTTGATCACTTTAACCTTAATCACCTAAAGATGCCTATGATAGGGGCAATGAGAGCTGAAAGCTAATAAGTACCATAATTTTTGGAAGCTCTTTATTAAACTTGAAATCCCTATTTCCCTCTACGAAGGGCCTTTCTTTTACTTTTGAGTTGAGTCAGTAAACCTATTCCCTTCTACCTCAACAAGTATTTTGAGTTGTTGTGTTTCATTCATTCATATGATGATTTATTCAATCATGTTTCTTATGTTCCTTGTTTTGCACTTTGCTCTTATCTTAATGTCTACTACTTTGAAATCTATCATTGAAAATCAGCTATTTGTGAACTCCTGCAAATTGTCAACTATTCTTCGACCAAGAGCTAAGTTTGCCATTACCAATTGTTATTTGCTTTATGTATCTTTATTGTGTTTCCTTTACTTATTACAAGTTAAGTTATATAATAGTGAGTTATCTTCTATTATGACTTATGTATTGATGAATGTGATGCTTCTTGTTTGTGTTCTTTTATCGACTCTACACTCCATAAACCTGATGTCATGTTTATTAAGTTCAGTTTTGCTTGGGGACAAGCGAAGTCTAAGCTTGGGGGGAGTTGATACGTCCATTTTGCATCACTATTCTATATCATAATTCACTGTTATTCATTGATATATTCCATATTAAGAGATGATACTTATGTTATTTCACCTGTTTTTGCATGGTTGATGACTTTTGGAGCATGGACCGCTATAGTCAGGATTCTGATGGAAAAGGTGCTGTTTGGAGGCAAAATTCACGAAGATCAGAAAATCCGGGAAAATACATGGAAAATCCTATTTTTCCAGAAGACGAAGAATGCCAGAAGGGGAAGTGGAGATGGGCCATAGGGGGCCCACACCACCCCTGGCGTGGGCCACCCCAGGCCGTGCCACTTGGTGGTGTGGCTACCCTGGTTCACTCTAGCCTCTCCCTTCTGGCGTATATTATCCCCCCGAAACCCTAAGACTCGGGGAGCGACCACAGAAAGATTCCGCCGCCTCTGCGGGCAGAAAACACCGAGAGAGAAAGATCTCTCCAGCAGATAGAATTCTATCGGGGGAATTCCTTCCCGGAGAGGGGAGATCGTCGCCATCAACACCATCATCAAGCTAGACTTCATCGGGATCATCATCATCATCATCTCCACCAGCACCATCATCATCACCTCCATACAGCTGTAACAATTGGGTTGAATCTTGCATAGTTCTCAGGGAAACTTGCCCGGTGTTGATTGCTCTTTGTAGTGGATGCTATTGAGTGAACTGTTGAATTATTGTTTATGTTCAGATTGTTATACATCATTATTTCATCTCTAATCATGATCCATATGATGTCTTGTGAGTAGTTTGTCTTGTTCTTGAGGACATGGGAGAAGTCATGTTGTTAGTAGTGGAATTGTGTTGAGAAAGATTCAATAGTTTGATACTTAAGTTGTGGTGTACTTCTTCTAGTGGTGTCATGTGAACGTCGACTACATGACACTTCACCTATATGGGCCTAGGGGAATGCATTCTGTATTTGGCTACTAATCGTAGGGGTTGCCGGAGTGACATAAACCTGAACCCCCATTAGGAAACCATTGCACAAGGGACGTCAGGGTCTTAGAGTTTAAAGCTATGGTTAGGTTTCTACCTTAATTACTTTCTTGTAATTGCGGATGCTTGCAAGGGGTATAATCACAAGTATGTATTAGTCCTAGGAAGGTCGGTTCATTAGCACAGGTTCACCCACACAACACTTAGCAAACTAAAGAAGATTAATCAACTATATGAAGCGAAAGCACTTGATAGTATTCCGATGTGTCCTCGAGAACGTTTGGTCATCTTAAGTAATAAAACCGGCTTGTCCTTTGCTAAAGCAAGGATTGGGCAACTTGCTGCATTTATTCTTATTGTCTTTTATTTACTCCTACTTTATTTACCTCCATTATCAAAAACCCCTAAAAATCCGTTTGCTAAGTATTTACAGAGAATTCCTGCTCCTAGCCACTCGCCAGCACCTTCTGCTCCTCGTTGGGTTCGACACTCTTACTTATCGAAAATATTGCGATTACACCCCCTATACTTGTGGGTCCTCGTGTACCTTTTCATGTTACACCATAGTTGCTATGTCTTATTGTTAGAAGTATATATTTCATGTTTATGTTAGAGTACTATGATCCCAGCTATCAATGTTTTACAAATACCTTGATTAAGATTATGATGGTGCATGTCACCTCAAAAATTATTCTTTTTTATCACTTACCTACTCGAGGACGAGCAGGAGTTAAGCTTGGGGATGTTGATACGTTGTAAACGTATCTATAATTTTTGATGTTCCATGCTTGTTTCGTATCTACTTTCTTATGTTTTTTTCATACTGTGAGGTATTTTTATACATTTTATAGAACTAGCCTATTAACAAGATGCCACAGTACCAGTTGCCTGTTTTTTGCTGTTTTTGGTTTCAGAAAACCTAGTAAGGAAATATTCTCAGAATTGGACCGGACAAAAGCCAAAGTCAATATTTTACCTGAAGCAACACGGAGTCCGGAGGACAGCCAAGGGGGGCCACGAGGCGGCCACACCCAAGGGTGGCGCGGCCAGCCCTAGGCGCCCCGCCACCTGGTGTGGGCCCCTCGATCCTCCACCGACCTTGCCCTTCCACCTATGAAAGCTTCCCGGGACGAAAACCCTAAGGACCCGATCAAAATTCCACGAAAGAGTCTGTAGCCGCCATCATCTCCATCCCTAGATCGGGAGGGATCTGAAGCTCTTCCCGGCACCCTGTCGGAGGGGAGAGATCACCTTGGAGGCCTTCTTCATCACCATGCCTGCCTCTGGTGTGAAGCGTGAGTAGTTCATCCCTGGACTACGGGTCCATGTAGTAGCTAGATGGTTGGTTCTCCTCCTTTGTGCTACCATGTTTAGATCTTGTGAGCTCCATTCATGATCAAGATCATCTATTTATAATGTTACATGTTGTGTTTGCAGGGATCCATTCATGATCAACTTTTAAAAGAAATTGCTACAGTAGCTTGTGTTTTAATGGAAGTTTTACTTGTGTTGAAACTGAACCTAAAGACTTATTATCTTAAGTACATCCGAATGTTATAAATTGAATAAGATCTAGTTACAAAGTTCATCATTGATGATAAAACATAGAGAACCTCGCAACCTGCTCCTTTGACTTTGAGGTAATGCAAATCACCATTCCGGAGGAAACTTAGATGGTTATCAAGAATCATCTCGTAAGAGGGTGCTCAAAAAGTTGCCGCTCAGGTTTTCCAAAGGGATGCCTAGAGGAGTACATATCAAGACCAGGATTTGTCTAATCCATGTAACAGATAGATACATGTGGCCATCTCGGTGACGTTGCATTAATGAAGCTTGCAAGCATGTGACTTGGTCACGGAATAAAACGACATGAGAATGAGTAAACAAGTTCATTGGTAACGAGACCGAACTAAGGTATGGGGATACCCAAGATCAAGTCTCGAATGAATTAGGTATCGTATGACAAAGGGAACAGGAAACGACTATCTCACGGTTCGAGCGATTATTCGTGAAACGCACGAGGGTGACATGGCCATCCAGGTCCCTCTATTGATCATTGATGTGAGAGCAGTCTCGATCATGTCTGGAGTGTTTCCGAACCGAAGGACGTCACGCTTAAGGGTAGGGACGCTTAGGGTAGATGAGGTATCGTAGGAGAAATAGAGAAAGAGAAACCAGAATTGTTCCGGGTAACATCCGATGGAGATCGAAAGGGGCCCGGAAGGTGTTGTGGAGTGAAGGAATAATATAATATGTGTATTTGAATGTTAATTGGAGAATTAATATTAAATATATATTTTTTATTTTATTATTAAAGGCTTCATAATGCTAATGGGCCTCACCCAAAGGGAGGCCTAATAGGGCATGGCGCCTAGGGAGAGGGGGCCAGCCGACCTGGGCTTGGTGGGCCGCCCCAGTGGGGCCCACCTAGGGCCGGGGGCTGCCCCTACTTGGCTGGCGGGTGTGGGGTTTAGTACCACACCTCCTGGCCCCTGGGTGGTGCGCCCCCCTCCCACTATATATAGGGGTCTCCCCTCCCCCTTTGGAATCAACCCATTCCCTCTCATTCTCTCTCTCTCATCCACTGAGGACTTCTCCGTAATATTGGAGAGGACCTCGTGGATGATTTTTCTCCACCTTCACACCACTATCATGTGATCAACAATCTGACATCTACTTTTTCCACTGCTCGGCTGGATCGGAGTCCGGTTGATGTCTCCTACATCGGACATGTGACGAACTTCGGAGGAACCACACTTGGAGTGTTGCTCGTCTTCATCAATATACGCCTTCCTGCGTAGGGAGTGCCTCGGTCTTCAAAGTTATGAATGCCACTTCTCTCCTCCGTTACTTATGTCTACATAGTATAGATCCCGGTATTAGTGTTTGAGTAGATAAAATTTTGTTGTTTTCTGTTACAGAACCCTTCAGTGGTATCAGAGCGGGTCTATGGGTATACATGTCGTATGGATAGAACACATAGCAATATGTGGGCATTGGTTCTCTAGTTTCTACCCTCTTTTAATGTTCTTGTTCATATCACGGCACTATTTGATGAAGCGGCCCCCAACCGACCTCACGTGGTGATTCACGAGACTGGTCCACGAATCAAAGTGGTTAGGGGGTGTCTATCTCTCTATAGTAGTTGATATAGCATCGACATTGGAGGGCCTTGAAAAGGGAAGAAGAACGGCAATCATTGAATCCATTCTGTGGCTCCACGTTCGTAGGTGGGAAGGGGTTCTACTGCGAAATCCCTAAAGCCACGTAAAACTTGCAATAGATAATATAGAAGCGTCTATTTTTATTATTGCATAGGGGCATGTATTATAACATGGCAATGACAAGTTTATGAAACTTTCATTGAAGCTATTGATGATGATCAAAATGCTATGACCACGTCATAACACTTTACTTTTTGAAGTATTACTTATTGTGCTGGTATAATTATATATTTGACGGTAGCATAATAAGATAATCCCTCATAGTATTCCAGTTATCGTATTCCCCTTGTGTGTGCACCACTAAGAAAGTTCTTCATTATGAGGCTGGCCATGACGATCGAGGGTCAAACATATCTACGTTCGCATATAGTGGGTGTAAGCCATGTTGCACTGTGAATACACACAAGTTAGAATTGGCGAGCCTAGCATGTGCAGACATGGCCTCGGAATACAAGAGACCGAAAGATCGAGCATGAATCACATGGTTGATGTGATCGACATTGGGGAATGTCCACCTTTGAAACTGCACTGATGGCCGTGACGATCGGGGGAGGTGCAGCGGATTGGGATCATGTGATCACTAAACGAGTGGAGGGATGTTCGTTTGAGTGGGAGTTCTTTTGTTTTAAGTTTGATAACATAATTAAAACTTGAACTCATTATTATGAACATGGTCTAAACACTTTGCAAATCCATTGTAGATGTCTCGCCCACCCACCTTCAACCTTAGCACTTTCCTCAAGAAGGACAAGCTGAAAACTGATGGAACCAACTTCACCGCATGGTTCTGCAATCTTAGGATCCTCCTAGTCCCCTACAAGTTGACTTATGTCATCGAGGCTGAGCTTCCGGCTAAGCCTGCAGATTCCGCCTCCTAGGATGAAAAGAATGTCTGATAGTCCAAGGCGGATGATTTCTCCCTCATCCAGAGTGGGATGCTCTATGCCATGGAGCTGGAGCTTCAAAAGCGTTTTGAGAAGATGAATGATTTTGAGATCATTGAGGATCTCAAGGCTGTCTTTGCTCCACAGGCTCGTGCAAAGAGGTATGATGCTTCCGATATATGCTAAAATGGAAGAGCATAGCAGTATTAGTGTGCTCATGGTCAAAAGGTCTGGCTACGTTAAGCGTTTGAATGCCCTAGATTGCAAGATCCCAGAGGAGCTCGCAATTGATAGGGTGCTTCACTCGCTGCCCCTAGCTATAAGAGCTTTGTGATGAACTACAACATGCAAGGGATGACTAAGACCCTTTCTAAGGTGTTCGTCATGCTCAAAACTGCTGAGGTTCAAATCAAGAAGAAGCACATAGTGTTGATGGTCAATAAGACCACCAATTTTAAGAAGCCGGGGCAAAAGGGAAAATGCAAGGGCAAGAAGTCCAAGAAGGATGGCAAGATCGTTGCTAGTACCTCAAAGACTGCCAAGCCTAGCCCTAAGCCCGATACTATGTGCTACTACTACAAAGGGGATGGGCATTGGAAACGCAACTGCCCCAAGTACCTTGAGGACAAGTGAGCCGGCAAGATAGCCGCCAAGGACAAAGGTATATGTGATATACATGTTATTGATGTGTTCCTTACAAGCGCCAGGAGTAACACCTGTGTATTTGATACCGGTTTTGTTGCTCACATTTGTAACTCTCAGCAGGATCTATAGAGTAGGAGGCGCTTGAGGAAGGACGAGGTGATGATGCGCGTCGGCAATGGTTCGAGAGTTGAAGTGAGGGCCGTCGGCACCCTGCATCTCCGTCTGCTGTCAGGATTATTTTTGGTTTTGAATAAATGCTACTATGTACCTGCATCGAGTATGAATATTGTGAGTGGGTCTTGCTTGTTGCAAGGTCGTTATTCATTTAAATCAGTAACAAATGGTTGTTCAATTTATATGAATGATATTTTCTATGTTCATGCCCCTGTGTGTGATGGTTTATTCTTACTTGATCTTGATTGTGATACACACTCCATAGTGTTGATGCTAAACGTTGTAAGCACAATGATGATAATTCCATGTTTATGTGGCATTGCCGTCTTGGTCACATTGGCATAAAACGCATGAAGAAGCTTCATTCAGAAGGGCTTCTTGGATCATTAGATTTCGAATCGCTTGATACATGTGAGCCATGCCTCATGGGCAAGATGACTAGGACACCATTCTCCGGGACAATGGAGAGAGTTGTAGACCTACTGGGAATCATACATACGGATGTATGTGGACCAATGAGCATCTCAACACGCAATGGTTATCGTTACTTTGTTACCTTTACTGACGACTTAAGCAGATATGGATATATCTACTTAATGAAGCACAAGTCTGAAAGCTTTGAAAACTTCAAGGAATTTCAGAAAGGAGTAGAGAATCAACTTAACAAGAGAATCGAGCATCTTCGATCGGATCGAGGAGGCGAGTATTTGAGTTATGAGTTTAACATGCACTTGAAGGACTGTGGAATTATCCCACAACTTACACTAGCCAGAACACCACAGCGTAATGGTGTGTCGGAACGACGTAACCGAATCCTATTAGATAGTGTGCGGTGATACGTCCATTTTGACTCACTATTCTATGTCTTAATTCACTATTATGAAAAGAGGAAAGAGAGAAAAAAGCACCATATTCCCATGATAAATAAGAAGATTGCTGAGATACTTGTTGTCTGCTTGCCTTGTCATTTTGATATGGGGATTCTTCCGTATCACCGGGCAAGGGGTACCCCGTTGGCGGTTCTCAATGATACACATATGCTTACGATGACAAGAACTTACCGGTGACTAAACTTGAGTAGCATGAGGAGAGGCCCTCGTATTCAAGGGACATGAGATTCTCAACTTACAACTTGTCAATGCATATCCTCATTTTTGATCACTTTAACCTTACTCACCTAAAGATGCCTATGATAGGGGCAATGAGAGCTGAAAGCTAGTAAGTATCATAATTTTTGGGAGCTCTTTATGAGACTTACAATCCCTGCTTCCCTCTGCGAAGGGCTTTTCTTTTACTTTGTAGTTGAGTCAGTAAACCTACTCCCTTCTATCTCAGCAAGTATTTTGAGTTGATGTGTTTCATTCATTCATATGATGATTTACGCAATCATGTTTCTTATGTTCCTTGTTTTGCACATTGCTCTTATCTTGATGTTTACTACTTTGAAAGCTTTCATTGAAAAACCAGTTATTTGTGAACTCCAGCAAATTATCAACTATTCTTCGACCAAGAGCTAAGTTTGCCATTACCAATTCTGATTCACTTTATGTATCTTTATTGTGTTTCCTTTACTCATTGCAAGTTGAGTTATATAATAGTGAGTTGTCTTCTATTATGATCTGTGCTTTTGATGAATGTGATGCTTCTTGTCCGTATTCTTTTATCGACTCTTCACTCCATAAACTTGAGGCCATGTTTATTGAGCTCAGTTTCGCTTGGGGACAAGCGAAGTCTAAGCTTGGGGGGAGTTGATACGTCCATTTTGCATCACTATTCTATGTCTTAATTCACTATTATTCATTGATATATTTCGTATTGAGAGGTGATACTTATGTTATTTCATCTATTTTTGCATGGTTGATGACTTTTGGAGCATGGACCGCTGCAGTCAGGATTCTGATGGAAAAGGTGCTGTTTGGAGGCAAAATTCGCGAAGATCAGAAAATCCGGGAAAATATACGGAAAATCCTATTTTTCCAGAAGACTAAGGATGCCAGAAGATGGAGTGGAGGTGGGCCACAGGGGGCCCACACCACCCCATGGCGCGGGCATGCCTAGGCCATGCCTGGAGGTGGTGTGGCCACCCTGGCCCACTCCAGCCTCTCCCCTCTAGCGTATATCATCCTCCCGAAACCCTAAGACTCGAGGGGCGACCACAGAAAGATTCCGCCGCCTCTGCGGGGCGGAAAACACCGAGAGAGAAAGATCTCTCCGGTAGATAGATTTCTGCCGGGGGAATTCCTTCCCGGAGAGGGGAGATCGTCGCCATCAACACCGCCATCAAGCTAGACTTCATCGGGATCATTATCATCATCATCACCATCAGCACCCTCATCACCATCTCCATATTGCTGTAACAATTGAGTTGAATCTTTCCATAGTTCATAGGGGAAACTTTCTCGGTGTTGATTACTCTTTGTAGTTGATGCTATTGAGTGAACCATTGAATTATTGTTTATGTTTGGATTGTTATACATCATTATTCCATCTCTGATCATGATCCATATGATATCTTGTGAGTAGTTCGTTTTGTTCTTGAGGACATGGGAGAAGTCTTGTTGTTAGTAGTGGAGTTGCATTGAGAAAGATTCAATAGATTGTTATTTAAGTTGTGGTGTACTTCTTCTAGTGGTGTCATGTGAACGTCGACTACATGACACTTCACCTATATGGGCCTAGGGGAATGCATTGTGTATTTGGCTAATAATCGTAGGGGTTGCCGGAGTGACAGAAACCTAAACCCCCATTAGGAAACCATTACACAAGGGACGTAAGGGTCTTAGAGTTTAAAGTTGTGTTTAGGTTTCTACCTTAATTACTTTCTTGTACTTACGGATGTTTGCAAGGGGTATAATCACAAGTATGTATTAGTCTTGGATGGGGCGGTACATTAGCACAGGTTCACCCACACAACACTTAGCAAGCCAGAGAAGATTAATCAGCTATATGAAGCGAAAGCACTTGACAGTCTTCCCATGCGTCCTCGAGAATGTTTGGTCATCTAAGTAATACAACCGGCTTGTCCTTTGCTGCATAAAGGATTGGGCCACTTGCTGCATTTATTCCTACTATCTTTTATTTACTCGTACTTTGTTTACTTGCTTTATCGAAAACCCCTAAAAATCCGTTTGCTAAGTATTTGCAGAGAATTCCTGATCCATACCACTAGCCAACACCTTCTGCTCCTTGTTGGGTTCGACACTCTTACTTATCGAAAATACTACGATACACCCCCTATACTTGTGGGTCATCATGCAGTCCATGATGTCTTTAACTAATTTGTCTGTGTCTTTTTGGGGATACGCGTTAGAAACCGCTGCTTTTATTTTAAACCGAGCACCATCCAAATCCGTGGAGACAACCCCATATGAGATATGGCATGGAAAGAAGCCAATGTTGTCATTTCTGAAAGTTTGGGGATGTGAGGCTTATGTCAAGAAACTACAGCCTGTCAAACTTGAACCCAAATCGAAAAAATGCATCTTTGTGGAGTACCCAAGGGAAACAATTGGGTATACTTTCTACAACCAAGCCGAAGGCAAAACGTTTGTCGCAAAAGCCGGCATCTTTCTCGAGAAAGAGTTTCTTGCTAAAGGAGTTAGTGGAAGGACAAATGAGTTAGATGAAGTTGTTGACCCTTCTCTCCAAATTTCGAGTAGCACAACGGAAGCTGTTCCAAAACCACTCTCTAACATGGAGAAGAGCCCAACGATGATGATCAAAACAACAACATCGAGACTCTTGAGGTTCGCAGGTCTACAAGAATTCGTGCCACTCCTGATTGGTATAGTAGCCTTGTGATGTCTGTCATCCTAGATGAACAGGAGGAATCTGCAAACTACAAAGAAGCTATGGATAGTGCTGACTCCGAGAAATGGCTAGAAGCCATGAAATCCGAAATAGGATCCATGTATGAGAACCAAGTTTGGACCTTGGTAGATCTTCCAGAAGTCCGCAAGGCCGTGGAAAATAAATGGATTTTTAAGAAAAAGACAGATGTGAATGGTAATGTGACCGTTCACAAAGCTCGACTTGTCAGAAAGGGGTTTCGACAAATTCAAGGAGTTGATTACAATGAGACTTATTCTCCTGTAGTGATGCTTAAGGCTGTCCGGATTTTAATAGCAATTGCTGCACATTTCGACTATGAAATTTGGTAGATGGATGTCAAGACTGCATTCCTCAATGGTCACATTTATGAAGAGTTGTATATGATGCAACCAGAAGGTTTTGTTGATCCTAAGGATGCTGGAAAGGTGTGCAAGCTTCAGTGGTCCGTTCATGGATTGAAGCAAGCATCTCAGAGCTGGAACCAACATTTTGATCAAGTGATCAAGAGTTTTGGATGTGTCCAAAATCAACAAGAGTTCTATGTTTACAAGAAAGAGAGTGGGAGCTCAGTTGTTTTCTTAGTAGTATATGTGGACGACATATTACTCATGGGAAACGATGTGGATATTATGAGAAGCGTGAAAGCATATTTGAGTAATCAATTTTCCATGAAGGATCTAGGTGAAGGTGCATACATATTAGGAATCAAGATCTATAGAGATAGATCAAGGCGCCTAATTGCATTAAGTCAGAGTACTTACATCGAAAAGATTTTGAAGAGGTTCAAAATGGACAATACCAAAAGGGGCATTGTACCAATGATGAAGAATTGCAAAATGAGTATGACTCAATGTCCGGTTACCGATGATGATAGAGAAAAGATGTCTTATATCCCCTATGCCTCAGCCATAGGATCTATCATGTATGCAATGTTAAGTACGCGACCTGATGTGGCATTGGCTCTTAGTTTGACGAGCCGATGCCAAAGTAATCCAGGACCGGATCACTGGGCAGCTGTGAAGAATATCCTAAAGTATCTGAAAAGAACAAAGGATATGTTCCTAATCTATGGAGGAAGTGATGAAGCTCTAAGTGTAACGGGTTACGTCGAAGTCTCAAACAGGATTTGTGTTCCTAGTGAATGGTGGGGCGGTAAGCTGGAAGAGTAAGAAGCAGCCGGTGGTGGCGCAATCTTCAATGGAGTCTGAATATATTGTTGCGGCTGATGCAGCGAATGAAGCTGTTTGGCTAAGGAAATTCGTCATCGAGCTAGGAGTTTTCCAAATGCGCAAGAGCCCGTGACGATCTGTTGTGATAACACAGGAGCTATTGGAAATGCAAAGGAACCAAGGACTCATTCTACAGCTAAACACATCAAGCTTAGAATTCACGTCATCCGGTAGAATGTTGATGAAGGTGAAGTCAAGATTTGCAAAGTAGATACGGGACTGGATATGGTAGATCCTTTGACCAAAGCTCTCCATCAGGAAAAGCACGAACAACACCGAGATTCCATTGGTGTTAGGTTCCTGCCTATTGTAAACTAGTTTTATTTGTACTCTAGTGCAAGTGGGAGACTAAAAGAGTTATGTCCTAGAGGCAAATAATAAAGTGTATTATTTGATATGTCTCCTATATGTTCATAATACGTTTCATACTGTGATATAACTATGTTAATACGAAACGTTAATACACGTGTGGTATGTAAACAAACCGTGTCTCTAGTTACCTCTAGCAAACTAGTTCATTGGTCATGAGGATGGTCTGGGTTTCAAGAGCATGGGCATTTATGCCAATTGACAATGGGGTCATGTTATTAGTTGAATAACATGATAGACAAACATCCGACCATTATATCTTGAATGAGATCTAGTTACAAAGTTCACTATTGATGATAAAACACAGAGAACCTCGCAACCTGATCCTTTGACTGTGGGTAATGCAAATCACCATTCCGGAGGAAGCTTAGATGGTTATAAAGAATCATCTCGTAATAAGGTGATCAAAAAGGTGCCACTCAGGTTTTCCAAAGGGAAGCGTAGAGGAGTACATATCAAGACCAAGATTTGTCTAATCCATGTAACGGATAGATACATGTGGCCATCTCGGTGAAGTTGCATTAATGAAGCTTGCAAGCATGTGACTTGGTCACGGAATGCAACGACATGAGAACGAGTAAACAAGTTCATTGGTAACAAGACCGAACTAAGGTATGGGGATACCGAAGATCAAGTCTCAAATGAATTAGGTATCGTATGACAAAGGGAACGGGAAACTACTATCTCACGGTTCGAGCGGTTATTCGTGAAACGCACGGGGGTCACATGGACATCCAGGTCCCTCTGTTGATCATTGATGTGAGAGTGATGACCCAAAAGTATAGGGGGTGTATCGCAGTATTTTCGATATGTAAGAGTGTCAAACCCAACGAGGAGCAGAAGGTGTTGATGAGTGGCTTGGAGTAGGAATTCTCTGTAAATACTTAGCAAACGGATTTTTAGGGGTTTTCGATAATGCAGGTAAATAAAGTGCGAGAAAATAAAAGACAATAAGAATAAATGCAGCAAGTGGCCTGATACGTCCATTTTGCATCACTATTATATGTATTAATTCAGATATTCATTTTTATATTTCATATTGAGAGGTGATACTTATGTTATTTCATCTATTTTTGCATGGTTGATGACTTTTGGAGCATGGACCGCTACAGTCAGGATTCTGATGGAAAAGGTGTTGTTTGGAGGCAAAATTCGCGAAGATCAGAAAATCCGGGAAAATATACGGAAATACTATTTTTCTAGAAGACTAAGGATGCCAGAAGATAGAGTGGAGGTGGGCCACAGGGGGCCCACACCACCCCATGGCGCCGGCAGGCCTAGGCCACGCCTAGAGGTGGTATGGCCGCCCTGGCCCACTCCAGCCTCTCCCCTCTGGCGTATATCATCCCCACGAAACCCTAAGACTCGAAGAGCGACCACAGAAAGATTCCGCCGCATCTGTGGGGCGGAAAACACTGAGAGAGAAAGATCTCTCCGGTAGATAGATTTCTGCCGGGGGAATTCCTTCCTGGAGAGGGGAGATCGTCGCCATCAACACCACCATCAAGCTGGACTTCATCGGGATCATCATCATCATCACAACCACCACCATCACCATCAGCACCCTCATCACCATCTCCATATTGCTGTAACAATTGAGTTGAATCTTACATTAGTTCATAGGGGAAACTTTTCCGGTGTTGATTACTCTTTGTAGTTGATGCTATTGAGTGAACCGTTGAATTATTGTTTATGTTCAGATTGTTATACATCATTATTCCATCTCTGATCATGATCCATATGATGTCTTGTGAGTAGTTCGTTTTGTTCTTGAGGACATGGGAGAAGTCTTGTTGTTAGTAGTGGAGTTGCGTTGAGAAAGATTCAATAGATTGTTATTTAAGTTGTGGTGTACTTCTTCTAGTGGTGTCATGTGAACGTCGACTACATGACACTTCACCTATATGGGCCTAGGGGAATGCATTGTGTATTTGGCTACTAATCGTAGGGGTTGCCGGAGTGACAAAAACCCGAACCCTCGTTAGGAAACCATTGCACAAGGGACGTAAGGGTCTTAGAGTTTAAAGCTGTGGTTAGGTTTCTACCTTAATTACTTTCTTGTACTTACAGATGTTTGCAAGGGGTATAATCACAAGTATGTATTAGTCTTGGATGGGGCGGTACATTAGCACAGGTTCACCCACACAACACTTAGCAAGCTAGAGAAGATTAATCGACTATATGAAGCGAAAGCACTTGACAGTCTTCCGATGTGTCCTCGAGAACGTTTGGTCATCTTAAGTAATACAACCGGCTTGTCCTTTGCTGCATAAAGGATTGGGCCACTTGCTGCATTTATTCCTACTTTCTTTTATTTACTCATACTTTGTTTACTTGCTTTATCGAAAACCCCTAAAAATCTGTTTGCTAAGTATTTGCAGAGAATTCCTGATCCATACCACTAGCCAGCACCTTCTGCTCCTCGTTGGGTTCGACACTCTTACTTATCGAAAATACTGCGATACACCCCCTATACTTGTGGGTCATCATGGCCCAATACTTTCTTTAGCAAAGGACAAGCTGGTTGTATTACTTAAGATGACCAAATGTTCTCGAGGACACACGGGAATATCGTCAAGTGCTTTCGCTTCATATAGTTGATTAATCTTCTTTTGTTTGCTAAGTGTTGTGTGGGTGAACCTGTGCTAATGTACTAACCTTCCTAGGACTAATACATAGTTGTGATTATACCCCTTGCAAGCATCCGCAAGTACAAGAAAGTAATTAAGGTAGAAACCTAACCACAGCTTTAAACTCTAATACCTTGACATCCCTTGTGCAAAGGTTTCCTAACGGGGGTTTAGGTTTCTGTCACTCCGGCAACCCCTACGATTAGTAGCCAAATACACAATGCATTCCCCTAGGCCCATATAGGTGAAGTGTCATGTAGTCGACATTCACATGACACCACTAAAAGAAATACACCACAACTTAAATATCAAACTATTGAATCTTTCTCAACACAATTCCACTAGTAACAACATGACTTCTCCCATGTCCTGAAGAACTAAACGAACTACTCACAAGACATCATATGGATCAAGATCAGAGATGATATAATGATATGTAACAATCTGAACATAAACGATAATTCAATGGTTCACTCAATAGCATGAACTACAAGGAGTAATCAACACCGGGAAAGTTTCCCCTAAGAACTATGCAAGATTCAACCCAATTGTTACAGCGGTATGGAGTGATGATGATGGTGCTGGTGGA
Source organism: Avena eriantha (assembly GCA_910589775.1). Classification (NCBI taxonomy): domain Eukaryota; kingdom Viridiplantae; phylum Streptophyta; class Magnoliopsida; order Poales; family Poaceae; genus Avena; species Avena eriantha. The sequence goes on along the minus strand of OU342742.1, from coordinate 527,458,039 downwards.
GATGATGGTGGTGATGATGATGATCCCGATGAAGTCCAGCTTGATGGTGGTGTTGATGGCGATGATCTCCCCTCTCCGGGAAGGAATTCCCCCGGCAGAATTCTGTCTGCCGGAGAGATCTTTCTCTCTCGGTGTTTTCCGCCCCGCAGAGGCGGCGGAATCTTTCTGTGGTCGCTCCCCCGGTATTAGGGTTCCGTGGGGATAATATACGCCAAAGGGGAGAGCCTGGAGTGGGCCAGGGCGGCCACACCTCCTGCTGGCGCGGCCTAGGGATGCCCGCGCCAGGGGGTGGTGTGGGCCCCCTGTGGCTCATCTCCACTCCCCCTTCTGGCAATCTTCGTCTTCTAGAAAAATAGAATTTTCCGTGTACTTTCCCGGATTTTCTAATCTTCGCGAATTTCGCCTCCAAACAACACCTTTTCCATCAGAATCCTGATTGCAGCGGTCCATGCTCCAAAAGTCATCAACCATGCAAAAACAGATGAAATTACATAAGTACCATCTCTTAATATAAAATATATCAATGAATAACAGTAAATTATGATATAGAATAGTGATGCAAAATGAACGTATCAGAGAGCAGTCTCGATCATGTCTAGAGTGTTTCCGAATCGAAGGATGTCACGCTTAAGGGTAGGGATGCTTAGGGTAGATGAGGTATCGTAGGAGAAATAGAGAAAGAGAAACCGGTATAGTTCCAGGTAACATCCGATGGAGATCGGAAGGGGTCCGGAAGGTGTTCCGGAGTGAAAGAATAATATAATATGTGTATTTGAATGTTAATTAGAGAATTAATATTAAAAATATATTTTATTTTATTATTAAAGGCTTCATAATGCTAATGGGCCTCACCCGAAGGGAGGCCCAATAGGGCATGGCGCCTAGGGTGAGGGGACCAGCCAACCTCGGCTTGGTGGGCCGCCCTAGTGGGGCCCACCTAGGTCCAGCCGCTGGCCCTAGGTGGCCGACGGGTGTGGGGTTTAGACCCACACTGCCTGGCCCCTAGGTGATGCGCCCCCTCCCACAATATATAGGGGTCTCCCCTCCCCCTTTGGAATCATCCCATTCCCTCTCATTCTCTATCTCTCATCCACTGAGGACTTCTCTGTAATATTAGAGAGGACCTCGTGGGTGAGTTCTCCACCTTCACACGACCATCGTGTGATCAGCGATCCTGCATCTACTTCTTCCGCTGCTCGGCTGGATCGGAGTCCGGTTGACGTCTCCTACACCGGACATGTGACGAATTTCGGAGGCACTACACTTGGGGTGCTGCTCGTCTTTATCAATATACGCCTTCCTGCGTAAGGCGTGCCTCGGTCTTCAAAGGTATGAATTCCGCTTCTCTCCTCCGTTACTTATGTCTACATAGTATAGATCCTGGTATTAGTGTTTGAGTAGATAGAATTTTTTGTTTTCTGCCACGGAACCCTTCAGTGAAGACCTGGAACCCTACTCCAACTACACGGTACTGAGCCCGAAACTATCCTACAACAACCTACAAACATCCAACATCCATCCCCATCCCCTTCGACCGACAAGGCCACCAAAGAAGAGAAGGGAAGGATCTAGGGGTGACAAGGACACTCTCAAGGAGAGGGAACATGAGAAATAGAGGGAGGAGGAGGTCATGAAGGGAATATGCTCTGAGAGGAAATAATAAAGTCTTTATTATATGTATTCCAAGTATATGATAGATTCTTATTTTGCATGATATAATTGTATTAAAAGGAAGCGTTAATACATGTGTATTTAATAAAAAAATAAAGAGTTCCTAGTTATGCCTCTCTTATAAACTAGCTCGTTTATTAACAAGATGATCAAGGTTTCCTGATCATGGACATTGGATATTGTTAATAATAAGGTCACAACAGTGGTGAATGATGTGATGAACATTCATCCAAAGTATAGCATTACGATCAAAGTCATTATGTTTATATTGCTATAACATCATACGAAGTAATCTTAGTCCTTGGACCCTGAGATTATGTTAATTGCTAACACCGAAAGAGTGACTTTGATAACATCAAACTTCACACCATAAAAGGGTGACTATAAAGGTGGGTTCAGATACTCCAAAGCTGTTATGTTCAGGCTCATGGATCAAGAGTGGAATTTTTCAATCCTGATGATGGATAGATGTACTATGGGCCCTCTCGGTGATATCACATTAAGATAGCTTGCAAGTAAGTGATGTGATCACTAGAATGTTATATCACGGGAATGAGAAAAGAGTGCATGTCGGTAATGTGACCAAACTAGGTATTGATATACTGATGATTGAATCTCGGACATGTAATATATCACGAGACAAAGGGATTTAGTTACTATCGTTAAAGTTTCTCATGATCACATAAGTCATTGTTGAATGTGTGGGAGTCAGTATGGATCTCCAGGTCCCGCTTCTGATTATTGATTCGAGAATGATCTCAATCATGTCTGCATTATTCACGAACCGTAGGGTGACACACTTAAGGGTTATCAACACCATTTCGAGCAAATATGTTCTATACGAAAGAATTGCAAAGCGTTGGAATTATTCCAATGGACACCGGAATTGTTTCGGGTGAAATTGCTAAAATTGGTTCTGCATGTGATATTGAAATGTTGCAGGGGGTTTTATGTGAATGTTTGTTAATTAAAGTAATTAACAAAATTCTGAATAAAATAAATAAAAGAGTTTTATTAAATGATAGTTGCATTAAATTTGGTGGAAATTTAATGCATGTGAGTGGGATTTTGAGTGGAGTCAAATTTATGTGAGTGGAGCTTCCACCCACATGAATGAGAGGAGGTGGAGGGGATCCTCCTTGGCTGCCGGCCATGGGAGGGGATGCCCCTCTCCCCTATAAAATGCCTCCCTCTCCTCCCTCACAAAGCACACCTCCTCGTGAAGGATCTCTCTCCCCCTCTAGAATTATCCCCCCATGGTCTCAGATTAGCGAGATACATGTTCCCGGTGGCATTTCGTCTGGAAAGAGTTGCTGCTTCTTGAAAGGATTGTATGGGCACCTAGAGGGGGGTGAATAGGTGCTACTTCAAATTATACTCTTTTTAAATTTAGGGTTTGACACAAAAGATAAATTCTCTAGATTATGCAACTATGGTGAATTTACCTATATGTCAACCTAGCACATGTACTAAGCAAGAATTAGATAAGTAAGGTGCGGTAAAGGATAGAAGTAACCAAAGTGGATCTCGCGGAGACACAAGGATTTGTTTCCTGTAGTTCCTTCCTTTGGGAAGTACGTCTACGTTTGGAGAGGGGGTGGACTCAAACCACCAACGCCACGAGAGGCCTCCCTTGTTCTCGGATGAACATCACCCCAAAGGGTTCGATTCACCTCTTCCACTATACGGCAACCTTCGAGGTGGAAGCCGACACCTTTACAATGAGTTTGGGGCACACATCCACAACTTAATTGGAGGCTCTGAAATATAAGCAAGCTGTCAAACAATCAAAGACAAGCTTGTAAGAACCAAATCAAAATCTAGGGTTTCCAAAGAAACACTAGAGCATGGGGGCCCTCAAGTGAATGAGGGGGAAATGAAGATCTCTCCTGGTGAAGCTGTAGATCAAGGCCTCCTCCTTCGATTCTCCAATGATCAATGACTTTGGATGGTTGGATGAAGAGATCTTGTTGATTTGGTGGCTCAAATGGGGATGGTGTTCTTTAGTGGGACAAGCAGTAGGAGGAAGGGGATAAGGTCCTCTATTTATAGTCCTTCACTCCACTGAACCGTTTTCTAACCGTTGGAGAAAAGTCAGACCAGAGACTCCGGCCTGCACACCGGAGACTTCGGTCTACATCGGAGATTCCGGTCCATCTCCGGACCAGCCTCCGGATGAGCAAACAGATTGACCCAGCCCTTCGGTGAGCCAAGTGGACGGGAGACTCCGGTCCATCCACACCAGAGACTCTGGTCTGGGGCATGGACCGGAGACTCTGGCCAGACCTCCGGACCTTGCTCCGGACCTCCTATCTGGCTAACCCAGGCAGAAATCTGGAGCCCCCTCCGGAGATTCCTAGGGAAACTCCGGACCACACTGGAGACTCCGGTCTAGCCAAACTAGAGACTTCGGTCTGGAATTCGCAGTAATATGTAGATATTGGAGGGAAAGTTCCGTAGACCAAGGGTCCTTTTCACTTTGCATTATATGAACCTATAGACAATAGCATACTGTAAAATTCTCTACTTGTTGTTAACGAACACCAAAAGTGATTATGACAGTAAATGTCCTTTCAATCTCCCCTTTTTGGTGTTCGATGACAACAAGTGATTTTGCATGGAAATAATTTGCAATGAATTATGACAGTGTATAGTAATGCTCCACTGACTATGTGCACTAAGATAAACATGTAAAGCATGCACGGTAGGTAGTACATAGATAGAGCACATAGTTCTCACACGAGTTACAATATTGTAGGAGCACCCACAGAGTCACACATAAATATCAAATAGTATCTCGCAAGAACATAAGGAAAATATAAGTACAAAGATCGAGATAGCAAATAAGAATCAAATCCAAGCCCATGCAAATCCCGATGACAATGTCTTCTCCCCCTTTGGCATCGAAACACCAAAAAGGGAAAATACCTAAGCTAGCGCCTCAACGGATCAGTAGTCCTTTTCATCATCATCCTCATCCTCCTCATCCATATCCTGATCCTCATCACCCTCATCATAGTTATCATCACCATCTAGAGCTGCAGGCCCTTTGCCGTGAGGGCGAGAAGAGGAGGTACCCTGGTACCCATATCCAGAGGTGACATTAGAAAAGGTCTTCCAATCCACCAAACTATCCTGTTGGGCATTCCATGCCCCAAAAGAAAGAGTGTAGTCTGACTCAGTGGATGGTTGAGCGCCATGCTAATTAGTGTACTCATCCTCTCTTCCTCATCATCCGCTGCACCCTGAGCCTTAATATCCTTGAGGAGTTTCTCTATGCGACGGTTTCTCTTGTAGGAGGCATGCTATTGCTTGCGGATGTCTACATTCATGCAACAAAGGGTCCTCTCCCAGAATGAGGCCTTCTTGACCTTCTCATGTACATAGTCACGTGTCATGGGAGGCAGGGGTGCATTGGAGGCATTGTTCCCTCGATCCCTAGTAGGAGAGGGGGCCCTCTCAGTCTCAGAGATCTCCTCCTCCTCATTAGCATAGGAGCGTCTAGGAGGAGGCCCCATGCGTCCCTTCTGTTGCAGTGATACAAGAGTGTGCTCAGTAAGATTGGGAGCCATGCCAAGTGGAGAACCATGGTCCTGGGTATTGATGAGTCTCATGACAAGAGGTGCATATGGAGGAGCCTTCTTGTACAGTATGGCATGGTACATTGATGGCTCAGTATTAATGTAGAGCTCGTTGGGAACCCCAAGAGGAAGGTATGATGAGCACGGCAGCAAGTTTCCCTCAGTTATGAAACCAAGGTTTAATCGAAACAGTAGGAGCAAGGAAACACCCCAAAGGTGTTGCTAGCTGAGCCTTGGCAGGGCGCACTACCGGTGCTAGTAGCAACGTGGATACCTGCACAACACAACCACAGAACTTTATCCCCAACTTGCGATGAGGTTGTCAATCTCACCGGTTTTGCTGAAAACAAAGGATTAAACATATCGAATGGAAGGAAGTAATAGTTTGAAGAAAGTAAACACAAAGCAGTAAACAGTTTGTAGATTGTATGTAAAAGAAAGGACCGGGATCCATAGTTCACTAGAGGTGGCTCTCCTTAAGATAGATAACATGATGGGTGAACAAATTACAGCGGGGCAATTGGCAAACATCGAGAAAGCAATACATGCATATACTAATCATATTGACTCCTTTGGAACTTGATTGGGCATTACAACATTATACATAGACCGCCATCCAACTGCATCTATGACTAATAATCCACCTTCAGGTTATCATCCGAACCCCCTCCAGTATTAAGTTGTAAGCAACAGATTATTGCTTTACGAACTGCGTGTAATGTAAACAATATGATTGTTCTATGAACAAAGGATTGTTGTTTTCTCCCTAGTAGCAACATCACATCTAGTACCTTAGAGATTTCTGTCACTTCCCCAGATTACCAGAGGCATGAACCCACTATTGAGCATAAATACTAACTCTTGGAGTTGCTAGCATCTACTTGGCCAAGATAGCTACTAACAACGGAAAGCATGCAAGATCACAAATAACAAAGACATGATAGAATCAATAATCAATCTGAAATATCATCTCAATATCCATCGCATCCCCGCAAACACAACATGCAGAATTACATATAGATGATCTTGATCATGAACGGAGCTCACAAGATCTAGACATGAAAGCACAAAGGAGGAGAACCAGCCATCTAGCTACTACATGGATCCGTAGTCCAAAGATGAACTACTCACGTATCACACCGGAGGGTTGCATGGTGATGAAGAAGGCCTCCAGGGTGAAATCCCCTCTCCGGCAGGGTGCCGAGAAGAGCTTCAGATCCCTCCTGATCTAGGGATGGAGATGACGGCGGCTACAGACTCTTTCGTGGATTTTTGATCGGGTACTTAGGGTTTTCGTCCAGAGGGCATCTTATAGGCGGAAGGAGAGGCCGAGGGGGTGCTGGGGTCGGCCAGACCACCCCCTGGCGCGGGGCAGGCCTGGCCTCACGGCTAGGTGGTGTGGCTGGCCCCCAGCCCTTCTCCATCTCGTATTCTGGCATCTGATGACTTCTGGAAAAATAGGCACTTTGGCTTTTGTCCCGTCCAATTCCAAGAATATTCATTTTCTGACTTTCTTGGAACCAAAAATAGCAGAAAACAGGCAGCTGGCACTGTGGCTCTTGTTAATAGGTTAGTCCAAGAAATCATATGAAAAGTACTCCAAAGTATGGACAAAACACAAGAAACTGGATAAAACCAAGCATGGAACATCAAAAATTATAGATACATTTGCAATGTATCATACATCTCCTCAAATATGTAGTCCATAACATCAATAGGATCTGCATCTGCCTCGGGGCTAGCCTTGTAAATCCTGTGGGTATGATATAGCAAGTTGACCAAACCACATCTGATGGCATCATCATTTCCAGCACTAGGGGAGATGGTTTGGCGGAATATCCTCAACATCAGATTGTAGAGAGGCTTGAGTCCCTTGGACCCTCCCACAATACCCTCGCTGTCATACAAAGGGACAAGCTTGTTCTTGTTCACCCCAAGACCTGCTGAGTGCATGCGCACCCCAACATGAGTGGACACGCCCTGGAAGGTCTCAAAAATGGCCTCAGCAAAGTTGTAGAAAGTTGTAGAGAAGTGGTGATTCCCAGTCATCCAGGTCATAGTCCTGCCTTGGTCAGTCCCAAACACCACTGTGGCGTAAAACTACAGCACAAGGGTGATGTTGTAGTCTTCACGGAGCTCCATCAAGTTGAACATCCCTAACTTGTCACTAATCCACAGTGCATCAGAGAAGTAGGGGCTCTTCCTCATGTACTCAACACTCATGTACTTCTGGGGGCACACAGGTGACCTCTTGAGCATGCTGTAAATGTCTTTCATGAAAATAGCTTGCTCCTTCCTCCAATAGCATGGGTCCTCGCTGGTGCGAGACAAGGCATAGAAATCAGTCTTGTACCATTCACGGTATTCCTTCTTCGACATGTGGGCCAAGGACTAAAGATTGTCGTACTTTGCCCTCTTGGCACGGTTCTCTTCCTCAAGCCTGTCCTACTCCCTCCTTATATATGCTACATCACGGGCCTACTATCTCCAGTTGGACGGGGGCACAATATACTGACCCTCAGACTCATCATAGCGAGGATCCGCCCTCTTTAACTTGGCCTTGGTGCGAGGAGGACGATGAGAGCCAGAACCTGTGAACAGTAGTGAGGGAGATAGCATGGAGGTAAGTATATATGTCCCAAGGAGGCAGCACAAGAGCCTTGAGGCATTACAAGATATGTTTGATCCATCCCACACCAGAGTCTCCGGCTCAGACCAAAGTCTCCGGCCCTGAGGCCGGAATCTCCGGTCGAGAGGCTCGAGCAAGAACAGGGAGACTCCATAAGGGGTTGAATCCAACAGATCAGGCAAAGCAACAAGGCTAAAGTAATAGTGTGCACACAAACAAGTGATTCCCATGGGCAAAACAGTACCAATCCTCAAAAACAAATCAAGGTATGAACCCTAGGAGAAAAAGAGGAGTAGAGGTACCAGATCTGTCCATGTGATTGATTCCACCATTGGGAATCAGCCAATGGTGGAGGGAAGAAGGCTGGCCGGCGGCACGGCGGATCCCGGGGGCTTCTTGACCTCCGGGGAGGAGTTTGTGGAGGAGGAGGCGACGAGGTTAACAGAGGAGGACGGGGGTGGATGAATGAAACTGCTATTTCAGTTCACCCCGTCCTCCCTTAAAGTGCTTGAAAACCGTCTAGACCAGAGACTCCGGTCCTCCTTGACCAAAAATTCCAGATTTTGTGTTTGGGGACATATATGAGAGAGAGTGTTTTTAGGACAAAGAATAGGCTTGGGTTAAGATGACATACTGTGAAGAAGCAACAAAAACCATAGAAATCCATTCAAATGTTCATTAACGCTCCAAATAAATACGAACTACGAACCAACTCTTCAATAAGAAGAGGGTGGTGGTTGAGGCCACCATGTAAGAGTTTTTGGCATGATACCGCGAAGAATTATCCTTGGGTTCATAGCCACTACTCATCAATGAAGCTCACATATCACAAAATGATATTAAGAGAATTGAATTTCTTAATTTTGGCATTATGGGGGGAGGGATAGTCCAATGTATTAGGACCGCACTCCCCTATCTCCATGCCTACACCTAAACCAAATAAGGGTCAAGCCATAGGTGAGTATGCAAGGTCATCAAGTCAAGCTCCTAGAATCTACGATATTTAGTTCATTCCTCAAATAACAAAACCTTGCTTCATCAAGTGGCTTTGTGAAAATGTCGGCAAGTTGGTCTTTGGTTGACACATAGGATAGCTCAATATCACCTCGAGCAACATGATCTCTAATGAAGTGATGACGAATCTCAATATGCTTTGTCCTTGTATGATCCACTAGGTTATAGGAAATCTTGATAGCACTTTCATTATCACATAGAAGAGGCACTTTGTCACAATGGACACCATATTCCTTTAAATTTTGCCTCATCCATAGCAATTGAGTACAAGCACTAGCAGCTGCCACATACTCGGATTCGGCGGTGGAGAGAGATATACAATTTTGCTTCTTAGAAGACCAACACACCAAGGACTTCCCAAGGAATTGGCAAGCCCTGGAGGTTGATTTCCTATCATCCATGTCACCAGCCCAATCCGAATCTGTGTATCCACAAAGAGAGAAAGTTGAGCCCCTAGGATACCAAATACCATAGTTTGGGGTATGAACCAAATATCGAAAGATTCTCTTGACCGCCATCAAATGGCTTTCTTTAGGAGGCGCTTGATATCTTGCACACACTCCTACACTCAACACAATATTGGGTATAGATGCATAAAGGTAAAGCAAAGAGCCAATCATGGACCGGTATACCTTTTGATCCACATCTTTACCATTTGGGTTTAGTTCAAGATGAATCTTTGTTGCCATGGGAGTGGGAGCTCCATTGAGATCTTTCATGTTGAATCTTTTGAGCATATCTTGAGTATACTTGTCTTGGTTGAAGAATGTTCCTCCTCTTACTTGGTTGATCTCAAAACCAAGAAATACCCTCAATTCTCCCATCATAGACATCCTGAACCTATCAGACATAAGCTTAGAGAATTCATCATTAAAAGCTTTGTTAGATGAACCAAAGATAATATCATCTACATATATTTGGCATACAAAAAGCTCCCCATTGACTTTCTTAGTAAAAACAGTGGGATAATTTTCCCAACCTCAAACCCACGATCTAACAACAACTCTCTAAGATGCCCATACCACGTGCGTGGAGCTTGTTTGAGCCCATAGAGCGCCTTATCAAGTTTGTAGACGTGGTTTGGAAAGTTGGGATCCTCAAACCCCGGGGGTTGCTTTACGTGTACCAACTCATGCAAAGGACCATTAAGAAATGCACTTTCTACATCCATTTGTTGTAATTTAAATTTATGATGTGCCGCATAAGCAAGAAGGATACAGATGGACTCAAGGCGTGCCACATGTGCATATGTCTCTCCATAATCAATGCCTTCAATTTGAGAGAACCCTTGTGCAACCAATCTTGCCTTGTTCCTCACCACAATTCCATGCTCATCTTGCTTGTTCTTGAATATCTATTTGGTGCCAATAACATTGCGGCAATCTTTTGGCTTTTCAACCAACTTCCACACTTTGTTTCTCTCAAAGTTGTTGAGCTCTTTGTGCATGGCATCTAACCAATCCAAATCTTCAAGAGCTTCCCATACTTTCTTTGGCTCCACCATGGAAATGTGAGCTTGGTGCTCACCAAAGTTCTTCACTTGAGCTCGAGTGGATATCTCTCTTCTTAGATCTCCTACCACATTCTCAAGAGTTTGGTCTCTCAATTCTAATATTCTATCCATTCTAGCTTGGCGATGAGTTTTGATCTCCTTGTTGTTTCTTGTGGGGATCACTTCGTCATTTTGGTCCTCGTCTTGACCATTAACTTGACCTTGATCATCATTGGAATTATTCTCTTCTACAAGAGGTAAAGATTGACCTTGGTCTTGATCAAGCATACTTCTAGACAGGCATTGAGCTTCCATTATGGCAGTTTCTATAGATCTTCCTTGTGTTATAGACTTCGCACCACTGGACATTCTGGCAAATGGAGACTCAAGCACCTCCTGGCTAGAGGTATCTTCTTGATCAACAGGTTGAGGGTCCACAACTTGTATTTGGCATGGGTCATTATCCTCCTCGATAGGAGCTTGTTGACGTTGTGAAGATGAGGGCTCCACTTGAGTATAGCATAGTTCTTATCGATCCTCCATAAGGGGTTCCTCAACAGGGTGGATGAAACCCGCACCCATTCTTCCTATGGCATCCTGAGGCATTTCATCATCTACATCACAAACATCAACACACCCCGCTTGGGGACCATCATATTCTTCAAACACCACACTACAAGATTCTATGACAGTTCCGGAGAGCTTGTCATAGATTCTATAAGTGTGGGATTCGAGACCATAACCAACAAAAATACCCTCTAATGCTTTGGAATCAAACTTGGACAAATGAATACCCTTAATGCGATAGAAGCACTTACAACCGAACACCTAGAAGTATGAAACGTTGGGCTTGTTACCGGTAAGAATTTCATATGGAGTCTTGATTAATTATTTTTGGAGGTAGAGATGGTTTGATGCATGGAATGCGGTGGAGATTGCTTCAGCCCAAAAATTGTATGGAGATTTAAACTCCCCCAACATGGTCCTTGCCATATCAATAAGAGTCTGGTTCTTCCTCTTAGTACACCATTTTTTTGAGGGGTATATGCAGCGGAATATTGATGTTTTATTCCCTCATCACTAAGAAATCCATTCAATGTGTAGTTCTTGAACTCGGTACCATTGTCACTTCTTATTGTCAATACTGGGACATTGTGTTGACGTTGAGCCATGTTGATGAAGTCAATGAAGTTTTCTTGGGTCTCACTTTCTAGCTTGAAGAAATATACCCAAGTGTATCTTGAGTAGTCATCAACAATCACCAAACAATATTTCTTCCCACCAAGGCTTGCATGAGATGGAGGACCAAAGAGATCCACATGAAGGAGCTCCAAGATCTTCTTGGACTTGATGTAGTTCTTAGGCTTGTGGGGAGAATCATGCATCTTCCTTCAACACATGCCCTACAAACACGATCTTTGGCAAAGCAAACATTTTTTTTAGTCCAACAGTATGACCATCCTTGTGGAGGCTTTGCAAAGTTCTCATGTTGACATGGGCTAGACGGCAATGCCATAGCCAACCCACATCGGCCTTTCCGAATAAGCACATCAGAATTGTAGTGGTTTTCCCCGATAAGTCCACCACATACAAGTCATTTTCAACGTACCCAACGAAAGTTACCTTTAGAGACTTGCTCCACATGAGGATCACAATATCATTATCAATAAAGACAGCAAATCCCATCTTTCCAAGAGAATGAAAGTAAATTATAGCCAAGGGTCTCAACAAGCATGACGTCCACGAGAGTGATATCGTGTGCAACCACAACTTTGCCGAAACACATTACCTTATACTTTGACTTGTCGGCATATGTCACGGATATTTAATCAATATTTGGTCTCAACTCCTTGACACTAGATGCGCTTCCGGTCATATGACTTGTTCATCTACTATCAAGCACCCATTTTGATCCTCCGGAAGCATAGGTCTACAAAAGATCAAACTAGTTTTTAGGTACCCATTTTTCAATTGGTCCTCTTTTGTTAGCAACAAGGGTCTTGGGAACCCAAATAGACAAGCAATATAACCATCAAATGGGCCAACATATTGTGCATATACATCACCATAATAATCACGCATTAAAACATAGTGAGGGTTAGCACTTCCCGCAAAATCATCATGAGACATAGTTTTGCCATTCGTGTACTTACTATCCACAATGACCTTGTACTTTTCTTGTGTGGGCTTGGCCTTCTTTTTCTTGTTCTTGTTCTTGTTCTTGTTGTTGTTCTTCTTCTTCTTATTCTTCTTGCCTTTAGAGAAAAAGCTAATGCCCCCTTTCTCACTACTTGACCTTTGCTTACTCAAGAGGTCATCAATTGCCTTGTTTCCTTTGGGAAAGGTGGCCTTAGCTAGCTCCCCCTTCAACCTAGCATTTTCTTCAAGTATATTTGTACAACTAGAGGGAATAAAAGTACTAGGTGAAGTAATATTGGTCAATTGAGTTTGAGGCTTTTCACGAGACTTTGTGAGCAACAATAGTTCACTCTCCAAGACTTTGTGAGCCTTGTCAAGCATCCTAAAGTCCTCGACAAGTTTTTCATGAACAACACCAAACTCAATCTTGTCCTTTTAGCCCTTTCATATTTAGTAATAGCATAGTCACGTTCCTTGATGAGTTTATTAATGATGAGATCATTTGCTTCATAAAGCCATTCAAGTTTAGTTCAAGAGACATTCTAGTTTCTTGTTCTTCTTCTAGAGCATTATTTAGAGCTTCTACCTTAATCATGTGCTCTCTACCTAATTTACATCTCTCATATAGAAGTTCTTGTGTGTGTGCAAGTTGATTTAAGAGGTCCACACCATGTTTCTTGTGTTCCCCTTGCAAGTTATTCATAAACACATCAAAAGAAACTAATTCCTTTATGTCCTCAAGAGATAACTCATCATCAAATTCATCATTGATTAAAGAGGTGGAGTGTGATGATGATAATACCTCCGTTCCTCTTGCCATAAGGCAAGTGATGTTCTTGTTGGATATATTCTCATTTGGAGAGTCGAAGAGTGATAATGTAGGGGTAGAAGTAGTGGCAAGGGCCACCACATCACTTGATGTTTCCTCTTCTTCATCTTCATCATCATCATCATCATCATCATCATCATCGAAGGAGAATTCTTCATGTGTGATCAAGACAATTTCACCCGACTTCTTGTTGGTTGAATTCCTTTTGATGAAGGGTTTCTTGTAAGGAGCTTTTCTAGGTCTTCTTCAACACAAGTTTACCCCCATGATCTTCTCTTTTCGCATAGGGACAGGCAGCAACAAAGTGATAGCGGTCACCACAATTGAAGCAAGTTCTCAACGTGGACCCATTATCTCTTCTCCCATTGGGGTTGCTTCTTTGTTGCATTTCCATCTTGGCCTTGGCGGGATCTTTCCAAAAGTTTCTTGCATAGAAGGCCATGTATTCACCATGATCAACCTTTACATGTTCAGGGTGGCTCATTGAAAGTCCCTCATCACTCCCTTCATCTTCATCATACTCCACAACCTTGGCTTTTAAGGCAAGATTTACACCATTACTCATTCCAATGGCACGAGCACGGGCATCTTTGGCATTCTTGGCAGCAACCTTGAAGGTGGCCATGTCTTTCATAACTTCATTAGAGGTCATGAGATGGTAGTTGTGTCTTCCTTGGAGACTCTTCAAGTCATTAGGCTCGAAAGGCATGAGAGCACTCACATACTTCCTCTTGATCCAAGCATCATCAATGTGAGAGGCACCAACATTCCTGAAGGCGGTGGCTGTGGATTTGAGTCTTTGATACATGTCTTCATGATCCTCACCATCCTTCATGAAGAAACCTTCATCCTCATTGCTTAAGGCATCATATCTATTTCTTCTCATACTCTCATTGCCAACAAACAAGTCAATGAGAGTATCCCAAGCTTCCTTGGCGGTATTGTAGTGCTCAATGTTGGGAAATCCTTTGGCCCCACACCAAGTTGGATCATGTTGGTTGGATCCTCAATTTTGAGTCCTTCTTCAATAATATTCCACAAATCAATGCAAGAGCTACGCACATGAGATTTCATTAAAAATTGCCATTGAGCAAAAGTATGTGCAGCTAACTTAGGAGGGTCACCTCTATTATTTATATGTGGGTGAGGGATAGGAGGGTCGGGAGAGTACCATCCGGGAACCGCATGATGCTCTTCCTTCCCATCACCCCTTTTGGTGGTGGAGTCAGTGGAATTATGTTCATCCCCCACCACTTCATCCAAAGGCTTAGCCGGAGCATTTTCCTTTGGGTTAGGTGGTGTTTCCTCTTGAGAGGGAGGAGGTGAGGTTGGTTTATTCCTAACAAGTTGCTCAATGAGTTGGCGCAACTATTGGATTTTGTTGCCCAATGTAGAGCTCAAGCTTGTTTCCAAAATTTTGAGATCTACCATGGTCACCGAATGGCTAGCCTCACTTTCTCCCTCATCTGGGTTGCCCATAATCTCTTAGGCGGTTAAGCCCGAATAAAGATCCGAGGCTCTGATACCAATTGAAAGGATCGTATGGGCACCTAGAGGGGGGGGGGGGGGTGAATAGGTGCTACTTAAAATTTTACTCTTTTTCAATGGTTTGACACAAAAGGTAAATTCTCTAGATTATGTAACTATGGTGAATTTACCTATATGTCAACCTAGCACATGGTACTAAGCAAGAACTAGATAAGTAAGGTGCGGTAAAGGATAGAAGTAACCAAAGTGGAGCTCGCGGAGACACAAGGATTTGTTTAACGTAGTTCCTTCCTTTTGAGGGGAAGTACATCTACGTTTGGAGAGGGGGTGGTTTCAAACCACCAACGCCACGAGAGGCCTTCCTTGTTCTCTGATGAACCTCACCCCAAAGGGTTCGATTCACCTCTTCCACTATATAGCAACCTTCGAGGTGGAAGATGGCACCTTTACAACGAGTTCGGGGCACACATCCACAACTTAATTGGAGACTCCCAAATACAAGCAAGCTGTCAAACAATCAAAGACAAGCTTGTAAGAACCAAATCAAAAGCTAGGGTTTCCAAAGAAACACTAGAGCATGGGGGCCCTCAAGTGAATGAGGGGGAAATGAAGATCTCTCTTGGTGAAGCTATAGATTAAGGCCTCCTCCTTCGATTCTCCAAATATCAATGACTATGGATGGTTGGATGAAGACATCTTGTTGATTTGGTGGCTCAAATGGGGATGGTGTTCTTCAGTAGGACAAGCAGTAGGAGGAAGGGGATAAGGTCCTCTATTTATAGCCCTTCACTCCACTGAACCGTTTTCTGACCATTGGAGAAAAGTCAGATCGGAGACTCCAGCCTGCACACCGGAGACTCCGGTCTACAACAGAGATTCTGGTCCATCTCCAGACCAGCCTCTGGACCAGCAAACAGATTAACCCAGCCTTTCTGTGAGCCAAGTGGACCGGAGACTTCGGTCCAACCACACCGGAGACTCCGGTCTGGGGCATGTACCGGAGACTTCGGCCAGACCTCCGGACCTTGGTCCGGACCTCCTATCTGGCTAACCTAGGCAGAAATCTGGAGCCCCCTCTGGAGATTCCTGGGGAAACTCCAGACCACACCGGAGACTCCGGTCCAGCTAGACCGGAGACCCCGGTCTGGAATTCCCAGGAATATGTAGATATTTGAGGGAAAGTTCCATAGGCCAAGGATCCTTTTCAATTTGCATTATATCAACCTGTATACAATAGCATACTGTAAAATGCTCTACTTGTTGTTAACAAACACCAAAATTGATTATGATAGTAAATGTCCTTTCACTTCTGCTGCATCGCTGGAGCGAGGAGGTGGATGTTGTTCGGTGGCCTGAACGTGTGTGCGAGGATGGATGTGCTGCTGATTTGTGGTGCTAGGACTTCCACACGATCTTGAGATCGGCAAGCGTTTGACTACATCATCCACGCGTTCAATCTTGTTACACTTTGTCGGTCTTCAAGGGTATGTTCTCTATGGATGTATATCCACTCGTTGCTTGTATCTAGTAGATAGATCTTAGTGTATAATAATAGTTCCCATCATAGGATTTATTTTGTTTTCTATGTTGTAAACCCAATAGTGGTATTAGAGCCTGATCTATGCATAGATGCTTTGCACTGGTAGTACACATATGAGTATGTGGGCGATGATGATCATGTTATTGCATCTTATATATATATATTGGATATTGGTGGCATAGTGGGATGAAGCGACCCCGACTAACTTTTACATGTCCTCGCACATGAGACCCGTTCCACGCTTGACATGCAACTAGTTTTGCATAAGTGGCTAGCGGGTGTCTGTCTCTCCTACTATAATCAATATCCGATTTACAACGAGTTGCTAATAATTTGGTTATCATCATTGTGGTTCCATGTTCGTAGGTAAGACCGATTCTATCTTCAAAAGCTCTAAGCCACGTAAAACTTGCAATTGATAAATTGGAAGCATCTAGTTTAGATCATTGCTGGGGTGGTGTCATGATATGGTAAAAATGTAACATGTAAGTTCCATAGACCTTGGCCTTACACACAAAGGAATGATAAAGATCATACCACGATGCACATGATAGTGATTAAGTGCAAGAACCATGTCATTTCACTTTACTTATATGATGTTTGCATCTTATATTTCTTGTTTGGCGTTTTAGTAGCATTATAAGATGATCCCTCATTTAAATATCAAGATAAAAATGTGTTCTTCCTTAAGTATGCACTGTTCTATGGATCGTGTTTCGAGGCATCATGTGATGATCGGGTGTACTCGACTCTATGCTTTCATACAATGGTGTAAGACAGTTTTACACACGCGAGTACTAAGGTTCTTAATTTGCGGGCCTAGCATGTAAAAACATGGACTTGGAACACAGACCGAAAGGTTAAACATGAGTCATATAGTTGATATGATGCCCATATAGATGCTCACCTTTGAAGCTACACTGACTCACATGATGATCGGACTTGGTGTAGTGGCTTTCGTTCATGTAATCACCAAAAAGACACGAGGGATGTTGTTTTTGAGTGGGAGTTCATTTGTAATTTGGATTAGTTGAACTCGATCTATCATAAACTTAGTCTAAACTTTAAAAATTCTGTTGTAGATGGCACCACCTGCTTTTAATTTTAATGTGTTCATGGAGAAATAGAAACTTGCGGCAAATGGTAGCAACTTTACGAACTGGGCCATGAATTTGAGGATTCTTCTCACTGCTGCACAAAAGCAATATGTGCTAGAAGTGCGGCTAGTCCCCTCACCAGCTCCTGATGCCCCTGACGAGGAAAAGAATGTCTATTTGACTCGTTAGGAGGACCACAACTTAGTTCATTGAGGAATACTATATGGGATGGAGCTGGAACTTTGAAAGCGTTTTGAAAATGGCAATTCCTTTTATACCATGTGTGAATTGAAAATGATTTTCGATACCATGCTGCCGTAGAGAGTTATAATGCTTCTGAAAAGTTCTTTAGCTGCATGATGGAAGAGAGCATCTCCGTTAGTGAGCACGTACTCAAAATATCTAGGTACACTGATAAGCTTGTGTCCTTGGGAATAACGATTCCCATTGACTTAGGCATACATCGTGTTCTCCAATCTCTGCCACCTAGCTACAAGAGATTCATGATGAACTATAATATGCAGGGCATGAAGAAGTATTTCCCCGAGCTTATGTCAATGCTTAAAACTGCAGAAGTGGAGATCAGGAAAGAACATCAAGTGTTGATGATCAATAAGACCACCAGTTTCAAGAAAGACAAGAAGGGCAAACGGAAGGGAAAGAAGGGCGAAAAATCTATTGCCGCACCTGAAAAGAAATCCCGAGCTGACCCTAAGTCTGATACCGAGTGCTACGATTGCAAGGGGACTGGCCATTGGAAGCATAACTGCCCCAAGTATTTGGCAGACAAGAAGGCCGGCAAGGAAAACAAAGGTATATGTGATATACATGTTATTGATGTGTACTTGACTAGTACTCGCAGTAGCACCTGGGTATTTGATACGGGATCGGTTGCTAATATATGTAACTCGATTCAGGGGCTGGGGAACAAGCGACAACTAGCAAGGGATGAGGTCACGATGCGTGTCGCTAATGGATCAAGAGTTGATGTGATCGCCGTCGGAACGCTACGTCTCCATATGCCATCGGGATTAGTGATAAATCTAAATAATTATTATTTGGTGCCTGCACTAAGCATGAACATTGTATCCGGATCGTGTTGGATGCGAAGTTGTTATTCCTTTAAATCTGAAAACAATGGTTGTTCGATTTATAGGAATGATATCTTTTATGGTCATGCACCTGTGATGAATGCTTTATTTCTATTGGATCTCGATAATAGTATTACACATATTCATAATGTTGATGCTAAAAGGATTAAACTTGATGATGATATATCTGCATATATGTGGCACTACCGTCTAGGTCATACTGGTGTTAAATGCATGAAGAAAGTCCATTCTGATGGACTTTTGGAATGACTTGATTTTGAATCATTTGATACACGTGAGCCATGCCTTATGGGCAAGATGACTAGAACGTCGTTTTCCGGTTCAATGGGACAGGCGACAGATTTACTGGAAATCATACATACTGATGGATGTGGTCCAATGAGTGTGTCAGCGCGAGATGGATATCGTTATTTTGTTACTTTCATAGATGCTTTGAGTAGATACGGGTATATCTATTTGATGAAACACAAGTCCGAAACCTTTGAAAAGTTCAGAGAATTTCAGAATGAAGTGGAAAATCATCGTAATAGAAAGATCAAATTTCTAGGGTCTGACCGTGGAGGAGAGTATCTTAGTTACGAGTTTAGCGTACATATGAAAGACTGTGGAATAGTTTCACAACTCACACCTGTCGGAACACCACAAACGTAATGGTGTGTCGGAATGTCGTAATCATATTTCATTGGATATGGTTCGATCTATTATGTCTCTGACTGACTTGCCACTATCATTTTGGGGTTATGCACTAGAAACTGCTGCATTCACTTTAAATCGAGCATCATCTAAATCCATTGAAACGACACCATTTGAATTGTGGTTTGGAAACAAACATAAGCTATCATTTCTTAAAGTTTGGGGATGCGATGTTTATGTGAAGAAACTTTAGCCTAATAAACTCGAACCCAGAGCGGAAAATGCATCTTCATAGGATACCCTAAAGAAACAATTGGGTATTCCTTCTATCACAAATCCTAGGGCAAGGTTTTCATTGCCAAGAATGGATCCTTTCTAGAGAAAGAGTTTCTCGCGAAAGGCATGTGTAGTTAGAAGGTAAAACTCGAAGAGGTTATTGAACCTTCTCTTCATGAAACGGTGAGTGGCGCAACGCCAGAAATTGTTCCGGAGTTGACTTCACCAAATGAAGAGGGAACTAATGATAATGATTATGAAACTCCAAAAGAGGACACTATCAAACCTCGCAGGTCAAGCAGGACACGTCCAGCTCCTCAACTGTATGGAAATCCTGTTATGAATTTCATGGTTGATGAAATATATGACCCTGCGACGTATGAAGAAGTGATGATGAGCCCAGATTCGAAAAAATGGCTAGAAGCCATGAAATCCGAGATGGAATCCATGTACGAAAACCAGGTTTGGACCTTGATGGACTTACCTCACGACCAAAAGGCCGTTGAGAATAAATGGATTTTCAAAAGAAAAACTGATGCTGATGGTAATGTGACCATCTATAAGGCTCGACTTGTTGCAAAGGGGTTTCGAAAAATTCATGGAGTTGACTACGATGAGACATTCTCTCCCGTAATGATGCTAAATTCGGTTAGGATTATGTTAGCAATTGCTGCATATTTGATTATGAAATATGGTAGATGGATGTCAAAACTACGTTCCTCAATGGTAATATTGAAGAAGAGTTGTATATGATACAACCTAAGGGTGTTGTCGATCCTAAGGATGCTGATAAGGTATGCAAGCTTCATCGATCCCTCTATGGACTGAAGCAAGCATCCTGGAATTGGAATCTTCGCTTTGATGAGGTGATCAAAGAGTTTGGATTTGTCCAAACTTATGGAGACGCTTGTATTTACAAGAAAGTGGGTGGCGGCAATGTGGCATTTCTGATATTATATGTGGATGACATATTATTGATTGGAAATGATATAGATCTTTTAAACAGTGTTAAAAGTTATATAAACAGCAAATTTTTGATGAAGGACCTTGGTGAAGCATCATATATATTAGGCATTAAGATATATAGAGATAGATCAAGGCGCCTAATTGGGCTATCGCAAAGTACATACCTTGATAAGATATTAAAGAAGTTTAATATGGACGGAAGTAAGAAGGGGTTCTTACCTATGTTGCAAGGCAAGACGTTGAGTAAGACTTAAAGTCCGATACGGTGAAAGAAAGAGAGATTATGGACAAGATCCCCTATGCTTCAGCAATAGGCTCTCTAATGTATGCCATGCTATGTACAAGACCGGATGTAGCACATGCTATTAGTTTGACTAGTATGTACCAATCTGATCCAGGTTCGTAACACTGGATAGCAGTCAAGAATATCCTTAAGTACTTAAGAAGAACTAAGGATATGTTTCTTGTATACGGAGGTGAAGAAGAGCTGGTTGCTAAGTGTTATGGTGACGCTAGCTTTGACACCGATCCAGATGACTCTAAGTATCAATCTGGATACGTATTTCTCTTGAACGGAGTAGCAATTAGTTGGAGGAGTTCCAAACAACATGTGGTGGCTGGATCAACAACAGAGGCGGAATATGTTGCTGCTTCAAAAGGGGCACAGGAAGCGGTTTGGATGAAGGAGTTCATAACGGAACTAGGTGTGGTTCGTAGTGCGTTGGACCCAATGGTGATCTATTGTGACAACAATGGAGCCATAGCCAATTCCAAGAAACCAAGGTCTCATAAGAATTTCAAGGATATTAAGCGCCGGTTTCACTCCATCTGCGAGCATGTCAAGGATGGAGATTTAAAGATCTGTAAAGTACACACGGACCTAAATGTAGCAGATACGTTGACTAAAGTTATCCCTAGAGCAAAACATGACCAACAACAGAACTCCATGGGTGTTAAATTTATCACTATGTAAACTAGATTATTGTCTCTAGTGCAAGTGGGAGAATGAAGGGAATATGCCCTGCGAGGTAATAATAAAGTTGTTATTATATGTATTCCAAGTATATGATAGATGTTTATTTTTCATGCTATAATTGTATTAAAAGGAAACGTCAATACATGTGTGTTTCATAAACAAATAAAGAGTTCCTAGTTATGCCTCTCTTATAAACTAGCTCGTTGATTAACAAGATGATCAAGGTTTCCTGATCATGGACATTGGATGTTGTTAATAACAAGGTCACAACATTGGTGAATGATGTGATGAACATTCATCTGAAGTATAGCATTACGATCAAAGTCATTATGTTTATATTTATATAACATCATACGAAGTAATCTTAGTCCTTAGACCATGAGATCATGTTAATTGCTAACACCAGGAGAGTGACTTGATAACATCAAACGTCACACCATAAAAGGGTGACTATAAAGGTGGGTTCAGATACTTCGAAGGTGTTATGTTGAGGCTCATGTATCAAGAGTGGAATTTTCAATCCCGATGATAGATAAATATACTTTGGTCCCTCTCGGTGATATCACCTTAAGATAGCTGGAAGCAAGTGATGTGATAACTAGAATGTTATATCACGAGAACAAGAAAAGAGTGCATGTCGGTAATGAGACCAAACTAGGTATTGAGATACTGATGATCGAATCTCGGACATTTAATATATCACGAGATAAAGGGATTTAGTTACTATCGTTAAAGGTTCTCACGATCACAGAAGTCATCCTTGAATGTGTAGGAGTCAGTATGGATCTCCAGGTCCCGCTTGTGATTATTGATCCGAGAATGGTCTCGATCATGTCTGTATTATTCGTGAACCGTAGGGTGACACACTTAAGGGTTACCAACACCATTTGGAGCACATATGTTCTAGACAAAAGAATTGCAAAGTGCTAGAATTATTTCAATGGACACCGGAATTATTCTAGGTGAAATTGCTGAAATTGGTTCTGCATGTGATATTGAAATGTTGTAGGGGTTTTATGTGAATGTTTGATAATTAAAGTAATTAACAAAATTCTGAATAAAATAAATAAAAGAGCTTTATTAAATGATAGTTGCATTAAATTTGGTGGAAATTTAATGCATGTGAGTGGGATTTTGAGTGAAGTCAAATTTATGTGAGTGGAGTTTCTACCCACATGAATGAGAGGAGGTGCAGGGGATACTCCTTGGCCGCCAACCATGGGAGGGGATGCCCCTCCCCTATAAAAGTCCTCCATCTCTGTCCTCACAAAGCACACCTCCTCGTGAAGGATCTCTCTCCCCCTCTAGAATTATTCCCCCATGGTCTCGGATTAGTGAGATACATGTTACCAGTGGCATTTCATCTGGAAGGAGTTGTTGCTTCTGCTGCATCATTGGAGTGAGGAGGTGGAGGTTGTTCGGTGGCCTGAACGTGTGTGCGAGGATAAATGCGCTGCTGATTTGCCGTGCTAGGACTTCCACACAATCTTGAGATCGGCAAGCGTTCGACTACATCATCCACGAGTTCAATCTCGTTACACTTTGTCGGTCTTTGAGGGTATGTTCTCTGTGGTTTTATATCCACCCGTTACTTGTATCTAGTAGATAGATCTTGGCGTATTATAGTATGGATACACTTTGTCGGTCTTACGAGTCAGTATGGATTGTAGGAATTTTTTTGTTTTCTATGCTGCAAACCCAACAGGTCCAACTCTGACGGAGTCAACATCACGTTTTGTTTGATTTTTTGTCTTCGGAGAACGAGAGAGATTTCTATTGTGAAATACCACCCATTAATAATCATCAAGGATAGTTCAAAGAGTCTCAAAAGAAACAAATAAGCCATTGAACCACTAGCGACACTACAAACACTAGCACTAGCACTAGCCGAAGGCGTGCTGCCGTCCTCGCCCCTCCGTCATCAGAGCCTGACAAAACCTTGTCGTAGTAGAGCTTGTGTAGTAAATAGACTGGAAGTTGCCATGCAAAGTGTTGGAGATATGCCCTAGAGGCCAATAATAAAGATGTTTTTATTGTGATACATAATAAAGATGTTTTTATTGTGATACATAATAAAGATGTTTTTATTGTGATATCTCATATGTTCATAATAGTTTTCTACCATGCTATAATTGTGCTAAGCGGAAACATCAATACACGTGTGGTATGCAAACAACTAGGTCCCTAGTAACCTCTAGTAGACTAGCTCGTTGGTCAACTAATGATTGAGGTTTCCCGATCATGGACATTTATGTCAACTGAAAACGGGGTCATGTCATTGGATGAATGATGTGATGGACATACTGATAATCCCGAAGAGTAGGAAATCATTGTAGTACAATTCGATAAGTATTTGAGTATCAAACTCATGAGGAGCTGGTGGTAAACTATCTATTCTCTAAAGTCCTATAACTCACTTATATGTCTCTTCGTGCAAAGCAAGGGAGTAGAGTGTATGGTTGTTTTTACTACTAACTAGAAACCAGTAAAGTGCTCAAAGTAAATAATACAAGTAAACTAATCAAGTAAAGTGAGAGCTAGTGAAGTAGTAGTAAGTTTCTCAAGGGAGCAAGTGGTTAGGAAAATTGTTATTTCATTCGTTTGGTTATCATAATTTTGTACATGTTACCCCTTTGTACATACCATCTTATATATGAAATAGAAAATCACACCGTAGGGGCTTACCCTACGGTATTACAGTAAAAAAGCACATGGATATTATTTTTATTGTTTCTTTTAGAGAGGAGCCATAGATAGGTGAAGCCATATACATGAGCAAGTACACCACTAGTGGTTGATCCCAAGGCCAATTAAGAGAAAACAAGGGAATTATTAAGACATAAAGTCCAACCACTGTTGTAAGTTTTAAGGTCCCCATAATTATAACACCCATTGGTTAACTATGAATTAACATAACATGCATATCTAAGATTCGGGATTTGGTTTTTGTAAACTCCGTATATCCCTCATCCTATCATCATGCAATGATGACAACCTTATGCACCCCCCAATATATGTGTGCAGTCATATATTAGTACATAAGATCATCATAGAAGATACCATATATTTGTATGAAACCCACAAAAAACTATATCACAATTACCATAAAAAATTCACTACTCAGACGTTGACATGGAGACACAATAGATCATGGGAAAATAATGAATTGCATCATACATCATCTTTTCCAAGAGATTACAGTAGGTATATGGAGGGATTTCTATAGATGGTGATGGAGACATGCCTCTCCAAGGGGGAGAGGCGGCCACAACAAGGAGGAGGCGGCACACGGCTATAGGGAGGCACCAGTGCCATCCTATGGTAGTGGCTACCCTTAGGGGGAACGACCCCTTGGCCCTTCTTCTTCCTAGGAGACGGTGCTGGTGTGGAGGAGCTATTTCCCCTCCTTGGCGGCTTCCAAGAGGGGGAAATTTCGTGGCTATGGGTGGATGCCTCTAAAAATAGGGCTTTCCCTCAATATATAGAGACAAAGATGCAATCTAGGCCATGGAATGGATATCCCTTTGATCCAAGGATTCTTGGTCACATCTAGAACCTTCCTAGGACTTCCCTCTATCCTTATGAGCCCATAAAGTCATGGCTTGGCCCATATCGTCAAATATGGAAGGAGTTTGAGTCGATCACGTCACAGACTTTTGGAATCCCAAAACTACTTGTGTAATCCATAGTAAATGGGATCTAGTTTGGGCTCCGGAGTCTAATTGAGGAGAACTTTATGTCTAGAATCATCCGTGTAAAATGCTCCACAATTTTCATGTTTTGACTTTTTTCGTTTGACGCCATCTTCAAGGGATGTCATGGCAATCTCTGAAAACTGTTCCACATGGACATATAGGAAACTCCGAATTTCACCACACTGAGTGGTTTCCTTACGTATTTGGGTATTTCCTACATAAGAAAGTGTAAAACAAGAACTTGTACACTTTTACAACTATTAATATATTAGTCCCAATAAATATAATAAAGTTGCGGAAATACATTTGTGCTTGTACACATGGATACGGGACATATCTATCCGCTGAGAAGTTGTCGGATGCTTTGAGATATGTAGAAAGTACTTGTGAGAGTGATGTTTTTTTCTGATTTTGTGCATTTTCAAAAAGATGCCAGGCCTCTGAGCACCTGTTCGAATGAGACATAAAGTAGAGCAGACCTGCTACTACACACAGGATTCCCGGGAAAAGTATACGTAGATCCAGTGCATATCCACCCCTACCGAGAAGCCTTACAGGTACTGCACAAAAGATTCAGGGGAAAAGTCATACAAACGGAATTACATCATGCATAGATTACATGTTACAACCATTGAAACGCAAATAGGGATATCCTCTAAACCTGGTTCAACCAAGCTAAAAAAACTAGGAGAAATACATAGTCAGCTTGCAACAAAATTACATCCATGCAACAACTAATCCTCAGAATCAAGTCCACCCAAGCTAAATTGCAGACAAAAGTAATATTTCGCGAATCTTCCCGAACTATATCACAAAACAGGGAAGGGAAAGCAAGAGCGCAGGCTACTATAGCTATCACGGACATGGATGAAGAAAGTCTGCAATGAACAATGGATTTCTTGAGCCAGATCAAAGAGCTTGTCTCTAATTTAAGCATGCATATCACCATCGTTTTCCCCATAAGCATTTTTGACCATGAACTTCATATTAATTAATTTCGAAGTGAGAACAAGATGGAATAGAAGAGACCATGAATAAAAACATAGTACTCGACTAAGCTACATAATCAACAATAAACAAATCGCATATGAATTCACCCAAACAAATAAAAAATCCAAGGAAAAAGGTGAGGTTGTGCCAAGGCTCAATCCGGGGGGGGGGCTCCGGATCTTCCCTCCAAAACCGCAGGTGGTCCTGTGCCAAAGCTCCATCCGGGGGTGACTCCGGATCTTCCCTCCAAAACCACAGGTGGTCCCGTCCCAGAGAGAGAGATGGGGTGGAGGACCACTCATGGACGATGGCCACATGAGGAATTCGCCCCGACTTGTCATCGTGGAGCCTGGATTTGGTGCAACGACAACCATGCCGTATTGTTTCATCTGGCAGTACCTGCAAGGGCCCCAATATGCTCCATCAGAACAACATCAGCAAGGATGCACTAGGAGATGGGGACAGCAGTGCCAGCACCGAGTGGTTGTACCTAGACCGTGAGTTACAAGGAAGACGAGAGAGGAAGAAGCTTCATGATGGAGTCGCAGCAATGGAAAAATTTCAGGTGTATGAAAGAAATGAGTAATGAGATGAAGGATGGACTAAAGCTCAAGCTTGGGGATGCCACGCGTGTCACCCCAAGAAATATCCAAGAAGTACAAGTGTCAAAGCTTCCTTCTTCATCAATAAAAATTCCAGGTTTCTTCCAAACACTTCATTTTTATTGTTTCATGCACAATTGTGTTTTTCTTGGAGCGTCTTTTTTTCGTTTTCGTTTTGGTTTTTCGTTTGCTTTGTTTGCTTAGTTTTCTGAATAAATTGGTTGGACCCCCTCTTTCATACATTGGTTTGCAAATAGTTTGGTTTGGTTTGGAGAAGAGTAGGAAAGTTCATGCTTGTGTGGTAAAAAGAGCTCGTTTTTGACTGTGGCCTATGCTTTGTCATGCCATGCTCGATATTGTTTTGGCTTTATGCTTAGTATTCTTTGCTATAGCATGACTTGTTATAAACAATTGAGATTGCTTAATGTGCCTTGGATGAATCATGCGTTGTTTTAGCATATTAAAGCATAGTATAGTGGTATTCTCCTTTGATGCTTTATTTGGGTTGACTTGGCGCATGCTCAGACCATGTTATGACTATCTCAAGTCACCATAGCCTTTATGATACTTTAGTTTTCAACTTTTAGTATCACTTTATGCTTTGATCAATGATGTTTTGTCGCTCTACATGATTATGGCCATTATTGCTCTCTTAGTTTGTCGCTCCCAGTCTTTTGCTAGCCTCCGCAACCAAGTATGAGTTCCACTCATGCATCCAACTCCCTAAACCAAGTTATTCCAAAGAGTCCACCATACCTACCTACTAGCTTATGCTATTCCAAGTATATTCATGCTTTTGTTTACCTTTCACTTGTTATGAGAAAACTAGTGATTAAAGCTCTCACGAACTTGATGGCACACTTTACTTTACTTGCCCTTAATAAAATTGAACCATTGTGTCTTCTATGTTGTATATGCTTGCACTTATTTGTTGGAAATTAGCAGAACCATGCTTTCATGGGGAACGCTTTCAACATTGCACTTGGTACTTGTACCTAGTTGATATCATGCTCTTTTGTATATGGATGTTGTCGGTGTGAAACAAAAGGGGAGCTTGTAAGTCCATGGAGTTATGTATATGTGTTAGAGAAACTCCTGGGCCGCTGGTCTAATCCATGATGACATGGTGGAAACCTACAGCGTAACCATAATGAGCTATCTATGAAGCATTCTTCTTTAAAAAAGAGTATTACATTGAGAAAAAAGAGAAAAGAGAAAAAAAAGAGATTATGAAAAGAGGAAAGAGAGAAAAAAGCACCATATTCCCATGGTAAATAAGAAGAATGCTGAGATGCTCGTTGTCTGCTTGCCTTGTCATTTTGATATGGGGATTCTTCCGTATCATCGAGCAAGGGGTACCTCGTTGGCGGTTCTCAATGATACACATGTACTTACAATGACAAGAACTTACCGGTGACTAAACTTGAGTAGCATGAGGAGCGGCCCTTGTATACAAGGGACATGAGATTTCTGACTTATACTTCGTCAAGCATGTACACCATAGTTTGTTCACTTTCACCTTAATCACTTCAAGATGCTTATGATAGGGGCAATGAGAGCTGAAAGCTATTAAGTACCATAATTTTTGGAAGCTCTTTATGAGACTTGAATCCATGCTTCCTTTTACAAAGCTCTATGTTTATGCACTTACTTTGAGAGCATAGTGGCCATTCTTAGCTCTATGTGCATTGTCCCAAGACTAGTTGATTGATGCATAACTTGTTATTTCTTGTTTGAAACTATTGTATCTAGTCACTCTTATGAACTTTGAAGGTGTCCTATGCATTTATATTTGCTACTCTATTGAGGGACAAGCTGAATACTTTTATGCTATGTTTTCTTTATGTGAAACAAACAAACGTCTTGCAAAGCATTGTTATTCATGAATCTTTTGTTTGTGCCTTTTCATGTTGCATCATAGTTTTTTTGCTTATTGCTAGAACTTTGTCTTTCATGTTATGATTGAAGTACTATGATCCCAGCTTTGAATGTTTTGCAAATACTTTGATCAAGTCTTTGATGGTGCATGTCACCTCAAAAATTATTCTTTCTTTTTATCACTTACCTACTCGAGGACGAGCAGGAGTTAAGCTTGGGGATGTTGATACATTGCAAATGTATCTATAATTTTTGATGTTCCATGCTTGGTTTTATCTATTTTCTTGTGTTTTGTTCCAACTTTGGAGTACTTTTCATATGATTTCTTGGACTAACCTATTAACAAGATGCCACAGAGCCAGTTGCCTGTTTTCTACTGTTTTTGGTTCCAGGAAAGTCAGAAAATGAATATTCTTAGAATTGGACGAGACAAAAGCCAAAGTTCCTATTTTACCGGAAGACTCACGTAGCCAGAATATGAGACGGAGGAGGGCCAGGGCCTAGCTACACCCCCCAAGCGCGGGCTAGCCCTACCCACGCCACCAGGTGGTGTGGGCCCCCTGGCCGCCCACCGACCTTGCCCTCTGGCCTATAAGAAGCCTCCCGAAGCCAAAACCCTAAATCATCAAGCCTCCAGCCACGAAAAGTTCAGCAGCGCCGCCGCCACCGAAAAGGAGATTCGGGGGACAGAAAGTCTCTGTTCTGGCACCCTGCCGGGACGGGGAAGTGCCCTCGGAGCCATCTCCATCGATCTCCACCGCCATCTCCATCACCATTGCCGATTCCCATGATGAGGAGGGAGTAGTTCTCCTTCGAGGCTAAGGGTTCTGCCGGTAGCTATGTATTCATCTCTCTCTCTCTATGCATGATCTTATTGAGATCATGAGCTTGTAATCTATAGATCTACCTTACTACTCAAGTGCTTTAATAGATCTCCGCTCTCCCCATGTGTGTGAAAGTGATAGCGTGCTCACCATGGTGGCACTTAGGCTAGAGATTACAAATACTTGTTATGAGTTATATTTGGAGTTGGATGTCTTTATGAAATTGTGGTGTTTGTTGGACTCATCTAGTACTCAAGGTGACAGTGTGGGGTTTTCTAGATGGGAAAGACTTACTTTGAGGAGTGTTGTTATAGCCCTACCGTTGATTAGAGTGTCCAACCGGAGAGTAGTTAAGAGTAGTATCATGAAGATAATATATTTATATGAGAGAGTGTTCACTAGTGAAAGTATGATCCCTAGGCCTTGTTTCTAAGCATTGATACACTGTTTGCTATTAGATCTGTTACATGTTTGCTTGCTTCCTTCTTTATTTCAGTTTTGCTTTAGTCTTTTCCACGCCATCAATCTATTTTCTATCACCGTTACCACTTATAATTATCCATACCACTTGTATTTCACTATCTCTTCGCCGAACTAGTGCACCTATACACCTGACAAGTGTATTGGGTGTGTTGGGGACACAAGAGACTTCTTGTATCTTGATTGCAGGGTTGCTTGAGAGGGGATACCTTTGACCACTTCCTCCCTGAGTTCAATAAACCTTCGGTGATCCACTTAAGGGAAAACTTGCTGCTGTTCTACAAACCTCTGCACTTGGAGACCCAACAACTGTCTACAAGAATAGAAGTGCGTAGACATCAAGGTATTTTCTGGCGCCGTTGTCGGGGAGGTAAGGTAAAAGGTACTCACATCCTCCGGTGTGAGTGCTCGAAGTTATTTCCTTTAGATTCTGCAATTTTGTCTTTTTGTTTCTTGTTTTCACTAGTTAGGCTTAATGAAAAACAACAACAAAATTAGAGAGCTTTATAGTATTTATGTTGAGTTAGGACATGAAGTGTTTGAAGAGAAAATTAAAAAACCTATAGAACTTTATTTGCATGCTAATAGCAATGTTGTTAGTATGAATTAGCATCAATAATCAATCTGAAATAGCATCTCAATATCCATTGGATCCCCGCAAACACAACATGCATAATTACAAATAGATGATCTTGATCATGAACGGAGCTCACAAGATCTAGACATGAAAGCACAAAGGAGGAGAACCATCCATCTAGCTT
The DNA here is from genome assembly GCA_910589775.1 of Avena eriantha. Classification (NCBI taxonomy): domain Eukaryota; kingdom Viridiplantae; phylum Streptophyta; class Magnoliopsida; order Poales; family Poaceae; genus Avena; species Avena eriantha. The sequence goes on along the minus strand of OU342742.1, from coordinate 527,427,366 downwards.
CTACATGGATCCATAGTCTAAGGATGAACTACTCACGCATCACACCGGAGGCTTGCATGGTGATGAAGAAGGCCTCCAGGGTGAATTCCCCTCTACGGCAGGGTGCCAGGAAGAGCTTAAGATCCCTCCCGATCTAGGGATGGAGATGACGATGGCTACAGACTCTTTCGTGGATTTTTGATCGGGTACTTAGGGTTTTCGTCCCGAGGGCATCTTATAGGCGGAAGGAGAGACTGAGGGGTGCCTCGGCTGGCCACACCACCCCCTGGCGCGGCCAGGCCTGGCCCGCGCGGCCAGGTGGTGCGGTGGCCCCCTGGCTCCTCTCCGTCTCGTATTCTGGCATCTGATGACTTCCAGAAAAATAGGCACTTTGGCTTTTGTCCCATCCAATTCCGAGAATATTCATTTTCTGACTTTCCTGGAACCAAAAATAGTAGAAAACAGGCAGCTAGCACTGTGGCTCTTGTTAATAGGTTAGTCCAAGAAATCATATGAAAGGTACTGCAGAGTGTGGACAAAACACAAGAAAGTGGATAAACCCAAGCATGGAACATCAAAAATTATAGATACATTTGCAATGTATCAGAAACCACAACCTTGCCAAGACCCAATACCTTAGACTTGGACTTGTCACCATAGGAGATGGTTATTTGATCATGATTAGGCCTCATCTCCGTGATGATCTCCTTGCTTTCGGTCATATGACTTGTGCATCCACTATCAAGCACCCATTTCTACCCACCGGAAGCATAACCCTACAAGAAAATTACTTCTGGTTTTAGGTACCCATTTTTGAATGGGTCCTCTCATGTTAGTAACAAGGGTCTTTGGAACCCAAATAGACCAAGTATCATAAGGACCTACATAACTAGCATAAACGTCACCATAATAATCACGAAATAATTCATAGTGAGGATTATTAGACCCTACAAAACCAACATAATCACTTTTGTCCTTCATGATGTACTTTTCAATGGTGCTTGTCTTTGGTTGAGTATTCTTGGCCTTCTTTTACTTGTTCTTCTTCTTCTTGGTCTTGGGAATATAGCCAAGTTCCTCCTTTCCCTTTTTTGTCCTTTGCTTGCTCAAGACCTCATCAAGGGCTTCCTTACCTTTGGGAAGAGATGACTTGGCAAGCTCAAATTTCAATCTCACATTTTCTTGAAGAATGTCTTCATGATTGCACATTGGTGTAGAGGTGCTTGGAACATCATACTTGGTTAGTTGAGTTTGGAGCTGGTCATGAGACTCATTAAGAATAGAGTATTCACTCTCCAAAGCCTTGTGAGAAATTTTAAGTGCCTCATACTTCTCGGAAAGTCTAGCATGAGCGGCCCCAAATTCAACCTTCTCTCCTTTTAGCTTCTTTTCCTTAGAAATAGCATGATCCATTTCCTTCACAAGTTTTTCCATAAGTTCATCATTGGACTCCTCAATTGACTCAAGCCTCTCTTCAAGAGAGGCCTGAATCTCTTCTTCTTCTAGAGCATTTTTAAGGATGCTATTTCCATTGCATCCTCCCTTTCAATTCTGCCCTTTTCTTCAAGGAGTTCTTTTGAGTGAGAAAGTTGACTCATGAGAGCCTAAAAATGCATTTTGCATTCACCTTGCAAGTTAGTCATAAAACAATCCAAGGCAATAAGTTCTTCCTTAACCTTAAGACTAGTGGCATCATCCATATCGGTGTTCATGGTAGTCTTAGTAAAGGAAGTGATGGAAGCTGATACCTCAAAACCTCTTGCCATGAGGCAAGTGACGTTCTCGTTGTAGACATTCTCATTTGGAGAATTGAAGAGTGAAGCAGTTGGTGTACATGTGGTAGCTATGGCAACCACCTCCCTTAAACTATCTTCGTCTTCGCTTGCGGATGAATACTCCTCTTGCGCTACCAACACAATCTTTGGTTGCTTCTTGTAGGGAGCATTCTTCTTGTTAAATGGCTTCTTGTGAGGAACCTTTGATTTCTCCTTGAGAACTAGTCTTCCCATGATCTTCTATACTTTGATAGGGGCATTCAACTACGAAGTGCAAAGGGTCACCACAATTGTAGCAAGACCTTAATTTTGGACCGTTTTCTTTCCTTCCACTTGACTCATCTTACGCTCAAGTTCAGATTTTACTTTGGCCAGGTCCTTCCAAAAGTTTCTTGCGTAGAACACCATGTACTCACCATGAGCACACTTGACCTCCTCGGGGCAGCTCATGGAGACTATATCTAGGCTTCTATCATCTTCTTCTTGCTCAATGACATTGGCCTTCAAAGCAACATTCACACCTTTTTTGCATTCACATTGCTCTAGCATGATCATCTTCAGCTTTCTTTGCCGCAACTTTGAATGCGGATATTTCTTGCATGAATTCATTGGAAGTCATTTGGTGATAGTTATGTCTACCTTGTAAGCTCTTCAGATCAGTGGGATCAAATGGCATAAGTGCGCTGACATATTTCATCTTGATCCATGCATCATCAACATGTGTGGCACCATGATTTATAAAGCTAGTGGAAATGCCCTTGATTCTTCTATACATATCTTCATGGTCCTCACCATCCAACATATAGAACCCTTCAGCTTCATTGCTTAGAGCCTATTTCTTCTCATGCTCTCATTTCCAATGAACAAGTCGGTGAGGGCATCCCAAGCTTCCTTAGCTGTGTTGAAATGTTCAATGTGTGGCATGTCCTTGGGACCCACACCAAGCTGAATCATGTGCAACACGGTCACATTGAGTTCACTATCAACAAATTTTCTTCTTGTCAAGTTGTTTGGATCCCTAATGTGGAGACCACCTTCAATGATTCTCCATAACTCAATGGATGAACTACACACATGAGATTCCATCAAAAATTGCCATTGATTAAAGGAATATGCAGTAAGCTTGGGTGGATCACCCCTATTGTTTATATGAGGGTGAGGGATTGTTGGATCACGTGAATATAAGTGAGAAACCTCACATAGTCCTCCTTACCACTTCCCTTTTTGGACGAGGAACCCTTATTTTTATCATCACTCTCCAACTCCTTTTCTTTGGAGTTAGCCTTAGCTTTGTCCTTAGAAATAGGAGTTGTAGACTCAGTATAAGATGGTTGAGGGGCTATGGATGGCGAGAGACGCGCTATCATTTCACGCATCTCTTGCATTTGGGTCTCCATGGTTTTAATCAAGCTTGTTTCCAAGGACTTGAGATCATACATGGTGACTTTACTCCCAGCCTCACTACCATCTTCTTTAGTACCCATACTCTCATAGGTGGTAAAGCCTGAATAAAGAGTCGAGGCTCTGATACCAATTGAAATGGATCGTATGGGAACCTAGAGGGGGGTGAATATGTGCTACACCAATTAATTCTTTTTCAATTTTAGGCTTAACACAAAGGTAAATTCTCTAGATATGCAACTAAGAGGAATTTACCTATATGTAAACCTACCTACTAAGCGAGTAAAGGGAAAGGGAGTGGAACGGGGTAACCTAAGTGAAGCACGTGGAGACACATGATTTGTTTTACCACAGTTCCTTCCTTGTTAAGGGAAGTACATCTGCGTTGGAGGGGTGGGCGATACGAAGACCACCATGCCACAATAGGACTCACCCTATTCTCCGATGGATCTCGCCACCAAAGGCCTGAGCGACCTTCCACTATTTGGTACCCTTCTAGGTGGGAACCGGTGCCTTTACAACACTAGCGGGGCACTGATGTCTACGCATGCTTCTATTCTTGTAGACAGTGTTGGGCCTCCAAGTGCAGAGGTTTGTAGAATAGCAGCAAGTTTCCCTTAAGTGGATCACCCAAGGTTTATCGAACTCAGGGAGGAAGTGGTCAAAGGTATCCCTCTCAAGCAACCCTGCAATCAAGATACAAGAAGTCTCTTGTGTCCCCAACACACCCAATACACTTGTCAGGTGTATAGGTGCACTAGTTCGGCGAAGAGATAGTGAAATACAAGCAATATGGATGATTATAAGTGGTAATTGCAATCTGAAATAAGAGTGGCAGCAAGCAAACTTGTAACATAACTGATTGTAAATGGTGTTTCAATGCTTAGAAACAAGGCCTAGGGATCATACTTTCACTAGTAGACACTCTCATATAAACGTCATGATGCTACCCTGAACTACTCTCTGGCTGGACGATGTAGGGCTATAATAGCACACCTTAAAGTTCGCATTCCCCATCTAAATAACCCCTCACTATCACCTTGAGCGCTAGATGGTTCCAACAAACACCACAATCTCATAGAGACATCCAACTCAAATTATACTCATGATAAGTATGTATGTAATCTTAGCAAAGGTGCCACACGGTGTGCACACTCTCAACTTCACACACGTGGGGATAAGTAGAGATTAATTAAAGCACTTGAGTAGCAGAATAGATCTATAGATTACAAAGCTCATGATCTCATAAGATCATGCATAGAGAGAGAGAGATATGAACACATAGCTACCGGTAGAGCCCTTAGCCTCGAGATAGAACTACTCCCTCCTCATCATGGGAGTCAGCAACGGCGAAGGAGATGGCGGTGGAGTCGATGGAGATGGATCTGGGGGCACTTCCCCATCCCGGTAGGGTGCCAGAACAGAGACTTCTATCCCTCGAATCTCCTCTTTGGTGGCGGCGGTGCCGTGGAACTTTTCGTGGAATTCTGATCTGGTCACTAGGATTTTTGTCCCGGGAGGCTTTTATAGGCGAAGAGGCAAGGTCGGTGGGTGACCGAGGGGCCCACACCACCCCCTGGCGCGACCTGGGCTGGCCCGTGCCGCCAGGTGGTGTGGCCATCTCGTGGCCCCTCTCCGTCTCGTCTTCTGGCTCCGTGAGTCTTCTGGTAAAATATTGACTTTTGCTTTTGTCCGGTCCAATTCCGAGAATATTTCTTTTCCAGCTTTTCCGAAACCAAAAACTGCAGAAAACAGGCAACTGGCACTATGGCATCTTTTTAATAGGTTAGTTCTAGAAAATGTATAAAAATACCTCAAAGTATGAACAAAACATAAGAAAGTAGATACTAAACAAGCATGGAACATCAAAAATTATAGATATGTTTATGACGTATCAACATCCCCAAGCTTAACTCATGCTCGTCCTCGAGTAGGTAAGTGATAAAAAAGAATAATTTTTGAGGTGACATGCACCATCACAATCTTGATCAAGGTATTTGTAAAACATTGATAGCTGGGATCATAGTACTCTAACATAGACATGCAAGATATAGTTCTAACAATAAGACATAGCAACTATGTTGTAACATGAAATGGAGGGTTTTTGCCCTCATCTTAGTGGTGGTACCCCTGCTTGGAGGGGTTTTGCCCTCATCTTTTAGCGTATGCATTTTTTTCTACTTTGCAAGGGGTACTTTATGCCCAATGAGTCCATGGTCACCCCACAACTAACTTCACCATGTCAACCATACCCATAATTGATATTGTTTGGAAGCTAATAATTACTCACACATGATAGTATGCTTTGGGATATAACATGAGCTATTTGGGTATGTTGTCTCTATTATGATAGCTAAGTTTTATTTAAAGGATGGTGTTTCAATATGGCAGGGCTAGCAATAGGAACCATTTGACCTTCTAGAAGCATGCAAAAAGTGTCCACAGCACTAGATCATTCTTAATAGAGAATATAAACATTGTACTATCAATCTATGTTAAAACTAAGAACTAGCACTAGAAAAGACACTTGTAAGTTATCACTCCATAAAGCATATGGGCAATATAACTAGAATAAATAACATGCATAGCTTGTTACTCCCTTTTTCCTTTTATCATGGCATTCACACTTGACATTCATTTCAGGATCCCATCTTTGAGTCTCTACCTATATAATCCTTGGGTGTTTTTGGAAATGCACTTGAACCATATTGTATACCATTATGTGTACTGATGGACTGAGTTCCTGCACCAATAACAGGGTTATTGCAGTGCTTGTAGTAGCAAATATTTAAAGAGTTTGTCCCGATGGGAGCTCGGCGAACACGACCCCGTAGCCACGTTGTCAATGCGACCACATTCGCACCCAAATCGTGATTTGGAAATAGCCTATTCTATAAGTTGCTAGGATAAAAGAATTTAAGATGTTTTGTAATAACTACTACTAGGACTGGAAGAAAACTAGAACAAAAGTAAAACTGAAAAGAGGTGAATGCAATGAGATGAAATATTAATGCTATGATTCCTCAAGTAATGTTTTGTATACAGGTGTGCATGATAAGTGCTTATGAAATAGTTGTTAACTATAATTGTGGTGGTCCCTCATGTACCGTTGTCTCCCATCGTTGGTAAGTGGCAACTAGACAACTCAATTGTCCACACCCTCTTCGGACATGGGTCATCTCGTAAGAGAATAGTGTATTAAGGTAACAAGACCAATCAAGGTAATCAGAGCAAAGGCATTAAGTTCTATGGACAACCGTACTCCTAAGCAAGTGTGCTAGTCACAAGATATCCCATCTGTCACTTTGGGGTCAAGCAATTCGCAACACTATACCTATCTATATCATGAGTGATCTTGAGGGAATTCTGGGAGGTGCATCCTAAGCTGCTATTGCCTCTGCAAATCACTTATAGAAAATAGCCTATTAGTTCTACCCATGGACTTGTCAGGTACCCATGGAAGAGTAGAGACTAATGATAAGTTTTGTGACACTCCGTGAATCACTAGTAAATTCTTCAACAATGGATTGGCCGTCTCCAATCACTAGAATAATATCATGAGTAGAACAATGTAAAGAGAAAGCACAAACATATTAGTTAACAAGAACACACCACACTTCAATTACTCAAATCATCATAACATTAATAAAAGGGCGTTCAAGCCATGTTACAACCCATCATGGAGATCATGATAGGGAAGGATGAAGGAGTAGCGGCGATGGAGATGGTGATGACGGCGCGGTGATGGTGGCATCGGCGTGGTGATGGCGGCGTCCTCCTTCTCCTCCTCTTCTTGCTTGGATGGCTTGATGGTGTTGATGGAGATCTAGATCTTGGTGGAGCTGTAGAGGATATGGAGGTGGCATGGAGGCAGGGCGTCGCCGTGGAGGCGGTAGATGGGATCTAGATCTTGTATATGGTGTATGGTGGCTTCCTCCTTATCCTCCTCTTCTTGCTTGGATGGCTTGATGGTGTTGATGGAGATCTAGATCTTGGTAGAGCTATAGAGGCTATGGAGGCAGCACGGCGGCAGGGCCGCCGTAGAGGTGGTAGATGGGATCTAGATCTTGTATATGGTGTATGGTAGCTTCCTCCTTTCTTCTTTGACTCCTCCCTCCTTTATATAGGCCTTGGGGGTGTCCTAGGGTTCCCCGAATACCGTCATATGACTTAGGAAAGGTTCTGGAGCCTCCGGAGAGTGAAATCCCATCATTGCAACCTTTTTGGCAACTATACGGTGGGAGCTATACTGCCGGAATTATTGCTCCCGCCATATAGTTGGTCGTCAAACCGTCAGTACTCTTTAGTATTTTGGTCTCCATTTCTTCATACGAACTCTATTTTGGGTGTTCTTGGGCTCGCTGAATTCGTATTATCGAGGGATACAACCCTGTTGTATTGGATCTTTATTTTGAGAAGTTGGAAATTTTCACTTTTACAACACCTCAAATGGCTAAGTCTAGTCCCTGCAGCTCCTCCATAATATGCTCTCTTTGTTCCTTTTGCCTTTGTTTTATCCATAATCATCATCAAAACCTACAAATATGTCAAAGACAAGGAAGAGGGATACAATTCTACCTAAACTACTAAATGTGCAAAGCTCATATTGAATTTAGTAAAAACAAGTAATCATGCATAATATGCATAGCAATAGTTAGATGGAGCATGATATGGTAGGCAAATGACGCAATTTATATTGCTAAAAAGTGTTGTATTATCACAGCCATTAACTTCCCCAAGCTAGATCTTGCTCGACCTCGAGCAAAAGGGATCGATAACTTAATTGATGTGATCTTTCTTATCATTAGAAATCAATACACTGTATCCTTGTTTTTCCTGCAAGCTCAAAGCAACAGAGCGCATAATCATACAAGGCAATATAAGCTCAGTTATATTATTCCAAACCACTAGATATTGGTCAAAAACTTATATTCCCCATGTCAAAGTTAAATCTAGCTTGCAAGTAAACTTGTGATCCTTCTATACGCACTTTATTGTATTTTTATTTGTATAAGGCAAAGTTGAACACGGTTAGTTGTCAATCATAAATAGAAATAGAGTTTTCCAATGCGGCCCACTCATGACATCTATTAAAGTCTCTCAAGTGCAAACTCCGATTGTTGAGCTCATAGAAAATATATTTATTACTAACAAGACCATGCCAAAAGAGTGGTATATGTTCAATCGAGACTATGTAGGCTAGGAAGGACACTCGTGACCATTACCAAGGTTTCCCTTTTTGGTATGATGATTTATCATAACGGTCAGAGGAGTATTCCGACTTTTTCTTTTAACGCAGGCCCATGAGAATACCAATGCATACCCAAATATAGCATTTTTGCTACATATGTTGGGCAACTCATAGCCAAACTCCAAGAGTTTCCTGTTTTTGGATTGTCCAAAGGCCAGCGGAGTTGTTAGCATCCCATGTTGTGTGACAGTGGTGTAGGACACGCATAAAGCAATATCTCACTTTGATTTCTAAGACAAAATTTTGGCATATGTAATATCGAAACTTTGAAACATCATTTCTTATTTGACAACTCACTCAGTAAGCATCTATTAAGACCATCATTTCCAATACTATGCGGTCATGCTACTCCATAACCATCCACTTAAGACAATTCTGAACAGTGACAACCTAGCAAGTTTCGAAGAACTTCTTTATTATATTTTTTCTTTTCAAAATGTAGAGAACATACCAATGTGTATTTAGAGGATCACAATATTTTTCACAAGCTAGATAAAAGTTGAACAAGGTGCATCAAAGCTATGGCTTGTCCCCTATGGGGCCTAACATGAGCAAGTATATCCCTTATATAAATATGAACAAAAACTCACCTAAGGAAGCATTCAAAAACAGAGGGATACACAATAGCATGAAAACTTTTTAAGATAAAGAACTTTGCACAAGACTCTATGCATGCAAAATAACCTCCCCAAGCTAAGAACCAACTTGAGAAGATCATGAAAACAAAACAGAAAATGCAGTTATCAAAAGAGAGTATAAGAAGTGGTTACCTCCCCAAGCTTAAGTTAAAGCAAGGGTGACACACTTTCCGTTGAGGTGCTTTTAACCTCTTCTTTGATGGACAAAGAACCTTTGCTTCAATGAATGCTTCATTATCTGGTGTATGCCTTCCTTAAGAACCTGGTAGGAACAAGACTAGAAAGAAGACAAAATATTTTTGTGTTTTTGAAGACACGGGTTTAGCTCACAAGTGATAAAAATACAAGTCCCACTGAGTTGGTTCATCAAGCTAAACACCACGCTTAAGTCAACAAACTATTTCTAGAAGTGCGCTTCTCCTAGATTGTGATGAAGTGTAAGTGAGACAAAATATGAAACACGAGTGTGCAGCCCCTATGTGCTTATTTAAAAGAGGTTCGAGTTGGAAGGTTTTAGTAGACACTGATTTTTGAAACGTTGAATTGAAGCAACCAAGTGGCTCATGCGAGTGTTTGCATGGTTGGCACTACCATACACGTGTCACATAAGATTCAAGTCCCTGCAAAAATAACACATAAAATAAAAGACAATGGTTTGGTGTAAGAATGAAGTTCGCTCACCCAACTAATGAAAGAAAACGAAAAGAAACATGAACTACTAAAGAGAATTACAACTTAAGAAAATTTTGAGATAGAACTTTATTGTTTACATATGCTCACCTTCTCTACAACATGGGAGAAGCTGCCAGTTGGTGTTTCGAGCTTTTTAGAAGAAGAAGAAGGGAGAAGAAAGAATGAAATTTTGAGCAATGGTTACCTTCCAGTGGGCGTTTGATGGGTTTTCTCAACTACAGGTGCAACTATATGGCCGGACCAAAAAGGTCCCGCTATATAGTTGGTCGTTAAACTTATAGTACCTTGAACATCGAAGGGTAGATGTCATCGATATCTATATGGTGGCAACTATACGGCTGGACCAAAAAGGTCCCGCCATATAGTTGGTCGTTAAACCTTCTGTACCCTAGAAAAGAATTTTGACGAAGGCATCGATAACTATACGACCACAACTATACGGCCGGAATTTTTATTCCCGGTGTATAGCTGGTCGTTAAAGCTTCTAGAGTCACCAAAATTTACCTGTTTCTTCGAGGATTCTTTCTTAACCTGAAACTTAGCGAAACACCATGTTTTGACAGAAAAATGACAGATTAAATTTCCGACCAACATTTAGCATGTATAAAATGGGATTTAAGTACAACCGACTTTATGCAACACATAGTAACAATAAATTCTACCTTTTGAAAACTTCAACAAGATTGCTCTAATAGCAAGACATGCGAAGAATAAAAGTGCCAATGCAGCCTGAATGCAACTAGACTCAAGACACAAAACTAAGAAAGGCGTGTAATGACTTCCGGGTTGCCTCCCGGGAAGCGCTCTCTTTAAAGACATAAAGCCAGGCTAGGATGCTCCATATATTTCCAACCTGGATCCCAAGGGATATTGACTGACGTTGTACATACCAGCTTGGAGTATCTTGAAGTAGAGTTCGGTCGGAGTCGTATCCGCTTATGGTGCATCGGCATCATGTAGATGAACAAGTTCTCGCTTTCAAGCGAGTGTTGATGTACCAAGCTTGGTGAACATGCCTCCGTGTATAGCTGCAATGAGAGGATTTGAGATTCATATAAAATTCTTAAATCTTTACCTTGGTTGCCTGTATAGGGGAACACTTCATAGTATTATTCCTTCATAGCAGGGATCTCAGGACCCTGCATGTTAGTATAGCAAGGTACTATCTCTAGTTCATTATTATTAATGCTCTCTATATGAGTGTCTAGGCACAAGGCCTCCGCAGAACAATTATAAACAGTTTTAGCATCATAAAAATCACTACTAGAGTGAGAGGCATCATAAACAAAAGTTGTAGTGTGACTCTCTTTGTTAACCTCACCTTTTTGTTCCACCTTTTCATCGACTAGTGTTTTAATAGCAATGATAGAATCAAAAGTAGGAGTCAAAGGTGTGAGCATGTGATCAATCTGTTCGTCCTCCTTGTGCTCCTTTTCCTCTTCGCTCTTTAGTGAGTCCTGCAAAAGGTTATCTTTCCCCATGTCGGTTTTAGACCGCTTCAAATAATATAATACCAATGCATTATTACTTAAATTATTGTCGCAAAAGAGGTATATGAGGTATACTAAATTAAAAACTCCATCAAGTGCTTCACTTTCAACATCAATACTTCCTAGTCTAAATACCATTTCAGATGCACCTTTGAAAAGATAGTATACTAGTACTTCCAAACTAGCACATGATTTATCTCTATTATAATTTGCTAGAGTAGGATTGTTGGAACACTTACATTGAAAATTAAGGTGGTCATCTCTTATACAAATTGTCCAATAAGATCCATCATTAGCACGCAACCATAATGAATGCATTTCCAATTGGTCCTGCAATTTCTTTATCAGCTCTTATCTAGCAACCAGGCTTGATGAACTTGAATCCTTTATCTCCTCCAATGCTTGTATTATCTCTTGAACAAAATTTATCTCGAAAGACATGATTAGTAGCAACAGTTTTTATAAATTTTTGGTTTTGTAATTTTTTTATTTTTTTCAATATAAAAGAAAGCAGTAAGATAATAGCAACAAACGGAAATAAACTATGTGCGAGTAGATAACCAAACGCTTTGCTCCCCGGCAATGGCACCAATTTGATGGACTGGGTTCCTGCACCAATAATAGGGTTATTGCAGTACTTGTAGCAGCAAATATTTAAAGAGTTTGTCTTGATGGGAGCTCGACGAACACGACCCCTTAGCCGCATTGTCAATGCGACCATATTCACACCCAAACCGTTATTTGGAAATAGCCTATTATATAAGTTGCTAGGATAAATGAATTTAAGATGTTTCGTAATAACTACTATTAGGATAAATGAATTTAAGATGTTTCGTAATAACTACTACTCAAGTGGGCATGGCAATGTTACTCATCAAGATCACAAATTCGCTTTAACTCCTCAAAATTTAATCTTTTAATTTTAAACCAACACCACACCACCCCTACACTCCCTTACCTTGGTCAAGTATAACCTACATATCCCATCTTGACCTAATGTGTGTGATAATGTGGAGAAAGAAAGAAGAAAGTGGATTTTGACCATACAAATAAAAAGGCAAATCTCATATTATCATCAAAGCCTTGGCTTGACCAACACAACACCAACTCACCCTCTCTAGTCATGGGATACTGTAGCAATATTATGGCTAAAAAACCATCCTTTTCTGTGTATAAACATTGTTTTTAGTCAAGCAAATGAAAAGAATTTCTCTAGCCTTGCCACTAATAACTAATTATTACAAAGATTTGCAGACTATTGCTTTGAATTGTGTTGTGCAGGAAATCATGCTTTTTAATGTGAAATAAGGAGCCATAAATGAAGATTTTGAGGAAGTCTACACAGCCAAATAATCATGGAGTAGTAACCAGGCGTCAGAGGCTATAACGACCACTAGTACGGGCAGGGGCTGCCCGTATGGCCCGCCTATACCATGTGTTGGTGGCTTTGTCTCGTTAAACCCTACAACTTTCATGAAGGCGCCTATATATTTTGAGGTCCCAACCACCGTGTAGAGGACCACCATTCTCAGATTGCGTTAAAACACCACCAAAGGTGATCCACACCATAGTTCATCCCTTCCATCTTCCATCCTCTCCATTAGCCATAGCCACTACTTTGTACTTGAGATCTCCTTGTGATTCAGCGACCATTATAAGAATATTTGATTTCAGTATAAGTATTTTGCACAATGTTTTCTATCCTTGATATTATTGTTATGACTGAGTAGTCCTCACGGGCTGCGGGGTGAGGTGAATCCTGATAGCAATTATGTGCATCTAATCTATGGGAGAATTGTGTCTTGTTTGAATAAGAGATTTGTATCTTTTGTTTGTTTGCATCTTTCCTTGATCTTTGGACTTGTAGGTACCCAAGACCCCGAGATCGATAAAGGATTGCGGTGGGATACTTAGATAGCAGCAATCTCATAGGAAACACAATGATAGAAAGGGATGTACGGTCTTCACTTAGTGAGCCATTCGGGAATAACAACATCTCTCCTTAAGGCTTTGATTCGTGTTTTCACTTAATAACTATTTATAGCCCGGTAGCCCGTGGTGCAACCAGTTGGATCAAAAGGCTATTGCTATGCATGTGACTCACAAGGGCTTTAGTATATTAGGATGTGCCGCCCACAAATATTATCTCTATTAAAACATTGCACATGATTGTGCCTGTTATTATCTTTTATCCCATATGATGTGCAGTTGTAGGTGAATCTTCATCCCTGGCCTATCTCCATCCATTGAAACAACGCACGATATAAAGTAAACTAGATTGGTCCAGTAAACAAAGGTAAAATGAAAAGACTATTAGCATTGTTTTCTTGTAGACGTGTCCTTTCTAATTCCTTTTAGCATTGTTTTCCAAGGTTCGATTAAAAATAGGTCTACTAGGGAAAAAGACTATTATACTACATCTGTGAATCCGAATCGAAGGTATCAACCCTTTTTCTGGCGCCGTTGTCAGGGAAGCAATTCACTATCCTGGTGAGGTTATTAGAGACCTTGTTTTTATTTTTATTTTTGTTTGTGGTTTATTTCTTGTTATTAGTTTAATTTCTTGATATCTATTTGAAAACCCAAAAAAATTACTTACTTGTTTATTTGTTCACTTTACCTTAAAAATACCAAAAAGAAAGAGCCATGGCTCAAAAGAAACTTGGGGAGTATGCTACTCCCAGTGATGATTTTATTCATGCACCTATTACTCAACATGTTGTTGATGCAGAATCATATGAAATTAAGCCTAACCTTTTAACTTTGGTTCAGCAGAACCAATTTGGAGGCTCATCTTCTAAGGATCTAGGTTTGCACCTAAATACTTTTACTAAAATTTGCGACATGATGCGTATTAAAGATGTTGACCCAAATGTTGTTAAATTATGTTTGTTTCCTTTCTCTCTAAGAGGAAAGGCTAAGGATTGGTTGCTAGCTCTACCTAAAGGCACTATTACATCTTGTGAGGAATGCACTAATCTCTTTATGACTAAATTTCCCCCCAGCAAAGACTATGCAGTTGAGATCCAACATTACAAGTTTTAGACAAGAAGACCATGAGCCACTAGAGCTTGCATGGGAAAGGATGAAAAACTTGTAATGAACTGTCCTAGTCATGGGATGGAAGAATGGCTTATATTCCATTTATTTTATAATGGTCTTAACCCAATGTCTAAATCTATGCTAGATACTGCAGCAGGAGGAACAATCATGGGAAAGCAAGTGAGTGTTGCAAAGAAGCTACTTGATGATATGCAAAACAACCATGCCCAATGGCATGTGGAAAGAACCTCAAAAGGGTGAATTCAATCACCGAGGTAAATAATGAATAGCTTACTACAAAGGTAGATGAGTTACTGAACATAGTAAAGGGTAAGGAAGACACCTAAATTAATGCTATCACTACCAATGTTAATGATGTTAATTTTATAGCTCGTACTCCTTATAATCCTGCTTGGAAGAATCAAAATTTTGCCTCTAATGTTCAGAAACATTAATCTAATCCTGCAGGAGCTCCTTACAATAATTACGATAATCATAATGGAGCAAATCATGTCAATCTCTCTTTTGAACATATTGTTAGAACTTTCATGCAAGCTCAAACCAAGCAAAATAATATGCTTATTAAAATCACGGAGAACCATGAGACTAGTATTGGTAAATTATCTAATAAAGTCGTTGCAATTATAAATAATGTGCATGCTCTATAGGAAAGGACAAAGACCGTGAAGGCACAATTGGGGAAGGTAGTTGAGAACCAATATCTCATACTTGCAAAATTCGCTGGTAAGCCCAAGCCAAACTCGGTAGAGGACCTCAAGATGATCAGGGCAGAAATAAGTGAAGAGAAGCCTAAAGAGCTGGATTATAGCAACGTGCCAACACCTGAATACACGGTGGAAGATCTATTAAAGATGATCACCATAAAGAATCATGATCTAGAACAAGGTAAATATGCTACATACCAACAATTTGTACAACAAGTAGCTTCTAAAGTTTGAGAATTAAAAATGGGGTATAAGAGACTAGCTGATAAGCTTCCTGCTAAGCTAGACGATATCTTTGAGCCCACTATTAAAATTAAAATTGGTGTTAATGAGATATCTGCACTTTGTGATCTTGGTGCAAGCATCTCAACAATTTCCAAGAGTCTATTTGACAAATTAAACTTGCGGTCTTTTGCAACCACTGAAATAATACTCCATCTTGCTAATTCAACTTATAAACAAGCCGTTAGGATAAAATAAAATATAGCTGTTGAAATTAAAGGAAGTCCTGCTCTTATTGATCTTGTTATAGTGGACATGCCTGGAGATCCCATATCACCTATAATTCTAGGTAGGCCATTCCTAACAACTATTAAAGCTTCGATCAATCTATATGAAGGGAATATGAGAATAGGAATACCATCTAGAGATCTTTTTATAGTCCACTTCCCTAGGAAAAAGAAGGCCAGACCTAATAATAATGATCATGGCATAATCACGCTGAAAGCCAATTACTTTGGAGTGGGTGTTCCATTCACAAAACCTAAATGATCGCCATCCGGGTCAAGCTAATTGACCTTGACTAGAAGCGCTTCATGGGAGGCAACCCATGTGAAATAAAAGTTTTTACTCTTGTGTTAGTTTCTGTTTTGTTTGTTTTGTTTTTGTTTCGTTTTTGTTTTTAATAAAGAGTGTTCAAGAGTCCTTTGGAGAGAGGAGAACAAAATAAGGCAATCCTCGAATCTTTATTTACTAACACATGGCCTTAAGGTATTGCTAATTTTTATGAAGTCTATTTGTTGTTATTTTGTCATTTGCTAAGATGTGCAAAGGCGCGTGAAGCTACTAACTAAATTCGACAAGTTGTTTAGCTTCTAGGGCGCATAACGACGACTAGTACAACCGGGAGACCCCGTACCACACGCACGTACCACGCGCACGTACCACATCGCAGCTCTAGAAAATAGAAGTGTTGATTTTTGTTGTAGGACTCAGTGGCCATAACGACCACTAGTATGACTGGAGACGGTCATACCGCCCGCCCGTACCGTACCCTCGAGCAAAACATCAACTTTCAAGCAAATATACTGACCGAATAATGACCAGTAGTACGGGCGTTCGTGACCATACCACATGCCCGTACCGAGTGCACCACCGGAAGGATTCCTTCGACCCCAAGGTATGCCACTCGGTACGGGCGGGCTCCGGCCATACTGCCCACCCGTACAACATACTCAGTTGCGATATCATCCCAGGAAGAGGTAATCCTAAAATCCCCAAAACAAAAATCTCTCTTTCTTCTACCTCCAAACTCCAAACCACCTCCATTGGATCTTCAGATGTACTTGTTCTTTCTTTGATTCCTTGCACCCATTTGATTTAAGGTATGTTTTCACCAATCCCTAATTTATTTGCATCAAACCCTTGCTCAATCTTTCACCATTATCAATCTAGACTTAGGTCTTATTCTTGAGCTAACCTTGATTTTAAGCATGCTTAGTTTTGTTTTTAAAGGAGTTTATTTTGTAAAAGTATAGAGGATCGTTTATGCTATGTTTCTATTGGACTAAATTTTTGATTAGCTTTATTATTTATTTTTGTTTTAGATGAACACGAGAAGTCGTACACGTGTGATGGCTGCGGAACAAGCCGCACCACCCATTGGCACGCTAACCCCCCGAGTCACTTGGTATTGAGTTCACCGAGGAGTTTTAGTTGAACCATTTCAACCGTCTCAAGCTCTGAGAAATCAAGTCCACCAAGTGGGTGTGTCCCTATATCCTAGACCAACTAGGCATTCGTTCTGATTTCGATTTACTTTGCAACAATGTTGGTTTGTATGACTTTGTTTTTCAGGATGTATCCACGTACCACAGCTTGACGCTTGAGTTTCTCAACACCTTGACACATTCGGTGTGTTCACACTGTTGCCCCAAGGAGCAAATGCTTGAAGTCGATCGTATCAACTTTCGTCTTATGAACTATGAGTACTCCTTGACACTCGACCAATGGGCCAATTACTTTGGGTTTGCCAACAATGCTACCGACATACGCTCCACCACCTTTGTTCTGAATACAACACCCTTGGCTTAATAGAATGAGAATCCGTGGAAACACACCGAAGGGAAACGAAATTGATCACCATGTGGTTTGTTATTTGTTTTATGTTATTGCTAACACGTTGCACGCACAAGCATCTGGACTACGTGTGAATTATGCAAAATCATCTCTCATACCAATAAACGTCTCGAAGGAGCTTCTGGAGCAGTTGGCGGCTTCACTTGGTTGTGCTACTAGCAAGCTCCCATTTACATATCTTGGACTGCCCTTGGGAATCACAAAACCAGCGATCCAAGACATGTCACAACTTGTTGGTCTAGTTGAGAGGCGCCTAAATGCCATGGCATGCAATCTGGGTTATGGAGGTCGTCTTGAGTTCATGCGGTCAGAGCTATCTACTCTTCCTACCTTCTTCATGTGCTCACTGAAAATTCAGAAAACAGTTATCAATATATGTAATCATGTTCAGAGACACTGCTTGTGGGCAAAAGATGAGGATTCCACATTAGTGAATGCATCAGCTGCTTGGTCTCTTGTTTGCAAGCCAAGACAACATGGAGGGCTAGGGTTCTTGAACCTCTAATTACAAAATAAAGCACTTCTTATAAAAAAACTCCACAAGTTCTACTCCAAAGTTGATGTGCCATTGGTCAAATTAGTTTGGTCACTATATGGAGATAGGGTGCCACATACACAGTCTCGTAGAGGGTCTTTCTGGTGGAGAGATATCTTCAGTTTAGTGCAGGATTATAGAAGTGTCTCAAAGTGCCAAGTGGCCGATGGTATATCTATCTTATTTTGGAAGGATTTCTGGTCAGAGGATGGTTTACTATGTGATAAGTACCCTCGACTATTTTCATTTACCATTGATGAGGATTTGTCTGTTGCACCTTTGGCACAAGTGGAAGACTTGAGCGCATGTGTTTCTTTGCCACTTTTGGTGGAAGCTTTTCAGGAAATGCAGCAAGTTTCTAACCTCTTGTCTGAAACAAATTTGATCACTGGAGAGACTAATTGCAGAACTTTTGTTTAGGGAGAGAAATATACACCATCCAAATACTACAGATTCTTGTTTGCACAACTGCCGAGGGATATGGCCCTCAATCTAATTTGGAAATCTCGGGCACTTCCTAAACTAAAGGTCCTGTGCTGGTTGTTCATGATGTATAGGCTTAACACATGGGACTTGATGCTGCGCCAACATTGGCACTTAGAATCTACTTCTAAATGTACTCTCTACACATCGACTGATCTGGAAACGAGGGATCATCTCTTCTTTGGTTGTTTATTTGCACAATAGTGTTGGAGTTTTCTTGGCATCCATTGGTCATGGACTGCCACCTTCTCAGAAGATTTTGTGTCGACACAGAAGGCGTTTCATGGGCCTTGCTTTATGGAGATTTATATTTGTGAGACTTAGAATACCTGGCATATATGTAACGATTTTATCTTCAAGCATGTTCCTCCCTCTTTTGATCATTGGAAAGTTTGTTTCCAAAGTGATCTCATTCTTCATAAGTTTAGAGTACATCAGTCTTTGGTTCAACCTCTAGTTGAATGGATCCTATATTTTATTTAACTCTTTGTCTTTTTCTTAGAGAGTTTTTCCCTCCCCGATGTAACCTGAACTTGGCTATTTTGGACTTGGTTTCCGTTTTGGTTTGTTAATATATAAAATTATACCATAGGGGCTTCCCCTATTCCCCTATGGTAAGTTTGTCAAAAAAACACCTTGCAGGCATGTGGTGACTTTACTAGAGTTAATGAGGAGTACATGATGATCCTCGCTAAAGTTGTTATTCCTAACTATAACTTAACGCCAAATTTGGGCGCCCTTCTTTTAGTTTATCTTAAGCATCAAGATCTACAGTCTCGTGGTTCCATATGCGTAGGAGGAGGAGTAACCATGCGTGCATATGCTCTTCACGTCAACCTAGGTAATATCCAACTATTGGCAGGAGACTGTCGTCTTGGTTTTTCTACTCAAAGAGCTTGTGGTATGATTTCTAGAACTAATAGTAGATACCTCCTTGATATACCTAGAGTAGATCACTTGATCCTAGCTCCATTGCCTAATGGTCTATTCTCTATCAAGGATGGACGTTTGAGTTATGACGCGCAGGTTGAGACAGGTCTACCCCAACAATAAGTACCCGTGGATGAAGAAGGAGAAGATGAAGATGCTACTGCCAACCTTGCCACTTAGTTCAATAAAAGGAGTAGCCAATGGAACGTGGGAGATTATCCACCACCACCACAATGAGCAACAAAAGGGCTTGCAAAAGCCTGAGCTTGGGAATGTGTCCCCCGGAAATTTTATTTGTGTAATAATGAGGTTGTAATCCTGCTCCTTGTGAGATTTGAAACACTCATGTTTGTTTGTTCCAACACTTTGCTTTTCTTTTGTTTTTTGTTTGCTTTTATTTTCTTAGTTCCTTGCTTGGTCGCAAGTTCTTTTCTATTGTCTAATCCCTATCCTAAAAAATACAAAAAGATTTTTACCTTTTTCCTTTTCACGAAAGTGGATTTTCCTTTTGCCTCTTTGCTTTAATTTTATTATTAGTGATTTTTACTTGAGTTTTGAAGGAATACATCCCTATAAGGAAGAGGATTATGAAGTCGCTCATGAGAGGTATGTCCTATGTCTTCCACTTTTGAAGTTTGAATTGTTTATCTTAGTTGGTTGATTTGCTATGATGCTATGCTAGTGGGAGTAATTCAAAATAGTTAGAGTGAAGCTTTTTATTTGTATGAATGATTAATTGTGGAAGCTTTTGCTCTAGTTATTTTAGCTAACTGAGTCTTGCCTTGGAAATAATATTGCCAAACAAGTACAACAAGAAAAAGTCTCAAATTTATGACTTGTTTGATGAATGATTGTCTTGAGAGTTTACCTTTGAATATAATTAACCCCATAGATGTTTTGATAGACTTGACGACACTCTTGAAAGGAGTTGTTTGATTGGAATGAAGTCCATCGGTAATTGTGATGCATGCCAAAGCTAGCCTTGCGGATCAAACGGTGATACTATTTAAAAAGTTATATGTTTTTGACGCACACCTTTGGATGCCAACAACTCGACTAGCCTATGATTGATCAATGGTACAACCCCTGATTTCTGCTATGAGTTAATGACATAGGTGGCACTTGTCACCGTAATGGGCAAAACTATTGGTACTCTCGAAGGTTGTGCAAACCATTGTTTAAAAGAATCACTCAATGATCCTTGTTGAGAATTATCCTTGAAAGAAGGAACAAATATATATATATATATATATATATGAAGATCCACATAACAAGTCCTTGGCATGGTCTCATTACATCTTTATGAATTTTCTTGAAAGATAATGATTGGAATAGAAGTGTTTTGATAGTCTTGATTTACTGATGTGGGTGTCAATCAGACACTTCTCCGTTATGCTACTTAGGACATGAAATCTCTTACTCAATTTTGCTATTATAAAACATGTTAGTGTTCCTTGGTAGGCTGAGAGTTAACTAGAGGAATTAGATTGATTGTTACACTCCTAATTATTTATACTTATATTAAACTCTACTTTGATTGTCTTGAGTTATCAAAGCTTGTATAGTGTTCTTGGCATCTCTTTAACTTTGATGAGCTTTTCAAATGGAATAAGTGTTGGACGCATATGACTACCAACCATAAGTGAATTCATATTCTTGTTGTTTTAGTGTAAACGTTGAATTCATTATAGTTTTATTGTTTTTCTTGCTCGAGGGCGGTCAAGGTTTGAGCTTTGGGGAGTTTGATCGCTCTAAAAATAGGCATCTTTTTTTGTGTTCAAACATTGTTTTTAGTCAAGCAATTGGCAAGAATCTCTCTAGCCTTGCCACTAATGATTAATTATTGCAAAGATATGCAAACTATTGCTTTGAATTATGTTGTGCAGGAAATCACGCTTTTTAATGCAAAATAAGGAGCCATAAATGAAGATTTTGAGGAAGTCTACATGGCCAAGTAATCCTGGAGCAATAACCAGGCGCCAGAGGCCATAACGACCACTGGTACTGGCAAGGCCCGCCCATACGGCCCGCATGTACCATGTGTCGGTGGCTTCATCTTGTCAAACCCTACAAGTCCCAGCTGCCGTGCAGAGGGCCACCATTCTCAGATTGCATTACAATACCACAAAGGAGATCCACACCATAGATCATCCCCTCCATCTTCCATCCTCTCCATTAGCCATACCATTACTTTGTACTTGAGATCACCTTGTGATTTGGCAACCATTGTAAGAATATTTGATTTCAATCTAAGTACTTTGGACAATGTTTTGTATCCTTGATCTTATTGTTATGAGTGAGTAGTCCTCACGAGCTGCGGGTTGAGGTGAAACTTCGTAGCAATTATGTGCATCTAATCTATGGGAGCATTGTGTCTTGTTTGAATAAGAGATTTGTATCTTTTGTTTCTTTGTCTCTTGCCTTGATCTTTGGACTTGTAGGTACCCAAGACCCCTGAGATAGATAAAGGCTTGAGGTGAGATACTTGGCTAGCAGCGATCTCATAGGAAACCCAGTGATAGAAAGGGTTGTAAGGTCTTCGCTTAGCGACCCATTCGGGAACGACATCAACATCTCTCCTTAAGGCTTTTATCCGTGTTTTTCACTTAATAACTGTTTGTAGCCCGGTACTTCGTGGTGCAACCGGTTGGATCAAAAGTCTATTGCTATGCCTATGACTCGCAGGGAATTTAGTATATTCGGATGTGCTTCCCACAAAGATTATCCCTATTAAAACATTGCACAAGACTATGCCTATTATTATCTTTTATCCCATATGATGTGCAGCTGTAGGTGAATCTTCAACCTGGCCTATCTCCATCCATTGAAACGACCCACGATATAAATTAAACTAGATTGGCCTGGTAAACGAAGGTAAAACGAAAAAACAAAGTCTTGCAGACGTGTCCTTTTAATTCCTTTTAGCATTGTTTCCCAAGGTTCGATTAAACCTAGGTATACTAGGGAAAAAGTCTATCATACTACATCCGTGAATCCAGATCAAAGGTATCACACTACATTACCAACCCTCCACTTTTGTGCCATGTGCTTGGAAGAAAGAGGAGGAGGAGGATATCTATGCATTAATTCCTCCCTATCTTGCATGACCCTTCTTCACATGGGCAGTAGTGACCACCTTCCCTCCATCCACTCCTCTACCACTCACAAGGACCCACACACCACCCATCTTGCCCAATACCTACTTGCCTCCCCACTCCATTGCCCTCCATGAGCTAAGCTCACCATAGGCACACACTCACTTTGATTAAAGAGGCGAAAGACTACCCTGCCTCACATTTCATCCCCACTCCACTCCCTAAACTACCTCCCACTCACCCAGGGCCATGGTTCCTCTTCCTCTGCCCTCCCTCGCCATGGAGAGAGGAGGAAGTACCCTCTCGAATATGCAAGAACAAGGCAAGTTTTCCCTCGATCCAGACCACCCTAGCTTCTCTTTTTCATTTATATGAGCTTCACTTCCTCTGCTCTTCATGCCCATGCCTCTCTCTCTCTATCACAGGGACACCGGAGATCGCCACCAGCGTGCATGTCTGTTGGAGCACTCCTCTGAGGACACCTATGAACTCGATCCTTACAACACTGCTAGATCTATCTTTGCGTCCCCTAGAACCTCCTCATCCACGTCGTCACTGTGCCACCAACATGCAAACACCCAGTAAGTGCCCTTGGAAAGCACCCAAACTAGCTTCGCCACAGGATGCTCGCGACCCTGAATTGTCGCCAAAACCGCTTGTGTCGCCCTCTCTGAACTCGTCTTAGAGCACCATCCCTCCTCTTCACCCCATTGTCACCTCCCCACACCCGAGGTGAGCTCCCGTGACTTCCCTCCACCGCTAGGGTTTCCCCTTCTTTGCCCTGCTGTCGGACTAAGAAGATGAACGGGGACTGCTAACTCTGCCTTAATTAGACAGCCCCGATCTCATCATACCTCTTCGGCGCCCCTGTGTCAATGACGAGCAGGCCCTGCTAGGACGGTTAGAACCGCGGCGTCTCGTGCACCATGGATGCGGTGATGGGCCAACCGGCTTAGCGAGGCCCAGCTCACTTAGTTGTGGCATGTGTCATTTTTTCTGAAAATCCTTTGCCAGATCTATTATTTAATAAATTTAATAACAAAATCTTTAGGTACCCAAATTGTATGATTCAAATTTCCCTGAACTCCGTTATACCAAATCTATCCAACGGTACTGGTTCCATCCCTAGATTTGCAATGTAGATTATAGGTTGAATTAATCCATTTAAAATATCTTTTCACTCATAAAATAATCCATGTAGATTTACACCTCAAAATTATTTGAATCCAATTTCTACTGCAAGGTATGCTCAATCCTTTACATGTGACTTTGGATGCATGCCAATTAGGTCTATGGATCTACAGCGATAAAAATAACAAAACAATCCAATTAGGACTTTAACAATTTCTCAAGGTAGATACACCACACCTTTTGAGTTGATTCCAACTCTCTGTGATGTGGTACTGCAAGATCTATCAAACCCTAGGAGATCATCATTTATTGATCAATTACTGAATTTTAGTGAATTAAATACCACTATAAGTAGTTGTGTCAATCAATAAATCATAGCTGGAACTTCACAACTTTAAAAATGATGAAACCAATTTCTATTGAAAGGTATTGGTGATTCCTAGCACGTGTCTCTGGTTTCATACAAAAAGAACCCGTAAAATAAATCTGATGAAAAAGACAAATTTCGTGTAGAACTGATTTTGGGAATTCCCAAGGACATTCTAGTAATTAAATTAAAGTGAATCCAACTCCTAGTGAATCAGTACTCAAGTTCATTCCTAAACCTAAGAGCAATTTCTTTTGACATTCAGATAACTTCTAGTGAATTAACTACCAAAACTAGGGTTATTCTCACTAGAAAATTCATAACTAAATAAATAAAAATGATAAAATGGTGAAATCACTTTTGGTGGTTTTGTTATTTCAATACCCACCTAATGGTACCCCATTTTTATAGTGGTATCCCAAAGAACTTGGCGTTAGTATAATCCCCCCCATCTTTAAGTAATATTGAGTATTTAAATCCTTAGAGAAGTTAAATAAGAGCAGTTGATGTGATTCCAATTGTTATGAATTGGTGCTAACAATACCTACTAAAGTGTAATGATGTCTTGTTCAATTGCTTGCTGCATTGTAATGGTGCTTGATTGCCTTGTGTTGATTATGGTACCTTTGCTTATTTGCATGTGTGATTCGTGACGACGATAGTTGCAATTGTATTGAAGTCCAAAAGGAGAACATGTTGGTTATTATTGGATTTCTAAGAAGAAGTCTAGGGACATATTGCTGGTCATAGGCAAGCCACCTACTTGTTCATAAGCCTTGTCCTACTATTTTACTCATGCATGTTTTACCTACCTATTTATGTGAACTACATTGTCTTATTATATTGTTATCTGTATCTTGTAGTGTCTTGGCTCCTCCAAGATATTACACCATGGTACTACTAAAGTACAACTCTTGATGACACCTACTTGTCCCCTAGTATTGTAAGTTGGTGGATAACACCATACCCCATTGGAGACTCCTTTTAGCCAAAGCAAAACTATGGGTTGGGAAACCCTCAGAAAGTTTACAAAAAGGTTTTGTTGTAAAACCTTGGGACGGACTGCCTTACCAAGAGGATTTTTGAGAAAAGAAAAGGTTTTGTTTATGAAAACACACCCGGTTCTATGTAGTTTGCTAGAACAACTAAACCATGCAACCACATTATCCTGGAATGGGACAGGCCTTAGCTCGAAGTTAGTTTGCCCTAGCATGGGATACCTCGTAACTACTTATAAGGGATCATATCTCTCGAATGATGGGTCTCCCTTACTGATAGGATCATATGCCAAAAACAATGATCTGTGGGACGTGTGAACCATCCTTGTAGGCGGCAGGATGATACTATGAGCCTCTCATTGAAAGTGCCCACTCGAGACGAGTGTAAAATGTGCTCTGGTTGGCCCTTGGTACCCAATGTCCCGGTGTTGAGAGGAACACCTCATATGGTAGGGTCCATGTGGGGGTAGTCTTTCCAAGAGTTATGTTTGGTTACTTGAGCCATGATCCATGTGGGATCAGGGCAGGGTACCCGAATGGTGTGGGTAAAGTGTAAATCCTCTTAAGAGTGTAAATATATTTGAATAGTCATGTCCTTGGTCATGGACGGTTGGAAAGGCTATTTCTTAGCAGTGTTAGTTTTGTTTTCAAAAGTGTTTTGGAAAAGCAAAGGCTTTTTAAAAAGCGTTGGTCATGGGAGGACCAAAAGGAAGGAAAGGTTTGGTCACGGGATGACCGGGAAGGAAAGGAAGTGTTCTGGTCACGGAATGACCAGGAAGGGAAAAATTGGTGACCCCAATCCTAGTGGTTTTCAACTTTAAATGTTTTAAAAATGTTTTTCAACAAAGATATGGATATGCCATACCTACAAGAGAAACTGGTTTTAGAAAAGAAATCCTCATGGAGCCCTCCTACTACCAAAACCTTATTGCATATCCTCTTACTATTATTCTCTTAAGGTGTTTTGCGAGTACATTCAAATGTACTCACTAGCATTGTTCCTGGCTATTTACTTGGTCATACTTCGAGAAGGCTAATGGAGAGGAAGGAATAGTTGACGACTATGCGAGCTGAGATGTTCTCCCGGCCAGCTGCATGTAGGGAAAGGCATGACTTGGGCTCTATGCTTGATGATGTTCCTTCTATATCTCATCCACTTTAAAACATATGGATTAAAAACCAATAAGGACCTAGAACCAGGTGAAGACGAGGATAACGATATGAAGAGAAGCAAGTACAAGCAAACTAAAGGAGACTACAAGATCTCCCTATCAATGGAATCCTCATGACCCGAAGAATCAAGTGCTGCAATACAAAGAAGCGTCCAAATGATACGACAAAGGCTTCATATATAAGACAGTGACCCAGATCACTATAACGTGGATACCTAGGATTAATAGTCCTAAGATAGGATTCCCCAATGTTGTGAGTAGTTTACTCCTTGGTCCCTAAAGTAGGACGTGTTTGCTTGCCTAAGTGCACAATGTATTGCTTCATGTGTGGTGTTTGCGTTTCTCTGTTTGGGGAGTTTCTCTGTTTGGGGAGAATATTGCAACCACATCGTATTATTCATCCTCTATGTATGTTTTGGCCTTATCAGCCTTAGTCAAAGGTGTTGTTTGGGATTGATACACCATCTAGGGAACCTCTCTAAGATGTTATTCCCTCCGCTCTATTATGGCACCCAATGTTAGTTGTCGCTAGCGAGACCCATACTAACCTAGGGTATAGAACAAGGAATAGATAAGATGAGAGTATTTTAAAACTCCAAGGTTCAGCATTCTCAAGTTAGAACAACTTGAAGACTTCACCCCAGCAGGATGTCCAGACAAGAGTACTTCGATAGACTCGCTTCTCAAGAATCGTGATCAACACTGTAAGCTAATTTCACCTACTGATAGTAGCAAGAGTCATGGTGGAAACCTGAAGTCTACTACCAGAGTATCAATACCATCAATAAGAGAACACAACGGGAAGTTAAGACCTGACCCCACTAACATTGTGCTTAATAGGGTACCCAACCATCCCCAAAGACTAACTACTTTATTCGTCCACTTTGCTCTCAATGACAGGAAGTTTCTCAAAAGAAGGCCAAAGATTCCAAATCAAGAAGATCGAAGACAATGAGTCAACTTTTCCATCGCGCTTAAGCAACTCAAGAAGTTCAAATGAAGAATGTACCTTCGAAGTTGGATGTCTCTACCTCGACTGAAGGGTAACAAGAAGAATCATTAACTCCTAACCTACCTGGAACTAACATTTTGAAGCTTTGTTAGGCAACGACTCCAAGATACTTGTAGTACGGCATATTTCGAAGATCTTGACTCAAGACTAAAGATCTACAACATTCCTCCGACACCAAGACATCACCTCAAGATGGAAGATCCATAGCATCTGCCATGACCCTTAGTAAAGCTCTAAGGTGGGAAGACTGCATCTTCCCATTCGATTCAAGTAAACTGTCAACCGGCAGATACTTTAGGAAGATTTTAATTTAATTTCCTCATCAATCATCGCTTTGCTAACAACTAGCTATTGAAATAAAAGAACATTAACCCTGGCAGCAAAGTCACATGTCTACCCAACTCTCCCAACACCTAGGAAGCTCAAAAGCAAGAAGACAAGAATACATGAAGTTGACAAGATTACTCTACAACTTACATGAAGCAGCATAAAGAGTCGATTCGCTGACCCGCTGAGTTTTAACTTGTTTGAAGCCCCGTTAGTCGACCATTCGATATGATACTTACGAAAGGAAGTACTATATGAGTCTCATCATACGTAGCATGCATGACATCATCTGAAGATTTCCACTCCAGACGGAAAGTTCGCAACATTCTTCTAGCATCACCGTATGACTCCAAAGAAAAATATATGTGTCATATACAACCTCCCCTAGTATAAACCTAAGGGGGAAGACTGCGTCGTAGAGTAACCCTCTGCCAAAAGCGACCTTAGGAGTTTCACCCCTAGTTTGTTGTTAGGACACAATAATCCTCAAAGAAGAGTCGTGGACCCCACTAGAAACAAAAGCTAATTCCAATCCGATGTCATTCATCCGGTCCCAACCCTCTAGATACTGAGACCAGAAAGAGAAGAAGACCAATATTCGCAACCAGGTCTGAAGCTTATCCAACCCTACATGCATCCAAGGTGTCGGAACCACAACTCTACAAGCGAGGCAACCACATCCAAAGACAAAGTCCACAAGCCAATCCACTGGACCCCCTAGCACTACCCTCCGGAATCTCGAGACAAGATTCTTTTAAGGGGGAAGGTCAGTAACTATCGGGGGGATTACCCCTAGGTGGGATAAGCCAGGCCAACTTGGTCAGCTTCAGAGGTATTAGGATGAACACCCACAAGGTAGGAGGCCATAGCCAGTTGGAGAACCACAACCAGATCTCCATTAAGCTACCTTGGCTGGCCCATCTAGCTGGTCAATAAGAAGAGACGTCCGGATGGCTAGCTCCACCTGGTCACCTCAGAATTAGTGGAGAGGATACGGAGGGTGTGATGCTCCATGCCAAAGCATGCCTCCGAGTTCTTGGCTCTGCGTCACTAGACAGACAGTGGCGCTGCGCACGCGGCACTACGCGATGACCGCCCTGATCGGGGTAAAGTTGGAGGCTAAGCACAACTCTGGCGGCTAAGCACTGTAGCTTCGTGACTTAGCACTATATCTCTGTAGATAAACACTATAGCACTGAGTATTGTGCTATGGCCAACCGGCTGGGTCCCACCAGCCGGCCCACTTTGTAAACCCTAAGCCCACTCTGTAACCTGCACCCCCAACTAGTATATAAGGGGGGTAGGCTAGCATTACAGGCAGAGTTCACTCCCTCTAGATCACCCTCTACCTCTAGTCCTCACTAGTTCATCAGAGAGACAACTTCAGGAGCACTTGTACTGGGCATATGCCCGTGATATAGTAGATCTTTGCAGGAGTAGGGATGTTACCTCGCCAAGAGGGCCCCGAACCTAGGTACTTCACTATGTCTACAGAGATTGTGCCCAATCCCATTGTGGTAGCCACCACTAGCATTCTGATCATCCCCTCTTAATCCATCCCTGATGGCACTATCGTGTTCCACACCATGACAGTTGGCACCCACCATGGTCCACACCACTTTCAGTAAACCTGACTAGGTGTCCAAAGTGCAAAAATTAGAGGGAACAAAAACTTTGTATTGCTTAGTGGTGAATAAGTTGCTTACTTGTTTGTGCTTATGATTCAAATTTTGTAGTAGCTAAGATACCTCTCTACCTTCCCATTAGTTACAAAAGCTATTTAACAAAAGACAATGTCTTGGCTTGCTTTACATATTCTCAAATGTTCTAAATTTTCAAAACAAGATCCAAGATGAATTTATAAAACTAAAATGTTTTCTCCTCTTCTATTGACAAACTAATGAGATATATATGATACCATCTCCATATGTTTTCAATACAGAACTTCCAAATATCTCTCTCTCTCTCTAGTCTCTCCAAAATCTTTTGTAAAGCTACTTACTTCTCACTCTTGGTAGAAGTACCAAGGGACCCTCACCTCTTCAAAACCCCAAACCATTCAAAGCTTCTCTTATTTAGACCTTAAGTAATGCTTGTGTGTGATGATACTCTTCTTGAGATATTTGTATGAATTGCCTTGATCTGCTTGATAAGATGAATTGCCTGGATCTGCTATCATCAACAGGATATGTCTAGACTTTTTTGCTAGAAGTTTACCTGAGCTACTCTAGAGCTCTTTCGCTAGTAACAAAACATAACCAACAATACCTCACCAAAGTGATCCAACCTGTTATAGATTGGATCCTGTGTTTACCGTGCTAGTCCCTTGGATCGATTAGCTAGCACACACCGTTTCACCTTGAATTCAAAAAGTCAGTCCTTCAGGTTGTTTATGAATAAAAGAGTATCAATGCGTCACATAATTACAATGATTGATACAAGAATATAATTATTACAAAGTTGCTTAGCTCACAATTAGCTCAAATAACCCAGTTCAACAAATAAACAGTAGAATAAAGCTCCATCACGCTATAGGCAACACACTGAGTGGAGATTCACAACCTAAACGAAAACCTTACTCATCCTGAGAATATCCTGCAACATGAAAAGTTGCAGCCACGAATGGTCAATACATTTGAATTGTATTGGCAAGATGTCACTATTATGTGGACACAATTGGTAACCTAATATAAACATGCACACTTTGGCTAGTACAGTTCAGGCTATTTACATAAAGCAGCATTTTCTTCTACCTTTCCAAATAGAGTTTTAGTTCTTCAAAGTAACTAAGAGCATATCGAGTCACTCGAGATCTCCTAATATAAACTACGAACACATTGAGTCACTCAAGTTCTCAAATAACCCATTAAGTTCACCCATCAAGTTTTATTAGAGAATTGGAATAAATGAGACTTTTCAACTGTGTCAAGTGAAGTTACTCATAATTGTCCATTACCAGGGACATGGCTAAGCACTTAGTTTTAACCCTCTGTAGAGGCTAGTACACTTTACCTACAAGACCTAATCAACCCCTTTTGAGAGAAGACTAGGACGAGCCTTTGAGAAACAGAATCATGAGCCTAGCCCTAGACCGTACCATCCTATAAACAACTACATCTACTAGTCATGGTAGGACACGATCCCATAACTTACTTAGTCAAGTCATAGCCCATATAACATGTGGTTGTACATGGACGTTACTAATGATGATTGTCTATTATCTCTTTGAATCCTGGGTGGCAATCCCCACCATAAACCACACTTGATGATCCAATCCATGCCATTCCACCTAGGTGATTCATTGATTAAGAGGTTTTCATTTCAGCAAAACATAAATTCTTATCATACACATATGTATCATGAAAACCACACACGCCACTAATAGCATGGCTAAGCAATTCTACAATACGATGGATATCAAGGAATCAACTAGGGGACCTATCACAATTCTATTGGGTACTCACACCATAGCACAACATATAAGGTAAAACATTTCCTATACATGCAAATCTACTGAAATCTAAATGCATAAGAAAACAATAAGGGATTTATGATAGTGGCACTTGCCTTAATTGTAGTTCTCATTTACACACTCGTTGCAATCGCAATAATTGCATTCCGAGTAATCTGTCGTAGGAAAAGGATAAATGCAATCAACAAACAGTAGCACAAATACAATAAAATAGTATGTATGCATGCATGCTAGAAAAGAGAAACAAGTTTAAAACATTTTCACATGCATTTTCTATTAAACAAATAGGCTTAAAATAGGCATTATTTAAATCTCAATATATCAGTAGGAAATAGTTTCATAAAAATTTGAAAACCATACCACTAGATAGACAAAGTTCATAGCTTTCATTGGCCACTAGTTTCACCTTAAAATGATTTACAGAATAAAATTTATAGCCAAAATACTCAATTAAGTGATTTAATCATAGATAATTATTTTGTACTGTGACAAAATAAACTAATGATATAGTGACATAGGTTACAATTTTATGAATCCATAGACATCCAATTTGCTAAATTTGGAGTTGTTCATTAATTTCTATGAATTGTATACCATTAAATAGATTTCAATATTTATAGAATATATTCATTGGGCAAGGTGCAAATTTTATTGCATGATAATGTGGTCCTTAATTTTCTGAATCTAGTGATTTATAATTTGTATTTTTTGACAAATATTCAATTTTATATGAACTTTAAAAAGTTAATACAATTTTTTGTCAATTTAACTATTTTCTAGAAATCAAGAGAATATTCCCTAGAATATACTACTGACGAAGCCAGCTGACTTAGCATTGCACGCAGCGTGGCGCTGAAGCGGAGGTGATTGGACGATGACACAGAGGGCCAAGTGGCACGCCATGATTGGCTGGTACCGATTCGCCCCGGTGAAAGTGCATGTGTTCCCCCATGTGTGGTTTTGGTAATTAATGACAATCTTTGTGGACTAATGTTTGCACTCAGTTATACTTAAGCATTTGTCCATAGGCAATTCTTGAACCATATGGTGGTGTCAAGGTTGATTTAATTAGAATAAAATTAAGAAGATCAAGTGATGACCAAGATGTTCAAGGAGTGATCCAAAGATTGGTCATGTGCGAGTTGAGCCTATGGCAAGTATGTCTTGAAGAATAAGATGGAGTGATATCTCTTGTGTACCTTCAAGACAAAAACATGATGAAGAAAGAAGAAATAAAATGAAAGTTCAAGATGAGCCATCTCGAAGGCATCATTTGCTTGAAGCTTGATATCCTATGGTGTTCATGGATATGTGAAGATATTCCCAAAAGAGAAGCTCTTCCATAGTGGAATATGATGGAGTAGTTTGCAAGTCTTCACCAAGCTAGCACAATCAAGAAAGGTGTTCTTCTTGAGGTAGACAAGATTGTCATCATCAAGCTCAAGTGGAATATTTGCAAGGCAAAGGTATGTTCTTGATAGGGTTTCTTTCTTACTGGTCTCGTGGTGTTAGTTGTAGAGACCGGTTTATAGGATAGATAGCCATACTATCAAGAGGGGCTCTCAAGTGAGTAACTTGATCATATCCTTCTGAGAGAGCTCAACCCATTGCATACTTGGCATCATATTTCTTGGTTCTTATTTGGTTTTTATCCATGAGAGGATTTAGAGCTTGTGTTAATCTTCATGACAAGCTCAAGTTCATCGAAAATGGATTTCATATGCATTCTCTATTGCATTTTCAATATTGGAGGTTTTACCAGTTTGTATTTTGTAGATATCTTAAACCTTTCGTAATTTGGTTCTATCCTACCTTCCTATACTATGATGGTTTCCTGCATTATCTTGTAGAGCTTTGTTTCCTCTTTAAAGCGAGCCCAAGATCATCAAAATCAGAGTCCGGATGCAAAAGTTATGGTTGTTTTCGTATTGTTATTTCTGTCAATTTTGCCTTGGCCAGAATGTCCAGAGTGAAAAGGCCGGGCACTCCAGTGTCGCTTAGACTCTCAGATTTCAGTCATGTGGTTGCCATTTAGATGTCCAAATCAAAAACCACCCGGAAACTGGTCAGAATTTCAATCATGCGCGCTCTAGGGCTGTAACGGTTGGATTCTGGAGGACCTATATAAGGGGCCCTTCCCCAATGGTTACCTACCCATTCTTGCAAGTTTTCCCCTCCATTGTTGACCTTATTGAGCTTGCTATCCCTCAATCCCTCCTATGATTCTTGCATATTCTTGAGGGATTTGAAAGAGGAGATCTAGATCTACAACCCCACCAATCAATCTCTCTTCTAAGTGAGGGGAAATCTTCGGATCTAGATCTTGGAGTATTTTGTGGATTTCCTCCTTTGTTCTTCCTCTCTTATTCCCCATAAGCTTTTGTAGCTTTGGTAAAATTTGGGAGTGAAGGATTGAGAACTTCTTGTGTTCTTGCCATTGCATTTGGTGCATCGGTTTGAGTTCTCGGTGAGGATTCGATTGGGTGAAAGGTGAGAAGCTTTTTACTCTTGGGTTCTTGGAACCCTAGACGGTTTAGTTGTATTGTAGGTTTGTGGATTACTTGGAGCCTCCAATTAAGTTGTGGAGTTTCCCCAAGCTTGTTTGTTGGGAGCCTCCAATTGAGTTGTGGAGAAGTGCCCCAAGCTTTGTGCGAGGTTACGGATTGCCACCAACAAGTGCACCGATAGTGGAGTGTGGATCAAGCCTTTTGTGGTGAGGTCCATGGGAGAATAGGGTGACGCCTCTCGTGGTGCTGGTGGTCTTAGTACTGCCCAACCCTCTAACAAGGCGTACTCCCTTGTTGGGAGGAACTCGGTAAAACATCGTTGTCTCTGCGTGCCTCAGTTATGTCTATACCCGAGCTCTTTACTTATGCACTTTACTTTGTGATAGCCTTCGTGCTTGAAGTCTTATATCTTGCTATCACTTAGTTTCTTGTCTTGCTTAGCATAAGTTGTTGGTGCACATAGGTGAACCATAGTATATATAGGTTTTGTGTTTGATAAACACTAGTTTATTCTGCCTTTGTTAAGCCCATCTCGTAAAAAAATTAAACTGCCTATTCACCCTCGCCCTGTAGGCGGCATATGTGTCCTTTTAATTGGTATCAGAGCCTGGTCTCTCATTTTAGGCTTCACCGCCTTGAGACCAAAGATGTTGGATATGGGATTAGTGCATGATGACATTTTCATATCCGGTGGCACAAATTATGATGTTTGGAAGTCTTGTATGCTTATTCATTTTCAGGCTATGGTCCCAAAATTGGAAGAGGATTGTAGATATAGGTTTTTCTCCTCCAATGGATTTCTAGAATCTATCTTGTGAGGATGAGAAAAACTTATATCTCGATGCTCAAGCTTCTAATGTGCTTGTTAATGCTTTGAGCTATATAGCTACTTCATCAATCATTCCTTTTTGGAGCACTCATGAGTTAAGGACAAAACTTCAAGAGAAATACGATGTGTCCAATATTATTGAGGATGATTGTGTTGCTTCCACTTTTAGTAAAGATGAGTTCTCATCTTCTTCCACTTCACCAAAGTGTTGTAATACACAAGGTAATGGCATGGTGAGTGGTGATGAATATTGCAATGTTGATAGTAAGCTTACTCTTGATGATCTTTCATGTCTACCTCATTGCAATGCTTCATCTTTGGACTTAAACACGTCTAGCACTATATATGATTTACATGCTCATGTTGATAGTCCTTGCATATCATGTGTAAGTTGTTCTAATAAATCTCATGATGATATGCTTGCTTTGCCTTGTTGCCATGATATAAATGCTTTTATTTCCTCTAGTTGTTGTGTGTCTAACAATGTAGAGGAAACCAAAAATTCTATGGGCCAAGAAAAGATCTTGAATGGAGCTTCAAGTAATTCTTCATCATCATCTCATGGTTCCCACCTATGCCTTATGGTTGGTGATTCAAAGGTAACTCCTACTTTGGAACCCAATACCTCTTGTGATTATGAGGATGAGGATAATGAGGAAGGAGAGGTAGATGTTGCCTTGTTACATGAAAAGGGTGAAATTGTTTATCATGCTCTTGTTAACAATAGTAATGCTTGCTCTAACTTTGTTATAATCTCAAGTGTTGCTATTGAGAGCAAGGAACGTATTTATGAGATATAAGCTCGAGTTGAGGAGCATGAGGACACCATTGATAATATGGGTGCTCTAGAGTGTGAGTATGCCAATGATTCTCATGATATGAAAGTTGCTCTAGAAGAAGAGAAAGAACTTTAGGTTTCTATTGAGGAGAAGGTTGAAACTAGTGAGGAGTTAAATAATGAAATAATTTCTAAACTCACAAAAGAACGTGACCATGCTTGTGTTAAAGTAAAAGTGCTTAAAAAGGAAGCACAAGCAACCAAATAAGCTCTTGAGAAGGCAATTGGTCTCAAAATAAAATATGATGAGCTTCCCATGTTGTCTTCTTCTATTAATTATGATGCTTGTGCTACTAACTCTACTTGCGAAGCATCAATTTTGAAGGAGAATGTTGAGCTAAGGGCTCAACTTGAGTTGCTAACTAGCAAGTATGGGAAATTGGAAGAAAGTCATGAAAAGCTCTCTAGCTCTAATGAGGATCTTATAGCATCCCATGCTAGGCTAAAGTTAGCTCATAAGGCTAGTTGTACAAAGGTAACATCTTGTGTGAGCCTCATGTGGTATCTAGCACAATCTCTACTAATAATGCTATATTGACATGTGCTAATCCTAGTAATTCGTCCACTCACATTATTGATAAATCTTGTGATGAATTACATTCTTTGCCATGTTGCTCTAGCAATGAAATTCCTACTTCCTCTAGTATATGTGTTGTCACTAACCATGTAGAGGAAATCAAATATCTCAAGGCTCAAGTCACTTCTTTGAAGAATGACTTTAAAAAGGGTCATGAAGGGAAGACCACACTCAACAAGATCTTGAGTGTGCAAAAAATCCCCCGATGACAAGAGTGGGCTTGGATTCAAATCCAATGTCAAGAATGATCCCACTATCAAGTCCAAGAGCAACAATAAGAAGGGCCAAGAACAAGTCAAGAATTCGGTCAAGATTGTTTGCTTCAAGTGCAAAATTGAAGGGCACCATGTTAGATCTTGCCCTTTGAAGAAGAAGCCTCTCGGTGAGAAGCAAAAAGGGAAGATTCCTCTACTTCAAGGTCATGGCCTATCTCAAGTTGGATAAAGGCCACTTCCCAAGAAGATTCAAGCTAATACTCCCACTGTAGAGAAATCAAGTGAAAAGAATGAGAAGACAAGAACTTGCTACTTATGTCATGAGAAGGGTCACATCTCTTCCTCTTGCACTATTGGTAACTCCTCATCTAACCCAATCATGATTGATGAGGTTTATTCTCTTAGGAAGGATGACATTGGCAATGTGTTTGCCAAATCTTTTGGTGCTCAAAGTGGTGTCAAGAAAAGAACCATTTGGGTTACCAAGCCTATTATGACTAACTTCTTAGGACCCAACTAGGTTGGGGACCATCAAGCTAAAACTTGATAAATTGGTGTTTGTTGGAGCGCATTGGAGATTTGGCTACATCATGAAGAATTATGGAGACTACAATTATATTCTCTCAATCCAAGTCATTTAGATTATCATATCTCTATCATACATCCGTTGCTCCTCCTTGCGGTAACATGTCCTCAACTCATTTACATTGAAAGTTACTTGCCCCTTGTGCATGTGTTAGTTTTGTACCTTCCATGTGTTTTTTATATGTTGTGCTTCATACTTGCTTAACTTGAGAAATCAAGTTTGTCTATGTTGGCTTGCACACCATGTATGTGTTTTGTGTTTGAGCCTATTGCATCTTGTTTATATCTTAGTTGGCTCTTCCAGGAGATTAATGGACTATCCCATTTTGGGGGAGTGTGATGTCCTTTGTGGCACCTCACAATCCTAAATGTGTGTACATGAGGAATACCACTTAGAATTGATACTTCAAGATTATCTGGTCTCTACATGGTATGTCGTGCTCATGAGAAATTCAAATTCTATAACATCCATTAATGATTCTCTAGTTGTATTTTATTTGCCTATTGTGGGAAGAAATGTTTTATATCACATTATGGGAGAGTAATATACTTTGTGCATATTACAAATCGAGAAAATGTGAATAGTTGAGGTTGTGTCACATAGAATTGATATTGGAAATTATCTAGTTCCTATGTGGCACGTGAGCTCAAACAAGTTCTATTTGGTTTAATGCTTTTATTCCTCATCTTTTAGATCTTGTTTGCGAGAGCTTTCCTTGGTATGGGTTTCATCATATATGAATTCTTATATCTAAGTTGGTAAGATCTTTTCCTCTAGTTATTCTAATCATTGCTTTGCATGATTGTTTAACTAGTTGAAACCCTCAAGGATCTCTTTCACGTATTGGATTTAACTCTTATCTTTTGATATGTGCTTTCGTGTTGTGAATAAGATCTTGGATATATCTGTTATCTACCACCCAGAAATAGTTGCATATTCCTTGTCCTTGGACAATGGGTACTATAATAAGTGGTAGATATTTTTGATGATGTTCATGTTGGCATTTGCTTTATTTGCCTTATCTCTTGGTAATAATTTGTTGTGTTTTATCTCCCGAGTCTTCCTCGACTCTTGTGGATCTTTCTTTGTCTTGAAATCGTCTAGTGGTATATTTTAATTAGGTAGAGTTGATCATCCCATGTGTGTGCATTCTGTATTAAAATGCAAAATCTTAAATAATGCACTAATCACGGGGGAGTTCTCCTATATTATTTAGAACACTCCTTTTATGCTTCTTCATGACATGTTTTGATCCATACCATGTTTTATGTCTTTGGAAGATAAATCTTTTCTTTGGTACTTTGTGCCATCTTTAAAAGTGTTGAGAGTATGGTTCTTTTGTTAGAACCATTTTTCAATTGGTATTTTTTGGGAGTTGATTTTCTTATTCCATGTTTTCTATTTAACCATTTGAATGAGATAAATCGTTGAGCATTTGTAATTTTTTATCCTTTTTGATCATTTGGCTTTTGCCTTGTCCATTTGTTGAACTTGGGGTTTATTATGTTTTGATTTGGTCAATGATATATTTTGGACAACTGTTAGTCGTGTCACACTTAGGTGTCCCATCTTGGCTTTCTTGGTGTTTTTGTTCAAACTATATCTCCTTTTGGTTCTTGAAAGTCATGTGCATGCATATTTACTAAATATATATATTATGGTATGCTTTATTTCTTTGATCCAATATATAGGGTAAACTCCACCAAATCCTATTTTGGTTAAGATGTGCATGCAATTCAATTTCATATCAATATGCACATGTTTTGTGGAGTTTGTCCTATGTATTATTGTGTATCTAACTACTTTGGACCCAATGAGTTTTGAGACCATTGTGTACTTGAATGTGTTTTAGGTACATTGGAGATACATTGGATGCTTGTCCCAATAATAAGATGATGTGGTGACTAAACGATAATTGGAGGCAAGCTAGGATATCAACAAACTCATATCTACTACATCCTACCAATGGTATCTCGGTAACAAGTATCCCTCTCATGCATACTTTTCTACCATCTAACCTTTCTGGTTGCATCATGGCATGATTTCCTTCAGTTGCTTTTATTGTGGTTCTTGGAAGATTTTATTGAATCATCCTTATTGTTATATGAGTAGGTTGAGATCAATGCATATTTGGGGAGTATATAAAAATCATTTTTATGATTCACCAATCCCACATATGCCAATCTAGCAATTCTATTGTTAATCATTTCCTCAATATGGATGAATTTGCAAGGTTTATTTGTTCTTTATGATACTTGTTGCCTTTCCCAATGCATTCCAACTATCTCTTGTTCCCTTGTGATAGTTGTGATGTATCTATTGGCGTTTGAAGGTCATTGATGTTCAATAAGATAAATTGGAGCCTTTGTCCATGTTTTCTAGCAAAAATCTTACTGGCATTATCTATGACTTTCGTTTGGATATCTTGTTCATTCTTGAGTATCCATTTTGTGTGTACATGTTTCTTTGTGGATGTATATCTTGGTGCTTGTTGTCTACCTAGGAACTTATACACATGATTATGGCTAAAGATCTAGTTGATATCCTTTTGCTTTGGAGTCCACCTTGTGCTCTTTTTTATTCTTTGGTGGCTCAAAAAGTTTTGCTTTGAGTGCTTGACCTATTCATTTGCATCTTTTGACACTCGTTGGTGTTAAGAAAGTTTATATCTCATGCCTTTGTGTTGTTATGTAAGTTTGGGGGAGCAAGGATACCATGTTTATGCACTTTTCATTCAAAGCAATCATTATATTTGGTGCATAAACCTTGGGGAGGTTTCCTAGTCTACCTAAGAACACGCATTTGCTTTCTTGTTCTTGTTTGGTGTTTTGTTTGATTATGGTGAGTTAGTATTCTATAGATGTGCACTTTGTTGTGCATGAACCATGGGGAGCTTCCTATTTTCATCTAAACACTCATTTTCTCTTATCATAATATCTTCTCTCTTGTTCGTGCTCGTGGTTTAAATGATATAGAGGGATCGAGGATTCCATATTATGCATATTGTATTCAAATACAAATTAAGTGCACAAACTTGGGGGAGTATCCTCATATT
The DNA here is from genome assembly GCA_910589775.1 of Avena eriantha. Taxonomy (NCBI): domain Eukaryota; kingdom Viridiplantae; phylum Streptophyta; class Magnoliopsida; order Poales; family Poaceae; genus Avena; species Avena eriantha. The sequence continues at coordinate 527,387,885 of OU342742.1, read as the reverse complement.
ATTTAAATCACTCTCCTTTCAATCTTATCATAATTTATCCTTCTTTTTGTATCTTCGTTTTGTGAAGTGGTTCTTTGGATCTTTTGATTGCTTGCTTCATTCGTTGATGCTTCTTCACCATTTTATTTCTTTATAATCGTTGGATCCTCAATTTAGTTTAATTCCCTCTGGGTATTCGTCATTGGATATGTGTATTTGATTCCACTTATATTATGAGAATGCACACCATATGGAGGATCGAAACTCTCACTAAATTGGCCTTCTAAATTTTTCCACCCATTTTGGCAATCGATGCCAATGGGAGGATACGTTTTAGAGGGTTTAAGGGAATTTGGTTCTGTGCTTTGATTTTTGTACTTAAACATTTGCCTCTTGTGCTTTGCATGTTGAATATATCGAGAAAACTCCACCACCGATAATGTTTGGCAATATATGCAATGAAATTCAAGTTCATCCACACGTGCATAGATTGTGGGAGAGTTTGCTCTATATTGTGGTTGTACTAACATCACATACTTGTGTAGTATTTGATGTTAGCACAACATTTTGTTCAATTAATTCTTAATATAAACCCTCTCAAATGGATTGTCATCAATGACCAAAATGGGGGAGATTGAAAGTGCATGTATTCCCCCATGTGTGGTTTTAGTAATTAATGACAATCTTTGTGGACTAGTATTGCATTGAGTTATACTTAAGGATTTGTCCATAGGAAATGCTTGAACCATATGGTGGTGTCAAGGTTGATTTAAGAAGAAGAAAATGAAGAAGATCAAGTGATGACCAATATGTTCAAGTAGTGATCCAAAGATTGGTCATGTGAGAGTTTAGCCTATGAAAAGTGTGTCTTAAAAAATAAGATGGAGTGATATCTCTTATGTACCTTCAAGACACCAACATGATGAAGAAATAAGAAATAAAGTGAAAGTTCAAGATGAGCCATCTCGATGATATCATTTGCTTGAAGCTTGCCATCCTATGGTGTTAATGGATATGTGAATATATTCCCAAAAGGGAAGTTCTTCCACAGTGGAATATGAGGGAGTAGTTTGCAAGTCTTCACCAAGCTAGCGCAATCAAGAAAGGTGTTCTTCTTCAGGTAGACAAGATCGTCGTCATAAATCTCAAGTGGGTATCTGCAAGGAAAAGGTATGTTCTTTATGGGGTTTCTTTCTTACCGGTCTTGTGGTGTTAGTTGGAGAGACCGGGTTATAGGATAGACAGCCGTACTATCAAGAGGGGCTCTCGAGTGAGTAACTTGATCATATCCTTTAGAGAGAGCTCAAACCTTTGCATACATGGCATCACATTTCTTGGTTCTTATTTGGTTCTTATCCATGAGAGGATTTAGAGCTTGTGTTAATCTTCATGAAAAGCTCAAGTTCATCGAAAACGGATTTCATATGCATTCTCTATTGCATTTTCAATATTGGAGGTTTTACCGGTTTGTATTTTGTAGATAGGTTAAACCTTTCGTACTTTGGTTCTATCCTCCCTTTATGTACTATGATGGTTCCCTGCATTATATTGTAGAGCTTTTTGTCCTCTTTAAAGCGAGCCCAAGATCATCAAAATCAGGGTCCGGATGCAAAAGTTATGGTTGTTTTCTTCTTTTTGTTTTTGTTAGTTTTTCCTTGGCCGGAATGTCCGGAGTGAAAAGGCTGGACACTCCGGTGTCGCTTAGAAATCTCAGATTTCAGTCATGTGGTTGCCATTTAGATGTCCAAATCTGAAATCTCCTGGAAACTAGCTGGAATGTCAAGCCCGTGCGCTCTAGGGCTGCAACGGTTGGATTTTGGAGGACCTTCATAAGGGGCCCTTCTTCCCCAATGGTTACCTACCCATTGAAAGGGCATGTATGCCCCATGTATGGTTTTGGTAATTAATGACAGTCCCTATGGACTAATGTGCAAACTGAGTCTCACTTGTAGGTTTGTCCATTGGCATCGCTTGGACCATGTGTTGGTTTCAAGGATGAAAAAGAAGAAGCATTGTCCAAGGGCTTTGTGCCTATTAGAATCAAGTAGAAGAAGAAGATCAAGCATGTCTTGAAGAAGAAGAAGATGGAGTTCCTCATGGCTATCTTCAAGACATCATCAATAAATGAAGTGCAAGCTCAAGATGCATCATCTCTAGAAGATCTCATGCTTGGAGCTTGCCATCCTCGGCGTTCATGGAGTGATGAAGACAAGGTCAAAGAAGTGGTTTCCCCATGGAGTATGGGGGAGCCATTCGCAAGTCTTCATCAAGCAAGAGCAAGCAAGAGCAATCAAGAAAGGTGTTCCATCTTGAAGGTGACAAGATCGTCTACATCAAGCTTAAGTGGGATGCTCAAGGCAAAGGTATGATCTTGATAGGGTTTCTATTTTACCGGTCTCTTCTAGTGTTGGGATACCGGGTTTAGGATAGATAGCCGTACTATCAAGAGGGGCTCTCGAGTGGGTGACTCGTTCGTATCTTTCGGAGAGAGCTCAAACCTTTGCATACATAGCATCATCTTTCTTGGTTGTTGTTTGGTTCTTGTCCATGTGAGGATCTAGAGCTTGTGGTTATCTTCATAACAAGCTCTAGTTCATCAAAAACGGATTTCCCTTGCATATCTTATTGCGTTTTTGATCTTGCGGGGTTTTCCGGCTCCACACCTTGGGAGGTATCTCACATATATATTCATGGTATTTTCTCCCTTGGTGATATCCAATATTTCGTTATCTTTTCCAACAAAATTGGTTTCATCTCGTTTGGAGTTCGGATGCAAAAGTTGTGGCAGTTCTGGTTTGAATCTTGAGCGGTAGTACCGGTGACCCACCAGTAGTATCGGCCGGCCTCGTTTTTGTGTTCGTTCGCACCTCGTTTTTGGACCGTTGGCTGAGTGCCACCGGTAGTACCAGCCACCCACCGGTACTACCGGCCGTGCGTGATTCTGTGGGTAACGGGCAGATCGGGGAGCCCTTTAAAAGGAGATCCCCTTTCCCCTTCGGCCCATGATACATTGCAAATGTATCTATAATTTTTGATGTTCCATGCTTGGTTTTATCTACTTTCTTGTGTTTTGTTCCAACTTTGGAGTAATTTTCATATGATTTCTTGGACTAACCTATTAACAAGATGCCACAGTGTCAGTTGCCCGTTTTCTGCTGTTTTTGGTTCTAGGAAAGTTAGAAAATGAATATTCTCGAAATTGGATCGGACAAAAGCCAAAGTTTTTATTTTCCCGGAAGACTCACGGAGCCAGAAGGAGAGACAGAGAGGGGCAACAGGGTGGCCACACCACCCCTAGGCGCGGGTCCCCCTGGCCGCGCCAGGGCATGGTGTGGGCCCCCTGGCCGGCCACCGACCTTGCCTCTTCCGCCTATAAGAAGCCTCTCGAAGCCAAAACCCTAAATCATCAATCAGAAATCCACAAAAAGTTCCGCTGCGCCGCTGCCACCGAAGGGGAGATTCGGGGGACAGAAAGTCTCTGTTCTGGCACCCTGTCGGGACGGGGAAGTGCCCCCGGAGCCATCTCCATCGATCTCCACCACCATCTCCACCACTGTTGTTGATTCCCATGATGAGGAGGGAGTAGTTCTCTCTCGAGGCTAAGGATTCTACCGGTAACTATGTGTTCATCTCTCTCTCTATGCATGATCATATTGTGATCATGAGCTTTGTATTCAAATAGATCTACCTTGCTACTCAAGTGCTTTAATGAATCTCTGCTCTCCCAATGTGTGTGAAAGTGACAGCATGCTCACCATGGTGGCACTTAGGCTAGAGATTACAAATACTTGTTATGAGTTATATTTGGAGTTGGATGTCTTTATGAAATTGTGGTGTTTGTTGGACTCATCTAGTACTCAAGGTGATAGTGTGGGGTTTTCTAGATGGGAAAGGCTTACTTTGAGGTGTGATGTTATAGCCCTACCATCGATTAGAGTGTCCAACCGGAGAGTAGTTCAGAGTAGTATCATAAAGAGAATTTATTTATATGAGAGTGTTCACTAGTGAAAGTATGATCCCTAGGCCTTGTTTCTTAGCACTGAAACACCGTTTTCTACTAGATCTGTTACATGTTTGCTTGCTTCCATCTTTATTTCAGTTTGCCTTTAGTCTTTTCCACGCCATCAAGTTATTTCCTAGCACCATTGTTTTATATCCATACCACTTGTATTTCACTATCTCTTCGCCGAACTAGTGCACCTATACACCTGACAAGTGTATTGGGTGTGTTGGGGACACAAGAGACTTCTTGTATCTTGATTGTAGGGTTGCTTGAGAGGGGATACCTTTGACCACTTCCTCCCTGAGTTTGATAAACCTTGGGTGATCCACTTAAGGGAAAACTTGCTGCTGTTCTACAAACCTCTGCACTTGGAGGCCCAACAACTGTCTACAAGAATAGAAGTGTGTAGACATCAGCCCACACTTGCTTCTTCTTGGTTTTGCCCTTCTCTCTCTCTTCCATTGTTGACCTTGAAGAGCTTGCCCTCTCCCTTTCCCCCTCCTATGATTCTTGCATCTTTTTGAGGGATTTGAGAGAGGAGATCTAGATCTACAAGCCCCACCAAGCAAAATCCCTTCTTTGTGAAGGAATCCTTGGGATATAGATCTTGTAGAGTTTTGTGTTCTCCTCTTGTGTTCTTCCTCTCTTATTCCCCCAATAGCTTTTTGTAGCTTTGGTTGAATTTGAGAGAGAAGGACTTGCCTCTTGCATAGGTTTGAGTTCTCCTCAGAGATTCGGCGAGTTCAAGCCCTTGGGCTTGTTTCTCTTGGGTTCTTGGAACCCTAGACGGTTGTGTGGAGTTGTGGTGTGTTCTTGGGGCTCCAATTGAGTTGTGGAGGCTCCCCAAGCTTGTTGGCCTTTTGTGGCATTTCTTGGGAGCCCTCCAATTGAGTTGTGGAGATTGCCCCAAGCCTTGTACGGGTTCGGTGACCGCCCTCAAGTGTCCCATAGTGGAACGTGAGTAGGCCTTTGTGGCGAGCTCATGGGAGAATAGGGTGAGCCTTTTGTGGCGTCGGTAGGTTGCGTGCCTTCGCATCTTGGGGTGAGGCCTTGTGTGGCGTTGGGTGAGCATCGAGCCACCACACCTCGAGGTGAGCCACTTGTGGCGTTCGAAGTACATTGCGCCCCCACACCTCTCCAACGGAGACGTAGCTTCTTTGGAAGTGAACTTCGGGAAACAAATCATCGTCTCCGTGTCCATCGGTTATCTCTCAACCGAGCCCTTTACTTATGCAATTTACATTTTGATAGCCTTCGTGCTTGAAGTATATTATCTTGCTATCACCTTGTTGCTTGTCGTGCTTACCATAGGTTGTTGGTGCACTTAGTGAACCTAGTGAATATAGGTTTTGGCTTGATAAATTAAACGTTAAGTTTTATTCCGCATTTATTAGAGCCTAAACCATAATTATTATAAAACGCCTATTCACCCCCCCTCTAGGCGACGTCCATTTCCCTTTCACCCATTCTTGCAAGTTTTCCCCTCCATTGTTGACCTTCTTGAGCTTGCTATCCCTCAATCCCTCCTATTATTCTTGCACATTCTTGAGGGATTTGAAAGAGGAGATCTAGATCTACATCCCCAACAATCAACCTCTCCTCTAAGTGAGAGGAACATCTTGGGATCTAGATCTTGGAGTCTTTTGTGGATTACCTCCTTTGTTCTTCCTCTCTTATTCCCCCATAATATTTTGTAGCTTTGATGAAATTTGGGAGTGAAGTATTGAGCACTTCTTGTGTTCTTGCCATTGCATTTGGTGCATCGGTTTGAGTTCTCGGTGAGGATTCGATTGGGTGAAAGGTGAGAAGCTTTTTACTCTTGGGTTCTTGGAATCAAAATGGTTTAGTTGTATTGCATGTTTGTGGATTACTTGGGGCCTCCAATTAAGTTGTGGAGCTTTGATGTCTACGCACTTCTATTCTTGTAGACAGTTGTTGGGCCTCCAAGTGCAGAGGTTTGTAGAACAGCAGCAAGTTTTCCTTTAAGTGGATCACCCAAGGTTTATCGAACTCAGGGAGGAAGTGGTCAAAGGTATCCCCTCTCAAGCAACCCTGCAATCAAGATACAAGAAGTCTGTTGTGTCCCCAACACACCAAATACACTTGTCAGGTGCATAGGTGCACTAGTTCGGCGAAGAGATAGTGAAATACAAGTGGTATGGATAATTATAAGTGGTAACGGTGCTAGAAAATAGCTTGATGGCCTGGAAAATACTAAAGGCAAACTGAAATAAAGATGGAAACAAGCAAACATGTAACATATCTAATTGCAAATGGTGTTTCAATGCTTAGAAACAAGGCCTAGGGATCATACTTTCAGTAGTGAACACTCTCATATAAATATATTCTTCTTTATGATACTACGCTGAACTACTCTCCGGTTGGACACTCTAATCGATGGTAGGGCTATAACAGCACACCTCAAAGTTCATCTTTCCCATCTAGATAACCCCACACTATCACCTTGAGTACTAGATGGTTCCAACAAACACCACAATTTTATAAAGACATCCAACTCCAAATATAACTCATAACAAGTATTTGTAATCTCTAGCCTAAGTGCCACCATGGTGTGCACACTATCAACTTCACACACATGGGGAGAGCAGAGATCTATTAAAGCACTTTAATAGCAAGGTAGATCTACTTGATTACAAATTTCATGATCACAATATGATCACACATAGAGAGAGATGAACACATAGCTACCGGTAGAACCCTTAGCCTCGAGAGAGAACTACTCCCTCCTCATCATGGGAATCAGCAATGGTGATGGAGATGGCGGTGAAGATCGATGGAGATGGCTCCGGGGGCACTTGCCCGTCCCGGTAGGGTGCCGGAATAGAGACTTTCTGTCCCCCGAATCTCCCCTTCGGTGGTAGCAGTGCTGCGGTACTTTTCGTGGATTTCTGATTGATGACTTAGGGTTTTTGCATTGAGGGATATATATAGGAGAAAGAGGCAAGGTCGGTGGCCGGCCAGGGGGGCCACACCATGCCCTGGCGTGGCCAGGGGGACCAGCGCCTAGGGGTGGTGTTGCCACCCTGTTGCCCCTCTCTGTCTCTCCTTCTGGCTCCGTGAGTCTTCCGAGAAAATAACAACTTTGGCTTTTGTCCGGTCCAATTTCGAGAATATTCATTTTCTGACTTTCCTAGAACCAAAAACAGCAGAAAACGGGCAACTGGCACTGTGGCATCTTGTTAATAGGTTAGTCCAAGAAATCATATGAAAAGTACTCCAAAGTGGAACATCAAAAATTATGGATACATTAGCAACGTATCAACATCCCCAAGCTTAACTCCTGCTCGTCCTCGAGTAGGTAAGTGATAAAAAGAAAGAATATTTTTTTAGGTGACATGCACCATCATAAACTTGATCAAAGTATTTTTAAAACATTGATAGCTGGGATCATAGTACTTCAATCATAACATGAAAGACAAAGTTCTAACAATAAGGCAAAGCAACTATGTTGCAACATGAAAAGGCACAAACAAAAGATTCATGAATAACAATGCTTTGCAAGATGTTTGTTTGTTTCACATAAAGAAAACATAGCATAGTGGCATTCAGCTTGTCCCTCATAGAGTAGCAAACATAAATGCATACGACACCTTCAAATTTCATAAGAGTGACTAGATACAAATAGTTTTAAAACAAGCAATATCAAAGCTATGCATCAATCAACAAGTCTTGGGACAATGCACATAGAACTAAGAATGGCCACTATGCTCTCAAAGTAGGTGCATAAAGATAGAAAGTGGAGACTCGACATAAAAGTAAAAGAAAGGCCTTCATAGAAGGAAGTAGGGATTCAAGTCTCATAAAGAGCTTCCAAAAATTATGGTACTTATTAGCTTTCAGCTCTCATTGCCCCTATCATAAGCATCTTGAAGTGATTAAGGTTAAATTGAACAAACTATGGTGTATATGCTTGACGAAGTATAAGTTGGAAATCTCATGTCCCTTGAATATGAGGGCCGCTCCTCATGCTACTCAAGTTTAGTTACCGGTAAGTTCTTGTCATAGTAAGTACATGTGTATCATAGAGAACCGCCAACTGGGTACCCCTTGCCCGATGATACGGAAGAATCCCCATATCAAAACGACAAGGCAAGTAGACAACAAGCATCTCAGCAATCTTCTTATTTACCATGGGAATATGGTTCCTTTTCTGTCTTTCCTCTTTTCTCATATTTTTTCTTTTTTCTCTTTTTTCTCAATATCTGACTCTTTTTTTATAAGAAGAATGCTTCATAGATAGCTCATTATGGTTATGCTGCAGGTTTCCACCATGACAGCATGGATTAGACCAGCGGCCCAGGCGTTTCTCTAACACACATACATAACTCCATGGACTTACAAGCTTGTAGCACCCCAATTGTCTAACAATTGTAATGCTACTTGGTCTAGTAATATAATGGCTACTTCCTACATATAATTGTTGCATCATAATTATATCATGCTCATGACATCATGCCACGTTGCATTTGAGCATCATATAAAACCCTTTTCTTTTGGTTCTTCTCTCATATGCATTATTAATTGTATTTGCCTCTTGATATTGTATTTGGTTATTGATACATTGTTTAAATGCCCAAGTTGAGTTGGGGGCATATCTTTTATTCAAATCCATCACCTTTCTTTCCACCACCTTATAATTCCACCATTCTACTTATCCATGAGCTTGTATTTATTTCTCTTTTGATATTTATTCTAGATCATGTGAATGGGGTGGATCCAATTCTATAAATTCTTTTGCTTGGCTTTTATTCCACTCCTTGGGAATGCATAAGAACAATGCCATATAATTATTTTGTTTTCACCAAATAAATCAGGGCATTTATTATTTTGCATGGGCCATGCAAGAGTACCATCACCTCTATCCCATTTGAGTCCTCTTGGTTTTATTGGGTTTTTTCTTTGTGGATCATCTCCATCCCTCTCCACCATCCCCATATTCTCCTCAATACCATTTTATTTTTCTTCATGCATGATCAAATGAGGTCTTCTTCCCTACTCCCCATTCCTCTCTTTCTTTAGTTTCACCTTCACCTTCACCTCACCTTAGGCTAAACCAAAGCCCTCCTTTCATCTAGGCTTGATCTTAAGCATGTGTTAAAAACCTAAAATTCTAAATCAAACCCTAACACCACTCTCTCTCCTCAAACCCTAATTTCTTCTTAACTATACCCTAACCCTTATCCCCTCTCTCTCTCTACCATGGTGGCCCACCTAGCCATCCTCTCTCTTCCTGGTCCCACACCTCAGCTCCCACCCCACCTACCCCAAGCCAAGCTAACCCGAGCCCCCTCTCGAAGCTAACCCTAACCTAAGCTACCCCTGATCCCTCTCTGATCCCTCTCTCTCTCTCTCGCTACCAGCTGGCTCCGCCGTCCCCACCTGGCCCACCTGCAGCCCCTCTCCCTGCCTCTGCCTGCCCAACTCGAGCTCCAGCTCGAGCACGTGATCGAGGAGGAGAAAAAGGGCCGAAGCCACTTTATCTACCCCGTGCCCACGGCTGCCTCTCCTCTCTCCCTCTCGCCTTGTCCTCCTCCCACACACCTCCTCTACATCGTCCAGATCTGCCCCAGAGCCCTGCCTCTCCCCTCTTTCCTCTCCATCGACGCCGTCTACCTCTCGCTGGCCCCCGCCAGCACCACCGTCGTCCCCTCGTTCCAGCCAGCAAGCTCGTCGTGGAAGTGGTCGAGGAGTCCGAGAAGACCCCCTGCTTCGCCCTGGACGCGCCAGCGAGGAGGAGAAGGCCACCACTGCCGCAGTACGTCGACGCCCTGCCGAAACCCTAGATCGTCGGTTCGCCAGCTCCGCCGACGCCCTGCTGCGCCTCGTACCGATCCGCCGCCGTCAGCCACCCCGCGGTAAGCCCCTCTACCGCCTAGACATCCTTCGCCTCGCCGTAGCCCCTCTGCCTCACCGGACGTTTCACCGAACGCCCTCGGCGCGCCGTCGGTCACTATTGTCTACACGCCCCCCGCGCCGCGCAGAGCCTCATCTGGCCGACTAACCCCCACCTGACACCAAACCCTAGCTACCGCAGTGGACACCGCCGCCTAGCGCGAGCCCCAGGTCCCCAGATCGATCCCCCGCGCCGCGCCGCGCTGCCCGTCAGTTTCGTCAGACAACGCTGGAAGAACAATAGTACCTTGGTCCCCATTTTGAATTTACCCCCCCCCAGCCTTTTGTCTCCTAAACCCACGGTCCAGCCTACCCCACCTGCCAGCCGCTGTGCTCTTTATGCAAAAAGGCACCCCGGTTTTCGTAGACGTAACCCGCGGTCCAGTTCGGCCCCACCTGACAGCCTCTGCGGGTTCCGCCGCTATCACATGGGCCTTAGCCAGCTGGTCCCACCTAGCAGTCACATGGGCTAGCCAGAGCCGCGGTGGAAAAAGTCCTCTGCGTGCTGTGTGGCCTAGTCAGCCGCTAGCCCACCCGTCAGTGACTGGGGCTGGGTCGGTCTGAGTAATAAAAGTTTTTCCCTGTTTAGCTGTTTTAACAAAACAAATTCAAAATTGTTTAAAAGCAAATTTAAATCAGTTTTTAAATAACTTTTAAATTACAAATCCAAATAATACTTATAATATATGTTTTTGAATCAGAAAAATGTGAGGAATTCAAATATGCTATTCAAAATAATGTTCGAACACCATACATTTCGAGATGATTAAAATTACAATATAATGCCCTTTTCTTAATAAATTAATAACTTTAATTCTACAACTCTAATTTTGGCAAATAATATGTCTAGATCGATCAGCGCGACGAGCCCATTCTATGTATGCAGTCCTTGTTCTGAATTGAAGCATGCATCATGTCATTATTAGAAATCTGAACTGCTTATGGCAATAAAACTTGACTAAACAAATAATAAAATGCTTTGTTCTTGTATTCCACACCTCACCATGCCATGCTACTTTAATGCCATGTAAATTGTGCATCATTCATCATGGCATGCTTGTTTGCTTGTCGCATTTTAATTCATATGCTTGTGCTCTTTATTCATGTTGGCCCTTGTTTGTTTGGTTCTTCTTCGAATAGACGCCCAGCAGGAGAATTACCAGGAATCATAGGAGTACTACCCAGATCCATCTCTCGCTTCAACTGAGCTGCCAGGCAAGCACTACCACATGCTTGCATACATATAGTACCTATTGCCTCTATCTTATTCTTGCATCATTGAGTCGCAATTGCATTAAATTGAATCCCAAGTACTGCATAGCCTTTACTTTTAAACCCCACCAAAGCTTGTTCCTCCATCCCCTGAGCCATTACTACAGGAGTTGTTTGAGCCATGCGAGTCGTAGAAAAGCATGTGTAGGGTATGTGAGTGTCTGATGAACAACGAGGTACCTAAACAACTTAACCTGAGTAGTAATGGGACAACTAATGAAAGAGGCACCGGTGAGCAATATTTGTTATTTGGTTTTTCATGCTCACTTGTGTCCCGTAGGACCCCGAGTACTTGATTCCTGTTCCTTGACTATTCGCATTATCCACATCCGGGAGGCCTTATGGACCCCCCTGAGCCAGAGCTTGATTCATTCTTATTTCTTGGGGCCACAATTAGTTTGGGGCTTTACTACTATCCTGTACTTATGCCATGTTACTGCTTTATTTATGATTGTGCGAGGAGCACCTGTACTGTTTTGGATCGCGCCATGTTTTCGCGGTATCGACAAGCCCAGTCACATTTTCGGGTTCCCAGTCGTTTACAGCCGTCGTCGCAAACCCTGGGTCCGTCTCGGAACCGGCCAACTTCGTTGCGGGTAGCTTATTGGGGTGGCCCCCTGAAATATTTCTGAATCCTGTGATTGCTTTGTCGTGAATGCCTCGTTGGGTTTTGAGTTGGTTTTTCCGAGGTTGATTGAGTGTGTGTTGCTATTCGTGCACCCCTGCAGGGTAAATCTTTCTGAAAGCCGTGTCCGCAGTTATGGACGACTTGGAGCACAGTTTCTCGATCATAGACAAGAATAACTAAAGTACCGCTTTTAATTTGACTAAGTACTTGACTAATAAATAGTGCAATCCTCATGGAATGGTTAATAAAACTGCCAACGGATGATGGGGGTTGTTCGTCCGCTTCCTCGTTGGTAAGCGAGGAGGAGGATGGATCTGTTAATTATACTGTTATAACTGTTGTTCTTATTTAACGGACATCCGTCTATCATTGGTTAGGCGGATGGTTAGCGAGTATCTATAGAATTGTTAGGTATTATCTTTTGCTGCAATTGCGTCACCCCAGGTTGTGTCCCCTTTAGTGGCATAAAGACTTGCTGAGTACCCCTAGGGTCTCACACGATAAATTATTTGATTCAGATGAACAGGTGTACCCGCAAGATGGATACTGGGTGGAAGAGACAGATGACGTTGGCAACGATCACTCGGTGTAGATATTCCGGGAATGGGGATCCGTGAGATCTATGGGCGGGATGTGTTTATTTATGTGGCATCTTATGCCGATTTGCTTCTTATTCGTACTCGGATCTTGTTTTCCGCTTCCGCCTGATACTCTGATGTTTGTTGTATGAGGAGCTATCCTAAATTATTATCTCTATCTAGGATATTTGAATCTTGCCGTATGGCGTTGCAATATTTCTATTTCTTTTAGATGGAATGGCTCTGAGGACTGTTGTATGTGGCTTGCATACATACTCATTTTTGTATGTAGTTGATCCCTTCGCCTGCCGATTACGCCGCTCGTTCTTGTCCCGATGTTCTGAAAGTGGTTAGGACGGCCGAAAGGTCTACCGTGAGTGGCCCTGGGCCCCACCGTACTATTTTAACCACGTTCGTTCATCCAGGCATGTAACTAAGAGCGTAATTCACCGAGGTAGTTACAAAGCTCCCCTTTCATTTCACACCGACGACATCCATATACAAAAGAGCATGATATCAACTAGGTACAAGTACCAAGTGCAATGTTGAAAGCGTTCCCCATGAAAGCATGGTTCTGCTAATTCTCGACAAATAAGTGCAAGCATATACAACATAGAAGATACAATGGTTCAAGTTTATTGAGGGCAAGAAAAGTAAAGTGTGCCATCAAGTTCGTGAGAGCTTTAATCACTAGTTTTCTCATAACAAGTTTAATTTGGAAGGTAAACAAAAGCATGAATATACTTGGAATAGCATAAGCTAGTAGGTAGGTATGGTGTACTCTTTGGAATAACTTGGTTTAGGGAGTTGGATGCATGAGTGGATCTCATACTTGGTTACGGAGGCTAGCAAAAGACTGGGAGCGACAAACTAAGAGAGCAATAATGGCCATAATCAAGCAGAGCGACAAAACATCATTAATCAAAGCATAAAGTGATACTACAAGTTGAAAACTAAAGAATCATCAAGGCTATGGTGACTTGGGATAGTCATAATATGGTGTGAGCATGCGCCAAGTCAACCCAAATAAAGCATCAAAGGAGAATACCACAGTACTATGCTTTAATATGCTAAAACAACGCATGATTCTTCAAGGCACATTAAGCAATCTCAATTGTTTATAACATGTCATGCTACAGAAAAGAATACTAAGCATAAAGCTAAAACAATATCAAGCATGGCATGACAAAGCATAGGCCATAGTCAAAAACAAACTCTCTTTACCACTTACGCATGAACTTTCCTACTCTTTTTCAATCCAAACCAAACTATTTGAAAACCAATGTATGAAAGAGGGGGTCCAACCAATTTATTCAGCAAACTAGGAAACCCAAGAAAATGAAAAACCAAAATGAAAATGAAAAAGAAGACGCTCCAAGAACAACACAACTGTGCATGAAACAATAAAAATGAAGTGTTTGGAAGAAACCTGGGATTTTTATTGATGAAGAAGGGGATGCCTTGGGCATCCCCAAGCTTTGACGCTTGTACTTCTTGGATATTTCTTGGGGTGACACGCGTGGCATCCCCAAGCTTGAGCTTTAGTCCATTCTTCATCTCATTACAACATTCCTTCCATACACCTGAATTTTTTCCTTCATACAAAACTTCACACAAATCTTTATTAGCAACATTAGTGCACTCAAGATAATAAGTCTTAGGTTCAGTTTCAACACCAATTAAAATTACATTAAAACACAAGCTACTGAAGCACTTCCCTCAAAAAGCTCAATTCCCCAAAAGAATTCAAAAAGGAACCAACAAGAAGCAAATGCAAATAATGGCAGAAATCTGTCAAAACAGACCAGCAGGTAAAAACCAATTTTTTCTAAGACCTTATGTTGCTCAAATCAAAAAGTGTTGAACTAACGAAAGTTAGATAACAACCTGGGGCATAAGCATAAACGTTCACGCCTCAAAACAACATACAGAGATTTTATACGAATTTTTACGATGAAGCACAAAAATCTGTTTCGGGAGAGCAACTTTCCCAAGCATTACTTCTCTCTCATTAGAGGTTATTCTTGGCACAAAAACCACACAAAAATGATAAGGATTGGTTATTACAGAAGTAATAACTTCCAAGACTCAACTAAAACTTTTGGGTTATCTCCCAATAAGTATGATTCTTTAATGCCTTTAAGTTAGGCATGATAGTTTGAGAAGATGCTCACGTAAGAAATATGAATTAAAGTAAAAGAGAGCATCAAGAAGCAAATTCAAAACACATTTAACTCTAACCCACTTCCTATGCAAAATTATCTTGTAAAGAAACAAGTCATGAAAGCACAAAGCAACAAGCATAGGAAAGCAAAACAAGTGCAACTTCAAAATTTTCAACATAAAGAGGGGAAACTTAATATTATTGAGATGCATAAAACCATGTTTCCCTCTCTCATAATAACTTTCAGTAGCATCATGAATGAAATTAACAATATAAATATCACATGAAACATTCTTATCATGAGCCACATGCATAAAAGAATTAATACTCTCCACATAAACATAGTCATTCTTATTAATTATAGTGGGAGCAAATTCAACAAAATAGCTATCATTATTATTCTCATCACCATAATCATCAAATATAGGGGGCATATTGTAATCATTAATTTTCTCCTCAATAGTAGGTGGACTGAAAATATCATATTCATCATTGTAATTATCATATAGTGGAGGTTTGGTATCATCATAAGCAATAGAATCGCTATCTTCTAAAGCTGGGGAACTAAAAAGATCATTTTCATAAAAACTAGCTTCCCCAAGCTTAGACTTTTCCATAGCATTAGCAATAATGGTGTCCAAAGAATTCATACTAACAACATTGCTATTAGCATGCAAATAAAGTTCCATAGGTTTTTTAATTTTCTCTTCAAACACTTCATGTCCTAACTCAAGATAAATACTATAAAGCTCTCTAATTTTGTTGTTGTTCTACATTAAGCCTAAATAGTGAAAACAAAAAACAAAAAGACAAAATTGCAGAATCTAAAGGAAATAACTTCAAGCACTCACACCGGAGGATGTGAGTACCTTTTACCTTACCTCCCCGGCAACGGCGCCAAAAAATAGCTTGATGTCTACGCACTTCTATTCTTGTAGATAGTTGTTGGGCCTCCAAGTGCAGAGGTTTGTAGAACAGCAGCAAGTTTTCCCTTAAGTGGATCACCCAAGGTTTATCGAACTCAGGGAGGAAGTGGTCAAAGGTATCCCCTCTCAAGCAACCCTGCAATCAAGATACAAGAAGTCTCTTGTGTCCCCAACACACCAAATACACTTGTTAGGTGTATAGGTGCACTAGTTCGGCGAAGAGATAGTGAAATACAAGTGGTATGGATAATTATAAGTGGTAACGGTGCTAGAAAATAGCTTGATGGTGTGGAAAAGACTAAAGGCAAACTGAAATAAAGATGGAAGCAAGCAAACATGTAATAGATCTAATTGCAAATGGTGTTTCAATGCTTAGAAACAAGGCCTAGGGATCCTACTTTCACTAGTGTACGCTCTCATATAAATATATTCTTCTTTATGATACTACGCTGAACTACTCTCCGGTTGGACACTCTAATCGATGGTAGGGCTATAACAGCACACCTCAAAGTTCATCTTTCCCATCTAGATAACCCCACACTGTCACCTTGAGTACTAGATGGTTCCAACAAACACCACAATTTCATAAAGACATCCAACTCCAAATATAACTCATAACAAGTATTTGTAATCTCTAGCCTAAGTGCCACCATGGTGTGCACACTGTTAACTTCACACACATGGAGAGAGCAGAGATCTATTAAAGCACTTGAGTAGCAAGGTAGATCTACTTGATTACAAAGCTCATGATCACAATATGATCACGCATAGAGAGAGAGATGAACACATATCTACCGGTAGAACCCTTAGCCTCGAGAGAGAAGTACTCCCTCCTCATCATGGAAATCAGCAATGGTGATAGAGATGGCGGTGAAGATTGATGGAGATGGCTCTAGGGGCACTTCCCCATCCCAGCAGGGTGCCGGAACAGAGACTTTTTGTCCCTCGAATCTCCCCTTCGGTGGCGGCGGTGCTGTGGAACTTTTCGTGGAGTTCTGATTAACGACTTAGGGTTTTTGCATCGGGGGGGATATATATAGGCGAAAGAGGCAAGGTCGGTGGCCGGCCAGGGGGCCCACACCATGCCCTGGCGCGGCCAGGAGGACCCGCGCCTAGGGGTGGTGTGGCCACCCTGTGGCCCCTCTCCGTCACTCCTTCTGGCTCTTTGAGTCTTCCGGGAAAATAACAACTTTGGCTTTTGTCCGGTCCAATTCTGAGAATATTCATTTTCTGACTTTCCTGGAACCAAAAACAGCAGAAAATATGCAACTGGCACTGTGGCATCTTGTTAATAGGTTAGTCCAAGAAATCATATGAAAAGTACTCCAAAGTGTGGACAAAACATAAGAAAGTAGATAAAACCAAGCATGGAACATCAAAAATTATGGATACGTTAGCAACGTATCAAGCTTTCTCCAAGCTTGTTTGTTGGGAGCCTCCAATTGAGTTGTGGAGAAGTGCCCCAAGCTTTGTGCGAGGTTATGGATTGCCACCGACAAGTGCACCGATAGTGGAGAGGGGATCAAGCCTTTTGTGGCGAGGTCCACAGGAGAATAGGGTGAGGCCTCTCATGGCGCTGGTGGTCTTAGTACTGCCCAACCCTCTAACGGGACTACTCCCTTGTTGGGAGGAACTTGGTAAAACATCGTCGTCTCCGCGTGCCTCGGTTATCTCTATACCCGAGCTCTTTACTTATGCACTTTACTTTGTGATAGCCTTCGTGCTTGAAATATTATATCTTGCTATCACTTAGTTGCTTGTCTTGCTTAGCATAAGTTGTTGGTGCACATAGGTGAACCATAGTATATATAGATTTTATGCTTGACAAAGTAAACGCTAGTTTTATTCCGCCTTTGTTAAGCCCATCTCGTAAAAAAATTAAACCGCCTATACATCCCCCTCTAGGCGACATCTGTGTCCTTTCACCAGGTTTCTAATTGGCATCGTTGACAATGGATTGAATGGCTAGGAAGCCGAGCTTCTGAGCTCACTGGTGGCGACGGCAGTGGATGGCAGCAGCGGCTCGGAAGGACGATGACGGTGATGATCCGGTGGGCTCCTGGGTGGGCTAGATGGTCCACGTGATGCCGGCAAGGATTGTGAGCTCCCCGGTAGTCTTGGCGGTGGCTACTTCCTCTCGGAACAGCAGCGGTGGTCCACTATAGGTGTGCACCAAAGGAGGAGCTTCAACGGCCTTGGGTGGATCCCGTGGTGCTCTACAACAAAGGGGAAGGGGTCAGGGCGAGGCGGAGCAACAAGGGAATGCAAATAGCGAGGAAGAGGGAGGGAGCGGGCGGCTCAGAACCTCGAGCTCGAGTTCATCTACGAGATCCGACGGCAACGGCGGCTCAATGAGTTTGGACAACTCCTTTTTGTCACTAGGGTTTGAAAATTTGCAAAAAAAATCGCACCGAGGAGATGTGGGGGATTATATGGGAAGTCAATCATGCACTAAGGGGGAATGGGGCAAACAAATCCACGCGGACTTGGCAGATATTCACTCGGGATTGAGGAGGACTCACCAGGACGGTTTCCGTCGGGACGAGGGAGATGATGTGGTGGGCCCCATTCGTCAGAGAGCGGGAGAAGGGAGGCGGGCTGCTGTCCGGACTGTTCTTGGGCCGGTCTTTGGCCTCTGGTGGCTGGCTCTCACGCTACGCAGGTGTGGTATAGAGGAGGGGGAAGGGCGCCGGGCTGGGCCTGGTACTTCACGCACGTGCGGCAGATAGGCGCTGGGGAGCTCGGGTTGGTCCGGTTATAGAGGGTAGGGTTTTGTTTTTTCCTTTTGTTTTTATTCTTTTACTATTTCTTATTTCTTTAATAAATTTTGCAAAGTAGCTCCAAATGACTTGATTCTTGTCTTCAAATTTTCTAAAATTCATAGGATACTTTTTGCAACATTTTCACTAGTTTTCAAAAATTAGATTTACAAAACCTTTTATATTTCTCCTAGGAACATTTTGGCAATTTCCAAATAGCACTTTGAAACTAGGGTTTGACTTCGATTTTGAAAACTTTTACAAAGATGCAATGCAATGCACATGCATGATATGCAAATGCAATTTTTTCCAATCCCAATTTCTTAAATCCTGGGATCACCCTAACATTTTGGAAGACCCCCACACCAAAAACCCTAGTTGGAAAACTACCTTCATACTTGTTAACAGATTTACTTTCTAGGACTCCCTTACACCTGATATCAAGGCAATGCACCCATTCTATTATCTCGTTTGTGAAGTTCCCTTCCATCTCCAGTACCTGCTTTGGTTCAAGAACCCCATCTACCAAGTTTCCCAAGCTAGACTTGACCTCTAGTCATTAACATGACCATGTAATTCCTTATCAGCTTCCATTTGGAGCCACTTACTTTTTGTAGTTTCAAACATAGTGGAGACCAACTCAAGCCATGGATACCTTCTACTCAACCTAATCTTCAAATTCATCCACTTGATGCGTATGGAACCTTGCCATCAAAAACACTAGATCTTGTACACTAGTCAAAAACCCTAAAATAGCTAAAATTTGACCAAGTCAAAATCTGTTATCAGGATCCCTTCTTTGAGTCTCTACCTATATCAATCCTTGGGACTTTTTGAAAATGCACTTGAACCATCTTGTATATTGAACTAGACCAGATCCTTCCTGGACCCACTTATCCTTGATGGTTTTGTAGTCAAGAAATCAATCTGTTTATGCCAAACTATTACAACATACCAACTTTGGCAGAAGCTCTCAACTCCATTTCACCTCTTCTAGACCAAATAATTGCATGGTTGTGATCTACTCAACCTTGTCTATCATGCCACACAATCCTTCATGCAATTGGAGCCTTGTACTTCTTAGACCATCATGGTTTTGGCGGCAAGATGATAATCTGTTTTGACACTTATTTTCAACAAAGTTTGGCATCAATTCTAGGAGCACCAATCTTGATAAATGTCATATATTTGTACCATGATGATCTAAATCACTTGTTCTATCTATCCATATGCCCCATGATCTAAATGGATCTCTGAGTTGCCTAATATTTCGTGCTCAAGTGGGCATGGCAATGTTACTCATCAATATCACAAATTCCCTTTAACATCAAAATTTAATCTTTTAATTTTAAACCAACACCACCCAACCCCTACACTCCCTCACCTTGGTCAAGTATAACCTCCATCTCCCATCTTAACCTAGTGCTTGCGATAATATGGAGAAAGAAAGAAGGAAGTGGATTTTAACTATACAAATAAAAAGTGCAAATCTCGTCTTATCATCACAAAAGCCTTGGCTTTACCACCACAACACCAACTCACCCTCTCAGGTCGTGGGATACCGTAGTACTACAGTACCAACCCTCCACTTTTGTCCCTTGTGCTTGGAAGAAAGAGGAGGAGGATATCTATGCATTAATTCCTCCCTATCTTGCATGACCCTTCTTCACATGGGCAGCAATGACCACCTTCCCTCCATCCACTCCTCTGCCAGTTACAAGGACCCACACACCACCCCTCTTGCCCAATCCTTGCTTGTCTCCCTGCTCCATTTCCCTCCATGGGCTTGGCTCACCGTGGGCACACCCTAATTTTGGTTAAAGAGGCCAGAGACTACCTTGCCTCACATTTCATCCCCACTCCACGCCCTCAACTACATACCACTAACCCAGGGCCATGGTTCCTCTTCCTCTTCCCTCCCTCGCCATGGAGAGAGGAGGAAGTACCCTCTTGGATATGCAAGAAGAAGGCAAGTTTTCCCTCTATCTAGACCACCCTAGCTTCTCTTTTTCATTTAGATGCTTCCATTCCTCTCTCTTCATGCACATGCCTCTTTCTCTGTCGCAGGGACACTGGAGACTGCCACCATAGTGCATGTCTGTTGGAGCACTTCTCCGAGAACACTGATGAACTCGAGCCCTTACAACACTACTATCTCTATCTATGCGTCCCCTAGAATCTCCTAATACATGTTGTCACCCCACCATCAACATGTAGACTCCTAGTAAGCTCCCCTGGTGAGCACCTGAACAAGCTTCACCATAGGATGCTCGCGACCCTGAACCGCTGGTCAAACTACTCATGTCGCCTAATGACTACAAGAGCACAAATCAATTGTAGCTACTTTTGAAATAAGAGTATTAACCCACAAAGAGTTATTTGGTTAAAGTCTTTATGCCCCTCGTCACTACCTACCAAAGGATACTTGTAAGCTGCCTTTGATTTCAGGTAAAGGGTGTTTGAAAGGTTTTGTTTGAATGCAGAAAAGTAAATAAAACAAGTAATGGAAAGCAAGTAACAAAAGCATTGGAAATGGTGTTGGAACTCAATAAGGCTAAAGTGTTCTCGGGGATTTAGGATACACCACTAGCATGGGCTAATTAATCATAATTAGGATATTCTATTTTATGTGTGGAGAGATCTCAATAATAAGATGTTCACTCAAAGACTCATGGGCAGTCGCTTTCTTGAGTCAAGCAATGAGGTCACCTCTAAATAACCACTATGATTCCTAAGAGCAATCACTCATACAGACCACCACAATTAAGGGTTTCTCCATGGATATCGTAATAAGCTTAGTGAGTCTCTCTTTATTCCCCCTTTGTCCGCGCAGGTTATAAAACAATTCTTGTAGTCACAAAAGTAACACTAGACATACTCCCATACACGTCCTAAGGGTATCACCCTCTCTTTAGTCCCGGAGGCAAATGATATGTGGCTGACGACACATACTGTCTAGGGAGAGGATCAAACACAACATATAAATTAATGGATCATGGACCAAAGTAATAGATCATCTTTATTTCATTTCATAATAATGCTAGAGTTTATTCATCTCCCCAATAACAAAAGGAACTACTCACACATGGAATCAATCAACAACATCATCATATTTAAATGGATGGATAAAAGTATGAAGATAAATCTAGTGCAGACCAGAATTGTATTTGGAATTACAACAAGATGTAAAGTATGGAAGAGGGGAATGGTGATGGTGATGGAGATGTAGTAGTTGATGATGAACGGGATGATGTGATGTCCTCTAATGATCCGTGAAGGAGCAAGTATTTGCTCTTTGTCTAGTTCCTCCTCCAGATCCCTCTCTAGTGTGGTGTTTCGAGGCTGGAAGTTTCTGTGAATATAAGATATCATACCTGTCTTCGCGAGGTGAGAGTATTTGACAAGGTAGACGCTCTGACATGTGGTACAGGCAAGCTCCGCATGTACCAGTGGTTGTTAAACTGTATGTAGGCTTCCTCCACGATTGCCATTGTCCCAGGTGCGAGGCAAAATCAATTAAATGACATTTATCACTTAGAAATATCATATTACTACATAATATGACAGTCCCAATTGATATGTTTACAAAAGACTTAGTAATTCGAGATCTTGTTGAAACAAAGACAAAAGGTGCGCGTGAGTGCAATAAAATACTAAAAATCGTACTCTAGTTATGAAAAACAAGAGGTAAATATGCTTCAATTTTGGACTCATCACCCCACAAGCTCGTGTTAACCCGCGCATAGTCGGAGTCATACTAAAGGTGATAAGCAGAAGTGGCTTCTAGCAAAGCTCGTGCCGCCTCCTAAAAACTAAAGAGTATCTTGTCAATCTGACGTTATGCACAATTCCCTTTGCCTCATGATATTGGTGGTAAGTAGTATGCGAGAGACTCGTGATGCTAGTGTTGGATTAAGTATCTTTTATTGTTTATGTCATATGTGATTCCTTCTGCCTAACACTTAGTTGGATTCTTCCTTGGTTAATGTTTAGCCGGAACCGCATGACCATGATTTCCAAATCATATCACACGAGAGGACCTAGAGTATATCTATCTGTGATAGAGGAATATTTTGTCTTGATCGATCCACATCACACAACATATTTCTTAGGTAACCCAAGCAACACCCGTATTGTTACCAGTTACAGGTAGCGTTAGTTGGACTCAAAAGCAGGCTAATCTGTAACCCGCATTGTGTGATCATCCCAGAACTAAGGATTCCACTGCTTTAGCCGAATCATATGATGTCTTACTCACACTGACTAAACCTTCGGCCAGTCCGACCAGCGTAGCTCTTACGTATAGCTAATGCAATCAGTGCAGCCTCTCTATGCACATACTAGTCTTGGTAGTGCGTGTCTGGCACAACCTAATGGCTATGAAAATATCCATCTCCATCCACGTTTAAATCACATTTTTAGTCAAGTAATTGACCAAGAATCTCTCTAGCTTTGCTACTAATGACTAAGTATTGCAAAGATGTGCAATCCTTTATTTTAAATTGTGTTCTGCAGGATATCAAACTTTAAATCAGGAGCATTCATTGAAGATTATCACATTTTCTACTCAGCCAATTTAACCGGGGACAAAAGGAGTCGTTTGCAAGCTTAACAACCGGCAGTACAGGCAAGGCCTGCCTGTGCTGTGCGACGATGGCTTTGTTATGTCAAACACTGCAACTTATCTTGTAACTGAGATATCCTTGTGATTCGGTGACCATTCTAAGAATATTTGATTTCAATCTAAGTATTTGTACAATGTTTTCTATCATTGATCTTATAGTTATGAGTGAGTAGTCCTCACGAGCAGCGGGTTGGGGTGAAACCTCATAGAGATTATGTGCATCTAATACATGTGAATATTTTGTTGTGATTGAATAGGAGATATGTATCTTTGTTTCTTTGTCTCTTTTCTCGATCCATGGACTTATAGGTATCCAAGATCCTAGGGATTTATAAAGGCTCAAGGTAAGATGAGTGGTGAACCACAATCTCATGCGAAACCCAGTGACAACAATGGGAGTATGACTTTCATTTGAGGATACACTTGGAGTAACATCAACATCATTGTTCTTAATGCTTTAATCTGTATTTTACTTAATAATTGTTACAGCCTGGTGCTTCATGGTATAACGGTTGGATCAAAAGACTATTGTTATGCATGTGGCTCGCAGAGGCTTTATTGTTTATTCATGTGCTTCCCACAACCCTATCTATATTAGATCATTTTCCACATGAATATGCTTATTATTTTCTTTATCTCATTTGTATGTGCAATTGCATGTGAATCTTCAACCATAGCCTATTTTCATCCATTGCAACAACCAACGATTCAAAGTAAACTAGAAAGGTACGACAAACATAAAATAAAATGAGTAAACAAAGTCTTGTAGACGTGTCTTATTATTTTCATACAATAATCATTTTCCAAGGTTCGATAAACCTAGGTCTACTAGGGAAAAAAGCTACTATACTGCATCTGTAATCCATATCGAAGTTATCACAACCTCAGATGACTAAGGACATAAACTTGGAGGAACCAAGTTAAGTACAAGGTTCCACAATCGAATCATGTATTTGATGACACATACATACAGTTTCTACATAGACTACTTATGAATATAAGTCGGCTAGTGATGCCTCTGCTAGGGAACCTAACCTAACCACTTCAATGTAAGAAGATGAATATGAAATATGATATTCTTGGTTTTTACAAGATGAATATGAAATATTATGTGCTTCGTCATTTCAAACATTGTGTGCATTGTAGCTTTATTTCTAACCTAGAGTTGGTTGCTTGCATTATCGAGGATACCAAAAGTTACTATTGACAAAGAAGTATTTCAAGATTCATGTCTTGTGCTATATTAGAATACAAAAAGGGCACCGATGAACCTATGATGCTTCGATGATGATGAGGAGAAGGTTGCATATATGAATTATATATTGGAAAAATATGATGTGTCCAAGACAACTTGCTATGATAAGATACGCTTAACTCAAAGAAACTTCCATGGTCGTTGTACTATGTTGCGTGAGAAGTGTTGTCTCAAAGATAACATGTGTGTGATAGTAGAAGTAAATATTGCTATGTTCCTACAAGTACATGGACTTGAAATGAGAGTGTTGGGTGGCACATACCAGCGGTCTTTTGAGACTATTAGTAGGCATCTGTCTACTGTGTTATCAGCCATCCTATCTCTAACTATGGAGTTCATCAAGCTTCTCAATCCTTCGGTCAACTCTTAAGATGAATACTTATGAAAGTGGTTTGCCATGCACTTGGAGCACTAGATGGGTGTCCTATTCATGTGTTTGTTAATGTTGCTAGCAAAGGGAGGTATAAAAAAACAAATATCACCCTAACACGCTAGTGCTAGGTGTGGTTTACTGGAAAATGAATTTTCTTTATGTTCTACATGGTTGGGAAGGCTCGACATCAGACTCGAGAGTGCTAAAAGATGTTATGGGAAACAATCACCAAGATGCATTTCATGTACCAAAGGGCACAACTCTTTATCTTGCCTTTTTATTTTTCGTATTTAATTTTTTGCTAACTTATTTACATGACAATAGGAAAGTACTACGTAGTTGATGTTGGCTATACAAATGGACCTTGATTGATTTGTATCTCCATTGATATCCTCTCGGTACCACTTGAGAAATATTGGGTTTCAAGTCAACAACAACCCCAAAAATGAAAAAGAGTTGTATAAATTGTGACATGTTCGTTCTAGAAATTTTATGGGGAGAAGTTTTGGCTTGTTTAAGAAAAAGGGCCATATTGCATTCTTGTTCTTTGTTTCACATATTAATACGAAACACCAAATGATGACTATTAAATAAATATTTGCATATTAGACTTACTAATGCATGTTGTGTGTTAACAACTATGCAAGGGATATCTGCAGCATGTGAGGGATAATTTGTTGTTGTAGAAAGTCAACCTTGAACTAGCATCTATGGCTCCTGTACCTGCAGACGATGCTACTTTAATTAGAAATGTCCAACAAAACGTTGCATGGTCCAATTTTAGGCATCAATGTACTGATAAGATATTTGTTGACTACCTTGTGGCGCATGGAGAACTAGGTGGAGTAGATAATTAGTGATCGATTAGATAGCTAGCTGATGGTGTCTTTTTGTGTGGTATTTTGTGTGATAACATACATGACTGTGATGATGCCTTTTCTATGATATTTTGTATATGCATAATCTTGAAACTAATATATATGATTTACCTTACTCCAACTTGCTCTTTTGTCCTTACTTCTATGAACATCCACTTATAAGTATGGTTGAACTAAAAGAAATAAATGTACTAGGAATAATCTTACATGGATTCTTGACATGTACACGACATTGTTTGTTATTCTTGTTGAGCATCACAACAACGGTGGCCATTCTCAAAGTGGTTGGAAGCCACATGTGACCAATGCTTGTATTAAGCATGTCCATGAGACATGTGATGTTGACATCATAACAAGAAGAACTAAAACAATCTAAAAGCATTGTGATCATTAGCAAGATGCTTTCTCCGAGTGGATTTGGATGGGACTGGGAAAAAGTACAACGATGGTTGAAAGTGACGAAACATGGTCTTGATATGTGGAGGTACTTAACACTAAATTTTATTTTTTTGGTTACTTTTGCAACTTCCCTATCATCTCTAATGTTTTTGTGTATTGTATAGGCTAACAAGGATGTATGTGTCTACACGACCAAGGTAGTGAAGGATTGGGAATCAATCGTCACTATACATTCAAAAGACCATGTGACTGGTGCATGTGCTAGGACAGGAGGCGAGTGTGTTCAAGAACACTACACACGAGTTGCTGAAGAATCACTCTAGGTTCCTCAGAAGAGGCAACACACTCAAGATGTTATCTTGTGCATAGTTGGACATACCAGGACATCTTTTGACGACGCTTTGAACATAGCTGAGACACTTCCTATGCCAAAGGCGAATTCTTCAACTAAAATCTTTGATGCACTAAATAATGTATTTTTTTGAGGATTGTGATATGCTTAGATATTATTGGAAGTTTATCATCAATGAGCGCTTGTTTGAAGCACTCATGGCATCCTCCAAGAACTTAAGGAAGCCATGGATCTTGACCTTGCCTTGATGTTTCTATTATGTGTGGTTGTTTTCACGAACTACCATTTACTTTGTTGTTTATGAATTTTTTTCTTGCCATGTGTGTGCTATGTGTAAGAGACATAAACTACCGAATTATGCTATTTGTTATAGACAAAAATATTTATTCATGTTGTAGTTGATGTTGGTACTTGAAAACTATTTTGTTTCATGCGTGTTGTTCTTGTGATCTTATTCAGATCATTTTAATATTATACTTATTTTTTAAATAATGTGTAAACATTCCAATATAGACATGCTATTTTTCTTACATGTTCACAAGTTTATATTGTCTAAACTCAACAAAACATACAGTCATGTGGTTTGTACATCCAAACATCAATTGGAACCCTGTGATTCCAACATCAAATACCAAACACACTCAAATCACTGAACTAAAATTATAAGTCATTTCCTTTCTGACTTGAATTTAGAATTCCCACTCCAATTCAATTCCAAGCCTAAACTCTACACCAAACATAACACGAAAGGAAAATAAGATTTTCAAAAGATGTCGTCAGGCATTTGTATTAACTACATATGAATGTTTATCTTTACTAATTCTGGGTGCTTGGTTGACTCGCACGCAATAAGAACATCATCAACATTACCCCATACAATTCGCCCACAAAAATAGCAATTTCTACCGAGGTGATCAATGTTGATGCATATTCATTGGAAGTGCCACTTGATTAGTGATGGAAAAGGAATTGCCAAAAAAAGCCAACTACGATAGCTTGTTTGAGTTATGGCAAATCATTAGCACAATTCCTATCGTCGTGAGCAACTAGGAAAGGTTTTTGAAAAAGAATTAGTATTGGGCATTTCAATACCAATTGAAAGTTTGAAAAATTATATGGAGGTTGCAGAAATTGTTACTAGAGATCTCGCTGACCGCCCGAGCAAGGCCGCAACTATGCATTGTAAAGGACAAAATGACAAGGTACTACCATATTTGTGCCACGTTTGTCAAAAAACTACCATCTTAGGGTTTTGTGACACATAAAACTCACTTTTGGGGTAGGGGTGTGACAGAAAACTCTAATTTGATGTGTTTAATCATTTAATAGACTTTCTGGAAGGTGGGGCCGCTATCAGTGTCGATGTGGCATGGGGTTGACAGATGGACCGAACGGCCGTTAGGGCGGGCTGAGAAAATGACAAGGAACCACCACATTTGTGCCACTCTGTCAAAAAACCACCACCTTAGAGTTTTGTGACACATAAAAACTACTTTTGGGGCGTCTCGGGTTGTTGATGGGCTAAGGGTTCGTGATGAAATAAGCTAGCTGCTGATGCAACATGTTAACTGAAGAAAGTGAGACTGAAGACTCGACTGTGAACCAACACGGCGGCACCGACTTTCATGGATGCTCCCGACCGTGGTGGTTTGCTGATTCGTCCGTGCCATAGCTCGTTTTGAATAGGAGACATAAGACTACAACGAGACACAAATAATAACTTCTAGGGTGGACGGTGCGCTCGGCTAGGACTCGATGAAGTTGAGGCCAGAGCAGGTTTGCAGTGCAGTCCGGCAGTGGTGCAACTCATCAGAGACAATGCTGAGGGTTCTGGTGTACATGGGTGTGCTGGGGAGGTACAGGGCGTCGAGGCCAACCTCCACATGCTCGTGGGAGCGCGTGGCGTGAACGGCGATGAGGTGTACATAGAGGTAGTTGTGGCGAGCAGCGTTGCAGCGAGAGCACTCGACAGAATGCTTGTAGGCGTTACGGCATAAGATGTTGTAGGAGGATAACTAGGGAGTAGAGGAGATCACCAGCGAGTCGTCGACATGGTGGTTGTAGTTTGAGGTGGTGACGATCTGCAGCGGAGCTGCCGTCCAGTTGCTTCTACATCTTGTTGGGGTCTAGCTCCTATGGTGACTCCGTCGAGCTTCGGCAATGGTGGTGCGTAAAGGGGGAGGTAGAGAATGTATGGGAATCATACGACGCCCCTTGATGACCTTGGTTAGCTTCACGCCAACGGGTAGACGTGTTGGGTTTGCAGGATAGAAAACAAAAAAATTCCTATGATATGAACAACTAAGCACCAAGATCTATCTACTAGATAAAAGCAACTGGTGGATATACATGCATAAACCCCCTTGCATTATTTTGATATTATATCTAAAACTAATTTCAGCGATTTGACCCAAATCAATTCCGGTGCTTATCGAAATAATCCCAGCACTTTCAAACCCACCTTTATAGTCACCCTATTACGGTGTGACCATTGATCTCATGGTCTAAGGATTAGATTACTTAGTATGTAATGTTCTAACAATGTAAACATAATAACTTTTCTTCCACTAATTTTTCAACTTCATCTTATGATGCCCTCATATCAATGTTAAGGTTTTTAATTTGGTATTAAAACTCAAACTTCTGCTCCATGTAGTACAGGACATCATTCACCCTGCCTTGTTTAGTTTCTGCAACCAAGTCCTAAAGCTTGCCCATTGCTTTCATCAGAGCATCAGGTCACATTGGATCAACCTAATACACATAATCACACTTATCTCCATCCTACATCAGTTAAGACAGACCAAAAATAAATGCTCACATACAAATTTTCTCACATAAAAAACACCATACAAGTTACCCCAAAAGTGGTTTTATGTGTCACAAAACCCTAAGGTGGTGTTTTTTTTACAAGAGTGGCGCAAAAATGGTGGTTTCTTGTCATTTCCTCAGCCCTCTCTAACGGTCATTCGGTCCGTCCGTCAACCTCGTGCCACGTCGGCACTGACAGCGGCCCCCACCTACTAGAAAGTTTGTTAAACGACTAAACACATCGAATTAGAGTTTTGTATCACACCCCTGCCCCAAAAACAGGTTTTATGTGTCAAAAAACCCTAAGGTGGTAGTTTTTTTAACAAAAGTGACGCAAATTTGGTAGTTCCTTGTCATTTTCTCGTTATAAAGAGAACATATACCCTCCTACCTAGTACCTACTGATCCTTTTTTTTTTGTTCACTTCAATGTGGATTGGTAACTTTGCAGCATGGATAATTTGGTACAATTTTTAAGGAGACATACTGCTATGTAGCTCAAGAAACATTTATACATCTACATAGTGAGTAGTAATGTAAAGCGTTTTGACGAGCTATTTTAGCCTGCCAAAACATGAGAATAAAGAAGTAGAACTGTAACCTGCATAATCGATTTGAGCAACGTACATGCTCGATTTTCAAAACCTTAGGTCACGTGAAGTATCTGTTACTTTTCGTGCTTAACGCCGGCCCGACCAGACGAGGCATCCGCGGCTCCCATCATAGGTTAAGTCAACCAAGCCGCAAATACCAGTACAGTAAGATTTGTCGATTAGTGAGAGTAAAACTCGGTTTTAAAGCATTTCCATTTGGGTTTTCGCACGCCGAAAATTGGCCCAGTCGTATTCTCAGAGACGTCGGTTTCCTCCAGATTCGGTCCAAAACTCGTCCGGAGATCACATGCCGTTCTTAGGGGCGCCGGGAACATGCTGGGAACGCCGGACGAAGCGAATTTGGCGGGAAAAAAAGATCCGGCGCATCGTCGTCATCCTTACGCCTCGGCTCCCGCGAAGGACCGCCGGACAATAATTGCCCGTCTCGTCGACCACGCGTCGGCGTAATGGCGCGCCACCGCCACCTCGACTTCCCACCGTTTCCCCTTTTCTCACCACGCCGATACACCCCTCTCGCATTCGCCGTCCGCCTCGGCCTATAAAACATGGCCACATCGCCGGTTCATAGCACACTCCCCCTCCACCCCACACCATCACGAACTTCGGCGGAAAGAAGCACTCGGCGAACAAGATGGCGGAGAGGTACCCCGACGACCCCGCGGCGGCGAACGGCTTCGGCCAGCGGACGCTCCAGCCCTGGGAGGCCCGGATGCTCCACGACGCCGAGTACATGGCGCCGCCGGACTTCCGCTGCCCGCCTGGGTGGAAGCTCAGCGCCGGCGGTGTGCCGGTGCCGGCGGTCCCTGCAAACGACGAAATGGTGGAAAAGATCCAGGCCGCCGTCGCGGCGATGCCAGATCTCGAGCTCGCCGAGGACCCCGGCAACCTCGCGCACTGGGAGCAGTTTTTGGTCAAGCGTCGCCTTGCTGAACTCGCCGCCCACCAGGGACCTCCAGGCTCGCCGCCGAAGCGCAACAACGCGGCGAGCTGCCGCCGATGGTGGAGCGTGCCTGGACGGACGCTCAACGCCGTCCTCGAGCACATCCACGCCGGCAACAACCCCCGGTTGGGCTTCCCGGGTTCGCCGACGCCCGCGGCGAGGGCCAGGCGCCAACCTCCGGCGAACTGGCTGCCCAGGAGGATGAGCAGCCTCACCTCCTCCTCCTCCACCGCCTCGTGCTCGTCCGGATCGGCGCCTGCGCAGTTGCCGCGTAGCAGTGGCGAGGTTTATCGGCCCATCAAATGGGAGGCCGAAACGCTGGTGTTCTCGCCGCCGAGGACGCGCTCGCGGGGAATCGTCACATCGTCGCCGACCGGTCGGCTTCGCCTGCGCCAGCCGAAGCCGGAGCCTGGGGACTGGGGCATGGCTATCGACGAGGACTCCATCGCCATCAAATTGGCGATTGCGCGTTTTCTGCACGACGCTGTGCCACCACCGCCGATGCCGGAGCCGAATATCCTCGCCTGGTCCAGGACGGACTAGGAGCAGGAGGAGGCACGCCGCGTTCAACGCCAGCAGGAGCAGGCCGAGCGCCAGGCCAGAGCGCGCCACGAGCCCGCCTGCCAGAGCGCGCGTCTTGTCGTCCTCGACGACGACGACGTCGGCCTTCGTACCAGCCGTGGAGGTACGGCGACGCAGGCGAGGGCAGCTCGCGCCTCCGCAGACGCCGAGCCACAACGACGACGACGACGGCAAGAAACCCGGACTACACCAGCTTCTACCGCAACTTCAGCATGTGAGGCGACGTCCGATGGCATCGATATCGGCGAACGGCATCAACATCGGCCTCGGCATTTTTTTAAGTCTAGATGATGTAATATTATGAATCCGTTCGCTATTAAATAATCGTCTATATTTGCCAAAGTTTGCCAAGTTTTCTTAAATTTTGTCAAACACGGGAACATGGCTGGGAAGCATGCCGTTTCCAAGCCAAAAATTCGTTTCGTCCGGCGCTCCGGATTTAGACCTATAATGCTCCGGATTTAGACCTAAAAACAGTCCGGCGCTGTAATGTTCCGGATTATAGACCTAAAAACACCGAACGAGAGTGGACATACTCTTGCGGGTCGAGCGACAGTCCAATTGCAGGGCGCTCACGGCAAGGCGAATAGTCGGACTCGGGACAACGACAGCCTTGCCTTTTCCGTGGAGATTGCAGACTTCGCTGGCTAGGTTTGCCTCCTACCGAGCATTCCCTTGGACTTCTTCTTTTTCCGACAATAGACTACTATGCCACTTTGCGGTGCCTCGTGGGACGTGCTTACGGCGTGTTAGGCTTCCAAGCACTCACTAATGCTGATGTCTACTTGTTGGATGTCTTCGTATTGCGCCACAGATTGTTTTGCAAGAGTAACTAGTTACTCCTCTAGTGCATAATAATTGTCGTTGAATCGGATATATTTAGCATAAAACAAGTCTAAATCCATTCGATTTTGCGACAATTAATATGGATCGGATGGAGTAGATTACATCGCAGACATATATTCAATCCTCAATTTCTTTTACAGTAGTATTAGTAGTACTTTCTCTGATCCAAATTAGTTGACTTATGTTTGTCTAGATTCAAAGATATCTAGTACTAAAATAAGTATAGATATATTCAAATGTAGATAAATTTCAATCAACTAATTTGAATCGGAGGGACTACATATTTTTGTTAGACTTATATGCTTGATCTCCCTTTTGCTATTCAGGATCAGATATTTTGAGAGGCACATGTGTCAACTCAAACTTAATGCAATTAGTTGGGTCAGCTGCTGGAACAATCAAAAGGGTGTAGGTATGGGGACCAGAAGCTCGTCCTAATCTTTCCTCAGGGTGATTCAAACGGCACGAGCAACAGCAGGACGTGCTGATTGCAGATTCGACCCTCACGAACGAGCCGCACGATTGGAATTGGAGCGGAAGAGAGCAGGTGGTTCCGCAGTGCACGTAACCTCAACACGTGCTGCGCGTACGGTTGCAGGTCGATGCACTGTCGGAGGACATAAAGAGCATCACCACTCGGTAAGCTAGGGTGTGTTCGGTTTTCATGGTTCATTCTATTTAGAGGGGCCAGTTTCGTTCTTGTGTTCGGTTAGAATAAAAATATGTAATTGAATGATTTCATTCTATATTTGATTGGAACAAAAAGGTAGAATAGAATGGTTATGTACTATGTTTGAGTGCATTTAGCAAAAAGATGACAAGAGAATAGAAAGAGTTAGAAGGTTTGGGTGGCTTTAGCATAGAAGAACGGACAGGTTCCACTGATTTGAAGGAATGTGTGAGTTCTGTATTAGAGGGAATATTCTATTTTGAGGAACCACATCGTTCCATTCCATTTCTCAACCGAACACTAGAACAACTCTCATGTTTGGAACCATTCCATTTCATTCCATTTCGTGACCTCAACTGAACACACCCTAAAGCCCCCAAATGGCTATGGGATTGCCGGCACACAAAATCACGTCCAACCCATCCCCTAGATCTTTTTTCACGCCAGCGCGCCTCATTTTGTTATCTGGCGCCCCCAAACCAAACCCTACCCACAGGAAGCTAGCGGGGGCGTTTGATGGAGCTAAAAAGGACGGGCCAGCCCTGGCAGTGGGAGAAAGCTTCGTTCCTGCTCTTCCCGTCACCTCCCGCTCTGTCTTTCCACGCTTCCCCCGCTATATCTAGGCGCCCTCCCTCCCTCACTCCCCCTCACCGTCGCCACCGCCGCCATGGAGAGGCCCGACCTCAATTTCTACGAGGTTGTGATGTTCGCCCACTACGACATCCTCGTGCCGCCGCACGTGAGGCTCCCGGCCGACTTCAAGCTCAGCTACGCCAGTGTGCCCGTGGCGCCGCCCTTGCGTGGCACCGAGTTGGCCATGCAGATCGAAGAGCGCCATCATGAGCTGCTGGAGAAGAAAAGGGCAATGGCCCGGTACACGCCCACGAGCGCGTATAGGCCGAAGCAGTTCAAGAAGGAGCGGGCGGTGGAGCTTGCGCCGTGCCAAGCTCACCGGCGGCAACTCACCCGTATCAGCGCGACCCTAAAGGGAGGCAGCGCTTCTAGGCAGTGGCCGGGCGTACGATCTACACCGCTATCGACAAGGCGCGCCGACAAGCCTACGCGGTGTGCCGTGAAGAATTCATGAGAAGGGCGTAGGTCGTCGGGATCGTCGACCTCAATTCCGACACGGAAGGGGAGGACAGAGACGTGGTGGACGGTGTCGATGATGAAGACGACGACAATGGTAGTGGAAGCAGCATAATCGTTAGGATGGCAAACTACCTTAAATCACCTTTCATTTATCTATGTATGTGATAAATGAATATGTAAATAGACGATCCTATTGGAAGTGTCGCTGGAAACACTCTCCCACCCTAAACAAAGAAAATAGCAGGCGTCCCCCACACGGGCAAAAAAAAGGCCACGCTGGATGGCATATGGGGGGAGGCATCACCACCGGTCTTGTCCGTTTGGATTGGCCGACGGCCATTTTGGTTTCTATCTGTTTAGGTCAGGGGTGCTCAAAGGGTGAGACCCATTCTGGCCGAACATGACCTGGGCTCGCCGGTTTTAGACAGATTTAAACGAATTGAGAACAATTACATAAATTTAAATAGTTTACAACCAAATACATAATATAGGTCCGAAACAAATATAGTTTACGGTCAAACATAACAAACAACAAGAGAAAGTATGACCTCATGCCTAGCGGTTGCCGATGTGCGCTCATCAATCAAATCCTTTTGTAGTTGGGTGTACGTAGCGCGATCACATATCTCCTAGTGCATATGGAGGAACTCGTCGGAGGTTGTTAGCCCTGGCGTCATCTCGACTAGGTCACTGCTTACTCAATATGTTGAGCTCGTTGGGGAACCCCAAGAGGAAGGTATGATGAGTATAGCAACAAGTTTTCTCTCAGTTATGAAACCAAGGTTATCGAACCAATAGGAGCAAGAAAACACCTCCAAGGTGTTGTTTCCAACTTGAAATCCTGCACAACACACTTTGCCCCCAACTCAGTGAGGTTATCAATCTCACCATTTTTGCTGAAAACAAAGAATTAAACGTATTGTGTGAAAGATAGTAATTGCTTGCAGAAAGTAAACAGAAAACAATAAATAGCTTTGTAGATTGATGGTAAAAGAAAGGACCAGGGTCTATAGTTCACTAGTGGTGATTCTCCTTAAGATAGATGACATGTTGGGTGAACAAATTACAGCGGGGAAATTGACAAACATCGAGAAAGCATACATGCATATACTAATCATCTTGACTCCTATGAGATTTGATTGGGCATTACAACATTATACATATACTGTAATCCAACTGCATCTATGACTAATAATCCACCTTCAGGTTATCATCCGAACCCTCTCCAGTATTAAGTTGCAAGCAACAGATAATTGCATTAAGCAAAGTGTGTAAAGTAAACAATATGATTGTTCTATGAATAAAGGATTGCTGTTTTCTCTCTAGTAGCAACAACGCATCTAGTACCTTAGAGATTTCTATCACTTCCCTAGATTACTAGAGGCATGAACCCACTATCGAGCATAAATACTCTCTCTTGGAGTTGCTAGCATCTACTCAGCCACGATAGCTACTAACAACGGAGAGCATGCAAGATCAGAAATAACAAAGACATGATAGAATCAAAAATCAATCTGAAATAACATCTCAATATCCATCGGATCCCCGCAAATACAATATGTATGATTACAAATAGATGATCTTGATCATGAACGGAGCTCACAAGATATAAACATGGTAGCACAAAGGAGAAGAACCAACCATCTAGCTACTACATAGACATGTAGTCCAGAGATGAACTACTCACGCATCACACCGGAGGCAGGCATGGTGATGAAGAAGGCCTCCAGGGTGAATTCTCCCATCCGGCAGGGTGCCGGGAAAAGCTTCAGATACCGCTCGATCTAGGGATGGAGATGACAGTGGCTACAGACTCTTTCGTGGAATTTTGATCGGGTACTTAGGGTTTCTGTATCGGAGGTTTCTTATAGGCGAAAGGGGAGGCCGAGGGGGTGCCCGAGGCGGCCGCACCACCCCCTGGCGCGGGCCAGGCCTTGCCGCATAGCCAGGTGGTGTGGCTGGCCCCTGGCCCTCTCCGTTTCGTCTTGTGGCTCCATGTTCCCCTCGGAGAAATATTGACTTTGGCTTTTGTCCCGTCCAATTTCGAGAATATTCATTTTCTGACTTTCCTGAAACCAAAAACAGCAAAAAACAGACAACTGGCACCGTGGCATCTTGTTAATAGGTTAGTCCAAGAAAGTGTATAAAAATACTCCAAAGTGTGTACAAAACATAAGAAAGTAGATATAAAACAAGCATGAAACATCAAAAATTATAGATACGTTAGGAACATATCAACATCCCCAAGCTTAACTCCTGCTCGTCCTCTAGTAGGAAAGTGATAAAAATAAAGAATAATTTTTGAGGTGACATGCACCATTATAATCTTGATCAAGGCATTTATAAAACATTGAAAGCTAGGATCATAGTACTTTAACATAGTATGAAAGGTATAGTTCTAACAATAAGACATAGAAACTATGTTGTAGCATGAAAAGGTACAAACAAAAGATTCATGAATAACAATGCTTTGCAAGACGTTTGTTTGTTTCACATATAAAAAATATAATGAGAATGGTATTCGGCTTGTACCTCATAGAGTAGCAAAACAAAAATGCATAGGACACCTTCAAAGTTCACAAGGATGACTAGATACAAATAGTTCAAGAACAAGCAATATCAACATTATGAATCAATCAATAAGTCTTGGAACAATGCATATTAAACTAAGAATGGCCACTATGCTCTCTTAGTATGTGCATAAAGATAGAAGGTGGAGACTCAACATAAAAGTAAAAGAAAGGCCTTCATAGAAGGAAGCAGGGATTTAAGTCTCATAAAGAGCTTCCAAAAATTATGGTACTTATTAGCTTTCAGCTCTTATTACTCCTATCATAAGCATCTTGAAGTGATTAAGGTTCAAGTGAACAAACTATGGAGTATATGCTTGACAAAGTATAAGTTGGCAATCTCATGTCCCTTGAATACGAGGGCCGCTCCTCATGCTACTCAAGTTTAGTTACCGGTAAGTTATTGTCATAGTAAGTACATGTGTATCATAGAGAACCGCCAACGGGGTACCCCTTGCCCGATGATACGGAAGAATGCCCATATCAAAATAACAAGGCAAGCAGACAATGAGCATCTCAGCAATCTTCTTATTTACCATGGAAAAATGGTGCGTTTTTCTCTCTTTCCTCTTTTCTCATCTTTTTTTTTCTTTTTTCTCAATCTCTATATCTTTTTTTATAAGAAGAATGCTTCATAGATTGCCCATTATGGTTACGTTGGAGGTTTCCACCTTGATTAGGCATGGATTAGACCAGCGGCCTAGGCGTTTCTCTAACACACATACATAACTCCATGGACTTACAAGACCCCCTTTCATTTCACACCGACGACATCCATAAACAAAAGAGCATGATATGAATTGGGTACAATGTACAAGTGCAATGTTGAAAGCGTTCCCCATGACAACATGGTTCTGCTAATTCCCAATGTATAAGTGCAAGCATATACAACTTACATTACACAATGGTTCAAGTTTATTAGGGGCAAGAAAAGTGAAGTGTGCCATCAAGTTCTTGCGAGCTTCAATCACTAATTTTCACATAACAAGTTTAATTCAGAAGGTAGATAAAAACATTAATATACTTGTAATAGCAAATGCTAATAGGTAGGTATGGTGGACTCTTTGGAATAACTTGGTTTTATTTGGAGTTGGATGCATGAGTGGAACTCATACTTGGTTATGGAGGCTAGCAAAAGACTGGGAGCGACCAACTAAGAGAGCAATAATGGCCATAATCATCCAAAGTGACAAAACATCATTAATTAAAGCATAAAGTGATATTACAAGTCGAAAACTAAAGGATCATAGAGGCTATAGTGACTTGGGATAGTCTTAACATGGCGTGAGCATGCGCCAAGTCAACCCAAATAAAGCATCAAAGGAGAATACCACAATACTATGCTTTAATATGCTAAAACAACGCATGATTCTTTCAAGGCACATTAAGCAATCTAAATTGTTTATAACATGTTATGCTACAGCAAAAATTACTAAGCATAAATCCAAAACAATATCAAGCATGACATGACAAAGCATAGGCCATAGTCAAAAACAAGCTCCTTTTTACCACTTAAGCATGCACTTTTCTACTCTTTTCCAATCCAAACCAACTTATTTGAAAACTAATGCATGAATGAGGGGGTCCAACCAATTTATTCAAGCAAACTAAGCAAATAAAAAACAAAAACAAAGACGCTCCAAGAACAACACAACTGTGCACGAAACAATAAAAATGAAGTGTTTGGAAGAAAACCTGAGATTTTTATTGATGAAGAAGGGGATGCCTTGGGCATCCCCAAGATTTGACGCTTGTTCTTCTTGGATATTTCTTGGGGTGACACGGGTGACATCCCCAAGATTGAGCTTTAGTCCATTCTTCATCTCATTCCATTACTCTTCCCTACACCTGAAATTTTTCCTTCATACAAAACTTCACACAAATTTCATTAGCAACATTAATGTACTCAAGATAATAAGTCTTTCAGTCTCAACACAAGTAAAACTTCCATTAAAACATAAGATACTGTAGCAATTCCCTCAAAAATCTCAATTTTCCCAAAAAGAACCCAAAAAGGAATCAATAAGAAGCAAATGCTAATGATGGCAGAAATCTGTCAAAACAGGCCAGCAGGTAAAAACCGATTTTTTCGAAGACCTTCTGTTGCTCAAATCGAAAAGTGTTGAACTAACGAAAGTTTAATAACAACCTGGGGCAGAAGCACAAAAAATTACAGCTCAAACTGACGTACAGAGATTTCTCACGAATTTTTACAACGAAGCACAAAAATCTGTTTCGGGACAGCAACTTTCCCAAGCATTACTTCTCTATCATTAGAGGTTACTCTTGGCACAAAAACCACCCAAAAATGATAAGGATAGGTTATTACTGAATCAACAACTTCCAAGACTCAACTAAAACTTTTGGGTTATCTCCCAATAAGTACTTTTCTTTAACGCCTTTAAGTTAGGCATAAGAAGCAAGAAAAGAATCAAGTATTCTCAAATGAAGAAGCATTAAGATTGATATCAGAAATATCTTCAACAAGGCAAGGTATCTCATACAAATAGGTTCTAGAGGATCCTCTCTCAATGCTATTAGGTTCACTATTTTCATCAAACGGGTTTTCAGGAACAATCCAATCAAAATTCTTTTCTAAGGCTTCATGCATTCCTACAAGTTTAAAAGGTATTGGTATTTTAATTTCCTCCCCATTAGGTTCGGTTTTGTCCATCTTTTTTCGTGTACCAATAACATCTACACATGAGCCTAGCATATTAAAATGATCAAAGACTTTTCTAGCTTCCTTAGCAACATCATAGAATTTTTTAAGCAAGGTTTCTAGAATAAAATCTCTCTTTTCAGGGTCCTCAATTTCTTTAAGTTTAAGAAACATTACTTGCATTATGGGGTTAAGGTTAACAAACCTAGCTTCCAACATGTGAACTAAAGAAGATGCAGCAATTTCATAATTTGGAGCAAGTTCTGCAAGGGATCTATCCTCAATATCCTCATGCTTACTAACATGATTAAAGAATTCTTCAATATTATCTTTTCCAATTATAGAGCCACTACCTATTGCAAGGTCTTTTAGGGTGAACTTGGGGATCAACATGGTGAGCTAAGAACAAGGAAACATTTTTTTATGTTTTTGATAAAGAAAGCAAACTAGTACAACTAATTTTTGTGTGTTTTTGATAAAGAAACAAGCAAACAAAGTAGAAATAAACTAAGTAAAACAAATAAAACAAAGTAAAGAGATTGGTTATGAGGGACTCCCCTTGTGAAGATGTCCTTGACTCCCCGGCAACGGCGCCAGAAAAAGTCTTGCTTACTCAATATGTTGAGCTCGTTGGGGAACCCCAAGAGAAAGGTATGATGAGTATAGCAACAAGTTTTCCCTCAGTTATGAAACCAAGGTTATCGAACCAATAGGATCAAGGAAACACCTCCAAGGTGTTGTTTCCAACTTGGAATCCTGCACAACACACTTTGCCCCCAACTCAGTGAGGTTATCAATCTCACCGTTTTTGCTGAAAACAAAGGATTAAACGTATTGTGTGGAACATAGTAATTGCTTGCAGAAAGTAAACAGAAAACAATAAATACCTTTGTAGATTGATGGTAAAAGAAAGGACCAGGGTCCATAGTTCACGAGTGGTGATTCTCCTTAAGATAGATGACATGTTGGGTGAATAAATTACAGCAGGGCAATTGACCAACACCGAGAACGCATACATTCATATACTAATCATCTTGACTCCTATGAGATTTGATTGGGCATTACAACATTATACATAGACTGTAATCCAACTGCATCTATGACTAATAATCCACCTTCAGGTTATCATCCGAACCCTCTCCAGTATTAAGTTGCAAGCAACAGATAATTGCATTAAGCAAAGTGTGTAAAGTAAACAATACGATTGTTCTATGAATAAAGGATTGCTGTTTTCTCTCTAATAGCAACAGCACATCTAGTACCTTAGAGATTTCTATCACTTCCCTAGATTACTAGAGGCATGAACCCACTATCGAGCATAAATACTCTCTCTTAGAGTTGCTAGCATCTACTCAGCCACGATAGCTACTAACAACGGAGAGCATGCAAGATCACAAATAACAAAGACATGATAGAATCAATAATCAATCTGAAATAGCATCTCAATATCCATCGGATCCCCGCAAACACAACATGTATGATTACAAATAGATGATCTTGATCATGAATGGAGCTCACAAGATCTAAACATGGTAGCACAAAGGAGAAGAACTAACCATCTAGCTACTACATGGACCCGTAGTCCAGAGATGAACTACTCACGCATCACACCGGAGGTAGGCATGGTGATGAAGAAGGCCTCTAGGGTGAATTCTCCCCTCCGGCAGGGTGCCAGGAAGAGCTTCAGATCCCTCCCGATTTAGGGATGGAGATGACGGCGGCTACAAACTCTTTTGTGGAATTTTGATCGGGTACTTAGGGTTTCTGTATCAGAGGCTTCTTATAGGCGAAAGGGGAGGCCGAGGGGTGCCCGAGGCGGCCGCACCATCCCCTGGCACGGGCCAGGCCTGGCCGCGCAGCCAGGTGGTGTGGCCGTCCCCTGGCCCCTCTCTGTCTCGTCTTCTGGCTCTGTGTTCCCCTCGGTCAAATATTGACTTTGGCTTTTGTCCCGTCCAATTCCGACAATATTCATTTTATGACTTTCCTGGAACCAAAAACAGTAGAAAGCAATCAACTGGCACTGTGGCATCTTGTTAATAGGTTAGTCCAAGAAAGTGTATAAAAATACTCCAAAGTGTGGACAAAACATAAGAAAGTAGATATAAAAAAAGCATGGAACATCAAAAATTAGAGATACGTTAGCAACATATCAGTCACCCTCGAAATCCCATCATTACCATGGAGTGTATTATCACGCTCGTCCTCAACGATCATGTTGTGCATGATCATGCAAGCGTTCATCACCTCCCACATAGTCTCATCGCTCCAAGTTAAAGTAGGGTGTCAAACAATGGACCACCTAGACTGGAGCACACCAAATACCTGCTCCACATCCTTCCTAGTAGTCTCTTACTCCTTGGCAAACCTTGCGCATTTCTAATCATCCGGCTCATGAATGGTCTTCACAAGGGTTTTCTAATCTGGGTAGATGCCATCAGCAAGGTAAAACCCTTTGTCATATGCATGATGCCCGATTTCATAGTGAATCAGTGGAGCATTGCCTTCCATCGGCCTAGAGGGATCGCTGGAGCACATTAATATCATTGTTGGAACCTTTCATGCCAAAGAAAGAGTGCCATATCTATTGTCGTGGAAATGGCCACTGGCAGTGATCAATTGTTTCGTGAGGAAGAGTTGGCGGCCATCTGCGGTGCGAGATGGGGGTGGATGCACATGTGTTTACCCAGGTTCGGTGTAGCATCCCAATTGTCTAACAATTGTAATGCTACTTGTCCTAGTAAGATATTGGCTACTTCATATATATTATTATTGCATCATAATTATATCATGCTCATGTCATCATGCCACCTTGCATTTGAGCATCATATAAATCCCTTTTTCTTTTGGTTCTTCTATCATATGCATTATTAATTGTATCTGCCTCTTGATATTGTATTTGGTTATTGATATATTGTTCAATGCCCAAGTTGAGTTGGGGGCATATCTTTTGTTTCAATTCCATCATCTTTCTTTTCCACCACTTTATAATTCCACCATCCTACTAGTTCATGAGCTTGTTGTCTTTATTTTGGTTTTATCTAGCTCACGGGCAATAGGGTGGATCTAGTCCTTTAAATTTCCTTTGCTTGGCTTTATTCCACTTCTTGGAAATGCATGAGAATAATGCCATAATATTATTATTGATTTCACAAAATAAATCATGGCATTATTATTTTGCATGGGCCATGCACAATTCTTCACCACCTTTTTACTCCATTGGTTTTTCTTTGAATTTAATGGATCCTATCTTGGGAGACCATCTCCTACCATTCCACCATCTCCTTAGTCTCACTCACATCTCTTTCTTTTATTTTATTTTCTACATGTATGTTCATATGTGACCCTTTCCACCTATTTCTGTTCTTCCTCTTTCTTTCTTGTTTCTCCTCCACATTGTCTCAAGCAAGATCAAGCTTCATTTTTGTTCTTGGTTTGGCCTCATAAACCAAATTCAAATCTAATACCTAATAAAACCTAACCTAGCTTTTCCATCTCTCTCTCTCTCCAACTTTCTCCTAAACCCAAAGTCTCTCTCTCTCTCGGCCAAGCCCACCAGCTCCATCGCATGCCCTCCCCTGGTCCCCTCTCTTCCCTCAGCCAAAGCATCAAGAAAGAGAGAAGAAGAAGTCACCGAGACCTTTCCCTTTACATTGCCAAAAGTGGAACACCCCATGTGCCTTCCCCTCTCTCCCTTCTCACGTCCACCCCCTAGCACCACCTCAGGTCGAGGCCAGCAGCCCCAGACTCCCCACTTTCCTCCCTCCTTCCTCCACCTGACGTCCATAGCCACCGCCTGACAGAAACCCTAGCCACCTCGGCCAGATCAGAGACCTGCGCGTCTTGGGGTTCTCCAAGCCAGCCAGGAGCGCCGACGAGCTCGTCTGCTTCCTCTTCTTCTCCTCGTACCAGCCCGGTACCACAACCTCGCTAGAGCAAGCCGTGCGTCGCCGTGCACCGCCACAGCCCGAGACCGCCGTCCACGAGCCCCGCGCCAGATCCCCTCCACCTCCGCACGAACTGCCACGCCAGCGACACCACGGTGAGCTCCTGCACCTCCCAGACAAGGTCTTCCCCTCCTCCTGCGCCGTAGCCCCGCCGCGCTCCGTCGAGCAGCCTGCGTGCACCGCCGTGCGCCGTGCTCTGGCAGACAGCCGCAGCAGCTACCGACCGCCTCTGTTCCCCGCCGTGTTCCGCACGCCTTGTTCCTCCTCCAGTGATGCCACCTGAACGAAACTTGTAGACCGATGTCCCCTCTTTGTTTTTCGTTTTTGTGGCGACACGTTTCATCCACCGGAGGCATCGCCACCGTCGTCGGAAGACAGCCAGATCCGCCGCCGGCAGCACGCTGTCTGTCAGCGCGCACCAGCAGCAGTTGCCGTTTTGCACATGACCCCCTCCCCTTTTTCCCGCCTAAACCCGCAGTCCTTGGGACCCCACCCGTCAGTCCCGGTAACAATCTTGCAAGAAAACCCCCGCGCTCTGGAGATTACCCGCCCGCGCAGCCTCGGACAGCCCACGTGTCACGCCCCTGCTGGGTGACGCGCGCGCGTGGCCCCGCAAAGCGTGACCCCACCTGTCAGCGATTGCGGCTGGGAGAGGCCCGGTGAGAAAAGTCGTCGGCGCGTCTTTCCGCGCGCTCAGCGCTGACCC
This sequence comes from Avena eriantha, assembly GCA_910589775.1. Taxonomy (NCBI): domain Eukaryota; kingdom Viridiplantae; phylum Streptophyta; class Magnoliopsida; order Poales; family Poaceae; genus Avena; species Avena eriantha. Next base: position 527,344,346 of record OU342742.1, on the reverse strand, counting down.
ACCCGTCAGTGGCTGGGTCTGAGTTCTCCTGGGTATAAAAAGTATTATCCAGTGTCTGTTTTAATTAAATCTTTTTCAAAATGATTTAAATTCAAATCCAATTCAGATTCAAATAATTTTCAAAATACAAATCCAAATAATACATATAATATATGTTTTGGAATCAGAAAAATGTGAGGAATTCAAATATGCCCTTCAAAATATGTTTTGATCACTTTAAATTCTCGAGATGTTTAAAATTACAATAAAATGCCCTCTTCCTTAACTAATTAATAACTTTTGTTTTATAACTCCAAATTTGACAAATAATATGTCTAAATCGATCAGCGCGACGAGCCCGTTCTATCTATGCAGTCCTTGTTCTGAGTTGAAGCATGCATCATGTTGTAATTTAAAACCTGAACTGTTTATGACAGTAAAACTTGGGTAATTAAATAATAAAGTACTTTATTTCTTGTATCCACACCTCACCTTTGCCATGCTACTTTAATGCCATGCAAATTGTGCATCATTCATCATGGCATGCTTGATTGCTTGTCGCATTTTAATTCCTATGCTTGTGCACTTCATTTATGTTGGCCTTGTTTGTTTGGTTCTTCTTTGAATAGACGCCCAGCAGGAGAATTACCAGGATTCACAGGAGTATTACCCAGATCCATCTCCCGCTTCAACTGAGCTGCCAGGCAAGCACTACCACATGCTTGCATACATACAGTACCTATTGCCTCTATCTTATTCGTGCATCATGGAGTCGCGATTGCATTAAATTGAATCCCAAGTACTGCATAGCCTTTATTTTTAAACCCCACCGAAGCTTGTTCCTCCATCCCATGAGCCATTACTACAGGAGTTGTTTGAGCCATGCGAGTCGTAGAAAAGCATGTGTAGGGTATGTGAGTGTCTGAGGAATAACGAGGTACCTAAACAACATAACCTGAGTAGTAATGGGATAACTAATGAAAGAGGCACCAGTGAGCAATATCTGCTATTTGGTTTTTCATGCTCACTTGTGTCCCGTAGGACCCCGAGTACTTGATTCCTGTTCCTTGCCTATTCGCACTATCCACATCCGGGAGGCCTTATGGACCCCCCTGAGCCAGAGCTTGATTCATTCTTATTTCTTGGGACCACAATTAGTTTGGGGCTTTATTACTATCATGTACTTATGCCATGCTACTGCTTTATTTAAGATTGTGCGCGGAGCACCTTTACTGTTTTGGATCATGACATGTTTTCGCTGTATCGACAAGCCCAGTCACATTTTCGGGTTCCCAGTCGTTTACCGCCGTCCACACAAACCTTGGGTCCGTCTCGGAGCCGGCCAACTTCGTTGCGGGTAGCTTAATGGGGTGGCCCCCTGAAATATTTCTGAATCCTGTGATTGCTTTGTCGTGAACGCCTCGTTGGGTTTTGATTTGGTTTTTCCGAGGTTGATCGAGTGTGTGTTGCTATTCGTGCACCCCTGCAGGGTAAATCTTTCTGAAAGCCGTGTCCGCGGTTATGGACGACTTGGAGCACAATTTCTCGATCATAGACAAGTATAATTAAAGTACCGCTTTTAAATTGACTAAGTGCTTGACTAGTAAATAGTGCAATACTCATGGAATGGTTAATAAAACTGCCAACGGATGATGGGGGTTGTTCGTCCGCTTCCTTGTTGGTAAGCGAGGAGGAGGATGGATCTGTTAATTGTACTGTTATAACTGTTGTTCTTAATTCACGGACTTCCGTCCATCATTGGATAGGCGGAAGGTTAGCGAGTATCTGTAGAATTGTAGGTATTATCTTTTGCTGCAATTGCATCACCCCAGGTTGTGTCCCCTTTAGCGGCATAAAGACTTGTTGAGTACCCCTAGGGTCTCACACGATAAATTGTTTGATTCAGATGAACAGGTGTACTCGCAAGATGGATACTGGGTGGAAGAGACAGATGATGTTGGCAACGATCATTCGGTGTAGAGATTCCGGGAACGGGGATCCGTGTGATCTGTGGGCGGGATGTGTTTATTTATGGGGCATCTTATGCCGATTTGCTTCTTATCTGTACTCGGATCTTGTTTTCCGCTTCTGCCTGATACTCTGATGTGTGATGTATGAGGAGCTATCCTAAATTATTATATCTATCTAGGACATTTGGATCTTGCCGTATGGCGTTGCAATATTTCTATTTATTTTAGATGGAATGGCTCTGAGGACTGTTGTATGTGGCTTGCATACATACTCATTTGTGTATGTAGTTGATCCCTTCGCCTGCCGATTACGCCGCTCGTTCTTGTCCCGTTGTCTGGAAGTGGTTAGGACGGCCGAAAGGTCTACCGTGAGTGGCCCTGGGCCCCACCGTACTATTTTAACCACTTTCGTTCATTCAGGCATTAACTAAGAGCGTAATTCACCGAGGTAGTTACAATTGGTATCAGAGCCATCCCGCCCTTCAGGGTCTCAGCCAAAATGGTCGTTGTCAGTCTAGCAAATATTTTGGTAGTTATGTATACTAGGGAAAAACAAACGTGAGAGTAGGACTGCTTCCATTTTTCTTCTTACCACCCACCCACCCTTTTCTGGTAAGGAAGTGTAACGTTTTCAATCCTCTTCTAAAATTCAAACTAGGATTCACGTGTTCTGGGTTCCGTAGTACCATAGGTTGTGTTTGTGTTTGTGTGTGTGCGTGTGTGTGTGAATTCCTTGTCTATCTGTTGCATCAAATGTTATCACTATCTGCCTTTTGGTTATCAACTGTTGGTACATTCCCTACCGACAGTCCTTTGTAAACCGATGCGATCTACTCTGATTCGTTGTATACCGATGCGATCTATCTTACTCTTTGTTATCCGATGTTATCTTGTTGGGGTGTTCTCTTTCGTAGTTACCAATCTTTAGGTTCATCTAAGAAGAAGGTGTTGGGATATGTGTTTTACTGATTCATGTGCGGAGTAATGATTTGAGTGCGGGATGGAGTCGCGACCATACCACTACTCTTGTCATTTGCTTTTGTATATTGAACTAGTAGAGTTACTAATCTTGATTCGTTAAGTGGTTTTGCGCATATAGTGGTATTTTAATGCCGAAATTTGCGGAACATTTTTCTTTGTTAGTTGTGTACCACACTCCTTGTTCAGTCGTGTGTGTTATGTTTAGTATCTTCTAGTTGCCTTGAACTTTGTTGATATTTTAATATCATCTCAGTGAATTGCATTCTTTAATCTTGATTAATTCCATTTTGGTACTATTTTGGATTATTATCATTCTCCATTATAGTACTGACTTGTGTTTTATATCAATCACAGGATGGCACCACCACGCCGTTCTGAGGAGGACATACCACCTGAACTTGGGGCCGCTTTGGCAAGTATTGCAAATGCTTTGGGCACTATGCAGCAGAACCAGCAGCGCTTCGAGGAAAGTGTCAGGAGGAATGAGTTTGCTCCGCTACCTCCACCTCCCAAGCGAGGAGACATCAAGAGTTTTCTCAAGTTCAACCCACGCCAATTTGAGGTGTCTGATCAGCCACTTGATGCGGATGATTGGCTTCGTGAAGTGTCAAGGTTGCTGATGACTGCGGATGTTCCCGAGCAAGAATGGGTCAAGTGTGCTACTCACCTTCTGAAGGGAGATGCAGCTCTATGGTGGGAAAATTACCTCAAGGCAGATCTCTCTGGTTTTCAGCCTACTTGGGAGCGGTTCACTACTGCTTTCAAAGAGAAATATCTGTCAGAAATTGTCATGGAAAGGATGAAGGAAGTGTTTCTCAACCTCAAGCAGGGCACTGATAATGTCAACACCTACATCAGGAACTTCATGAACCTTTCTCGTTATGGTGGCGATGAGATCTCTGATGACAAGAAGAAGCAAAAGAGGTTTCGGCAAGGCCTCAATGCTTCCATCAAATATGCTATCACTCATGCAAGGCCGGCATCTTTCCTGGAACTCCAACACACAGCTCTGCAGGAAGAAGCAAGTAGGCAAGTGTTTGAGGAGTCAAAGAAACACATCCGTGATACAGCAAGCTCTTCTGCTATGACAGCTCCTTCTAAGCGCCATGTCTGGGTTCCTAACACCCCACCATCGCTCCCTGCTCCACCAAGACCGTCAAGCTACGCACCAAAGCCACCAAACTCCTTCACTGCGGCTCCCAGGGGCTACAACCACAACTACCCTGGAGCGCCTGGCGGAGTCCCTGGCTACGTTGCTCCACGTCCACCTGGTGCTTGCTATACTTGTGGAAACACTAGGCATCAGCACTGGAATTGTCCAATGAACAACAAAGCTCTTCCACCACCACCTCCAAGACCTACGGCAAGTGCTCCTATGATTCGTGCACCTCCACCTCAGGCTCTCAACATCAACACTAAGCCGGGGTCTACGGTTGCTCGTGCCAACTGTGTCAACGTCGCTCAAGCTGAGCATGCACCTGGAGTTGTCATGGGTATGCTTTCTGTTAACTCAGTTCCTGCATGAGTTTTGTTTGATTCTGGTGCTTCGCATTCTTTTGTTTCTCACAAGTTAGCTCATGAGCAAGATCTGGCTATGGTTCCTTTATTACACCGTCTTGTGGTACAATCTCCTGGGTCAAACATGAGGGCGGCTCATATCATCCATGACAATCAAATTGAGATTGGTGGCTCTTCGTTTCCGGCTTCCTTAATTATTCTGGGCAATTCTGATATTGATGTTATCTTGGGCATGGATTGGTTGACAGCAAATGCAGCTGTGATTGATTGTGCTGAACGTTCAGTTTCTCTGAAAATTCCTGAAGGCCATATAGTCTATTCTCCAAGTCTGACTCCTGCAATTCAGCTTTATTCTTTGGCGGCTCTGAATGATGATGCTATGGAAGGTATTCAGAGTGTTCCTGTAGTTTGTGAGTTTCCAGATGTCTTTCCTGAAGAGTTGCCAGGTATGCCTCCGGATCGTGAGGTTGAGTTTGTCATTGAACTTGAACCTGGTACCGCTCCTATTTCCAAGCGGCCTTATAAAATGGGTCCTGCTGAGTTGGCTGAACTTAAGCGTCAGTTGGATGAACAAGAGAAGTTGGGTTTCATTCAGCACAGTACTTCTTCGTGGGGTAGTCCAACCATCTTTGTGAAGAAGCGAGACAAGACTGATAGACTTTGTGTTGACTATCGGGCACTCAATGCTAAAACCATCAAGAATAAATATCCCCTTCCGCGGATTAATGATCTCTTCGATCAGCTAGCTGGAGCTATGGTATTCTCTAAGCTTGATTTGAGAAGTGGTTACCATCAAATCAAGATTCACAAGGAAGATGTTCCCAAAACAGCTTTCACCACCCGCTATGGCCTGTATGAGTACACGGTCATGTCTTTCGGTCTCACCAACGCACCTGCCACCTTCTCAAGGCTTATGAACTCGGTTTTCATGGACTATCTTGATAAGTTTGTTGTGGTCTATCTGGATGACATTCTAGTCTATTCTAAGTTGAAGGAAGAACATGAAGAACACCTTCGGTGTGTCCTAAACAAGCTTCGTGAGAACCGCCTGTATGCAAAGTTCTCCAAGTGTGAGTTTTGGCTGCCTCAAGTCACCTACCTTGGTCACGTCATCTCTGCCAAGGGCATTGCCGTCAACCCAGAAACTATTAAGACAATTATGGACTGGCTTCCACCCATTAATGTCAAAGAAGTCCAAAGTTTCCTTAGTTTGGCCAGTTACTGTCGTCGATTCGTTCAAAACTTCTCAAATATTGCGAAGCCTCTTACCGGTCTCCTCAAGAAAGGCAAGAAATATCTTTGGACTCCTGCATGTCAAGCAAGCTTTGAAACACTCAAAGAGAAGCTCACTTCCACACCAGTCTTAGTTCCTCCAGATACATCAAAGCCTTTCCAGATTTTCTGTGATGCTTCGTTGCAAGGATTGGGTGCGGTCCTTATGCAAGAAAAACAAGTTGTTGCTTATGCATCTCGTCAGTTGAAGACGCATGAGATCAACTATCCTACACATGACCTCGAACTCGCAGCAGTTGTCTTTGCTTTGAAAGTATGGAGGCATTACTTGGTTGGCAACCGTTGTGAGATCTTTTCTGATCACAAGAGTCTGAAGTATATCTTCACACAGCCTGATCTCAACCTTCGTCAGAGGAGGTGGATTGAAACAATCAATGATTTCGATTTGACCATCAACTACACCTCGGGCAAAGCTAATGTCATGGCAGATGCTCTCAGCCGAAAAGCTTATGTCAACAACCTCATGGTGGAAGAACAACAGCCTCTCTTGTGCGAGGAATTCCGCAAGGTCAACCTTGAAATTGTGGATCAAGGTTATCTTCTGAACCTTCTAGCAACACCTCTTTTGGAAGAAAAGGTCCGTTCCATTCAGCTTGGGGATCCTTACACTAAAAAGATCATCTCCAACATTTAACTTCCGAAGTATGAGTCTTTCCACGTAGATGACCAAGGCACTCTTTTCTTTGAACACCGGATGTTTGTCCCGAACTACCCGGGTTTAAGAGAGCAAGTTCTCAAGGAGGCGCATGATTATGTTCTTTCTATCCACCCTGGAAGCACTAAGATGTACATGGACTTGAAAACACAATATTGGTGGCCTGGTTTGAAACGATATTGTGCCAAGTATGTCTCAGAGTGCGATGTTTGTCGCAGAGTTAAAGCTGTTCATCAGAAACCTTCCGGTCTTCTACAGCCATTGAAGCCTCCGGAATGGAAATGGGAGAAAGTAGAGATGGACTTCATCACTGGTTTTCCAAGGTCGCAGAAGGGCAATAATGCAATCTTTGTTGTCATTGACAGTCTTTCCAAAGTAGCTCACTTCTTTCCAGTAAAGGAAACAATTTCTGCAATTCAGTTGGTTGAGCTCTATATCAACAGAATTGTCTCTCTGTATGGAGTTCCTCTTGAGATCAGTTCAGACCGTGGAAGCATCTTCACTTCCAAGTTCTGGGGAAGTTTCCAAAATGCTTTGGGAACAAAGTTAAACTTCAGCACAGCTTACCACCCTCAGTCGCAAGGACAAGTCGAAAGGATCAATCAGATTCTAGAAGATATGCTTCGTGCTTGCGTTATCTCTTTCGGCATGAAGTGGGAAGAATGTCTTCCTTATGCTGAATTCTCTTACAACAACAGCTTCCAGAAAAGTCTAAAGATGGCACCATTTGAGGCTCTCTATGGTCGCAAATGCAGAACTCCGATTGGTTGGTCGGGCACAGGTGAAAGAATATTGTTTGGCCCCGACATTGTAACTCAAGCGGAGGAGAAAGTTCACATCATTCTTGAAAATCTGAAGATTGCTCAAAGTCTCCAGAAGAGCAATTATGATAGGAAGCACACGGACATGGAGTATGTCCCTGGTGATCTCGTTTACCTTCGTGTCACTCCCATGAGAGGCACGCACCGCTTTGGTATCAAAGGAAAGCTGGCTCCTAGATACATCGGTCCTTTCAAAATTCGTGGAAGAAGAGGAGAAGTTGCTTATGTTCTTGAGCTCCCGAAAAAACTCAAAGTCCATGATGTTTTTCACATCTCTCAACTCAAGAAGTGCTTCAAGGATCCCGGCAGGACCGTGGACCATGAACTCATCAATCTCCAAGAAGACCTTTCTTATCAAGAACACCCCACAAAAATTCTCGAAGTCGCAGAAAGAAGGACTCGCAACAAGTCCATCAAGTTCTGCAAGGTGCAGTGGTCGCACCATTCTGTTGATGAAGCCACCTGGGAACGTGAAGATGAGCTCCGTGCCAAGTATCCTTCCCTCTTTGAGTCTTCTTCTTCTTCCTAGAATCTCGGGGCGAGATTCCTGTTTAGTGGGGGAGAGTTGTAGCATCCCAATTGTCTAACAATTGTAATGCTACTTGTCCTAGTAAGATATTGGCTACTTCATATATATTATTATTGCATCATAATTATATCATGCTCATGTCATCATGCCACCTTGCATTTGAGCATCATATAAATCCCTTTTTCTTTTGGTTCTTCTATCATATGCATTATTAATTGTATCTGCCTCTTGATATTGTATTTGGTTATTGATATATTGTTCAATGCCCAAGTTGAGTTGGGGGCATATCTTTTGTTTCAATTCCATCATCTTTCTTTTCCACCACTTTATAATTCCACCATCCTACTAGTTCCTGAGCTTGTTGTCTTTATTTTGGTTTTATCTAGCTCATGGGCAATAGGGTGGATCTAGTCCTTTAAATTTCCTTTGCTTGGCTTTATTCCACTTCTTGGAAATGCATGAGAATAATGCCATAATATTATTATTGATTTCACAAAATAAATCATGGCATTATTATTTTGCATGGGCCATGCACAATTCTTCACCACCTTTTTACTCCATTGGTTTTTCTTTGAATTTAATGGATCCTATCTTGGGAGACCATCTCCTACCATTCCACCATCTCCTTAGTCTCACTCACATCTCTTTCTTTTATTTTATTTTCTACATGTATGTTCATATGTGACCCTTTCCACCTATTTCTTTTCTTCCTCTTTCTTTCTTGTTTCTCCTCCACATTGTCTCAAGCAAGATCAAGCTTCATTTTTCTTCTTGGTTTGGCCTCATAAACCAAATTCAAATCTAATACCTAATAAAACCTAACCTAGCTTTTCCATCTCTCTCTCTCTCCAACTTTCTCCTAAACCCAAAGTCTCTCTCTCTCTCGGCCAAGCCCACCAGCTCCATCGCATGCCCTCCCCTGGTCCCCTCTCTTCCCTCAGCCAAAGCATCAAGAAAGAGAGAAGAAGAAGTCACCGAGACCTTTCCCTTTACATTGCCAAAAGTGGAACACCCCATGTGCCTTCCCCTCTCTCCCTTCCCACGTCCACCCCCTAGCACCACCTCAGGTCGAGGCCAGGAGCCCCAGACTCCCCACTTTCCTCCCTCCTTCCTCCACCTGACGTCCATAGCCACCGCCTGACAGAAACCCTAGCCACCTCGGCCAGATCAGAGACCTGCGCGTCTTGGGGTTCTCCAAGCCAGCCAGGAGCGCCGGCGAGCTCGTCTGCTTCCTCTTCTTCTCCTCGTACCAGCCCGGTACCACAACCTCGCTGGAGCAAGCCGTGCGCCGCCGTGCACCGCCGCAGCCCGAGACTGCCGTCCACGAGCCCCGCGCCAGATCCCCTCCACCTCCGCACGAACTGCCATGCCAGCGACACCACGGTGAGCTCCTGCACCTCCCAGACAAGGTCTTCCCCTCCCTCCTGCGCCGTAGCCCCGCCGCGCTCCGTCGAGCAGCCTGCGTGCACCGCCGCGCGCCGTGCTGTGGCAGACAGCCGCAGCAGCAGCTGCAGCAGCTACCGACCGCCTCTGTTCCCCGCCGTGTTCCGCACGCCTTGTTCCTCCTCCAACGATGCCACCTGAACGAAACTTGTAGACCGGTGTCCCCTCTTCGTTTTTCGTTTTTCTGGTGACACGTTTCATCCACCGGAGGCGTCGCCACCGTCGTCGGAAGACGGCCAGATCCGCCGCCGGTAGCACGGTGTCTGTCAGCGCGCACCAGCAGCAGTTGCCATTTTGCACATGACCCCTCCCCTTTTTCCTGCCTAAACCCGCAGTCCTTGGGACCCCACCCGTCAGTCCCGGTAACAATCTTGCAAGAAAACCCCCGCGCTCTGGAGATTACCCGCCCGCGCAGCCTCGGACAGCCCACGTGTCACGCCCCTGCTGGGTGACGCGCGCGCGTGGCCCCGCAAAGCGTGACCCCACCTGTCAGCGATTGCGGCTGGGAGAGGCCCGGTGAGAAAAGTCGTCGGCGCGTCTTTCCGCGCGCTCAGCGCTGACCCACCCGTCAGTGGCTGGGTCTGAGTTCTCCTGGGTATAAAAAGTATTATCCAGTGTCTGTTTTAATTAAATCTTTTTCAAAATGATTTAAATTCAAATCCAATTCAGATTCAAATAATTTTCAAAATACAAATCCAAATAATACATATAATATATGTTTTGGAATCAGAAAAATGTGAGGAATTCAAATATGCCCTTCAAAATATGTTTTGAGCACATTAAATTCTCGAGATGTTTAAAATTACAATAAAATGTTCTCTTCCTTAACTAATTAATAACTTTTGTTTTATAACTCCAAATTTGACAAATAATATGTCTAAATCGATCAGCGCGACGAGCCCGTTCTATCTATGCAGTCCTTGTTCTGAGTTGAAGCATGCATCATGTTGTAATTTAAAACCTGAACTGTTTATGACAGTAAAACTTGGGTAATTAAATAATAAAGTACTTTATTTCTTGTATCCACACCTCACCTTTGCCATGCTACTTTAATGCCATGCAAATTGTGCATCATTCATCATGGCATGCTTGATTGCTTGTCGCATTTTAATTCCTATGCTTGTGCACTTCATTTATGTTGGCCTTGTTTGTTTGGTTCTTCTTTGAATAGACGCCCAGCAGGAGAATTACCAGGATTCACAGGAGTATTACCCAGATCCATCTCCCGCTTCAACTGAGCTGCCAGGCAAGCACTACCACATGCTTGCATACATACAGTACCTATTGCCTCTATCTTATTCGTGCATCATGGAGTCGCGATTGCATTAAATTGAATCCCAAGTACTGCATAGCCTTTATTTTTAAACCCCACCGAAGCTTGTTCCTCCATCCCATGAGCCATTACTACAGGAGTTGTTTGAGCCATGCGAGTCGTAGAAAAGCATGTGTAGGGTATGTGAGTGTCTGAGGAATAACGAGGTACCTAAACAACATAACCTGAGTAGTAATGGGATAACTAATGAAAGAGGCACCAGTGAGCAATATCTGCTATTTGGTTTTTCATGCTCACTTGTGTCCCGTAGGACCCCGAGTACTTGATTCCTGTTCCTTGCCTATTCGCACTATCCACATCCGGGAGGCCTTATGGACCCCCCTGAGCCAGAGCTTGATTCATTCTTATTTCTTGGGGCCACAATTAGTTTGGGGCTTTATTACTATCATGTACTTATGCCATGCTACTGCTTTATTTAAGATTGTGCGCGGAGCACCTTTACTGTTTTGGATCATGACATGTTTTCGCTGTATCGACAAGCCCAGTCACATTTTCGGGTTCCCAGTCGTTTACCGCCGTCCACACAAACCTTGGGTCCGTCTCGGAGCCGGCCAACTTCGTTGCGGGTAGCTTAATGGGGTGGCCCCCTGAAATATTTCTGAATCCTGTGATTGCTTTGTCGTGAACGCCTCGTTGGGTTTTGATTTGGTTTTTCCGAGGTTGATCGAGTGTGTGTTGCTATTCGTGCACCCCTGCAGGGTAAATCTTTCTGAAAGCCGTGTCCGCGGTTATGGACGACTTGGAGCACAATTTCTCAATCATAGACAAGTATAATTAAAGTACCGCTTTTAAATTGACTAAGTGCTTGACTAGTAAATAGTGCAATACTCATGGAATGGTTAATAAAACTGCCAACGGATGATGGGGGTTGTTCGTCCGCTTCCTTGTTGGTAAGCGAGGAGGAGGATGGATCTGTTAATTGTACTGTTATAACTGTTGTTCTTAATTCACGGACTTCCGTCCATCATTGGATAGGCGGAAGGTTAGCGAGTATCTATAGAATTGTAGGTATTATCTTTTGCTGCAATTGCGTCACCCCAGGTTGTGTCCCCTTTAGCGGCATAAAGACTTGCTGAGTACCCCTAGGGTCTCACACGATAAATTGTTTGATTCAGATGAACAGGTGTACTCGCAAGATGGATACTGGGTGGAAGAGACAGATGATGTTGGCAACAATCATTCGGTGTAGAGATTCCGGGAACGGGGATCCGTGTGATCTGTGGGCGGGATGTGTTTATTTATGGGGAATCTTATGCCGATTTGCTTCTTATCCGTACTCGGATCTTGTTTGCCGCTTCCGCCTGATACTCTGATGTGTGATGTATGAGGAGCTATGCTAAATTATTATATCTATCTAGGACATTTGGATCTTGCCGTATGGAGTTGCAATATTTCTATTTCTTTTAGATGGAATGGCTCTGAGGACTGTTGTATGTGGCTTGCATACATACTCATTTGTGTATGTAGTTGATCCCTTCGCCTGCCGATTACGCCGCTCGTTCTTGTCCCGTTGTCTGGAAGTGGTTAGGACGACCGAAAGGTCTACCGTGAGTGGCCCTGGGCCCCACCGTACTATTTTAACCACTTTCGTTCATCCAGGCATTAACTAAGAGCGTAATTCACTGAGGTAGTTACAATTGGTATCAGAGCCATCCCGCCCTTCAGGGTCTTAGCCAAAATGGTTGTTGTCAGTCTAGCAAATATTTTGGTAGTTATGTATACTAGGGAAAAACAAACGTGAGAGTAGGACTGCTTCCATTTTTCTTCTTACCCACCCACCTACCCTTTTCTGGTAAGGAAGTGTAACATTTTCAATCCTCTTCTAAAATTCAAACAAGGATTTACGTGTTCTGGGTTCCGTAGTACCATAGGTTGTGTTTGTGTTTGTGTGTGTGCGTGTGTGTGTGAATTCCTTGTCTATCTGTTGCATCAAATGTTATCACTATCTGCCTTTTGGTTATCAACTGTTGGTACATTCCCTACCGACAGTCCTTTGTAAACCGATGTGATCTACTCTGATTCGTTGTATACCGATGCGATCTATCTTCCTCTTTGTTATCCGATGTTATCTTGTTGGGGTGTTCTCTTTCGTAGTTACCAATCTTTAGGTTCATCTAAGAAGAAGGTGTTGGGATATGTGTTTTACTGATTCATGTGCGGAGTAATGATTTGAGTGCGGGATGGAGTCGCGACCATACCACTACTCTTGTCATTTGCTTTTGAGTGCGGGATGGAGCTATCCTAAATTATTATATCTATCTAGGACATTTGGATCTTGCCGTATGGCGTTGCAATATTTCTATTTCTTTTAGATGGAATGGCTCTGAGGACTGTTGTATGTGGCTTGCATACATACTCATTTGTGTATGTAGTTGATCCCTTCGCCTGCCGATTACGCCGCTCGTTCTTGTCCTGTTGTCTGGAAGTGGTTAGGATGGCCGAAAGGTCTACCGTGAGTGGCCCTGGGCCCCACCGTACTATTTTAACCCCTTTCGTTCATCCAGGCATTAACTAAGAGCGTAATTCACCGAGGTAGTTACATTCGGCCCCCCGGAGGGTAAAGACCTACTCCTGGTAGGTTACATTATTGGAGAGCGAGTTACAGGGGTGGCGAGCTCGGCGTCTAAGCAGCGAGTCGCTTGAGGGGGTGTATGATGGAACGTGAGTCCTTAGGATACCCTAGGGAGGTTTATATATGAGGCACCTCGCTATGGTTTACAAGCTACAACCGAACAAGATAAGGATTCAGAGGTTATGACCTAATCCGACTGGGCTTCTGTTATGCTTCTGGGCCTCCAGTCTCCAGTCGTTTGGCCTCTCCTTCCGTCGTAGTCCAGTCGTCGTCCTTTAGGCGCACCCGCAGGCCCTTCGGCCCAATCGGAACGTCCTGCTGGGCATACCCCCTTTGGCATATCCCCATCAGTACTCCTCGAGGCCATCGTTGATGCAGGCGCAGGCATCCTTTTGCTGTTCGGAGTAGGCGAGCCCAATTTGGGCGTCCAGTCGAGTCGGCGATGGACTCCATCAGAACCAAGGAGAATTTCCCCATGTTTCCATTCGCCACCCCCAATGAATGTTACTATTGTCAAGTCGTCATTTCGGCGAGTGGAGAAGACTGGTGGGTAATGGGTGAAATGAAGGAGTTGGACCGTCAAATCTGGTCAAACTATCCGTTCGAATTTCCAACGGTAACTTCGGCGCAATTACCGTGAGTAACGGCTATCCCGATTTTGGCGGGTGGCGTTCCCATATAAGGGGAGTAATGATTCATCTCTGTAGATCTTCTCCGCATTCTTCATTCTTCCTCATTCATTCTTCCTGTCTCCAATCTCCCTGCCTTCAACCTTCCGACTCGTCTTTTCCGCACCGTGCGACTCCACATCCAACCCGATGGCGCCTCCCAAAGGCTCATGGGGAAATCCAAGTGCACTACAGCCCAGCTCAAATCCTTCGAGGATGCTGGAGTCCTCCGCAAGGGGAACTGGCGGGTTCCCCCCTCCTCCGAGACTAAGCCGAAGCTGCGACCCGGCGAATTCATCTGCTTCCCCAGCCATCTTGAGAGGGGTCTAGGATTCCCCACTTCACTCTTCTTCCGTCGCTTCTGCGCGTATTACGCGATCAAGCCATCGGATCTCGGTCCGCACAACATCGAGCAGCTGGCGATCTTCGTCGCCTTCTGCGGATGCTATCTCGGCTGCAGACCATACTTCCCGCTGTGGTTGGAGCTCTTCCACGGCCGCATCGGGCGTGAGGCGTCCGGTGGTTTGATGTTGGCCGCCGGTGGCGTCACATTCCAATTGAAGCCGAAGGCCAATTTCGTCAAGCTCCTCCTACCGAAGAAGGCCGCCAACGAGTGGAAGAAGAGCTAGTTCTACGTATAAGAATCCACTCCCTCCGACGAGGTGGCACTTCCCGAGTTCGTCGCCGAGAGGAGCGAGCCTCGCCGGTTGGCACCGAAGAAGCTTCTCGAAGACCAGCGGATGGCCGTCGCGGAAATGATGGACCAGATCCAGAAGCTGAAGGACCAGGGGTTGATTCCAATCAACCTCTACAACTGTTGGCTCGGGCGGCGTCTGGTTCCGCAGGCGGCTCGGCCGCACTGGATGTATGAATACAGCGGGAATCATGACCCCTCCTGAACTAGCAAGGAATCATGGGAGGTTGAGGACTACAAGGCCGCCCTGAAAAAGATTACTAATGCAGAGTTCACCAGCGTGGCGGTCAGGCTTGCCTCGTACACTCCTGTGAAGAATGAAGCCCCCATAGTAAGTTTTCTTCCCAGTCGCTATGTTCGTACCTCAGTTCTCCGCCGCCGCGTTTGGTGTTTTACTCGTGGTGGTTCTCGGCTTTTTCAGGTGTTGGAAGGCTGGCTCCCTCCGCTTGATGAAGAGGTTCCCCAGGAACTGGAGGAAGACTCCGAGGGAGACTCTTCCGACAGCGACGGGAGGAGGAAGAGGTTCCTCCCCCAGCGCCTGTGGCTCGCAAGACCCGCATGCAGAAACAACGTGAGTTTGAGGCGAGCCGTAGCCTGGACGAACACGACAGAGGCGATGAGGTCGCGCAGGAGCACACGTCTCGGCATACTGCTATGTCGTCGAAGCCCGCACGCAAGCCCAAGTCACCAGCGAAGAGGCCAACGTCACCGTCCAAATCGGCGGTGGTGTTCGAGTCGGATGATGACTCCAATGATGAAGGTTCCCCCGAAGTCTCACACAAGGCCCCAAAGGATGCAATCCTGACAAAGGGGTTGGAGGGCGAGGACACCGAGGTAGTGGTAGAGGTTCCATTGGTGGCGATTGCGCCGACCGTCTCGGGGGTTCCAAGCCAAGAAGCGGCTAAGGCGATGACGTCCAAGTTGCCGCAGCTGTCAAGGGCGGTCGCGTCTTCGGACCCGGAGATCCCGGCGACTGCGGCTTCATCGTCGAGGAAGCCCGCTGTGTCGTGGGCTTCAGACATCTTCGAGAGGAGGCTCACTCGCAAGCTGGGTCCCGAGTTGGACAAGCCTGCCCACATCAGCACCGGGCTTCACGTCCTCCCGTCGCTAAGTGAGTATTGGTTCTTCATCCCGATTCGCCTCGCTCTTTTTGTATTGTCGTTATATTGATTGTGGGAACTCGTGCAGGTTGGGGGTGTGAGACCAGGCACATGGCTTAATAGGATTGATAGAATACTCATACCAACAAGTTGCAACTTCTTTTCCGGAAGCTCATTCGAAAAGAACTCTAAGGTTAAGCGTGCTTGGCCTAGAGCAATTCTAGGATGGGTGACCGACCAGGAAGTGGGTAACCGGGTGCACACGAGTGAGGACAAAGTGCGCAGAAAAGACTAGAGTTGGTCGGTGGGGCCAGTCTAGATATCCTATTAAGCTGCCAGGAGTGACACCCCCCGAGCCCAGGAGTGGACGGGGTGTTAAAAGTGGTATCAGAGCCGACCCTTGAGATTACACGGGTGTGTGCGGGTTAGTGGCGTGACATGTGGAGCATGGCGCGTGTGGCCCGGAGTGGACACGGCATGGCACATGTGCCGGCACTAGACGCACATACGCGTGCCAAAAGGGAACGTTCCTGGGGTGTGCTTGATCGATGAGGGCATCGACCTTCTAAAGGGTGGGTGTATGTGAGACCAGGCACATGGCTTAATAGGATTGATAGAATACTCATACCAACAAGTTGCAACTTCTTTTCCGGAAGCTCATTCGAAAAGAACTCTAAGGTTAAGCGTGCTTGGCCTAGAGCAATTCTAGGATGGGTGACCGACCGAGAAGTGGGTAACCGGGTGCACACGAGTGAGGACAAAGTGCGCAGAAAAGACTAGAGTTGGTCTGTGGGGCCAGTCTAGATATCCTATTAAGCTGCCAGGAGTTACACCCCCCGAGCCCAGGAGTGGACGGGGTGTTACAGGGGGCCAAGAAGATTGGCCGTCCTTCGGTGGCTAAGATTCCACCGGCCGCCCCCATGGGAGAGGGCGACCTCCCCAAGAAGAGAAAGGCCGCCGGAGATGTGGTGACCGTGGAAGGCACGAAGAAGCAGAAGGGGGCACCGACAACGTCATAGCCAAGGACGGCGCCGCGGAGCCCGATGTTGCGTCAGTCACGGAAGAAGTGGTGTCGGCGCGATCGGAACCAGTCTTGGCTGCGTCCGTGCCGGAAGCGCCGGCCCCGATAACCAGTGCCCCCGCTAGAGCGTCGGCGACGTTCCCGCGCTTCATGGCTAGGGGGTTTCCAGGCGTGGCGGACACCCAGTCTCCGCAGAGTCTAGAGATCGTGGATGCGGACATTGGGTCCCATCGTGGGCGCACTTCCTTCATGATCCCGTCAGCTGACGCCGAAGAACTTCACAAGATGCTCGGCGCCGCTATTCTGGTATGTCCAGTCCCCGAGTTCCTAGTCGCTGAATTTCAGCGGCTGGGAACTAAACTTCTTTCTCCTCTCCAGTCCCCGAATTCCTAGTCGCTGAATTTCGGCGGCTAGGATTGAGCTTCTTTCTACTCTCCAGTCCCTGAATTCCTAGTCGCTGAATTTCGGCGACTAGGAATTGAGCTTCTTTCTACTCTCCAGTCCCCGAGTTCCTGGTCGCTGAATTTCGGCGGCTGGGAACTAGGTTTTTGTTTTGTCAAATTCTAAGATATGTTGTTTGTTTGCAGGGATTGCAAAGGGAGTGGACCGATCGGCAGGCCGCGAGATAGCGCTTGGAGCGTGATCTGCGCGAAGCACAAGAGGCGAACCAGCGGCTTCAGGAAACTATTGGTAAGTATCTGTTTTTCTTTCTTTTCCTCTGTCAGGTGTGAACTAGTGGTGTACAACATGCTGATGGATTCTCTTTCAGATGGTTTCCTAGCTGCGATTTCCAAGGCCCGTGAAGGGTATGTTCCAGTCGCCGAGCTGGACGCGGCGAATGGACGAATAGCCTCCCTTGTCCAAGACTTGGAGGAGGCGAAAGCGGCCTTAGTTTCTTCGGAGGAGCAAGCGAAGGCTGCCGTTGCTATGGCTGAGGAAGAACGCAAAGCCACGGATTCCATCATCGTGGGGCTGCACAACGAGCAAACCGCCTTGGAGAAGCATGTCATGGAGAACTGCCGCAAACTCCTTGGTGAGTCTCCGTCTTTGCCTGACCCGTTTGTCGAGTCCCTGATTGGGGAGTTTCATAGTTTCACTAACGCCTGATTTTGCAGCTGTGGTAGGCCAAAGCGATCCGGTCGTGCAGACCTACAATGCTTCGCAGTGCATGACTGCCGTGGTGAACATGGCCACAGCTTCGGCGTTGTGCGTCCAAGCGGCTCTTCAAGGCATGTCCCCCACCGAAGTTATTCCTGGGGGGCTTACAGAGGTGTGGCGCTATCTGGAGGAGGTGCTTGCCGTTGTGGAGTGGATGGCGCGCTCAGCGTTCAGGCGTGGGGTTACCACAACATTGAGCTTAGGTCTCGCCCACTTCCTCGACGACTTCGACCTTGACGACGTGACGAGTGGCTACCCATCAGCGACTGGAACGGTGGAGATGTCAGAGGTGCTGAAGCTGACCGCGAAGGCTGCCCCTTACGCCGATCGGGTCTTGGCTATGGGGGATCTGCTGCCGTACCAGGAGACAGTGTTGGCGCCTAGCGACCCCGAGCCGGAGCATCGCGATATGAAGTTGGAGCAGCCCTTCCGGTCGTCGTTGTCGAAGTCGCTGACGACGTACCCGATGAACCCCTGGCATCCTTTTGTTCATGTCAAGGGGGGTGGCGCTGCTTCTTCATCAGGTCCTGTGGAATAAACAATGTAATTGTGCAGTTTGTGATGTATGCCAAGTGGCGACTGCTGTAATGTACTTTGCAATGTATGCCAAGGGGAGTCAATCGACTCGTATTGCGACTAGGATTGTGTGGTGTTTTTGTGTTTGGTTGAGCGAGTCCTCGAGCGCGTCCGCCCTTTAATATTTCCGGTGCCCTTGTGCCGCATTACTTAGCCGTGCCGGTTGCTCGACCAGAGGTTGACTTCCGTAAGTAGTGTATTGCTAATATGTACGAGTGCGAGTGGCACAAGAATATGGCGAGTGGACACAATTTGTGCGATCCGGGTGAATTTCATTGTATATGCCAGCGGAGTACAATGTGACGTTCTAAGTATAGAACTTTTTGAGGAGGTTTACATTCCATGGCCTCCCGACCTCGAGCTGGCCGTCACCCCGTATGTCGATGAGATAGTAGGCATCATTGCCAAGGACCAGGCCTATGGCGAATGGCCCTTCCCATGGGGGGGAGAGTTTGTGCATGCCTTTCTTGTCTTGGGCCAATCGCAGGACCAGGCCGCCTTCCTGGAAGGTGTGAGTTTGCACTCGGCGGCTGTGGTAGCGGCAGAGTCCTTGCTGGTATATGGTGGTGCGGGAGCGAGCCAGGTCGCGTGCCTCGTCGAGTTGATCGATGCTGTCTTGGCGGGCAACCTCGTTGGTCGCCTCGACGTAGTTGGCGACGCAAGGTGAGTCGTGCTCCAGATCAGTTGGCATTACGGCCTCGGCGCCATACACCATGAAGAAGGGCGTGAACCCGGTGGAGCGATTAACGGAGCTACGGATCCCCCATATCACAGAAGGGAGCTCATCGACCCAGCATCCTGGGGTGCGCTCGAGGGGCACCTAGAGTCGCGGCTTGAGCCCGTGGAGGACGCTCTGGTTGGCGCGTTCTGCTTGGCCATTTGACTCCGGGTGGGCGACTCATGCGAGGTCGAGTCGTATGCCATGTTCTTCACAAAATTCCGCCATGGCCTCCTTGGCGAAGTTGGTGCCATTGTCTGTTATGATGCTGTGCGGGTAGCCGTACCGGTAGATGAGCTCGCGTAAGAACTTGGTGGCCGTCTTGCCGTCACACTTTTTTATTGGCTTGGCCTCAACCCATTTGGTGAACTTGTCGACTGCGACCAGGAGGTGAGTGAAGCCAGACGGGGCCTTCTTGAACGGGCCCACCATGTCCATGCCCCATACGGCGAATGGCCATGTGATGGGGATGGTCTTGAGTGCCGAGCCAGGGAGGTGCGTCTGGTGGGCGTACTTCTAGCACCCGGCACATCGTTGGACGATGTTGGTGGCATCGGCGTGTGCGGTGAGCCAGTAGAAATCGTGCCGCATGGCCTTGGCGACTAGCGACTTGGCGCCAGCATGACGGCCGCAGTCGCCGGCGTGAATGTCCTGGAGGATCTTGCGGCCTTCTTCTGGATGTACGCATCGCTGGAACACGCCGGTCACGCTATGTCTGTGGAGCTCGCCATTGATGATGACGAAGGATTTGCAGCGGCGCACGATCATTCGCGCCTCCGTCTCATTGCTTGGTAGGATTTTGTGCTCCAAGAAGGCGACGTATGGTGCTGTCTAGTCGCTAGGTTCCACAACCATGGCGACTAAGGCCGGTTCTGGTTGCAGTGGTATCCCGACGTCGATCTCTTTTGGTGGGCTGACCGATGGTTTGTGGACGATGTCGAGGAAGACGCCTACTGGTGGCGCTTGTCGTGTCAATCCGATGCGGGAAAGGGCGTCTGCCTCCTCGTTTTTGCGCCTGTCGATCCACTCGACGGAGTAGCCGTCGAAGTGTCCTCCCAACTGGTCGACAGCTTGGCGGTACGCGATCATTGTTGGGGAGACGGCGTCGCACGTCCCAGCGACTTGGCCGGCGACTAGGTCGGAGTCGCCATAACATCGTAGGCGGTTGACGTTCATCTCCTTGGCAGCTCTCATGCCGTGAAGGAGGGCCTCGTATTCTGCCATGTTGTTGGTGCAGGGCTTGAAGTTGAGGTGGAGCACATAACGGAGCTTGTATCCTTTGGGAGAGGTCAGTAAGACCCCAGCCCCTGCGCCGTCGGCGTTCTTGGAGCCGTCAAAATGGAGCGACCAGTAGTGGAGGTATGGGAGCTTCTCTGGTTGTTGTGCTTCTTCCTAGTCTGGAAGGAAATCAGCCAGGGCTTGTGACTTGATCGCTTTGTGGGGCTCATATTTGATGTTGTGGACGCCGATTTCAACGGCCCACTTGGTGACTCGCCCGGTCGCCTCGCGATTGCGTATGATGTCTTGCAGGGGTGCAGAGGAGACCACCGTTATTGGGTGCTCCTGGAAGTAGTGTGGGAGTCGCCGCTGTGCTCGGAATACCGCGTACACCAGTTTTTGGTATTGCGGGTAGCGCTGTCGTGAGTCCGTCAAGACTTCGCTGATGTAGTAGACATGGCGCTGTATGAGGTGCTCCTTGCCCTCTTCCAGTCGTTCGACGACCATCACGGCGCTGACGACTCGAGTAGAGGCCGCGACGTAGACGAGCATTGGCTCTTTGTCGAGTGGAGCAGCGAGTAGTGGGGCCACGTGTAGCACTTCTTTGAGCGCTTTGAGTGCATCGTCAGCCTCCATGTCCCATTGGAACGTGGGGTTCTTGCGCATCAGGCGATAGAGGGGCATTGCCTTCTCGCCAAGTCGGGGGATGAAGCGACTTAGGGCCACGACTCGCCCTGCCAACTTCTGGACGTCGCGCAGGCACTCGGGTTTCCCGAGTCACGCGATGGTGTCGATCTTGGTGGGGTTGGCTTCGATGCATCGCTTGGAGACTACATATCCCAGGAGCTATCCGGTGGGGATGCCGAAGGTGCATTTTCCAGGGTTCAGCTTGATGTTATACCTCCGCAGGTTTGCGAAGGTTTAGGCTAGGTCGGCGAGCAGGTCATCTTGGCGGGTGGATTTTACCACCATGTCGTCGATGTAGACATGAATGTTGCGGCCAATTTGGCTCGCTAGACACTCCTGCATGCATCTCTGGTATGTGGCGCCTGTGTTCTTGAGGCCGAATGTCATGGCCGTGTAGTAGAAGGCGCCGAATGGCGTAATGAATGCCGTCTTCTCCTCATCCTCAACCGCCATATTGATCTGGTTATAACCAGAGTAAGCGTCAAGGAAGCACAGCGACTCTGATCCCGCGGTCGAGTCGATGATCTGATCGATGCGCGGTAGGACGAACTCCTCCTTCGGGCAGGCGCTGTTGAGGTTGGTGTAGTCGATACACATTCTCCATGTGTTGTTCTTTTTTAGAACCAGGACTGGGTTTGCCAGCCACTTGGAGTATTTGATTGGCCGGATGAAGCCTGCGGCTAGCAGGCGCTAAACTTCTTCGGCGATTGCTTGACGACGCTCTTCATTGAAGGGCCGTAGCGACTGCTTTACTGGTCGCACTTTGGGGTCGGCGTTGAGTTTGTGCTCAGCGAGTTCCCTCGAGACACCTGGCATGTCAGATGGCTTCCATGCGAAGATGTCGTGGTTCTCACAGAGGAACCCGATGAGCGCGCTTTCCTATGCGGGGCTCATGTGCGCCCTGATGGTGACCGTCTGGCTGGAGTCGCCTGGGACGAGCTTGATGGTGCGGGTGTGCGTGGTCGCCTCGAACGTGGAGTTCGCGGCGGTTGGTTTCTTCAGGATGGTGGGGTCGTCCTTGTTGATGTTGCCCGCGTATTTCGCGAGCTCCTCTGCGTGGTCAGTTTCCGCGGCGATGACGGCGTCGGCGAGCTCGGCGCCTTTGTCCTCGCATTCCATGGCCATGTCGGGGTCGCCGTGGATGGTGATGATGCCGCTTGGCCCGGGGAGCTTGATCATGTTGTAGGCGTAGTGCAGGGTCGCCATGAACTTTGCGAATGCCTGGCGACCTAGGACGCAGTGGTAGGGGCTGCAGAAGTTCACCAGATCGAATACGATCCTCTCCGTGCGGTAGTTTGCCGGAGTGCCGAAGGTGATTGGCAGCGTCACTTTCCCAATCGGGTACGCCTTCCGACCGGGGACGATACCGTGGAAGGTCGTTAGGGTTGGCTCAATGGCTGTTTCTGGGAGCTGGAGCCTCTTGAACGTGTCCAGGTACAGGATGTTGATGGAACTCCCACCGTCCATTACTGTCTTGGGCAGCCAGTAGTCGGCCACCTTGGGCCTAACTACCAGGGCGACTCGCCCTGGGTATTCGATCCTTGGCGCATGGTCCTGGCGACTCCAGGTGATGCTCTTCTCGAACCAATTCAGGAAGCGAGGGATTTCGACCTGTGTCACCGCATTGACGGCGACCGTGCGGGCGAGCACCTTCTTCTCGCGTTTTGTGCCGAGTCCGGTGAAGGTGTGTAGCGAGCCGACAGCGGTGCCGAAGCTGCCGCCATTCCCGTTGTCCCAAGGTGGGTTGTTATTGGGGTCCTCCCTTGCTCGCCTCGCCTTCTCAATCTCTTTGAGAGAGTCGCAATCTGCGGTGGTGTAGGTGGCGGGTTTTCCCTCCCTCCTGTGGTAGATGCAGGGCTGGTTGAGCAGGGCAGCGAGGTCGAATTTCGGCCTTGCTGTGTTGTTGGAGCGGTAGTTTCCGCTGTCGCGGTAGTTTCCTCCGTCGCAGCGGTAGTTCTTGGAGTTGCGCTGGTCGTAGCTAGCGTTGGTGACGAAGTCGACTCGCCCGTCCGTGCGGCGCTTGCTGGTGATGCAGGTGTTGCTGTAGCGCATGTCGCGTAGGCGCCCGCTGTCATGCATGTTGGTGCGCCGTCTTCCTCCCGACTCGTCGTGGAAGTCTTGGTTGGGGTCCTCCTCCACGTAGCGCTTGGTGATCTCGAGGAGGTCAGGGATGTTGTCGAGCGTCCAGTAGACCCTCTTGATCTTAGCGACCAGGGGTTCATACCAGCACACGTTCTTGAAGCAATGTATCGCCGTGTCTGGGTGGATGCCGGAGGCGTTGATCCATAGTTCTTGCCATCTTTGGATCCAGCGGCGAGTCGACTCGCGTTGTCCCTAGATGCATCGCTCCAGATCCTCTATGGTGGTGGTGCGGGTGTAGGAGCCCTCGAAGTGCCTGACGAAGGCGTCTCGCATTTCTTCCCAGGAATCGATGCTATCGGCAGGGAGCGTGTTGATCCATTGCCGGGTCGCACCCTCCATCATCAGGGGGAGGTAGCGAGCGGCGAGCAGGTCGGTGTGGCCTGCGATTCCCATTGCCATGAGGTAAGTGTCCAGCTAGACAGCGGGATCGTATGTCGGGTCGTACTTTTCGATCTCCTTGGGGGCCTTGAAGTTGGCGGGGTATTTTTCCCCGCGAATCATGGGCCCGAAGCATTGCGGCCTGACTTGACTGAGCGAGCCTCTTGGTTCCGGGTCGCCGCAGTTGGTGAGGGTGTGCCTCAGGTCGTTGGGCTTGCGCGACCGCCACGCCTGGTTGTTGATGATGTTCATTCAGGCGTCGAGGGGCTGCCCGTTGGCGGCGACCGTGTTATTCGCCTGTCGCAGCTCGTTGGTTGACAGCGCGGGATTGGCGGCCCGTGGTTGGTTCGCCAGGGGCTGCGATGGTGGGCAAATTAATGCGTTGGCCACGGTGGGGTGGCCACTTGATGTCGCCCTGCTTGCTGATGAGCGGGAGTACATCCGCCCCCGCGGGTCGACTCCCGCAGCTTGTTGCTCGACGGCCCTGACGAGTATGGCCTTGGCGTACTGGATCTGTAGCACGTCGTCGCCTTGGACGTCGAGGTTGGCGATCGCGGCGTCAGCCACGACGACGTTGTCCATCGGGGTGGAGTATAATGGTAGCCCGTTGGCGTCACGGGCTTGAGGCGAGATGATGATCCGCGGTTGGTCCGGCAGGGGTGCGTGACCCATGGGTGGTGGAGGGGCTCCGGTTGCCGGTGCACCAGGTGGTGGTCTCGCGGGGTTGCTTTCGCCTGGCGGCGCGTTCTCGCAGTATTCGCGCTCGGCGGCGCGTCCGGGGTCGCTTTCGTCGTTGAAGTTCAGGACGCGGCCCTGGACGTTGGAGTTCAGGTGGGTCCTGATGCGGCGCTGGTGATAGAGCAGTAGCTCCCGTGCCGTTTCCCGTTCGAGGCGGTATTTCTCGCGCTCGGCGAGTTCGTTGCGTTGCGCCTCTGCGAGCCGCAGGCGGGCTTCCTCCACCTCCGTGGCCGTCGCAGTCGGCGGGATCGGCGTGGCGAACGGATCTGGCGGGGCAGCCGTGCTACCCGCCATGTAGATCGCGTTGAAGCGATTGGATCTGGCGCGAAAATCCTCGGGGGACTCCGAGCCGGAATCGGAGTCGAAGATCCCCATGATGGAGGAGTCCTTGAAGTCCTCGGGGTTGGAGACTCGCGTGATGGAGTCCTCCCGTGATGCGGCGGTTATGGATCTGTCGACCGAGGCAGGGGTCGCGGAGTCGGCGTCGTCGTTTAGGGCGTCGTCGTTGGTGGCGGCGTTAGTCTCGGCCGCGTCGCTGGTGGCCGAGTCGTACTTGGTGACGAGGCTCCTGATGGAGCGGACCTGCTCCTCCGAGAGCAGATCGCAGTGCGGCGGTGATCCGTCGATGATCACCGTTGCAGCTGGGTCGACCGTGCTGGTGAAGCCGACGAAGAGGTTGATGGAGTCGACCGGCATCACCGCGCCGTGAGTGACCGGGCGTGACGCCGGGATGTAGCTGCTGGGCAGGATCTGTAAGATCCCGCCGATGGCTATCATGCGACCGGTGGCGAGCGACCGATCGATCGGCGAGTAGGGTCTCGCTGTAGAACTCAGGCCAATCCCGCTATGCCCCACGGTGGGCGCCACTGTCGTGGAAATGGCCACGGCAGTCGCTGCCACTGGCAGCGATCGATTGTTTCGTGAGGAAGAGTTGACGGCCATCTGCGGTGCGAGATGGGGGCGGATGCACATGGGTTTACCCAGGTTTGCCCCCCGGAGGGTAAAGACCTACTCCTACTAGGTTAGATTATTGGAGAGCAAGTTACAGGGGTGGCGAGCTCGGCGTCTAAGCAGCGAGTCGCTTGAGGGGGTGTATGATGAACATGAGTCCTTAGGATACCCTAGGGAGGTTTATATATGAGGCACCTCGCTAGGGTTTACAAGCTACAACCGAACAAGATAAGGATTCAGAGGTTTTGACCTAATCCAACTGGGCTTCTGTTACGCTTCTAGGCCTCCAGTCTCCAGTCGCCTGGCCTCTCCTTCCGTCGTAGTCCAGTCGCCGTCCTTCAGGCGCACCCGCAGGCCCTTCGGCCCAATCGGAACGTCCTGCTGGGATACCCCCTTTGGCATATCCCCATCATCTATAGACCTTGAGATGCAATTGCCTTAAGAATCACTGTGCAACCACATGCCCACCATACTGCTCCTGCCAAGCAAAAGAGCAGTTCTTCCATTCCAATGCATGCAATCTATGCTTCCCAACATCCCTAGAAAACCCTCTTATCATTGATGGACAACAGACGGGCAATTTCTTTGAGATTTGGTTCTCTCGGGTAAACGTCACAAAAAAACCGCAATCACCGCTTTGCAGAACTTCTACATCGCCTCAAGGCAGGTGCTCTTGCTCATGCACATGTACGCATTGACAAGATCACTGACCACTCCATATGCAAGCATTCGAATAGCGGAGCAACATTTCTGGTACAAACTAAAGCCAATCTTATCAGTGCATTCGTTCTTACATTAGAAGTAGCTATCGTAGTCCCTGACGTTATCAACAATGGTCTTAAACAAATTCCTTGACATGCAAAACCGGGGCCGAAATATGTGCTCTGGGAAGAGCAGGTTCATTCGATGGAAGTAGTCCTTTAACAACCGGTCATGGCCACCTTCTTGATAACGTGGCAAGTTCGTCGCTCACCCCTTTACCGAGCCCAAGTGGAAGAGCTACATGCTCTCGGCGTGGTCGGCGATGAGGGTCGTCGCCACCATCATGAACTCAGTATCATTGCCAGAGTCGTCGTCGGACGACGTGTCGATGAAATTGTCGTAGAAGAGCTTGATTGAGCTGGAGCTCGTTGCCATCGCTTCAGCCCTACAAATAGCCGAACAGATCATGGTCACTGTGGGCTGGGTAAGATTCGGAGACAAGGGATGGCAAAATGGGGCTGGCGTGGATGACTCCCTGGTACAAAGCTAGTGTAGCACAATAAACCGACAACTTCCTGGTTTGTGGCGTGTCGGGAACTCGGCTGGAGGTCGGGGATGCCGAGCTACTCCGTGATGCACGTGTAGCAACGGTTGGCACGAGGCTTCCTGTGGATGTGGAGAACTACGAGCGAGCTCAACAAGTGGTAGGTGGATGGCAAGACAACGGCGGAGGCCAGCTGCGACGTTGTGGCGGCGCGAGCGAGGGTGGAGGTCGATTTCGGGGCAGAATAGGGGATTTCACCCACTAGCTGGTGGACCAGGGGAGTACAAGGAGATGGCGCGCGAGTTTGAGCGTGTTGTCCGGGCCGACGCAAAACTAGGGCAACATTGGGATGGAAATGGGTCGTCGTGGATCGGTCCGTGCCGCGTTGGTCGAATGAGTCGCCCCGCTGGGCCGACACACTGTCCGCGCGAACAGGTTCGGACATCCAATGGTCGAATGAGCCAGCCTGGTGGAGATACCCTAATAAACCCACGGCTCATCCGACGAACATGCGACAAGCGGCCTAAGGGCCCAGGGTAATGGTTCATCGAGTTTCTAGACTCCAGAGCTACCTCCCCGGATCCTTCTCGTGTAATGGAACGACAACGGCACCCATCTTGGGTTTCGATGGAGAACAATGGGCATCGGTGATGGAGGGAAGGACCAACAACGAAATGTTACGATTGGATGCATCTCAAAAGTGGAGATGACGACTTTATTCCCTTTGTTCCAAATTAATTCTCTTTTTTCTAATAATTATCTAAATTAATTGTCATATACTTTTATGAAATTTATAGCGAGATCACGTTTGATTTTTGGCATCCTGCTAAGGCGGGATCTCAGCCATCAATTTTTTGAATAACGGCGAGATAGCAATTCTAAATTTCAAGGTTGCCAAGTGGCGAGTCACCATTTGTCCCTCCCTAAATTGCCGATTAGGTTTTTTTTTTAAAGTGAGCAAACCTTCCCACTAAATTGCGTCTAGATATGTGCATATTTAAACCAAATTTGACCAAAACCTCGTTAAATATATTTGGAATGGGAATAATATATTTTTGATACGACGAACAAAGGGCGAAGATGGTGTGAAGGAATGAATAACGGGCCATTCATTGCCCACGGGCCGTTCTAGCTCCCGTTAGCGGTGTATACCCTCCCATGAATAATCAAATAGTCTCGGGGCCTAACAAAGCCCATTTTCCTGGCCCATCCTTAAAATATCATCGTCATCCTCCATTCTTCCACAGTCCAAGCACGCAGCCGAGCACCACCTCCCCCTGGCTCCCCGCTCCTCACCCCGCGTCCCGAAGAGGAGATAACGCAGGACAAGAAGGCAGGGTCAGGTGCTCGCGCTTTGCCTTCTCCGAATCCATCTTCTTCCACAAAGGATTGTTGCCTTGCTTTCTATCAGCGGCGAGTCCCGTCCCCCAGCTAGGACCAAATTATCGTTTTTTCTCCCTTAATTCTGCCACCTCCTGCCTGAGTTAGCGAGTTTCTCGGTGGGGAGTGCCTCCCGAAGAATGAAGTAGGGGTTGCAATCCCAACGGCCGACCAGACCAGTAGTGATGGCGGCGCCGCCGCCAAACGCGAGCATGGGGCTGCTCAATCTGGGCGGGTGCGGGGTTTTGCTCCCCTCATTGCAGCCTAATTCCAGCCCGCGTCACGGGTTTTTGGTCCCTAGAAGGGACATCTCGGTGAATTGGGGTTTGGTGAGGAAAGTCAGGGTTCTCGACCCAGGTTTCGGGGCTACGTGTGCCTTGGCTAGCGGCGAGGCTGGCGCCGGTTCTTCAGAGTTGCGGCACATAGAGAAGGAGCTCACTTTTAGCCCCACATTCACCGACTATGTGAAGATGATGGAGTCGGTGAAGTTGGACAGGAGCAAGAGTTTCCAGGGAGGTGATTCGGACCGCCGGGGCCCGAGGAGGAGGTTTGGCAATGATGGTGATGCATCAGTTGGCCGACGAGTGGATAGGGAGTCAGGTGATCCAAGGAATAAATCATTTGAGAGGAGAAGAGGGGCTCTGAGGGACAGAGGGGGTGGCCAACATAGGGGAGAGAGACAGGCGGTGAATGATACTGCTGGATTGGTGGGGAAACGAATGGCGGGTGATGCTGAAAATAGCAGTGATGCTCAGGGAAATGTTGAAAAATATGTACAGAGAAGAATAGTTCGAGGCGAGCAGAGCCAATTTGGGGGCAGTACTGATAACTATGACAAGCAGTTTGTGTCATTTGAAAGGCAACGAGGGGTTCTTAGGGATAGAGGGGGTGACCAAAGTAGGAGAGTGAGGTCGCCGATGAATGATAGTGCAGAAGAATTTACTGAATTGGTGGGGAAAAGAATGGCGCGTGATACTGAAAATAGTAGCAATGTTCAGAGAAATGTTGAAGAATATGTACAGAGAAGAATAGTTCGAGGCGAGCGGAGCAAGATTGGGGACATTAGAACTGACAACAATGACCGCAAACAGTTTGAGGTTCATGAATCACCAGGAAAGATGCGTAACCAGTCAAATGCAAGGAAGGATTTGCAAGGACAGGGAACTTCTGTCGTAAGTCGTACTTCTGCCACTCGAGGTGGCAGCATTATATTGAAGAACACCAAGTCTACAGAAAATAAGGGAAGAGAAGATTTTACTAATGCAAGAAGTAGTCCTAGACAGAGACAAATTTCCAATAGCGAGGTCAATGCTGATAATAAATTTCAAAGATACCAGCATAGAATAGAAAGTTCAGTAAGAAGTCCTGTAGTCGGTAGGTTTAGAGATAATGACATGGATTATAACAAGCCTACTGTAAGCACAATGTCTGACAACTATGGTCGTCGAAGTGATAGTTTTGAGCATGGAAAACCTGAAACAATTCAAATGCAGAGGGGTGAAAATGTTGAACTGGGGAAGTTTGTTAGGAAAGATTCAAAAGATGTCTTTCATGATAGGGCTGCTTTCAAGACTTTTGAGGCATTCACTGATGTCAGGAACAGGCCACGGGCTCTTCAAATGGAAATAGAAGAGAGAATTCAGAAATTAGCTAGCAGGTAATTTGTTTTATTCTAGTGCTTGAGTTATGTTACTTCTCTGATCTATTGAGTATTTGCCCGACAATTTTAATGAAGGGAGGATTCTTCATATAATTTTTTATTCTAATGCTTGAGTTATCGTTGTTTTCTGCTCTATAAGTTAAACATATGCCTCT
Source organism: Avena eriantha (assembly GCA_910589775.1). Classification (NCBI taxonomy): domain Eukaryota; kingdom Viridiplantae; phylum Streptophyta; class Magnoliopsida; order Poales; family Poaceae; genus Avena; species Avena eriantha. The sequence continues at coordinate 527,314,762 of OU342742.1, read as the reverse complement.
TATTATTTGGCATGCATAATAGCCTCTTCTAATCTGGAAAATATGGTCCATGATGGTAGGTTATATGTACTCATTAACACGATCAATTCCTTTGTTATTGGTTATTAGCCTCTTCTAATCTAGAAAGATCATGCTCAAGGCTCAAACATACTTTGAACACATTTATTGGTTATTTACATGTTATAAAGTAGCTTAATGACTTACTAGCAAGCTAATATTTATATCGTGATATCTTGATGCAAACTTATTTACAGTTTTTTTTTTGAAGAATTCTTTTTTTGAATGTTCATGGCGGACTGCACTCTGTAAATGGAACTTGTATGCTGAGCTGACTAAGAAAATATTTTTGTATCTCTTGCTTTCCACAGAATTGATAATCATGTGGAGTCACTATTGTCTTAGCTAATTTCTTATAATTCTTTATTTTTGAAGGCTCAATGCTACAGATGTAAATACTCCCGAGTGGAAATTCTCCAAGATGATTCATGATGCAGAAATCAAATTCACCGACCACTCTATACTAAGGATTGTTCAAATATTGGGTCGTTATGGAAACTGGAAACGTGTTCTGCAAGTTGTTGAGTGGCTTCAGTCACGTGAAAGATTTAAGTCCTACAAGAGTAGGTAAACTAGTTGCTCACTTGTACATTTCCCTGTTCTTATATTGATCTTAAATCTGCATTTTTTGTTTCCATACCATGCATTTTAACTGCTTTGATGTATATCTAGAGTTGATCTATTTGTGCATCCTTAAGTAGTTTCTTTGATTAATTTTTCTGGTACCTCAGTACGGAGTCATTAAATGTCTACAATGAATAGTATATGGTGCATATGATTTTTATAAAAAATACCTTCTGATGTAGGTATATTTATACAACAGTCCTTGATGTTCTTGGGAAGGCAAAGAGACCTTTCGAGGCCTTGAATGTATTTTACACCATGCTGGTATAACTTGTACTTATCTTCATCTTATTTTCTACAGAAACACTAATCTTCATCTTATGGGCATCTTATTTAGAGGTTGTTCCTGTACTTCATTTGCAGGACCAACTGTCCTCTTATCCTGACATCGCTGCTTATCATTGTATTGCCGTGACTCTGGGAAAAGCTGGTCTTGTGAAAGAACTATTTGATGTGATCGATTGCATGCGTTCTCCTCCTAGGAAGAAGTTTATGGTGGGTCCTGTTCAGAATTGGGATCCTCGGTTGGAACCAGACCTCATTGTATACAATGCGGTGAGTTTATTTGTAGCAAATGTGATATGTGAGTGTAATCAGTGTACCATGGACCAGGCATGTTGAAGTTCATTGCTTACTTGGTATTCACTAGAACATGACTGCTTCTACTGCTATGTAGGTTTTGAATTCTTGCGTGCAACAAAAGCAGTGGGAAGGGACATTCTGGGTTCTGCAACAGTTGAAAGAGAAGAATATTCGTCCAACAAATACAACATACGGACTTGTAATGGAGGTATGCTGATTGTGATACAAGTCCAAATACGTAAAACAAACTATCTCTATTCTCGCCCACCCAACTATACTGGGCCCTAAAGATGCACTTCTACAAACCTCTTCAGATTTTCTGGGAGATAACTATCATTTTTCATTTTCTTTGGATAGAACTATACATGAAAGTTGCTAAGATCTATTTTTTGTCGAATTTTTTCTTGCCTGGTTAACTAAGAGCTGCTGTTTGTACAGAATGTTTTATTCATATGTTTTCAATTGTAAAATTGCTACTCAAACTTGTTTTTGCCCCAATATCATGCTATTATTTTTGGGCACAATTATTTATGCAGCATAATCCATTTTTAGTCTAGTTTAATTTCGTGGTAGTGCAGGTAATGCTTGTTTGTGGCAAGTATAACTTGGTGTATGAGTTCTTCGACAGGGTGAAGCAAAAATCAATACCTGGTGCATTGAACTATAAAGGTAATAACTAGAACTTGAATACGGTACTAGTTAAAGCAAGTTCCTGTCTCAAACCTCATGCTGATTGCAGTTCTTGTAAATGCACTTTGGAGAGAAGGAAAGATTGATGAAGCAGTTATGGCTGTTAAGGACATGGAAAATCGTGGAATTGTTGGTTCCGCTAGTCTCTATTATGATCTTGCTCGGTGCCTTTGCAGTGGAGGGCGGTGCAAAGAAGCACTTCTCCAGGTTTGGCCTACAAAAGTGCAGTTAATATGTAATACACTTGCCATAGCTTTTGTTGATAGTGAAGCTCCTTTAGTTACTCCCTCCGACCCAAATTAATTGACTTGTATTTATCTAGATTCGGATGTATCTAGCACTAGAATATGTCTAGATACATCCGAATCTAGACAAATTCGAGTCAAGTAATTTGGGCCGGAGGGAGTAGTTATTTTCATCTTGATTTACTCCCAACTGTTGATTTTGTTGAAGAATAAATCGCAGAACATAAGTTTACACTAGCCACGCTGAAGGTTAAATATTTCAATTGTCCACTAAGTCTTAGAATCAATGAATAATATATTATGTTGGTTTGACTGTTTTATTGTGATTTTACAAGTCACCAGTTGCTATCATGGCCTCATGGGCACAGTTAATGTTATTTTTTGATTATTCACTTGCAGAACATATAGGGTTTGAGACATGTTATCGTTGAGCAAGAAAAGATGAGATTGCGTAAACTCATATTTTGGTCGATGTAGGCACTGTGTATATCTGGATAATGTGAATTAAGTATGGAATTAGGTTTCGACCATTTAAGTTTCATTGCAGGGCTTTTGATTTTTAGGGAAGTTTGAACCAGCTACCTAGGAAATGATAACACTCAGAGCCTTTTTGATTCCAAGAATTGTAATGCCATGTCCACTTGATTCCCACAGGATTGTGTTGGATCAAAGTTTGTTTTATTGAACCAAAGCAAAGAGTTTTTACTTTTTCCAAGAGGTTGTAGTGGATGGAAAATTTCCAGGAAACCTAGTGCAAAGGAGTCCTTAGGAAAATTTCCTATAGAAAAAATCCTACAAATCAGAAAACCCCATAGGAAAAAATCCTCCAACTTTCCTATAAAAAATCCTTTGAATCATGAACATTTTCCTAATCCTGCTTTGGTAGTCTCATAAAACTTTACAGAGAACAATTTTTGGGCCTCAGCTACACTTGACCCTCTGTATATATCTATAACCCCGTAGCCTGTGTATACACTATTTCTGTTATGTCTTCAGATTGTTTCTTTCCTCTTCAACTTTTTTATATATGTGATAACAACTGTACTTCAGATTGAGAAGATATGCAAGGTGGCGAACAAACCGCTGGTTGTTACCTACACAGGACTTATTCAAACTTGCATAGAAAGTGGAAGCATGGAAAATGCTAAATACATATTCAACTCAATGTGCAACTACTGTTCACCTAATAATGTGACTTGCAACATCATGCTGAAGTCATACATAGATCATGGAATGTTTGAAGATGCAAAAAATCTACTGGAGAATATTCTAAGTGGCAGGATTCGGAGTAAAGCGGATTTGGGTGAACAAGCAACTGCAGACAAGTTTACTTTCAATACTTTCATGGATGCTTGTGCTGAAGCAAAAAGGTGGAATGACTTGGATTATGCATTTCGAAATATGCTATCTAATGGCTACCATTTTGATGAACGAAGGCACCTCCGTATGGTACTTGATGCCTATAGGAATGGGAAGGTACTTTATCTCATATGCTCTAGGTTCTGATTATCTATGGATGTTCTTGCAAAGTCTAGCTTATAACTAGAATATTCATTTAGCATAATTACTCAGGTATAACGCTGAAGTATTCTGGTTGGCCTTATGGTAATAATATAGGTCATGTCTGACATGGTCATAGGAGAATGTAACCATATGGCATGTTGATCAACCGTGATATTGTTAAATTGATACACAAGTGCCATATCAAAATTCCTGCCATTCGGTTTGAGGTTTCTGTTAAACCTTATTCTGTGTCTGTTCTCACCTAGCTGTTTGTTGCCCATCATTATTCAGGAACAGCTTCTGGAAGATATATGGGACTACCTGTGTCAGAATGGCCGGACTCCACCCGCCGCTATGATAATGGAAAGATTTTGCCTAAAACTGAGACAAGGCGACACAGCGACAGCGCTCTCCTGCATCAGCAGCTTCGAGGATAGCAAGATACGCACCGTTTCCTCTATGTCTTGGTTCAACTTGCTAAACCGAAACTCGGATCGCCTGAAGGAGGAGAGTATCCTCAAGCTAGTCCATGAACTCAACAACAAACTCGCAACCTCAGGTAGTTCCTGCAGTCCTGTGTACCGAAATATTCTCAGTAGTTGTACAGAGCTCCTTTCTGGTGGAAAGACCAACTTCTGATGGACATACAACTTCATGTAATTCTTCACTGCTTCGTTAGCCTATCGTCGTTCAGAGTTTTGTTATCAGTGGGAACCACTGGTTTGGTCGCGGCTTCATGCTCTTTCTGAAGGAAATGCTTGCGGAAGCTGAAGGCTACCTTTGATAGTATGGTTCATGGTTGGTTGGTTGGCTGTTGACTGCTTGTTGCGGTTGGATATTGGCAAAATTAACTTTTGACGCTGGCCGTAGTGATGCATATTGTGACTGTCCCATATAGTAGTAATAGTTTAACAGTGACAGTGTCAGCTGGTATCACTAGAGCTAGAGTACATATGGCCGTTTCAAAATATAAGATGTTTTAGTGTGAAATAAGTGTACCTAGACCTCTTTTAGTATGTAGGTTCACTCCAAAACTAGATGAACCTACAACTAAAAGAGGTCTAGATACATTCTATTCACAAAACTAAAACATCTTATATTTTGAAACTGAGGGAGTACATGTTTGGACAATTCTGGGCCAAACACACTGGAATCTCCGAGTGAGTCCAGTTACGCCAGAGCCACTGTTTATGCAGGGTCTAAAACTATATGTGCTTGTTTGGACATCAGGACGGATCCAAGATCATCTTCTATTCCAAAGGCTCCAGATGGAGAATTTTCTGGGTTCCCTCTGTTTCTACGTTGGGTTCTACCGACTTGTCGCTGTCGCCGTCGCCGGGTTGGTGCTGCCAATTACCAGCCACATAGGACAAGGTTGACTCAAATGTAGATGTTGGTGTCGTGCCATACTAGTCTACGACTGCTCCTATAGACGCGGTCAAAAATATCCTGAAATACCTAAAGAGGACTAAGGATATGGTTCTTTCTTATGGAGGTGATGAACAACTTGTTGTAAACGGTTACACCGATGCTAGTTGGAACACTGATCCGGATAACTTGAAGTCACAGTCGGGATACGTATTTATTTTGAATGGTGCTGCAGTGAGCTGGAGGAGTGCCAAGCAAAGCGTTGTGGCGAAATCTTCAACTGAATCGGAATACATAGCTGCTTCGGAGGCTGCACAAGAAGCCATATAGATGAAGGAATTCATTACTGAACTTGGCGTGGTTCCCAGTGCGTTGGACCCGATGGCCATCTACTGTGACAACACATGTGTCATAGCTAATGCACAGGATCCAAGGTCACATAGCAAGCTGAAGCACATCAAGCTACGTTTCCACGCTATTCGCGAGTATGTCCAAGATGGCAACATAAAGATTTGCAAAGTACACACTGATCTGAATGTGGCAGATCCGTTGACTAAACCTCTCCCTAGGGCAAAGCATGACCAACACCAGAACGCCATGGGTGTTAGGTATATTACCATGTAATCTAGATTATTGACTCTAGTGCAAGTGGGAGACTGTTGGAGATATGCCCAAGAGGCAATAATAAAAGTGGTTATTATTATATCTTTGTGTTTATGATGAATGTTTACATCCCATGCTATAATTGTATTATTAGGAAACACTAATACATGTGTGTTTTGTAAACATATAAGAGTCCCTAGTAAGCCTCTTGTTGAACTAGCTTGTTGATTGATTGATGATCATGGTTTCCTGATCATGGACATAAGGATGTGATTGATAACAAGGTTATATCATTAGGAGAATGATGTGATGGACACACACCCATAGTAAGCGTAGCATAAGATCAAGTCATTAAGTTCGTATTGCTATAAGCTTTTAAATGCATAGTAACCTAATCCTTCGACCATGAGGTTGTGTTAATCACCATCACCGGATAGGTACTTTGATGACATCAAACACCGCTTCGTAACTGGGTGGTTATAAAGGTGTCATTGGGTATTCTGAAATTATGTGTTGAAGCGCATGGACCAAAATTGGGATTTGTCCATCCATATGACGGATAGATATGCTCTAGGCCCTCTCGGTGGAATGTCATCTAGTTAGCTTGCAAGCATGTGACTAGGTCACAAGGGATGACATAACATGGAACGAGTAAAGAGTACTTATCAGTAACGAGGTAGAACTAGGTATGGAGATCCCGACGATCAAACCTCGGATAAGTATAGTATCGCGTGACAAAGGGAATTGGTTTCGTATGTTAATGGTTCTATCGATCACAAAGTCATCGTTGAGTATGTGGGAGCCGTTATGGATCTCCAGATCCCGCTGATGGTTATTGATCGGAGAGGTGTCTTCATCATGTCTGCATATTCACGAACCATAGGGTGACACACTTAAGGTTCGAAGTTGGTTTTAAGTAGATATGGAATGTGCGTTGGAGACCGAATGTTGTTCGGAGTCTCGGATTGGATCCGGGACATCACGAGGAGATCCGGGATTGTCCGAAGAATAAGATTCATATATTGGGGATCATTTTCTGAGTTAGGAAATGTTCCGGAGTATTTGTATGAGGATTCTAGAAGGTTTCGGAATGTCCCGGAAGGTTCTGGAAGATTTCTTGGAGTTTGCTTGAAAACCAAGAAAGGATCAAGGAGTCCTTGTGGGGCAAGACAAGGAGTCGTGGGGGAGGAGGACTCCTCCCCCCCTCCCAATCCGCCGGCCAAGGAAGGGAGGGGAGTCCTACTAGGACTCCCCCTCCCATGGCGCCTCCCTCCTTTATATAGAGGGGTGGAGGCGCCACCCCCTTGCCCCCTCCACTCCAAGCCCTAGCCGCCTCTCTCCTCCTCCTTTTTTCTGCTCAGGCTTAGGCGAAGCCCTGCAGAATTCTCTACTCCACCACCACCACCACGCCGTCGTGCTGCTGGGATTCCGTGGAGAAGATCTACTACCTCCGCTGCTCGCTGGAACAAGGAGAGGAAGGTCTGCTTCGACTCCGCACGTGTGACCGACTGCGGAAGCGCTGCCGGAACGCAGCGCCGGAAGGATCGTCCACTCGATCTTGAGATCGGCAAGTGATCGACTACATCAACCACGAGATCCAATCTCGTAACGCTTTCGGATCTACAAGGGTTAGTACAGATCTATCTCGTTGCACATGTCTAATAGATTAGATCTTGGCTTTTATCCAGATTAGATCTGGGTTTTGTTCGTTCTTGCGGTAGAATTTTTTTATTTTCCATGCTACGAACCCATCAGTGGTATCAGAGCCGTGTCTATGCGTAGATCTGTTGCACGAGTAGAACACAATGGTTTTGTGGGCGTTGGTGCTCGTGCCGTTTTTTGCTTTGTGTACTTTGCATCTTGCAGTATGGTGGGATGAAGCGGCTCCGACTAACCTTACATGTCATCGCACATGAGACTTGCTCCACGCTTGACGTGTAACTTGCTTTGCACAAGTGGCTTTATGGGTGTCTGTCTCTCCCACCATAGTATAGATCTAATTTACACTTTGCACTTGATAGCACTTGTATCAACGTTGTGGTTCAGTTTCGTAGGTAAGGTCCGTTATTATTCAAAAGCCCCAAACCACGTAAAACATGCAAAGAAAATTAGAGGCGTCTAACTTGTTTTTGCAGGGGTTTTGTGATGTGATATGGCCTTCATGTGATTGTGATTATATTTGATGTATGAAATGATCCTTGTTGTAATATGGCAACCGGCAAGAGCCTAATGGTTGTCTTTAATTCTGTTAAGACTTGCGTGTCTATTCATCTTGTAATAGCTTTATTCCAAGTAGTTCTAATAGTTGCTAGTGATGATGGACAACCATGAAGCGGCGCCACTGACCTTGACGCAATGCTGGTGATGATGGAGATCATGTTCGTGCTTTGGAGATGGAGATCATGTTCGTGCTTTGGAGATGGAGATCATGTTCGTGCTTTGGAGATGGAGATCAAAGGCATAAGAAGAAAGGGCCATATCATATCACACTAATTATGAATTGCCTGTGATGTTAATCCTTTATGCATCTTGTATTGCTTAGATCGCGACGGTAGCATTATAAGATGATCCCTCTCACTAAATATCAAGTAATAAAGTGTTCACCCTTAGTTGGCACCGTTGCTAAGACTCGTCGTTTCGAAGCATCTCGTGATGATCGGATGTGATAGATTCTACGTGTGCATACAACGGGTGCAAGCCAGATTTGCACATGTGGAAACTAAGGTTATCTTGACGAGCCTAGCATGTACAGACATGGTCTCGGAACACGGAATACCGAAAGGTAGAGCATGAGTCATATAAATGATATGATGAACATGAAGATTGTTCGCCGATGAAACTACATCTTCTCTCGTGAAGATCGGACTTGGTGTAGTGGACTTGGTTCGTGTAATCACTAAGACAATGTGAGAGATGTTGTTTTGAGTGGGAGTTCACCTAGTTAATTTAAGAATTAAATTTGAACTCAATTTATCATAAACTTAGTCTAAACTACTTGCAAATTTGTTGTAGATTATGGCGACCCCCTCCATCAATTTCAATACGTTCCTAAAGAAAGAAAACCTTAAGAACAATGGAAGAAATTTCACAGACTGGTTCCGTGGACTGAAGATCGTCCTCAAGGCTGGTCAGTTGACCTATGTGCTCGAAGCACCGCTAGGTGACCCACCTGTAGAAGATGCCACCGATGACGTAAAGAATGCTTACGCCACTCAGAAAAATCATTACTCCACAGTTCAGTGTGCCATCCTGTACGGTTTAGAAGCGTTTTGAGCACCACGACCCGTTCGAGATCATTAAGGAGCTCAGGCTGATTTTTGAGACTCGCGCGGCCATGGAGAGCTATGAGGCCTCCGAAAAGTTCTTTAACTGTAAGATGGAAGAGGGTAGCTCCGTTAGCGAGCACGTGCTCACCATGTCTGGGTACGCAAACAAGCTCCAAGAGTTGGGGATATCGATTCCTAATGAGTTAGGGATTCACCGTCTCCTCCAATCACTGCCACCGAGTTATAAGAACTTTGTGATGAACTACAATATGCACTGCATGAACAAAACGTTGCCTGAACTATCGTCCATGCTGAAAACTGCTGAAGTGGAGATCAAGAAGGAGCACTAAGTGTTGATGGTCAATAAGACCACCAATTTCAAGAGACAGGGCAAGCCTAAGAACAAGGGCAACTTCAAGAAGGACGGCAAGAAAGCTGCCGCACCTGCAAAGAAGCCCAAGGCTGGTCCCAAGCCTGAAACTGAGTGCTTCTACTGCAAGAGTGCTGGTCACTGGAAGCGTAACTGCCCCAAGTACTTGGCGGATCTGAAGAATGGCAACATCAAGAAGAAAGGTATATTTGATATATATGTTATTGATGTGTATCTTACTAGTAATCGTAGTAGTGCCTGGGTATTTGATACGGGTTCAGTTGCTCATATTTGTAACTCAAAACAGGAGCTGCGGAATAAGCGAAGACTGACGAGAGACGAGGTGACGATGCGCGTTGGAAATGGCTCCAAGGTTGATGTGATCGCCGTCGGCACGCTCCCTCTACATGTACCTTCGGGATTAGTTTTAAATTTAAATAATTGTTATTTGGTGCCTGCGTTAAGCATGAACATTATATCTAGATCTTGTTTATTGCGAGACGGTTACTCTTTTAAGTCCGAGAATAAAGGTTGTTCGATTTATATGAGTAATATCTTTTATGGTAATGCACCTGAGATGAATGGTTTATTCTTACTGAATCTCGATAGTAGTGATACACATGTTCACAACATAGATGCTAAATGAACAAAATTGAATGATAATTCTACATACATGTGGCACTGTCGTCTTGGTCACATTGGAGTGAAGCGTATGAAGAAACTCCACTCTGATGGACTTCTTGAATCACTTGATTTTGAATCACTTGAAAGATGCGAAGCATGTCTAATGGGAAAAATGACTAAGACTCCATTCTCTGGAATAATGGAGCGAGCTACAGACTTATTGGAAATAATACATACCGATGTGTGCGGTCCAATGAGTGTAGCATCGCGTGGTGGATATCGTTATGTTCTCACTTTCACGGATGACTTAAGTAGATATGGGTATGTCTACTTTATGAAACATAAGTCCGAAACTTTTGAGAAGTTTAAGGAATTTCAAAGTGAAGTGGAAAATCATCGTAACAAGAAGATTAAATTTTTGCGTTCTGACCGCGGAGGTGAATATCTAAGTTATGAGTTTGGCATGCATTTAAAGAAATGTGGAATACTTTCGCAGTTGACACCGCCGGGAACACCACAGCGTAATGGTGTGTCCGAACGTCGTAATCGAACTCTCTTAGATATGGTTCGGTCTATGATGTCTCTTACAGATTTACCGCTATCGTTTTGGGGCTATGCATTAGAGACAGCCGCATTCACTTTAAATAGGGCACCATCTAAATCCGTTGAAACGACACCGTACGAATTGTGGTTTGGTAAGAAACCTAAGTTGTCGTTCCTTAAAGTTTGGGGTTGCGAAGCATATGTAAAGAAGTTACAACCTGATAAGCTTGAACCCAAAGCGGAGAAATGCGTCTTCATAGGATACCCTAAAGAAACAATTGGGTATACCTTCTATCATAGATCCGAAGGCAAAGTTTTCGTTGCCAAGAATGGATCCTTTCTTGAGAAGGAATTTCTCTCAAAGGAAGTGACTGGAAGGAAAGTAGAACTCGATGAGGTTATTGAACCTTCTCTCGGATTTGAGAGTAGCGCAGCACCGGAAGATGTTTTTGTGCCGCCTGCACCAATTGGAGAGGAAGCTAATGATGATGATCATGAAACTTCGAACGAAGTTACTGCTGAACCTCGCAGGTCAACGAGGGTTCGTACCACTCCTGATTGGTATGACTCTGCCTTAAACGTCATGTTGGTAGACAACGCTGATGACCCTGCAACGTATGAAGAAGCTATGGTGAGCCCAGATTCCGACAAATGGCTAGAAGCCATGAAATCCGAAATGGGATCCATATACGAAAACCAAGTGTGGACTTTGGTGGACTTACCGGATGGCCATAAGGCTGTCGAGAACAAATGGATTTTCAAGAGAAAAACAGATGCTGATGGTAATGTTACCGTCTATAAAGCTCGACTTGTCGCGAAAGGGTTCCGACAAATTCAAGGAGTTGAATATGATGAGACATTCTCACCAGTAGTGAAGCTAAAGTCTGTGAGGATTTTGTTAGCAATTGCTACATATTTCGATTATGAGATTTGGCAGATGGATGTCAAAACGGCGTTCCTTAATGGTGACATTGAGGAAGAGTTGTATATGGTACAACCCAATGGTTTTGTCAATCCTAAAGATGCTGACAAGGTATGCAAACTTCAGCGCTCCATTTATGGACTGAAGCAAGCATCCCGGAGTTGGAATCAACTTTTTGATAAAGTAATCAAAAACTTTGGATTTATACAAACTTATGGAGAAGCTTGTGTTTACAAGAAAGTGAGTGGGAGCTCTGTAGCATTCCTAGTACTATATGTAGATGACATATTATTGATTGAGAATGATATAGAACTTCTTAATAGTGTCAAAACCTATTTGAATAATAGTTTTTCAATGAAGGATCTTGGTGAAGCGGCATATATTCTAGGCATCAAGATTTATAGAGATAGATCAAGACGCCTAATAGCGCTTTCACAAAGTACATACTTAGACAAAGTTCTAAAGAAGTTTAGAATGGAAGATAGCAAGAAAGGGTTCGTGCCCATGTTGTCAGGTAAGACCTTGAGTAAGACTCAAAGTCCAGCTACGGCAGAAGATAGAGAGAAAATGAATAATATTCCCTATGCCTCGGCCATAGGTTCTATCATGTATGCCATGCTGTGTACAAGACCGGATATAGCACATGCTGTTAGTTTGACTAGCAGATATCAAAGTGATCCTGGAATGGAACACTGGACATCGGTCAAGAATATCCTGAAATACCTAAAGAGGACTAAGGATATGGTTCTTTCTTATGGAGGTGATGAACAGCTTGTTGTAAACGGTTACACCGATGCTAGTTGGAACACCGATCCGGATGACTCGAAGTCACAGTCGGGATACGTATTTATTTTGAATGGTGCTGCATTGAGCTGGAGGAGTGCCAAGCAAAGCGTTGTGGTGAAATCTTCAACTGAATCGGAATACATAGCTGCTTCGGAGGCTGCACAAGAAGCCATATGGATGAAGGAATTCATTACTGAACTTGACGTGGTTCCCAGTGCGTTGGACCCGATGGCCATCTACTGTGACAACACATGTGCCATAGCTAATGCACAGGATCCAAGGTCACATAGCAAGCTGAAGCACATCAAGCTACGTTTCCACGCTATTCGCGAGTATGTCCAAGATGGCGACATAAAGATTTGCAAAGTACACACTGATCTGAATGTGGCAGATCCTTTGACTAAACCTCTCCCTAGGGCAAAGCATGACCAACACCAGAACGCCATGGGTGTTAGGTATATTACCATGTAATCTAGATTATTGACTCTAGTGCAAGTGGGAGACTGTTGGAGATATGCCCAAGAGGCAATAATAAAAGTGGTTATTATTATATCTTTGTGTTTATGATGAATGTTTACATCCCATGCTATAATTGTATTATTAGGAAACACTAATACATATGTGTTTTGTAAACATAAAAGAGTCCCTAGTAAGCCTCTTGTTGAACTAGCTTGTTGATTAATTGATGATCATGGTTTCCTGATCATGGACATTGGATGTGATTAATAACAAGGTGATATCATTAGGAGAATGATGTGATGGACACACACCCATAGTAAGCGTAGCATAAGATCAAGTCATTAAGTTCGTATTGCTATAAGCTTTTAAATGCATAGTAACCTAATCCTTCGACCATGAGGTTGTGTTAATCACCATCACCGGATGGGTACTTTGATGACATCAAACACCGCTTCATGACTGGGTGGTTATAAAGGTGTCATTGGGTATTCTAAAAGTATGTGTTGAAGCGCATGGACCAAGATTGGGATTTGTCCATCCATATGACGGATAGATATGCTCTGGGCCCTCTCGGTGGAATGTGATCTAGTTAGCTTGCAAGCATGTGACTGGGTCACAAGGGATGACATAACATGGAACGAGTAAAGAGTACTTATCAGTAACAAGGTAGAACTTGGTATGGAGATCCTGACGATCAAACCTCGGATAAGTATAGTATCGTGTGACAAAGGGAATTGGTTTCGTATGTTAATTGTTCTATCGATCACAAAGTCATCGTTGAGTATGTGGGAGCCGTTATGGATCTCTAGATCCCGCTGATGGTTATTGATCAGAGAGGTGTCTTCATCATGTCTGCATATTCACGAACCGTAGGGTGACACATGTAAGGTTCGAAGTTGGTTTTAAGTAGATATGGAATGTGCGTTGGAGACCGAATGTTGTTCGGAGTCTCGGATTGGATCCGGGACATCACGAGGAGATCCGGGATTGTCCGGAGAATAAGATTCATATATTGGGGATCATTTTCTGAGTTAGGAAATGTTCCGGAGTATTTGTATGAGGATTCTAGAAGGTTTCGGAATGTCCCGGAAGGTTCTGGAAGATTTCTTGGAGTTTGCTTGAAAACCAAGAAAGGATCAAGGAGTCCTTGTGGGGCAAGACAAGGAGTCGTGGGGACTCCTCCCCCCTCCCAATCCGTCGGCCAAGGAAGGGAGGGGAGTCCTACTAGGACTCCCCCTCCCATGGCGCCTCCCTCCTTTATATAGAGGGGTGGAGGCGCCACCCCCTTGCCCCCTCCACTCCAAGCCCTAGCCGCCTCTCTCCTCCTCCTTTCTTCTGCTCAGGCTTAGGCGAAGCCCTGCAGAATTCTCTACTACTCCACCACCACCACGCCGTCGTGCTACTGGGATTCCGTGGAGAAGATCTACTACCTCCGCTGCTCGCTGGAATGAGGAGAGGAAGGTCTGCTTCGACTCCGCACGTGTGACTGACTGCGGAAGCGCTGCCGGAACGCGGCGCCGGAAGGATCGTCCACTCGATCTTGAGATCGGCAAGTGATCGACTACATCAACCACGAGATCCAATCTCGTAACGCTTTCGGATCTACAAGGGTTAGTACAGATCTATCTCGTTGCACATGTCTAATAGATTAGATCTTGGCTTTTATCTAGATTAGATCTGGGTTTTGTTCGTTCTTGCGGTAGAATTTTTTTGTTTTCCATGCTACGAACCCATCAGACAAGCCGTGCCACCACACGGCGAGGTCCTACACGGGTAGCCTCGTCCTTCGTCGACGGCTGTGTGGCGGCATCTTCAGTGGGGGTCGGCGAGGCGACGACATATCGAATCAGCAAGATTGGGGCGTGGCGACGACGGAGCGGAGGTCGGAGGGCTAGATCTGGTGGCGGCACGGTGGCGATGGAACCGGCGGATTAGGCGGCGACGGGCGCAGCGCGGCATCAGCAAAGGCGTGGGAGGGGAACACACGGGATTTGGTGGGGGTACGTGTGCGTGTAGTAGCTGTGGCTATTTATTTGGGCAAGCCCCGCAAAAAATAGGGTAGAGGGGCTATAGGGCATCCATTGGAGCATGTTTTTTGCTCTCCTCCACCTTATAAAACCATTTTTAGACACAAGAGGTGTTTTTGGGCATCCACTAGACTTGCTCTAAGAGTTGTAAGGGTAATTGCCCCTATGTGTGGTTTTGGTGATTAATGATAATTTCTATGGACTAATGTTTTTATTGAGTTTATACAAAGGAATATTCCATTTAATGCTTATAGTTCATGGGTTGGATTCCAGTATGGATGCAATGAAAATAAAGATATACCTTGAGTACTGGTATCAAGGTCATCGAGTTGAAGAGAAGAATATGATATGGTCAAGATCTTGAGAGTTTGACTACAAGAGAAAAATTCAAGAGTCGGAGTCATGATTGTCTCATGTTGAGATATGGTTGACTAAGATTTAGATCACACAATCAAATGAAGAGTCATTTATGTACCTCAAGATATTGATATAAAGTATGAGAAGATACATGATTGACAAATACAAAGAGTGAAAATACTCAAGTTGGTCAACACATGAAGCATAAAAAATGTACCGCATGGGATCTAGTGGTATGGACATACGGTAAGTTTGTCAATTATGCTTCATGAACTAACTCATTGTATATGTGCCTTGTGTTTTCTATGTGGGTTAGGTATCTTTCTGTGGGCATGTATCAAAAGTAAAGATTTCGTATAGCCCATGAGAGGACGACATCAAGTGGTGATGGTCATCAAGGTTGAGAAGTGCAAGTTCAATATAATCTTCTCTAGAAGATCATGTACTTAAAGCTTGTCGTCCATTTGGTGATAATGGACATGTGAAGATGTGCCTTAATGAAGCAAATAGACATGTGAAGATATGTCTTAATGAAACAATCTCATAGTAGTGTATTGGGGAGAAAATTCCATTTACCTATCTCAAGGTGGTTGTGAGGAGACCGGGTTATAAAATAAATAGCTGCACTATTAAGAGAGGCATTCGATTGGGTAACTTTATCATATTGTCTTAGAAAGCTCAATTCTTTTGTATCGTTTGCATCTCACTATTTTGTTGTTTCTTGGTGTTTATGTGTGTGAGGTTCTTGAGCTTGTTTCTAACTCTTCAACAAACCTAAGTTCATCAAAATAGAATTTGTATACATCTTCTATTGTGTTTTCGAGTTTGGAGTTTTTACCGATTCTTCAATTAGGGAGTTTTATTACCTCTCCTTATTTGGTACTAGACTTCTCTCTGCTCTCCCCGGGGCGCGATTGGCATGCCGAACGCTTGATGATATGGTTGCACTATATCTACGTGCAAGAGAAAAGATATGGTCTCGAAACACTAAGTAATAGCGCGTTGTTATTAAAATATGAGTCGGTGCGACTGGAAATCGTTCTCGTAGCACTAAATCCTACGAGAGTCTTCGTAAGCACGTAGTGTACGGTTGGGTCGGTGCCAAATCCATGCATCACAATGTTGTCCTATGTGCGTCGTTATTTACCATGGACGATTCTTTATACTCCCTCGTCCGAAAATAAGTGACGTGGATTTGTCTAGATTTGCATGTATCTAGACACATTTTAGTGTATAGATAGATGCGAATCTAGACAAACATAAGTAACTTATTTCTAGATGAAGGGAGTACTATTTTTTATTTTAGATGACATCGTAGCCAGCAAAGATGTGACAACAAAGGACAATGATTTTTCTCTTCGGTGCATTCTGAGGTTGTCAGCCGTGCATTCCAAAGTACACGATACGTGTTCACAGTGGAGATAAATTTTCACATCCCAAAATTGTACACGCTTATGCGGTTTCACTCGTAGTACATGTGCGTTTGTAACACAAAACTATATGACAAAAAGTCTAAAAGACAGAAACACCGTACAAACGTAAAAATCTAGAAGGAACATATACGTAATGTAAGGTATTACACAACCTACTTACATTTTATACATGTATAGATATTACAACACATGTTCCTGTAGCAAACGTACATAGGAGACCTACACTTGCTTTCCTGTAAGATCAAACTGTGAGACGGAAAGTCTAAACAGAACCCAAAAAACACACATAGTGTAAAGTAGTACATAGACTATTTTCATTTTATGCATATAAACATATTACAACAGACATTCCTGTGATAAACATACATAGAACACGTACACATGATTTGTTTGTATAAATTATAGTGCATATTCGTGAGCTAAATTTGTACTCCAAATAGCTAAAATTACGGAAAAATAAAGAATAAAATATTGACAACTTGAATGGATCAAGAAATGTAGTTTCTGAGCTACCATCGACTACAACGAGAAGTCATAGAAAGAACCTCCTCATCAACGTACAATAATTATTCGTCTTGGATGTTTCATATGGATCAACCGCGTCATCGATGTGTTTTGTAAATGGTGACGAAGTTGGCTGTCATTCGCGCCAACAGGATGCTATCATGTTCGATCCATAGTTTAAAAAATCGGACCAGTGATCGAACCGGTGAGGCTATCGGTTCAGGTTTTTACTGGTCGGACCAGTGGTTCATTCGGTTCGATGGCGACAAAAAACCGTTCCTTTTAATTAAAATTTAAGAAAAAATCAGAGCAAAATGACAATAAAATGTATATTAAGCGCATATTTCAATATATAATTACAAAACATGGTGTGTTCAAGTGGTATTGGGTCCTATGTGGTGTTATTTCTATCTAGGATAAAGTCTTGAATTCGATTCCTTTTGCAACTTCTTATTTTTTCCTGGTTTTTTGCTATTTGAACCCATGCCTCTTAAAAAACCAGTGAGGTCATTGGTTCAGGTTTTTTCTGGTTAAACCACCGAACCGGTCTGGTTTTTAAAACTATGGTTCGATCATGATTGCTCATCATTTATGTTTGCAACAGTGGTACACAATTATCACGGTCGATCACATTTGCTCATCATTGATGATTGCGAGAGCGTTTATTTCATTTTTTCTGCCAGAAGGCAGCTATCGGATTCGATTCCGTTTAGTCGTCATTTATGTTTGCAAGAGTGTTACGCAGCTATCGTGGTCGATCATGTTTGCTCAATATTGATGGTTACGAGACGTTTATTTTATCTTATACCTTTACGTGTTTTACTCTTACGTGTAGAAATGCATAAGAAATAAAAAAATCATATGAAAATAGCAAGGCAAACAAAAGCAAGAAAACTGCAGAGTTAAAAACGAAATAACAACAAAAAGTCCAAAAAGAAAAAAAACAAAGAAAGAAAACAACATAGGAAAATACCTAAAGAATAAACCGAAGGCAAAGATGCCAGCGCAAAAAAATCTAGAATAAAAGCGCAAAAAAATAGAACGTAAAACCGTAAGAAGAAGAAAAACACAAATCAAATAAAAAAGCAGAAAAAATTCAGAACGATAAGAAAAGTCAAAAAGCAAAGAAAGAAAAATGGCAGTAAGCGCGCGAGAGCGCTTACCACGCGTAGAAACATGCGAATATCGCTGCCATACGTCGCCAATTACATTAAGTAATATGTAAATACACATTATAAAATGTGATTTGACCCGAAACACCTTGTGGTTCCCTTTTGATTTCCTCCAAACGACTTCGAAACTTTTCCGGAATGATTCCCGTTCTCTCACGAAACTTTTCTGATTTCCTTTTCTCTTTTATATGGTGATTCTAACTTATAGAGGATCTCTAGCTCATCGTACCCTTAACTGTATTTCCCCATGGTTCGGGAATGGCACAAACATGATGTCCATCAATGATCAATAGCGGAACCGGGATGCCCATAATAACCCATGTACATTCCACGATGATGATGTCGTTTGAACCGTAAACGATGTTTCCCATTCCCTTTGTCACTTGATACCTAGTTCACCCGAGATTTGATCTACAGTATCTCCATACCTTCATTTGATCTTGTTACAGATGAACTTGTTTTCTCGTTTCTATATTGTTGTATTCCGTGACCCAGTCACACGCTTACAAGCTTTATTAATGCAACATCACCAAGATGGCCACATGTATCTATTCGTTACATGGATTGGCAAAACCTGGTCTTGGTATGTACTCCTCTACGCGCTCCTTTGGGAAACCCAAGTAGCATATTTTTGATCACCCAGTCATAGTATGATACTTGATACCATCTAAGCTCCTTCCAGAACAGTGATTTGTATTATCTCACAGTCTAAGTATCAGGTTGCAAGGTTTCCTTTGTTTACCATTAATGGTGAACTTTATAACTAGATCTCATTATGATATAACTGTGGATGTTTGTCTATCACATAATTTAACAAATAACATGACCTTATTATCAATTGGCATAAATTTCCATTATCTTAAAGCCCTAGATCATCCTCGTGACCAATGATCTAATTCACCAGAGGTAACTAGAGACTTGGTTTGTTTAGATATCACACGTGTACCAATGTTTCCACTTGATATAGTTATAACATGATATGAAACTATTATGAACTAACTGAGATATGATGATCAAAACCTATTTATTATTTGCCTTTAGGGAATATCTCCTTCAGTCTCCCACTTGCACTAGAGTACAAATAATTTGGCTCGTATTTTACTCATCATAAACCATATCACATATGTATTTATTGATCATACATGCTTATGGAAAACGTCCTGTCCATGTTCTGTTTTACCAGATCATTATGTCTTTTGCAAATCGTTAATGTCTTCCTAATTTTGACATTCATACTATTGTCTCATAATGGGTTGAAGTATTCGTTTTGCGATAAAGTGAGACTTTGTTTCTAGTGTTTACTATGACGGTCACTCTCACTGTTGTCACTTAAACTTTGAAACATACTTAGCACTCCTTTGTATACATATAATAGTTATGGCAATAGAGTGAGGTCGGTTTATAGGAGCCAACAGTGACACTAGATCAGCCAAAACGAGCTTTCTCATGGGCATTGTGTCCTAATACACACCCTCTGTGTAAAGACAAACTAGTCCCGCCACAATAATATACATCACGTTAGTTGGTGCCCTTATACTTCTTTATCTATGTAGATCCTAGTGCATGAAATGCAATCATGTGCCTTCTTTGGCTTCTTGCCATTTAAGGATAAACTTAATTTTGGTTTAGTGATTAACTTTGGAATCACTTCAAGACATATTCTTATAGTTAAGAGCTTGTCCTTCCAACCAGAACTTCGGGTCACATTACGTCGAGTATACAATATGGTTGTATGGAAGAACCTATGACTGAGGCATAGGAGATGCAACATACCTCTTTCTTTCTTCTAACCATAATTTTAATACTAAGACTAACTCAATGCTTCATACAAGTAAGAACTTCTTTCTAACCTCGTTCTATTATGAGCTATTTAGAATTTTGTCTAGGACATTCTGAACATTTTCAGAATTAAGTATAGGAAGCATTCAACATTTAATGTTTATTAAACTCACCAATCTATCTCAGCATGGATTAGACCAGCGGCCCAGGCGTTTCTCTAACACATATGCATAAATCCATGGACTTACAAGCTCCCCTTTCATTTCACACCGACGACATCCATAGACAAAAGAAGATGATATCAACTTGGTACAAAGTACCAGTGCAATGTTGAAAGCGTTCCCCATGATAGCATGGTTCTGCTAATTCACAACTTACAAAGCGCAAGCATATACGCAACATAGGTGAGCACAATGGTTCAAGTTTATTAAGTGCAAGAAAGTAAAGTGTGCCATCAAGTTCGTGAGAGCTTTAATCACTAATTTTCACATAACAAGTTTAATTTGGGAGATAGATAAAACAAGAATTTACTTGGAATAGCAATAATGCCACTAGGTAGGTATGGTAGACACAAATGGCAAAGTTTTTGGTTTAAAGGAGGTGGATGTATGAGAAGAATACCCTCTCAGTACAGGTTTTTGGCTAGCAAGGCTGGGTAGCAAGTATAAGAGTTGAAGGAAACAAACAAACATACAAATGATAAAGACAAACAAGCAATATTCCTTGGAAGCACAAAAGATCTTAACTAGAGAATACTAGACTTATGAGCAAATCAAGAAAGAAAGATGATGACATTATTTTTCTATAGAATACTCTTATCTTTTCATTCAACTCTCAAAAATAGTGTTGCTACTAACCGAGCCAGGTTTGCCAAAACCAACTAGATTAACTCAATAATCCCAAAGTGATACCAATACTAACAACAAGATCAATCATATAACCACGAATTGAAAACTAATATAAGCTATGCAAAAGAGTAAATGATAGAACTTCTCATTAATATTCCATAACGGAACTCACACCAAGGGATACATATCTAAGGAGAGAGGGGACACTTCCATAATGCAAACCATAGTACATAATAACTCCTCTATTCATGATATGACTCTGCTAATAAGGTAAAAAGATAGAAGATAGTGATATGATACCGCGACACTCCCCAAGCTTGGAACAAACCAAGGGGATGCCAAACCTGATGACGAATTACTCCTTTGGTGGTGGTGGTATCCTCTCGATGAGCTCTCTGATCAATTTCCCCAAGTCCTCAATCTCGAAGGTGAGATTACGAATCAGCTGTGAGTTTTGCTCAATGCGGCTCATGATCATGTCGTGTTGAGAATTCCAGCTCTTGCTATTCTTTCCCCACTCTTCCTCCTTGAAGTCTTCTTTTCCTGCATGGCTAGAACGAGGCAAATCCCAATTGGAGGGTGATGACCCACAAGTATAGGGGGTGTATCGCGGTATTTTCGAGGGAAGTAAAACCCAATTTATTGATTCGACACAAGGGGAGCCAAAGAATATTTATCAGCCTTAACAACTGAGTTATCAATTCAGCTGCACCTGGAAACAATCTTGCTCACATCAGTTTATCAGTAGCAACAGTTTTGTAGTAGGAATAGTAAAGTAACAGCAGTAGTAAAGCAAAGACAGTAGTAACAAAAGCAGTAAACAGTGGGATTCGAGTGCGGTAGGCATATGGATGGATGGACGGGCGTTGCATGGACAAGACAATTCACATAGCAATCAGAACATAGGGCAATTGCAGATAAATAAGATAAAGCATCCAAGTACTAGACAACCCTAGGCATGAGTTCCATATATAGTCATACGTGCTTGCAATGAGAACTTGCACAACATCTTTTGTCCTGCCAGCCTGTTTGCAGCGGGGCCTCTAGGGAACTACTGGCAATTAAGGTGCTCCTTTTAATAGAGCACCGGAGCAAAGCATTAACACTCCGTGAACACATGTGATCCTTACATCAAAGCCTTTCCCTTCCGGTTATCTCGATTTCTGTCACTTCGGGGCCATAGGTTCCGGACAACGACGTGTGTATACAACTTGTAGATAAGAGCAGAAACAATACTATCATAATGAATCAATAATAAGTTCAGATCTGAAATCATGGCACTCAGGCCCTAGTGACAAGCATTAAGCACAACAAGTCGCAACAAAGTCATAAAGCACTAATAAAAGATACTAGGCACTATGCCCTAACAATCTGATGCCATTACATGAACGATCTCATCCAATCCCTACCATCCCCATAGCCTACAGCGGGGGATTACTCACTCATAGATGGGGGAAACATGGATGGTCAATGGAGAAGCGATGGTGATGATGGCGATGATCTCCTCCAATTCCCCGTCCCGGCAGGGTGCCAGAACGGAGTTTCTGGTGCTGTTTCGTGGAATCTGGTGGTGGCGGCGGAGCGGAACTCCTTCTGGAAAAACGTCGAACCCCCCGTAGTTTTTAGGCCAGAAGGCTCCTTATAGGCGAAGAGAGAGGCCGAGGGGGTGCCTGGGGGGCCTACACCACCCCCTGGCGCGGCCTGGCCTGGCCCGCACCACCAGGTGGTGTGGCGACCCCAGGGCTCCTCTCCGTCTTGTATTCTGGCTCCTGGAGTCTTCGGGTGAAATAGGATTTTTGGCATATTTTCTGGGATTTTTCCTGATAGTTGATTTTCTGCACAAAAAGTGGACACCAAGGCAATTCTGCTGAAAACAGCGTCAGTTCGCATTAGTTGCATTCAAATCACACAAGTATAGAGGAGAAACAATAGCAAAAGTGTTCAGGAAAGTAGATACGTTTTGGACGTATCAGAGGGTAATTTCCCCTTGGGCATATTCTGGTATTGATGCTCATGGATAAGGGTATGGAAAGGATTCTTGGTGCGTGGAGGAAGTGACCAGGGATCTGAACGGTGATGAGGAGGCTTCCCTCCAATGGCTGGGTTTGCCACCACTCCAATGCTTGCAATGGTAGTGTCGGTATGCTTTGCCTCCTCTTCACCTTCACTTTTGATCTCCTTCTCCTTCCTGGGATCTTGGAGGTCTTCCTCCATAGGCTCCTTCCCGGGATCTTTGGCACACCATTATGCTTCTAAACCTTCTGACATGGGTATACCATGCAGGTACACGAGCTTGGTATATACGGTCTAAATACGTACAGGCCCACGGTGTCGCCAAGGCCCAGATGAAAGGACTCGAGTAACCTGCGGACTCTCGATTGCTTGAAGGACAAGAAGAAGCTAAAGATAGAAAGTTTGAAGAGGAAAACCCTAACTTGTAACCAACTCGACCTGCTACCCAAGACCTAGCCTATCTATATAAAGGCTAGGAGGGGGCGGCGAGAAGGACATACGCAACCCTAGTTTCCACCACCCTCGCTAGATTGCATCTGCGCACCATTGTAACTTTCGACTCCTTCGATAATTCCACGAGCAGACAAGCAGGAGTAGGGACCTCTACGAGGCCCGAACCTGGGTAAATCCTTTGTCCCCTGTGTGCTTGTTTGCTAGCCGATAGATGTCTCCAGCGCTCCCTCCTTCTCCAAAACCCAAGTCCATAACAATGGGCATTGATGAGATAAACCCTCGTCAATTGGCGCCATCCGTGGGAAGTGGGAGTTTTGATGTTGCGGCTTCTTCGGCTCCATCGAACGCAATCTACAACTCCGCAATAGCGGAGATCCGCCAGCTCTTCGGCGCGTTCGACTTCACCATCCACACGCCCGCCACCGCGCATCCTTCGAATCCGTGGCTGATGGAATTAGTCTGGTGATTGGGAGCTTCCGCTTCCAAGTTGGCCAGATGGGCACGCTTCGCATGCCCGATCAGCCGACAGCACCGGCGATTGCCCCGGCATCGTGGTTCCCTCCATCAATCGGCACCCTCAGCGAGCTCAACGCTCCGGTGGCAGTCGAGAACACGATCAGCGACAGCAGTCGCGACTCCGATCTGAGCGATCTGGCCACAGAAGATGGAACCTACGGTTCCGAATCTGAAAGTTGTGGAAGCAACAGCTTCCCCAATCACTTCATGTGCGCCGTCATTAACGCAGGCGACACCTCCGCCAATCGCGGCAACGGCAGTAACACCGGTAATGGCACCGATCCACCCAACGGTGGCAATGGTGGCAACGGGGAAGCAGTCGAACCTCCCAGCATAATCAATGAGCAAACCGGCAAACGTGTCGTAATTAGGCTCAACGAGCAAGAGTGGGAGCGCTTCCGCGAAGCCCTACGAGGTGCACCTCTACCCCTTGGGTCCCTGCAGGAACTGCTGATGGGCTACCAATGGCTCCTAAAAGAAGAATTCAAGCGCCAAAAACAAGTAATCGCGCAACTTGAGGCGCGTAAAAAGGCAGCGGACGAGTCAAGCCTTCGTCGCGCTGGGCTCTCCTTCTACGGAGGATCCTCCTCTAGAGGCAATGAGTACCTCGCCAAGAAGAGGTAGTCGCGGATGGCTCACCTCACCGAGCAAGAACGCATAGAGGCCGCGAAAGTCCTCGACTTCGGCTCTATGACAGTCGACACGAGAGGCAATGTGGTTCCCAGGACGCCGCAGGCTGCGGTGACAGCAGCCACCATGTACCTCCTCAATAACCAGCCGCCAGCTGGAGATCCCCGAACTGCCATGCACCGATCTACGATCGCGGGTTTGGGGCTAATCGAGGCCGCCCTCGACAAGGAGCCGGTACCAGACCAAAAAAGGGCAAAGCGCTAGCAAAGCGCTACTCCTCGCCCTCATCCAGCGATGACAGTCACGACCTGTCTCGACGCCGTCGCTCACGGCGACACGATCGCGACTACGATGCACGCAACGACCTCACGCAACGCAATATCGACAAGTCAAGGGCACGACGTGCTCGGTCGACTGACTCGAAAGAGGAAGATGGGGAGCTCTGCGGCGCTAGATGCTTCAGCAGATCCATTAGGCAGAAGCGAATGCCTAAAGGGTTTAAACTCCCATCGGAGAATCCAAAATTTGACGGTCTACAAGACCCTAAAATCTGGCTAGAGGATCACATCTCCTCCGTCAGGCTCCACGGAGGCAGTCGAAGTACTGCCATGCAATGTTTGCAGCTATAGCTGCAGGGCGCCGCCCGAGCATGGCTCAATAACCTCCCACGCAGATCCATTCGCAGTTGGGATGAGCTGGTTTACAGCTTCGTGCGCAACTTTAAGGGCACGTACAAACGGCCCGCATCAATCGAAGAACTGAGATGCTACCAGCAAAGATCTGGTGAATCGCTACGCTCATACATCCAAAGGTGGTCCATCATCAAGAACTCCACGGAAAACATCTCGGAGGACCGCGCGATTGATGCATTCAACGGTGGCGTCCGCCGCCTAGAGCTCAGGGAGGAGCTGGGCCGCTCGAAGCCCCAGACCATCGACCACCTGATGGAGATCGCGAATCGGTGGGCCGATGGAGAAGATTCGGTGAAGAACCGCGCTCACTCCGACGAGGAGGCAGAACTCGAACGCAGACGCGACCGCTGGGGCAAGCGTCGCATGCGTATCTACGACGATCGCGACGACGTCAACATGATCGCAGCCGGCTACGCTGATAGCCGCGACGACAACCGCAATAGCGGATACCGCGACTCCGGGAAAACCACGCAAGTGTGGCAACGCCGCACTCGCGACGAGGCACCCGCGACCTCCATTGAGGACAAACTGTCCGGGCCATGCACGGTACACTTCTACATCGACAAGCATGACGACAAGAGAAAGTCTAGCCACCTCCTCAAGGACTGCCGTGAGTTCCTCAAGCTACATGAGGGATTGGTTCGGATGAACCGCAACGCAGTCGAAAGAGGCTACGGAGCCGCTCCAGGCGCCGTGGCACATGGCGCACCGCCACCACCACCTGGGCCACCCCCGAACGGATCTGCACCGGACCAGCACCATGGAGGAGAACCGTACGCATGGGCCATGGGTACCATGATGATCCAAAAGGGGCGCCCCTCCAACAGGGTGCAGAAAGCCATCACTCGCCAAGTCAACTTGGCCACGCACTCGCCACCATGCACCACTGAGTACCTCAGTGGCAGTGTGTCGTGCATTACCTTCGATAAACGTGACCACCCGCCTCAAGAAACTCGCCCAGGTCATTGCCCCCTCGTACTCGAGGCAGAAATTGGAGGCTTCGACATGAGTCGCGTCTTCATGGATGGCGGAAGCGGCATCAACCTCATATTCGCGAGCACCTTGCGAGCAATGAGGATCCCGCTAACCTGCTTGGAGGCATCAGACACAACGTTCCACGGCATCGTCCCAGGGAAAGGCGTATACCCTCTAGGCAAAATCAACCTCAACGTCATATTCGGCATGCCAAAGAACTTCCGGCGTGAGCGCATCGACTTTGAGGTCATCGACTGGCCCTCACAATACCACTGCATCCTCAGACGCGTCGCGTTCGCTAGGTTCATGGCGGTACCCCACTACGCCTACCTACAGATGAAAATGCCAGGTCCCAACGGCGTCATCACGATCAACGAGAGCTTTGAGCGATCTGACAGTTGCGATAGGGAATTCAACAGAATCTCCCAGTCCTTCGGCATGCAGGAGGAGCTCGTGCAATTGAAGGAAACAACAGACAACAGTCTGCCTCCCCTGAGTAGGCCAAGCTCACCTGATCTCTCCTTCGACTCATCTGTGCAGACAAAGAAGGTGCAGGTCCATCCGTCAGATCCCGCCAAAACGGCCCTCATCGCCAACAACTTGAGTCCTGCATAGGAACTCGCGCTCGTCGAATTCCTCCATGAGCACTGGGAAATTTTTTCTTGGTGTCCTACGGACATGCCAGGAGTTCCCAGGGAATTCGCCGAGCACGCACTCAACGTCAACCCCGACGCAAGGCCAGTTAAGCAAACAATCAGGCGACTGTCTGAGCCACGAGCGCAGGCAGTCGGAATGGAGATCAACAGACTCCTCGAGGCCAAATTCATACGCGAGATCAAGGAAAACAGTTGGCTTGCCAATATGGTGCTGGTTCCAAAAAAGGACACGGATATCCTACGGATGTGCGTGGACATCACTTCTTTAAACAAGCACTGCCCAAATGATCACTTCCCGCTACCACGGATCGATCAAATCATTGACTCCACCGCTGGATGCGAGCGCCTCTGCTTCCTCGATGCTTACTCAGGCTATAACCAAATTCAAATGAAGGAGGAAGACCAGGAGAAGACCGTGTTTACAACGCCCTTCGGTGTGTTCTGCTACAACACAATGCCCTTCGGGATAAAAAACGCGGGAGCCACCTACCAGCGGTGCATGCAGGCTTGCCTCAAGGAGCAACTGGGTCGCAACATCCAAGTCTATGTCGACGACATAGTAATCAAAACCAAGGAGGAGGCCTCTCTAATCGACGACTTGCGCGAATATTTCGCCAATCTCAATCATTACCAGATTAAGCTCAATCCAGACAAATGCGCCTTCGGCGTACCATCTAGGCAGCTGCTCGGGTATCTCATCTCCGCGAGAGGGATTGAGGCAAACCCGAAAAAGATAAAGGCCATACTGGCCATGGAGAAGCCAAAGAACATAAGAGGCGTCCAACAACTAGCTGGACGAATCGCGGCCCTCAGTCGATTTATCAGTTGAATGGGAGAAAAGGCACTGTCCTTCCATCAGGTCCTCCGCAAAGCTGACAAATTTGAGTGGACCAATGAAGCGCAAGAAGCATTTGAAGATCTAAAGCGCCTGCTATCCACCTCGCCAGTACTGGTGACTCCACGAGAAAGGGAACCACTACTGCTGTACATCTCCGCTACCAACCAAGTGGTTAGTACAGTGCGCGTCGTCGAGCGGGCCGAGGAAAACAAGGTCCATGGCGTACAACGCCCAGTATACTACCTCAGCGAGGTCCTCACACCAACAAAACAGCGGTACCCGCACTACCAGAAGCTGGCGTACGGCGTCTTCATGACCACCCGGCGACTGTGTCATTATTTCCAGGAAGACCCAATCGTGGTAGTCAGTGACACCCCATTGGGACATATCCTCAATAACCCCGACGCCACGGGACGAGTCGCGCTTTGGGGAATCGAACTATCTCCACGAGACATCACATACAAAAAGCGCGACGCAATCAAGTCGCAAGTTCTCCCTGACTTCCTCATGCATTGGATGGAAAACCAACTCCCGGACAAGCCAGATATGTCCTACCTCTGGACAATGCACTTCGATGGATCCAAGCGGAAAGACGGAGCAGGAGCAGGTGTCAGACTGACATCACCTCAAGGGGACAAGCTGAAATACATCCCGCGAATGCAATTCACAGCCTCAAACAACAAGGCTGAATACGAGGCCCTGTTGCACAGGATGAGGATGACCAAGGCCTGTGGCGCAAAGAGGCTCATCATATATGGCGACTCCAAGCTGGTCGTGAACCAAACAATGCACGAGTACGACGCACTGAATGACAACACGATCGCATACCGCGACCTCTACGATACACTCGAGGGAGACTTCGATGGTTGCGAGTTGCGACATGTAGGTCGCGAAAGCAACAAGGAGGCGGACGCACTCGCTAACATAGGCTCTACCTGCGCCCCCATACCACTTGGGGTATTTCTCGAGCGCATCTGCGAATGCTCCATCAAGCCAAAGGCCGCAGAGAAGAAAACAAGCGCAGCAACGGACTCGGGGGCTACGCCACCCAATGAGCCAATGGCACTCGATGACTTGGAGCTAGACACGGGACTCGAGGGACCAATGAGCGTCATGATGATCGAACAATCCTGGACGCAGCCGTACATTACGTACCTCCTCAGCAAGCGCCTACCGGATGACCCGACAGACGCACGGCACATCGCGCGACGCTCCAAAGCATTCGCCGTTATCAACGGTGAACTGTATAAACGCAGCATCACAGGCGTGTTACAACGATGCGTCTCCCTGGTCGATGGAAGAGCGGTCCTCCTCGACATCCATGAAGGGACCTGCGGGCACCACGCCGGCAGTCGCGTCCTCGTTGCCAAAGCTCTACGAGCTGGATTTTACTGGCCCACGGCCATGCGCGACGCCAAGGACATAGTCCAAAAGTGCAACGCTTGTCAGCGATTCGCGGACAAGCCACACGCACCAGGCACAGAACTACGGCCTATTCCATTGGCCTGGCCCTTCGCACAATGGGGGCTCGACATGGTGGGCAAGCTCTCAAGGTCCTCGCAAGGAGGCTACGTCTACCTCTTGGTCGCAGTCGACAAGTTCACCAGGTGGATTGAGGCCATGCCAGTGACCAAGCAATCAGGGCACAGCGCGGTCAAGTTCTTCGAGTCCATCGTCTACCGCTTCGGCGTGCCACACAGCATCATCACTGACAACGGGACGAACTTCACATCCAAAGAGTTCCAAGAATTCTGCGGAAACCTGGGGATCAACATCAGTTACGCCTCAGTCGCACATCCACAGACCAACGGTCAGGTGGAAAAAGCAAACGGGCTCGTCTGCAGCGGCATCAAGAAGCGACTCCTTCGACCACTCGAGCAGGCTGCGAGTTGCTGGCCAGATGAGCTCCAATCCGTACTCTGGAGCCTACGAACAACTCCAAACAGTGCCACGGGCTACACGCCATTCTTTATGGTGCACGGAGCAGAAGCAATACTACCCGCCGAAGTTCGGTACAAGGCGCCGCGCGTAGTCGCTTACAGCGAACAAAAGTCATCCCTTGCACTCGAAGACTCCGTCGACCTCCTCGACGAGGCAAGAGAAATCGCCGCAGAAAGATCCACGATCTACCAGCAGAACCTGCGCAACTACCACAGTAGAAGGCTTCGCCCCAGATCCTTCGTCGAAGGTGACCTGGTCTTGCGACTGAAGCAGCAGGGGCATCTCAAGCTCGAGTCCCCCTAGGAAGGACCGTACGTGATTACAGAAGTAATCCCAGGTGGCGCCTATCGCCTTCAAGATTTAGAGACAGGAGTCTCATACTCCAACCCTTGGAACGTAGCACAACTACGACGCTTCTACCCCTAGCTGTTTTTTTACTTTTACATCGCAAATAAGGCTACTCAGCCAAGGCTACTTAGCCACACATTGTACCTCGTACTGTTCTTCAAATAAATAAAAGCTAAGTGCCTCAAAACTCTGTGTTTTTCTTTTCACTTCTATCAATTTTATACTCGGGGGCTACGCCACCCTACATACATCTGTTCTTCGAACCAATAAACGCGATATCCTGAGTAGCTGGCACATCAATCAAACCCCTTAACGCAAACTCAACCCAGCTGCAACGCACCTATCAGGTTGACAAAGGGATGGCCAAGCTAACGAAAAGGACTCGCATAGTGCAACGCACCTCACGCCAACAAAGCTGTTTGTACACATTCAACAATAAAATATCTACAACCTGTACATGAACTTTACAACACAAATACACTTATGTGCAGGATATAAATCTGGCTACTGCTGCAACAGAAGAATATTGGTTTGTTCCTCGAAGAAGTCGACAATCTCCTCTGCTGGATGGTCCACCGCCTGATAGTGCGGCACCATATTCCAAGCAGATCCGGCTGGCGGCGCTAGCGGACCGGAAGCAATGGTGGCGACATCCACGTCAGGCCTGTGCAATCGCACCATCGAGAGGGCAGCCTTGGCACCAGCCACCAACTGCTACTTGACGCACTCGCAAACAACGGACATATCTTGAAACTTGGCCAGAAGAGCCAACAGGCTTGATGGAGTGTCATCCAACGGGAACATCGCCCGATAGATGTTCTTCACACATGACTGCGACTTCTTAAGGAAGAGCAGCACTCACAAAGCACGATCCTGCAGGGTCGCCAATGCAGTCGCACGATCATGATCTACCCAGAAGTATCCACTCTCTTGAAGTTGCTCCTGGGTGAGATCATGAAGGCATATGGCAATCCTATCCCTCTCCTCCTGCGGATGGCGTGCGCTAACAACTACACGAAGCAGCACCAACAGCATGAGTACAACGTACCTACAAAGGAAAAGATAAGGACGAGCAAACTAACACTTAAACTGGTCGCCCAGCTGCGTCACCTCGCCAAGCAGATATTGCTCGCGGGTGGCGGATTTTTCCGCCTTCGACTTCCACACGTCTGCATTACCACGGATCAGGGGCAACTCACGCTCCAGTTCCTTCACGCGATCACGAAGTCGTGACAGCAAGGACAACTCCTCTACCCTGGAGCGCGGCGGTGCCTCTGTCTCATCAAGACATTGCGAATCCTGGTTTCCCCCCACAGGACCACTCGATGCACCCTACCACAAGTCAAGACAAAGGCAATTAAGGCGACCAAATTAACACAAAGGCAAGGGGAACAGATGCATTCAAGATAAGCATAAGTGTTTACAAACACACTCGCCAGCAGGCACGTCCTTAGGCTAAAAAGGCAACTGATCAATTATTACAACAAGCTAACTACGGAGCAGCTGGCTTCTTCGACTTCGACGGCTTCGGGGGCTTCATCAAGTCTGTGGCAGTATCAGATGCCACTGACTTTCCGCCGGCCCCTGAGGCCGAAGCTTTCGCCGCCTTCTTCGCACGTTGGAGCTCCTCCGAATACTTGGCAACAGTATTTATCAAGGAATGGCCATATTTGGCACAAGCAGTCACAAAGGGAGCAAAGACTACCTGCTGACCATCCGCACCAACAGGCACCGCCTTTGACACCGCAGAGGGATCTATTTCGACTCCGTGGGCTTGCACCATGGAGAGTGACATCGTCGCACCTGCAACCCGAAGGGAGTTCTTGTAAGTAGCAGGCACACCCCCGGCGCGTGACTCCACCAGCTTGTCCATATTATCGACCAGCTCCGCCTTCGGCATCAACTCCTCTCGGAGGCGACTAAGGGCGACCTTGGCCTTGGACAATGTATCCTGGATGGAGGTGCTTCGGTCCTCGACCGCAGATACCGCGCTGGCCAGAGCGTCATCACAACGAAGGGCCTGCGGGTCAAAATTCAAGTCGCCAGCATCTACACCGAAAATACACACATGGATCAAACTTCTAGTGCCACCGGCAAAACTCTAGATGCAGATAGGAACATCAATAAAATATCTACCAGTAAAGGTACCTGAGAGGGCCTTGGCGACTGAGAACAGTTGCTCTTCGAACAACTTTTCCCTGGCCGCAAAGGAGGCACGCAGATCCTCTTCGCGCTTCTGAGCATCATCACGAGCCGCGATTGCCTCATCGCGCCCCTTCACAGCTGCGGCTAATGTATTCTCCAACATGGCGACGTTGCGTAGTAAAGCATTATGCTCAGCTACATGGCAGTCAATAATTGGCTATCAGTCGATTACACCAAAACAGAGAGAAGACGAAAAGATAAAGTGTAGAAGCACTCACTTTCGACCACGCGGTGACGCATCTCCAGCATGGCATGCTGGCGACCCATCGCCATCACTTGCTCCGCCACTTGCGCAGCTTCCTTTACAAGGAGCTGTCACACAAAACAAGGAGTCAGAAGAGGGCAACAGAAGGCGTCGACTGCCACACTAAAAAAGAAGGAAAGATATACTTACATGGTCCTCTAGCGACTCCAAAGAAGTTTGCTGAACCGTCATTCGAGCAACTATTCGATGCTCCCCTACGTGAGGAGAACTCGAAGAATTGTGCCCGGAGTGGGCCACCGCCAGAGGAGAAGGAACACGCTCGACCTCTACTTTGCCCTTGAGGTTGCGACTCCAGATTCCTTCACAAACTCGACGTCGCCAGAAGATGACGACGCCTCTTGGCTACAAGACCAAATTCACATTGAGAAAAGGAAAACTACAGGGCAAAGCCAACAAGAATAAAACAGAAACGAACTAGTGAAATCGCAAATTTACCAGTCAAAGTTGTCAAGATTAAACGTGGCCTCCGCCGACTCTGACGAAGACTCCTTCGGCAATCGCATCTTCTTGCGAGAAGATGGTGCCACAGCCCTCACAGGAACGGCGGGAATTTGTGACTCTGCACCAGCAGCTGTGCCTTCTGGAGTCAAAGGAGTCGACGCATCAGAGTCCTCGCTGCGCGAACGCTTGCGAGTATCCGGGCTCTCGGACTCGGGGGCTTCCTCTTCCACATCAGAAGGGACAGTCGACTCAGACTCGTTCTCTTCCAAAGCTTCGCGAGGAATAATACCCTCAGGGAGAGGAGGCATACAAGGCAACACCGCCCAATCCTGCATACAGATAGCGAAGATCAACAAACAGAACAGGTAAGCAACAGAAAAAGCAATCACGAAAGTAAGCTACTGCGTAGCACAACTGTACCTCAAGAGGAGGATTCGAAGCATCGAAAGGAGGAACGACTGGCTCATTCGAAAGCACATCCTTGAAGGTGTACTTCGTGACCAGTCGCACCCTCTTATCTACCTCACTCGCGGACATGCCATCGGCAGACACGCGAGTGGCATCATCAGCGCCACCCCATTGAAACATGGGATGGACTCTGGCCTGGAGAGGCTGGACGCGATGACGCAGCCAAGTCCTGACAAGGGCGCAGCCTCCCTCTTCTGCGCCTATGCGACTCTCGAGGTCGCAGACGCGTTGATATAGCACGTCTGTCTCCGCGAGTTCGGAAGGCATGATCGCGTTCTTCCAAGAACGCATCTTCTTGCAGGGAGTCGCGGGATCAAAAGGCGCGAGTCCAAAGTGCTCTTCCTTGGCCTTCTGGTCGCGAACATAGAACCATTTGTCCCTCCATCCCTGGACGGACTTGGCGAGCTTGATGTCGAAGTAGGTGGCGGAGGGTCGACATGGATTCCACAACCACCTACGTCGTAAACTAGAGAGCCAGATGCGGACTGACGCTTCAGCTTAAATAAGCGTTTGAAAAGGCCAAAGTGCGGCTCGATTCCGAGCCAGCACTCGCAAAGAGTGATGAAACAGGAGATGTGAAGAATCGAGTTTGGGGACAGCTGATGGAGCTGGAGCCCGTAGAAGCAAAGGAGACCCCTAAGAAAGGAGTGGAGAGGCAAAGAAAGGCCGCGAATGACGAATGCAAAAAACATCACTCGAAAACCGGCGGGAGGCACAGGAATGGTCTCACCGCTAGGGACGCGCGCATCGGCGACTGCTGTAGAAATAACTCTGTCTTGGCGAAGAAGACGGAGATCCGACGCCTTGATGATAGAGGGGCGCCACGCGCCATTGGTCACGCGGGTGCCCGCGACCTTCTTTTTCCCGCCGGCGGCGGCACTGGTGCCCGCAGCAGCGGGGCCACCCTTCTTCTTTGTCGCAGCGACGATGGCCGCGGATTCAGCGGCAGCACCTCCTTTCTTCTTTCCCATTGCGCGACGGCGATGAGAATGCAGAAAATAACTTGGAAATGAGCGGAGGTGGTCCAGAGTTGAGGAGGAGATGAGCGCAGGAAAAGCAGATGAGCAGCAGCAATGGCGATGGCAGCGAGGAAGAAAAGAGTGCAGATGGAAAATTACCGCCGTAGCGCCACTACTTAACCCCTAGGAGATGCAATCCAACGGCTCACAAAAACCCTACTGGGCGCGTGGCACGCATCGCATTCGACACGTGGAGAAGAGGAAGCGCGAACCGTCCCTCCACTGCTCCCATTACACGCGGAAATCGAGGAGGCGTAGTTAATAATAAGATTACGCACGCCCAGTCAAATTAAAGTCAGAAAGTGGGACCCACCGCTCGTCACGTCCCGTCAAAATCGCTCACGCGGGCAACTGAGGTCATGCAAGTGTCAGCACTGACGTCATCAACAGCTACGTAGCGGAAAATTTGACTACTTTAGTCCTTGCTGGAGTCTTCGACTCCACCAAGCACTCGGGGGCTACTCCCATAGGGAGCGCTGGCCACGCACCCTACGATTTTTTCTTCTCTTATTGCAGGGATATAGGCAATCAAATTCAAACCTAACCACTCGAAACATGGTTCGACTATGGACATGGGTTACTCCCATAGGGAGTGCCGGAAACAATTTCGACTGAAACAAACAAGCAGAGATGATAGCAGTCGCAAAAATTCTTTAGTCCCTGCCTGAGTCTTCGACTCAACTAGGCACTCGGGGGCTACTCCCATTGGGAGCGCTGGCCGCACACCCTATGATTATTTGCACAAAAACCGTGTGTTGATAACATCCGTACTCGCAGATCATGGCGACACCGCCTCATAATTTTCCCTACAAAGAGACTACGTCTCCTAGATCGCCCGAATCGTCTCCGCGATGATAAAATTCGGATGCCACGCTTACAACGTGAAGGTAAGACCTGAATAAGGCATGGCAACGCATTTAACTGCGCACTACCAAAAAAATATCCGTACCCTGCAGGCACGATGAACATGCCTTGACGGACGCGTCAAGTGCTCACACCCATATAACTGTAATTCAACTCCTGTAAGACCTCGGCGGCTTGAGTCGAATTACGCCAGCACTTTTCCGGATTCGAGTCCGGGGACTCGAGTTCGAGTAGATTGCGTTGTTTCACCCTAAGGTGGTTAACTGATACTGATACTTCGGCTATATCAGGCACATATATCAACAATCCCTATGACATAAATGAAAGCAGTCGAAAATGTACTCATTCAGGCACTCGAAGACTTCAAAAAGTACCAAGTCGAATCTGCAATTCCACTGGATACTCGGGGGCTACTGACATGGGTATACCCTGCAGGTACTCGAGCTTGGTATATATGGTCTAAATACGTACATGCCCACGGTGTCGCAAGGCCCAGATGAAAGGACTCGAGTAACCTGCGGACTCTCGATTGCTTGAAGGACAAGAAGAAGCTAAAGATAGAAAGTTTGAAGGGGAAAACCCTAACTTGTAACCGACTCGACCTGCTACCCGAGACCTAGCCTATCTATATAAAGGCTAGGAGGGG
The DNA here is from genome assembly GCA_910589775.1 of Avena eriantha. NCBI lineage: Eukaryota > Viridiplantae > Streptophyta > Magnoliopsida > Poales > Poaceae > Avena > Avena eriantha. Next base: position 527,279,030 of record OU342742.1, on the reverse strand, counting down.
GCGGCGAGAAGGACACACGCAACCCTAGTTTCCACAACCCTCGCCAGATTGCATATGCGCACCATTGTAACTTTTGACTCCTTCGATAATTCCACGAGCAGACAAGCAGGAGTAGGGACCTCTACGAGGCCCGAACCTGGGTAAATCCTTTGTCCCCTGTGTGCTTGTTTGCTAGCCGATAGATGTCTCCAGCGCTCCCTCCTTCTCCAAAACCCAAGTCCATAACAATGGGCATTGATGAGATAAACCATCGCCACCTTCAAAGAGTATGTCCTGGCAGAAACATATCAAAACAAAAACACGACGAAAACACGATATACGAACCTCGGAAGATCTGGGGGGTCATATATTATGAAGTTTCACATCAAAAGGAAGGTACTGGGAGAAAATGAGTTGGAGGCGGAGTCCGGGGTGGACTCACCACCTGGTGGCGCGGCCAGGGGAGGGCCCGCGCCACAGGGTGGTGTGAGCCTCCCTGGCTCCGTTTCTGTCCCTTTTTCGCTTCGTAGTTTCCCTTATTAACTAAAAACTGCAAAAGTATAGTTGGATTGTATTTTTGCGGAACTTTTTTTACCAAAACTATTACCTATTTGAAAACAGACTCTGCATGTCTCTGAATTTGATATCTAGTAGATTCTTCTGGAGTCATCACTTGAATAATCAATATCTTCATCTTCATACACTTATTACTTGAGTCATAACACCCTTCTCTTCCTTATTACACCACTATCTCCACTTCCTGAAAATTTCTTTCACACAAAACTTCACACAGTTCTCATTAGCAACATTAGTATAAGTGAAGTGATAAAACCTTTTGAGTCCAACTTCAACTGAAGACCATCAAAACATAAGCTACTGTAGCAACTCCTTCCGAAAACCCAAAAAGAATTCAAAAAGGAAATTGAATAGAGAAGCGAATGCAAAAGTGGCAAAATCTGTCAAAACAGACCAGCAGGTAAAGATCAATTTTTTTCGAAAATCTTCTATTGCTCAAATCAAAAAGTGAAAAACTAACGAAAGTTAAATAACAACCTGGGGCAGAAGCACAAAAAATTACAGCTCAATCTGACATACAGAGATCTCTCACGATTTTTTACGGTGAAGCACAAATATCTGCTTCAGGATAGCAACTTCCCCAAATATTACTTCTCTCTCATTAGAGGTTGATCTTGACACAAAAACCAAACAAAACAGATAAGGAGCGGTTATTACCTGAAGTAATAACTTCCAAGACTCAAAGAAACAAAAACAAACTGAAAGCAAAAACAAATTGGGTTGTCTCCCAAAAAGCTCTTTCTTTATAGCCATTAAGATGGGCATGATAATTTTGGAGACGCTCTCATAGGAATATGAATTGATGTGAAAGAGAGCATTAAGAAGCAAAAATACACACGTTTAAGTCTAACCCACTTCCTATGCAAGGGAATTTTGTAAACAAACAAGTTGTTGAAACCAGAGGCTACTTGCATAAGAAGACAAAAGAAGTGCAACATAAAAACTTTCAGCATAAAACGAGGAAACTTGATATTATTGAGATGCATAAGAACACTTTTCCCTCTCTCATAGTAACTTTCAGTATCATGCATAAACTTAACAATATAGCTATCACAAGGACCATCATAGCAATGATCACTTATTCTAACAGAAAACACAGGAATACTAGCTCTCATAACACTACTATGTGAAACAATATTAGAGGTATCCTTACAAAGGATTGTGTGTCCCTCTTTTTCATATTTAGTGACAAAGTCTTTCACACTTGCTATTATAGGTTCATCAACTAGTTGTTTATCAGGTTCAACAGCTTTACTTGTACTTTCATTAACCATACTAGCTATCATAGAGTGTTCCTTCATCTTACCTGGGAAAGGCATTTTCTCAATGTAAGGTTTAGGTGAAACATGATTAGTAGTATAAACTTCAGTATTTCTTGCAGGAACACTCTTAGCAACATCTTTATAAGGTTCATGATACTTATTCCACTTCTTTTTAGGCACTTCAATGTAAGAAGCAAAAGCCTTAAAATAAGAAGCAATAGCTTGAGAGTCTAGACCATAATCATTTTCAATATTTTGAAAGTCATCAGTTCCCATAAAAGATTCAATGCATTCATAATCATAATTTATACCTGACTTTCTACCTTTGTCATTCTCCCAAGCTTCAGCATTATCTTGAATACGGTCCAGAAGATCCCATTTAGCTTCTTCTTCCATACGAGTGAATGATCCAGCACAAGAAGCATCCAATAAATATTTATCATGTACAAGGAACCTTGCATAAAAGTTATTGATAATAATATTGTTGGGGAGCTCATGAATGGGACATTTGAGCATTAGTCTTCAATCTCCCCCAAGCTTGAGCTGTACTCTCTCCATCAAGAGGCCAAAAGTTGTATATTTGATTCCGATCTTTATGAATCTCACTAGGAGGATAAAACTTTGAATAAAAGAGAGGCACTATTTCCTCCCATTACAGAGCTTGACCATTCTTCAGCAGCTTATACCATTCTTCAGCTCTTCCTTTCAGCGATAATGAGAATAACTTCTTCTTAACTTGATCTGTAGTAATGCCTGCACACTTGAACAACCCGCATAATTCGTGTATAAAGAGTAAATGATCACCGGGATGGACAGTTCCATCCCCAACATAGTAGTTATCCATAACACGATCAATAATTCTTGTAGGTATTTTGAAAACATCATTCTCAGCAGGTGGTGGCTTATCTACTACCTTAGCAGTGATAGTAGCATTACCAAATAAGAAACTCAACAAATTATCCATAACGAAAATAAAGCAACTAGCAGAAGTAAACAATACTCACAATAGAAGTTTCCTTTACCATTTCCACTCTCCAGTAGCGCTTCACTCCCCGGCAACGGCGCCAGAAAATAGTCTTGATGACCCACAAGTATAGGGGGTGTATCGCAGTATTTTCGATAAGTAAGAGTGTCGAACCCAACGAGGAGCAGAAGGTGCTGGCTAGTGGTATGGATCAGGAATTCTCTGCAAATACTTAGCAAACGGATTTTTACGGGTTTTCGATAAAGCAAGTAAACAAAGTACGAGTAAATAAAAGACAGTAGGAATAAATGCAGCAAGTGGCCCAATCCTTTATGCAGCAAAGGACAAGCCGATTGTGTTACTTAAGATGACCAAACGTTCTCGAGGACACATGGGAAGACTGTCAAGTGCTTTCGCTTCATATAGTTGATTAATCTTCTCTAGCTTGCTAAGTGTTGTGTGGGTGAACCTGCGCTAATGTACCACCCCATCCAAGACTAATACATACTTGTGATTATACCCCTTGCAAACATAATTAAGGTAGAAAACTAACCACAGCTTTAAACTCTAAGGCCCTTACGTCCCTTGTGCAATGGTTTCCTAACGGGGGTTCAGGTTTCTGTCACTCCGGCAACCCCTACGATTAGTAGCCAAATACACAATGCATTCCCCTAGGCCCATATAGGTGAAGTGTCATGTAGTCGACGTTCACATGACACCACTAGAAGAAGTACACCACAACTTAAATAACAATCTGTTGAATCTTTCTCAACACAACTCCACTACTAACAACAAGACTTCTCCTATGTCCTCAAGAACAAAATGAAATATTCACAAGACATCATATGGATCATGATCAGAGATGGAATAATGTTGTATAACAATCTGAACATAAGCAATAATTCAATGGTTCACTTAATAGCATCAACTACAAAGAGTAATCAACACTGGGAAAGTTTCCCCTATGAACTAATGCAAGATTCAACACAATTGTTACAGCAATATGGAGATGGTGATGAGGGTGCTGATGGTGATGATGGTGGTGATGATGATGATGATCCCGATGAAGTCTAGCTTGATGGTGGTGTTGATGGCGATGATCTCCCCTCTCCGGGAAGGAATTCCCCTGACAGAAATCTGTCAGCCGGAGAGATCTTTCTATCTCGGTGTTTTCCGCCCCGCAGAGGCGGCGGAATATTTCGATGGTCGCTCCCTGAGTCTTAGGGTTTCGGGAGGATGATATACGCCAAAGGGAGAGGCTGGAGTGGGCCAGGGTGACCACACCACCTCCTAGCATGGCCTAGGGCTGCCCGCGCCAGGGGGTGGTGTGGGCCCCCTGTGGCCCATCTCCACTCCGTCTTCTGGCATCCTTAGTCTTCTAGAAAAATAGGATTTTCTGTATATTTTCCCGGGTTTTCTGATGTTCGCGAATTTTGCCTCCAAACAGCACCTTTTCCATCAGAATCCTGACTGCAGCGGTCCATGCTCCAAAAGTCATCAACCATGCAAAAACAAATGAAATAACATAAGTATCACCTCTCAATATGAAATATATCAATGAATAATAGTGAATTAAGACATATAATAGTGATGCAAAATGGACGTATCAAGCACCACAGAATCCATAGATCTTATGGATCCATTAAGGCACAACCACTATTTCATTTAAAAGATTCCAGAATCAGTAACTGGTATTAATACCAGAACATAATAAGAGGGACAGCCAGGTATGGAACTAATCCCTATGCCTTAGGCCAGCATCATAGGCATAAAACAATTAGGGAATATCATCAGCCAACTTATACAACAAGGGTTTTCAGAGCAATTAAGCATCTAGACAATTCTGGAACATTTCCAGACCAAAGCCAGTACTAGAGCAAATCATGTGTACCATTCCTAGGAAGGTGTCACTAGGATTTGTTCTAACTAAGGAAATCCTACCAAAGATCACATAGTCCAGGGCAATTGACAGGGAATAGTTAATCATCTTCCCAATATACTAATTAGGAATCATTCTTTGGCATCTAAAAACTATCAATAGAGAGCATCCCAACTCTAGCATAGCAGTGAGTTTCAATCCAATATAATGAACCCATCACAAATACAACAAGGACAATCACCTAAATATACAGTATACTCTCATAGAAGGTTCTCTAATAGAGAACAAGGTGGTAGCAACATATTCTGCAAGGTATGAACCCTAGGGTTTAGAGATGAACCCTAGATAGGGGGATTATTCATGATCGTCATGCCAAGGAAGTAGCTAGAGCACAAGAGAGGAGCACAGAGAGGAAGTATTCCGACTTACTCGAGGTCCTCGTGAAAGTAACCGAAGAGGAAGCAGAGGAATGGCCGGCGGCGGAGCGGAGGCAGCGGCACGGGGAGCACCCTGAAGGGGCACTGCAACCCACGCCTGCAGCACGTCAGAAACCGCCGGAGAGGAGGGGAGTACACCATGAGAAACTCCAGGGCGGCCAAACCCTAACCCTAGCCTCGGACGGGGTCAGCGCGACCAGGAGAGGGCACCATCGGCGGATCTTCTCAGACAGAATGGAGCGGCGGCGTCGACTCAGCCATCCTGCATTGTGGCGGTGGCAACGGCGGCCGGACCAGGCTGGGATCGTGCACGGCGGTGGCAGTGAGTGGAGGAGGCGACCACGTGCGCGAGCGAGAGAGAAAGGGCAAAGGAGAGGGAGTGCGTGGGGGGTACTGGGCCTGTGGGCGGCCTAGTACCACCTAGTGGACTTAACCAGGCCATATGGGTCGGGTTAGGTTGGGCCGGGCTAGCCCAGTGGACCTGGCCGTGATTAAAAAAAGAGAGTAGTTTCAAAAGAAATATTTACAAATATGCCCCTGAAACAAAAACAACTCTAGAAAAATAAATAAAAATCTTAAAAATACAAACAATATGTCTATGATCTCACAAACATATTTCCTATTGAATAAAAATAAGCAATAGAATTTTTGTTAACTAAAAATTTAGGTCCATTATTAATATTGTGCCAATTCCTTTAGAATTTTATAAAAATATATGAAACACTTAAAATTGAATAAAATTCATTCTTAAGATCCTAAATGAATATATTTTTCTAGAAAAAAAATACTAACTTGTATTTTTGAAAAGTAAATTTAGTGTGATAAAAATAAATCTTATTTCCTTAAAGGAATTTTAGAAAATATTTAAAAGTGTAATAAAATTAAATAGATTCATATTTTTTTTTAACTTTTAGATTAATACTTTTCTTTCATTAATTAAAGAAAATAGTAAACTTTTACTAAAAGGGTAAAACATGCAAAGAAGCAAATAAGAAATCATTGCATGACATTACTATGCATTGCATATTGCTTCTTTAAATATTGTCCTTACTAGGCAATAATGATTCTTTGTAGAAACCGGAGCTCAAGGTCAGGTGGAAGCATCCGACTTCACTACCTTGCAGTCACAAGGCAAGTTCATAACTTGCTCATGTCCTTTGAAGAGTCTTTATCAAAGATATTTAAAATTGTGTGTTATCACCTATGATTTGGAGGAAGAAAATATTAGCTTATTTAATAAAATAAGATATAGTTATCATCCTAAGTGATGATAAAGATGAGCAATGGAACTTAGGGTTCCAGGTGCATAAGTCACCATAGGATTAATAACCCATGACATCGGTGATTCTAGCGCCGTATATTACGTGTTAACCATGAGATTTGGAATGGGACAAAGAAGTCAGCTATATGTTCTTCCTTCCATATGGAGGCAAGATGACCTTATCGTGACGTTGGGATTCCTGGTATGGATCCAACATATGGGTGGGCACCCTTAGGCCGCACGATTTTGGTATCTAGATTATTTATGAGTGGCTGCCGGAGGTATAGTCGGACCTTTTAGGGAGCTTGCTAGGGGCATCACCAACTCATAGAGTCTTTAGAACTCACCAGGGTTATAGCTTGCCCTAGTTGGAGGCTTAGGAGGTGTAGTCAGCCCCGGGGGATCGTGCAGACATATGGGGTCGCGGAGAGGGCAGTGTTTGGCTTAGATCACCCACTAGGCCCCACATCATGGAATTGTGGACGGGAAAGTACGCCCGGTTGTGCAACAAGGAGTTGGTCTCTCATGGGTAAAGGAATGCACCTCTGCAGAGTGTAAGAATTGTGACATGTTACTCCATGTTCCGGGAAGGAGCTATGAACGCGGCAGGAAAGGAACTCCATGAAGTTCTGGTCAACCTACATGTTCCGGGAAGGCTGATGGGCATAGTTTTTTGAAAATAAAATCAATCTTTGAAGAAAGGTGTATGAAAACTGCATAGTACCAAGGACGTATCGTCTGAGGTGGTAGATAAAGCATCAAACTTCCCACCTTGCATATAATGAATTTGCTGGGTAACGCTGTTACTCACTCTTTCCTTTGAAACCCTGCTTAGACTGTGAGAATCCAGAAGACACTTCAATGTATGTAGCTGACGGATAAGTTGAAGGGGTGGACTACGAGATACGCTATGGAGTGGAGGGTAATGAGTTTGAGTAGTTGCCTTAGTTATTAGTAAACCAATTGAGCCGAGCAGCAGGAACTATATAGAATAAGTTGTTGAGCTCAATTCGAAGTATGAGTTTGGATTTTATATCTTCCGCTGAAACTACTTAAGTTTGGTTTGTAATTTCGTAATGCTTGAAGTTTGGGAACTCTTGGTTTGTAATAATGAAGCGTGTATGTTTATAATATGGACCCGTAATGTTTCTGTTGTACCACTCTAAGGGATGTGATATTTATGGAACGGTGTTCTGTGAATGTCATGTCAACGACTATAGTGTACTACACATGCAGTGGTATGCTAGGTCACCGTACTATGATTTCAAATTATCGAAACCTCTAGAAACTCAAACGTGCCATAACGCTTATGGTGTTGTTTCCACGAATCTTTTAGATGTTCCTTTGTATTTCAAACGAGTATTTTCTTACTCATTAAACAATGTTATTCTGCCCAGCGAGTTAAATAATAGAGTTATTCTCATCACTGTGTTAATGAAGTATCTAAGACCCCGATCATCATTTAGAATGAAGAACATGCAATAACCACTATGAGTTAAACAATAGTGTCATGTCATTAATAAATTTTGAATATATTTTAGCATTCTAATCCTTTATAAATGCTTAAACTACTATCATTAACACAGTGATGAGAATAAATCATTTATAATCATAATGTGACCATAAAGGTATTATTCATAAAGCAATACAACTAGCTTGTAACTTATTCATATGAATAATCGTCCCGCTAAAAGCAAGACACACAAACAAGGATTACAAAATTATATTTAAGTCCACTAATCCAAATGATAAACCTTGAGGAATAGGGGTGATGTCAGCCATCAACTATTTTGCTTGGCATCATTCAGCCACATTGCCTCAATTCCAGCAATTCTCAAGCAGACCATCATGTCTTCACAAAGCGGGACAAGTATCCAATACTTATGTAAACTACAACGAGTTTTGCAAGAATAATTACATTTATAACTTTGTATATCTAACATATATTATTTTCAGCCATGATCTCCATCACAATCAAGCCCTTCTAAGAGTTCTCAACTCTAATGCATGATTGCTAAGTGATTCTCCAAATATTATGTTTTCATCCATGATGGAGGAAAACTCATCCAACAAGTCATACTTTATGTGCCAGATCTTGCACAATACAAAATTATAGTCCAATTCTCCATCGTATGGAGGATGGATTATTGGGTGATTATGGAGAAAACACAACAATTTCGGAGTCATTAGATTATCTCCTAATGGTTATTGTATCAAGAGGAGAAGATCATCTTATTACGAGGATATCCCTTAGGCGTGGGTATAATCTATGAAGTTGGACCCTTTTTCTAAGTTCCACATCAAACATGAAATTTCCCATGGTTGCAAATGACCTTAATGGGATAGGCCATGATCTACTAAGATATTTGCAAATAGACATCTAGACTAAGTTCATAATATGAGTTCAATCCTAATTGAGCTCCCATTAAAATTGTCATCCCCTGGATGATTTTAGTGATCACACGATCCCAATCCACTACACCACCCCCAATCGTCATGGCTGGCAAAGCAGTTTCAAAGGTAGACATTCCCCAGTGTCAATCACATCAACCATGTGACTCCTGCTCGACCTTTCGGTCTCTTGTGTTCTGAGGCCATGTCTACACATGCTAGGCTCGTCAAATCTAACTTGTGTGTATTTGCAGCGCAACATGGCTTACACCCACTGTATGCGAACACAGATATGCCTGACACTCGATCGTCACGGCCTACCTCATAATGGAGAACTTTCTTGGTGGTGCACACACAAGGGGAATACTATCATTGGAATTATTTAGGGATTATCTTATTTGCTACTGTTGAGTATCTGATACTAGCATATAATAAGATGTAGAACAGGTATCAACATCACATGTATATTGTGATATGATATGGTCCTTCTTCTTGCGCCTTGATATCCATCGAGTGCTTCGGCATGATCTCCATCTTGCACCTAGTTTGATGCCAAGTCCATGACGCCACCAACAGGTCGTCCATCAGAATTATGACTATTACTATACTACTTAGTAATAGAAAATTAAACTACTTTATCTTCATAACGACCAATACCATATCATAACACAAGCCCTCTTACAGAACAAAGTTAAATGCCTCTATTTTATCTTTTGCAAGTTTTACGTGGTTGTTAGGGCTTTCGCAATAGAACCGTTTCTAAACTACGAACTTTCCAACCACAACATGGATCCAATAGTTGTCTCTACTACACCCCTTTCGGGGCCCTCCGTTGTAAATGCCATATCAACTATTGAATGAGAGATAGACACCCTCTAGCCACTTATACAGGACAAGCCGTATGTCGAGCGTGGAACCAGTCTCGCTTACGAATATGCGTATGGTCTGGGCCACTGCATCAAACAATACCACGATATAACAAGTATATGTTGGAGGGTAACAACTAAGGGATCAATGCCTGCACAATACTTGTGTGTACTGGCCGTATAGATCGGCTATGAGCCCGCTAAAGGGTTCCGTAGCAGAAAACAAAAAATTCCTACATTGGAATTCCCTAACGCCCAAGATCTATCTGTGTAGTAATGCAGTAACGACTGGAGCGTATAGAATACATACCCCTGTAGACCATACGTGGTTAACGTTCCGAGGGGAAAGTGGTTGAAGTAGTCAAACTCATGGCCGACCTCAAGGTCACGATGCTCCTCGCAGGTCACCCCTTGCTCCATCTTCATCGTGTAACATCTCTAGCTCACGACATTCAAGATACCCTCATATGAGGCATCCTCGAGGTTTTGTACACATACGGTGTATGATGATAACCTCCGACTCCTTGATCCCTGCCGGGAGTGCGGAAGTAGATCACCGGCTTGGAACCCCTGCAGCGCAACAGCGTGCTGCAGGTGCGCCTTGTTTGCACAGCCCATACATGGGAGCCATGGTCACAAGGGAGAGAGAGAGGAGAGAAATTCAATCAAATGACTTCTCTATTTTGGTGTTATGTTTAATCCCACCCATGGGCACCCTTTTATATAGGGGAGGGAGGTGTGCCCTCCCCCTTGGGTTTCCCATGTGGGACTAAACAAGGGAGAGAGGGAGGGAGGCACCATAGGCCTCTAGGGCACCATGGGCCAGCCAGCTAGGGGGGCCCCACCCAGTGCAAAGCCCAAGGCTGGCCGAGTGGGCCTCATGTGGCGGCTGGGCTTGGCCCCCTTTGGCCCTTCCCTCTTGCGGTTTTCCCTCATGGGCCCTTTTCCCTAGGAATTTGGCCCATTAGTAGAATACCCTTTCAAATTTTATTTTAATATTATATTTAATATTAATTACATTAATTAATATGTAAATACATATTACAAAATCCGATTTGTCCCAAAACACCTTTCGGTTCCCTTTGGATTTCCTCCGAATGACTTCGGAACTTTCCCGGAATGATTCTAGTTCTCTCACAGAACTTTTTTGGTTTCCTTCTCTTTAATATGGTGATTCCAACTTACATAGGATCTCTAGATCATCTTACCCTTAAGTGTATTTCCCCGCCATTAGGGAATGGCACAGACATGATCTCCATCAACAATTAATAACGGGACCAGGATGCCCATAATGACCCATGTGCATTCCACGATGATGATGTTGTTTGAACCGTAAACGTCGTTTCCCATTCCCTTTGCCACTTGATACCTAGTTCAACAGAGATTTGATCTATGGTATATCCATACCTTCATTCGTTCTTGTTACGGATGAACTTGTTTTCTCGTTCCCATGTCGTTTCATTCCATGACCCAGTCACACGCTTGCAAGCTTTATTAATGCAACATCACCGAGATGGCCACATGTATCTATCTGTTACATGGATTGAAAAATCCTAGTCTTGATATGTACTCCTCTATGTGCTCCTTTGGGAAACCTGACTAGCACCTTTTTGATCACCCAGTCATGGTATGATACTTGATACCATCTAAGCTCCCTCCAAAATGGTGATTTGCATTATCTCACAATCTAAGGATCAGGTTGCGAGGTTTCCTTTGTTTATCATTAATAGTGAACTTTGTAACTAGATCTCATTATGATACAACTGTTGGGTGTTTCTCTATCACATCATTCAACAAATGACATGACCTCATTATCAATCGGTGTAAATGCCCATTATCTTGAAACCCTAGATCATCCTCATGACCAATGAGCTAGTTCACTAGAGGTAACTAGAGACCTGGTTTGTTTACATACCACACATGTACCAATGTTTCAACTTGATATAGTTATATCACAATATGAAACTATTATGAACTAATTGAGATATGACAATAAAACCCTATTTATTATTTGCCTCTAGGGCATATCTCCTTTAGAAACGCTACTGGCGAGACTCCACGCTACCATGTCGCCAGCGTCCGTGTAAACCCACGTATGTCTATAGCCTATGCAACCAGCTCGTCTGTAGCCCGCCTGCGAGAAACCGTGTATCTTTATAGCTTATGCTGCCAGCTAGGTTGTCCACCACAAAAAAACGCGTCCGAAAAGTTTCCATAGTGCCACGTCGCCGGCGTACGCGCATGTCTATAGCCTATGGTCGAAGCTCACTGATGACTATAAGTGCACCGATCAATTGCAGCTAGTTTCTAAGTAAGAGTTTTGAACCCATAGAAAGCTATTTGGTTTAGGTCTTTATACCCTCGTCACTATCTACCAAACGATACTCATAAGTTGCCTTCGATCTCAAGTAAAGAGTATTTAAAGAATGTTGTGTTAGAGTGCAGGAAAGTAAAGAATGCAATAAATTAAACAAATAACAAGTGCGTTAGGATTGGTGTTGGAACTCAATAATGCTGAAATATTCTCGAGGATGTAGAATAGACCACTAGCATATGAGAATTACTTATGATTATGATGACCCATATCTTTCGTCATAACATGTGTGGAGAGAGATCCATAATAATATCTTCACCATAAGCCAGGTGAGCAAGCCACTTCTACAAGTCAAGTAATGAGATCATCTCTAAATAACCACTGCGATGCCTGTGAGCAAATCACTTCTATAGACCACCACAATTAAGGGTTTCTGTATGGATAACGTTATGAGCTTAGTAAATCTCTCTTAATCCCCCTTTGACCGTGCAGGTTATAAGCCAATGCTTGTAGTCACAAAATAGCACCAGACATACTCCCATACACGTCCCAAGGGTAGTTCCCTCTCTTTAGTCCCAAAGGCAAATGCTATGTGGTCAACTTCACATACCATCTAGAGAGAGGGATCTAACACAATATCATAAATCAATAAATCAAAGACCAAAGTTATAGATCATCTTTATTTCATTTCATAATAATGCTAGGGTTTCTCCATCTTCCTAAGAACAAAGGGAACTACTCACACATGGAAACAATCAACAACATCATCATATTCATATGGATGGATTTAAAGTGCAAAGGTAAATCAAGTGCAAACCCACAATTGTATATTGGAATTACAACAACATCTAATGGATGATAGAGAGGATGATAATGATGATGAAGATGCAGTGGTTGATGACGATGGGGATGCTGTGTTGTCCTCCGATGATCTATGTAGTGGAAAGGATTTGTCCTTCTCCAAGTTCCTCCTCCATATCCCTTCTTGGCATGGTGTTTCGTGGCTAAAGGTGTATGTGAATGTCGGATCTCAGATCCGTCTTCATGTGGTGAGAGTATTTAACGAGGCGGACATCCTGATAGGCAGTACGGGTAGACGGTACAGGAAAGTTCCACCTGTACGGCAGGTCGTTAAGATTGCAGTAGCTTCTCCTCATATCCTCTTATCTCCCAGGCGCATGGAAAATCATTTAAATGATATTTATCACTTAGAAATATCATATTATTACATAACATGATGGTCCCAGTTGATATATTCACCAAAGACTTGGTAATTCAGGATCCTGTTGAAACAAGGATAAAAGGTGTGCATGAGTGCTGTAAAATACTAAAATCTTAACTCTACTTATGCAAAAACATAATATAAATATGCTTCAAAAATGGACTCATCAACCTCCCCAAGTTAGACTCTTGCTCATCCCTGAGCAAGGTAGTGACTTGTGGACAAGGTGATCATGTTCATGAGGCAGGAGTCGTTACAATACATGAGGCAATTGAAGCATAATTAAAATATCAGATATATAACAGCATCGTGAGTCATATCACAATCTCACACATCTCTTGACTTAGAGGCTTCCATACCTTTTGTATTGATAATTTATATGAAGTCTAATAGCAGATTATAAAATCATTTAGTTTATCTATATGAACACTTGATTGAGTAGGTAATAGTTTTATGATCATTGTTTGAGCACTTTTCAACTTGCACATTTATTTTTGATTCTTTGATAGCATAATTTTCCTTTTGTTTCACCAACAAAATTGTATCATGTTAATACCCTTTATGTCTCTGATTGATTTTAAACCTATGATTATAACATGCTATCAGAATTTCTTCTTATAACTTATCAATACTTTATTATTGGTCTGGAAGATCCTAAAATCATAACAGTGGTACAAGTATCACAAAACTCATCCTAATTCATACATCTAATACAATAATAATAAACCGAAATTACTTCAAATATCATAAAGTTTCAAAACTCATTGGATACAACTCTTTACTTGACCAAGGAAGTTGATCATGCAACTAATGCGAACTTTGGAATGAAAAACCTATCATGCGTGCTAGAAAGGTAAACATGCTAAAACTTGAGAGATAGATTACAAGTTGTTATAGCTCTCCCCAAGCTTGGAATCAAGCCTGGTGGGATCAAGTAATCTCTCGTGATTATTAGATGATGTTGTGTCTTCTAATTCAGAGAGGAAACCCTTGTGCTATGGAGCTTCTCATGGAGTGTCTTGTTTGTCGCCTCCATGATCATGATGTGAATCCTATGCTGATCGCTGATTGTTTCTAGCTGAGCCCCGCATGCTCTGTACATCTCAATCGTCTGATATTAAGTTTCGATGGATCGAAGGCTAACAACGAGGTTTGTTTCCAACCCTTTCATTATCTTCAGATCCATCTGATCCAGATAACGATGCAACAGTTCAATATGCTTAGAAGATCATGGGGATTTTACCTCAACCTTCTTGATATGGCGATCAAGGTTATCAATAGAGGCTTGTATATTGATGGCTGTGAAATATAGCCATCCACATCCACATTTAAACTAGATATTATTCATATTTTTATGAAATATCTCTCTAAACCCTGCCACTAATGCCTAATGATCAAAGGGGTATGTAATCCTTTCTTCCTATTTTTCCCTACGTAGATAATGAGTTGGATGATGGGGATCACAACATTAAAGTCAAATATACGAGATTTCCAACAACCCAAAGAAACTAGGGGTCGTGAAGTGGGCAGAGAAGCTTTAACGACCAACTATACGGTGGGAATAAAATTCCGACAGTATAGTTCCAGCCATATAATTGCTATCGACACCGCTAGGTCAAACATAACAACTTTCGTAAAGGGACCCCTATATAAAGAGGCTTAGGGCAACGAGAAATAGGCCCCTCGCCCTCATGCAGAGCCACAGAGAGCTACCGGAGGAATAGACTTAGATCTAATCTCCAAACCCTTCTCCACCACCATAGCCATATTCCACCTCTTGTAATAGTAGATCTCATCTTTGATTGGCGACATTGTAAGACTATTTGCTATCAATCTCATGATTTCCATTACAATGTTTATGATTGTCGATTTCATCTCTATGCGTGAGTAATTCTCTTTGGGATAAGGGCTTCGGCCTAGCCATGTAGCTTTTGTGCATGTTATTTATCATAGATGGGGTCATTTATTAGTTTGTATGACATGATGATTATTGTATCCTCTCTTGCCTCAATGCAAGGACTTGTCAGGTACCCAATACACCGAGGATTGAGCTAGGTATAGGGAGTATGAGTAATGACTAATCTGCAGATTGGGAACCCTAGTGACAGAAGGGGTAGTACGGTTGTACGTGAGGGATTTATTTGGGATTAACAGTGACATCACTATGCATATAATTAGTTCTCTTTCTTCTATGGATGATACTAGTAGGTTATTGCTATAAGCGGTTGCGGAGGCAATAGCAATTATGGATGCACTTCTTGTAGGGGTTCCACGTATGAAACAATAAGTTTTACCTTATGCCCCTGAACCCCTCATGTTGCCAGGACCTATCAATTAGTAATGCATTAACAGGAGGGGATTTCGCGAACTTACCCTTGAAGACCGAAAAGCGTTGTCAATGCTCAGGAGAGGGTGGTTGATGTAGACGAGCCGAAGCCGACCTCAAGGTCGTGATGAAGTCCTTGCGCTCCTACGGCTCCAACGACTTGAGTGCCTCAGGTGTGACACCTCGCGGGGAGTTACACATGTCCGGTGCCTGATGATGACTCCTGCTTCCCTGATCCAGTAGCAGTTGCGGAAGTAGAGCTCCTGGATTCGAATCCCACAGCGCGATGGCGCTCCATGGTGAAGATGTCTCTCATTCACGCAGTCCAAACTTGGGACCACGGTCACGAGAGAGAGAGAGAGAGTATCAATTGGAGGTATCCCCAAAAGTGAGGAAACCTTTATTGAATATTGTGTGTATTTATCTGGCCAAATACCCCCACTATATATAGGGGGGGAGGTACTACATCCCTCAAAGTCCCAGGGTGGGACTAAAGGAGAGGGAGAGGGGGGCGCCGCCGGCAAGCCCTAGTGGGCCCTATGCGGGGGGGGGGGGGGGGGGGGGGGCTTGGCCTAGCCGGCCACCCCCTTGCCCCTTCTCCCCTCTTGCCTTTCCCTAATGGGCCCTCTTCCCTCCGGAATTGGCCCATTAAGCCTTTTGACCTTTAAATTGATTTTCTCTTTTATTAAATAATTATGAATAAATGATTAAATCAATATTTAACATTCATTCACATATTATTTAATCTCCGTGGCTATGGAACACCTTCCACCTCCACTCCGGACTTACCGAAACCCTTCTGGTTTTCTCTCTACTCTTCTCCTGTGATTCTACCGATCCTACAAACACTCTCTAAGAATCATCAAACCCTTAAGCGTGATACCCCACGGTTCGAGAACACTCCAGACATGGTCGGGACACTCCCGGACCAATGATTGATAGAGGGACCTGCATGGCCATGTGACCCCTATGCATTCCACAAAGATCTTTTGTCGTTTGAACCGGGGCAGTCGTGTCTTATTCCCTTTGTCTCTCGACACTCGCACTGCCCAAGATCTGATCAATGACACCACCATGTCGTGTTCGATATTGTTACTGAACAATGCTACTTGACTCGTTCGACAAGTGATATCCCTGTGATTAAATCACACGCTGCGCAGCTATTGGATATAACTTCTCCGAGTGGGCCCTTGACTATCTTTCCGTCATGTGGACAGACAAATCCCACTCTTGGCATGTATTGCCTCTACGGTTCCTCCGAATACCTAAACACACCTTTATTATCACTGTATTACCAAGTGACGTTTGATGCTATCTAAGCATTCTCGGGAGATAGTGATTGATATAGCCTCACGGTCTAAGGAATAGTCTACGAGGATCCATTTCTAATCATCATAACTTGAACTTCGTGACATGATCGGGTCACGATGTTTAGGTTGGGTATTGGTTCATCATCTCATTCTCAGAATGAGTTGACTCCATTTCCAACTGGCATAAATGCCACATGATCAGAAAACCTTGATCATATGTTGACCAATGAACCAGTGACTAGAGTTTCACTCGGAACCCCTGGTTGTTTATATATCACACGTGTATTGATGTTTCCTATCAATACAGTTATATCATGATATAAAACTTAATCATAAACTTTATGAAATATGATAACAATCCTTATTATTATTTGTCTCTAGGGCATATTTCGAACACTGCTCACATATAATTACCTCGCTCTAACAATTACATGCATACTTTATTATTATCTTTTATTCCCATCAAATGTTTTGCACAGCTACAGGTGAAACCGAAAGCCCTAGGCCCTCTCTCTCCATCACCGACAACAACAAAAGACAAGAAACTCTTGGTCCGGTAAAATACAAAAAGAATTCTAAAACTCCCGAAGGTCTGTTAAAGTAACTTCACTACACTTTCTACTTTCCGAGGATTCGATGACCTAGATCTACTAGGGAAAAAGAGCTATACTACATCTGTAATCCGGATCGAAGGTATCATATATCCTTTCCTTGATGCTTCAGCTTCTCAAAATAAGACTCCCCTTCTTCCTTGGGATTGAGCTGGACCTCTTCAAAATCACCATCTTGACCTACCATGAAGCTAAATACCTTATGCCCATCCTTGATCATCTCCAGCAGCTTGAATCCATCTTCAACTCCTAGTTGATTATACCAGGGTTCTTCCTCCATCTTCTCTTTGTCGGCTATCTTCTTGACATCTTCCAAGGTCACACCCCTCGAGGAGGATCCTTGATAGTCTCCCTTAGCTTGAGCAATGTTCCAAGTTTTAGACATAGCTGCGAGGTTCTTAGAGGATGGGAACAACGTGGGCGAGATCTATTGATAAGATAAGAAGAAAGACCTTTGAGAAGGCTTATGAAGGGTTAGCAAGAGGAAAAAACTCGTAATAGAGGTAAAAGGGTCGGCCAAGAAAATAATCCCAACAAAATAGAAACATAGTATAAAAAATCAGATCGGTGACCGAACCGGTGAGGCTCTCGGTCCGCGGTTCACTGGTTGGACCGCCGGTTCACCCGGTTCATTGTCTGGACAGGTAATTAAGAAATGATTATCATTTTTAGTAGTATAACAGTGAAATTACATGATAAAGAAAGCAACGTCCTTATCTTAAACACAAAAGCAACGTGTACTAGTTGGTCACCGTGTTCGGGAGGAGTGCATGTGCTCATCCTCCACGTCCTGGGTTCGATTCCCACCAACGCACTCTATAAAAGGTCTACTTATTGCGACCAGTTGGACCGGCCCCGGTTCTTGGCGGTTCATGTAAAACCACCGGTTCGACCAGAGAAATTCCGGTTCGCTTTCTTATCCAGCCCACTATGCTTAATAGACCGGTAGAGGCACCGATTCCTTTTTTTCTAGTCAGACCGCCGGTCCGATCCGGTTTTTTCAACTAGGAATAGAAAATAAAAAGAGAAAATGGAAGAAATAAAGTCTGTAACAGCCAACAGTACGGGTGCCACCCGTACGGCATGCCCGTACCCGACGTCCTTCCAAAAATCCGATCTTGCGAAGTCGGTAAAATCTTTCCAAATATTCGATATGGGCGAGATGTCCCCTTACGACCTGCCCGTACTGGCATATATCGATCTTTCTGAGGCTGTAATACACACATTTGTTTTTTAAATCAAACAAGACAAAAACGAGAAAAAAGTTTATAGAGGGTTCAACGATCTAGCTTACGAGGGAGCCGCCCATACGGTCTAGTCATACTGAACCGTGAAATGAAAAAGGAAAAAGGAATAGGGTACTACAAGCTTAACGACCTACGGTAGAAGCGGATGCGGGCATAACGTCCGCTCGTACTAGTGTCAGAAAACTGGCAGTAACCTCTGAAAAACATAATGAACACAAAAACTAAGATGAAAATAGCAAAACAATGACCAAAGTTGGGATTTTTTTACTTAGCTGGCGATCATGAAGTTTGTTTTCTGGCCTTTCATCCCTTCAACTTTTGGATTATTTTGTTCTTTCCTTTGAATATGGTTGGTCGCAATAAGTTTCTAAAACCATTGCAAAGAGAAACAAAAAAATTCTTTTGGAACGAATAGTGCCAGGGGTATGCATATTGATGACACTCCTCCTCGTAGTCTCATTTCTTCAATCATCATAGGTGTGTTAGTCTATTCTTCTTTCCTTTGCAAGATTTGCAAGTCAAACTCTTGCAAAAGTAAAGTCCAATAGATCATCCTTGGGTTAACATCAATTCTTTCAAGAATTTCTCTTAAGCTATTACGATCAGTATACTTTCGAGTCAATTATATAAGATCTAATTTTATCACAAGAGAAAAACAACAGTGAAAAGTTCCTTCTCTACATTGGGTAGTTCTTTTGAGTGCCATTTAAGGCCCGACTAGCATGATGAATGATATTAAGTTCATCACCATCACATTGATAAATAAAATCTCCCACGACTTCATGACTAGCTTCACAAAACAAGTCAAAAGGCTTTTTCCAGTTTGGTAGTTTAATGATAGGAGCATTAAGAAGGGATTATTTT
The DNA here is from genome assembly GCA_910589775.1 of Avena eriantha. Lineage (NCBI taxonomy): Eukaryota > Viridiplantae > Streptophyta > Magnoliopsida > Poales > Poaceae > Avena > Avena eriantha. The sequence goes on along the minus strand of OU342742.1, from coordinate 527,259,521 downwards.
AATATGGTGAAATAAGTAACACAATTTTCATAAAAATTTAGAATAGCATGCTTTTATAAAAGGTTAGTCAATAGTCTTGCAATCTTAGATAAGTTCCTAATAAACCTTCTATAAAATCCTGCATGACCTAACAAATTTCTTATACCTTTTACATCTTGAGGAGGTGGTAGTCTTTCTATTACTTCTATTTTTGCTCTATCGACTTTTGTGCCCTTACCTGAGATCTTGTGACCAAGTACTATACCTTTCTAAACCATGAAGTGTCACTTTTCCCAATTCAAAACCAGGTTAGTGTCTTCACATCTCTGCAAAACCTTATGAATATTATGGAGGTAATGGTTAAATGAAGTCCCATAGACTAAGAAGTCATCCATGAATACTTCCATAATATTTTCAACTTAATCAGCAAAAATAGAGGTCATACATGTTTCAAGGTAGAAGGTGCATTACAAAGACCAAAAGGCATACGATGATAGGCATATAAACCGAAAGGGCATGTGAATGTTGTTTTTAGTTGGTCATCTGGATGGACAACTATTTGAAAAATACTAGAGTATTGATCTAAGTGACAAAAATGAGAGTGCATAGCAAGTATATGTTTGATCTATAAATGGTAAAGGGTAGTGATCCTTTCAAGTTTCTTTATTAAATTTTCAAATCAATGCACATCCTATGACCAATGACTGTTTGAGTAGGGACTAACTCATTTTATTTATTCGGGACTATAGTGAACCCACCTTTTTTTGGAACACAATGAATATGACTTCCCAATCACTTTATTTCACATGAAAAATGATACTGCATCTAAGAGGCAGATTACCTCCTTTATTACCTCTTCTTTCATTTGAGGTATAAGTCTTCTTTGGAAGTCTGCAACTGACTGGGCTCCCTCTTCCATAAATATTCTATGGAATGCTATCGAGGGACTAATCCTTTTCAAGTCATCCATGGAATAACCAAGAGCCTTATGGTGCATTCTTAAAATTATCATGATATTTTCCTCGTCCTTTTCTACAAGATTAGAATGTATAATAACAGGATATTTGTTAGTACTATCAAGAAACATGTAGTTCAATTCTTTAGGAACAGGTTTGAGTGTAGGAGGGGGAAGATCCTCATCTCCTTTTCTCTCTGGTGTCTCATAAACTTGATTCATTCCAGGATCAACTATAGGGGCTGAATTAAGATATTCATCAATTTCCATTTTCATTATATCTTTGGGAAGATTATTATTTTCAACCAAGCTTCTTTCTATATTATCATTAGGAGTCTCATAAAACATAGCGGCAAGAATAGTAATATTACCTTCCTCTTCTTTCTCTTGCTCATGTTCTTCAAACTCTTCATAAATTGGCATGTGTTGGAATTGAGAAAAGTGGAAATTCATCTTATCTTCACCAAACTTGAGAGACACCGTCTCCTTTTTGTAGTAAATGTTTGCTCTTGTGGTATTTAGAGAAGTTCTTTCAAAAATAATTAGACAATAAACATCATTAGGCATATGAAAAAGTACAAAATCAATACGGTACTTGTAAGGTTCAATACAGATTAGAACATCTCTGTAGCACCCTGGTAAAACCACTACTATAAAATCGCTTGTTATTTCTATTTTTGTGCATCATGATGAGGGCATGCTCATGTCATCATGCCATATTGCATTTGAGCATCGTCATGTCATCATGCATATGTTTGCCTAAAACTATTTTTCAAAATCCTATCTTTGTTTTCTAAATATCATCTTCTTCAATTCAAAACAAAACCCTGGTCTCTTCCGGATATTTTTGTTTTGTCTAAAATTGTTTATAAAAAGTTTGTAAAATAAAACTATTTTGTTTGCATCTAGAAGATTCTATTGATAGTCTTCAGCATAATGACATGCAAAGTACAAGGACAAAATATACACCCATACTTTATAGATGTTGATCAAATTTATAATTTATTGTGCTTTACCATTATAATTTTATATAGTGATGATATGTTAGACTATCAATCAAAGACTATCAATTTTATATAGTAATTTTATAAATTATTGTGATGAAGACTATCAATCGAATCTTCTAGATGCTAGAATGGAAAAGAAGATAGTTATTATTAATAGACTTAATGTATGCATTTTTCTCTAACAAGACTTAAAGTATGATGGTCCTAGAACATGGTGGAGTTTTCTCTAGGTACTGTTCAACACGAATCCAGCTGCTCTGAACCATTGGATCTTATAGCCCAACGGTCAGGATTAGTGCTATGTATCCAATTCAAAACACGCTAGAGACTCTTGTCAAGAAAAAAAAGGAAAAACAGGCTACACACACATCGCGGCCGTACCAAGACACACGTGTGCGGCGCGACGCAGTGGGACGAGGGAGAGATCAGCCGGCCGGTGCGCGCGGGGTGCTACACATGAGGGGAGAGAGGATGGATGGTGAGAGACAACGAAGGAGAGAGAAAACATAGTAGTACTACTAGTAGTACTGTGCTACTAGTAGTAGGTACCTGTACCTTGTGTCAGAAACCCGTCAAACTAGCTTTCGCATCGCCTTCAACTCCTTCGCTGCTCTCGCGCTGCCTCCCGTTAATAATCTCTTCTTACTCTTCGTTTTTTTCTTCCATTTTTTTCTTTGGCAGCTTTGGGGTTAATTTTCTGGTGCCCCTAGTTCAGTAGAAGTACGGACTACTCAAGTTTTGCACAATAGTACATTTTTTTTCTGAAAATTGTGTCTGGGGCATTCAGATCCAAAATATTCATGCGCAAAATAATTCCGGTCACTAGGAACTTTTTCTTTTTCTTTCTAACGTGGAATTTGCCCCGAAGTACCAAGAACGTGCGCGTTAAAATCCAATGGTGGGCATGAAAATTACGTAGTGGCCCAAAAAGAAAACTAAAATACATCTGGGACCTATACTTTTACAACACGGACCCTAAAGATACAACTCGGAAATTTGAACATGTTTATCCTAATACTAGTTCGAAACTACCATCCCAGCATTATTGTATACCATGGCAAGACACACCCATCTACCAAATATGGGAACATTATAATGAACTATGATGTAGATATGGCCATGACCTAATCGGTCGTTCCGCTTGAGAAACCCTCAAGTGTTCATGCCATATCTAATGTGACTACGACTTTTTTGAATGTTTCAAATCTCATGTTTACCATTTTTTCATGGTTGGTACTACAAACGAGAGGATTTCATGTGAACCCTTTTTGTTTATTCATTTTCCTTTATATCCTTTCGTTTTTTAATCTATGTAAGAGTTTCCAGCATGCAAATTCATATATACCAAGATATTGAGTCATTCAAAAATCTCTACGATTTTCAAGATATTGACCCACAGTGTACACCTTCAAAATAGTTTCATAGTATAACATCAAGAGCAAAGCTGCGTGAGTCTCTGTGTGTGTGTGTGCTTCTTCTTATCGGGGTGTGACATGGAGAAACAAGAGAAGTATATCTTACCACTATCTCATATTTCCATTATCTTACCACTTTTTTATATAGTGTACGAATAACTTTGAATGTTAACCGTCAGATCAAGACTCGTGAATCCCAACATTTCTAGCCGTTGGATCTTCTTTTCCATTCTAGGCCATCATGTTTGATTCAAAGGATTTACATGGGAAATTTATAGGATTAAATCCCATAAGATTTTTTCTATAATGGTTGTTTGATTTGCATGATTATTGATTCCTATAGGAAATTTTCCTACGGAATCCTTTGCACTAGATTGCATAGGAAATCTAATATCGATCCACGCCCAAACATCTTTCTTAGAATCCTTTTTTCCTTTGATGGAATCAAACAAACTTTCTTGCATATATATATATATATATATGGGTTCCTATAGGATTAAAGTGGGCGTGACATTGTAATCCTATGTTTTTCCTATTCCTATGCTTTTCCTATCCTACGAATCAAACAAGCCCCTAGCATCTACAAGATTCTATTGATAGTCTTCAGCATAATGAATGCAATGCACAAACCTCAAAACACACTTCTCCATCATACTAGAATCTTCTTCCTCGTTTCTCTTGACCATGTTACCAAAAATTTCAAGTGTCAGGTAGCTAATAATCTTTGTCTTCTACATGATGATACAAAGTACAAGAACTAAATACCATACTTCTTATCTTATCTTACCACTATATAATATACTAATAACTTTGAATATTGACCGTTAGATCAAGACTCGCGAATCCCAACATTTGTAGCTGTTGGATCTTTTTTTCCATTCTAGCATCTAGAAGATTCTATTGATAGTCTTCATCACAATGAATGCTATGCACAAAACTCAAAACACACTTCTCCAAGATTCTAGAACCTTCTCCCTCATTTCTCTGAACCATGTTTCCAAAAATTCCAAGTTTTAGATAACTAATAATCGCTGACTTCTACATGATATATATAGAAACCCTATTCAGCACCCAGGGTGCAGAATAGTTATTTTGCACCCCACATATTTTTATGTTCTCACATATATAAATTTATGTTTTATATACTAATAATTATGTTCATGTTCATCCAAATCGACATAAAAATATGATTTATGAGTCATTATAGTGTAAAAACATAGAAAATACACATATTATGTCGTATTTTTATACGGCATGTAAACGAGTTTTTTTACGATATATCCAAATTTTCTTATGTTGTTCTCGACTTCTGAGGTAAGAGAAAATTTACGTGACGTAAAAAATTTATACGGTTTGTAATATAGAGCGTGGGTGTAGAATAACTATTCTACACCCTAGGGGTCAAATAGCGTCGCTCTCTCTCTCTCTCTATATATATATATTATAGATGTTGATCAAATTTATATATTTTTCTGCTTGACCTATATTATAATTTTATATAGTGATGATATGTGTCAGACATATATTATCTGAGTCTCACGTGCAGGGCACGTGTAATTTATAGGTTATATATATATATGTTAATCAAATTTATAAAATTTTGTGCTTTACCTATTATAATTAAGAGCTACGTTCATAAAGTACCAGGTGTGTATTTGGTTCTTTGTACTTGTATCATGTGGAAATCAACCTACTATTAGTTACCTAGTACTCGACATGCTCTAGAGAAATGACGAAGATGATTCTAAAATTACCGAGAAGTGTGTTTTGAAGTTTGTGCATAACATTTAGTGCACTAAAGAACATCAATAGAGAATATTCCATATGCTAGAATGGATTGAAGATCCAACTTAATTCTATTTAGCAGTGTTGGGATTTGTCAGTCTTGGTCCAACGGTCAAAGTTTAAAGTTATGTGTACACTATATATATAGTGGTAAGATATGATTATATAATAGGTTAAGCTCAAAAAGTTTTAAATTTGATGGACATCTATAAAGTATGGGGTATATTTGGTTCTTGTACTTTGTATCATGTTGAAGTCAACATAGAAGTAAATGTTTGTTAGCTATACCTAATACTTCCAATTTTGGTAACATGGTCTATAGAAATATCTAAAAGATTCTAGAATGATAGAGAAGTGTTTTAAGATAAAAAGTATGGGTGTATATTTGGTCCTTGTACTATGTATGTCACGTAGAAGTCAAAGATTATTAGCTACCAAACACATTCAATTTTTGATAACATGGTCTAGAGAAATAAGGGAGAAGATTCTAGTATGATGGAGAAGTGTGTTTTGAGGTTTGTGCATAGCATTCATTATGACGAAGACTATATATCAATAGGATCTTATAGATGCTAGAATGGAAAATAAGATCCAGCGGCTAGAAATCCTGGATTCACGAATCTTGATCCAACGGTCAACATTAAAAGTTATTTGTACACTATATAGTGGTAAGATAAGATAAGATCATACAGAAGTCAACGATTATTAGCTACGAGGGAGAAGATTCTAGTATGATGGAGAAGTGTGTTTTGAGGTTTGTGCATAACATTTATTATGCTGAAGACTACCAATAGAATCTTCTAGGTGCTAGAATGAAAAATGGGATCCAATGGCTGGAAATGTTGGGATTCGCGAGTCTTGATCCAACGGTCAATATTCAAAGTTATTTGTACACTATATAGTGGTAAGATAAGATAAGATATAGCAATCGCAATGTTTTTTGTGTGTGCGCTAACGGGTGGGACGAGTATGTCATACATACAACACAATAGCACATAGTCTAGATATATACGGATGTATCTAGCACTAAAACTTGACTAGATACATCCGTATCTAGATGAATCTAAACCAACAAATATGGGTCAGAGGGATTATATGTTTATAGCATAGCTCGCTCTTATATATACTCATACTAAAACATGTCTTGTATATGGAAATGTATATGTACACGCCTGCAGATACTTGGCCACTCACACGTCACACACACGTGCAAACAGCTACACGTATACATGTGCATGGCCGCACACCACACACGCGTACACACAGACACGTACAAATACATGTACACATGGCAATACACATGTACAAAAATATAAGCCTTAATTAATAAGCTCTAGGGTGGAGGTAGTACAAATTAATTTTACGACATTTAGGCCTTAATATTGTATTGTATGGAAGAAGGAAAGTTAGTTTCCTACGACTTCTCTAGCTTTTCTTCTACAGTATAAGTTAGAGGATTTGTATAACTTGTTTCTTTCCAAAGATCGTGGTAAATATAGTTTTAGTTCCACTTCTCGCACCCGGGGTACAAATTAGTCCCATATCTTGAAGAGTGGACAAAATCAATCCCAAAGCATGCATCCATGGTGCAAATTAGTCCATTTCAAACAAATTTGAGCGTATTTGACCAAATTCGTACACGTTTAGCTGTCCTAATCGTGCCTTTTTGCGATTGAGATAGTAAAATAGTACTGGCCTGGAAGTGGTGTCCTTCCATGACTTCTATTGCTTTTGAAAGTTCATGTAGAATTTTTGCATAGATTGATGTCGTTTTAGCTTGGCTGAACACTGTCCTCTGCAATGCTCAAGTTAACTAAAACTACACATGTGTACATTTCACTCAATATTTCATCGTTAGTTTCAAGTTAGCTGAAATCTAACCAAATTTTATTCTTTTCTTATACACTTCACAATCCATATGCATCAATTGTTTTATATGTGATGATTCGACTTGAGCATTGTGAAGTACGTTGGATGAGCACATGGACATATGTTGTTCACATATCATGTCAAATTCCTAAGATTTTAGCTTCAGCACATGGGCTTTTCTGTAAACAACGGTGCCTTACGTGGGCCCATAAATTACCCTCGCCTCGCTTTTCTTATCTTATCTTACATCTTACAACTATATGGTGTATGGAGAACTTTGAACACTGGTCGTTGAATCAAGATTGTCAAATCCCAACATTTTTAGCGGTTGTATCTTCTTTTCCATTATGGGATCTAGAAGATTCTATTGATAGTGTTTAGCACAATGAAATTTATGCACAAACCTCAAATACACTGTGAGTGTAGTTCCAAATTTGTGTTATGTGTTTTTTAGCTAGATGGTGGGACCCACGTTATAAATATTTGCAACTAGTACATTGTGGAGCTCTTGCTATATTTTATACCAAAGCCAAATTTACCTTTAGGTCAGATTTGGCAATGGCAACATTATGGGTGCCCTTGGACAAGCCACAAGCTTATGGGTCACCCTTAAGAAAATTTTCTTAAGGTGAAGCTCTACTATGTATATATATATATGTGGTCATCCATAAGGACTACCTTTTGCTTGTGGACACCCTTATGGACAACATAGTGGATGCCCTAGGTGAACTTTTGCCATAAGATGGGTCCCACACAGCTTGTGGAAGTAGCTATAACATCACCTATGTATAAGGTGAACTTTTTCCATAAGATGGGACCCGCATAGCTTATAGAAATAGCTAGTACGATGTATAAGGTCTAGTTCACCTTAAGCTAGGACCCACATGTTTGTTAAAAATACACACATGCAAGAGAGAGGAGAAAGTAAAATAATTGTTTATTGTTTATGGACAACCTTGTAGGTCACCCTTAAGAAAATTCCACTAAAGTGATCCTCTACTATGTATATGGGTAGGCTTATGGACTACTTTTTGGCTTGTGGGTAGACAACATAGTGGATGCCCTGGGCACCCACAATGTATAGCCAAATCTAGTTCCAAAATAGATATTTGGCTTTTGGAACTAGTTTCATACGTTGCAGGGTTAGTTCCAAATCTGAGAAACTAGGGAATCAGAGCAACTCCGTGCACCGATGCCAAATTCCAAGTACTATATCCGATCATGTGGTAATGCACTGCTTCTCTCTCGTGCGATGGGGAGAGAGAACACCCTTTACTATGTTGTTTTATTCTGTGTAAGGGCCCACTATGCAGATATTTGGCAAGACAAATGTTGTGGAGCTAATGCCAAATTTGCCTCCCATGCTAAATAGTGTTGTGTGTCAGATTTCGCAACATCAACGCCGTGGCTAATAAAGTGAACTTATCTATAAGCTGGGACCCATATGTTTGCAAAAAGTATACAGGTGCAAGAGAGAGAGGAGAGAGTAAATAATTTTATATTGCTTATGGACAAGCCACAAGCTTAGGTGAAGCTCTACTATGTATGTAGTCTCATCCATAAGGACTACTTTTTGCTTATGGACAACATAGTGGATGCCCTAATACTCCCTCCGTTTTTATTTACTTCGCGTTCTCGGTTTAGTCAAAGTCATATTTTGTTAAGTTTGACCAAAAATACTATAAAATATATTAATATACATCATTGCAAATACATATAATATGAAAATATACTTTATAAAGATTCTAATACTATATAGTTTTATATTATAAATGTTGATATTTTTCTCTAAATATTTGGTCAAACTTTACCAAGTTTGACTTTGACTAAACCCAGAACGCGAAGTATTTGTGAACGAAGGGAGTACAGATCTCGTTCCGTGAAAAAAGAAAAACAGAGCTCGTCCATGCAAGTAAAATACTACAGAGCTCGTCCAGTACAACCCGTACCCTAGGCGACTAGTAGAGTCAGGCCGATCACAGTCTCCTCCAAATTACCTACTCCGACCGTCTAGACGTCGGGTCACTGTCTCCTTGAAATGCAGCTGAGGAGTGCACGCTCGTGTTGATTAATCCAACTTTTCCCCCCTTGCCTATTCCCCCGCCCCTTCCAGGGCATCTTCCCCTTCTCTTCCCGGCGTCTTCCCCTTCCGCACCACGCACCGCCGCTACCACCATATGCCGCTTTCGGATTCTCTTCCTTGTCTCACTCAGGCAGTTGCCACCCTTGATTCCCCCTCTCTTCCGAAACCTCAATCAATGAAATACAGACGCTGCCTTGCAATGGCGTCAGCGAGCAAGAACAGTGAGCATGATTCTGAGATTTTTCACGACGTGTTTACCGAAGGCCCCTTTGAAGAACTCATAACGCGATGCGACGTCATCACCGCCACCAGCCTAATCGGTTCGTCCAAACTTTTTCTTGAATCTGCGAAAGCTAGTGCAACTCTAGATGCTTCAATGCCATTTGGCCTCCCATGTGTTCTTCATTCCCCCCGACCAAGGGCTGCTAGATTTTTTTGCATTACTTCAAAATTGATAGCCTCTCGTGCAGGCTATCACCACTGGACAGGTTCTCCTCCGATGCTATGGTACCAAGGTATACTTCTGGGCAGTGGGTAGGCGCCAATGGAGATTGGATTGCCACTGCTAGCTTTAGAGGAAAGTTGGAGCTTTGCAATGTGTACACTCGTCGCAAGATTCCTCTCCCAGCATTGTCGTTCCAAGCAACCGACCAGCCAACCAGGTTCTTGTTGGATAATGATCTTCCAACTATAATGCAGAAGATTGCTATTTGCCAAGTTCACACAGCTTCTGGGAGATATAAATATTTCTCGCTTGTTGCAGTCTTCAATGTTAGAATTGCCATCCTTCAGGGCGGTGATGATGGATGGACAGTTCTTCTACTTCCTCTTAACCACACCCTGAGCCCTTACAGTTATAATGATGGAATTACCCACGACAGACAGGTGTTCGCCACAGCTCTGTATGGCAATGTTCATGTTTGGGATCCTCTACATCTTGGTAATTATTCCTTCATATGTAGTGTACTGGCTTAATTACTCATGTGCCCAAGTTATTGTACTGAATTGACATAAGGAGTGTTTCCTTTAAATGAAAATACGAGTAGTTATTTTAGACTCTATGAACTGTACGAATCATAGTTTTTCTGTAGGATTTTTTCTTATAGCAGTCGTTTGATTCATAAGATTGAATTATGCACAGTAGATTTTTCCAGATGTCTTTTAATTCATTCGATAGGAATTTAAGATATACTTGAAGCTCCTAAAAAGAATCGGTTCAATGGTTTTTTCGTGCAATGTAATCCAACACAACCGCAATCCTGCAGGAGTATAAATGGACATGCAAATGTAAAATCCTGTGTCTTTCCTATCCTATGTTTTCTGCATTTGCACAGGTTTTCGGCAAGTTCCCCTGCAAATAAACCGGTCAATTATCTTTGCCTTTTTTAGACAAAACGAGCCAAAAATTGTCCGTCTTGTTCAAAAAAAAGATGAGTCCGTTCTCTAGGAAATTTCCCTATTATATAATACTTTGTTTTCTTTGTACGATTCTAGGCTCTAGTTGTTTTTCCTATGTTCGAGCTACTTTGCATGCAGTTCAATTGGAAGGAAATTTTTCAGTAGGATTCACTATATCATGCTGCCGGAATCATAAGTTAACGCATTCTGCTACCTTTTCAAGGTCTTGTGCTGGTCTTGGCGCGACCAGCTGCCGCGGACGAGTTGGTGGATTCATTTCTTAATGCTACTTGAGACGAGCACGACTACTTTTTGGGTTTTTGGTGGTTAGCAAGATCTGCAGATGGTTCTAGACTTCTTCATATATATACGCTTGGCGCTTCTTATGATCCCAGCTGTCTTACTTGTCATTGCCGCCATCGTACTGGTGTTGCTCATCCTCGTGTTGTACACTCCAGTCGCACTATCTCCACTTATACTTCCGGGTTTGGCTGCTTGGTGTTCTCAATGAACACTGGTCAGGTTGATCAAGCTAATCGATGGGAAAGGATTGTTGACCTTGGATCATATTCTCTTTTCCTTGGAGTGAACTGTCCGATTATCATGCGTGTAGACAGTGTAGATCTTACCTCAGGTTATCTGACGAGAAGCAACTGTGTCTACATCTTACCAACTGCAGCATGGCTTTCCAAAAAGGTGCAGCCTAAATTATGCCGCTTCAGTCTTAGTGGTAAAGACTGCGGTGTTACTTCTGAAATCAATGTCCTTAAGGGAATTAGTAACCCTCGCTCTTGGACAGGAACGGTGAAGCATCTGCTTTGGTTCGTACCAACCTTCACGAACGCCGTCGATTGGAACCGGCCTCATGCTTAACTAAGAAACAAGACATGTTGCCACAGTACGTAATGATGCAATTCATATGTAATAGTTGGTACTACAAGTAGAGAAATAGTTCTGGACCATGTTGAACTGTTTATTTTTTTTGGTTGTATGAAGTCATCGACTTTCAACTTGTTGGTCTCCTCTCTTTTGAAACATGTCCTTGTATCGGTACTATGTTTATTTACTCGTATGAAGTTGACTATATTTTTTGGACCTTTAGCATAATGCACTTTAGTCCACCGATTCTAGAGTTCTTTTAGAAATTATGGAAATTTTAGCATCAATAGGATGTTACAGACCACATGCCATACACATGAACAATCACCTCAATGCTTGTGTAAGGGTTGTACTCTATGAAAACAACCTTGGCTTGAACGATTATAGCCTCATGCACTAGTCTTTGGATTAGATGATATGACGAGACCATATTTTTTAGAGATTTATCTTATGTTATCTTACCACTATATAGTGTACGGTTAACTTTCAACATTAACCGTTGTATCAAGACTAGCAAATTCTAACATTGCTAACCCTCGAATCTTCTTTTCTATTCCAGCATCTACTCACTCCATTCCATAATATAAAATGTTTTAACTTGTGCGAAACAAATGTACCTAGACAACTTTTAGTGTGTGGTTCACTCAGAACATACACACTACTTTTAGTGTGTAGTAAAAGATGTCTAGATACATTTTTCACAAAAGCTAAACCATCTTATATTTTGAAAGATAGGAAGTAGGAGATTCGATTGACCCGATACTTTATGGAAGCGGCTCGAAAATATAATTATTTTCTCAGCTTTACCTATTACTACTTTATGGAGTAGTACAATTTTATATTGTGATGATATGGCATTCATTCTACTAGGGTGTGTTCGGTTTGAGAATTAGGAGGAATGGAACGGAACCATTCTGTACCTAAAGGCAATTCCAGTGTTCGGTTCCAGAATAGAACGGAACCAACTAGTTCCACGAAATTGAATATTCCTTGAAGATGTGGAACCAACCGATGCGACCGAATCGGTCGAATCGCGAGGAACAAGGAACTAACCACCACAAAAACCGCTATGGAAAAAGATAGGCCTATTCTCACCCGTTGGGTGACCAGCCACCCCGCAACCCTATCCACGCCTCCCTCCTCTCTCTCACTACCGGCGGCGGCACCCTACTCCCACTCCCTCCCGGCGGACCTCCCTCGTCTCTCCCATGCCTCTCCCTCTCTCCGGGGCAAGTAGCAGCGGTGGCGGGGAAAGTAGCGACGGCGGGGCAAGCAAACAACAATGATATATCCTCATCTATGTGCCTTGTCCACTTTAATTTGGACCAAATATTGCAAGTTTTGTTGATTGCTTGATCAAATCTATGATATATGCTTGATCAAATATATTTGTTCTTCTTACTGCTTAAAATACAAACAATATGCTGCTGAATTTTTTCTTAGTTTGTGTTACATCTAGGAGGTATCCTCACCATAGTTATGAATGAGGTGGGATGAACCCAATCCTAGACATTCCATTCCATCCAACCGAACAAAATATAACCATTCCGTTCCTCACTTTTGGCTGAACCGAACACTGGGATGTAACCGTTATATGCCTGGAGAATGGAACCATTCCATTCCATGCTACTACATTCTAGAGCAGAACACACCCCTAGACGGCATTGGCATGCTAGACTAGCTAGCTAATTACTAGTAAAGTTACCTCAATGCTAGTACTACAATAGTACTAGACAACGTTGGTGTGCTAAACTAGCTAGCTAATAATTAAAGTCTCCTCGATGCAGCTGTGCCCTGCAGCAGAAGACCGACGGAGGAACACGCAAAAAACTCCTCGTTCAAAGAGCCATACCGTCTTCCCCATCTCTGGCAATATTTGGTATCATATCCAACGCGCGCATCACTCATTTTCCTGGCCATCTCTCCCGCAGCATCGGTCCTTCCAGGCCGCCACCCCTCTCCTCCAAAACCTTCTAACAGTCATAGATTGATCCGCCTCACCCCCAAACCATCGGGACACGATGGCGGATTCGGGGCCCAACCGGTGGTACGGCGGATGGAGCAACGTCGGCACCGACGTGTTCGACGAGATCGCTATGCGTATGGACACTACCAGCGTCGTCTGGTTGGCCGCATGCTCCAAGAAGTTGAACCTCTAAGTCACCAGCAGAAAAGGTAGCAGATGCCCCAACGACGGTTGTGGGACATTGATCGCGTACCATCAGGTCAACAAAACCACAAGATTACGTGTGTGCACGGCCCTTGCGACTGCATGGAGGATGGCTTCATTTTTGCCGCCTCGTCGGTGGCGCTCTTCGCCCACCTCTATGAAGCTCACTCGATGAGGGTGCGCAGTTTCCGCTACGGCAAAACAAGAAGGTACTCCTCTAAGCCTCTGCCGGCAACAGGCCTGCAGACAGTAGATATCATCAGATCCGGAGACGATCGTAGTGTGTTCACGGTGTGATTTGACACGCGCCAAATGCTACAAGTCGTATCCATCGTATGCGTCAGGTCGGCGGCGTGCTTGTCGCTGCGGTACATGGTGAAGTTTTGGTCGTCAACTGTGATTAAGGGGAGAAGAATAAAAAATATGGGTTATGCGTGCCGGAGAGCACCGCGTCGCCCGATGGCATCCCGTTCAAAGAGCTGTAGTGGCTCCTGCCGGTGCCGATGTCGCACTTGGTCGCTCGTCAACCGTCGGTGTTCACCCTGGAATACTATCTTCAGATTAACAGGATTCAAGAGTGAGATAAACACATCTTAATATTCGTTGGAGTATTTGAACTGCTAGAAAGACTTACTACATGTTCTTAGTAGTTGTTCTTAGGAGTATTTTTGTGGAGTTCAACTACTGCTAATGTATTTTGTAGTAATACATACTGTATGTACTGGTACTTATCATTTTGGGAGACGTGGTTTTTAGATTAAGGTAGTTCTGAGTATATTTATGGAGTTCTTCCTCTGCTAATCTATTTTGCAATAATAACTATGTACTGGTGCTTGTTCAGATCGACCAATGAAGTGCAGAATATGGTCTCGCTTTACTTTTGAATCAGGCCTAGCTACATCTATTGAAATTCAATGTGTGGATTGCTGAATCTGTCAATTATTGTCTGTGTACTGCTAATTCAGTCAGTTTGAAATGTTGTTGAATCCATGAAGTGCTCCTGAATATGAACTGGGAATATGTCAAGTGCTGTTGAATATGAACTGGGAATTTCTCGATTTTTTTCGGTCATATTCTATACTTCTGAATCTTTTAAATGCTACTGAATTTATCAAATGTTCTGTTGTTACTATTAGTACGTACAATACAATATTTTGCAGAACTAACTGTGATGTACGTGTACTTTCTTAGATCAAGTGCAGCAGATTGTCTTGCTTTTCTTTTGGAACTTGGCATTTTATAGAACTAATACTGATGTACTGCTACTTGTTTAGACCAAGTGTAGTACATGGTCTTGTTTTTCTTTTGAAACTTGGCATTTTATAGAACTTATGCTGATGTATTGCTACTTGTTTAGATCAAGTGCAGTAGATGGTCTTGCTTTTCTTTTATAACTTGGCCTTGTCATAAACTCATAATCTTGAACAGGCTTTGCATTGATGTGAGAAGGAGGCATGCACAGAAAAGCAGACTTGATCGTTAGTTTTGCTTGCTCCAATGATTGTGTGTATTAGGAGAACAGGCCAAACTGATCGTGGGCCAAAGTTTTTTAGCTAGAACAAGAACTGATTCTCTCTGTACTGCTATTGAATTTCAAGCAAGAAAACTACTGAATCTCCCAAATGTTCTGTCATTGCTATTACTAAATCATTTGTGCAACTAATACTTATGTATTGGTATTGTATTTCATTGTCTGTATTACTGCATTGGTCACTTTTGAAATGCTGCTGAATTAGTCAAGTGCTCCTGAATATTAACTTCGAATCTGTTGATATTTTTTCTACCGTATTCTGTACAGCTGAATTTTGACATTAATATCTGCCAAAAAGAATTATCCCTTTTCCCTCGCCCTTATTGAGGTCTTTGTTTCGAATCCGGCTGAACACATCACAACACAATTTGTATTAACTAGGAGAAGAAATCTAGTATTCCCTCCGATCCAAATTAATGTTCTTACATTTGTCTAGATTCTGACATATCTAGTCATGTTTTAGTGCTAGATACGTCTGAATCTAGCTAAATCCGAGAACATTAATTTTGATCGGAAGGAGTAGCTCATTCGGCCCCTCTTTAGCCTAGAACATTTTAATTCAATCTTTTAGGGGTCAGGTACTGCTGACCACAGCACATCGAAATTTTAGAAAGGATCCCATGGAGCATAGCCGAGAACATATTAGTTCGTCCTTTTACGGGTCAGTGGACTGCTGAGCATAGCCCAGTGAAATTTGAGAATGAAGCCCATGGAGCATATCCCATGGAATATAACCCACGTAGAGCAATAGCCAAACTCTTTTTAATTCAGCCTTTTGGGCATTGCCCACCACCTCTCATAATAAAAAACCTCTATCTACCCATGTTTTTAAGAAAATACCCCATTATGTGGCATTTTATAAATTGAGATGCCAGGAGCGCTGCCCTTTTATATTTTAAAAGAGATAAACATAGACAAACAAAATATTTTAAGAAGACTAATACAGAAGTTGTAGTATTAATAAAAGTTTAATGATATTTTTTCTATAAATATCTTTGTTGTATTTGGCACTCAGTTTACATTTATTTGATTTGAAGGTCTTTTGTTCGAATCGCCTTTTTGTGTGTGTGTGTATATCTTGGGTTTACATTTTTTCTCCTAGCAATATCGCATTACGGAGAGGCTGACATCACGGACCCACCAGCATGCAGCGTCCCTGGAGTTTGTTTTGAGGGTAGGTTCGAAAAAAAGTTTAAATACTTGTACAGAGAGGCTCGCATCAAGGACCCACCAGACAGAACATACAAGGCTACATCAGGGACCCACAAGCTAGAACATGCCAGAGAGGCTCACATATGGGCCCCAACAGTAAGACCATACATGACTGCCACGGTGAAAACAGCGGACGCGGCAGAAAAAAAGTCCATCATACACACGTTGCACTTACAGAGAAGCTGACATGTCGGACCCAGCAAGCCCAAGCATAGCCCATGAAATTAGCCTATCAGCCGCAAGCATAGCCCAATACCTTTTAATTCGGCCTTTTCGTGGTCTTGTGGCCACCGATCGTAGCCCATTCAATTTAGGAGTGAGCCCATGGAATATAAGCCATGACGAATAGGGCATCTGCCCCGAGTTAGCCCAGAATCTTTTTAATTCGGCCTTTCTGAGCATTTTTTGTACTCTGAGGCTGACATCTGGGACCTGAAAAAATAGTCCAACATATACACGTTTCTTTCAAATAGAGGTTGTCAGCTGGGACCCAGCATAGACATGTTTCCTACACAGAGGTGGTTGGCATCTAGGACCCAGCAAGTTTCCAAGGTCGAAACAGCGGACATGGCCAAAAAAAGTCCATCATGCGCACTTTTCATTTACAGAGAGGCTGATATGTGGGATCCAGCAGCGTGACCTTATATAGATGCTACATCAAGCAATGTTACCTGTTCGAAACAGGGAGACGCGACCGAGAAAAAACTTCAGTATCTACACATTTCTTTTAATGAGAGGCTGAAATGGGGGACCCAGCATCGAGCAACATAGCCAGTTCGAAACAGGGAGGCGCGAGCGAGAAAAAAGTTCAGCATGTACACGTTTCTTTTAATGAGAGGCTGAAATGGGGGACCCAGCAGCGTGAGCAAACGGCAGATTCGTCGAGCAATGCTTAGTTCGGAATAGGGTAGTGGTAGAGAAGAACCATCATACCCACGATTCTTCTAATGTGAGGCTGAGATAAGGGACCCACCAGCCTGAATAAAAGGTTGATGCAACGAGCAACGCTATCAAGTTCGGAACACGAAGGCGTGACAGAGGGTAAAAAATCCATTATACACATGTTTCTTCTAATGAGAGGATGACATATGGGGCCCAGCAGCGTGATTAAACGGTACATGCATCGAACAACGCTATCAAGTTCGGAACAGGGTAGCGCGAGCGATGGAAAAAAATCCATCATACACACATTTCTTCTAATGAGAGGATGACATGTGGGGCTCAGGAGGTTGGTTAAACGGTAGATGCATCGAGCAGCGCTATCAATTCGGAACGGGGTAGCGCCAGCAAAGGAAAAAATTCCATCATACACACGTTTCTTCTAATGAGAGGATGACATGTGGGTCCTAGGAGGTTGATTAGACGATAGATGCGTTGAGCAGCGCTATCAACTTCGGAACAGGGTAGCGCGAGCGAAGGAAAAAATCCATCATACACACGATCCTTCTAATGAGAGGCTGACATGTAGGACCTAGCATCCTGACTAAACGGCAGACGCCTCGAGCTACGTTATCGAGTTCAAATCAGGGAGGCGCAACCGAAAAGTATGGTCCGCTAGAGACACTGACGTCTAGGACCCACATGCCTCAAAAGACTTCGGCGAGTCAACATCGCGCGAGGAAACGAAAATCTTGCTTCTGCCACGCGCTGGCCGAGCTTCCTCCATGTTTTTAGCAGATCTATCATAGTAGAGGGCCGCGAAACTAGAAAAAAAAGTTGTCTATCGGCCATAGCCGAGCTGAGAATTTTGTTGCAGAAGACGCGCCTTCTACGATGACCACCGGGCCAATTTATTGCGGAAGAAAACTTTTCTTGTAATGGTGGCATGTTTTTAGGCCCAGTGCAGTTTAGCCGGCGCCCCCGGTTGCCTCCCTATGGCAAGGGTTTGGTATGGGGCGTCGGATGTCTAAAATGTTCGCGCTAGAAAAAAAATTAATATAGGGGAGACGACTGGGTGCAGTTTTTTCCATCCAAAAGAATGAATAAAATTGCCAACCATGTGAGTTTCCTCGGCAGGACTTCCTTGTTTGGTCTCGAGGGGGAAATACTAGGAGGGGTATGTTTCGTGGTAGTATCAGGTTGGTTTTGAATATGCCTTTCTTATCCCTCTCTGATAGCCAACAATTGTATCGAGTTTCTATAGCTTGTTTAGTGCATGCTTCGCTGCCGCTTGAGTCCACCATACCTATGTAGGCGAGAGCCGCCGAATTCTAGACTTGTCATGTACTGGCCTGATACATTGCAAATGTATCTATAATTTTTGATGTTCCATGCTTGGTTTTATCCACTTTCTTGTGTTTTGTTTCAACTTTGGAGTACATTTCATATGATTTTTGGACTAACCTATTAACAAGAGCCACAGTGCCAGCTGCCTGTTTTCTGCTATTTTTGGTTCTAGGAAAGTCAGAAAATGAATATTCTCGGAATTGGACGGGACAAAAGCCCAAAGTGCCTATTTTTCTGGAAGTGATCAAGTGCCAGAATACGAGACGGAGAGGGGCCAGTGGGCGGCCACACCACCTGGCCGCATGGCCAGGCCTGACCCGCGCCAGGGGGTGGTGTGGCCAGCCCAGGCACCCCCTCGGCCTCCCCTTCCGACTATAAGATGCCCTCGGGACGTAAACCCTAAGTACCCGATCAAAAATCCACGAAAGAGTCTGTAGCCGCCGTCATCTCCATCCCTAGATCAGGAGGGATCTGAAGCTCTTCCCGGCACCCTGCCGGAGAGGGGAAGTCACCCTGGAGGCCTTCTTCATCACCATGCAAGCCTCCGGTGTGATGCGTGAGTAGTTCATCGTTGGACTACGGATCCATGTAGTAGCTATATGGCTGGTTCTCCTCCTTTGTGCTTTCATGTTTAGATCTTGTGAGCTCCGTTCATGATCAAGATCATCTATTTGTAATTCTGCATGTTATGTTTGCGGGGATCCGATGGATATTGAGATGCTATTTCAGATTGATTATTGATTCTATCATGTCTTTGTTATTTGAGATCTTGCATGCTTTCCGTTGTTAGTAGCTATCTTGGCCAAGTAGATGCTAGCAACTCCAAGAGTTAGTATTTATGCTCGATAGTGAGTTCATGCCTCTGGTAATCTGGGGAAGTGACAAAAATCTCTAAGGTACTAGATGTGTTGTTGCTACTAGGGAGAAAACAACAATCCTTTGTTCATAGAACAATCATATTGTTTACTTTACACGTAGTTCGTAAAGCAATAATCTGTTGCTTGCAACTTAATACTGGAGGGGGTTTGGATGATAACCTGAAGGTGGATTATTAGTCATAGATGCAGTTGGATGGCGGTCTATGTATTATGTTGTAATGCCCAATCAAGTCTCAAAGGAGTCAAGATGATTAGTATATGCATGTATTGCTTTCTCGGTGTTTGTCAATTGCCCCGCTGTAATTTGTTCACCCAGCATGTTATCTATCTAAGGAGAGCCACCTCTAGTGAACTATGGATCCCGGTCCTTTTTCTTTTACATACAATCTACAATCTTTTACTGCTTTGTGTTTACTTTCTGCAAACTTTTACTTCTTTCCATTCGATACGTTTAATCCTTCGTTTTCCACAAAACACGGTGAGATTGACAATCTCATCGCAAGTTGGGGACAAAGTTCTGTGGTTGTGCAGTGCAGGTCTCCACGTTGCTACTAGCACCGGTAGTGCGCTCTGCCAAAGCTCAGCTAGTAACACCTATGGGGTGTTTCCTTGCTCCTACTGGTTCGATTAAACCTTGGCTTCATAACTGAGGAAAACTTGCTGCTGTGCTCATCATACCTTCCTCTTGGGGTTCCCAACAAGCTCTACATCAACCACGAGCCACCAACACTTTTCTGGGCGTCGTGCATTGAGCCATCATGGCCTCCGTACTGACCGCTCTATTTTTTGATTTGCCCTTTGTCGACACCCCTTTTGTTTTAGCAGGTTTGAGATATTTCTTTAGCAGGGTTACCCTTCCGGCTTGGCCTGGGCAGGGTTATGGACGCCATTGGTTATTCTTCAGGGCTCTTATGCCCATTTGCATCTTATCCGTACTCAGATGTTGTATCGTTTTCAAAGTGATTTGGATCTTCTTACTATATATTTGTATTCTTGACTCATGGAGTCGTTGTTGTATATATATATATATGTTCTCTGGGTTCCATCATGGACTATTCTGTAATGATATTACTTCGTTTTCCACCCGCACACAGGTGCCTGGTGGGCTTCTTTGAATCATTTCTATGCGGGTTTGGCAAGAATCGCCGAAACCTGCATAGGGACGATTCGAGGGTGTTACAATCTCTAATTATCCCCATAGGAATTCCGAGTGTTTTATTTGCTAGCATAATTATCATATCGGTATCTTCTAATTTAGCTGGTTTGAGTTCATCCTAAATGTCAAAGTAAAAGTTATAAGGTATGATGTTAACAACCATTCCAATATCACAAAGGCCATAATAAGAAGATTCATAAGAAGATTCACCAAAAGTGCAAGGATGATTAGGTTTACCAACATTTTTAGTTTTTACCTTCCCTTCAATAAATTGAGAGGCTTTGGCGTCTAGTTCAATTATATTGCGATGCACGAACATAGTTAATATATCTTCCTTAGTTGTCTCACCCATATCTTGCATGCTCCCTTGAAAAATTTCTTCTATCATTGCCTCTTCGTCTAGCTTTTTGAGGATCATCCTTTCCTCTTCTAAACATTCTTCAAGTTGTTGGGATGCCATATGTTTTCTCACCGTCCTTGGGAAAGGAAGTGGTTCAGCATACGATGCCCTTTCACTTAGTGGTGGTGGAGTATATTGAAGACATTCTTTCAAGATAACAGTTTCCATCTCTACACCTTCAACTTTCTTAGGTGGTGGAGTATATTGAAGACATTCTTTCAAGATAACAGGGTAACAGTTTCCATCTCTACACCTTCAACTTTCTTAGGTGGTGGAGTATATTGAAGACATTCTTTCAAGATAATATCATCATCAAGTTGAAATTCATTAGTAGTTTCCTTAACCTTGCCAGATTCCTTATAAGCACTGAGATAAACATATTCAATTTCTATACCTCCTTTGTTGCCTAAATCAAATCCCCAAGTTTCTCTATTATGACGAATTATTTCTAGAAGTCCCCAAGCTTTAGTAATAGTTAGTTCGATAAAGGAACCTCTGGTATTTGTGTCAAGTTCATGTTTTATTTCTTGATTAAGTCCCCCATAGGAAATTGTAAAACATACCATTTAGGTAAATCATGGCGGGACATCTATTGAGAATAGATTTGTACCTTTTGAATGCTCTTAACAAACCTTCTCCAGGACGATTTTTGAAGTTCGTGATCACCCTTCTTACCTTAGCTTTCTTTACTTCGAGAAAAATCTAAATATAAATTATCCTTTAAGCTTTTCCCAAAGTATCAATTTTCTATGCATGGAAAATTCTATACCAAGCTAGAGCAGTGTTGCTTAGATATTGGCTAAACAATTTAAGTTTTAATTCATCATCAGAATAGCCTTTCAATTTAAGTGTCCAACATAATTCGGTAAAATGCATTAGATGAGTATATGGATCCTCATCAAGATCATCTCCTGCAACATTTTCTCATGAATAATAGCGATGAAACGAGGGTTAACCTCATATTCTTGTTCTCTTCCCCTCGGGAATTCCTTGACGAATCCTCTATTAAACTTCCTGAGGTACTTTTTTCATCAAGCCGATTCATCATCCCAAGTGCAGTCATGGTGTTTACCTGAAACTAGTAAACAACTTTAGTAAAACAACTAATAAAATTAATAACTAAAGACAAATACCAAAAGTGCTTAGCTCCCAGGCAACGGTGCCATAAAATAGCTTGATGACTGCAAGTGCACAGATATATTGTAGCTAGTTTCAAAATAAGAGTATCGAACCCACAAAGGGCTATTTGGTTTAGATCTTAATGCCCCTCGTCACTACCTACCAAATGATACTCGTGAGTTTCTTTGATCTCAAGTAAAGAGTGTTGTGTTTGAGTGCAGGAAAGTAAAGAATGCAATAAAGTAAACAAATAACAAGTGCGTTGGGATTGGTGTTGGAACTCAATAAGGTTAAAATGTTCTCGGGGATGTAGGATACACCACTACCATATGCGAATTACTTATGATTATGATAACCTATATCTTTCTTCATGATATGTGTGGAGAGAGATTCATAATAAGATGTTCATCACAAGTCTCGCAAGCAAGCTTCTACGTATGAGTCAAGTGATGAGGTCATATATAGATAACCACTACGATTCCTACGAGCAAATCACATCTATAAACCATCACAATTAAGGGTTTCCCCATGGATATTGTATGAGCTTAGTGAATATCTCTTGATCCCCCTTTGACCGTGAAGGCTATAAGCCAATGCTTGTAGTCACAAAATAGCACAGGACATACTCCCATACACATCCCAAGTGTAGTTCCCTCTCCTTAGTCCCGAAGGAAAATGCTATGTGGTATACTTCACATACCATCTATACATAGAGATCTAACACAATGTCATAAATCAATAGATCAAAGACCAAAGTTATATATCATATTTATTTTAATTCATAATAATGCTAGGGTTTCTCCATCTCCCCAAGAACAAAGGGAACTACTCACACATGGAAGCAATCAAAAACATCATCATATTTATATGGATGGATTGAAAGTGTAAATGTAAATCAAGTGCAAACCCACAATTGTATATTAGAATTACAACAAGGTCTAATGGATGAGAGAGGGGATGATGGTGATGATGGAGATATAGCGATTGATGATGAAGGGGATGATGTGTTGTCCTCCAATGATCCATGTAGTAGCAAGGACTTTCCCTTCTCCAAGTTCCTCCTCTAGATCCCTTTCCCGGCGTGGTGTTTTGTGGCTACAGGTGTCTGTGAATGTTAGATCTCAGTTCCTTCTTCGCATGGTGAGAGTATTTAACGAGACGGATGTCCTGACAGGCAGTACGGTCAGACGGTATGGGCAAACTCCACCCGTACGACAAGTCCTTAAGCTTGTAGTAGCTTCTCCTCGTATCCTCTTTTCTCTCAGGCGCATGGAAAATCATTTAAATGACATTTATCACTTAGAAATATCATATTATTACATAACATGACAGTCCCAATAGATATATTTACCAAAGACTTAGTAATTCAGAATTCTATTGAAACAAGGTAACAGGTGCGCGCGAGCACCGTAAAATACCAAAATCCTAACTCTGCTTATGTGAAAACATAAGGTAAATATGCTTCAAAAATGGACTCATCACTCACCTGTAGGCGAGCCGCAAAAACCCGCGTATGTCTATGCTCTACAATAAGAATACTACTCTCTGCCACCAGAAACTGGTTCGGTCCATGCCTTCTGAATCGCCACGTCGGCTCTCGGCATGCCTCACAACCCGGTAGGTGTGGAGCATTGTTGCACATGGAACGCCTCTCACCACGCACGGCTATGCCCGCATACGCTGACAACGGGCCCATATCGCACACGCGGCCCACTATTCAGCGACATGGAGTACATCGTTGCACGGTACACCCATACGCGGTAGAGAATCTTCCGCCCTGGTCCGCACCGGGCCCCACCTAATGGGATAGTAGGGCTCAGTTGCAATGTCGTCGTGTGTCCTTCTCGGCATCCATCCCACGACCGAAAAGGGACGACGTGGATAGCAGTTTGAGACAAAACAATCTAGCACTATAATTTACTCCTGATTTTACCTCTTGATCTTTCTTAACATTTCAAAAAGTCCAAGTTTGCAAAAATCGGTGTTCGGACACAAAATTTATTACTGTTTTCATAATCACTATTTCCTATCTACAAAAACCGGCGGGCATAAATTCTTGGCACCTAATGGAACGTGTCTCTGACTAGTGTTCCAGTGGGCCACCGAAATTCTTAGCTGACGCTAGAAATTTCCGGCATGGATTCCACCTCGCCAGGATTAGCGCCAGAATGTTCCATTCTAGAATCTAGCCCAGCAGAACTTACCACGGGTTTTGCCTAGACTACACGGTTTTGGTCCTAGTGATCAGATTTCCTTTTTTGTATAAGATGGCTTCTTCTCCATTGTTAGGTAAGTGTTCTTAATCATGAAATTGACCACCATCGTTGATCCCTTTGAGCTTGCTTCCTCTCCCTTCCCTCATATGATTCTTGCATCTTTTGAAGGCTTCGGAAGAGGAGATCGAGATCTACAATCCCCACCAATCATTTCCTCCTCTAAGTGAGGGGAACCCACTGGATCTAGATCTTGGAGTCTTTTGTTGATTTTCACCTTTTTTTCTTCCTCTCTATTTCCTCCCTAGCACTAGTTGCTTTGGTGGGATTTTAGAGTGAAGGATTTGAACACCTTTCGTGTTCTTACTTTGCATTCTTGCATAAGTTTTGAGGTCTCCATTATAATTTGTTTCAGTGAGAGAACATGGACTTGTTACTCTTGGAGGGTGACTCCTAGTTGGCTTGGCGGTTGGTACTGTGGTGTCCTCTTCATGGAAGATTGTGAAGAGGCCCAGGCTTCTCATTCGAGGAGCTTGTGAGGTAGTGTTGTCTTCAAGAGCACAGATCGTTTGTAGCTAGTTTCAAAGTTCAGATATCGATCCCACAAGGAGCCCAAAGGTAAGGGTTTATTGATGAAGTCTCTGTCACACCGGAAGTTGTCATAGGTCTTCGAGCGAATTGACTGCAAGTGTTGAAATAAGAATGGGATTTTGATTAAATGTGATAGATTTAAATAGAACTAAAATGTAAACTTCAGAAATATAAAGCATAAAAGTAAAGAACGACTTTGCTTGTTTGTTGTTTCCTGTAGATGGCGAAAGAAGGCGCAGGGAGATTCAGTTCATGGTGATAGTGACTGTGCCAGGTGGGCGAGTGGTAAATGTAACGATTATAATCTTATAGATATATGTGTAGGCGAGCAACCCATAATTATCCAGAACTCCTCGTGGTAGATTTCATCCCAACTTCAATAATCCTACTAGCCTGCTACCAAAACCATGGTCAGACACTAGACGACTAAGACCCTTCAGGACGCTTAGCAATTAAGCTCCTTGGATCGGACTAATGCAATAAGCACAATATCCTCGAGTCAACTAGCTTTCCATTGATATCCCCGTGTCACCCGGGGGTCGCCAGTCCACTAGCAAACAAGATCTTATCTATGTAGGACAAAGTATCATGTTGTCTAGGCCCTTAATTGGACAACAAGCATTAGGCATCCCATAGATAGTCAAGCACACATAATATAGTAATTAGAATCAATCACAAACTAATGGAAAATATATGAAGGCACATCACATCTCACCAATCCCCTACATCTCCCACGCCCAAGAGGATTACTCACATATGAGAGAAGAATGGATCATCAATATAGTCAAATAAAGGGAATTCATCTTTGTTACCGTGGAGATCCACAATAAGAATAGAAAAATATCGAACACGATTCAAGATGGGAAGAATCAATCTCAAACCCTAGTCTTGCAAGGTGGATATCCCTCTCTCTCTCAAGTACAAGTAGTGGCTATGGGGGTGTATTGGCTAGGAGGTCGAGGAACGTCGAGCGAGATGAAGAACGTCTTTTCCTTCTTCTCCGGATCTCTTCTTTCTCCCTTATGGATGGTATGGCGGCTGTTGTGTTGTGTTTTTGCCCTCCTTCCCTTCACGGAAGTTATCCCTTTCGAAAAGACAGAGGCGGCGGCAACTATACGGCGGGAACTATACGGCCGGAAAAATATTCCCACCATATAGTTGCTCGTTAAAGCTTCCATGAGCTCCCCTTGCGTGCTTCCAAAGTGAGACTTGCTTGTTTTTTCTAGAATATTGTATTTCTCTAGTTAAATCCTTCTGTTGACGTTCAGAACCTGAAACACACATTAAAAACCAAGTTTTCTTTGTTACCGAAGTATTAGCGTTAGGTAAAGCCAGAAAATGATCAAATCCGAGAGAAAACCATCAATAAAGGCCATAAAAATTGTGTGGAATCTCACAACTATCAAGTCCCCCAAGCTTAGATGTTGCTCGCCCTCGAGTGACAAGGAAATAAGGAAGAATAGTGGAGATTCAAAATTCAAAATAAAGGAACTCACAAGTTTGAATTGGTGTCAAATTCTTTTCTTCACAATCCCTGCAATCTTAAATATGATCATACAAGTATTCACAAGGCTGCACTGAGTCCACTTCCTAACCACGTATATCTTGTTAGCAAATGAATCATATGTCCAAACAAGTGTCGAAAGTTTAGCTAGGAAAGTGAGACAAATTTATTTGGTGCCTCTCTTTGTTGAGAGATGAAAACTTTTTGTTCTTGTTTGTTTAATCAATTAAGAGTAATCAAGTTGGCATCAAAACATTTAATTTAAGAACAAATCATCTACTCCCATGTCAAAATTTCAAAACTCTCAAAGCACCTTTTCCTTCTTATGTCTTTCAAAAACTTCAGCTCTTTCATAGAGAAATCATTCCACTATTTTTAACATGTTAATTGGGGTTGTGTTGTGCACTCATGACGATGCCAATAAATAATTGTTGAGCAGTAATGGGTCAGAAGAGTACTACAACTTTACTTGGAACGTGAAACCATGAGGATACTAAAAAAATTACCTGTCATAGCATTGCTGCTACAGACGTTTACATAACTCAATAGCCGAAATCAAGTGGTTTCTCACATTTAGATCGTTCGTTGGCTAGTGGAGTTAATAGTTCCCCATGGAGAACGACAGAGTTGTAATGAGATGCATAAAGCAATATCTTACAATAATTATTAGAAAAAGTAGTGGCATAATCTCTACTACTTCGAAGCATCCATTTTATCAAACAATTTCAATCAAGGGTATTATCAAGTCTATTTGTATTAAGCTCAAATGGAATGGAGTGGTTCCAAAATTAAATTCATCAGGCTAAATGTGGACTCAAGTAATCTTTCAGACGCTTTTTCTTGTTGTAAAAATGTAGGAAGTATTTTAAACCAAGTTCTTTGCTCATTATTTCAAAGCTAAAAAGGAGACACTAGCAAAGGAATAGGAATATGATACCTCTTTTGGCTTGCTTGGTTCCCGTATTTAAGTCAAACCCCATCGATGTTTCCCTATTGCCAAGTCACCTGAAATTAAGCAATCTCCGAGAAAAATAAAGAAACAAACTTGCAAATAAAATTACAACTAATTTTTTTGTATTTTTGGTTTAGTCATCCAAAGCTGAAAATAAACATGCAGATTTGAAGTAATAAAATAAATAAAAAGAAGATGCAAAGTTTGGAGGTTTTCAAACCTCCCCCAAGCTTAGGCGATTGCCAGGCTCAGCTGTTGCCGTCATTTGGCGGCTGGTGTGGATACTGCTGTAGAAGTCGGGGAAGTGGGTCATGAAGTGACTAAAGTTGTGAGTCAAAGTGTTCACATCTTCATTCACATCCTTAAGAGTGTGGTCAATCTCCCCAACACACTGGTTGAGCTGCTGGAACTCCTGATAGGGGACGTAGTTGTACCCCTGTTGAGGATGGTTGGGCCACGGGTCCCAAGCTCCTCCTTGCTACTGTTGTTGCTGTCCCTCCGAAGCAAGGTTGTGTCCATGTTCTTCCTCCTGCTCCTACTCCTTCTCCTCATCATCCTACTGCCCTTCATCTTCCTCTACCTCGGGCTAGAGCTCAGCCAAGATCTTCGTCACTTGGTCCTTGGTGACGATCCAAGTGTTCTTGTCCACAATTGACAAGGCCTGGGGGCAGGGCAACTGAACCTTCTCACCCTGTACATCATCAAGATAACTGAATTGATATGCTTGGAGCCTCCAGTTAGCATGGTAGATGCCAAGGAAGCCACAAGCAGTCAAATATTTTACGTCCATGAGTTTGGAGCCATCAACAGGTTCCATAATAGGTAGTACAATGTTCAATGCATAGGCAAGGTGGGTTACCAATCCACCAATGCGAATATCACCTTTGGTCTTGTTGCTTTGGTGGCGGAAGTGCTGGATAAGTAGAGACGTATGATCGGGGCTTTGCGGTGAAGTGGGGAAGAGAGCCTTGGTGATCATTGCCATGTACGCATTGGCCATGGAGCCTGTGTCACCTCTCCCCAGTAGTGTGTTGGCGAGGAACAGAGCATAGTAGTGAATGGTTGGGTTCTGGATGGTGGACATCTTCTTCTAATAAAAGTGTCTGCCACCATGAACAGAAAATAACCTCCCAAGTCATTCCACTTGTGACGCTATAGAGGTTAGTAACGTTGGGCTCTCCAGTATGAGGGAAGCTGAAAGCATTGCAAAATTGTTCAAAATTTATTTCATAGTGTTGTCGGTTCATGGTGAAGCTTATCATGCACATGTTACCTTTCTCCTTGTGGTCGTCATAGAAGGAGGCAAGGAACTCGTGGGTAAGTTCGGCATAGGTGTCGTGGCTTGCGAAACCAAGTACCGCCAACCCCGCCCTGCTGCACATGAGGTCGAAGTCCTCCTTCAACCCTACTGCGGTGAGAAAGTTGTGGTTGGCCCAACATGTGGGCAGCACCCTCCTCGATGAGACAATGTCCAACTTGGAGTTGCACGGAGCTCGGGACCCCGAGCATGAGCCCTCACCCTGTTGGCGCTTGCTCGAGTGAAAGAGGTTACTGATTTTGTTCATCGTGATGCGTTAAAAAATTTCACCATAAACCTTAGACATATAGTTTCTATATGATATATGAACGATTCTACCTGGAAAAATTCAATCCTAACGTGAGAAATTAATAGGAAAAACAAAATAAGCTTGAGTTCATCCACTAGATCAATGTGAGAGTTTCAATGATGGAAATCTGAAAATAAAGCATGGATAGGGAGACAAACATACCGATATGTTGATTCCCCCACTCAAACGAACGAAATCTATGAAGAATCAAGAGTTCTAGGTGGATTTTGAGAGGTTTGGACAGAATATGAGAGAAATAATGAGGAGAGGAGGAAGACCTAGCCGCCCCAGTGTGATTTTGTGGTCGCACCAAACTATACGGTTGGAACTATACGGGTGGGTGATGTTGCTCCGCCCGTATAGTTGCGGTGGCGCTGCCAACTAGGGTTTCTTTAGACAGAAAACAACTATACGGGCACAACTATACGGCCGGATCACAATGATCTCGACATATAATTGGTCGTTAAACCGTCTGCCTCTCGAGATAAATTTCTAAAACTGGCATCGATATCTATATGACCGGAACTATACGACCGGAATTTTTATTCCTGCCATATAGTTGGTCGTTAAACTCTCAGTACCTTTGGGATGAAATTCTACGAAGGCATCGATATCTATACGACCGGAACTATACGGCCAGAATTTTTATTCCCGCTGTATAGTTGGTCGTGAAACTCTCAGTGCCTTTGAGGAAAATTTGTTGATGGCAAAGATAACTATACGACCGGAACTATACGGCCGAAGTTTTTATTCCCGCCATATAGTTGGTCGTTAAACTCTCAGTACCTTTAGGATGAAATTCTACGAAGGCATCGATATCTATACGACCGGAACTATACGGCCAGAATTTTTATGCCCGCCGTATAGTTGGTCGTTAAACTCTCTGTGCCTTCGAGGAAAATTTGTTGATCGCAAAGATAACTATACGACCGGAACTATACGGCTGGAATTTTTATTCCTGCCGTATAGTTGGTCGTTAAACCATCAGTAGTCTTCAAAAAAATTCTATTTCTTCAAGGATACCTTCTTATCCCATAACTTAGTGAAATACCAAGTTTTTAACAATAAATTGATAGTAAAAACTGTCGACCAATATTAGCATATTAAAAGCAAAATTTTAGCTTCTGTAAATAGAAAACTCAAACTTTTATTCTTATTATTGTTCTCTACTTATTCAATCGACATTTCTACTACTTTTTGACACCTGCATCTTCACGGGCGCGCTTCCACAAGAATGTCTATGAAAAAGTGGTGGGAATACGATGAACTTCGTATTCTCTATTCTAATAAATTGATGAGCATGGCTTGACTCCCATTAAGCATTTATTAAGAATGGTTGAAAAACTCAACCTCTTATCTCTTCTCGAATTCTTACCTTTGGTTGCCCCTTATCAATGGCACTTACCACATGAACTCATTTTGCCGGTGGAACATATCTTTCTCCTGCTTCTAGCTTCTTTGGAAAATATCGGATGATTTCAGCATCATAAACATTGAATATTATCTTCCCTTCTGCACAATCTACTAACACACCTGCAGTACTGAGGAAGGGTCTTCCAAGTATTATAGATAATCTTTCATCTTCTGGCATTTCAAGAATAATAAAATCAGTGGGACTAACATGCTCATCTATCCTAAGTAATACACCCTCAATCATACCAACGGGTTGATTAGTGGACTTGTCAGCCATCTATAAAGTGATAGTAGTAGGGGAATACTCCCCTAATCCTAACCTTTTATAGAGGGAGTATGGCATTACACTAACTCCAGCTCCTAGATCACATAAGGCATTGTGAATATCTGTTTTACCTATTGAGCATGAAATAGTTGGTATTCCAGGATCTCCAGACTTAGACAACAGCTTTCCGTTAGCAGGATAGCTAGTTACCATGGCAACAGTTTTAGTTATTTCTTTCTTTCTACTAAGAATGTCACGAAGGAATTTATCATAAGTAGGAACTTTGATTGCATCCGAAAAATGGAATTTCCAAACGAAGGTCACTAAGTGCCTTTGTAAAAGAATTATAAATTACCTCATCCGGTGCTTTCTTTTTCCGATATGGATAAGGAAGCTTTTTCTCACCTGACTTACTCTTATCTTTTACCTTTTTTGGGGGGTCAGGCCTGCTTATTGCTTTTCGTCTTTTCTACTACAACAACTTCATCTTCCTTACTTATTTCTTTATCTTCTCTTGGATCAAACGTCTCTGAATTAGAGTCATAATGATCATCTTGTGCATCATTTTGGTCCTCCTTGGTTTGCTCTTGCGTCTCAGTTTCCGCTTGAGGATCCACCAACATATCATCTTCTTGGCTTACTTCGAGCAAGGCTTTTTCCTTGCGCTATTTTTCAGCTTCGTATTCTGGTGGTCCTAAGGGTCCTGTAACAACTGCACCCCTTCTTGTGACAACATTAGCAAAAACAGGAATATCTTCGTCTTCACGAAGAAACATTTGATATCCAGATGCTATTGTTCACACTGGGTTTCAATCATACTAAGATACTTATGAAATAATTTTATTTCTTGGCCTATCTCATCATAATTTTTCGTGAGTTCTGCCAAAATCTTTTTATGTTTTTGGAAATGCTTATGCAAGTTATTATGAGATTTTACTTGTCGATGTTTTAATTCTTGAAAAACTTTTCTAGTTTCGTCTTCTTCGGTTAAAACTTGTAACAAATCCTCTTTGTTTTCCTTAGCAAGTTCAGAAGGTATACCTTTTTCTTTCATAGTTTTGCGTACCTCAGGCATAAGATCAGGAGTTATCTGAAGTATCCCTTTTTCCGGCTTAGTGCCAAAATCAGGATTTATATAAAGAATCATTCTTAGCCCTAGTAGACATTAATTCCAAACACTCTTTAATAGTCAAGGTATTTATTGATCCTCCTGCTAAGAAGTCAAGCAGTTCTCTACATTGAGTATTGAGACCTTGGTAAAATAAATGGAAAATTGTTAGTTCAAAATAGCCATGATTAGGAATACTATTGATCATCCCAAATAATGTTTTCCAGGCTTGTGGGTAGTTTTCTCCCACCTTCTGACTAAGTTGCCTATATTCTTTCTTAGTTCAGTCACCTTTTTAAAAGGATTAAACCTGTTTATGAATTTAGTAATGTAGTTTTCCCATCATTTAATGTAATGGCGAGGGAGAGAGTATAACCAGTCTAGAGCTTTACCTTTAAGAGACCATCAAAATAATTTAAGACAAGAGAAGTCTCTGGGCAAACCTTTTGGTCTGAGCGATCTTATCACATCGTCGAATTCTCTAATGTGTCTTTCTAGGTCTCCATCTTCCCTTCCACTGAAAGCTTTCTCCTGCAAAATTTTAATGATTCCACCATCAAATTGATATTCTCTAACTCTAGGATTAGGGAACTCTATTGGTTGTTTTAGAAATTCAGAACTTGGAGCACTTTATTCCCTGAGAGTTTTCTCAGGTTTCATAGGAGTTATCTTGTAAATAGACATGATTTCCATAATATCACTCAGGTTTTCAACTTCAATTCATTTTATCTTAAAAGTTTTTCAATAATTTCTTCGCGCCTCTGAGCAGGCACGTGCTTAATATAATCAGGTAGGTATGTCCTACCAGAGCGTGTAGACCCTTCGTCTCCTAAGGAGAACATTTTGTAGTAGTGATACATTGCAAATGTATCAATAATTTTTGATGTTCCATGCTTGGTTTTATCCACTTTCTTGTGTTTTGTTCCAACTTTGGAGTACTTTTCATATGATTTCTTGGACTAAACTATTAACAAGAGCCAAAATGCCAGCTGCCTGTTTTCTGCTATTTTTGGTTCCAGGAAAGTCAGAAAATGAATATTCTCGGAATTGGACGAGACAAAAGCCAAAGTGCCTATTTTGCTGGAAGTGATCAAGTGCCAGAATACGAGACGGAGAGGGACCAGGGGGCCACCACACCACCTGGCCGCGCGGCCGGGCCTAGCCCGCGCCAGGGGGTGGTGTGGCCGCTCCCGGCACCCCCTCGGCCTCTCCTTCCGCCGATATATTTCCCTTGGGACGAAAACCCTAAGTACCCGAACAAAAATCCACAAAAGAGTCTATAGCCGCCGTCATCTCCATCCCTAGATCGGGAGGGATCTGAAGCTCTTCCCGGCACCCTGCTGGAGAGGGGAATTCACCGTGGAGGCCTTCTTCATCACCATGCAAGCCTCCGGTGTGATGCGTGAGTAGTTCATCCTTGGACTACGGATCCATGTAGTAGTAGCTAGCTGGTTCTCCTCCTTTGTGCTTTCATGTTTAGATCTTGTGAGATCCGTTCATGATCAAGTTCATCTATTTGTAATTCATACATGTTGTGTTTGCGGGGATCCGATGGATATTGAGATGCTATTTCAGATTGATTATTGATTCTATCATGTCTTTGTTATTTGAGATCTTGCATGCTTTCCGTTGTTAGTAGCTATCTTGGCCAAGTAGATTCTAGCAACTCCAAGAGTTAGTATTTATGCTCGATAGTGGGTTCATGCCTCTGGTAATCTGGGGAAGTGACATAAATCTCTAAGGTACTAGATGTGTTGTTGCTACTAGGGAGAAAACAACAATCCTTTGTTCATAGAAACAATCATATTGTTTACTTTACATGCAGTTCGTAAAGCAATAATCTGTTGCTTGCAACTTAATACTGAAGGGGGGTCGGATGATAACCTGAAGGTGGATTATTAGTCATAGATGCAGTTGGTGGCGGTCTATGTATTATCTTGTAATGCCCAATCAAGTCTCAAAGGAGTCAAGACGATTAGTATATGCATGTATTGCTTTCTCGGTGTTTGTCAATTGCCCCACTGTAATTTGTTCACCCAACATGTTATCTATCTTAAGGAGAGCCACCTCTAGTGAACTATGGATCCCGGTCCTTTACTTTACATACAATCTACAATCTTTTACTGCTTTGTGTTTACTTTCTGCAAACTTTTACTTCTTTCCATTCGATACGTTTAATCCTTTGTTTTCCACAAAACACGGTGAGATTGACAAACTCATCACAAGTTGGGGACAAAGTTCTGTGGTTGTGTTGTGCAGGTCTCCACGTTGCTACTAGCACCGGTAATGCGCCCTGCCAAAGCTCAGCTAGTAACACCTTTGGGGTGTTTCCTTCCTCCTACTGGTTCGATTAAACCTTGGTTTCATAACTGAGGGAAAACTTACTAATGTGCTCATCATACCTTCCTCTTGGGGTTCCCAACGAGCTCTACGTCGATCGTCGACTACATCAAGTAGCAACACCTGAAATGTCAAAAGACAAACACTTAGCGCTTAGCTCCCTGGCAACAGCGTCAGAAAATATCTTGATGTCTGCAAGAGCACAGATCGTTTGTAGCTAGTTTCGAAGTTCATATATCGATCCCACAGGGAGCCCAAAGGTAAGTGTTTATTGATGAAGTCACTGTCACACCGGAAGTTGGCACAGGTCTTCGAGCGAATTGACTGCAAGTGTTGAAATAAGAATGGGATTTTGATTAAATGCGATAGATTTAAATAGAACTAAAATGTAAAATTCAGAAATATAAAGCATAAAAGTAAAGAGCGACTTTGCTTGTTTGTTGTTTCCTACAGATGGCAAAAGAAGGCGCGGGAAGATTCAGTTCATGGTGATAGTGACTGTGCCAGGTGGACGAGTGGTAAATGTAACAATTATAATCTTATAGATATATGTGTAGGCGAGAAACCCATAATTAGCCGGAACTCCTCTTGGTAGATTTCTTCCCAACTTCAATAATCCTACTAGCCTGCTACCAAAACCATGGTCAGACACTAGACGATTAAGACCCTTCAGGTCGCTTAGCGATTAAGCTCCTTGGATTGGACTAATGCAATAAGCATAGTGGTTACTCATTATCCTCGAGTCAACTAGCTTTCCATTGATATCCCCGTGTCACCCGGGGGTCACCGGTCCACTAGCGAACAAGATCTTATCTATGTAGAACAAAGTATAATGTTGTATGGGCCCTTAATTGGACAACAAGCATTAGGCATCCCACAGATAGTCAAGCACACATAATATAGTAATTAGAATCAATCACAAACTAATGGAAAATATATGAAGGCACATCACATCTCACCAATCCCCTACATCTCCCACGCCTAAGGGGATTACTCACACATGAGAGAAGAACGGATCATCAATATAATCAAATAAAGGGAATTCATCTTTGTATTACCGTGGAGATCCACAATAAGAATATGAAAATATCCAACACAATTCAAGATGGGAAGAATCAATCTCAAACCCTAGTCTTGCAAGGTGGAGATCCCTCTCTCTCTCAAGTACAAGTAATGGCTATGGGGGTGTATTGGCTAGGAGGTCGAAGATCGTGGAGCGAGATGAAGAACCTTCTCCTTCTTCTCCAGATCTCTTCTTTCTCCCTTCTGGATGGTATGGTGACTGCTGTGTTGTGTTTTTGCCCTCCTTCCCTTCACAAAAGTTGTCCCTTTTGACAAGACAGATGCGGCAGCAACTATACGGCGGGAACTATACAGCCGGAAAAATATTCCCACAGTATAGTTGCTCGTTAAAGCTTCTGTGAGCTCCCTCGCGTGATTAAAAAGTGAGACTTGCTTGTTTTCTCCAGAATATTTTATTTCACTAGTTAAATCCTTCTGTTGACGTTAAGAACATGAAACACACATTAAAAACCAAGTTTTCTTTGTTACTAAAGTATTAGCATTAGGTAAAGCCAGAAAACAATGAAATCTGGGAGAAAACCATCAATAAAAGCCATAAAAATGTGTCGAATCTCATAGCTATCGGGTAGTTGTGGAGCCTGCCATCTCCGGAGTGGAGGAAAGGCTAGCCATAAGAAAAGTGGCTATTCCTTCATCGGGATAGTCTCGGAGAATAAGGTTACCTTCGTGGCATTGAGAAATCCTTATTGGGATTTCAAACCTCTCCAATGCGACGTACCTTATTTGTAAGGGAACACGAATACATATTCATCTACACGTGCCTCGGTTATCTCTATTACCGAGTTTACTTTCCTTGTGATAGCCATTGAGATTGAATACTTATATATTATGCTATCTTGTTTAGTTTTACTTGTTGTTGGTGCACTTAGTTGAGCCTATATTATTTAGGTTTTGTGCTTGGAAAATAAATGTTTGTTTAATTCCACATTCTTTCAAGTCAAAACTGTAATTGTTTTAAAATTTCCTATTTACCCCTCTAGGCGACATCTCTATCCTTTCAAGAGCATCTTCACCTGTAGTCTAATAGTGCCCCATAGGACCCCTCTAGGTGACATCTCTATCCATTCAAGATCATCTCCACCTACGGTCCAATAGCGCCCCATAGGCCCAATTTTTGGCTCACACCGGTAGCCCCAATAACCCGACAACACATTTTGGAGTCCAATACAATAGTTGAATTTGCTAGGAGCGTCGGTACCTCAAGCCACATCGTAATTTGCCCGTGGTCCAGTCCTGATAGTAAAAACCCATTCTCCACCTGCTCCAACTCTCTCCACCCGTCTACTGACCCGCTGAATCGCCATCATCGTTGAAGCAGTTGCCTCCTAGCTCTTGCCTCCTTCCCGGGCACTAATGAGTGCATTTTTAAAGCATATTTACCTTGTGTTTTTAGATGAGTAGCAATAGGATTTTAGTATTTTATGGTGCTCACGTGCACCTTTTATGCATGTTTCCACATGATCCCAAATTATGAAGGTATTGATGAACATATCATTTAGAGCTATCATATTATACATTAATATGATATTTCGAAGTGATAAAAATCATCTAAATGATTTTCCACGCACCTAGGTGAAGAGGGGACGCGAATGGAGACTCTAGGAGAGTTAACGATCATTAGTACGGAGTGAGCCCTCCCGTACCATCTGACCATACCACTTGCTAGCTGCCTCGCCTCGTCAAATACTTTCACCTCATGAAGACGAACCTGAGATCCGATATTCAGAGACACCAGAAACCATAGAAACCTCACCTCTAGAAGAGATTTGGAGGGGGAACTTGTAGAAGGGCACTATCCTCGTTGCAGCTCGGATCATTGGAGGCCAAGGCATCATTCCCCATCATCAACCGCTACATCTTCATCACCATTGGCATTACCATTCCCATATCATTCAACTCCATCTCGTTGTAATTCCAATTACTATTGTAGATTTCCACCTGAATTAATCCATATATATATATATGTACTTCATTCACATGATTATGATGATGTTGTCGATTGCATCCATGTGTGAGTAGGTTACTTTGTTCTTGAGGAGAGATGGAAAAACCCTAGCAATATTATAATATAAAATAAAGATGAACTATAACTTTGGTGTATGATTATGTGTTAGTTTTCTCTCTAGATATTATGCAAAGTCGACCATGTAATATTTGCCTTCAGGATTAGAGAGGGAATTACCGTTGGATGTATGGTAGTATGTACGGGGCTAAGTGATATAACATGCCAGCATGCTATTCATATGGTCAAGGGGGATGAGTAGAGATTCACTAAGATCATATCAATATCTATGGGGAAACCCTTAGTTTTGAGGGATCAGAGCGGCTTTCTCACGATCATTGTAGTGGTTATTTGGGATGTAATATCAGATGGCTTGTATGTTACCATTTTATTATGGATATCTCCCTACACATGTCATAACGAAAGACATAGATTCATCCTAATTATAATTAGTACCAATGCTAGAGGTGTATCCTAAAATTCCATGAGAATATTTCGCCTTGCTGAAGTTTCATTACAATTTACATCGCATTTGTCACTCTTTGTTTACTTTACTTTCAGTTATTACTTTGCACCCAAAACAACTTTCCCAAAACAGTCTTAATTGAAATCAAGGACAATACAAGTGTCTTTTGATAGGTAGTGATAAGGGGCATAAAGACCTAAACCAAATAGATCTTCGTGGTTTAATACTCTTACTTTTTAGAATAGCTACAATATATCTGTACACTTTCGATCATCATCCACCTACCACCAGAATCGCCACAGTCGATAACATCGATCTCCAGCATCTCACCCCAGCCAAGGATTTGTCTACCGTCGAGCGCCACACCTTATGTCGTCGATGCCGTTAACCCCTTCTTTGGATTCGCCTCCGCCTCCGACACCCGACATGCCGGGCTAGGATGACATAGAGACAAGCAATGCTTCCTGGCTCGGTGATGTGAGTGCTTCTCCCTCGTCGCTATTTCTTTGTGCAATGTAGGATTCAGATCAAGAGTTTCAACTTTTCCATGTTTTTAGTGCATTTTTCTTAGCTTGTTCGCTAATTTTTAGTTCTACAAAGTAGATTATGCCCCTGGATCTATCGCCGTCCCTGCATGGACCGATGTTGCCCACCTAGAGGATATTAGTTCGAATGATCTATGCCATGTCTACCGCCACGCGTCGAAGAAATCCATTGCTTTCGAGGGGATGAACACATGCCAACGGTTCTACGCTTACTCTCATCATGATGTAGGTATTATGGTAGGATTTGTCAATTTTGCCCATTGAAATGTCACAATTTTCTCAATTTTGCACACTAAAATTGCTAGGAAGGTATATATTATGGCCTTGTGAGGTGGGCCAATCCTGAGTGGCCATTCACACTACAACATGCATTATCCACTTTGTGGGGTATGTATGATAAGAGCAACAATTTAAGGATTGAGGAGAAGATTAAAAATGCTGAGATGGCTAAGGACTTGTTTGAAGAGAAGAACAAGTTGGATGCCAAATACACTGGTAGATGTGTACAAGTGGATGTATACCACTGAGAGGCGGGTGTTGCAGTCAAACATGGCAAAGTTGAAAGAGAATTAAGACACTGAGTTGGGCGAGATGAAGAGGGAGAGAGATCAGCTGCTAGAGGAGAAGAAGAAATGGGATGAGGAGAAGAAAGCAATGAGAGAGGAGAAAAAAAGGTTGGAGTACATGTTGTTTGATCTTCTGAAAGGAAGTGATGCAAATAAAGAGAAGTTGAACAAGATCAAGAAAATTTGTGATGAATAAAAATTTATGTATGAATTGTTCTATGAGACTACATGCATGTACTAGATGAAGATGATTTAGCTAAATGTGTAGTTTGAATATGCTTAGCTGTACTAGAATTTGCATTTCAAAAAGTTGTCAGCAAAATACAAATTGTCGCCGGTTCCTGATGCCATCTTCTCGGTGGTTGCTCCACTATCTGTGATGCTTGGACGTCTGTGCCAACATTGATGACGAGGAATTCTTAATGCACGTGGGTGCCCATATCCCCACCACTTCCGCATGCCCTTCACTCACTTTCTCCCTGCCGCTCACCTTGGACATGCTCTCTCTAAACTCGTGTGAGATCGATGAGTTCGCTTGCTACGGCATCCTCATGTTGTCACACACCATGCTTCCATCGGGCTTCGACATCAGCTTCAGCAGGGTGCTCGTCGCGACAACATAGCGTGGTAACAAGCTGGCCATCAAGATTGTGGAGCAACATTGCCAACTGCAAGAGTGGAAGAGGGCAGTATTGGCCAAGGCGTTTTGCCAAGGAGCGAAGATGCCCCTAGCCATATGCAGTGTGCACCGGCAGGAGTTCCCGCCGCATCTGTGCAACACTGAGGCATAGCAATGCTTCTAGTCTGTGTCTGGCCGTGGGATCTACTATATCATTGCCACGTCACACCACAAGGCATTAATGAGGGAGGCAAACAAGACAGCATCGTTGACATCGACTCCAATGAGGAGGACACGGAGGAGGCATGTGGCGACGCGGAGGAGGCTAGCGAGGACCAGGTCAACGGTGATGACTACAACGGAAGTGACACAGTTGACTAGATTTAGTGTTCATTGCAATTTCTATGTATTTTTCAATTATTTTTTAGCCATAATCAGTATTGGGGCCGACTGTATTGGGTGCGTTGGTATGGGCCACCCCTCCCTAACCTCTAGTACCGTATACTGGCGCGCCTCATGGTGCTATGCCGTCTATGCCGTCGACTATGATTTAGGGCACGCTAGTGGAGATGCTCTAAGGAGACAATTGAAGCTGAGAAAAATTGGCTAGCATTGATGCTAAGGGATGTGACGAAACAAGATATGTGAATGGACAGAGGTGATGAACTAAGATAGCTTTTGAATTCATTTTTTTGAATGCAATCCACTTTATTGACTAATGTTCAGGATTACAATCTACTTGGATGGAACCAACCAGGAAACCAGGAATTACATCAAAGCACATAAAAGAGTCTATGCTAAGAGCTTATGTTGTACACACATGTGTAGCAGAATTCGCCGAACGGTTTATATGGAGAAGCTTGAAAGCCTCGAAAGACTGACTAAGTGTTTTTAACTCATTGAGGATATGAACACCTTCCATCCTCACCTTCCTCGCATCATGCCAAAGAGACACAAGATTTAGGCAATTAGTTTGCAGGACAGCCTGAGATAATTGACGTTTGCTAGCTACCTCCAAACCATCCCTACATGCCAACAGTTCACTGACGAAAGGATCCTCAACAGAAGCATGCTTGTGACACCCACCTTCCATCAGAGAACCATTGATGTCTCTAATGACGCAGCCCGATCCTGCCACTCTTCGGTTTGAATCCAGGGAGCCATCTACATTGATCATAACCCAACCAGCCGGGGGTGGCGTCCACACTGCCTTGATTGGAACCACCACAGAGGTCTTTGGGGGGAGCTCCATGCTTGCAACGAGTTCATCAACGATCAAGAGAGACTGAGCATGTTGAAATTGCTCTTCCCCATGGACAAACATGTTTCTACTAGTCTAGATGCACCAACACAGAGTGATTAAAATTGCCTTGTTCTCATTAGACACAAAATCCTCCATAGTCAGATCGTAGGCCCAGTTCCGAGGGTGCACACGAGGTAATTTCAGTCCTCTTTTGTCCTTAGGGCAACCAAAATAATTTAGCACGATCACATTCCACCAGGGCATGAAATAACGATTCATCGGAGTGACTACATAGTTTGCACGTAGCAGACTTCATCACATGCCTTCTCTTCAGCTCATAATAGCAGAGAGAAGATCCTTCATCACTCGCCACCAAAATATATGAATCTTTGGGACGATGACAAGTTTCCACAATTTTTTCCAAACTCCCCCATTCCCAGGGTCACAGACACCTGCATCAGAAGTGCATGTATCTAAAGAGCCCAATAACATACAGTAGGCTGATCTAACCGTATAGAGACCGGACCTCTCCTTGCTCTAGGACCATATATCATCACAGTTACCCCTCGCGTGAGCGATACAAAGGATAGCATTTGCATACGGACCAAAAAAAATTGTTCCTCATTTTAGCTTCATCCTACTCTCCAGAATTCAAGAGATCAGCTACAAAAACTGGATCATCCGGATCATCATTACTTAATTTACCCATTGGTAAGCATGATAGCATGGTAGGGATGCATCTATCCTTCCAAATGGTAGTACTTTTTCCATCTCCAATTCTTATGACTAACCCTTTCAAAAGCACAGCATGGCCACAAATAATGGATTTCCAAACTCGTGAAGCACTTGTAGGAAATTTTGCAGAAAGGATATCATCATTAGGAAAGTATCTTCCTTTCAAAACCCAAACACACAAGCTCTCTGGATTAACCAGTAATCTCCATGCTTGCTTCCGAAGCATTGCATCATTAAACAATTGGAAATCTCAGAAACCCAATCCACCAGCACTTTTAGGTACTACCATTTTCTCCCAAGATTGCCAATGCATACCTCGTTTGTCTAGTGATCCACTCCACCAAAATTTTGACGCAATGGTCGATAATTTGGAGCACAACCCCTTATTGAGCTTGAAACAACTCATAGAGTAGGTTGGTAGAGACTAGATAACCGACTTCAGCAAAGGTTCTTTGATACCAGGCGGGGACACCAACCCTGCGCTTGAGATCTTGCTCTCTCAATGATGTGAACAACGTTGCTCTCTGTTAGTCTCCCCGAGGCAGTTGGCAGGCCTAAGTGTTTTTTTGGACAGAGCTTCCTGATCAATACCTAGATAATTCCTAATCAACAACCGAAGATTTTGAAGGCAGTTCGGACTGAAGTAGGTAGAACTCTTTTTTTTGTTAATAGACTAACCCGAGCCTCTTGCATAAATATCCAAAATCTCGTTCAACCTGTGAGCACTCCTTGAATCAGCTTTATAGAATACCATGCTATCATCATCAAATAACAAGTGTGAAATCCAAGGAGACTTATAACTAATCATAAGCCCTCGGTCGACCCATCTATTATTATAGAAATTTAAGAGACAAGATAAACCTTCACCGCAGATTAAGAATAAATATGGGGATATGGGGTCACCTTGTCTTATACCCCTAGTAGGACGAAATTGGGGTAACAACTCTCCATTCGCCTTGACTTCCAGACTAGATGTAACACACTTCATAATGAGAGAAACCAAATCATCCATGAAACCTAGAGCCATCAACATACTCTGAAGATATGCCCATTCAACACGGTCATATGCCTTCATCATATCAAGCTTAGCTACACAATAAGCCACTTTTCCTTTCTTCCTCTTCATACAATGAATACTCTCATATGTAACTATAACATTATCAGTTATCAATCGGCCCGAAACAAAAGTTGATTGCTCTTTAGAGATAATATCATCAAGCACAGTTCTCAGACGATTTGCAATCACTTTCGAACAGATTTTGTAAATAATATTACACAAAGAAATTGGCCTAAATTGAGAGATTAATTGTGGTGCTTTTACCTTCGGAATAAGAACAATAACAATTCTATTTATTATATCTGGTAAATCCCCTCCATTTAGAAAGCCCAAAACAGCTTCAGTAACCGCATCCTTCACAAGGGGCCAATGGCGCTAGAAGAAGACCGGTGTAAATCCATATACACCCGGCGCTTTAGAAGGCCCCATTCTGAACAAGGCCTTCTCAACCTCAATAGGCTTCCCAGTTTGGCCAAGCTGCTCATTCATTGCCGATGAAACTTTTTTGGAACATATTTAATCACCGAGTCAACATCAAGCACCTCTTGAGCCTTAAACAGATCGACATAGAAGTTCTGAACAATGATTTTGACCTTCTCTCTGTCATCTTGTAGAATGCCATCATCATATACTAGCGTCGTGATATTGTTTTGATGTTTCCTAGCAGAAGCATTAGCATGGAAAAACCGTGTATTACGATCTCCCTCCTTAAGCCAATCCGTACGGGCACGCTGTTTTGCCATAATTTCCTCTCGCAAGAGAAGTTCACGTATTTGATTGGCCAGTTCCTTCTCCCTTGGTAACCTAGTTGCATGATTGTGGAAAGGCCCTCCCCCTCACATCGCCCCCTCCTAGCGACCGAGGGGGCCAAACCCTAACCCCGCCGCCTCCTCCTCCCCCTCCATCCATCTCCCTCATCGTCGCCCCTGGAGGTCCGTCGGCCTAAGTGCGCGGCGCTGGTGATGGGGGCGGCGGGGATCTGGCCTCCCGGTCCCAGCGCAGCGGTAGGGAGGAGAACGCCGACGCTGGACGGGCCCCCCTCGCTATCGACGTCTTCGCGGCTCCGGCCAGCGGTGGCTTCGTGGGAGCTTGGATCTGGAGGCGGCGGCCTCTACCGGTGTGGAGCGGGTGGCGATCTGGTGGAGGAGGTGTCGGTGATGGGATTCCGTTGGAAGACCTAGATCGGCTCTCTATCCCTAATTACCTGCTCGATCCGTTCTCCGGGAACCGGCCGGCGGTGTGGGGATTGCTGCGTCGGATCTAATAAAGGAGGTGGTCCTTTGGTTTCTTTCGCACGAAGACGACGATCTGCTT
This sequence comes from Avena eriantha, assembly GCA_910589775.1. Classification (NCBI taxonomy): domain Eukaryota; kingdom Viridiplantae; phylum Streptophyta; class Magnoliopsida; order Poales; family Poaceae; genus Avena; species Avena eriantha. The sequence continues at coordinate 527,215,836 of OU342742.1, read as the reverse complement.
GATGTCTGCCCTCGTTGATCTGGTCTGGAGAGGCGGGTTCCAGAAGGCTCCGCCGGCGAAATCCCATGGGCGTATCATGCCTGGAGATTGATGGTTCGGAAGGTATTCGGTCGTGCGCACCTTGTTTTTCTGGACGTTTGGTTTCAGCGGGAGCGTTGCGAAGCTTTGTTGTTTGTTCCCACCAAGTGCCATTCTTTGAGCCATGGTGAAGTCAGATGCGGAGAATGTCAGGAAAGCAGAAATATGAGGATAGCGATGGTGATTTTAGTTCTTATGGCGACGGAGAACTGGCTGCGTGATCTGGGACTCGTTGCAGTGACTACTGGTGCGGGAAGACAACACAGGGGAGTTCCCAGTCTTACCTTGCAGGGTGAAAATCCAAGGTCTGGCCTTAACTGGTTGTGCCTGGCAATGACCTTGTTGAAGACATTGTGAGCGAGTACTTTCTCCAGGGTGAAAACCTATGATCTTTGATCGGGCAACGATGGTGCTTGGGCACTGTTTCCTTCTTGAAGGCGTTGTTATTGGAGTGGAGGACTACCGGTGTTGTTCGGATGGTGTCAGTGTCATTGCTTCGAGGATTAGTTCTCTGTAGCGGGACTTTTCTTTTTTATAATTCTTCTTTCTTTTTTCTGGGTTGTGTGCATCCTTAGAGCCGCTAGGGCATGCGTTGTTGCAGAGGCTGGGTGTAATTGGTATCCCTGTGATATTAATATGTACTCTTTTCAAAAAAAAAGTTTCTTCTCCCTTTGAGACACGCCTCTAAAAGAGCATGTTTGTGTTCTGCCTCAGATTTCCACTGAGTTGCACGTAGGCGTTTTCTGACATTGCCAAACTTTTGTTTACTCCAGCCAGTTACGCAGTCCTTCATTCCATCCAGCTTGTTCACAACACCCAACAGCCCAGGTATCGAACCATCATTATTTGACCACTCAGCAACAACAGCCTGTTCATATGATTCTTCTCTAGACCACGCATTTTCGTAACGAAACAACCACTGTCCACTAGGATCTTCTTCTCTTGTTGACCGAAGGTGTGTAATTAACACACAATGGTCCGACTTTGGTGTAGGCACGTGTCTGACGGCCGACTCCGGATACACATTTAGTAGATCAGGTGACACTAGGATCCGATCTAGTCGAACCTTCACATTAGCCTCTCCATATTTTTTATTGTGCCAGGTATACGGAACACCCAGGTATACGGAACACCCAGTTATCCGAGATCAATCAATTCACAAGTGTCAATAGCCTCTCAGAAGCCATTCATCATCATTTAGCTCTTTCATTTGCACCATAGTACTCTGAACTTTCTGTTATTTCATTGAAATCACCCCCACAGAGCCATGGACGATCACTTTGACATTTCAGCCATGTCATTAAATACTAGCTATCTAACCTTTCCTCGCGCCTTGGCTTGCCATAAAAACCAGTAAACCTCTAGAGTAATATGTCGGTATTGACAATCTCCACATCAATATTAATGTGAGAGTCAGATTTGGACTTAAGAGTCACCATAACATCTCTAGTCCAAAACAAAGCGAGACCACCGATTAGACCATTACTGTCAACTCCAATACAACCCTCAAAACCGAGGACTCCTTTCAAACCAGCCACCCCGTTACCATCAATTTTCGTCTCCATCAAGAAGACCAAATAGGGCCCTTCCATCTTCACGAAATCACGAATTTCACAAACTGTCTCGGGGTTCAAGCCCCCGACAGTTCAGGGATAAACAAATCAATGATCCATGTGGGGTTGATCCTCAGCCACCGCAAAAATTTCAGAGTTTACTGCCTTATTTTATTTTAGATCCCTCGGAATCGATCCTACTTTGCTTGGAGAATTGAGAGCTGCAATCCTCTTGGTACCATGAGAATCAACCTCATCACCAAGCAACAAGGAATCAAGGTTTTTTCCTTCTCAATATCACTGATAATTGTATCCTTCTTCACATACCATCCCTGATATTGAGCATTAAACTGAAACACGGGGTTATTACCGACCCCCACCTCATGACGTTGTATAATATGTCCATGTACATTAACATTCCCCTGCTCACAACACCATTGATAGGACCATCCCGTCGAGCATCTGAGGCTCCCGATGAAGAGGGTTTGCTTTTATAACCTTGTGCATAGGTAGGGACTGGTTGCTTGCTGTCTGGGAATCTTATAGATGCATTGTACTCCCATGAGCCATACGCTCTACGAGGAAGAGGATCCAGGCAGAATGTATCAGGATGTCCAAGTTTCCCGCAAGCGAAGCAAAAATACGGTAGTCTCTCGTACTGCACCTCATACTCATCAACAAAGTTTCTCAATAAAGAATTAATCAGAATAACACGAAGGAGGGAAGCATTAACATATATCCATACTTTAGCTCTCATGCTCTGACCCAAACCTCCTCTATTACCTGACACATCTAGCTTTATGAATTTTCCAACTTGACTGGCCACAAATTCACATCTACCTTTCTTTAGCCAATTGAAAGAAAAATGCTGACAATGGATCCAGATACCAAGCTTGTCAAACTTCACCTCATCTGGCCGCATGCTCCAATCAAAATCATCAAGAATAGCATGCTTATTGATCATCCACGGCGATCCTTGTCTACCACCAAGTCTAGGGGTAGCAACAAATATGTTGTTTCCCATCGCCTTAAACTTTAGCCCTTAGGGTTGCCCCATTGCAGCTTCAAAGCATTGACGATCGTCTGGATATGAAACTAATTGACAGATAGCACCTTACCAACGATTGCAATCATGGAGACTTCATCCACCGCCTCCTGATCATCCATCATAACCACTTGTTTCTCCACCTCTGTAAGGTTTAATTTACGCAACATAGCGCCCATGCCTTCAGCATCTTTGGTTCAACTTCCCTTCACACATTTCTTTGGATCCTGACTAGCAGAACTACCATTGTCCATGGCCGCAGAGGAGTAGCCCGGACCTAGGGCTGTCGAGACCCCCAAACGCGCAGCCGAAGATCGAGATCGCCCGGGTGCCGCCTTTCTCCACTAAACCCTAGAAAACCAGTTCGGTCCATATTGTCTCAAATTGTCGCTTTTGAATTCATAGACGCTATAATATATGGATGCTCTAAGACCAAAAAAGCTTAGAGGTACTTAGATAAATAAAATAATTATATATCTATAGCTTAAATTTGGTGAGTTTAGGATGATTTGAGGGCACTTGCCGCTTAGGCTGCAAGCGGGAGCGGGCTATCCGTGACATCGCCTAATTTACTCCGCATAAAACCGTACATGGACGTATGCGGACAAAAAACAGAAAAAACATGTGGGACTACCACCCTGACCCGCATAGCCCACTTCCAATCTGTATATCCCAAATGCTGAGTTGATGGAGTCTCCCAAACACCAAGTTCTCGTGGGTTGCCACCAGACTTTCACCATCTTGGCCACTGCACCACGACCTCATCTGCTTCGTACGCTTAGCTATTAGTATAACTTTGGCGCCCATGCGCACATATGCTTTGAACGCATGTACGTTTAGCTACAAATACAACTTTAGGCTACCTACTTACACGAGAGCTGTAGCATATACCTTAGAATATACCTATACTGATACATTATATTTTTACCGTCCCAAATAGGAAGTCGGGATATCTATAGATTAAGGTTGGTGAGTTTGGGCTGATTTGAGGGCACTTGCCGCTTAGGATGTAAGCGGGAGTGGGCTGTCTGCGGCGTCGCCTAATGTAGCCTATATAAAACCATACGCAGACTCATGCGGACACAATAGAAAAATATGTGGGACTACCACCCTGACTCGCATATCTCACTTCCATCTTGTATCCCAAATGCTGAGTCGATTGAGTCTTAACGCCAAGTTCTTGCAGGTTGCCGCTAGACTTCCGCCATCTTGGCCACTGCACCACGACCTCATCTTCTTCATACGCTTAACTATTAGTACAGTTTTGACCCCCATGCGCATATACGCTTAGCTGCTAATATAGCTTATAGACTACCTACCTATACGAGAGTTATAACATATACCTATATTTTTTCCGTCTCAAAATAGGAAGTCAGGAATTGTTTAAATTTGAATGTACCTATATACTAAATAGTGTCTAGATATATCCAAATTTAGACAATCTATGACGCATGTTTCAATATAGATGTCGGGAACTTGCAAAAATTTGAATGTACTTATTATACTATAGCTTAGACCCGAGCAAAAGCGAGCCATCTGAGGGTATCTACCCACGCGTGCATTTCTGGCCCTTTGATTTTCACTCTGAGTCATCTTAGCCGCATAATTTTAGGTGCTGACCGAAGTCTTACGAGATGGTCCCTCCCGTCCCCCACCTCCATCTTGATCCCATTCCCCTCCACCCGAACTCCCGCCCATCCCAGCCCCTCCTCTGTCTTCCCAGCAACCTATGCCGCCCTCTCTGCTCCCAAGTTCTCCCTCTCATCTTCGCTCCCTCTACCCCTCCACTCATGAGGCCACCGCCTCCCGTCTAACTCCCGCATCCAGCGTCGACTAACTCTGCTTCCCCGTCTCAAAGCTACCCAGTACCGATTCAACACCGCTCCTGACCTCGTGCACTCGTTCGCCACCATGCTTTGCCGGTGGTGAGGAAGAAAAGGGGGAGGTGAGCGTGTGAGACGGTGGGGGTGAGAGAGAGGGGACGACGCTGGTAGAGACGCTCCTATGCGGGACTACGTCAAGATGTTGCATCATCCTCACCACTTTGACTGAAAAAATCAGGAAAGGATGCCTGAAAAAAAGGAATTGAAAAAGAGAAGGCTTCCGAGGCACGCGATGACGCAACACAGAGCGATCAACCAAAATTCGGAATCTATAGTAACTGAATGAAAGAATCGCTGGACGGAAAGCGTGGAGCGCTAACATGACAAGAAATGGTCGCGCCATGCGAGAAACGGTCATGTTTCATGTCACTTCAACAATTAACACGTATGTATTCCTGAAACAAAGTAGAATAAGCTGATTTTGACCCCTCTTAAGCTCTGCAACTAAATTTACTTTTGAATATATTAGCATATCTTGAGAATACATGAGATGTTTGTGTAAATTGATATATGTTCTATGTTGTTCTATAATTTCTACACGTATTAACAAAAAAATTAGTTCCCTTAACTTGGAGCATGCTCTATAATTAATGAACCAGTGGGTTTCATCAACTAAGTGGGTCTAAAAGAAATGTCATAACTTTTATTTTTTACTTTGACGTACACAAATTATCAAACTTGATTACATATTAGATCTTGTTTTTACGTAAAGATTCATGGCAACTTCCAGTCATACCTTCTCTTTTAAATTATATTAAATGAGTAAATAATTTGGAATACTAGAAAAATGTCTCGCGCGTTGCAGCGGAAATCTCTTCAAAAACTATGTTGTATAAATAAAAAGGTGTAATACGTATAGAAATTGAAGTTTTTTAAAAGAATTTATAGAGAAATATTGAATTTGTTCAAATTAGTTGAAATCATAAATTAAATTGATGTAAAATTATCATATATTTGACGAACATAAATTGGTAACGTGAATAGTTGGATGGTAGAAAACAGATGATGTGGATTGGTTTGCATGTAAAATACACTATTATAAATGATCGTCAGTGGGATGACATGGTATTTTGAGTGGCTATTAAATTAGGTGATGTAGATAGTTTGCATGTTGAGATAGAATAGTTAGTGGGGGTCTACTTTATAAGAAGATATAGATATTAAGTATAACTGCTGCATAGAATTAGTATGTAATCTGGTTGTCTATATTGACTAAACTAATCATTTAATAATCTAGCCACTTATAAGTGTTGAATACAAAGTTGTGTCCTCCCTTAGAGTTCTGTAATCCAAATAGTTGCAAGGCTCGATTTTGAGGCAGTTGAACAAAGTTACCGTGTGCTCTTCATAAGTTAGCTTGTTTTGATATTATTAGGTTTTTACCTTTATCATGTAACATGCCAGTTTCTTGTAGTACTGAACTTTGTCAATTGCTCGAAGTTTGCTTGATATACCTTTTTGTTTACTTGAACAAATACTGGTACCCCTATATTACTTATAAGATTCAATATAAAATAAGGGCCCGCTTCTTGCGTCTAAGGTCAGATCTATCAGTAGTTTAAGATGTGCCTAACATGTAAATGACATATTTATCTACCGATTAATTTATGGTAATATAATTAAGTAGCAGTGAATGAGTACAAAGCACCTACCACACTCTGCCAAATAGACTGTAGGCGGCGCGGTCAAGCGCTCATGTCCACCTAGTATACTAAATAGTGTTTACATATATCTAAATTTAGACAAGTCTACGATATGTATTTTGAGACAGAAGAAGTAATACTATGTGAAGTGGACAAACACAGCCGCCACAAAACTTTTTTTAAGCTGCTCTGAAGTCTCGCTTATCCTTCGCGGGCGCATGCGGTGCGTACGTGGCCTCCCGTGAACCATCCCACTTGCATCGTGCGGTATATCTGGTTTTTGGCATGTGCCGTGCTCGATGCTAGCTTTTCGATGAACTCTCGTTGTGCTTGGTTCGATTTCTAGTTTTTGTTCTGCTTCTAGTTCCAGAATGTGCCGAAGGTAGAGCCGTGCCTTCTTGTTCTCCGTAGATTTCAATTCCCACTAAAAAATATAGAATAGAAAAATATGGGACAAAAAATAAATCCACTCGGTTTTAGACTTGGTACAACTCAAAAACACCATTCCTTATGGTTCGCACAACCAAAAAATTATTCTGAAGGTTTACAGGAAGATAAAAAAATAAGGAATTGTATCAAGAACTCCTTTGCGTGTGAGGTTGGTCCTACTTCATCGGTCAATTTGGGTCGTATCTGATCGCTTTTCTCTCGCTGCATCAACTACAACGCCTCTTCTCTTTTGTTAAACAAATGCCATCGCCTCTCTCAATCCAGCGGTGGTGGCTAGGTCTAGATAATGTACATGGGGGAGGCACCGCCGGAAGTCTACTACGACACGGCTACAGAGGGCAGGTCACCATCGGTGCATCATACAGACTGTGACATATTTTTCGACTCCAACAGTTGGAGGAGGAGGCTTTCGACATGGGAAGGTACGGTTGGATGAGCTGCTTCCTGTGCTTCGGGTCAAGCGTGGAGGAGGAGGCTGATAAGAAGACGGGGTGGTGATGAGGACGACACGCGGAAGCAGGATCTGGTGGCTTTGCTTGAAGAACAGCCATAGTTTTATTTCATCAAGACTACGTGACCAAAACCAGCTATAACCTATTAGTGTATCTAAAAACCTAAAAAGCCCTATATCAGAAAACATTTGCAAGTTAACCATGTCACCAAGGTCAGATCACACTATAGACGGCGCAGCGAAGCACGCTTATCCATCCAGTATTATCTTTTATTTGTGCTAACGGACATAGCTAAAGAAACTAAGAAGGGTAAATGAGGAGATAAAATTTGATTTGTCGTCCAAGGGGATAGTTATTAGCGGAACCATTAGTCTATTAGTCTACGCTAGTTCCTACCATAGAGTTGAGCAATGCTTTCGAAATTAAGAGCATCTCTAATAGCTGCCCCACAATAGAACATGAGAGAAGATTTTAGGGCCCAAAAATGTTTGCGCTTGAGTATCTGCCCTAAAATGGGGCACTCAACATCAATCTGGCGGTACGTGATACGTTCATAACATATCTATAATTTTTGATAGTTTTATGCTAATAATATGCTTTTGACACTCATTTTTGTATAAAGTTTATGATTTATTTGGACTAACCTACTAATAGTTGTAAAAGTGCACAATGTTCTTGTTTTACACTTTGATGTGTAGAAATTACCAAGAATACAAGTGGAAACCTTGTTGGAGTCAAATTGGGATTTTTCCAGAAATCTGTCTCAGAACTCTTTTTTAAGATGGTTACGTTTCGGGCCGAAGACGACGTCAAACGGAAAACTCTTCAATTACAAAGTTGTTGGAAATTTCGCGAAAAATGTTCTGGACATAAAATTTGGCCGATTCAGAGTCCGGACGGGCCTTCTAGACCCGATTTACTACAGCCTAAGATAGGGTGACGAGAATCCGAGAAGCTATATAAAGGGAGGAAACCTAATTCGCCCAGGAAACCTCTACCCACGAATATGCAGCCACCAAAGCCACGTTTTTGCCTCCCCATGGATCCCATCTTCATGGGGGAGGGCTCCCAAGAAGCCATGAAGGAAGGGGCTAAGGGACAGTGCTCCCCTATGATACCGGCAGCGGGGAAGGAGTCCCCCGCGCCGTTGCCCCCCTTTTCACCATCTTCACCGCCATCTCCATCACCTAATCCTTCTAGTATGCAGTGGTTCATCCTCCCACACACCTCTGTACCGTCCTATGTAAACATGGTGTTTGATGCTATAAGTTATACTCCTATGATCTATGTCATGTTTGCTTAGTTTCTTTGTTCTTAGATTGAATGGTTGAACGTCTTTGGTTCATTAGATTTGTATGTTAATATGGTACAGTCCTTTGGTGTCCATTATATTTGTGCGCGCACAGATTAAATCTCATAGGGTTTGTAGTATGTGTAAAAAGAAGGGGATAGTTCTGCCGGAGTGATAGAAACCTGAGGACGCGAACCGGAACGTTGCACGTATGGGAGTAAGAGGACCATTAAACTTAAGACTATGGTTAGGAAAACCTTAATGCATTGATTAGTACTTACGGATGTTTGCTAACAATCCAATCATATAGTACATGTAATTCCAAGTAGTGAAGCGCATGTATATTTAGCCTCTCCCACATAGAAAACTGCATCAAAGACAATGGACCCGATTTATTCACTAATTAAACTTGGACAAAGCTACCACAATTACCACCACTATTCCACTCTCATGATTCTGTTAGTTTAATGTATTTTATTCAACTAACTTTACTTTCTTGTTATTTGTTATCATGCAAATCTATCTCTAGTACTCATATTGTTGCTCTAGTTTTATTTCCTAGATAATGCAAACGTTTAGTGTGCGTAGAGTTGTATCAGTGGTTGATAGAACTTGAGAGAATATTTATCCTACCTTTAGCTCCTCGTTAGGTTCGACACTCTTACTTATCGAAAAGTCTACACACGATCCCCTATACTTGTGGGTTATCAAGACCTTTTCTGACGTTGTTGCCAGGGAGCAATAGCGTGTGGGTGAATGTTCTTGTGTGCACTTGTTTGCTTTATCTCTAAGTAGTTTTTACTTTTAGTTTTAAGATATTCTCTATCTTAGTATGGATAGGGAATGCGAATTACAAAAAAAATAGTTGTACTTGTTACCTAAAAACGTTTTCAAAAAGGAAAGTGATTGGGAAGATGGGTAATGGTTAAGTGGGGGTCGACCTTGAACACTTGTGTTCATGCCTATGAAACCAAAAAAAATCTTTCCATGGAAGCTTTTCAGTTAAAAACTTGTAGAAATGCATGAAGCCTTGAAAAAGAAAGAATGTTTCCAGTATTGATCTTAATGCTTATTCATTCGAAAATATTTGAATCTTGCTCCTATGCCTAACTTAAAGACGTTAAAGAAAAGTACTTATTGGGAGATAACCCAAAAGTTATATTTGAGTCTTGGAAGTTATTGCTTTAGTAATAACCTTTCCTTATCCTTTTTATTTGCTTTTTGTTCCAAGAGTAACCTCTAATGAGAGAGAAATAATGCTTGGGAAAGTTGTTGTCCCGAAACAGATTTTTGTGCTTCGCTGTAAAAATTTGTGTAAAATCTCTGTACGTCGGTTTGAGCTATAATTGTTTGTGCTTCTGCCACAGGTTGTTATCCAACTTTCGTTAGTTCAACACTTTTAGATTTGAGGAACAGAAGGTCTTCGAAAAAATTGGTTTCTATCTGCTGGTCTGTTTTGACAATTTTCTGCCATTATTTGCATTTGCTTCTTGTTGATTCCTTTTTGGGTTCTCTTTGGGGAATTGAGCTTTTTAAGGAAAGTGCTACAACAGCTTGTGTTTTAATTGGACAAAGCCACCACAATTACCACCACTATTCCACACTCATGGGTCTGTTAGTTTAGTGTATTTTATTGCTGCAGCAACTAACTTTACTTTCTTGTTATTTATTATCATGCAAATCTATCTCTAGTACTCGTATTGTTGCTCTAGTTTTATTTCCTAGATAATGCAAATGTTTAGTGTGTGTAGAGTTGTATCAGTGGTTGATAGAACTTGAGAGAACATTTATCCTATCTTTAGCTCCTCATTAGGTTCGACACTCTTACTTATTGAAAAGGCTACACACGATCCCCTATACTTGTGGGTTATCAGTAGGGAGAGACTGGATGGTGGTTGAGCTGACAACTGGATTGCATATAGCTGGAGATTGAAAATAGGGCAGCAACGACAGTACCCAGATATGCAACACGCTCGCGGCGGTGCCCCAATAAATATGGAACAACAAAACCACATAGAGCAGCTGTTGGAGGCTGTTTTAGCCCCAAAGTGCCCCATTTGATAGTTTTATGGGGCATATGCCCCAAAACGAGTCAGCTGTTAGAGATGCTCTAAAAGCAGGGCCAAGCCGACTGATATGGTCATGGACGTGAGTGTCCACGGGACCGACAAAGGATGTGTCTAGGGTGTGGGGTGATACATTGCAAATGTATCTATAATTTTTGATGTTCTATGCTTAGTTTTATCCACTTTCTTGTGTTTTGTTCCAACTTTGGAGTACTTTTATTATGATTTCTTGGACTAACCTATTAACAAGAGCCACAATGCCAGCTGCCTATTTTCTGCGGTTTTGGTTCCAGGAAAGTCAGAAAATGAATATTCTCGAAATTGGACGGGACAAAAGCCAAAGTGCCTATTTTTCGGAAGGGATCAAGTGCCAGAATACGAGACGGAGAGGGGCCAGGGGCCGGCCACACCACCTGGCCGCGCGGCCAGGCTTGGCCCGCGCCAGGGGGTGGTCTGGCCGACCCCAGCACCCCCTCGGCCTCTCCTTCCGCCTATAAGTTTCCCTCGGGATGAAAACCCTAGGTACCCGATCAAAAATCCACGAAAGAGTCTGTAGACACCGTTGTCTCTGTCCCTAGATCGGGGGGATCTAAAGCTCTTCCCGGCACCCTGTCGAAGAGGGGAATTCACCCTGGAGGCCTTCTTCATCACCATGCAAGCCTCCGGTGTGATGCGTGAGTAGTTCATCCTTGGACTACGGATCCATGTAGTAGCTAGATGGCTGGTTTCTCCTCCTTTGTGCTTTCATGTTTAGATCTTGTGAGCTCCGTTCATATTCAAGATCATCTATTTGTAATTCATACATGTTGTGTTTGCGGGGATCCGATAGATATTGAGATGCTATTTCAGATTGATTATTGATTCTATCATGTGTTTGTTATTTGAGATCTTGCATGCTTTCCATTGTTAGTAGCTATCTTGGCCAAGTAGATGCTAGCAACTCCAAAAGTTAGTATTTATGCTCGATAGTGGGTTCATGCCTCTGGTAATCTGGGGAAGTGACAGAAATCTCTAAGGTACTAGATGTGTTGTTGCTACTAGGGAGAAAACAACGATCCTTTGTTCATAGAAACAATCGTATTATTTACTTTACACGCAGTTCGTAAAGCAATAATCTGTTGCTTGCAACTTAATACTGGAGGGGGTTCGGATGATAACCTCAAGGTGGATTATTAGTCATAGATGCAGTTGGATGGCGGTCTATCTATTATGTTGTAATGCCCAATCAAGTCTCAAAGGAGTCAAGATGATTAGTATATGCATGTATTGCTTTCTCGGTGTTTGTCAATTGCCCCGCTGTAATTTGTTCACCCAGCATGTTATCTATCTAAGGCGAGCCACCTCTAGTGAACTATGGATCCCGGTCCTTTTACTTTACATACAATCTACAACTGTTTACTGCTTTGCGTTTACTTTCTGCAAACTTTTACTTCTTTCCATTCGATACGTTTAATCCTTTGTTTTCCGCAAAACACGGTGAGATTGACAACCTCATCGCAAGTTGGGGACAAAGTTCTGTGGTTGTGTTGTGTAGGTCTCCACGTTGCTACTAGCACCGGTAGTGCGCCCTGCCAAAGCTCAGCTAGTAACACCTTTAGGGTGTTTCCTTGCTCCTACTGGTTCGATTAAACCTTGGTTTCATAACTGAGGGAAACTTGCTGCTGTGCTCATCATACCTTCCTCTTGGGGTTCCCAACGAGCTCTACATCAACCACGAGCCATCAACACTTTTCTGGGCGCCGTGCATTGAGCCATCAAGCGATTTTCTGGCGCCGTTGCCGGAGAGTCAAGGACATCTTTACAAGGGGAGTCCCTCATAACCAATCTCTTTACTTTGTTGTTTTTGTTTTGCTTAGTTTTGTTTTTGCTTTGTTTGCTTGTTTTGTTCTTCAAAAACACAAAAAAATTAGTTTTACTAGTTTGCTTTCTTATTAAAAAACACATAAAAAATTAGTACCTTTCTTAAGTTGCCTTTATGACTAGCTCTGCTCCAATCACTATTTCATTATGGATAGCTCACTCAGTTTCCTATTTGGGAACAATATTATGACTGCTAAGGTAATAGATGAACCACTGCCTGCTAGAAGCTCCATGGAAGAAGAAATTGCTGAACCTGAAAGCTCATTAGATGAAAAAGAGGAGGAGAGTGATGGACAAAAGGAGGAAGAATGGATCTACCCATGCCTACCTTCTAATGAGAGTAACTCTTTACATCTTACATTATTTGATTGTCCCCCATGCTTATCAAAGGAGGGTGAATGTTATGTTCCCGAGGATTCTTTTGAAAATGTTTATAATAAAGCTCTAGTGCTTGTAGATCATGAAAAGCATGCCTTATGTGATAGTTATATTGTTGAGTTTATTCATGAGGCTACTGGAAATTATTATGAGAGAGGAAAATATGGTTGTAGAAGTTTTTATGGTAATGAAACACCTCTCTATGTGCTGAAAGTTTTGAAGTTACTTTTGTTTCATCTTCCTATGCCTGTCACTTTGTTCTTTGTGCATTTATTTGCATACAAGATTCTTATGCATAGGAAGTGCGTTAGACTTAAATGTGTTTTGAATTTGCTTCTTGATGCTCTCTTTTACTTCAATACATATTTCCTATGAGAGCATCTTCTCAAATTTTCATGCCTAACTTAAAGGCGTTAAAGAAAAGTACTTGTTGGGAGATAACCCAAGAGTTTTAGATGAGTATTGGAAGTTATTACCTCTGTAATAACCTCTCCTTATTCTTTTTATTTGCTTTTTGTGCCAAGAGTAACCTCTAATAAGAGTGAAGTAATGATTGGGAAAGTTGTTGTCCCGAAACAGATTTTTGTGCTTCACCGTAAAAATTACTGAGAGAGCTCTGTACGTCGGATTGAGCTATAAGTGCTTATGCCCCAGGTTGTTATTTAACTTTCGTTAGTTCTACACTTTTCGATTTGAGCAACATAAGGTCTTCGAAAAAATTCGTCTTTACCTGCTAGTCTGTTTTGACAGATTTCTGCCATTTTCTGCATTTGCTTCTTGTTAGTTCCTTCTTGAGTTCCTTTGGGGAATGGAGCTTTTTGAGGGAAGTGCTACAGTAGCTAGTGTTCTAATGGAAGTTTATTTAGTGTTAGAACTGAACCTTTAGACTTATTTATCTTAAGTGCACTAATGTTGCTAATGAGATTGTGTGAAGTTCTGTATGAAGGAAAAATTTCAGGTATATAGAAGGAATGAGAAATGAGATGAAGGATGGACTAAAGCTCAAGATTGGGGATTCCATGCGTGTCACCCCAAGAAATATCCAAGAAGTACAAGCGTCAAAGCTTGGGGATGCCCAAGGCATCCCCTTCTTCATCAATAAAAATCCCAAGTTTATTCCAAACGCTTCATTTTTATTGTTTCATGCACAATTGTGTTTTTCTTGGAGCGTCTTCTTTTTCGTTTTTGTTTTGGTTTTTAGTTTGCTTGGTTTGCTTAGTTTTCTGAATAAATTGGTTGGACCCCCTCTTTCATACATTTGGTTTGCAAATAGTTTGGTTTGGTTTGGAAAAGAGTAGGAAAGTTCATACTTATGTGGTAAAAAGAGCTCGTTTTTGACTGTGGCCTATGCTTTGTCATGCCATGCTTGATATTGTTTTGGCTTTATGCTTAGTATTCTTTTTTGTAGCATGACTTGTTATAAACAATTGAGATTGCTTAATGTGCCTTGGATGAATCATGTGTTGTTTTAGCATATTAAAGCATAGTATAGTGGTATTCTCCTTTGATGCTTTATTTGGGTTGACTTGGCACATGCTCACATCATGTTATGACTATCCAAAGTCACCATAGCCTTTATGATCCTTTAGTTTTCAACTTGTAGTATCACTTTATGCTTTGATCAATGATGTTTTGTCGCTCTGCATGATTATGTCCATTATTGCTCTCTTAGTTTATCGCTCCCAGTCTTTTGCTAGCCTCCACAACAAAGTATGAGTTCCACTCATGCATCCAAATCCCTAAACCAAGTTTTTCCAAAGAGTCCACCATACCTACCTACTAGCTTATGCTATTCCAAGTATATTCATGCTTTTGTTTACCTTCCACTTGTTATGAGAAAACTAGTGATTAAAGCTCTCACGAACTTGATGGCACACTTTACTTTTTGCCTCTAATAAACTTGAACCATTGGGTCCTTCTTTGTTGCGTATATGCTTGCACTTTATAAGTTGAAATTAGCAGAACCATGTTTCATGGGGAACGCTTTCAACATTGCACTTGTACTTTGTACCCCGTTGATATCATGTTCTTTTGCTTACGGATCCCGGCGGTGTGAAATAAAAGTGGAACTTGTAAGATCATGGAGTTTGTATGTGTGTTAGAGAAACGCCTGGGCCGCTAGCCTAAGCCATGCCTAATCATGGTGGAAACTTGCAGCATCACCATAATGAGCACTCTATGAAGCATCCTCAATAAAAACCTATGAAAATAGCAAATAAAAAGATCGCTGAGATGCTCATTGTCTGCTTGCCTTGTCATTTTGATTATGGGAAAGCTCCCGTATCATGTGCAAGGGGTACCCCGTTGGCGGTTCTTAATGATACACATATACTTACAATGACAAGAGCTTACTCGTGACTGAAGTTGAGTAGCATGAGGATCGGTCTTCGTAAGTAAGGGGCATAAGATTTCGGTTTATAACTTGTCAAGCATATCCTCTTAGTTGTGTCACTTTAACCTTAATCACTTAAAGATGCTTATGATAGGGGCAAAGAGAGCTGAAAGCTTTAAGTATCATAATTTTTGGAAGCTCTTTATGAGACTTGAATCCCTACTTCCTTTTACAAAAGGCCTTTCTTCCACCATTATATTGAGTCTCCACCTTCTATCTTTAGGCACTACTTTGAGAGCGTAGTGGCCATTCTTAGTTCTATGTGCATTGTCCCAAGACTAGTTGATTGATGCATAACTTGTTATTGCTTGTTTGAAACTATTGTATCTAGTCACTCTTATGAACTTCGAAGGTGTCCTATGCTTTATATTTGCTACTCTATTGAGGGACAAGCTGAATACTATTATGCTATGTTTTCTTTATGTGAAACAAACAAACATCTTGCAAAGCATTGTTATTCATGAATCTTTTGTTTGTTCCTTTTCATGTTGCATCATAGTTTCTTTCCTTATTGCTAGAACTTTGTCTTTCATGTTATGATTGAAGTACTATGATCCCAGCTTTGAATGTTTTGCAAATACTTTGATCAAGTCTTTAATGGTGCATGTTACCTCAAAAATTCTTTCTTTTTATCACTTACCTACTCGAGGACGAGCATGAGTTAAGCTTGGGGATGTTGATACATTGCAAATGTATCTATAATTTTTGATTTTCCATGCTTAGTTTTATCCACTTTCTTGTGTTTTGTTCCAACTTTGGAGTACTTTTATTATGATTTCTTGGACTAACCTATTAACAAGAGCCACAGTGCCAGCCGCCTGTTTTCTGCTGTTTTTGGTTCCAGGAAAGTCAGAAAATGTATATTCTCGGAATTGGACGGGACAAAAGCCAAAGTGCCTATTTTTCCGGAAGGGATCAAGTGCCAGAATACGAGACGGAGAGGGGCCAGGGGCCAGCCACACCACCTGGCGCGTGGCCAGGCTTGGCCCGCGCTAGGGGGTGGTCTGGCCGACCCCAGCACCCCCTCGGCCTCTCCTTTCGCCTATAAGTTGCCCTCGGGACGAAAATCCTAGGTACCTGATCAAAAATCCACGAAAGAGTTTGTAGCCGCCGTCGTCTCTGTCCCTAGATCGGGGGGGATCTGAAGCTCTTCCCGGCACCCTGCCGGAGAGGGGAATTCACCCTGGAGGCCTTCTTCATCACCATGCAAGCCTCCGGTGTGATGCATGAGTAGTTCATCCTTGGACTACGGATCCATGTAGTAGCTAGATGGCTGGTTTCTCCTCCTTTGTGCTTTCATGTTTAGATCTTGTGAGCTCCGTTCATGATTAAGATCATCTATTTGTAATTCATACATGTTGTGTTTGCGGGGATCCGATGGATATTGAGATGCTATTTCAGATTGATTATTGATTCTATCATGTCTTTGTTATTTGAGATCTTGCATGCTTTCCGTTGTTAGTAGCTATCTTGGCCAAGTAGATGCTAGCAACTCCAAGAGTTAGTATTTATGCTCGATAGTGGGTTCATGCCTCTGGTAATCTGGGGAAGTGACATAAATCTCTAAGGTACTAGATGTGCTGTTGCTACTAGGGAGAAAACAACGATCCTTTGTTCATAGAAACAATCGTGTTGTTTACTTTAATAGAAGTTCGTAAAGCAATAATCTGTTGCTTGCAACCTAATACTGGAGGGGGTTCGGATGATAACCTGAAGGTGGATTATTAGTCATAGATGCAGTTGGATGGCGGTCTATCTATTATGTTGTAATGCCCAATCAAGTCTCAAAGGAGTCAAGATGATTAGTATATGCATGTATTGCTTTCTCGGTGTTTGTCAATTGCCCCGCTGTAATTTGTTCACCCAGCATGTTATCTATCTAAGGAGAGCCACCTCTAGTGAACTATGGATCCCGGTCCTTTTACTTTACATACAATCTACAACTGTTTATTGCTTTGCGTTT
Organism: Avena eriantha; assembly: GCA_910589775.1. NCBI lineage: Eukaryota > Viridiplantae > Streptophyta > Magnoliopsida > Poales > Poaceae > Avena > Avena eriantha. Next base: position 527,198,782 of record OU342742.1, on the reverse strand, counting down.
ACTTTCTGCAAACTTTTACTTCTTTCCATTCGATACGTATAATCCTTTGTTTTCCGCAAAACACGGTGAGATTGACAACCTCATCGCAAGTTGGGGACAAAGTTCTGTGGTTGTGTTGTGTAGGCCTCCACATTGCTACTAGCACCGGTAGTGCGCCCTGCCAAAGCTCAGCTAGTAACACCTTTGGGGTGTTTCCTTGCTCCTACTGGTTCCATTAAACCTTGGTTTCATAACTGAGGGAAACTTGCTGCTGTGCTCATCATACCTTCCTCTTGGGGTTCCCAACGAGCTCTACATCAACCACGAGCCATCAACACTTTTCTGGGCGTCGTGCATTGAGCCATCATGGGGGAAAGCGAACAATGCTACATGTCCCTGTTATAGCCGTTAATGGTGGATGTGTCGACATCAGAGGAAGGGACAATGAAATATGGTTTTGATTATGATGGATCAAATGTGGTTCTTTGACTGTGAAATACAATGTGCAAAAACTTTTGGAAGTCAAAATATGTTGCCATCTCTTGGTAAACTATCGAAGTGATTTGGGAAGGAGTAAATATAATATCAAATATAATCTCTCTTAGTTGCAATTTAGAAGTTTTCAAATTTGTGCTAGTGTTTGTTTTTAGATTTGACTATCAAGGTTGAAAGAGTTACTAAAAACATAGACAACACCAATTTAGAAGGAGAATTACCCTGTTTTTCATGAAATATATTTGAATAGTATATAGTTATTTTGTTTTAACAACATACTTTAAAAAAGTTAGGGTCAAGATGCTATTTTGAAGATTGTTTACCTCATGTAATTAAATTCTGTAGGATTTTCTAAGTATTTATTTGCACTATGTTTCATAAAATATTCCATTGTATCCAAACTTTTGAGAGATTCCCTTATTTCAATGTGGTGCAACCAAAAAAACTTTGCTACATGTTTTCCTGTATAATTTAGGTAGATGTGACATTCTAAATATTGTGTTTTTCCTATTCCCGCATGTTTAAATCCTACTAATTGAAGAGAACCTCTCTATATCACATGAATCATGAAATACATTAACATAAAAACAAATGATTAAGATGTCACGTGTTAGATAGTGCAAATAAATACATAAAATTTGGAGGTTCGAAGAGAATGGGATCGAGAGATAATAGGAAGATAGAGGAAGGGTACATAAGAGTTCTGGAAAGAAAAAATCATAACAGGGTTTTGCTCTCTCGAACAGGCTTTTGCCCTGATTTATAAATAAAGCAATCATTGATATATAGTTCAATAGTTAAATATTAGAAAATAGTCTGCTAGGACAACAACACAAACATTGTCAGACTAAGAAAGCAACATGAATTTTTTCCTCAAAAAAGCAACATGAAAACTCCCAAGAGGGAAAGGCACTCAACAGTAAGTCTCAGAGCAGATCGTCCAACCTATCCATATCCCACTATCTACATATCAAGTACCACTGCTACAAAAAGGCAAATAATTTGAAAACTGAGTCGGAGGCACGTCGAAGGAAACTCTTCTCAACCACCATCTTATTATGCACATTCCAAAGGGTCCAGGACATCGAGGCAAACAATAACTAGAAGAGGCGGCGCCTCTTATTGGTGCGGTTCCCTAGGTCTCCAGGAACTCATTGAGATCCTGGGCATGCTAATAAAAACCCAAGGCTTCTGAGACAAAGTTTCAAAGAAGACAACTTGCGGGACATGGGAAAAGTATGCGGGGTCCCAATTCGGGGATTCCACATAGTGGACACAACCCATCGCCTGGCCCATGCCGCTTAGTCACCTCTACCCTAAAAGGGAGACGATCCCGTAGCAATTCCAACACTAAGATCTTCGTCTTTAGGGGTAGTGGCACTTTCCACAAATGTATGGTCTAGGGAAGAGCGGGCCTCTAAATAGGACCCGTATGTAGAGTTAACCGACATGAGGGGTCAACCACCATGATACACTATCCACTGACTCTAGTCTCCATGAAACGGAGATCAAAGAGGTAAATGTGTGCTCTTGTTCTTAAAGCAAAGTACTATCCAAATGGTAAGCTTGATGATACGGTCTTCAATGGGATTGGAATTGGAATTGTGAAGAAAGATTTATGTTGGAGGGTCGGTGACGAGGGGTTAACTCATCAATGCCCATTATTGATGGACTTAGGTTCGAGGAAGTATGGAGGCATTGATCGGCTAGCAAACAAGCACACATGTGACACGAGGTTTTACCCAGGTCCAGGCCTCGTAGAGGACCCTACTCATGCTTGTCTGCTCTTGATTATGAGGGAGTCAAAAGTTACAAGGGTGCGCAGATGTAATCTGGCGAGGTGTATGTGAGGATGTGTGTATTGGTCCTTCTTGCCCCCTCCTAGCCTTTATATAGAGAGGCTAGGTCTCGGGATAGTATGTCGAGTCGGTTATAGATTAGGGTTTTCTCTTTAACTTTCTATCTACACTTTGTCGTGTCCTTCCGAATCCTTGCTGGGCTTCGATTGTACCATGGACACCTTCTTGGGTTGAACCGTATAGGCTAATCTCAAGTACCTGTAAGGTATATCCACGTCAGTAGGCAATGACCAAAGCAACCGAAGCATAAGAATATGGAGAGGTTCCTGGATACCTAGGACTATTTCTTATAAGATGGTGTCTCCAAAAGGAAGGTGCAGACTCAGATTTGTTTCATAATTGATAGATATGAACGGTGTGTGGAGAATGGATCTATTAAATCAATGGAACATACCGACATTACATACAATTCAAAATTCAGGAACTGGGTGGTTGTTCAATCTTCTCCTAAATGTATTTGATCACACTAGGGAAATGATTCTTATGACATGGAGCATATGGCATGTTCGGAATGAGGTTTTACATGATAACCCCCTCCCTCCCCTCCCATAGAAGCTTCGAGACGTTTTTTTGATGAGTTTACTGGGAGTATTTAGTGCAGATCAAGCACCATCATGAGAAAGATATTAGTAAAGGGAGGTTCATCTTGGATGTTGAAGTAGCAAGATCAGGTTCTTGATCCTACTATTTCTTGGATAGTGCCACCTGATGGTTGGAGTAAGGAAAACAATGAAGGATCCTACTTTAGATGTGGATCAGGAGCCAAGATGATTGTTAGGGACCATGAAGGGGATATTGTTTACTCAACATGCAAGCATTTTTTAACTGCATGAGTGCATCATGAGCGAGTTAAGTGCAACATGTGAGAGTTTGAACTTGGCTATACATTGGTGCAACACCCCGTTCATCATAGAAGTGGACTGTGTGAAAGTTCTGAAAATGCTGAATAATAATGGTGTAGATCGCTTTGTCTTCTCTACAACTATAGAAGAGATTCCAACCTTGTTGAAGATACGTCAGACACGTGTTAGTCGTATTAGAAGATGTGAGAATTCCGGTGCTCATTTCTTAGCTACTTATTTTAGAACTCCGTTCTCGTACCGCGGTATAGCTTTCCTCTAATCCTAAGGGTTTATTAAGCTTATGTTATACATATTTTAATTTCTGATATACTTTGAGTAATACAAGTTTCATTCGAAAAAAAAGCTTCCATGAGTTTCTTTTGTAGTACTGCAATAGATATAAAGAATCTTCGCAAAAAATAGGTATAAAGAATCCTTTGGAAAAAATAATTGTTTGACGACATCAAATCCGGGCGGGAGATCGTAGCGGCGAGGAAGGCTGGAGGATGGCGCGCACGACAAGAGGCAACGCGACACGACGTGGGAGAGGCTAACCTTGCCAACAGCTGCTCACACGGATTCAAATATAAAATAATAAATCTGGGAAAGAAATACGTAGGAAAGAAATAGAATAGAAAAAACAAGGATACGGGTAGCTATAGCGGACAGCTACTAGTCCCTGGCATCAACAAAATCGTGAAAAATCAAATCATTGCAGCTAAACATTTTTCCCCACTCCTTCCTTCCTTTGCGCGTCCCACCTGTCCCGGCGCGGGCCCACCGCACGTCTCCTCCTCCATCCACACGCACTCTCTCTCTTCCCCGGGCAGGCTCGCGCGCCGTCTCCTCCGCTCGCCGCCGGACACCGTCACCGCCGCCCCCTTCCCTTCGATCCGCGCGCGGGATTTCCCCGGCCGGCGGAGGGAAGCTTCCGGCCCGCGAACGCCGACAACGGGTATGGACCGCATTTTCCTCCCAAATGGCTTCCTCTGATATTTTTTATTCAAGCACGTCGCTCTGCTAACCTTGGAGATTCTCGACCTGGTTTAACCATAAGCATGATGTTTATCCCCTTTGAGATAAAGAGTGAGGAGACATATTCTGTTGCAATCGCATTTGGCGTCGCTGAGGATTGCCCTGATTGCAATTGGTTAGTGGAGTGATTTATAAAAAGGAAATGTCAATGGGGGGGGGGGGGGGGGGGGGGGGGGGGCGTATTTAACGACATATGTGATGATGAGCACGAAAGCATTTTTTGTAATGCGTTGGGAACTCTATTTTTTATAATAGTGCGAGGGGTCGAATCCGTCGCCGGCGACGACGAGGCTCGCGTGGGCTGCGGAGCTGTTTGTCCTGGCCCTCGACAGCGACCTCCCCTATCCGAGTTCTTTAATCCCAAGCTGGTATCCCAGCGTGGAATTGTCTGACAGATGGCCGTGGAATTCTTCCATCCCCCCGGGTCCCTTTTTCATTTTTTTCTCCCCGGAGAACGCAATCTTAGACAATTTCTTCCGTTCACCGGGAATATTTTACTAGTGCATTTCTCTCTCGCTCTACTGTCCTCTTTGATTTCTCCAACTACTACTTGTTCCTCCAACAACGGACGACCGCTGTTTTCCTCTCCCTCATCCTTCCTCCCCACCTCCATTCCCCGGCTCCACGGCGTGCGAGCTCTCCCCTTCCTAGCTCCGAATCGCGTGCGGCGTAAGCGAAATCGGCTCCAGGCAAAAAAAGCTAAAGCTTGTTCCTCTGCTTTTTGGCGGTGCAAGCCTCCTCTTGTGCTGCTCTGCTCCTCCCACGTTTCTGAGCTGTCTTTGGTGCATGCAGGAGCGGGAGCATCTCGCGTCAGGAGGCTGTTGCTGCCGTGCCAACGAATTAAGGTAGTAGGCACCACGCCATGGGTGCCCCTCGCGCCTGACCATGCATCCCAGGCTGCTCAAGAGGCTCGCCAAGAGGATCATGTGAGCGGCCAAGCACCTGTGCAAATGCGGGAGATGGATGCGCTGGCCGGCTGCTGCGCGCTCGTCCTGCTGGCTCTCCATTGCGTCCTCACTGCCTGCTCCGCGGTCAACCTTGAAGGTACATACATACCGGCGGTGTTTTCTTTGCTTTTGGTGGTTCAGCTTGTGGGGTTCTGGCGTGCTTAATCGATCGGACCTTTTGGTGTTTTCAGGCTCAGCGCTGCTCAAGTTCAAGTCCAGGGTGGAAGAGGATCCCCATGGCGCCATGTCAGGCTGGAGCCCACGGGACTACGATCCTTGCAGTTGGAACGGCATCCGCTGCTGCACCGATGGCAGGGTTGTGATGCTGTGAGTTGGATGGTTTCCTCTTCTTTCTTTATTTTCCTTCTCCTGAATATGTAGCAGCTCATGGGTTTATCTGAAAGATGGAAATGCAGTTCATCAATTCGCATTCAGTTCATCGGTTTAACAGGTCTTCCATTTGACTGCATCTTAGAGTAGTTTGATTTATTGTTAAATACCTAGTAGGTGTTGCATCGGCAACTGTCCCTTTTATTCCTAGTTTTCTCCTTCACAGTTACCGCGGTTTGACTTTCTCGAGTACTGAATGCATGAATCAGTCTATTGAGTTACTGCCAACACAAGCATGTCTCCACTTTGCGTAATTCAGACAAGGTAGACAGACACAAGGATAGATGCTCAATCATAAAAAATAGATTCTACTAGTTGACAAAATTTATCATCGCTACTTATTGTTCATCTTTAGATCGAAAGGTCTACATTTGATTCTTGCCTTTTGATTTCAAGATGCTTACACTTTGCATCCAAGCTCATGTTAAATCCCTGGGGGTACCACAACTTTCCCAAATAAAGTACTAATAGACTTAAGATATTGCATTTTTGAACTACAGTTGTCCTCTCTCAACAGTTTCAGGGTGTGCTAACTTGATTTTTGGCCTTAAGAATTCTACTTAATGTAAACTGTATTTTTGCAGGAACCTAAAAGATCTATCATTAAGGGGTACCCTGGGTCCAGAACTAGGAGGTCTTAGTCATCTGCAAGCTCTGTAAGTATAGATTTTCTATTTATGCTTTCACAAGAATAGAAGATGCATCACATGGATAGCATTATATTGGTATTTTTATAAGTTATCTCTTTGAAATATGATAAAGAGAAAGTACTTTGGATAAGTAGGTAATTGTTTGGTGGTAGGTCCTTTGTCTTGCCTTAATAAGTTTCAGGACAGACACTAGAATCTAGATGTAGTCAATTTATTAAAAAACATGTCAACCAACCATCAGTTAGGCTTGCGAAATTTGAAGTGTACATATCTAACCAATCCATGATTATCGAGCTCCATCATTTGTAGCAATAAATTATGTGCGCATATCATCTTATCTCTGAGAAACAAAGCCAAGATAGAATTGCAAAAACCACGTATGATTCCATTGTGTCTATTTTACCCAGTAACATAAAAGTTTATTCATCTGTCAATCAAGCACTTGTTGCTTAACTAACTGCTTTTGGTACTGTAATTTTACTTCTGCATGCATTTAGAACGTTTGCTGCAATCATTTCAATGTTTGGGCTCATTGTTGTGTATGCTTGCAGTATATTATCCAACAACTTGTTTGGTGGGGTAATACCTAAGGAAATTGGTGGTCTCGCTACGTTGGAGGTACTGGACTTGAGCAATAACAACTTGAATGGGGAAGTTCCACAGGAGATAGCAGAAATGCCATCACTTAAGCATTTGTAGGTCGTCTCACTGATTTACATTGTAAAAATTTTGACAACAAGCAAAATGCCATGATACAGTGTCTCTTTTTCGACAGATTGCTTTCCAACAACAGATTTCAATGGTCTGTAATCCAAAATCCCTATGGGAATTTTGATCAGGAAATTGATTTCGACATCTATGATCATCTCAGGAGGGGTGATGCGAACCAAAGAGCTGATACTGGGTAAGAAAACTCAGGATTTCTTTAATTATCCTTCAGTAATCATCGGATCTTCTGTTGTAACTTACTTAGATAAAGGATTTATCTGCTGGTGATAGCAGTTTTGTATGTGGACCTTTGTAGGTTCGACTCTGGTTCTTCAACAGAAGAGAACAAAATAGACACCATCAATCTCGCCGGTAATCTAACCTACTGCTATCCAATTCCAATTTTGTTCATAAATACATATACTAGTATCATGACATGCCTTGTTACTTTTCCCAGCTCGTCTTCCTACGCAATTTGCAGCAAGAAACTCAGCTGCACAGCTTAGCAGGCGCAGACTACTTCAGGACATCAATCTTGCTGCTGCTCCTTCTCCAAATCCTCCTATTCCAGCTATTGTTCCTGTTCCTTCTACTGGAAGTGGCTCATTTTCAGCATTTAGCCCCATCAAAGCACCTGCACCTGCTATAAATCCTCAAATTAGTCCACCCAAGTCTTCTGATACTCCTTCCGAAGCAGGGTCAAAAGGAAGATCTATAATATGGGTATATGCAATTGTGATTCCATCAGTTGCTCTGTTGCTTGTTGTCATTGCATGCATGCTTTTTCTATGCCGCAACAAGACGGTGGCAACAATAGGTCCATGGAAGACTGGGCTCAGTGGCCAGCTGCAGAAGGCATTTGTGACAGGTAAACCCAATATTCTGTTTGCTATCTGATATTCTATGTAATCTATCATCCAACAATTTATGTTCCATATGTTGAAATAAACTCTCCCCTGCTAAGAAATTGTCAAATACCTGATTGATTTGCCTCTTAGCATTTGTGGTAAGCTTTTATTTCCTGATGTACCGCAGGAGTACCCAAGTTGCAACGCTCAGAGCTGGAAGGTGCTTGTGAGGACTTCAGTAACATTGTGGCAAGCTATCCACACTACACTGTCTACAAGGGAACCTTATCAAGTGGAGTTGAGATAGCAGTTGTATCGACTGTGCTCGCATCCAGCAAAGATTGGTCAAAGCATTCCGAGGGGAGATTCAGGAAAAAGGTAATCAAATGTTACTTATGAGAAAAATAACCCACGTCGTGGCTACAATTTGTAGTGTATACCTGAAACAAATATGTTTCTTCTAACTTATTTCTTGAACACATAGATAGACTCGCTTTCACGAATCAATCATAAGAACTTCATCAACCTGCTTGGATACTGCGAGGAGGAAGATCCTTTCATGAGGATGATGGTGTTAGAATACGCACCGAATGGAACACTCTATGAGCATCTCCATGGTAAGAATCTTTAATGCTACTCCACTATCAGCATGCTTACTATTTCGTCTTTGTGGTCAAACTAAAATGTTTTTCTTTGTTTTTTGCAGTTGAGGGGTTCGATCCTATTGATTGGAATGGTAGGATGAGAGTAATTATGGGAGTAGCATACTGCATCCAACACATGCATGAGCTCAACCCTTCTGTAACACATCCTGACCTACGGTCAAGTGCCATATTATTGTCCGAGGATGGGGCTGCAAAGGTAAAGATATGGTTACGAATTTCACAAATTTTACTTTTTAATTATCTTTCTAGCCAAAACGTTGGTAATATGGAACCATGACTGTAACTTAATCATCCTAAACCTGTTTTTCTGGATATTGTGCCTTATGTGTAGTTCATCTAAAAAATGACAACGTAACGTAAAACAAATGTGCTTTATCAACCTCACAGCTGAAGAATGGAGCAGTGTCCAGTTCATTTGAACTTTTTTTTTGGCCACACATCAAAATGTGTTTGATCAAGTTGAGATAAGACCAGGCATGAAGACATCATATTCCTAAAACTGATCCTTTTCACAGATAGCAGACATGAGTGTTTGGCAAGATGTAATCGCCAAAGAAAAGATGCCCAAGAATGACGACATCATTGAGCACAATGACCCAATACCTGCTGACCCAGCTGGGAATGTATGCAGTTTTGGTCTTCTCATGTTGGAAATCATCTCAGGAAAGCCTCCATATTGTGAACACAAGGGCTCTCTTTTGAACATGGTAATGACAACGAAGACACTGGGTACTTAAACTTGCAAAATCCACAAAAAATGGCATCTTGAAGTAACAATATATTTTGTTTCATCACAGGCTATGGAATGCATTAAGGATGACCGGAGTATATCTTGTTTGCTTGATCCTACCTTGAAGACTCACAAAGAAAACGATCTAGAAACAATTTGCGAGTTGATCCAGGATTGCATCGAAAGTGATCCGAAAAGGAGACCAAGTATGAGAGAGGTGGTCACTAGACTGCGAGAAGTGATAGCAATTTCACCGGAGGCAGCGACGCCGAGATTATCTCCGCTTTGGTGGGCAGAGCTTGAGATACTTTCAGTTGAAGCAACCTAGGAAGAAACGTGTTCATATGGTATGGTTCTTGCAGCAACACTGAGGTTCTGTGCATACTGTCTTGCAACCCTGTGCATCTTTGTTGTGAGTTTCTTTTATCCTTGGCGATTTCGGTGTATGCGTGTGATACTTCCTCTCCTCCCTTAAATCAAAATTTTCTGGGTTAATCTTATTTCTTCTGGAGTTTTCTCTGTATACTAAACGTACATGGTGTGGATGTAGGATGATTCAGGTCATGCTAGAGTTGATGTAATCAGGAGTGCGTGCTTGTGTAATGTACCTGGGGTTTACAGAAATATTCTTTAATTGTTTTAAAAGAAAGAAATAGCAATCGGTATAGTGGGTGCATGGACTATAGACAGCGTAGATAGCTTCTGACACTTCATCCTCATTTCTCGTTCACGGCCTCTTTGATTTGTATTTCGCAAGATTGTAAAAGTGCGGGAATGACCCAAATTAGTTGACTTGGTTTTGTCTAGATTCGAATTTGGGTTGGAGGGAGTACGAAATTGCAATGCCATGCCTATTCTAATTTTAGAGGAGTTCATATACACTGAAGTTTGTTTGATTCTATCATAGAAAAAAACTCTTAATAAGAAGTCTGAGTGGAAGCTAGTTTTCCTATGAAATCTCGTGCAAAGGATTCCTTAGAAAAAAAATCCAAATCCTACTGTGATCCTGTCCTACAAAATATATTCAAGTGGGATGACTACTTCTCTTCACGAATCCTACAAATCAAACAAACATCACCGGGAGATAGAATCCCCACCTGAATATATTACTTCAAAGTTCGAAACAGGTTTCACGAGCATCGTGAAGAGAGGTAGTGGGTGCATATCTAGTAGTATAAGCTTTGTTATGATGTTTGTTTGATTTGTAGGATTTTTTTTTTGAAACAATTACCGGGAGATAGAATCCCCACCTGAATATATTACTTCAAAGTTCGAAACAGGTTTCACGAGCATCGTGAAGAGAGGTAGTCACCCCACTTGAATATATTTTGTAGGACAGGATCACAATAGGATTTGGATTTTTTTTCTAAGGAATCCTTTGCACGAGATTTCATAGGAAAACTAGCTTCCACTCAGACTTCTTATTAAGAGTTTTTTTCTATGATAGAATCAAACAAACTTCAGTGTATATGAACTCCTCTAAAATTAGAATAGGCATGGCATTGCAATTTTGTACTCCCTCCAACCCAAATTCTCGTTAAGTTCCTAGGATTTGAATCCTCCAAAACTCTTACATGAATCCGTTGAATCAAAGAGCCCCTTATACTTGTGTAATTAGTGACATTGTAATAACTTGAAACCGAAAGGCCATCATGAAAGCTTATACTACTAGATCAAATTCAAGTACTCCATCCGGTTCCAAAATATAAGATGTTTTAGCTTTGTGAATAAAGTGTATCTAGACCTCTTTTAGTGTCTAGGTTCATCTAGGTTTGGAGTGAGCCTAAAGACTAAAACAAGTCTAGATACACTCCTTTCACAAAGCTAAAACATCTTATATTTTGAAACAGAGGGAGTATAACCATCGTTTCGAAGAGTCCCGACAAGTAGCAAGTCAATAATTCATACACATTCTTGATTTTTTTTTTGTTCCATACGACTGGCCAGTGACCTTCTCCGCTTCTACAAAACTGCCCCGATCTTTAACGAGCAAACCTCGAACAAGGAGTGCTTCGATTTTCAGATTTTGTAGCTGCGACTACAAGCTTTAACCTCAGCCTCACCAATCCCGGAATTGTGGGAGTAAGTTAAAAAACTCGAACGCTTCCTTTTTTTTACCAGAAAAAACTCGAACGCTGATCGAACTGAAGCTGTGATCGAGCTTTCCCATCTCAAAGATCAAGTCACTAGGTACCAAGCTCGCCAAAATGAAAATAGCTAGCTGGTTGGCTTCCCTTTATTGAAACAAAAACCTGGCTAGTTGGACCTGGCAAGAATGACACAGTGGACGCCATCCCTACTTTGACAATGTGGTCTCTAAAGAAAAGAAAAAAGGTGGGACATGTTCTTTAGGACGAAAACTCTCCACCTATCCTTGGTTGGATGGATGGGTCCGGTAATACGAATGTAAATGGGTACCCGATACCTGCTAATCTGATAGGTACCCGCCTTAAACGGGAACAATTTGGTAAAAAAAGACCCACGAGTAAAAACTTTGACCCGTCGGATCTAGCGGGGCGGATATGAGGGTGCTAAACCCATGCCCGCAGACCCACGTACCCGCTATAACATGAGGAGTTGGTCCACATATCATTGTGTTGAGGCCCACCTCCCACCGGTCCACCTCCCAGTCTCCCACATTCCCATCCCCAATTTCCCACTCCACAAGACGATCACAAGTCCGCAACCCACTCCCTCCATCCCTCGTCCTCGCGAGTCGCGAGTCTTGCGCCGTCGTGACCCTTCTGCCTTCTTGCGTCGCCGTTGCACTTCTGCATCCTACCGTCACCTCTTGCACCGCCGCTACCCTACTGTCTTCCACTCTCATTTCTTGCGCTGCCCTCCTTCTGCCTCACGTCGTCACTTCTTGCGCCGCCGCCACCCAAACCTTGGAGCATGGCGCGGTCGAGGAAAGGAGCAATAATGGGCAGACTCCAGCGACACCGCCGCCGTGTAGACCCTAGAGCCACTGCCGAGAAGACCCCAGATCCCATCGTTGTGCGCCTACCGGCCGGGTCGCGGGTCTAGAGGAATTCTGGACCCGGTGGCGGGTCGTGGGGTAGCTCTCAAGGGTGGGGAGAAGGGCCAGGCCCGGGTACAGGGGTGCCAAACCCGGTCCCGAACCCGGCGAGTGACATTCGGATCGGTAACAGCCGCGACAAGCGTCACATACTCACATTCTTCATGGAGGAACTATAATTTTGGTGACTTGCTCATTCTTCATCTAGTTTTAGTGTTGTTTAGGTGCTCGTGGTGGTAAGAGTAGTATGCGGCCATGTTTAAAAGTCGCGGTAGGGATCCAACACACCGGGTAGGTGTCGCGATTCGTACTGGATTACACGGTCGCACTACTAAATAAAATGATCTCGGTAGCGGTTTGTCGCCGACGGGCACTAAGAAATTGGTCTGTGACAGCCCAGAAGGGCTATCCGAGAAGTATCAATGATGGGCGGGGTCATCACTAACTTCACATCACCGACCAACAGGGCCAATCACTTGGTCATTCCTAAACAGTCCTTACTAGAAACCCATCGATAATGTCAGTAATGACTAGTGTTAGTTCGGTAATTTGACCTTGCAGATTGCATGCAATCTGAGATTGAGACATTCGAAAATTCAAAGTTGATTGATTTGATGATACACATAACTTTCATGTGGATGGTTTTTTCAACTGAGATAATTTTAGGACGTTTGGATTTATTGTTTTATACACACATTACATAACACATATGTTGTTTTGTTGGAGTGGCCTGGTCAACAATGACTCATGGTCATTGTTGATGCATGACGGGGTCACCCGTCGGTAAGGTTGGGATCGGTAATGACTAGTGTTGGTTCGTTTTTGTCTTGTAGATTGGATACGACCTTGGATTGAGGCGTTTCAAAAAGAAAAATTGAACCACTTGATGATATGCACAACTTTTATGTCGGTGACTTCTCCAATTGAGATGCCGTTGAGGATGTTTGAATTCATTTTCTATTATTTAAATGGCCAAACAAGAGACTTTTTTGAAAAATATCAAATATTATGTAACTAATGCGTATATTTTTTACATACAATAAAAATAATATATATTGTTCTTTTAGAGTTCATGTCGCATCACTGACCAACTCTCGTTAAGCAACTGTTAGTAATGAGTGGTGCTACTTTGCTAATATGACTCTCTAGGTTGCATATAACCTTGGACTGAGACGGTCTAAAAGGTAAAGCAGATCCATTCAGCAAGGCGCGTAACTTTCATGTTGGTAACTTTTTATTTGAGGTCATATCTAGGACATTTGTACTTATTTTCTCTTATTTACATGGCTAAAAAGGGACATTTATGAAGAAACCACCAGAAATATTATGTCAAACATAACTATATATATGATTCTTACACACAATACATAACACATATGTTGTATAGAAGTTTCAAATTTGTTCGACATGTTTTACTATTTTCTACTGTTTAAATAAAATTATTGAAACTAATTCAAGATTGAACCACATGTATATGAAAAATATTCATAAAAAATAGTATATATTATATTCAAGTACCTATTTACAAATCTAGGAACGAACAACAAGGAAGATGAAAAATTCAAATGTTTGCTATGAAAGTTTAGAACACTTGTATTTGCATGTCGTTTTGAATACATTGGAATTATATATAAATATGGTCCTTGAAATGTGAGAAGTTATATATAGACTTCCAATAGTATTAGAAAGCTCCTGTAATTATATTGTACTAGAATACTCTCCGCATGCCCTATGCATAGCTACCAACTCAGGGCGATGGTACTATCGTGGAAGGCGTCTTTAACTCGCCGCGTGCATGTTAGACGTAATGTCGTTTGACATCTGAACGCAAAAAAAAATGCATTTCACCATTCTTAGAAAACATATTTGACGGCAGAAATTATTCAAACACTTAGAAACATAGAAATATATAGTACACAAATAATTTTGTCTCTTCCCTGAACGAAACAACTTATAAAGTATATAAACACATAAAACCCTAACTTGACCCACCGTTGTGTGTACCAGCTTCGTCGCTGGAGTCCACCGTCAAACTCTCCCAAAAATAATGATGATTTGGGTTGTCCTTCTCGTCTAGAAGCGGAGACCGTGTCAGCGCCTGAGCTGATAATAGAGCAATGCACGCGGAAGCATCTCTGCATCGGCGGCTCTGCAGGTTTCTTTGGCGGCAGCCGTTGCCAAAGAAGCGACCTTGGCCACACGCATACGTGCTTCATCGACGACTTTCCACGAAGTTTCCTTAGCAGCTTCTACGGCATGGGCATTCTTCACAATCTCCTTTGCCTCCTCCTCATCCGCCTCTTTCTCCTCCCACGCCCGCTCCGGATGTTCATTCTCGCACAATTAAAACCAAGACGGATCCTCATCACCACCCTCTCTTGGAAGCAGAAGAGGTATTGATGCAACACGCCCCTACAAATCGGATGAAGCGAACTGGGAGGCGTATGGGCTATACATGTACTCTATTTCGAGAAAGAGTCGAGAAACGGCATCATCCGAAGAGAAAATGCGTACGCCCAATCGTATCGCGTTGGTGAGTGGAGGTTCCATCTTGAGAGTAAGAATAGCGAGACGCGATAAGAGAGGGAGGTACGCCTCATATGTATGTGTGCTCAATTGATTACCGGAGCACGTCTAGGAGAAAAGGCCACTGAGAACCGTTTGGCATTGAAGCGACGTCGCAAAATCCAAATCCACATGGCATTAAACATCATGTAATCCATATGTACCCAAGAACTTGAAGTCACCATGGTAACCGTGACATACCCAAAAATAGTATTAATGTATGGTAATAAATTCCGATGACCGATTCGAATGCACGAGACAGAAGGAACACTTTGTCTAATTAACGTATCCTTATCGCTCAAAAGACGACCAATAGCAAAGCAGATGTTTTATATGCATGATTAGTTTAATTATTGTAATCATGCTTTATTACTTAATAATTTGGATTAAATTATATGAATTGTTGTTCGTATTTTCAACATTACCATATGCATAGAATGACTATAGTAAACATTTCATGGGTACTTATGATCAGAAGATGATGTACGCGAAAAGAGACTTTTGTAGCATAGATGCACGCAACGATTACATTAAACACTTATATACATAGCTTCGCAAAAAGTGCAAACAATATGTGATAAAGAAAACGTTTCACACAACCATTATACCAGTCACCAAGTTATAGTGCTTCTACGGGCTAAGGGTGCAGGAAGCAAAAAAGAACGCACACGACACAAATACTCTATACAATGCACACGAGGCCTCTATACACAACTAAGTCCACGATCAGAGCTACATGACCTCTCTTCATCTTCGGCCATGTCATACCCTGCTGGCAGCTTTCTTCATCGTCGGCCATTTCATACCCTTCTGGTGCTCATCGTGTGGTCACCGTCGCGTGCCGCCGACGTCCACTAATCATGATGCCGGATGTAAAACACTACAACACGGAGCCTGAGAGCTGACACTTATAGACGCCGAGGCACAATCTTAGTCTCCACGCTCGCGCAGGTGCGGGAAAAAAATAGCCGCCAGGGATAAATGCGTTGGGATTCAGAAACGGCGGTGAATTTTTCGGCGCGGCACAACGTGATCTGTCGAGCTAGCGCTTCCGTGGCAGTAGACGTTTACGCCATGGCCCATGTAGGGCGGCACTATTAGGTGTCGTGGCAGCTGTGAGACTACAGCACAATATGGTGCCGCCCTACATAACCCGTGCACGAAATAATTTTTAGTGTCCCCAATGATACTTCTAGGCGCAACAATTTAGCACACGGTTTCTCATTCCCCTAATTTAATCTAAATCACACATGATGCTTTCAAATATCACAACACAAATTCGAATATATAGCATAACAGAATATCTAATACATACATCGTAGCATGACAAAATATATCATAATCAGTTTTGCCATATCCATCACACAAGTTTTGAAGAGAAGTTTAAGTGTAATCGACTACACACGGATTAACTCAAACTTAGATCAGCAGGGAACCCATCTCGTCCAGGGTAACAAGTGGCATGATAAAGTGCTGATTGCTTGGTCTTCCGTTGAGTCTGCGGCAAACTCCCGATGAACAAGCAATAAGATGCAAACAAGAAAATATGTATAGTAGCATATATATACTAGCTAAAAGACCGGACATACTTTTGTTCAATCCAAATAATAGAATAGGTCTACTATTGGACCTAGGAACTTCTTCTTCCTTCGTGACCTATGAAGTCAGTAGATAAACATTTGTGAGGATATGCGCATTTGATAAATCTGACAGCTGGGATACAATATTCACATACATTTGCAAATGGGCAAGCAATGTTGATGTTAAGAGTTTGGCCCAACTTATTAACCTTTCCGAGTGGCCTAGGCAGCGTCATAGGCTTTTCCACAACATCATCAATCAGGATCGTGCAGTAATCCCCTAAACAGTTGTCCATCATCCCACAATGCATTCTTTTCTGTGTAAGTTAACTTCCCAAATGCAAATGTTCTATCACTTTTTATCAATCGCAGACCCACTCTTGATTCAAGCTATAGGAAGTTAATGTAGAATTAAATACATATGCATTTCTGACAGCTAACATACGTATAGAAGACATATACTAACTGGCACAGTTAGTCGAACTCAAAGACTTGAGAACATCCTCTTCATGGTGGTTCTCGAACTATAAAAGTGCAGAGGTTAACAATTGCAATGCATAACATGGTAATAAGAAGAAGTAAGTATTGAATTATGCAATGATCACCTGCGACAAGCGCATGAAAACTGGAGGCCTAGAATGACCAGCTCCTGATTTCTTCTTCTTGGAACTATTTCCACCAAAAGATGAATCTACAGCTCCCTTCGAAGCAACAACAACAGTGTGGGGGTTAGCCTCAACATCATCTGGAGGGGTGGTTATAATAGCATCTGTAGGGGTAGTTATAGCAGCATCAACATCACCTGGAGGTGCACCAGCAGTAGGACCACCATCTGGAGGTGTACCAGCAGCAACACCAGCACCATCTGGAGTTAGCACTTCAGTATCACCAGCTTCTCTAGTTCGCACATCATCAATAGGAATCGACAATATAGGAGTAGTAGGAGTTTGAATTCTTCAAGTAGCTTCCACAATACAAGCTAGCATCAAACGAGGAACAGCTTCAGCACTTTTGAGACTTGATGGGACAGTAATTACAGTACCACGAGGAGGTAGAACACAACAAGGTGCCACATGAATTCTGATATCTATGGCATCAGAAAGTGCCACATTTGGGATAGGCTGCATAGCTTGAGACATTCTTCGAAGAGGTGATTGCACACTAGCTTCTGGTCGACTAGTGCTCTGCCCAGCTATGCAAGATTGGTTAGCAGAAATTTCTTGACTATCCAACTTCTTCTACATTGCATTTATTCTTTCCTCTTGGGCATCCAACCTGGTGATAATGACAGCATTCATCGACCTAAGCTCACAGTTCTCCTCTGATATTTCTGTACACCTCACAGATGTTCTTGCAATCTCAACCTCCTTGCAGGCATGAGGTAACAACCCCAATCCACGAACTCCGCCTCTTGTATATTTTGGAAAGGCACGGGCATAAAGGTCACCTTCTTGAATATCTTTGTACTCAAGGCCTGGATCAAGTAGAAGTTATGTTTGCATATTGGCCTAGCATATTGTTTGTACTAGCATTAACCATCACGTATATACATCATACGTTAGCAGATAGTGGATAATAACTTACAATATTTCTCTCAGCCACTTCATCAACATGTGTCGTCTTTGGTCGTGTGTGTGGCTCTATTTAGTTCAACTCTTGTAATTGGACGCTTATGAGCTTTCTCCTAATCAAAGATGCTTACATTTAGATATAGGATATGAAGCAAAGAGAATGGATACCAAGTATAAATCGACAACTTAGATGCTACTCACCCCTATGTACCTCTCCCTAGCAAAACTCCTTGATCCAGAAGTATGACGGACATTTTTTTGATTGACACGATTTGAAGCATTATTTCAAGGTTTCTCCTTGGTGGAATCCAAGCTCCAATACTCACATAGCCTGCCACGGAGTGTGACATTCTATCTCCACAACCATTTGCAATGTTCTTCTCAACAGTCAAGGAAGGTCTGTAATACATCTTCTTTAACGTGCTTTTGAAATCACACCATTTCTTTCCAGCTGACCTCTTTACCCAATCTTTACACAAAGGATCAATATCAAAATATTTCTACATTTTGAGAAGCATGTGTCAGGATAATAAGACTGACATAAAATAGCAAGAAGGCTTAACACGGAAAAACTGTGATTACATTCACTACGTCCCACAACTTCTGCTTCTGCTCAGCTTTCCTCCAGTTTGTAAACATAAATGATATGTCACCTTTTTTGCCAGGTAGAAAATATAGTTAGCAAAGTTGAATGTAGCAAGCCCACAAGGCTGGCCTAGTTTGTTGAATTTGATGAAAATTTTGAACCTCCCATTACTCCTTGTTATTGACCTCATCTTAGTAGGACCCCTCACGTTCCTCCCATTCATCACTCGCATTGCATGTATCAAGGATGCAGACATGCAACTCGGGATAGGAAGCTATGTTATGGCGCCAACTGTCGTGGTGGTGTCATGGCAGATGTCATGGATAGGCTAAAGGTGGGGACTAAATGCACTAGGGGAATCCAGGGAGGGATAGTATGGTGATTCCACACACAGTTGCTTTGTATTCGATTCACTTCCACAGTTTAAAAATGCTCCTTGAGCTGTATTGGGGAGATGAGGAAGATGAACTCTCTTACTCTCACCACTAGCTGGCCCTCAGGAACACACTAGTAAACCACAACCCACTCGAGATCCACCCCTTCTACAGAGGCCCTAGCCCTCCTTGTATAGGGGTAACTAGGTCTCCAATTAGGGCATACGTGGAATATGCCTCCTCCCAAAATAGTAAGCCGACCGGGTCACTTTTGCCCAGCGTCATCCATGTAGAGGCTACGTGAGCCTCTGCGGCGCCCGCGTCATCCGACACAGGCATCGTCACCTTTGTCGGCCACGCCTTGGTGGTCCTGGCCTCTGTCTGCTTCGCTCACGCTCTGCACACAATGGTCACCCTTTGACCAGCGAGATACCTTCCTTCTCTTACAAGCTTGATATAACCCGGATCGTACCTAGTTGATCCGGCCACACCTGTACCTGCATATAAGTTAGATACATCTTACCGACTTACGACATAAGTCGGTTGAGACCCCATTAGGTGGACAGCCCCTGGTCTGGGTTACTCCATGATTCGGCCTGCCTTGAGGTGACTCGGCCAGCACTTGCTTTGACCTTGCCGTACCTCGGCTATCTTGGCCTTTATACCCCGGTGTGACCCTACCCGGGGGTATCCCTCTGACAGTGCACTAAAATTAAGCTAGCACAATGACGATAATTCAGCTAGCACTGTTACTCAAATTCAGTTAGCACTATGACTCAAATTAAGTTAGCACGATGATCAAAATTCAGCTAGCACTATGACTAAATTTAGTTAGCACCCTTGTGGACTAAAATTCAGCTAGCATTATGACTAATATTCAGTTAGCACTACCGTGGACTAAAATTCAGTTAGCACTACCGTGGACTAAAATTCAGTTAGCACTACCGTGGACTAAAATTCAGTTAGAACTACTATGGACTAAAATTTAGATTGCACAATGTACCTTTGTTTTTCTCTTCGTCCGTGTCTTCCCATGCCTCTTCATCTTCATCTTCCTCATTATTAGTGCCACTTTCATCCCTGTTGTTGTTGTCATCATTGGTCCTGTCCTCTTGTTCTTCTTCATATGCCTCTTCATCCTCTTCAGAGCTCCCTGACCTTCTTGAAACAAAGGATCTCCCCGTTCATCCTCGGGCTCATCTAGTGCAGCAGGATGTAAGTGAAATTTAAGAGTAATTATAAGAGGCTAAAGTAGAATTTATTGGTAAATCAGTAATGGCAGAACTACAACCAGGCAAGTATACACACCTCATCTATAACATTCTTATGTCCAGGAACAATTGGATCTTCATGAGAGGATGGCTGTATAAGGAACCTGTCTGCAAAATTCCTTTACCTGATTCTTTAATTGTTCGCTTCTATGGTTTCCAAGCCGGGGCTTCATCCTACTGCGAAGAAGCCCTTCTCTTCCCTCGTCGTGCCATCTATCAGATGATAAAAATATGGGAATAGAGTCATGTACAATGCACATATGGAGGTAGTAAACACAACAGGGATGGTCGAAAAAAGCATAGGACATGCGAAAGACTTACCACAATGACCTAGGTGATGTCGATGATGCACGACGGAGGGGAGGACGCCGGCGACAAGGGGCGGTGGAATGGAGTCACTTCAGGCTGTCATCGACCGACCTCGTCGGCGTAATTAGTGGGTGGTATCCGGAGTCGAGGGTTTAGTGTGCAGATAGGAATGGGGATTTAGGAAAGGATAAAGGGAAAGATTTTCCTAATTAGGGTCAGGATGGTCTAATTTTAGGCGGGGCCATTTGAAATCTAAGCGGGACAAGCAAAAAGAGTGGAGGGAAAAGGAAAATTGGTTGTGGGACCTGGGAAATGTAGCTTGTGGGCGTATACATGCGCCGCGAATCATACGACAACGGTGAAAAAATGGCCGCCGCGATATCCCATCCACCGGGTATCCAACTATTGCCGGTTCTTTTCGCTTGTGCCACCCCAAAAATCTGCCAGGTATGGGGGGCTATTTTTGTAGTGAAAGTCGATGAGACCCGTGGGACGAAAACACTTTGGGAGGCGCTTTTGTATATTTAGCCTACATGTGAGGCGGGCTCTACAAAAGCGCTTTCTTGTTAGCGGGCAATGGAGATACAAAGAAACATGAGAGGAAAGGAACGAACGTGCCACAAAGCGCGAGAAAAACCACATGGAACACCTTGCTGCCTTGTAGCATCAAGACATCTAACACCAAAGAGGTGAAGCTCTTGTGGCGAGGTGGCATGTATAGCCATGTCAAACAACCACAACCTTCCCTGCTCTAAACCCTATCGGAGCAACAACAAGATCAATGAAAGGAGTATGCCATGAGGAGTCGAGACAGAGGGAAGAAAACTACACAAAAGAAAAATAGATTGAGTACTCAAGAAGAGACACACCGAGGTGTTTATATATAATAGGTGAGAGACATGTCAGTGATGCACGTAAGATCAAGACCCACCGTACCACCTCACCGTGAGCATCCGTGAACATCAAGGGTTTCCTCTACGCTAATGGGGCTCACCGGATGGGTAGAGATTCCGCTTCCAGGTTAGCTCTCAGATGCGAGAACTCGTGTACAACGAGGGTTTCCGCAGCCACCTCATTTCTTGGCCGCAAGAACCGCGTAGGGAAACTGTATCCGCTTCTATGTTGGCCTTCAGTTGTGAGAACCCGTGTAGGGCGAGGGTTTCTACTGCCACGTCCATGCCTACAGGCCCCACGCCCCGGTGGGTGCGGAGCGCCTATCTCTCTCAGTACACATATCACATGGATCCCCGTCGCACATAGCCGCTGATAATGGTCCTAGGCCGTGCGCGCGGCTCGCCGTCCATCAACATAGAGAAGGAAAGGGCACGCGAGCTATCCGCAGTAGGGAATCCTAGGCCGCGGGGCCCTCCTCCCTAGGATAGTCGGGCTTCGTGGCGATTTAATTGCGTGTCCTACTTGTCGTCCATCTCACGACCATAAAGAATTGGGGAGACGTGGATAACAGATTAGACCGAAATTTTCATGTGCTATTATTGACTCTAATTACTTGATTGAGTAAAATACATGCTCTTACTTCAAACATTACATGTTATTTGTGAAAACTTTGATTTCAATCTACATATTTTTTCACAGTCACAAGAATAACCCTATAATCCCTAAAAAAACTTGTTCAAAACAAAGCCCTAAACATATACACTCCAAGTTCTAAACACTAAACTTTAAAAAGAATCCAAATGAACTCCGAGATAAAACATGGATCCAGGAAAGCTTACTACTAGCCTGTAAGAAGGAGTGGGCTCTTGTGCAAGATCTAGCTCTACACATGCTGCTAGATTTCTCCTAGGTGAAATCATTAAATTGCAGGAAAGATAAAGAGAGAGTGTGAGAAAAAACTAATATAATAGTCAATCTTATAGCCAACTCTATTGTACGAAACCGACTTTTAGTGACATGGAAATTCCATACAGCCAGCAACCGAATCCTCTAGTGTTCTTGGTCTCAGTAATGCTGCCTTTACTAACATGCACGAGTAAGTAGAGGTTAGTGCTTTGTCGTTGGTTCATCAATTTGACTCTCTAAGTTGCATAAGGGTATCCTCCTCATGTGGGTTGTGAGGAGACCCCCTTATGAAGCCTTTTAGGTGGCCAAAACAAGTGCAAGAGCCCACCAACCTTTAGGGTTGTGACCAAAGGTTATTTTGGATATTGCACATGGGTAACTAGAGAGGATAAACCTCACATCTAGCCACCACTAGGTGAAGTGATGAAAACCTAAGCTAGCCTCCATTGGAGAAGAAAACCAAGAGAGAAGGGACAAGAAATAAGTTGGAGGAAGAAGATGAATCAAGCACCAGGGTCTCCCCACACAGTCATGACATCTAGGTCCACTACCTTGTCTCCTTCAAACTGTGGTTCCACCATCTTTGGTGTATTTCTCCAATCCTAGCTCTTGTGCCCCAAATCTTGTTGTTGGTATCCAAGATATGTGTGTATCTTGATGTATGAGATCCCCTAGTGTTCTATTGAGAAGAAAAAGTTGTATCCCCATTTGATAATAGTGGAAACAGATTTGGATGGCTTTGTCTTGTGGTTTTTCCTCTCAAGTTGAGAGGTTTTACACATAAAATCTGGTGTCTATGTGGTGATGCTTGCTACTGCACTTTTGGGATGAGATCCTCTAGTACTTGTACTACCCGCTATGTATTTCAGGTCGTTCTTGTACTACTTGGTTATTGTTTGCACCCATGACTTGTCCTACCTTCTAGATGAACCTAGTTTCTCCGTATATGTTTGATGCATATGTTCCCTTCAGTGATTAAGAAACAATCTGTGGATTTAGTGCATGAGTGGTGCTGAATCTTACAACTTATTCCACCACATATTTCAGATCATAGTTGAGTGTGCTAATTCCCCAACAGAGTGGTATTAGAGCCAAGTTCTTCTTAGAGGTTGCTGTTAGATCGCAATGGCTTTGGAAGAAGGCGTCACCACAAGTGGCATGTTAAAACTTAGATTCTTCCAATTACTCATTATGAAACCTATGATGGAAGACATCCTTTACTACAAGGATTTGTATGAGACAATTATGAAATACAAGATACCAAAAACTAGGATCCCACCGGGAGTCGACGTGGCGACGTGAGCCCATGCTGGACGCGGTTTATCACGGACATGGGCTCTCTCAACACGGGCATGGCGTTGTGAACCCATGCCACCCGCGATTTCTAGCGGACGTAGGGCTCGCCCGATAATGATGTGGCATCGTAACCTCTACCAGTACGTCGGTTCTCATGTTCGGAGCCCGTATGTCATCGTAGACGGTAGACGTACGTGGTTTCACGTGTACATCTATGGTCTACCTAACAGTGCCATTCGTCGCCGTCCGAACTTTTTCATAGACACGGATGACCTAGCATTGTTGTCTTCCAGGGCACGCGATAGTGGGGCCTAGGTACGCAGAAACTCGGCACCACGACCACCATTTAGTCTATAAAAGACTCCTCCATCTTCGTGCTTCCTCGCATTGATTTAGTTGGTTCATCTTACCTTCACTACACATTGTGCTAGAAGAGACACCTCCTACTACCCCAAATGATGGCTTTGCCGTATCCGACGTGTTTGGGGTGGCGGCGTGCTGCTCTATAGCACGGAGGACGACAGAAGAGTAGGTTCGTTCCACCTTCGGTACAACATAGTGATAGCCAACCAAGCACTACTACATACTCGAGTCGGCGGCATGTCCTCTCGCCGGATGTACACGTGAATCCCATCAATGGGTGCACGGAGTTGACGCAGAGCACAAATATGGGAGACGCCTTCGCGGTGGAGCTATGTCCTCCACCGTCGATGTGCTCAGGAATCGCGTACGGGATGAGAAGCGGCCATCACGACAACGGGGAGGAGGCCTGACGTCGGTGTCACTCTGCGACATTTGCGAGCACTGCATATATGTCCAGAGGGAGTCGCGAGCCAGGGGCACGACATGAACAACGAGATTGTTTACATCAGGAGTGTCAACAAGGTGCCTTGGCAAAGCGACGTTCTCCCGCCGTGACGTACACCGAAGCCGCGTACATTGGAAGAAGCGTCTGGCACGCTGCCGATGAAGCATGCGCCATCACCTAGGTGAACATGGCGACGCGGACACCACATAGACAAGTATAGGATTTAGTCAGCGTTAGGGCCTTTTGGCCGGTAGCTACGACTAGAATGACGATGTCTAGGTCGGATGGTTTAGATTAGATAGACTGTAATTAGGTTTGTAATATATACAAATAAAATATAGAAAATATCAACTCCCTCCGACTCAAAATAGATGTCACAGGTTTACCAAAATTTGGATGAATCTATATACTAAATAGTGTCTAGATTCATCCAAATTTTGATGAACTTCTGACATCTATTTCGAGACGGAGGGAGTATTATTATTAAAACTTCATGCGAGTATCGGTTCCTACTGATTATGATGCATCCGTGTTTTTCTTCTTTCAGTACTGTCTTTAGTTTTTTACGCGTTTACCTTTTCCATTGTAATGTGTACAAGAATATATCGAAAATATCTATTACGAAAGTCATCACTACCTTATGCGAGTGACACTTCCTATTAACTTTGATGTGTGCTGCATGTTATTCTTCTTCTGGTACTATTTCAAACTTTAAGCGTTTACTTCTTTCACCGCCTTCTACTTTCGCCCTAAACAAAATACTTTTGTCTTGGTTCGTGGGTATCTAGGTTTTATGAAGTTCAAGGTAGTTGTCTGCATAGAAGCCCCTTTCTCGGCTTTGTAGCATACATACATTGGTAGATAGAGTTGTAGGATTAGTCACCAGCCTAATTGTTGTATGTAATTCCATGTGTGTATGTTTACTTTTGCTTTTTTATGTGTACTTCTGCGTCTTGGTGTTCTATACTCTATTCCTGTATGCTTGCATATTCATGTTAAAAAACTCTTACCGTGCCGCGTGTTTTGGTTCTTTATCATAGGCATCCACGATACTATAGTTGGACACGCTCTTGCGCTGCAATTGGGCCCACTGAGAGCTGTCACTCTAGCGTATTCTATAGCTTTCTACGGGTTCTCGAGGCAGAGAGCATGTGTGGCAACGTAGGTGGCCCGGTTGGCACCGTAGGCTGTAGCAGGCAGCGGCTTATCGCGACGTTTTCATGCGGTTGCTTCCGTTCGTGAGCCGTCCTAACTAGGGAAACTATGATCGCCCGTGGGTTCTCGTGGCGAGGAAGTACTATGGGTATTCAACTCTTCGGTTGGAGTATCATACATTTCTTCGTGAGTCATGTCGTGGGTACTGGGCGCGTGCAAACCTATCTCCGTGGTTTCACGTTCTACAAGCCTAGAAGTTTAGTCCCACCTCGACAACTTAGAGATGTTTCAGCCAGCTTATAAACCCAGCAATGAGAGTACGGATAGTCAAATTTGAGGCTTTACCTAAGGAACTCCAGTCCCTATACCTTGGGAACCCTAGTACCTATGGGAAGGCCTATGATATGGTTTTTATCTTGCATTAATTTTTCATCGACCTGTTGTCTAACATTTTTCCTAATAGCGCCCTAGTGGCCTAGAGAGAAAGCTAGTAGGATCAATTCCCCTTTGTAAATTCTTTTGTAAATAACCTTCTCAATATTGATATCAATAAATATTCTTTTCATAATATTGTGTCATGTACTTGGCATTGTTGCGAATTCTTTTAATTTACTTGTGAATATATGAATTCAAGTTTGAATTATTAAAACCTCCAATTTGAACTCAATAGTCGCAACTATCTCTTAAGTGAACATGATATATGTGTATGTGTGATTTTGAGTATTTAACTCAATATATGATGCAAAGTCATTTTAAATTCCTAATTTTTGGAAATTACAAGTTCACTTTGAAATTTGAATTCAAATCCGAGTGTTGACCTGAGTGAAACTTCAACACTAGACATCAATCCCAATCACTTGCAAAATTTTCACACTTTTGCAAATGCGTGCTATGGAAAAACACTTATCACAATTCAGTCCTCAAAACATTCCTATTCTTCGGTCATCACAATGGACTTGAAGAGAGAATGAATACCACTCTTCCCGAGAGGGTCACAACTATGCTCTCTCATGCAAACTTATCTAATTATTTTTGGATAAAGCATTGATTCATACTATGTATGTCCTAAACTTGTCCCCACTCAGTTCCTCTTGTAGGTGATATTCCTTAGAGAGTTTGGTCAGGGAAGGAAGTGTCGTACAAGAACTTGAAGGTCTTTGGGTGCAAGACATTCATGCACATCCTGAGTGATGAGAAATCCAAGCTTGATAGCAATACAAAATAGTGCATCTATCTTAGTAGTTCAAGTGATGAATTTGGATATAAATGTGAGATCCAATCAAGAAGAATACATGTAGAAGTCAAGATGTCATTTTCATTGAAGATGAAACAATACAAGATATTGGTAAACCAGAGAAGCCAAAGGCCACCACACCTTAGGTTGACTTGGATCCAGCTAACCCTCCTCTTGTGCATGACCATCATGGGGGAGATGATGTTGATGAAGACAATGATGATGCAACTGAACAAGATAGTACAAGTGAGGGTTATGAACAACCATCTAATGAAGAAGATGATGATGATCAAGGTGATGTTAATCCACCTGATTACCCACCACTAGTGCAGCAGTTGAGAAGAAGCAAAAGTGGTTCAATACCTTCCACAAGGTATCCACTACATCAATATGTGTTCATGACTGATGCAGGTGAGACCTCATGCTATGAGGAGACAGTTTCTGATGAGAAGAAGAATGAATGGTCGGAATGTGGTGACCCAACATATCACTGCATGATGTAGTACACTATAATAGTTGACATAACACCAATGAAACACCGCTCCACCAGTATTACATCCCTCAGAGTGGTACAACAGAAAGGAAGCAGGTCCAAGACATGACAATAGATTACAACTCGACTCTTTACAAAAGATCCAGAGAATAATCTAGGTTAAAGAGGAAGAAAAGAACTTCTTACAAAGAAGAACAATATATACCAACTAATAACTATCATACTAATAAGACTAGTAGCTAAATTATCTGGCTTGCAATTGCGGCTGTTGCAATGCTCTACAGAAGTAGGTTTTATGGCTAGAGAGTATACTCCTAACTAATCAGGAACTTCGTCTTCACTTCAGTTGATATATATATGTTGACTCCATTGACTTGATTGAAGAACTTGAGCTTTTGATGGTGATGCTTGTAAGCGTTGTTGGTGTTGACGATGTCTCCAATGGCTTTATAACCTAGCAAGGGTTAAGAAGGTACGGTTGAGTACGAGCGTACTCAGCAAGTTCACTAAGGGTGTGTTTGGTAGCTCGGTCCAACCTAGAAAATCTGACCTCAGCCCAGTTTTAGGTGTTAGCCCGGTTTTACTCCCTCAACACTGCCCACCTTGCACAGAAACGCCCCCTCAGCCATGCCCACTTGTGAAGCTAAAAACGAGCTTCGCATGTGGGCAGGGCTGAGCTTGCCCGAAAAATCCACCCCCTCACCTCGACCGAATCAACAGGGGTCAATTTACCCATCCCATCCCCCCTCGAACCAGGAACTGACCTGCCCCTGTGCCTCCTCGATTCCTCCAACCTCCAGCCATGCGCCTTCTCGATGAGGGCCGCCTCCTCCTCGACAAGGGCCGCCACCGCCAGGCCCGCCATGCCTAGCCTCCTCACATCGCCTCCCCATTTTGTGTCTCACAGTGGACAAAATTTTACCATCAAGAAGGACGCGATCTGATGGCTCTGAAATATAGCCACCTACATCCACATTTAAACTGAATATTATTCATATTTTTTATGGAATATCTCTCTAAACCCTGCCACTAATGCCTAATATTTAGAGGGGTATGCAATCCTTTGTTTTATATTTTTCCTGCGCAGATAATGTCGTTTGAAGATGGGAATCACTACATTAAAGTCAAAGATACAAGATTTCCAACAACCAGAAGAAACCAAGAGCCATAAAGCGGAGATAGACGCTTTAACGACCAACTATACAACCGGAGCAAAATTCCGGCCGTATAGCTCTGGTCGTATAGTTGGCGCCGCCACTGTTAGGTCAAACGGAACAACTTTTGTGAAGGAACCCCTATATAAAGAAGCCTCGGGCGACGAGAAAACAAGCCAGACCCTCGCCAAAAGTCTCTGCCATAGATCTCCAGCCGCCTCCAGATCTCAAAACCCTTCTCCATCTCCATAGCCATATTCCACCACTTGTAATAGTAGATCTCTTCTTCAATTGGCAACATTGTAAGACTATTGCTATCAATCTTATGATTTTGAATACAATGTTTGTGATTGTTGATCTCATCTCTATGTGTGAGTAATTCTCCTTGGGCTAAGGGCTTCGGCCTAGCCATGTAGCGTTTGTGCATGTTATTTATCATAGATGGGATCATGTATTAGTTTGTATGACATGATGATTATTGTATCCTCTCTTGCCTAAATCTAAGGACTTGTCAGGTACCCAAGACCCCGAGGGTTGAGCCAGGTATAGGGAGTATGAGTAATGATTGATCTGCAGGTTGGGAACCCTAGTGATAGAAGGGGTAGTACGACTGTATGTGAGAGATTTACTTGGGATTAACGGTGACATCACTATGCATATCATTAGTTCTCTTTCTTCCATGGATGAGACTAGTAGGTTATTTCTATAAGCGGTTGCGGAGGCAATAGCAATTATGGATGCACTCCACACGTATAATTTATCTTGCTCTAACAAGTACATGCATACTTTATTTCTATTTTTTATTCCCATCAGATGTTTTGCACAGCTATAGGTGAAACCGAACGCCCTAGACCCTCTCTCTCCATCATCGACAACAATAAAATGACACAAGCTATTGGTCTAGTAAAAACACAAAAGGAATTCTAAAACTCCCAAAGGTCCGTTAAAGTAACTTCACTACGCATTCGCTTCCCGGGGATTCGATAACCTAGGTCTACTAGGGAAAAATAAGCTACACTACATCCGTAATCCGGATTGAAGGTATCAACCATTTTTCTGGCTCCGTTGTCGGGGAAGCAATAGCTACCTTGGTGAGGTTATTAGGAACCTTGATAGTTTTAATTTTTGTTTTTAATTTTGTTAGTTTGCTTTCAATCTTTATTTGATAAACCAAAAAAATTAGTTAGACTTTAAATTCTTGCTTTTACTATTATAATTCTTTGTTTAAGAAAACCCAAAAACATAGGAAACATGGCTGAAAAGAAGCTTGGGGAGTTTGCTACTCCCAACAATGATTATTTGTGTACTCCTATTACTCAGCCAACAATTGCTGCCGATGACTATGAAATTAAGCCCCATTATTTAAGTTTGTTTCAACAGAATCAATTTGGAGGCTCTGTTGTTGAAGACGCGTGTATGCACTTGAATACTTTCACCGAAATATGTGATATGATGCGTATAAAAGACGTTGACCCCGATGCGGTCAAATTGCTTCTATTTCCTTTCTCTCTTAGAGGAAGAGCAAAAATAATGGTTGCTATCTTTGCCTAGAAATACTATTACACCATGGGTGGGATGTACTTCTTTATTTATGATTAATTTTTTCCCACCTGCAAAGACTATGTAGCTCAGATCTAATATTGCTGGCTTTAGACAGGAAGAGCTTGAGCCACTAGCGCTTGCATGGGAGAGGATGAAAGAATGCTTAAGAAACTGTCCTAGTCATGGGATGGAAGATTGGTTAATCCTCCATTTATTTTATAATGCTCTTAATCCCGTGTCTAAGTCTATGCTTGATACTACAACTGGAGGAACGTTTATGGGTAAACATATTACCGAAGCAAAGCAGCAGCTAGACAATATGCAAGACAACCATGCTCAATGGCATGTGGAAAGATCTAACACGAAGAAGGTGAACTCCATCTCACCACAAGAAAATGAAGAACTCAATGCTAAGTTGGATGAGCTCATACTAGCCATTGAAGGCAAGGAAATCCAGGTAAGAGCTATCCCTGAAACGAATATTGAAGAAATAGACTTCATATCTGGTAATGATTATAACCCTGCTTGGAAGAAGAATTATAAATCCTAATTTTTAGAAACACTATTATAGTCCTGCAGGTAAGTCTAGTAGTGACATGGGTATACCCTACAGGTACTCGATTTTGGCAT
This sequence comes from Avena eriantha, assembly GCA_910589775.1. Classification (NCBI taxonomy): domain Eukaryota; kingdom Viridiplantae; phylum Streptophyta; class Magnoliopsida; order Poales; family Poaceae; genus Avena; species Avena eriantha. Next base: position 527,168,247 of record OU342742.1, on the reverse strand, counting down.
ATACGGTCCAGATATGGCAGAATCCCACGGCGTTGCCAAGGCCCAATGAAGAATTCGGATGACCCACGGACTCTCTGATTGCTTGCGGGGCAAGAATAAGCTTAATATAGAAAGTTCAAAGGATAAACCCTAATCTGTAACCGACTCGACCTGCTACCCGAGACCTAGCCTATCTATATAAAAGCTAGGAGGGGGAGGCGAGGAGGACAAATCACAACCCTAGTTTCCATAACCATCGCTAGATTGCATCTGCGCACCCCTGTAACTTTCGACTCCCTCGATAATTCCAAGAGCAGACAAGTAGGAGTAGGGACCTTTACGAGGCCTGAACCTGGGTAAACCTTGCGTCCCTGTGTGCTTGTTTTCTAGCCGATTGATGCCTGCAGTGCTCCCTCCTTCTCCAAAACCCAAGTCCATAAAAATGGGCATTGACAAGTTAAACCCTCGTCAATTGGCGCCGTCTGTGGGAATTGGGAGTGCTGATGTCGCGACTTCTTCGGCCCTGTCAACCGCGATCTACAACTCTACAACAGCGGAGATTCGCCAGCTCTTCGGCGCTTTCGACTTCACCGTCCACACGCCGGCCACTCGCCCGGCTTTTGAGTAGGTGGGCGGTGGGATCAGCCTGGCGATCGGGAGCTTCCGCTTCCAAGTCGGTCAACTGGGCATGCTCCGCATGCTTGACGAGCCGACGACACCCGCGATTGCTCCAGCATCGTGGTTCCCGCCACCAATTGGCACCCTTAGTGAGCTCAACGCCCCGGCAACAACTGGGAGCACGGACAGCGACAACAGTCGCGAATCCGATCTGGGTGGCCTGGCCATAGAAGACGGAGCCTACGGCTCCAGATCTGAAAGTTGTGGGAGCAGCAGCTTCCCCAATCACTTAATGTGCGCCGTTATCAACGCGGGCGACACCAGCATCAATCGCGAAAACACCGGTACCAGCACTAGACCGACCAACGGCGGTATACCAGTCGCAAACAGTGGCCCCACCAACGGTGTCCCCACCAATAACGGGACATGAGGAGAACCGCGCCTCATGACGAATGAGAACATCGGCGAGCATATGCTGATCAAGCTCAACGACAACGAGTGGCCCCGCTGTCGAGAAGCTCTACGGTGCAATCCTCTACCCCCCAACACACCACATGACATGCTAATGGGCTACCATTGGCTGCTGAAGGAAGAATTCAAACGCCAGCAACAAGTAATCATGCAACTCGAGGCGTGTAGAAAGGCAGCGGACTAGTCGAGCCTTTGGCGAGCTCAGCTCTCCTCCCACAGAGGATCCTCCTCCAAAGGCAACGAGTACCTGGCCAACAAAAGACGATCTTGACTGGCCCACCTCACCGACCAGTAGCGCGTAGAAGCCACGAAAGTCCTTGACTTCAGTTCTATGAGGGTGGACATGCGGGGCAACGTGCTCCCGAAGACGCCGCAAGCTGCGGTGATAGCGGCCACCATGTACCTCCTCAACAACCAGCCACCAGCTGGAGGCCGCCCTCGACAAAGAGCCTATGCCAGAGCCAAAGAAAAGCATGGCTCTGGTTAAATACTACAACTCGTACTCCTCCAGCAACGACAACCACGATCTGTCACAGCAATGTCGCTCACGGCGGCATGACCACGACTACGACGCACGTGATGACATCACGCTGCGCAAGGTTGATAAGATGCGGGCAAGGCATGCTCGCTCGACTGACTTGGAAGAAGACGAGACAGATCTCTACGACGCTAGATGGTTCAGTAGAGCCATCAGGCAGAAGCGAATGCCTAAGGGGTTCAAACTCCCGTCGGAGAACCCAAAATTTGACGGCCTGCAGGACCCGAAAATCTGGCTGGAGGATCACATCTCCTCCGTTAGGCTACACGGCAGAAGCTCAAGCACAACAATGCAATGCCTGTAGCTACATCTGCAAGGAGACGCTCACGCATGGCTCAACAACCTCCTGTGCGGATCCATTCGTAGTTGGGAAGAGCTGGTCTACAGCTTTGTGCATAACTTCAAGGGCACTTACAAAAGGCCCGCGTCCATCGAAGAACTAAGAGGTTGCCACCAAAGGTCTGGCGAGTCGCTACGCTCGTACATCTAGAGGTGGTCCATCATCAAGAACTCCGCAGAAAACATCTCAGAGGACCGCACAATTGACGCGTTCAATGGCGGCGTTTGCCGTATAAAGCTCAGGGAGGAGTTGGGCCGCTCGAAGCCCAAAACAATCGACCACTTGATGGAGATCGCGAATCGGTGGGTGGACGGAGAAGATTCGGTGAAAAACCACACCTACTCCGATGATGATGACGACCTTGGGCGCAGACGCGACCACCAAGGAAAACATCGAATGCACGTCTACGAGGACCATGACGAAGTCAACATGGTCGCGGCTGGCTACACCGACAAACGCGACGATAATCGCAATAGCGGATATCGTAGTGGAGGATACCGCGACGCTGGGAAAACCAGTCAAGTGTGGCAACGCCGCATTCGCGAAGAGGCACCCACAACATCCATCCAGAATAAACTGTCTGGACCATGCAACATGCACTTCTACATCGACAAGCACGACGACAAGAAAAAATCTAGCCACCTTCTCAACGATTGCTGTGAGTTCCTCAAACTCCACGAGGGCCTGGCTCAGATGAATCGCGACGCGATCAACAGGGGCTACGGAGCTACCCCATGCACTGTGGCACATGGAGCTCCACCACCACCGCACGGGCCACCACCACCCGTGGCTGCGCCAGTCCAGCATCATGGAGGTGAGCCGTACTCGTGAGCCGTGGGCAACATGGGGATGATCCAAAAAGGATGCCCCTCCGATCGAATGCAGAAGGCAATCACTCGCCAAGTCAACTTGGTGATAAACTCTCCACCTTCCACCACTGATTACCTCAGTGCGAGCGAGTCATGCATCACCTTCGATAAACGTGACCACCCGCGCCAAGTTCCTCGTCCAGGCCATTGTCCCCTCGTACTCGAGGTGTAGATCGGGGGCTTCGATATGAGTCGCGTCTTCATGGACGGCGGGAGTGGCATCAACCTGAAGGAAAAATGCCCTAGAGGCAATCATAGAGATGATTGTATTTCATGTGTATCCATGAGTTTTATAATGTTCCTTGAATATCCATATACCAGGAAACTTGTATTGATTGGCAATTATGTGAATTGTTTGTGAACTCTTTACTTGTGTGGTTATCTAATAATTGTCCCTAGTCAGAGTTCATGTGAGGACACACGTGAATATTAGACTAGCACATTGATTGGTTGATGACTATGTTTCAGAAGTCATAGACATGGAGATGTCAAACCAATGATGTGGACACATGTTATGAACATGGGGTTGGACTGACCCAACTTGAGACTAGCAATAATACTTGCAGCTCTCTCTACACATCGTGTACGTTTTGTCCTTAGACCTGAGATTGTCGCATGTACTTGAGACGTGGATCGACCTACTTTGGGGCTATCAAACACTACTCTGTAACTGGGTAGTTATAAAGGCAGCTTTCGGGTTTGTCATGATACATGCTGCAAGGCATCGGTCAATCAAGATGGGATTTGCACCTCTCTACTTGAGAGAGATAACTCTGGGCCCCTCGAGTGATCGGATCTAGAAATGCATGGCCGTGCTACATATGGTTAAGAGTTAACCTAGTAAAGGGATTCCGAATCACAGTATCGAGAAAGAGAGGTCAGCTTGGAGCTAGACCAAATATCATGAGGCAAAGGGAAATACATGTACTCAACATTGTGATGGTTCGTCCGAATGATCTTTATATGTGTTTAGAAGTTGGCACGTCTTGCTAGAGTCCGCTACCAACTATTGACAGAGTAAGTGTACTCGTGTCATGTCTATACGTGCATGAACCTATAGGGTCACACACTTTAGGGGCTGGAAGCCTAATGAGGATTGGATCCGAATTAGACCAGGCTTAGGCTGCTAATGGGCTGCTAATGTAGAAGCCCACCAGGGATGCCTATATAAGAGAGAGTGAGGCGAGCTGAATAGGGTTGAGCATTCTACCCAGCCGCCACTCGTCTTACACCTATCTTGCACATGCGGACCTAGCAGTCTGTCGTGTGACCTTCCACTCCGGACGTGTGGATACCTCGGAGGTGCTGTAGCTGTAGCACTTGGAAGAGCCGCGCAAATGGGAGCTGCTCGTGGGACGAGGACAAGGAGGAGACGTGGAACATCTACACTGTCGCGACGTGCTTCATCAAGTTCCGCACTTGCGCGTCTAGCGGTAATCCCGTGATCTATGACAATAGCATTCCTGGTTGACGCGGTAGAAAATTTAGATTTTACGCTAGTGTAGCCTACCCGTTCCCCTTCAGTGGTATCAGAGCCGATGTTGTTCAGTCATAGGTTCAGGAATTTTGCATATGGTGATATGTAGATTGATATGAATGATGTGATCGTTTGTATGGCGGTGGTTCTGGATTGATCTATGATCTTACTTTCCGTGATCATGATTCTAAGGTCGTCGAACGACTTACCCCTACCTGTCGGTTTCCGCCTTCGGGGTAGACAGTGACACATAAATCCATTTGAATCACGCGAAGATCAATATGATTGATCGAATCGGGAACTGGATCTGAATCGACGTACCGTGATCAAAGGAGTTTGGTCGAATCAGAACATTAGTCGGTTTGTGGTAAATTTGATTTTCCGATCAAAATCCTTAAAGAAAATTGTATAGATACCGCGAGGGGTGCTGCCCCTTCGAACCCCGCAAGGGGAGACCCCCTATCGTATCACGTTAAGGTTCATAGGTGCTACGATTTCACATGATCCAGTAGAATGCGATTCTATGCACAACTTGTTTTTGCAGGATGTATGTGATCAGTATGGCCCAAAAATGTATGTGATGCATGTATGTATTTTTTTCATGACCTACGTGTCATGACTAGGGCAACACGGCTGGAGCCATATGTGTGGCCTGCGTGCCAACTTGTGATGATCCCATTACCATGTAATTTTGATTACTAGTTGTTAGGAGTAATAGCTTGTATTAGTTCTTGGAGAACTCATCACTTGGAGGATGGCTCGCATAGAGCATGAAGATGGAGATCATCATGGTGGACATGTTCTATGGCGATGGAGATCACCATGAGAAAAATGGGCCATACTGTATCACATCTATGTGAATGCTATTCTTATATGTTTTACTACTATGCATGCTTAGATGATAGAAGTAGAACGATCCCTCACAAATTTTAAGTTAAACCATGCCCTCCCAACCAAACCTTGCACCATCCTATGCCCTGTACAATCGTTGGTGGGTCTATGAAATTAGAGTGTCGCGGTTTTCCTTGGCTGGATGGGTTTGTATCGGATACCTACACGCATAAGGGTTGGTGAGCTTAACAAGGTCATCTTAGCAGTTAAGGACCTTGGGGCATAAAGGTTGGGCGCCTAGTTTTGACATAGACATGTCACCCAACAACAAGAGTCATATGTGATATGATTAGCAAAGGTTGCTTACCAATTTACCTTGTCATCTAGCAGTGATTCTAAAGCTCACTAGTCGACTTGTTAATTGTGGATCTTGAATCACTTAGTATCAATAGAGGGATGTTGATTTAAGTGGGAGTATATGCTATTAATTGTTTAATATGTTTTATTCTTTCATGGTTACATGGCTTAGTATTTTGCATATTTTTTTGTTGTAGATCAATGGCACCGAACAATTCATCACCTTTTGCTTTGCGTTCGATTATTGAACAGGATAAACTAAATGGAACAAACTATTCGGACTGGGTCCATAACCTGAGAATTGTTCTCAGGGCTGAGAAAAAGGAAACTGTTATGGATACCCCAATCCCGGATGAACCTGCTGATAATGCCCTTAAGAATGCCTACAAGAAAGCATGTGATGAATCTCTTGAGGTTAGTTGTCTTATGCTTGCATGCATGGAACCTGATCTTCAAAAGCAGTTTGAGGATGAGGAAGCGTACGATATGATCGTTGCGCTTAAGGACATGTTCCAGACTCTGGCTAGGACTGAGAGGTACAATGTCGCTAAGTCCTTTGTGGAATGCAAGCTGGCAGAGGGAGCAGCTGTAGGCCCCCATGTGATCAAAATGGTTGGTTACAGTCAGACTTTGGAAAAGCTTGGTTTTCCATTAGGCCAAGAGTTGGCCACTGATTTCATTTTGGCATCTCTTCCATCTAGCTATGGGCATTTTATTTCGAACTACCATATGCATGGGGTGGAGAGGGGCCTTAATGAATTGTGTGGGATGCTAAAAACAGCAGAATGTGACATTAAGAAGTGTGCAGGGCATAGCCATGTGATGGCTATGCAGAACAAGCCTAGCTTCAAGAAAAAGGGCACTTCTTGGAAGAACAAGAAGGGCAAGGCTAAGGATACGATCCCTAAGCCAAACCCTGCACCCAAGCAAAAGGCTGGACCTGCAGGAGACACTGAGTGTTTCTTTTGTCATGAATATGGCCACTGGAAAAGAAACTGCAGCAAGTACCAGGCTTCTTTGAAGAAGGGTGGAAGTAAGAGTACTTCCCACTCAGGTACGCTTGTTGTAAATGTTGTGGACATTTTTCTCGTAGATTCTTATGTTAACTCTTGGGTATTTGATACCGGATCGGTTGCTCATATTTGCAATACGATGCAGGGGCTAATAAGAACTAGAGAAGTGCAGAAAGGCGAAGTGGATTTTCGCGTCGGAAATAAAGCAAGGGTTGCTGCATTGTTCGTCGGCATCATGCAATTTCACCTTTCGTCAGGATTTATTATGGAGTTAAATAATTGTTATTACATTTCTAGTATGGGTCGAAACATTTTATCACCTTCATGTTTGATGAGGGATGGTTATTCATTCACGAGTACAAACAATGGTTGTGTGATCTCTAAGAATGCTATGTTTGTGGCTGATGCTCCCATTGTGAATGGGTTATTTATTTTAAATCTTGATAATGCATGTGTTTAGAATGTTAGTGCTAAAAGGCTTTGGCCAAATGATTTGAGTCCTACCTATTTATGGCATTGTCGTTTGGGGCATATAAGTGAAAAACGCATGAAGAAGCTCCATGGTGATGGTCTTCTAACTTCGTTTGATTTTGAATCATACGAGACATGTCAAGCTTGTTTACTTGGAAAGATGACCAAGACGCCTTTTACGGGGTTTCCCAAGAGAGGGACAGACTTGTTGGAACTCATACATACTGATGTATGTGGACCAGTGAGCACGACAGCCAGAGGAGGATATCACTACTTGATTACTTTCACTGATGATTTCAGTAGATATGGCTATGTCTACTTGAGGAAGCATAAGTCTGAAACTTTTGAAAAGTTCGAGTTTCAGAATGAGGTAGAGAATCAATGTGGCAAGAAAATAAAGGCCTTGCGATCTGATCGTGGAGGTGAATATTTGAGTCACGAGTGTAGAAATCATCTTAAGAGTTATGGAATTGTTCCACAGCTCACGCCGCCTGGAACGCCTCAAAGAAACGGGGTCTCTGAACGGCGTAATCGAACTTTGTTGGACATGGTTCGATCGATGATGAGCCAGTCGGATTTACCATTATCATTTTGGGGTTACACGCTAGAAACAACAGCTTTCACACTAAACAGGGTACCGTCTAAATCCGTAGTTAAGACACCATATGAGATGTGGACTAGAAAGAATCCCAGTTTGTCTTTTCTAATGATTTGGGGTTGTGATGCATTTGTCAAGCGACTTCAGTTGGACAAGCTAACACCCAAATCGGATAAGTGCATTTTTGTGGGATACCCAAGGGAAACCTTAGGGTATTACTTCTACAACCGAGAAGAGGGCAAAGTGTTTGCCGCTCGTAGCGGTGTTTTCCTAGAGAAAGAGCTTCTCACAAAGGGAACGAGTGGAAGGTCGGTGCGACTTGAAGAAGTTCAAGATGAGCCAGTCGGGGATGCTTCTACGAGTGATGCTATTGTAGCAGAACAAGTAGAGGAACCCGTGGCAATAGAAGCACCACAGCCACGAAGGTCGGCGAGGTTCCACGAAGCGCGAGAGTTATTATTGTTAGACAATGATGTGCCTGCGACCTATGCAGAAGCGATGGTGGGCCCAGACTCTGAGAAATGACTGATTGCCATGAGATCCGAGATAGAGTCCATGGGAGTCAATCAAGTTTGGAACTTGGTTGACCTGCCTGATGGTTTTAAAGCCATCGAGTGCAAGTGGATCTATAAGAAGAAGATTGATATGGATGGAAATGTTCACATCCATAAAGCTCGACTTGTTGCAAAAGGTTTTCGACAAGTTCAAGGAGTTGACTACGACAAGACTTTCTTGCCCGTAGCGATGCTTAAATCTATACGGATCATTCTAGCCATTGCTGCATATTTCGATTATGAGATATGGCAGATGGACGTCAAGATGGCTTTCTTAAATGGAATCCTTACTGAGGATGTGTATATGATGCAGCCCGAAGGTTTTGTCGATCCAAACAATGCTGGAAAGGTATGCAAACTTCAAAAGTCTATTTATGGGCTGAAGCAAGCATCTCAGAGTTGGAACATTCGATTTGATGAAGTTGTAAAGGAGTTTGGCTTCACCAAAAACGAACAAGAACCTTGTGTGTATAAGAAAGAAAATGGGAAATCACTTGTGTTTCTAATCTTATATGTGGATGACATATTACTGATTGGAAATGACATTCCTATGCTCGAGTCTGTTAAGACCTCATTGAAAAATAGTTTTTCTATGAAGGACTTGGGAGAAGCGGCATATATTCTGGGTATCAAGATATATAGAGATAGATCAAGGAGGCTAATTGGATTAAGCTAGAGTACGTACATTGACAAAGTGTTGAAACAGTTCAGCATGGAAGAGGCTAAGAAGGGGTTCTTGCCCATGTCTCACGACATTAAACTTAGCAAGACTCAGTGTCCTTCGACCACTAATGAGCGAGAGTGCATGAGTAGAGTTCCATATGCTTCGGCTATTGGATCCATCATGTATGCGATGACATGTACTCACCCAGATGTTTCCTATGCTCTAAGTGTTACGAGCAGATACCAGGCTGATCTAGGTGAGAGTCACTGGACAACGGTAAAGAATATCCTTAAGTACTTAAGAAGGACTAAGGATATGTTCCTAGTTTATGGAGGTGAGGTTGAACTCAGTGTAAAGGGTTACACAGATGCGAGTTACCTTAACGACTCAGATGACTCGAAATCGCAATCAGGTTATGTGTTTGTCATGAATGGTGGTGCTGTGAGCTGGAAAAGTTCCAAGCAAGATACAGTGGCCTCCTCTTCAACAGAAGTTGAATATATTGTTGCCTCGGAGGCTACAAAGGAAGCTGTTTGGATTAGGAATTTCCTGATCGCTCTTCGTGTGCTTCAGAGCTCGTCCAATCCCTTGGACGTTTATTGTGACAACAATGGTGCTATTGCACAAGCCAAGGAACCTAGACAGCACCAGAAGAACAAACATATTCGCATGCGTTACCATCTGATTCGTGAGTTCATTGATGATGGTAGTGTCATGTTACGCAAAATACATACGGACTCAAATGTTGTTGATCCCTTGACTAAGCCACTCCCACAGCCTGCGCATGAAGCGCACACAAGAGAAATAGGTATTAGATATTATCTAGATTAACTCTAGTGCAAGTGGGAGACTAAAGGAAATATGCCCTAGAGGCAATCATAAAGATGATTGTATTTCATGTGTATCCATGAGTTTTATAATGTTCCTTGAATATCCATATACCAGGAAACTTGTATTGATTGGCAATTATGTGAATTGTTTGTGAAACTCTTTACTTGTATGGTTATCTAATAATTGTCCCTAGTCAGAGTTCATGTGAGGACACACGTGAATATTAGACTAGCACATTGATTGGTTGATGACTATGTTTCACAAGTCATAGATATGGAGATGTCAAACCAATGATGTGGACACATGTTATGAACATGGGGTTGGACTGACCCAACTTGAGACTAGCAATAATACTTGCAGCTCTCTCTACACATCGTGTACGTTTTGTCCTTAGACCTGAGATTGTCGCATGTACTTGAAATGTGGATCGACCTACTTTGGGGCTATCAAACACTACTCCGTAACTGGGTAGTTATAAAGGCAGCTTTCGGGTTTGTCATGATACATGCTGCAAGGCATCGGTCAATCAAGATGGGATTTGCACCTCTCTACTTGAGAGAGATATCTCTGGGCCCCTCGAGTGATCGGATCTAGAAATGCATGGCCGTGCTACATATGGTTAAGAGTTAACCTAGTAAAGGGATTCCGAATCACAGTATCGAGAAAGAGAGGTCAGCTTGGAGCTATACCAAATATTGTGAGGCAAAGGGAAAGACATGTACTCAACCTTGTGATGGTTCGTCCGAATGATCTTTATATGCGTTTAGGAGTTGGCACGTCTTGCTAGAGGCTGCTACCAACTATTGATAGAGTAAGTGTACTCGTGTCATGTCTATACGTGTATGAACATATAGGGTCACACACTTTAGGGGCTGGAAGCCTAATGAGGATTAGATCCGAATTAGACCAGGCTTAGGCTGCTAATGGGCTGCTAATGTAGAAGCCCACTAGGGATGCCTATATAAGAGAGAGTGAGGCGAGCTGAATAGGGTTGAGCATTCCACCCAGCCGCCACTCCTCTTACGCCTGTCTTGCACGTGCGGACCTAGCAGTCTGCCGTGTGACCTTCCACTCCGGACGTGTGGATACCTCGGAGGTGCTGCAGCTATAGCACTTGGACGAGCCGCGCAAAGGGGACCTGCTCGTGGGACAAGGACAAGGAGGAGACGTGTAACATCTACACTGCCGCGACGTGCTTCATCAAGTTCCACAACTGCGCGTCTAGCGGTAATCCCGTGATCTATGACAATAGCATTCCTGGTTGACGCGGTAGAAAATTTTGATTTTACGCTAGTGTAGCCTACCCATTCCACTTCACAACCTCATATTCGCAAGTACTTTGTGCGCGATGAGTATCCCTCTGACTTGTCTAGAAGTTTCAGACACGACATTTCGTGACATCGTCCTAGGGAAGGGCGTATACCCCCTGGGCAAAATCAACCTCGACGTCATCTTCGGCACGCCGCAAAACTTTTGGTGAGAGCGCATCGACTGGCCCTCGCAATACCACTGCATCCTCGGACATGTCACGTTCGCGAGGTTCATGGCAGTGCCTCACTACGCCTACCTGCAGATTAAAATGCCAGGTCCAAACAGCGTCATCACAATCAATGGAAGCTTCGAGAGGTCTGATAGCTGTGACAGGGAATTCAACAGAATATCCCAGTCCTTCGGCATGCAGGAGGAGCTCGCAAGATTGAAGGAGTTGACAGACAATAGTCTGCCTCCCTTGAGAAGGCCAAGTTCACCCGACCTGTCCTTCGACTCGTCGGTGCACACAAAGAAAGTCCAGGTCCACCCAACGGACCCGACCAAGACGGCCCTCATCGCCAACAAATTGAGTTCCGCATAGGAACTCGCGCTCGTCGAATTCCTCCGTGAGCACTAGGAAATCTTCGCCTGGTGTCCAGCGGACATGCCAGGGGTTCCCAGGGAATTCGCCGAGCACTCACTCAACGTGAATCCAGACGCAAGGCCAGTCAAGCAGACAATAGGGCGACTGTCTGAACTAAGAGCAAAAGCAGTCGGTATGGAAATCAACGGACTCCTCGATGCAAATTTCATACCCGAGATCAAGGAAAGCACCTGGCTCGCTAACACAGTGCTTGTGTGTAAAAAAGACACAGACATCCTGTGGATGTGCGTGGACTTCACCTCCTTGAATAAGCACTGCCCAAAGGATCACTTCCCGTTGCCACGGATCGATCAAATCATTGACTCCACCGCGAGATGTGAGCGCCTATGTTTCCTCAATGCCTACTCAGGCTACAATCAGATTCGAATGAAGGAGGAAGACCAGGAGAAAATGGCATTTACAACGCCCTTTGGTGTGTTCTACTACAACACGATGCCTTTCGGGATAAAAAACGCAGGAGCCGCCTACCAGCGGTGCATGCAAGCTTGCCTCAAGAACCAACTTGGTCGCAACATCCAAGTCTACATTGACAACATCGTCATCAAAACCAAGGAGGAAGCCACGTTAATCGACGATCTCCACGAGACCTTCGCTAACCTCGACCGCTACCGGATCAAGCTCAATTATGGGCAATTACTCGGGTATCTCATCTTTGCGAGGGGATCGAGGCAAACCCAAAGAAAATAAAGGCCATACTGGCCATGGAGAAGCCGAAGAACATAAAAGGCATCCAGCAGCTAGCTGGGCGAATCACGGTGCTTAGTCGATTCATCAGTCGAATGGGCGAAAAGGCACTACCCTTCTACCAACTCCTCCACAAAGCTGACAAGTTCGAGTGGACAAACGAGGCCCAAGAAGCATTCGAAGACCTCAAGCGCCTACTATCCACGTCGCCAGTACTGGTGACGCCTCGCGAAAAGGAATCACTGGTGCTCTACATCTCCGCCACCAACCAGGTGGTCAGCACGCTGCCCGTGGTGGAACGAGCCAAAGAAAATAAGGTCCATGGGGTCCAGGGCCCAGTATACTACCTCAGCGAGGTGCTCACGCCAACAAAGCAGCGGTACCCGCACTACCAGAAGCCGGCATATGGCATTTTCATGATAGTCAGGCGACTGCACCACTACTTCCAGGAGCACCCAATCGTGGTGGTAAACGATGCCCTGCTGGAGCACATACTCAATAATCCTGACGCCATCGGACGGGTCGCGCTCTAGGGAATCGAACTGTCTCGACGAGACATCACATATGAGAAGCGCGACGCGATCAAGTCGCAAGTTCTCCCGGACTTCCTCGTGCACTGGATGGAGAACCAGCTACCCGACAAGCCAGATATGTCCTATATTTGGATAATGCACTTCGATAGGTCCAAGCGAAAGGACGGAGCTGGCGCAGGTGTCATACTGACATCACCCTAGGGAGACAAGATGAAATATATTATGTGAATGCAGTTCACTGCCTCCAATAACAAAGCCGAGTATGAAGCCTTAATCCATGGAATGCGGATGGCGAAGGCCTGTGGTGCCAAGAGGTTCATTATCTATGGCGACTCCAAGCTGGTGGTCAACCAAATGATGCACGAGTGCGACGCACTGAGCGACAACATGATCGCCTATCACGACCTCTACGACACACTCCAAGGAGACTTCGACGGCTGCGACACGTAAGCCGCGAAAGCAACGAAGAGGCGGATCTACTCGCCAACATCGGCTCCACCTGCGCCCCCATACCACCTAGGGTATTCCTCGAGCGCATCTGTGAGCGCTCCATCAAGCCCAAATCTCCAGAGAAGAAAGCAAGCACGTCAACGGACTCGGGGGATACGCCACCCAACGAGCCAATGGCACTCGACGACATGGAGCTCGATACAGGACTCGAAGGCCCAATGGAGGTCATGATGATCGAGCCATCTTGGACGCAACCTTACATCACATATCTACTCAGCAAGAGGCTGCCAGATGACCCGACTGATGTGCGACACATCGCACGATGATCCAAGGCATTCGCCCTCATCAACAGCAAACTGTACAAGTGCATCATCACATGGGTACTTCAATGGTGCGTCTCCAATAGGGACGGAAGGGCCGTCCTCCTCGACATACATGAAGGCACTTATGGACACCATGCTGGCAGTCGCGCCCTCGTCGCCAAAGCTCTACGAGCTGGATTCTGCAGGCCCATGACCATGCGCGATGCCAAGGACATCGTCTAGTGCTGCAACGCTTGCCAGCGATTCGCGGACAAACCACACGCACCTGGCGCGGAACTCAGGCCAATACCATTGGCTTGGCCATTCGCACAATGGGGACTCAACATGGTCGGCAAGCTCCCAAAGTCCTCGCGAGGAGGTTATGTCTACCTCTTAGTCGTAGTCGATAAATTCACCAAGTGGATCGAGGCCATGCCAGTGACGAATCAACCAGGAGCCAGCACTGTCAAGTTCTTCGAGTCCATCATCTACCATTTTGGGGTGCCACATAGCATCATCACGGACAACGGGATGAACTTCACCTCCAAGGAGTTCCAGGAATTCTGTGAAAACCTGGGAATCAATGTCAGCTACGCCTTAGTGGCTCACCCTCAGACCAACGGTCAAGTCGAAAAGGCCAACGGCCTTGTCTGTGGCAGAATCAAGAAACGACTCCTTCGGCCACTCGAACAAGCCACTGGGTGCTGGCCAGACGAGCTGCATTCCGTACTTTGGAGCTAATGCACAACTCCAAACAGCACCACGGGCTACACTCCGTTCTTCATGGTGCACGGTGCTGAGGCGGTGCTACCCGCAGAAGTGCGCTAGAAAGCTCCGCGAGTGGTTGCTTACAACGAGCAGGAGTCAACTCTTGCACTCGAAGACTCCGTCGACCTCCTTGACGAGGCGTGGGAAATCATAGTGGAGAGATCAACGATCTATCAGCAGAACCTCCGCAACTACCATAGTAGAAGGATACACCCCAGATCCTTCGTTGAAGGAGATCTAGTCCTGTGATTGAAGCAGCGAGGGCACCTCAAACTCGAGTCCCCTTGGGAAGGACCTTATGTGATTACTAAAGTAATCCTAGGTGGTGCCTATCGCCTCAAAGACCTAGCAAGCGGAGTCGCATACTCCAACCCCTGGAACGTCACGCAACTGCGTCGTTTCTACCCCTACTCGTTTTTACATTACAAATAAGGCTATTCAGCCAGGCTACTTAACCACACATTGTACCTCGTACTATTCTGCGAATAAATAAAGCTAAGTGCCCCAAAACTCTATGTTTTTCCTTATTTCATCACTCGGGGGCTGCGCCACCCTTGCAATTTCATCACTCGGGGGCTGCGCCACCCTTTACACTTCCGTTCTATGAACAAATCACAGTATCCTGAGTAGCTGACACAATACCAATCGAACCCTTGATAAACACCAACCCAGTTGCAACGCACCTGACAGGTTGGCAAGGTGCTGAGATAAACACACGTCAGGCTAGCGAAAAGGAACTACAGAGTACAATACACTCAAAAAATATACAAGCTAGCAAGCTCTTCACACATCAATGGGTACTAAATACACCCAACACAATCATATGAACTTTACAACACTCATACATCTATGTGCATGATACAAACTACGCTACTGCTGTAGAAGATGAACATTCATCTGCTCTTCAAAGAAGTTGACGATGTCCTCCGCTAGCCAATCAACCGCCTGGTAGTTTGAGACCATGTTCCAAGTCATCCCTTCTGGCGGCGGTGGCGGCCCAGCAGCAACGGACGCTATGTCCACATCCAGCCGATGCAGTCGAACCAGCGACAGGGCAGCCTTCGCACATGCGACCAGTTCTACCGCACGCACTCACGTACCGCACTGGCTTGAAGGGATGACATCCAGCGGAAACATCGTCTGATAAATGTGCCTAAGACACAACTGCGCCTTCTTCAAGCACTGGAGCACTCGAGAAGAACGATCCTGCAGGGTCGCCAACGCGACTGCACATTCGTGGTCCACCCAAAAATACGCACTAGCCTGCAGCTGCTCCTGGGTCAGGTTATTCATTCGAATGGCCAACCGGTCCTTCTCATCCTATGGATGACGAGCGCTAACAACTACACCAAGCAAGCAGCAAAGTGTGAGGACAAGGCATTGCCGTGACTGACTAAAAAAAAGATAAGAGGGCAGAAAGGTAACATTTAAACTGCTTATTCAATTGCGCCACTTCCTCCAAGAGATACTTCTCGTGGGCGGTGGCCTTCTCAGCTTTCGACTTCCACACATCCGCATTACCGCGGATGATGGGCAACTCACGCTCCAACTGCTTAATGTGGTCGCGCAGTCATGACAGCAACGACAATTCCTCCACCTTTGAAAGCGGCTGCGCTGTGGTTTCATCGGTGGGAGGAGAACCATGAGGATCACTCGAAGGACCCTAGGTCCAATCAAGCAAGAGGAAAATGAGACTAATCATACATCAATAAAAAGAGGACCAAGTTCAAATTTGATAAAACAGTCAAGGGGCACCCCCCACAAAAGGTGGACCAACAAAAGAAGCTAGACCTATTACAAAGGATAACTACGGAGCAATCTGCTTCTTCGACTTCGGGGGCTTCATCGCATCCCTGGCAGTCTCCGACGCCAGGAACTTGCCGGTGGTAGCCCTAGATGCCACGGTCTTCGCCGCCTTCGATCGTTGCCGCTCCTCAGAGTATTTGGCGACTGTCTCGATAAGCCGAGGACCATATTTACCGTAGCTACTAGCGAAAGAGCAAACACTACCTGCTGGCCTCTAGCGTCGATAGGCATCACCTTGGAGATTGATGACCCACAAGTATAGGGGGTGTATCGTAGTATTTTCAAGGGAAGTGAAACCCAATTTATTGATTCGACACAAGGGGAGCCAAAGAATATTTATAAGCCTTAACAACTGAGTTGTCAATTCAGCTGCACCTGGAAACAATCTTGCTCACAGCAGTTTATCAGTAGCAACAGTTTTGTAGTAGGAATAGTAAAGTAACAGCAGTAGTAAAGTAAAGACAACAGTAACAATAGCAGTAAATAGTAGGATTCGAGTGCGGTAGGCATAGGGATGGATGGACGGGCGTTGCATGGACAAGACAATTCACATAGCAATCAAAACATAGGGCAATTGCAGATAAATAAGATATAGCATCCAAGTACTAGATAATCCTAGGCATGTGTTCCATATATAGTCATACGTGCTCACAATGAGAACTTGCACAACATCTTTTGTCTTGCCAGCCCGTTTGCAGCGGGGCCTCAAGGGAACTACTGGCAATTAAGGTGCTCCTTTTAATAGAGCACCGGAGCAAAGCATTAACACTCTGTGAACACATGTGATCCTCACATCAAAGCCATTCCCTCCGGTTATCCCGATTTCTGTCACTTCGGGGCCATTGGTTCCGGACAACAACGTGTGTATACAAATTGTAGATAAGACCATAAACAATACTATCATAATAAATCAATAACATGTTCAGATCTGAAATCATGGCACTCGGGCCCTAGTGACAAGCATTAAGCATAACAAGTCGCAACAAAGTCAAGCACTAATAAAAGATACTAGGCACCATGCCCTAACAATCTGATGCCATTACATGAACAATCTCATCCAATCCCTACCATCCCCATAGCCTACAACGGGGGATTACTCACTCATAGATGGGGGAAACATGGATGGTCGATGGAGAAGTGATGGTGATGATGATGGCGATGATCTCCTCCATTCCTCGTCCTGGCAGGGTGCCAGAACAGAGTTTCTGGTGCTGTTTCATGGAATCTGGTGGTGGCAGCGGAGAGGAACTCCTTCTGGAAAAACGTCGAACCCCCCTGAGTTTTTAGGTCAGAAGGCATCTTATAGGCGAAGAGGGAGACCGAGGGGGTGTCAGAGGGGCCCACACCATGCCCTGGCATGTCCTGGGGGTACCCGCGCTTGGGGGGGGGGACGGATGTGGCCAGGCCCTGGCCCTCCTCCGTCTCGTATTTTGGCTCCGTGAGTCTTATGGTAAAATAGGAACTTTGGCTTTTGTCCCATGCAATCCCGAGAATATTCATTTTCTGACTTTCCTGGAACCAAAAATAGCAGAAAACAGGCAGCTGGCACTGTGGCTCTTGTTAATAGGTTAGTCCAAGAAATCATATGAAAAGTACTCCAAAGTGTGGACAAAACATAAGAAAGTAGATAAAACCAAGCATGGAACATCAAAAATTATAGATACATTTGCAATGTATCAGAGATCGCGACGAGATCCAATTCCACACCATGGGCTTGCGCCATTGCGAGTGCCATGGTGGCGCCGACGGACCATTGGGAGTTTTTGAAGTCCATAGGAATATCTATAGTAAAGGATTCCACCAGGTCGTCAAGATTGTCGATTAGACCGGCCTTGGAGTCAGGTCCTCCCGAAGGGGACTCAACACACCCTTCGCCTTCAGGCAGAGGAGGGAAGTTGGAGGGCACTTTCTAGTCCTGCATTTAGAAGAAACATCAGCACATATTAAGCACTGGCAACCAATCGAACAAATACAAGACTACTTCGTAGAAAACTCTACCTCAGGCGGAGGGTTGTTGGCATCGAAAGGGGGCACGACTGATTCGCCTGGGAGATCCTCCTTGGCGGTGTACTTGGTCACCAGTCGCAACCTCCTATCTACTTCACCCGCAGAAATTCCCTCCGCAGATATGCGAGTGACATCGACAGCACCGACCCAGCGGTACATCGGATGGACCCTCGCCTACAGAGGCTGGATATGGTGGCGCAACCACATGCGAATGAGAGCGGTGCCACCCTCTTCTTTTCCTATGCGGCCTTCGAGGTTGCAGACATGCTGATACAACATCTTCATTTCCTTGGACTCGCTATACATCATGACGTTCTTCCAAGAACGCTTCCTCTTGCAAGTCACCATGTGATCGAAGGGCGCGAGTCCGAAGTGATCTCCGTCGGCCTTCTGGTTGTGGATGTAGAACCACTTGTCTCTCCACCCTTGGACAGACGTAGTGAGATTGATATCAAAGTAGGTGGAGGAAGAGTCGACGTGGATCCCGCAACCTCCTACATCATAGACTACCGAACCCGACCCTGACTAACGCTTGAGCTTAAAAAGCTTCTTGAAGAGACCAAAGTGTGGCTCGATTCCGAGCCACCACTCGCACAAGGTGATGAAGCACGCAATGTGGAGAATCGAATTTGGGGACAGCTGGTGTAGCTGGAGCCCATGGAAAGAAAGAAGACCCATGACAAAGGGATGCAGGGGAAGAGAGAGACCATGGATGATGAACGCAAGGAACATCACCTGGAAACCAGCAGGAGGAATGGGAATACCTCCTCGCCAGGAACGCGGGAGTCGCCTTCCGCGGAAAAAAGTGCTCCATCTTGACGGAGATTGAAAAGCTCCACGGGCTTGATGGTGGATAGGTGCCATGACCCATTGGTGACGCGAGTCCCCGCGCCCTTCTTCTTCCCAGCGCCGGTGGTGCTGGTGCCCATGGTGGTGGCGCCTCCCTTCTTCTTGGTAGCAGCAATGGTGGCCGCAGATCCAGCGGCAGAACCTCCTTTCTTCTTGCCCATCTTTCGATGGTGATGCGAGCGGAGGAAGTAACTGGGGAAAACACGAATATGATCCAGTGCCATGAAGAGGAAGTGCACAAAGAAGCAGAAAGAGCAACAATGGCGAAGGAGGCACGAGCAAGAAGAGAGATGGGAAAAATTACCGTAGTTGTGCTGCTACTTAACCTCCTCACGGATGTCATCCAACGGCCAGCAGAAACCCTATTGAACATGTGGCGCACATCGCCATCGATGCGTGGAAAAGGTGAATCACGAACCGTCCCCCACTACTCCCATTACGCACGGAAATCGAGGATACACAGTTAAAATAGAAGATTACGCATGCCCAGTCAAATCGAAGTCAGAAAGTGGGACCCATCGCTCGTCACGTCCCATCAAAGCTGCTCACGCGGGCAACTGAATTCATCACGTCGTCAGCACTGACGTTATAGTTTCCAGCAGAAGAACATTTTGACTACTTTAGTCCTTGCTTGAGTCTTCGACTCGACCATGCACTCGGGGGCTACTCCTAACAGGAGCGCTGGCCGCGCACCCGAGAGAATTTTTATGCAGGTGTATAAGCTTCACAAAAACCCATCACTCAAATCAACAATTCGATTGTGAACTATGGGTTACTCCCATAGGGAGCGCTGGAAGTACATTTGACTGAAACAAGCAACAAAAGACGAGAGAAGTCGCAACTATTTTTTAGTCCCCACTCGAGTCTACGACTCGAATAGGCACTCGGGGCCTACTCCCATAGGGAGCGCTGGTCGCGCACCCTATGATTATTTTCCTTGTACATCGTATTGTGTGTCGATAACATCCACACTCGAAAGCCATGGTGACTCCGCCACATGTTTTCCCTACAAAGAGATTACGTCTCCTAGGGTACCTGAATCATCTTCGCAATGACAAAAATTCGGATGCCACGCTTGCAGCATGAAGATAAGACCTGAATAAGGCCTGGCAACGCATCTGCTGTGTACTCGAAAGACTTCATAAAGTCTCTAGTCGAATCTGCGATTCCATTGGACACTCGGGGGCTACTGACATGGGTATACCCTACAGGTAATCGAGTTTGGCATATATGGTCTAGATACGGAAAAATCCCACAGCATTGCCAAGGCCCAATGAAGAATTCGGGTGACCCATGGACTCTCCGATTGCTTGCGGGGCAAGAAGAAGCTTAAGATAGAAAGTTCAAAGGACGAACCCTAATCTGTAACCGACTCGACCTGCTACCCGATACCTAGCCTATCTATATGAAGGCTAGGAGGGGGCGACGAGGAGGACAATCACAACCCTAGTTTCCACAACCATCGCTAGATTGCATTTGCGCATCCCTATAACTTTCGACTCCCTCGATATAATTCCAAGAGCAGACAAGCAGGTGTAGGGACCTTTACAAGACCTGAACCTAGGTAAACCTTGCATCCATGTGTGCTTGTTTGCTAGCCGATTGATGCCTCCAGCTCTCCCTCCTTCTCCAACACCCAAGTCCATAACAATGGGCATTGACGAGTTAAACCCTCGTCAAGTAGTATGGGAACTAGTAATGGTTGTCTCCAAGTAACACTTAAGTCTTTTATAGACTCACAAAATGAACAACACAATATTCTTGTTAAAATAACAGAGAACCATAATGTTATGCTTGGTAAATTGTCTAACCAAGCCATTAGTTTGAGAAATGATTTGCAGGTCCTCCAAGAAAGAACGAGGTTCATTGAGGCACAGCTAGGTAAGATAACCGAGAGTAAACTCTCATTCTAGATAAATTTGCAAGTAAAGCTGAGCCCAATCCTGTTGAAGAACTCAAAATGATGAGGATCCAAAGGGAGGAGCCTGAAGAGCTTGATTATAGCAATGCCCCTTCACCAAGCTACACCATCGAAGACCTCGTAAAGAAGATCAGCGTCAAAATTCTGGTGAGTGAAGGTAACGATGAAGCCATGTATGAACACTTTGTTTATCAAGTAGCGATTATGGTACGTGAGCTTGAAGAGGAATACAAGAAAATTGCTGAAAAGTTACCTGTTAAACTAGATAATATATTTGAGCCCACAATTAAAATTAAGATTGGGACTAATGAGATAGCTGCACTTTGTGATCTAGGTGCAAGCGTCTCAACAATCCCAAAGAGTCTTTTTAACAAGCTAAACCTTGGCTCTTTCTAAATCACTGAACTAAAACAACACCTTGCAGATTCCACTTATAAACAAGTTGTAGGTATTAAGAAGAACACTTTAGTTTACATTAAAGGTTGTCCTGCTCTAATTGACTTTGTTATTGTTGACATGCCTGAAGATACTATTGCTCCTATCATACTAGGCCGTCCTTTCTTGAGAACTATAAAGGATTTAATTAACCTCCATGAAGGGAACGTGAAGCTACAATTTTCTTCACGAGATCCTTTTGTTATCCATTTCCCTAGGAAAAAGAAAGCTAAACATGAAGAGAAGGAGTCCATCACCTTGAAGGCCAACTACTTTGGAGTGGGTGTTCCACTCATCTGGCCCAAGTGAGTAACATCAAGGTTAAGCTATTGACCGTAAAAGAGCACTCCATGGGAGGCAACCCATGTTAAATAAAGGTTTGAGTTAAGTTTTTAGTCTAAGTTCATGTTTAATAAAGAGTGCTAGAAAACTCCATATGAGGAGAAGAAGTTTGGTAGTACTTAAAATTCTGCTATATACATGTTGTTGTTCGTCGATAATTTTAACTGTGTAATAACCCAATTTGTAATATATGTAATTAGTACTTAAGAGCATAAGCATGCATGAATCTTTTGCATTCTAGTTGTGTTTTGGAGATAAAAGGGGATAAAAACCCTAATCCCTAAAATTGCTTTTCTTCTCAACTCTATCTCTTTTGAAATGGTTTTGTATTTCGGAAATCACCAAAAGATGTGGATGCCAAATAGTATAAAGGGGTCCCTACATTATTTTGGATATTTGCAAACCTTCTGGTATTTTGAAAATGTTCAAAACAGAAAAGATTTTGAAATACAAAAGTGAAAAGGAATTAAGAAAAAAAGGAAAAAGATTTGCTAAAAAAATGCAGCTGAGCTTCCCAGGCCGCAGCCCAGCAGCCAGCCTGCCTCTCCTCCTCTTCCCGCGGCCCACCTAGGGCCCAACTGTGGCCCATACCGCTTCGGCCATCTCTCTCCCTCTCGTCTTCATCGACGATGACGCAGAGCAGCTACGTGGCATCGCCGTTGTCGTCCGCCATGCTAGGATGCCCGCCCGCGCTGCGATTCGTGTTACCGACGCCGCTGGTGTCTATAAGACCCCTATCCGCTGCTAGGACGGACCCTAACCTCCCCTTCCTCTCCATTTCTCCCCTCCGCTGAACCCTAGCTCGCTGAAGCCTCGGGTCGCCGTCGTTCTCCACCTCCCCAGCTCTGTCTGAGGCCACCGCTGGCTCCGCCGTGGTCGACTGGTTCGCCCTAGCCACCTTACGTCTAGGTGCGCGCCTCCAACCACCGGAATCGACAGCAACCACCGCCGCTAGACGCCGCTGTTCGCCGTCAAGCCCTACACGCTCCTGGTGAGCCTCTCGTCCGTGTAGTGCTCTACGTTTTGCCGCTAGCCCGCCGTAGCATCACTGTCGTGTAGCCGAGCCCACCGCCGCAGTAACTCGTCGGAGAAGGAGCTCCGGCGATCATAAAGGGCGGCGCCACCTCTATGTGGGTCGCCTCGCCAAGGCCTTTCCAACAAGCCTAGCAGCGCTGGCTGGGGTGCGCCAGATCGCCGCCGGCGACCACCATCTGATGGCTCCACCGTGGCTGACGTGGCCCTGACATGGCCACATCGTGGCTGTGATGTGGCCCCTGGCCCACGGGTCAGCCACTATAGGTAGGAAATGCCCCCACCCTGTGTTGACATCATAATGACACAGTAAAGCTTTTATTATTTTAGAAATGATTTAATAAGACAGAAATTGTTATAATTTATAAAATTCATAACTAATTCATATTTAATCAGAAAAATATGAATACTATATCAAAATGTTCAGAAAAATGAGATCTACAATTTAAAAATACAATCATGCATTTTTGATCAACCTAAACCCTAGATAGTTAGAGGAACATTGAAACCCCCTAATTTCATATGGGATCGATGGAATGTCAAGCCCTCGGCACTCCGAACCCATTTAAATTGATGGTAATCCTTGGGTTGCCATGATAACTTTAATCTACCATATTCTTCATGTGCTTGCACATTGCATGGTTCGAGATATTGATTGTTGCCTTTCTTTCTAATATTGCTTTTTCGTGATAGGATCTGAGCACGAGATCGAAGTCAACGATACCAAAGATCCTTATCTGTTTACTGAAGGACAAGGCAAGCGTAGCCTCTCATTCTGAACCTATGTTTTACAAAGTATCTACTCTCTCGCTATGCTGCATACGATTCCAATGTGGTCTTTTGTCAGTAGCTAGAGTTACCTATCTGCTGTGTAGTTTCCCTGTTGTAGCCTTATACACCTGATCCACTTCTCCTAGAATACCTAGGTCTGGCATGTGAGCGTTGCTAGAGCTTCTTCGATGCTCAACCTTATCCATGCTTAGTAATTACGCCTGATCCATCCCAATGATGAAGAATCAGAGATGCCAAAGAATCTAGAAAGGTAGGAGATGGAGACTTGATCGAAGGTGACAGATAAATATGCTAAGGCTTACATGGGAGGCCACGTTGGGTGTGGTTTTTGTAGTCCTATGCTCGCCACCACTAGGAACCGAGTTCTTGCCTTTCGAACCGAGACGAGCGTACAGCCACATGGGGCCTGGAAAACCCCTCGGCTAACTAACTTTCCTAGTAGATTCCATGAGTCACATAATTCGGGCTTTCCATTTGGCATATGCATTGAAATTATTTTTGAAAGAGGGGGTGAAGGAGGTGCATCATAACAGGTAGGTAAGCGTGGCTGGGTTGCTTGGGGTGGATGGAGCCCCTGGTAAACCAACCCTACGCACATCTCTAGGGACCGGCTTCGGGATTTGACCCGTTATGGCTGAACCCTACTTAGGGCGTGACTCATGGTCTCGGCGGAAGCAAGGTAAAGGTCATGGTCAACCACCCTCTGCCGGCCCTCCAAGGAAGAGGGCTAATAATATTTGGGACTAAGATTCGGTTGGTATGTGTGGGTAAAGTTGTACACCCCTGCAGGGTTAAATCTTTTCGAAAAGCCATGTTCACGGTTATGAACGCTTGGTGACCGAATTCTAAGATCATAGATAACATTAACTAAAAGTAAAACTTGTTGATCCACATGTGCTTACGGATGCTTCCTCAGGGGTTTGAGGGGGTGATCCTAGATGAGGAGTTCAGATGTTCAAGATGGAGTCATCGCTCTCTTACCCTATTTTGAAAGTATTTTGTGTAGATGAGCCTCTTCTCTCTCTTGTTTACAACCAAAGTTGGCTTTATGCAAAGAAAAATCTAGAGAAAGCTTTTCGAGCCAGAGCATGTAGATACTAGGTTATCTAAGTCTTGCGGAGTACATTCTCGTACTCAGCCTTGCACTATTGTTGTTTTTCCTTAGATGATCTAGTCACAATTGAAGGTGGCTTCTACGTTGACATCGACGAGTAGTTGGGGGTCCCAGGTAGCAGCCTGAGGACCATGGGTTGGATGTCGCTTATGTTTATGGTCTCTTAGGCCCTTTGTTAAGTTTGTTGTGTAGAACAACATAATTTGCTTTCGATGTTTGGTGTAATGATGGGTCTGTGACCCCTGGTTTGTAATAATATGATATCGTACTCTATTAAGAGTTTAAACTTATGCTGCTGAATCCCTATGTTCTGTAATGCTACCGAATCATATACTGTAAGTCTCTGAGGTTGGAGTTAAGTTTATCTTGGAAGGTAATCCGAGGTTTGTTTAACCCTAATCCTAGGGGTGTTAAAGGTTTTAGCATTAACTAAAAGTAAAACTTGTTGATCCACGTGTGCTTACGGATGCTTCCTCGGGGGTTCGAGGGGGTGATCCTAGATGAGGAGTTCAGATGTTCAAGATGGAGTCATCGCTCTCTTACCCTTCTTTGAAAGTATTCTGTGTAGACGAGCCTCTTCTCTCTCTCTTGTTTACAAACAAAGTTGGTTGTATGCAAAGAAAAATCCAGAGAAAGCTTTTCGAGCTAGAGCATGTAGATACTAGGTTATCTAAGTCTTGCGGAGTACATTCTCGTACTTAGCCTTGCGCTATTGTTGTTTTTCCTCAGATGATCTAGTCGCAACTGAAGGTGGCTTCTACGTTGACATCGACGAGTAGTTGGGGGTCCCAGGTAGCAGCCTGAGGACCATGGGTTGGATGTCGCTTATGTTTATGGCCTCGTAGGCCCTTTGTTAAGTTTGTTGTGTAGAACAACATAATTTGCTTTCGCTGTTTGGTGTAATGATGGGTCTGTGACCCCT
Organism: Avena eriantha; assembly: GCA_910589775.1. Lineage (NCBI taxonomy): Eukaryota > Viridiplantae > Streptophyta > Magnoliopsida > Poales > Poaceae > Avena > Avena eriantha. The sequence continues at coordinate 527,142,764 of OU342742.1, read as the reverse complement.
GGTTTGTAATAATCTGATACCGTACTCTATTAAGAGTTTAAACTTATGCTACTGAATCCCTGTGTTCTGTAATGCTACTGAATCATATACTGTAAGTCTCTGAGGTTGGAGTTAAGTTTATCTCGGAAGGTAATCTGAGGTTTGTTTAACCTTAATCCGGGGGTGTTACAGGTTTTGGTATTAGAGCAGGACTGCTTGTAGGAAACGCTAGTATTGGTCAATGTTGAGTCTAGAAGTTGACAAAACTAATTTAAAGGTTGAAAACTATTTGTAAAAACTCTGATTAGGACTCTTTTTACTCCTTTCCTGGTGTGATTCTATTGCTGGAGTTTCTTGCCCTATTTCGTTTGAAAAGGTTTTCATTCCTTACCCCTAATCTAAAATGTTTAGGATCGTGACTTCGGGGTTGTTCTTCTAAGTACTCTGTAACTAGTTTCTACTCTCAGAGTTATCAAGTTGTCTCAGTTCTGCTGTATGCATAACATCTTATCACTCCATTGTTATGGTTTGTAAGTTAGCTGGTTAGTTTATACGTTAGTATGCTTTGATACTACCATGCTTGATGAGATGACATGTTTTACATCCAGCATCTTCTGTCTTTGAAACCCTTGGCTACCGCCTTCTGTTCTTACAGGATGGGTGACACTTCTCGAGCTTGCACCCGTGCTCAAGCTCATGGATCTAGGAATGAGGATGATCGTTCTAATCTTCCTCCACCAGCATCAATGGTTCAACTCATGGCTATGTATGAGACCAACCGTGCTGACAACATGAGGCTCCTTGAAAGGATTAAGCGCAATACCCAGCGCCCAAACAACCAAGTCGGTATCAAGGATTTTATACGTATCACTCCACCATTCTATAGCTATTCCACTGAGCCACTTGATGCAGACTCCTGGCTTCGCACCATGGAGCGCAAACTTCAGGTTGGTCATGTTCCTGAAGCTGATTGGGTAACCTTTGCCGCCTACCATCTAGAAGGAGCAGCTAACTCCTGGTGGGAAAATTTCTTGGCACTGCAAGCCGCTCAGCATGTCGTTACTTGGCAAGAATTCACTGAAGGATTCGAAGCCTATCATATTCTAGAGGGTTTAATGGATGAAAACAAGGAGGAGTTCCTCAAGCTGAAACAAGGCACTGGTTCAGTGTATGATTACCAGTGCAGCTTCAATCGTCTTGCATGCTATGCTCCTGAAGAAGTTTCCACTGATGCTAAGAAGCAAGCTCTGTTCCGTAAGGGATTAGACCTGATGTTCGTCGTGATCTTCATCTGATGGATTTTTGGAATCTACAAACTCTTGTGAACAAGGCAATGAAAGCAGAGCGTGGAAAAGTGGAGTATGAGGAAACTCGTAAGCGTTCTTATGAAGGATCCAACAAGGCTGGTTCAAGCAATAAGAAGCGTCGTGTCTTTGTGCCTTACAGTGTTGTGCCACGTGCTCCTTACACCCCAAGATCTTCTAGATATGCTCCTCGCCCGAATGCTACCTTAAGCAATGTTGGTAGGACATATTATCTTGCTCCTGGTACCACATCAGGTCTTACCTGCTTCAACTGCCGCCAGCCTGGTCACTATGCAAGGGAGTGTCCACAAAAGAGTGCTACTGAGGGAGCACCACCAAAGAAATATACCAAGCCTCAAGGTACTGGAAGTGGTCGTCTGACCCACATCTCTGCTGAAGAGGCTCGGGAAGATCCAAGCGTCGTTACGGGTATGCTTCGTATCAATCACATTCCAGCTAAAGTTTTGTTTGATTCTGGAGCATCGCATTCATTCATGTCGCAAGATTTTGCTGAATTGCATGGGATAAGCTTTGAGGGGTTGTGATGTCTACGCACTTCTATTCTTGTAGACAGTTGTTGGGCCTCCAAGTGCAGAGGTTTCTAGAACAACATCAAGTTTTCCCTTAAGTGGGTTACCCAAGGTTTATCGAACTCAGGGAGGAAGTGGTCAAAGGTATTCCCTCTCAAGCAATCCTGCAATCAAGATACAAGAAGTCTCTTGTGTCCCCAACACACCCAATACACTTGTCAGGTGTATAGGTGCACTAGTTTGGCGAAGAGATAGCGAAATACAAGTGGTATGGATAATTATAAGTGGTAATGGTGATAGAAAATAGCTTGATGGCATGGAAAATACTAAAGTAAAACTGAAATAAAGATAGAAGCAAGAAAACATGTAATAGATCTAATAGCAAACGGTGTTTCAGTGCTTAGAAACAAGGCCTAGGGATCATACTTTCACTAGTGAACACTCTCATATAAATATATTCTTCTTTATGACTACGCTGAACTACTCTCCGGTTGGACACTCTAATCCATGGTAGGGCTATAACAGCACACCTCAAAGTAAGCCTTTCCCATCTAGATAACCCCACACTGTCACCTTGAGCACTAAATGGTTCAAACAAACACCACAATTTCATAAAGACATCCAACTCCAAATATAACTCATAACAAGTATTTGTAATCTCTAGCCTAAGTGCCACCATGGTGTGCACACTGTCAACTTCACACACTGGGGAGAGCAGAGATCTATTAAAGCACTTGAGTAGCAAGGTAGATCTATAGATTACAAGCTCATGATCTCAATAAGATCATGCATAGAGAGAGATATGAACATATAGCTACTGGTAGAACCCTTAGCCTCGAGAGAGAACTACTCCCTCCTCATCATGGCAATCAGCAATGGTGATGGAGATGCCGGTGGAGATCGATGGAGATGGCTCCGGGGGCACTTCCCCGTCCCGACAGGGTGTCGGAACAGAGACTTTCTATCCCCCGAATCTCCCCTTCGGTGGCGGCGGTGCTGCGGAACTTTTCGTGACTAGAGGCTTGATGATTTAGGGTTTATGCATCGGGAGGCTTCTTAGAGGCGAAGAGGTAAGGTCGGTGGGCGGCTAGGGGGCCCACACCATGCCCTGGCACGGCCTGGGGTGACCCGCGCCTAGGGGTGGTTTGGCCACCCTGTGGCCCCCCTTCGTCTCTCCTTCTGGCTCCGTGAATCTTCCGGGAAAATAACGACTTTGGCTTTTGTCCGGTCCAATTCTGAGAATAATCATTTTCTAACTTTCTGGAACCCAAAACAGCAGAAAGCATGCAACAGGCACTGCGGCTCTTGTTAATAGGTTAGTACAAGAAATCATATGAAAAGTACTCCAAAGTGTGGACAAAACATAAGAAAGTAGATAAAAGCAAGCATGGAACATCAAAAATTATGGATACGTTAGCAACGTATCAACATCCCCAAGCTTAACTCCTGCTCGTCCTCGAGTAGGTAAGTGATAAAAAGAAAGAATAATTTTTAGGTGACATGCACCATCATAAACTTGATCAAAGTATTTGTAAAACATTAATAGCTGGGATCATAGTACTTCAATCATAACATGAAATACAAAGTGCTAACAATAAGACAAAGCAACTAAGTTGCAACATGAAAAGGCATAAACAAAGGATTCATGAATAACGATTCTTTGCAAGATGTTTGTTTGTTTCACATAAAGAAAACATAGCATAGTGGCATTCAACTTGTCCCTCATAGAGTAGCAAACATAAATGCATAGGACACCTTCAAAGTTCATAAGAGTGACTAGAGACAAATAGTTTAAAATAAGCAATATCAAAGCTATGCATCAATCAACAAGTCTTGGGACAATGCACATAGAACTAAGAATGTCCACTATGCTCTCTCAATAGGTGCATAAAGGTAGAAGGTGGAGACTCAACAAAAAAGTAAAAGAAAGGCCTTCATAGAAGGAACTAGGGATTCAAGTTTCATAAAGAGCTTCCAAAAATTATGGTACTTAATAGCTTTCAGCTCTCATTTCCCCTATCATAAGCATCTTAAAGTGATTAAGGTTAAAGTGAACAAACTATGGAGTATATGCTTGACAAAGTATAAGTTGGAAATCTCATGTCCTTTGAATACGAGGGCCGCTCCTCATGCTACTCAAGTTTAGTCACCGATAAGTTCTTGTCATCGTAAGTACATGTGTATCATAGAGAACTACCAACGAGGTGCCCCTTGCCCGATGATACGGAAGAATCCCCATATCAAAACGACAAGGCAAGCAGACAATGAGCATCTCAGCAATCTTCTTATTTACCATGGGAATATGGTGCTTTTTTCTCTCTTTCCTCTTTTCGTATATCTCTTTTTTTTCTCTTTTATTTTTCTCTTTTTTCTCAATATCTGACTCTTTTTTTAATAAGAAGAATGCTTCATAGACAACTCATTATGGTTACGCTGCAGGTTTCCACCATGATTAGGCATGGATTAGACCAGCGGCCCAGGCGTTTCTCTAACACACATACATAACTCCATGGACTTACAAGCTCCCCTTTCATTTCACACCGACGACATCCATAGACAAAAGAGCATGATATCAACTAGGTACAAAGTACGAGTGCAATGTTGAAAGCGTTCCCCATGACAGCATGGTTCTGCTAATCCCCAACAAATAAGTGCAAGCATATACAACATAGACGACACAATCGTTCAAGTTTATTAAGGGAAAGAAAAGTAAAGTGTTCCATCAAGTTTGTGAGAGCTTTAATCACTAGTTTTCTCATAACAAGTTTAATTCAGAAGGTAGGTAAACACGTGAATATACTTGGAATAGCAAATTCTAATAGGTAGGTATGGTGGACTCTTTGGGATAACTTGGTTTTAGGATTTGGATGCATGAGTAGAACTCATACTTGGTTGTGGAGGCTAGCAAAAGACTGGGAGCGACAAACTAAGAGAGCAATAATGGCCATAATCTTGTAGAGCGACAAAACATCATTGATCAAAGCATAAAGTAATACTACAAGTTGAAAACTAAAGGATCATAAAGGCTATGGTGACTTGGGATAGTCATAACATGGTGTGAGCATGTGCCAAGTCAACCCAAATAAAGCATCAAAGGAGAATGCCACAATACTATGCTTTAATATGCTAAAACAACGCATGATCCTTCCAAGGCAAATTAAGCAATCTCAATTGTTTATAACAAGTCATGCTACATCAAAGAATACTAAGCATAAAGCCAAAACAATATCGAGCATGGCATGACAAAGTATAGGCCACAGTCAAAAACAAGCTCTCCTTACCACTTAAGCATGAACTTTCCTACTCTTTTCCAATCCAAACCAAACTATTTCAAAACCAATGTATGAAAGAGGGGGTCCAACCAATTTATTCAGCAAACTAAGAAAACCAAGCAAATGAAAAACCAAAACGAAAACGAAAAAGAAGACGCTCCAAGAACAACACAACTGTGCATGAAAGAATAAAAATGAAGTGTTTGGAAGAAACCTGAGATTTTTATTGATGAAGAAGGGGATGCCTTGGGCATCCCCAAGCTTTCACGCTTGTACTTCTTGGATATTTCTTGGGGTGACACGGGTGGCATCCCCAAGATTGAGCTTTAGTCCATTCTTCATCTCATTACATCATTCTTCCCTTACACCTGAAATTTTCCCTTCATTCAAAACTTCACACAATCTTCATTAGCAACATTAGTGTACTCGAGATAATAAGTCTTTTGGTTCAGTTTCAACACCAATAAAACTTCCATTAAAACACAAGCTACTATAGCACTTCCCTCAAAAATCTCAATTCCCCAAAGGGAACCCAAAAAGGAATCAACAAGAAGCAAATGCAAATAATGGCAGAAATCTGTCAAAACAGACAAGCAGGTAAAAACCAATTTTTTCGAAGACCTTCTGTTGCTCAAATCAAAAAGTGTTGAATTAACGAAAGTTAGATAACAACCTGGGGTAGAAGCAAAAACATTCACGCCTCAAAAGAACTTACAGAGATTTTAAACGAATTTTTACGGTGAAGCACAGAAATATGCTTCAGGACATCAACTTTCCCAATCATTACTTCTCTCTCATTAGAGGTTACTCTTGGCACAAAAAGCAAATAAAAAGGATAAGGAGCGGTTATTGTAGGGTAACGGGTAGGTTACACTAGCGTAAAATCAAAAATTTCTACCGCGTCAACCAGGAATACTATGGTCATAGATCACGGGATTACCGCTAGACGCGCAGGTGCGGAACTCGATGAAGCACGTTGCGGCAGTGTAGATGTTCTACGTCTCCTCCTCGTCCTCGTCCCACGAGCAGCTCCCCTTTGCGCGGCTCGTCCAAGTGCTACAGATGCAGCACCTCCGAGGTATCCACACGTCCGGAGTGGAAGCCGTCACACGCCAGACTGCTAGGTCTGCGCGTGCAACACAGGCGGAAGAGGAGTGGCGGCTGGGTGGAATGCTCTCTCCTTTTCAGCTCGCCTCACTCCCTCTTATATAGGCATCCCTGGTGGGCTTCTACATTAGCAGCCCATTAGCAGCCTAAGCCTGGTCTAATTCGGATCCAATCCTCATTAGGCTTCCAGCCCCTAAAGTGTGTGACCCTATAGGTTCATACACGTATAGACATGACGCGAGTACACTTACTCCGTCAATAGTTGGTAGCGGCCTCTAGCAAGACGTGCCAACTCCTAAACGCATATAAAGATCATTCGGACGAACCATCACAAGGTTGAGTACATGTCTTTCCCTTTGCCTCACGATATTTGGTCTAGCTCTAAGCTGACCTCTCTTTCTCGATACTGTGATTCAGAATCCCTTTACTAGGTTAACTCTTAACCATATCTAGCACGGCCATGCATTTCTGGATTCGATCACTCGAGGGGCCCAGAGATATCTCTCTCAAGTAGAGAGGGGCAAATCCCATCTTGATTGACCGATGCCTTGCAGCATGTATCAGGACAAACCCGAAAGCTACCTTTATAACTACCCAGTTACGGAGTAGTGTTTGATAGCCCCAAAGTAGGTCGATCCACATCTCAAGTACATGCGACAATCTCAGGTCTAAGGACAAAACGTACACGATGTGTAGAGAGAGCTGCAAGTATTATTGCTAGTCTCATGTTGGGTCAGTCCAACCCCATGTTCATAACATGTGTCCACATCATTGGTTTGACATCTCTATGTCAATGACTTGCGAAACATAGTCATTAACCAATCGATGTGCTAGTCTAATATTCACGTGTGTCCTCGCATGAACTCTGACTAGGGACAATTATTAGATAACCATACAAGTAAAGAGTTTCACAAACAATTCACATAATTGCCAATCAATACAAGTTGCCTGGTATATGGATATTCAAGGAACATTATAATAACTCATGGATACACATGAAATACAATCATCTCTATGATTGCCTCTAGGGCATATTTCCTTCAGTTATTACTAAAGTAATGACTCATCTAAAACTTTTGGGTTATGTCCCAATAAGTACTTTTCTTTAATGCCTTTAAGTTAGGCATGATAGTTTGAGAATATGCTCACATAAGAAATATCAATTGAAGTAAAAGAGAGCATCAAGAAGCAAATTCAAAGCACCTTTAAGTCTAACCCACTTCCTATGCATAGGAATCTTGTAAAGAAACAAGTCATAAAAGCACAAAGAAACAAGCATAGTAAAGCAAAACAAGTGCAACTTCAAGACTTTAAACATGAAAAGGGGAAACTTAATATTGTTGAGATACATTAAACCATGTTTCCCTCTCTCATAATAACTTTTAGTAGCATCATGAATAAAATTAACAATATAACTATCACATAAAACATTCTTATCATGAGGCACATGCATAAAAGAATTAATACTCCCCACATAAACATAGTCATTCTTATTAATTATAGTGGGAGCAAATTCAACAAAATAGCTATCATTATTATTTTCATCACCATAATCATCAAATATAGGAGGCATATTGTAATCATAATTAATTTTCTCCTCAATAGTAGGTGGACTGAAAATATCATATTCATTATTGTAATCATCATATATTGGAGGTGTAGTATCATCATAAGCAATATAATAATTATCTTCCAAAGTGTGTTCATTTGTAAACATATCATCATTGAAAGGAACATGGGTAGCACTAATAGTACAACAATTATTAATATCATCATTTTCAGAATTGGTACCGAAGATATTTTCAATATCAAAAGTAGTGTGCTTTTCCCAATCATGATCACTACTATAGGTAATAGGCATAGGAACAACATCGAGTTCAGACTCATCAAAAACTATAATAGGAGCAACATGCTTAGGGGAAAGTACTGTTTCCTCTCTCTTTTTACTCCTCCTTTTCTTCTTTTTCTTCTTATCTTTAGGAGGGAGAGGCTTGAAAGGAAGCTTCTCCATATACCCTGGTTTATCGTTAGAGACAATAGAAGAAACTTTGGAGGATTCCTCCTTTTCATTAATAAGAACAAAACACATATTAGTCCTGTCATAATTTGGTAAAATCTCATCTTCTATAATATTTTGTATGTAAGTATTTGTGTGACAATTATCTACACAATAAATATGACAACCATGCATGACACTATTCATACCAAAAGCACTCATATATACCAAAGAAGTTTTTCTTGATAACTCTTCACACCCCAAAAATAATGTAAGTTCATAATGCTGATTAGGAGTGATCATGTCATCACAATACAAATTTGCAGTACTCATAGGATTAGAAGGGCTATTATTATGGCCTGAGCATTGAAAATTGAAATGACCCACTTCAAAGAAAAGTTCACAAATAAAAGGATAGAGGGCACAAACGTTTTTACCAAGATCATTTAGAGCCCTATACCACATTCTAGTTTTTTCATTCCTGTGGGTGATACAATATTATTCTTCAATTTGATTATTCTCAAAAGTTCTATGTATTCCACAAAAATTAACATGCTTATAAGAAATAGTACTTTTAGAGGTTTGAGCATGTTTATTGCTATTATTAATAACAATTTCATTTTCCATGCAAGTGTCTTTAAAAGGCTCATGATACATGTCCCATTTTTCTTTAGGAGAATTAATATGAGAAGCAAAGGCTCTAAAACAATCAATAAGAATTTGAGGATCAAGACCATATTTAGCACTAAGCTCTTGAAAATCAGCAGTTTCAGCGAAAAACTTAATGTAATCATACTCATAGTTTATACCTGGTTCTTTACCTTTGTTGTTATCCCAAACTTCGGTATTGCTTTGAATTGTTTCAAGGAGATACCACTTATCTTTGACCTCCTTACTTGTGAAGGATCCCTCTAAACAAGTATCTAGATAGTCCTTGTAATGTCCTGAAAGCCTTGCATAGACATTATTAATAATAATATTACTGGGAGCTCATGAATGGGACATTTGAGCATTAGTGACTTCAATCTCCCCCATGCCTGGGCAATACTTTCTCCATCATGAGGACAAAAATTATAAATATAACTCCTATCTTTATGAATTTCATGAGGAGGATAAAATTTAGAGTAAAAGAGAGATTCAAGTTCCTTCCACTCCAAATGATGAGGATCATCTAGTAGCTCATACCACTCCCTTGCTTTGCCCCTAAGTGAAAAAGGGAATAGCTTCCTCTTAACTTGGTTCATTGAAATACCTGCACACTTGAACAACTCGCATAATTCGTGTATAAAGAGTAAATGATCACCAGGATGGACAGTCCCATCTCCCAAATAACAGTTGTTCATAACACGTTCAACAATTTTTATAGGTATTTTAAAAGATATGCTTTCAGTATGTGGATTTAAAATATCACAAGTATCATTAGAATTACCACATATGGGAGATAAAGTATCATCAGAGCAAATTTTCCTCTTTAAAGCTGGGGAACTAAAAAGATCATTTTCATAAAAACTAACTTCCCCAAGCTTAGACGTTTCCATAGCATTAGTAACAAAGGTGTTCAAAAGATTCATACTAATAACATTGCTATTAGCATGCAAAGAAAGTTCCATGGGTTTTTTAATTTTCTTTTCATACAATTCATGTTCTACATTAGGAAAAATACTAAAAAGCTCTCTATTTTTGTTGTTGTTTTCCATTAAGCCTAACTAGTGAAAACAACAAACAAAAAGGCAAAATTGCAGAATCTAAAGGAAATAACTTCGAGCACTCACACCGGAGCATGTGAGTACCTTTTACCTTACCTCCCCGGCAACGGCGCCAGAAAATAGCTTGATGTCTAGGCGCTTCTATTCTTGTAGGTAGTTGTTGGGCCTCCAAGTACAGAGGTTTGTAGAATAGCAACAAGTTTTCCCTTAAATGGATTACCCAAGGTTTATCGAACTCAGGGAGGAAGTGGTCAAAGGTATTCCCTCTCAAGCAATCCTGCAATCAAGATACAAGAAGTCTCTTGTGTCCCCAACACACCCAATACACTTGTCAGGTGTATAGGTGCACTAGTTTGGCGAAGAGATAGTGAAATACAAGTGGTATGGATAATTATAAGTGGTAATGGTGATAGAAAATAGCTTGATGGCGTGGACAAGAATAAAGTAAAACTAAAATAATGATAGAAGTAAGAAAACATGTAATAGATCTAATAGCAAATGGTGTTTCAGTGCTTAGAAACAAGGCCTAGGGATCTGATGGCTATGCACTTCTATTCTTGTAGACAGTAGTTGGGCCTCCAAGTGCAGAGGTTTGTAGAACAGCATCAAGTTTTCCCTTAAGTGGATTACCCAAGGTTTATCAAACTCAGGGAGGAAGTGGTCAAAGGTATTCCCTCTCAAGCAACCCTGCAATCAAGATACAAGAAGTCTCTTGTGTCCCCAACACACCCAATACACTTGTCAGGTGTATAGGTGCACTAGTTCGGCGAAGAGATAGTGAAATACAAGTGGTATGGATAGTTATAAGTGGTAACAGTGCGAGAAAATAGCTTGATGACGTGTGGTTGACGTGGGAAAAGACTAAAGGCAAACTGAAATAAAGATGGAAGCAAGCAAACATGTAACAGATATAATAGCAAACGGTGTTTCAGTGCATAGAAACAAGGCCTAGGGATCATACTTTCGCTAGTGAACACTCTCATATAAATATATCATCTTCATGATACTACGCTGAACTACTCTCCGGTTGGACACTCTAATCGTTGGTAGGGCTATAACAACACACCTCAAAGTAAGCCTTTCCCATCTAGAAAACCCCACACTGTCACCTTGAGTACTAGATGAGTCCAACAAACACCACAATTTCATAAAGACATCCAACTCCAAATATAATTCATAACAAGTATTTGTAATCTCTAGCCTAAGTGCCACCATGGTGTGCACGCTGTCACTTTCACACACATGGGGAGAGCAGAGATCTAATAAAGCACTTGAGTGGCAAGGTAGATCTATAGATTACAAGCTCATGATCTCAATAAGATCATGCATAGAGAGAGATGAACACATAGCTACCGGTAGAACCCTTACCCTCGAGAGAGAACTACTCCCTCCTCATCATGGGAATCAGCAATGGTGATGGAGATGGTGGTGGAGATCGATGGAGATGGCTCCGGGGGCACTTCCCCGTCCCGGCAGGGTGCCGGAACAGAGACTTTCTGTTCCCCGAAACTCCCCTTCGGTGGTGGCGGCGCTGCGGAACTTTTTGTGGCTGGAGGCTTGATGATTTAGGGTTTATGCCTCGGGATTCTTCTTATATGCCAGAGGGCAAGGTCGGTGGGTGGCCAGGGGGCCCACACCATGGCCTAGCGTGGCCTGGGGGGACCCGCGCCATGGGGTGGTGTGGCCACCCTGTGGCCCCTCTCCGACTCTCCTTCTGGCTCCATGAGTCTTCCGGGAAAATATCAACTTTGGCTTTTGTCCGGTCCAATTCCAAGAATATTGATTTTCTGACTTTCTGGAACCAAAAACAGCAGAAAACATGCAGCTGGCACTGTGGCTCTTGTTAATAGGTTAGTCCAAGAAAGTGTATGAAAAGTACTCCAAAGTTGGAACAAAACACAAGAAAGTGGATAAAACCAAGCATGGAACATCAAAAATTATAGATACATTTGCAGTGTATCAACATCCCCAAGCTTAACTCCTGCTCGTCCTCGAGTAGGTAAGTGATAAAAAGAAAGAATAATTTTTTAGGTGACATGCACCATCATAAACTTGATCAAAGTATTTGTAAAACATTCGAAGCTGGGATCATAGTACTTCAATCATAACATGAAAGACAAAGTTCTAGCAATAAGACAAAGAAACTATGATGTAACATGAAAGGGCACAAACAAAATATTCATGAATAACAATGCTTTGCAATACGTTTGTTTCACATAAAGAAAACATAGCATAGTGGTATTCAGCTTGTCCCTCATAGAGTAGCAAACATAAATGCATAGGACACCTTCAAAGTTCATAAGAGTGACTGATGTCTACGCACTTCTATTCTTGTAGACAGTTTTTGGGCCTCCAAGTGCAGAGGTTTGTAGAACAGCAGCAGGTTTTCCCTTAAGTGGATCACCCAAGGTTTATCGAACTCAGGGAGGAAGTGGTGAAAGGTATCCCCTCTCAAGCAACCCTGCAATCAAGATACAAGAAGTCTCTTGTGTGCCCAACACACCCAATACACTTGTCAGGTGTATAGGTGCACTAGTTCAGCAAAGAGATAGTGAAATACAAGTGGTATGGATATAAGACAACGATGCTAGAAAATAGCTTGATGGCGTGGAAAAGACTAAAGTAAAACTGAAATAAAGAAGGAAGCAAGCAAACATGTAACATATCTAATTGCAAAGGGTGTATCAATGCTAAGAAACATGGCCTAGGGATCATACTTTCACTAGTGAACACTCTCATATAAATATCTTCTATTTATGATACTACTCTTAACTACTCTCCGGTTGAACACTCTAATCGATGGTAGGGCTATAACAACACACCTCAAGGTAAGCCTTTCCCATCTAGAAAACCCCACACTGTCACCTTGAGTACTAGATGAGTCCAACAAACACCACAATTTCATAGAGACATCCAACTCCAAATATAACTCATAACAAGTATTTGTAATCTCTAGCCTAAGTGCCACCATGGTGATCACGCTGTCACTTTCACACACATGGGGAGAGCAGAGATTCATTAAAGCACTTGAGTAGCAAGGTAGATCTACTTGATTACAAAGCTCATGATCACAATATGATCATGCATAGAGAGAGAGATGAACACATAGCTACCGGTAGAACCCTTAGCCTCGAGAGAGAACTACTCCCTCCTCATCATGGGAATCAGCAACGGTGATGGAGATGGTGGTGGAGATCGCTGGAGATGGCTCCAGGGGCACTTCCCCGTCCCGGCCGGGTGCAACGGAACTTTTCGTGGATTTCTGATTGACGATCTAGGGTTTACGCATCGGGAGGCTTCTTATAGGCCAGAGGGCAAGGATGGTGGGCGGCCAGGGGGCCCACACCACCTGGTGGCGCGGCTAGGGCTAGCCCGCGCCACCACATGGTGTGGCCAGGCGCTGGCCCTCCTCCGTCTCGTATTCTGGCTCCGTTGGTCTTCCTATAAAATAGGAACTTTGGCTTTTGTCCTGTCCAATTCCGAGAATATTGATTTTCTGACTTTCCTGCAAGCAAAAACAGCAGAAAACAGGCAACTGGCACTGTGGCATCTTGTTAATAGGTTAGTCCAAGAAAACATATGAAAAGTACTCCAATGTTGGAAAAAAACATAATAATAGTAGATAAAACCAAGCATGGAACATCAAAAATTATAGATACATTTGCAATGTATCAACATCCCCAAGCTTAACTCCTGCTCGTCCTCGAGTAGGTAAGTGATAAAAAGAAAGAATAATTTTTGAGGTGACATGCACCATCAAAGACTTGATCAAAGTATTTGTAAAACATTCAAAGCTGGGATCATAGTACTTCAATCATAACATGAAAGACAAAGTTCTAGCAATAAGCAAGGAAACTATGATGCAACATGAAAAGTCACAAACAAAAGATTCATGAATAACAATGCTTTGCAAGACGTTTGTTTGTTTCACATAAAGAAAACATAGCATAATAGCATTCAACTTGTCCCTCATAGAGTAGCAAATATAAATGCATAGGACACCTTCAAATTTTACAAGAGTGACTAGATACAAATAGTTTAAAACAAGCAATATCAAGGTATGCATCAATCAACTAGTCTTGGGACAAAGCACATAGAACTAAGAATGGCCACTATGCTCTCAAAGTAGGTGCATAAAGATAGAAGGTGGAGACTCAATATAATGGTGGAAGAAAGGCCTTTGTAAAAGGAAGTAGGGATTCAAGTCTCATAAAGAGCTTCCAAAAATTATGGTACTTATAGCTTTCAGCTCTCATTGCCCCTATCATAAGCATCTTGAAGTGATTAAGGTTAAAGTGAACAAACTATGGTGTACATGCTTGATGAAGTATAAGTCAGAAATCTCACGTCCCTTGTATACGAGGGCCGCTCCTCATGCTACTCAAGTTTAGTCACCGGTAAGTTCTTGTCATTGTAAGTATATGCGTATCATGGAGAACCGCCAATGGGGTACCCCTTGCCCGATGATACAGAAGAATCCCCATATCAAAATGACAAGGCAAGCAAACAACGAGCATCTCAGCATTCTTCTTATTTACCATGGGAATATGGTGCTTTTTTCTCTCTTTCCTCTTTTCATAATCTCATTTTTTTCTCTTTTCTCTTTTTTCTCAATATAGGACTCTTTTTTTATAAGAAGAATGCTTCATAGATAGCTCATTATGGTTACGCTGCAGGTTTCCACCATGTCAGCATGGATTAGACCAGCGGCCCAGGCGTTTCTCTAACACATATACATAACTCCATGGACTTACAAGCTCCCCTTTCATTTCACACCGACGACATCCATATACAAAAGAGCATGATATCAACTAGGTATAAGTACCAAGTGCAATGTTGAAAGAGTTCCCCATGAAAGCATGGTTCTGCTAATTCCCGACAAATAAGTGCAAGCATATACAACATAGAAGACACAATGGTTCAAGTTTATTAAGGGCAAGAAAAGTAAAGTGTGCTATCAAGTTCGTGAGAGCTTTAATCACTAGTTTTCTCATAACAAGTTTAATTTGGAAGGTAAACAAAAGCATGAATATACTTGGAATAGAATAAGCTAGTAGGTAGGTATGGTGGACTCTTTGGAATAACTTGGTTTAGGGAGTTGGATGCATGAGTGGAACTCATACTTTGTTGTGGAGGCTAGCAAAAGACTGGGAGCGACAAACCAAGAGAGCAATAATGGCCATACTCATGCAGAGCGACAAAACATCATTGATCAAAGCATAAAGTGATACTACAAGTTGAAAACTAAAGGATCATAAAGGCTGTGGTGACTTGAGATAGTCATAACATGGTGTGAGCATGCGCCAAGTCCACCCAAATAAAGCATCAAAGGAGAATACCACTATACTATGCTTTAATATGCTAAAACAACGCATGATTCATCCAAGGCACATTAAGCAATCTTAATTGTTTATAAAAATTCATGCTACAACAAAGAATACTAAGAATAAATCCAAAACAATATCAAGCATGGCATGACAAAGCATAGGCCACAGTCAAAAACAATCTCTTTTTACCACATAAGCATGGACTTTCCTACTCTTTCCAAACCAAACCAAACTATTTGCAAACCAATGTATGAAAGAGAGGGTCCAACCAATTTTTTCAGAAAACTAAGCAAACCAAGAAAACTAAAAACCAAAACCAAAACGAAAAAGAAGACGCTCCAAGAACAACACAACTGTGCATGAAACAATAAAAATGAAGCGTTTGGAAGAAACCTGGGATTTTTATTGATGAAAAGGGGATGCCTTGGGCATCCCCAAGCTTTGACGCTTGTACTTCTTGGATATTTCTTGGGGTGACACGCGTGGCATCCCAAAGCTTGACCTTTAGTCCATCCTTCATTTCACTACTCATTCCTTCCATACACCTGAAATTTTTCCTTCATACAAAACTTCACACAATCTTTATTAGCAACATTAGTGCATTCAAGATAAAAGGTCTTAAAGTTCAATTCTAACACCAAATAAACTTCCAATAAAACACAAGCTACTATAGAACTTTCCCTCAAAAAGCTCAATTCCCTCAGGAGAACTCAAAAAGGAATCAACAAGAAGCAAATGCAAATAATGGCAGAAATCTGTTAAAACAGACCAGCAGGTAAAGACGAATTTTTTCGAAGACCTTATGTTGCTCAAATAAAAAAGTGTTAAACTAACGAAAGTTAGATAACAACCTGGGGAAGAAGCACAAAAATTCATGCCTCAAAAAGACGTTAAGAGATTTTACACAAATTTTTACGGTGAAGCATAGAAATCTGTTTCGGGACAACAACTTTCCCAAGCATTACTTCTCTCTCATTAGAGGTTACTCTTGGCACAAAAAGAAAATAAAAAGGATAAGGAGCGGTTATTACAGAGGCAATAACTTCCAAGACTCATCTAAAACTTTTGGGTTATCTCCCAATAAGTACTTTTCTTTAAGGCCTTTAAGTTAGGCATGATAGTTTGAGAAGATGCTCACATAAGAAATATGAATTGAAGTAAAAGAGAGCATCAAGAAGCAAATATAAAACACATTTGAGTCTAACCCACTTCCTATGCATAGGAATCTTGTAAATAAACAAGTCATGAAAGCACAAAGCAACAAGCATAAGAAAGCAAAACAAGTGCAACTTCAAGACTTTCAACATAAAGAGGGGAAACTTAATATTATTGAGATGCATAAAACCATGTTTCCCCCTCTCATAATAACTTTCAGTAGCATCATGAATAAAATTAACAATATAGCTATCACATAAAATATTCTTATCATGATCCACATGCATATAATCATTATTACTCTCCACATAAGCATAGTCATTCTTATTAATCATAGTGGGAGCAAATTCAACAAAATAGCTATCATTATTATTCTCATCACCATAATCGTCAAATATATGAGGCATATTGTAATCATTAATTTTCTCCTCAATAGTAGGTGGACTGAAAATATCATACTCATCATTGTAATCATCATAAATTGGAGGTTTTGTATCATCATAAGCAATAGAATAGCTTTCTTCCAAAGCTGGGGAACTAAAAAGATCATTTTCATAAAAACTAGCTTCCCCAAGCTTAGTCTTTTCCAGAACATTAGCAATAATGGTGTCCAAAGAATTCATACTAACAACATTTCTATTAGCATGCAAATAAAGTTCCATAGGTTTTTTAATTTTCTCTTCAAACACTTCATGTCCTAACTCAAGATAAATACTATAAAGCTCTCTAATTTTGTTGTTGTTTTCCATTAAGCCTAACTAGTGAAAACAAGAAACAAAAAGACAAAATTGCAGAATCTAAAGGAAATAACTTCGAGCACTCACACCAGAAAATAGGCGTTTGCCGTGGGAGGTTCGTCTTCTTTAATCCTCCGATGTGAATACCTTTTACCTTTCCTCCCCGGCAACGGCGCCAGAAAATAGCTTGATGTCTACGCACTTCTATTCCTGTAGACAGTTGTTGGGCCTCCAAGTGCAGAGGTTTGTAGAACAGCAGCAAGTTTTCCCTTAAGTGGATCACCCAAGGTTTATCGAACTCAGGGAGGAAGTGGTGAAAGGTATCCCCTCTCAAGCAACCCTGCAATCAAGATACAAGAAGTCTCTTGTGTCCCCAACACACCCAATACACTTGTCAGGTGTATAGGTGCACTAGTTCAGCGAAGAGATAGTGAAATACAAGTGGTATGGATATAAGACAACGATGCTAGAAAATAGCTTGATGGCGTGGAAAAGACTAAAGTAAAACTGAAATAAAGAAGGAAGCAAGCAAACATGTAACAGATCTAATTGCAAACGGTGTATCAATGCTAAGAAACAAGCCCCAGGGATCATACTTTCACTAGTGAACACTCTCATATCAATATCTTCTCTTTATTATACTACTCTTAACTACTCTCCGGTTGAAGACTCTAATCGATGGTAGGGCTATAACAACACACCTCAAAGTAAGCCTTTCCCATCTAGAAAACCCCACACTGTCACCTTGAGTACTAGATGAGTCCAACAAACACCACAATTTCATAGAGACATCCAACTCCAAATATAACTCATAACAAGTATTTGTAATCTCTAGCCTAAGTGCCACCATGGTGAGCACGCTGTCACTTTCACACACATGGGGAGAGCAGAGATTCATTAAAGCACTTGAGTAGCAAGGTAGATCTACTTGATTACAAATCTCATGATCACAATATGATCATCCATAGAGAGAGAGAGATGAACACATAGCTACCGGTAGAACCCTTAGCCTCGAGAGAGAACTACTCCCTCCTCATCATGGGAATCAGCAACGGTGATGGAGATGGTGGTGGAGGTCGATAGAGATGGCTCCGAGGGCACTTCCCCGTCCCAGCAGGGTGCCGAAACAGAGACTTTTTGTCCCTCGAATATCCCCTTCGGTGGTGGCGGCGCAGCGGAACTTTTCGTGGATTTCTGATTGACGATCTAGGGTTTACGCATCGGGAGGCTTCTTATAGGCCAGAGGGCAAGGACGGTGGGCGTCCAGGGGGCCCACACCACTTGGTGGCACGGCCAGGGCTAGCCCGCGCCACCACATGGTGTGGCCAGACCCTGGCCCTCCTCCGTCTCGTATTCTGGCTCCGTGAGTCTTCCGATAAAATAGGAACTTTGGCCTTTGTCCCGTCCAATTTCGAGAATATTGATTTTCTGACTTTCCTGGAACCAAAAATAGCAGAAAAAAGGCAACTGGCACTGTGGCATCTTGTTAATAGGTTAGTCCAAGAAAACATATGAAAAGTACTCCAAAGTTGGAACAAAACATAAGAATAGTAGATAAAACCAAGCATGGAATATCAAAAATTATAGATACATTTGCAATGTATAAGTGACTAGATACAAATAGTTTAAAACAAGCAATATCAAGTTATGCATCAATCAACTAGTCTTGGGACAATGCACATAGAACTAAGAATGGCCACTATGCTCTCAAAGTAGGTGCATAAAGATAGAAGGTGGAGACTCAATATAATGGTGGAAGAAAGGCCTTCATAGAAGGAAGTAGGGATTCAAGTCTCGTAAAGAGCTTCCAAAAATTATGGTACTTATAGCTTTCAGCTCTAATTGCCCCTATCATAAGAATCTTGAAGTGATTAAGGTTAAAGTGAACAAACTATGGTGTACATGCTTGACAAAGTATAAGTTAGAAATCTCATGTCCCTTGTATACGAGGCCCGCTCCTCATGCTATTCAAGTTTAGTCACCGGTAAGTTCTTGTCATTGTAAGTACATGTGTATCATAGAGAACCGCCAACGGGGTACCCCTTACCTGATACGGAAGAATCCCCATATCAAAATGACAAGGCAAGCAGACAACGAGCATCTCAGCAATCTTCTTATTTACCATGGGAATATGGTGCTTTTTTCTCTCTTTCCTCTTTTCATAATCTCATTTTTTTCTCTTTTCTATCTTTTTCTCAATATAGGACTCTTTTTTATAAGAAGAATGCTTCATAGACAACTCACTATGGTTACGCTACAGGTTTCCACCATGTCAGCATGGATTAGACCAGCGGCCCAGCCATTTCTCTAACACATATACATAACTCCATGGACTTACAAGCTCCCCTTTCATTTCACACCGACGACATCCATATACAAAAGATCTTGATATCAACTATGTACAAGTACCAAGTGCAATGTTGAAAGCGTTCCCCATGAAAGCATGGTTCTACTAATTCCCAACAAATAAGTGCAAGCATATACAACATAGACGACACAATGGTTCAAGTTTATTAAGGGCAAAAAGTAAAGTGTGCCATCAAGTTCGTGAGAGCTTTAATCACTAGTTTTCTCATAATAAGCTTAATTTGGAAGGTAAACAAAAGCATGAATATACTTGGAATAGCATAAGCTAGTAGGTAGGTATGGTGGACTCTTTGGAATAACTTGGTTTAGGGAGTTGGATGCATGAGTGGAACTCATACTTGGTTGTGGAGGCTAGCAAAAGACTGGGAGCAACAAACTAAGGGAGCAATAATGGCCATAATCATGCAGAGCGAGAAAACATCATTAATCAAAGCATAAAGTGATACTACAAGTTGAAAACTAAAGGATCATAAAGGCTTATGGTGACTTGAGATAGTCATAACATGGTGTGAGCATGCGCCAAGTCAACCCAAATAAAGCATCAAGGGAGAATACCACTATACTATGCTTTAATATGCTAAAACAATGCATGATTCATCCAAGGCGCATTAAGCACTCTCAATTGTTTATAACAAGTCATGCTACAGCAAAGAATACTAAGCATAAAGCCAAAACAATATCAAGCATGGCATGACAAAGTATAGGCCACAGTCAAAAACAAGCTCTCTTTACCACTTAAGCATGAACTTTCCTACTCTTTTCCAATCGAAACCAAACTATTTGAAAACAAATGTATGAAAGAGGGAGTCCAACCAATTTATTCAGAAAACTAAGCAAACAAAGCAAACAAAAAACCAAAACAAAAACGAAAAAGAAGACGCTCCAAGAACAACACAACTCTACATGAAACAATAAAAATGAAGCGTTTGAAAGAAACCTGGGATTTTTATTGATGAAGAAAAGGCATCCCCAAGCTTTGACGCTTGTACTTCTTGGATATTTCTTGGGGTGACACGCGTGGGATCCCCAAGCTTGAGCTTTAGGGTGTGTTCACTTCGGGAACGAAGTGGAAAGGAATGTCACGGTTCCATTCTAGAGGAATGGAACGGTTCCATCCTTGCGTTAGGTTGGACTGAAAAATGGCATGGAATGGTTCTGTCCTGTGTTCGGTTAGGAGAATGGAAGAGCAGAATGTAAATCCAAAACACTGCTAATTATTCCACTGATTTTAGCCTAAACTTATCTCAAATTCTAATTAATGGTGCAAAAATCGGAATACGTAGGGGCCAAATGGGGATGGACAGAGAAAAAATCGAAATAAGCTTGGACCAAATTGAAATCCGCCGCCGTGCCGCCACGCCTGCCCCGCCGCCATGCCTGCTCCGCGTTGCACTACCGCCGCGCCGCCACACCCGCACCGCCGCCACGCCTGCTCCGCGTCACACCGCCGGCAGCCTGCATCGTGCCTTCTCCGCCGTCGTGCCGCCACGCCTGCTCCGCATCACGCCGCCGGCAGCCTGCATCGCGCCTGCTCCACCGTGGTGCCGCCACGCCTGCTCCGCCGCCATGCCTGCTCCGCGTCGCGCCATCGCCGGCCAGCATCATGTCGCGCCTTCGCGCCTCTGCCTGCATCGCATCGCGTCTTAGCGCTTAGCCGGAAGACGCGATTAGGAGACGCGCTTAGCAAGTCGTTCCATGTCGTTCCACCGATTTGGTGGAACGGGTGTGTTCCGTATCTGAAGAGAATATTCCCATTTGTGGAACCACTAGGTTCTGTTCCTCTCGCCTAACTGAACACAAGAACAAGCTCTGGGTGCGGAACGGTTCCATTCCGTTCCACTTTGTTCCATGAAGTGAACACACCCTTAGTCCATCCTTCATCTCATTACTCATTCCTTCCATACACCTGAAATTTTTCCTTCATACAAAACTTCACACAATCTTTATTAGCAACATTAGTGTACTCAAGATAATTAAGTCTTAAGGTTCAGTTCTAACACCAAATAAACTTCCATTAGAACACTAGATACTGTAGCAATTCCCTCAAAAAGCTCAATTCCCCAAAAGAACTCAAAAAGGAACCAACAAGAAGCAAATGCAAATAATGGCAGCAATCTGTCAAAACAGACCAAGAGGTAAAGACGATTTTTTTCGAAGACCTTCTGTTGCTCCAATCAAAAAGTGTTGAACTAATGAAAGTTAGATAACAACCTGAGGAAGAAGCACAAAAATTCTCGCCTCAAACCGACATATAGAGATTTTACACGAATTTTACGGTGAAGCACAGAAATCTGTTTCGGGACAGCAACTTTCCCAATCATTACTTATCTCTCATTAGAGGTTACTCTTGGTACAAAAAGCAAATAAAAATGATAAGGAGAGGTTATTACTGAAGCAATAACTTCCAAGACTCAACTAAAACTTTTGGGTTATCTCCCAATAAGTAATTTTCTTTAACGCAAGTTAGGCATGATAGTTTGAGAAGATGCTCACATAAGAAATATGAATTGAAGTAAAAGAGAGCATCAAGAAGCAAATTCAAAGCACATTTAAGTCTAACCCACTTCCTATGCATAGGAATCTTGTAAAGAAACAAGTCATGAAAGCACAAAGCAACAAGCATAGGAAAGCAAAACAAGTGCAACTTCAAAATTTTCAACATAAAGAGGGGAAATTTAATATTGTTGAGACACATAAAACCATGTTTTCCTCTCTCATAATAACTTTCAGTATCATCATGAGTAAAATTAAAAATATAACTATCATATAAAACATTCTTATCATGAGCCACATGCATAAAAGAATTAATACTCTCCACATAAATATAGTCATTCTTATTAATTGTAGTGGAAGCAAATTCAAAAAAATAGCTATCATTATTATTCTCATCACCATAATCATCAAATATAGGAGGCATATTGTAATCATTAATTTTCTCCTCAATAGTAGCTGGACTGAAAATATCATATTCATCATTGTAATCATCATATATTGGAGGCTTGGTATCATCATAAGAAATAGAATAGCTATCTTACAAAGCTGGGGAACTAAAAAGATCATTTTCATAAAAACTAGCTTCCCCAAGCTTAGACTTTTCCATAGCATTAGCAATAATGGTGTCCAAAGAATTCATACTAACAACATTGCTATTAGCATGCAAATAAAGTTCTATAGGTTTTTTAATTATCTCTTCAAACACTTCATGTCCTAACTCAAGATAAATACTATAAAGCTCTCTATTTTGTTGTTGTTTTCCATTAAGCCTAACTAGTGAAAACAAGAAGAAAAAAAAGACAAAATTGCAGAATCTAAAGGAAATAACTTCGAGCACTCACACCAGAAAATAGGATCAACGAACAAGTATCCTCTCCCTAGGATCAACGATCTTTTTGATCAGTTAAGTGGTGCCACCGTCTTCTCCAAAACGGATTTGAGGTCAGGGTATCACCAAATCAAGATCCGAAAGGAAGACATTCCAAAGACTGCTTTCACCACTCGTTATGGCCTTTACAAGTACACTGTCATGTCCTTTGGCCTTACCAATGCTCCAACCACTTTTATGCAGCTTATGAACTCTGTCTTCATGGAGTATCTCGACAAGTTCGTTGTGGTCTACATCGATGATATTATGGTCTATTCCAAGACTGAAGAAGAACACGCTGAGCATCTGCGTTTGGTGTTGACAAAGCTTCAAGAACTTCGTCTCTATGCCAAGTTCTCCAAATGTGAGTTTTGGTTGCAAGAACTCATATTCCTTGGTCATGTTGTTTCTGCTGAAGGGGTTGCTGTTATTCCGGACAAGGTTCAATCCATTCTTGACTAGGAATTCCCCAAATTAGTGAAGGATGTTTGGAGTTTCCTTGGGTTGGCGGGATACTACCGTCGATTCATCGAGAACTTTTCCAAGATTGCCAAGCCAATGACTGATCTTCTTAAGAAGGATAAGAAGTTTGAATGGTCTGATAAGGCTGAAGAAAGCTTTCAGGTTTTGAAAACCAAGCTAACAACTGCTCCGGTGCTAGTTCTTCTAGACACCAGTAAAGACTTTGTTATCTTCTGTGATGCCTCAGACCAAGGTCTCGGGTGTGTGTTGATGCAAGATGGACATGTGGTGTCCTATGCCTCTCGACAACTGAAACCACACGAGAACAACTATCCAACACATGATCGCGAGCTTGCAGCTGTTGTTCATGCTCTTAAGCAATGGCGACATTACCTCATAGGTAGTCGTTGTGAGTTATACTCGGATCATCAGAGTCTGAAGTACCTTTTCACACAACCTGATCTGAATCTCAGGCAAAAAAGATGGTTGGAACTCATCAAAGATTATGATTTGGGTCTCAACTATCAACCCGGCAAAGCCAATGTCGTTGCTGATGCGCTAAGTCGGAAATCCTATTGCAACAATCTATTGATCAAACAAGCTCTACCTCCTCTTCATGAGGAATTTTCTCGACTCAGTCTTGAAGTTGTTCCACGTGGATACCTTTCTACTCTTGAGGTGAAGTCTTCTATAGAGGATGAAATCAAGCTTGCTCAAAAGAATGACTATAAAGTTGTTGAGATCAAAGAGAGCATTGCTAAGGGAGTTGAAAAATGTTTCTCTACTGATGATCAAGGTATTGTCTACTTCGGTAACCGTCTGGTAGTGCCGAAGAGAGCAAAGTTGAGGGGTTTAATTCTTAAAGAGGCTCATGAATCACCTCTCTCCATTCACCCTGGAGGTATCAAGATGTATCAGGATCTCCGTCAAAGATTCTAGTGGTCTGGTATGAAGAAAGATATCGCTCGCTTAGCTGCTGAATGTGATGTTTGCCATCGCGTCAAGGCAGAACACCAAAGACCCGCTGGTCTCCTACAACCGCATCGTATCCCTGAGTGGAAATGGGATGAAGTTGGTATGGATTTCATCACTGGTTTTCCCAAGACTCAAAAGGGAAATGATGCCATATGGGTAATCGTCGACTATTTGTCCAAGGTTGCTCACTTCCTACCTGTCCGTGAGAGCATTACTGCTAATCAGTTGGCTGAATTATATATCTCTCGGATAATGGTCCTTCATGGAGTTCTGAAGAAAATTGTCTCTGACCGAGGGAGTTTGTTCACTTCGAGGTTTTGGTCAAGTTTCCAACAATCTATGGGAACTCATTTATCCTTCAGCATAGCTTATCATCCTAGTAGTGGTGGTTAAACCGAAAGGGTGAACTAGATCCTTGAAGACATGCTTAGAGCATGTGTCATATCTTTTGGTAAGAACTGGGAGAAATGCCTACCTTTTGCTGAGTTCTCCTACAACAACAGTTATCAGTCTAGTATAGACATGGCACCTTTCCAGTTCTTATACAGAAGAACATGTCGTACTCCTCTGAATTGGTCTGAAACCGGCGAAAGAAAGTTCTTTGGATCGGATATGATCAAGGAAGCAGAAGATCAAGTTCATATTATACGAGATCGTTTGAAAACTGCCCAGTCTCGTCAAAAAGAGATTATCATGATCGTCACCATCAACATGTTGAATATGAAGTTGGTGATCAAGCTTATCGCCGAGTCACTCTGTTAAAGGGTGTCCATCATTTCGGTATCAAGGGCAAGCTGGCTCCTCGTTATGTTGGTCCTTTCCGAGTCCTTTCCAAGTGTGGTAAGCTCGCATATCAATTGGAGCTTCCTGCAAATTTCCATGAGGTGCATGATGTCTTCCATGTGTCTCAACTCAAGCATTGCTTCAAAGACCCTGTCCGTGGTGTTGATCACCAAACTCTTGAACTTCAAGAAGATCTGACTCATCATCAAAGCATCAAGTTTCTAAAAGTTCAGTGGTCTCATCACTCTGAGGATGAAGCAACCTGGGAACGAGAAGATCGTCTTTGATCTGAGTACCCTGCCTTCTTTTCTAAAACTTAGGAATCTCGGGACGAGATTCTTGTAAGGAGGGTAGAGCTATAACAACCCAAGTTTTTAATATATGTAATTAGTACTTAAGAGCATAAGCATGCATGAATCTTTTGCATTCTTGTTGTGTTTTGGAGACAAGAGGGGATAAAAACCCTAATCCCTAAAATTGGTTTTCTTCTCAACTCTGTCTCTTTTCAAATGGTTTTGTATTTCGGAAATCACCAAAACATGTGGATCCTAAATAGTATAAAGGGGTCCCTGCATTATTTTGGATATTTGCAAACCTTTTGGTATTTTGAAAATGTTCAAAACAGAAAAGATTTTGAAATACAAAAGAGAAAAGGATTTAAGAAAAAAAGGAAAAAAGATTTGCTAAAAAATGCAGCCGAGCTTCCTAGGCCGCAGCCCAGCAGCTATCCTACCTCTCCTCCTCTTCTCGTGGCCCACCCGGTGCCCAACTATGGCCGATACCGCTTCGGCCATCTCTCTCCCTCTCGTCTTCATCAATGACGACGCAGAGCAGCTGCGTGGCGTCGCCGCCATCGTCCGCCGCGCCAAGATACCTGCCCGCGCGGCGATTCGTGCTACCGATGTCGCTGGTGTCTATAAGACCCCTATTCGCCGCCAGGACGAACCCTCACCTCCCCTTCCTCTCAATTTCTCCCCTCCGCCAAACCCTAGCTCGCCTGAGCCTCGGGTCGTTGTCGTTCTCCACCTCCCCAGCTCCGTCTGAGGCCACCGCTGGCTCCACCGTGGTCGACTAGTTTTCCCTAGCCACCTTACATCCATGCGCGCACCTCCAACCGCCGGAATCGACAGCTCCCACCGCCACAAGACGCCGCCGTTCACCGTCGATCCCCACCGATCCGGAGCTCTCCTCGCCTCGCCATCAAGCCCTACACGCTCCTGGTGAGCTTCTCGTCCGCGTAGTGCTCTCCGTTTCACCGCTATCCCGTCGTAGCATCGTCGCGCTGTGTAGCCGAGCCCACCGCCGTAGTAACTCGTTGGAGAAGGAGCTCTAGCGACCATAGAGGGGAGGCACCACCTCTATGTGGGTCACCTCTCTGAGGCCTTTCCAACGAGCCCAGTAGCGCTGGCTGGGGTGCGCCGGATTGCCGCCGGCGACCACCATCTGGTGGCTCCGCCGTGGCTGACATGGCCCTGACGTGGCCACAGCGTGGCCGTGACGTGGCCCCTAGCCCACGGGTCAGCCACTGTGGGTAGGTGCTACCCTAGTGGGAAATGCCCCCACCATGTGCTGACGTCATAATGACACAATAGAGCTTTTATTATTTTAGAAATGATTTAATAAGACAGAAATTGTTATAATATTATAAAATTCATAACTAATTCATATTTAATCAGAAAAATATGAATAATATATCAAAATGTTCAGAAAAATGAGATCTACACTTTAAAAATACAATCATGCATTGTTGATCAACCTAAACCCTAGATAGTTAGAGGAACATCGAAACCCCCTAATTGCATATGGGATCGATGGAATTCCAAGCCCTCGGCACTCCGAACCCATTTAAATCGATGTTAATCCTAGGGTTGCCATGATAACTTTAATCTGCCATATCCTTCATGTCCTTGCGCATTGCATGGTTCAAGATATTGATTGTTGCCTTTCTTTCCGGTATTGCTTCTTCGCGATAGGATCCGAGCACGAGATCGAAGTCAACGATACCGAAGATCCTTATCTGTTTACTGAAGGACAAGGCAAGCGTAGCCTCTCATTCTGAAACTATGCTACAAAGTAGCTACAGTCTCGCTATGCTGCATACGATTCCAATGTGGTCTTTTGTCAGTAGCTAGAGTTACCTATCTGCTGCATAGTTTCCCTGTTGTAGCCTTATACACCTGATCCACTACTCCTAGCATACCTAGGTCTAGCATGTGAGCGTTGCTAGAGATTCTTCGCTGGTCAAGCTTACCATGCTTAGTAATTATGCCCAATCCATCCTGATGATGAAGAATCGGAGATGCCAAAGAATCTAGAAAGGTAGGAGATGGAGACTTGATCGAAGGTGACAGATAAATATGCAAAGGCTTGCATGGGAGGCCACGTTGGGTGTGGTTTTTGTAGTTCTATGCTCGCCACCACTAGGAACCGAGTTCTTGACTTTGGAACCGAGACGAGCGTACAGCAACACGGGGCCTGGAAAACCCCTCGACTAACTAACTTGGCTAGTAGATTCCATGAGTCACATAGTTCAGGATTTCCATTTGACATATGCATTGAAAATGTTTTCAAAAGAGGCGGTGAAGGAGCTGCATCATAACAGGTAGGTAAGCATGGTCGGGGTTGCTTGGGGTGGATGGAGCCCCTGGTAAACCAACCCTGCCCACATCTCTAGGTACCGGCTTCGGGATTTGACCCGTTATGGCGGAACCCTCCTTAGGGCGTGACTCATGGTCTCGGTAAAAGCAAGGTAAAGGTCATGGTCAACCACCCTCTGCCGGCCCTCCAAGTAAGAGGCCTAATAATATTTGGCACTAAGAGTCGGTTGGTACGTGTGGGTAAAGTTGTACACCCCTGCAGGGTTAAATCTTTTCGAAAAGCCGTGTTCACAGTTATGAACGCTTGGTGACCGAATTCTAAGATCATAGATAACATTAACTAAAAGAAAAACTTGTTGATCCAGGTGTGCTTATGGATGCTTCCTCGGGGGTTCGAGGGGGTGATCCTAGATGAGGAGTTCAGATGTTCAAGATGGAGTCGTCGCTCTCTTACCCTATTTTGAAAGTATTATGTGTAGACGAGCCTCTTCTCTCTTTCTCTTGTTTACAAACAAAGTTGGCTTTATGCAAAGAAAAATCCAGAGAAAGCTTTTCGAGCCAGAGCATGTAGATACTAGGTTATCTAAGTCTTGCGGAGTACATTCTCGTACTTAGCCTTGCGCTATTATTGTTCTTCCTAGATGATCTAGTCGCAACTGAAGGTGGCTTCTACATTGACATCGACGAGTAGTTGGGGGTCCTAGGTAGTAGCCTGAGGACCATGGGTTGGATGTCTCTTATGTTTATGGCCTCTTAGGCCCTTTGTTAATTTTTTTTGTGTAGAACAACTTAATTTGCTTTCGCTGTTTGGTGTAATGATGGGTCTGTGACCCCTGGTTTGTAATAATCTCACATCGTACTCTATTAAGAGTCTAAACTTATGCTTCTGAATCCCTGTGTTCTGTAATGCTACCGAATCATATACTATAAGTCTCTGAGGTTGGAGTTAAGTTTATCTCAGAAGGTAATCCGAGGTTTGTTTAACCCTAATCCTGGGGGTGTTATAAACTATCAATTTTCTGTCATAAATAAGGTATATCACTAAGTTACAGGAAAAGAAATAATTCTCGAAGAAATAGAATTTTTTGATGTATACAGAAGGTTTAACGACCAACTATACGGCGGGAATTAAAATTCTGGCCGTATAGTTCTAGTCGTATAGATATCTTTGCCATTGATTTTTTTCTTTCAGATGTATTGAGAGTTTAACGACCAACTATATGGCGGGAATGAAAATTCCGGCCATATAGCTCCAGTCGTATAGATATTGGTGCCTCCGTACAAATTCTTTTCTAATATACAGAGAGTTTAACGACCAACTATACGGCGGGAATTAAAATTCCGGCTGTATAGTTCCGGTCGTATAGATATCTTTGCCTTCAATTTTTTTCTTTAATATGTACTGAGAGTTTAACGACCAACTGTACGGCGAGAATAAAAATTCCGGCCGTATAGTACCAGTCGTATAGATATGTATGCCTTTGTATATTTTCTTTCCCAGGGACAGACAGTTCGACGACCAACTATACGGCGGGAATATTTTGTTCCGGCCGTATAGTTGTGCCCATATAGCTGGGCCGCTAGGAGGAAACCCTAAAAAATTTACAGAAGGCCAACTATACGACGGGAACACATTGTTCCGGCCGTATAGTTGCGTTCGACCAAAAATCGCATGGGAAGGTACCTCCAACTCCGAAACTTTAGTCCTTTTTCTCTCTTCTACCTCCAAACTCTCTCAAAACCTCAAGAGATCTTCATCTCTACTCAATTTCATTTGATTTCCTCGCACACAAGTGATCTACGGTATGTTTCTCCTCCGATCCCCAATTACTTTTTGCAAATTCATCTTTGATCTATTGTCACTATCAATCTAGGTTGAGAACTACTATAAACCTATTGCCATGATTCTCTTGCCTAGATTATTATTTTGAGGAGATTCTTTAGTGTGCTATAATGAGGAACATGTTATACTTACTATTATTGATTCAAAACATTTTATTTTTGTCTTTCTTCAATGCTTTAGAGGATGAACACAAGGAGCCAAACTCGTGCTCGTGCCACCGCTAGCGCTTCTCGGGCTGTCGCTCAAGAAAGCATGGGGATACGGTTCAGGAATGAGCTCCAACGTGATCGCTTCGTCATGATCAAGAACCGCGAAGTGAAGGCCACCAAGTGGGTTTGCCCCATTATA
Organism: Avena eriantha; assembly: GCA_910589775.1. Lineage (NCBI taxonomy): Eukaryota > Viridiplantae > Streptophyta > Magnoliopsida > Poales > Poaceae > Avena > Avena eriantha. The sequence goes on along the minus strand of OU342742.1, from coordinate 527,112,915 downwards.
TTGAACCAACTCGGTATTTCTGATGACTTCAATTTACTTTGCAATAGAGCTGGCCTGCAAAACTTTGTGTACAATGATGTGCCTACTTATCGCCGCTTAACCATTGCATTCCTAAGTTTGTTGCATAACACTGTTAAAGAATGGCAAAAAGAGGACAGTATTTCTTTCTGACTTATGAACAACAACTACACTTTAACTTTAGATGAATGGGGCGCATGTTTTAATTTGCTAAACAATGATGTTAATGCCTTACGTGCATCCTTTACTGGCTTAGAACCTACCCCTGAACAATACTATAATGGAATGAGTTTCACTACTAGAGTGAGCAAGGGGAAGAATATTCAACATCCTGTAATTCGCTATTTGTTCTATGTTATTTCTAACACCTTGAAGGCACGTAATGAGTTCACGAGACTCAACGAGGAGGACATCTTAGTCCTCGCAAAGGCTACTTACCTCAACTTCGGCTTGTCACTCAACTTGGGTGCCATCCTTGTGCGCTACTTGGATCACCAGCCTCCTAAAGCCAATGACCAATCACAGGTGGAGGCGTCATCACCGTGCTTTCCACTGCCCTAGGCATCGACCTAGGTGAGTTGCAACCCGTGCTAGGTGAGTGACGTGTCGGTTTCTCCACTTTAAAAGCTTGTGGAATGCTCACCAGGAGAGGTGGTGTTTATTACCTGCATTTTGCTGGAGTTGGGCGTCTCTACCCCGCTCCTATGCCTAATGTTCTTTTCTCTATCGAGGAAGGACGTTTGCTATATGACTTGCAGGTTGAGCAACACCAACCCAAGCAGGAGATTCCGCAGGAGGATGAGGACCAAGAGGAGGAACAAGAAGTTCCTTACCAAGTGGAGCAGCCATAAACCCGGTTCGCCACATATCAAGATTTCCAAGGACTTGGAGGGACTATGGAGAGGATGCATAGCCTCTCTTTAAACCTCTGAGAATCAACTAGTAACCTCTCAACTCAATTTTCAAACTGGAGTAACGACTTTTCCTGCCACCATAATGATTTGAAGGGCTTGCAAAATCCTAAGCTTGGGGAAGTTTCCTCATGTATCTTTATTTGGCATTCATTGCTTTTATTTATTTCGAGGTTGTGTTTTTATTTGAGTTTATAAGCACTCGTGTTGGTTTCCCCAATACCTTATTTTTAGTTCTTTCTATTTGCTTTCGAGATTTTCTAGCCGAGCTTTGTTGCCAATTTTCTATTCTTTAAACTCCCTCTCTTAAAAAACACAAAAAGATTTCTCCATTTTTCCTTATTTCCCTCTTTCTTTTCTTTCCGCCTCGAGGTCCATATATTTGTAGGAGAGTGATCGACTTCGAGTTTCCAAGAAACAAATAAAAGAGGAAGAGAGAAGTGCAACCAAACATGAGAGGTATGCCTTATGACTCCCCAATTTTGAAGTTTGAGAAATCCATGCTAGTTAGTAGTAAATGTTGAGATATTATATTGGTGGAGTGAGTCTTTGTATTGTAGCAAAATTTTCATTTCCATTGGTATTTAGTTGGGTACGCTTTGTTCCAGCTCTCCTAATTAACCAAGTCTTGCCTAAATATTTGCTAAACAATTGTAATAAGAAAAAGTCTCATAATGGAAGGCTTGGGTGTTGTAGTGCTTAGTCTTGAAGGTTTATTTCTAGAGACACTCAACACCACTAAAAATGTTGATTGACTTGATAGCTCTCTTTAAAAGGATTTGTTCGATTGAATTAATGTTTAGTGGTTTTTGTGACCATGCCAAAGTTTGACTTGCTAATCATAAGAATGATATATCTTTATGCGTGTCAAACTTCATGGGATGCCAACAACTCCGCTAACCTACAAACAATATTCATGGACAAAACTCGTAGATTTTGGCTATGAGTTGATTAAACACTTGTAGCAGCAATGCTATAGTGGGTAAGATTCTTGGCACTCCCGAGTAGCTGTAATCATGATGGAATCACTCCTCTGGCTGTTATGAGTAATCATTATACAAAAGGAACAAAAACCTTAGTGATGCCACGAGTGTCCATCATAGCCCGATAAACTAATAAAAATATTTGGCATGCTCTCAATTACTCAAGAACTGAAATTCTTGAAGGACAATGAATGGAAAAGTAGTGCTTGAAATTTTTTGATTCATTGATGTGGGAGGATTGAGATACTCTAGTGTATATGCTTTTCATGACAACTCTCACACTCTCAATTTATATGATAATACTTTTTTGTTCAAAGGCAAGCCTATGATTTGATTACATGACATGGAATACAGTTTACTCATTTGAATCATCCATGTTAACAATAATTTTGCTGCACTATAAGTATGCATAAAACCTGTATGATATGCTTGCCATTGCTTTATGTATGCTGAAGTTTTTTAGATTTCTGAAGTGGAGGAAACATGAGACTACCAATCATGAGTAAGATCACCATCTCATTATTTCAGTTTAAATGCTAAGTTCCGTTTTGATTTTGGTTTTGTTGCTCATGGACGATCAAGTTTAAGCTTGGGGAGGTTGATGGCTCTGAAATATAGCCATCTACATCCACATTTAAACTAGATATTATTCATATTTGTCATGAAATATATCTCTAAACCCTGCCACTAATGCCTAATATTTAGAGGGGTGTGCAATCCTTTCTTTTATAGTTTTCTTGCGCAGATAATGTCGTTTGAAGATGGGAATCACTACATTAAAGTCAAAGATACGAGATTTCCAACAACCAGAAGAAACCAGGAGTCGTAAAGAAGAGGCAGACGCATTAACGACTAACTATACGACTGGAGCAAAATTCTGGCCGTATAGCTCTGGTCGTAAAGTTGGCGCCACCATCGTTAGGTCAAATGGAACAACTTTCGTGAAGGGATCCCTATATAAATAAGCCTCAAGCGACGAGAAAACAAGCCAGACCCTCGCCAAAAGTCTCTGCCACAGATCTCCAGCCGCCTCTAGATCTCAAAACCCTTCTCCATCTCCATAGCCATATTCCACCACTTGTAATAGTAGATCTCTTCTTCGATTGGCAACATTGTAATACTATTTCTATCAATCTTATGATTTTCAATACAATGTTTGTGATTGTTGATCTCATATCTATGTGTGAGTAATTCTCCTTGGGCTAAGGGCTTTGGCCTAGCCATGTAGCATTTGTGCATGTTATTTATCATAGATGGGATCATGTATTAGTTTGTATGACATGATGATTATTGTATCCTCTCTTCCTAAATCTAAGGACTTGTCAGGTACCCAAGACCCCGAGGGTTGAGCCAGGTATAGGGAGTATGAGTAATGACTGATCTGCAGGTTGGGAACCCCAGTACTAGAAGGGGTAGTACGGCTGTATGTGAGGGATTTTACTTGGGATTAATGGTGACATCACTATGCATATCATTAGTTCTCTTTCTTCCATGGATGAGACTAGTAAGTTATTGCTATAAGCGGTTGCGGAGGCAATAGCAATTATGGATGCACTACCCACATATGATTTATCTTGCTCTAACAAGTACATGCATACTTTATTTCTATCTTTTATTCCCATTAGATGTTTTGCACAGCTACAGGTGAAACCAAACACCCTAGGCCCTCTCTCTCCATCATTGACAACAACAAAAATACGCAAGCTATTGGTCCGGTAAAAACACAACAGGAATTCCAAAACTCCCGAAGGTCTATTAAAGTAACTTCACTATGCATTTGCTTCCCGAGGATTCGATAACCTAGGTCTAATAGGGAAAAAGAAGCTACACTACATCTGTAATCCGGATCGAAGGTATCACGACCTAGAGCTGCCATGGCCAGCCCAGCTTGTCTCACCGGTGCGGCCGGAGCTCGCCCGCGCCCACCAGGCCAGCCCTGCATCTCTACCGAAGCTCCCCGGCCGGAGCTCACCGGCGCCCACTAGGCTGGCCACGGACATCCCTGCCTCTCCGCTGGAGCTCCCTGGTCGGAGCTTGCCAGCGCCCGCCGACGCTTACTAGGCCAGCCACGGATAGCCCCGTGTCTTCGTCGAAGATCCCTAGCCGGAGATCGCCGACGCAGGGATCCGATTGCTTTCTTATTTAGTATATAGGGACCCGATTGCTTTTTATTTGTGTACACATGGACTTGATTGTTTTTATTCTTGTATATAGAGACCCGATTACATTTTATTTGTGTATTCGGGGGCTTTTGTGTATATTTTAGACCTCCTCAGTATATCTCAACACATACAACCCACCAAACAATGGATGAATTCAGAATTTCTCAACAGACACGTGCTACCAAACACATGCCAAAATCTCAACTCAAACATGTTGAAGTCATCTTGTCTCAACAGAGATATTGATTATGAGGTGGCACGGGCTACCAAACACACCCTAAAAAGGAGTGTTTGATGCACTATCTACAACCATAGACCGTAGGTCGTGGGCTATGCAGGTTTTTGTAAACACTTCAAAGGTTGCTTTTATTCTGAAAAGCTATGTTCGTCAGCCTTCACAGGTTTACCAGAACTTTATGGAGTTCCTTTCCTGCTGCGTTCGTAGCTCCTTCCCGGAACAGGGAGTAATATGTTACAGTTCTTACACTCTACAGAGGTGCGTTGCTTTACCCATAAGATATCCTTAACCATGTTTCACATCCGAGCGGCCAACCCATTCATACTTCCTTGGTATGAGGCCCGGTATAAGAATCCAAGATAATCACTACCTTCTCCGCGACCCCACATGTCCCCTTGGTGTACGCCATGCCCACATATTGAATTACAGCAATCGTTAGTACAGATTGTTATAGATGCGAGAACTATCGTTGGACATTGAGGGCTCCCACCCATATGTTGCATATCCTCTATGAATTACATACTCACGCTACAAGGATACAACCACAGCCTGCGCATTCAGATACATGCGAAAGAAAGAAGATACAGCTGACTTTTCTAGAGCCATTGTAGATCTTATGGTTAACATGTAATATACGGCGCTAGAATCACTGGCGATATTGGTTGATTAAGTTCTAGATAATATGTTCCTTTACCACTGGAACTATAATACCAGATTATTACCATATGGTAAATAACCCATAATCATATCATTATGAAAATATCGTTTTCTGACATTTTTGAAATGCAGGTGATGACATCATTTGATTTGTAAATACTTGATTGAAAATAACCAAAGGACATGAGAAAGTGTGAAATTGCCTTGTGTGATTATAAGATTATGCACTCACGGTCTTCAAGACAAAAGAAGCTCCAATATCTGAAATCAGCATCATTGGTCTAGTAAAGACTAATGTTTAAAGAAGCAAGATGTCATTATGCATAAGTAATGTAATGCAATTTGATAAACTTGAATCCTAGGGATAGTCGTCTATGATCTAGGTTTTGGGAACTAGAAATGGTTCCTTTAGAATGTGTTGTCCTTTTAGATCAATTTCACATTTGTGCTTCTTAGTAAGGCTTGTGAGGGTGTGTGAAACAACACGTAAGTACAATAAGTAATATACAATAATAAAGCACTCAAGTGTGGAATGGTATTCAAATACTTCTTATATAGAGATTGTTAATTCATTAGGGTCTTTTTGAGAATGCTTAAGAATTACTTTTAATGTATCTTAAAAGAATAGCTATTAAAGAAAATTTTATTTAACTAAGTGAAAGCAATTAAACCTATAAGTAGATAGTACTAGGTTTTATTTCTTACTCTTAAAGAAATCATTGTTTTAATTGAGTTAAGAATCTTATTAGCATTTGGAATTTGTAGAGCGCTTATATAAGATGGTACCACATTCTATTCCCTTCAAAACTTTTAATACTTTACTAAATTTTAGATCAAAATAGTATTACCTTCATTCTTATAGGGCTTTGTTGATGTTATAAGTGAACGAAATATCTCATTCCTTTGGGACTTAATGATTATATTCTATGAACATGGAAACAATATTATCTTGGGATTACTTATGAGTTACCCTTAAACTTTTAAAATGTAATCATAAATTTGTAATAAGATTTGTATTAGAGAGGTTTAATAAGACAAAATATTATTTTTTGATGAATTTACAATTTATAAAATCTTTTGGAAAGTAAGATACACTTAATTTCATATAGTAGTTTTAGCAAATACATCTTAAAATGGTTGTATATATTTTGATTTATTATAAACATAAATTGAGCTTTTTATTACATTTTTAGACTTTAAATAAATAATATTAAAGGCATAAGCAAAGATTATATATAATTTTAAGGCATTAAAATAAAAGAAAAGGATTTAAATAAGATTTATTAGACCTTTACATTTTATTTACTTCAAATGTGAAAGGTGATATTTTTAATGTGTAGATCTTATTTTTGAAATCATTTTAGTATATTATATGTATTTTTATGCTTTTTAAATAATAAAATATGATTTTTATAAGTTTTGATGCCTTATAAAATACTTAATAAATAATAAATATTAGTTAAGTAACATAAAAATGTATGAATAAAGTTTATAATTGTATATTTTGTTTTCTAAGAATTTTGATATATTATCCTTATTTTCTAAATTTTAAATAATAAGTTATTGATTTTATAAGATTTAATTATTTTAATAAATTACTATAAATATTCAAACATTATAATAATTAGTTAACAATGTATAGTAATATATTTAAAATTTATATTTTAATTTGCTAATTTTTTTGATATATAATATATATTTTTCTAAACTATAAACCAAGAGATATTGAATTTACAATTTTTATTATTTTATTAAATTCCTAGAAAATATTTATAATTGAATTTATAATGTTTTATCCATTTTATACATAGGGAAATAATTTTTATATCGAGTCTAGACCTAGCCCGAGTCACTGACCAGTGGGGTCAGGGCAACGTCGGCTAGCACCTCAGCAAAGTGGGACTAGCCAGAGTTTGACTTCTGGTGACCAATGCGCACTGATGTGAGCACAGCGTTGTGATGATGTTAGCACGGCCACCACCGCCAGATCATGGTCGCTAGCACCAATATACGGTGTTCTAGCAAGCGATTTGGGGTGTGCTAGAACGAGGAGGACGAGATGGTCATAATGGTAGCGACACCGCCCAATATTGGTCACCAGAACCACCTCCACGGCGACCAACTACGGCGGTGTTCTGAGTTTCAGGACGGCAGCGCGATACAGGAAGCAATCAAAGCAACACAGAGTATTGGAAGAACCGGTGACTCACCAAGAAGCTCGTAGAGGTGACAGCGATAAAAGGTGAGCTCGGAATCGACAGCGAACATCGGTGACATGCGACAGAGGTGAGGTGTCGATTGGTTTGGCTGGGGGCTCTCCAGATTCCTTGACCTAGCTAGGGAGAATGAGGAAGTCGAGGCGAGTTCAACGGTGTGCTTAGAAAGACCATGGGAGGTCGGTAACGGCGTGCTCTGGCAGGACCGGAACTAGGGTTTCGGTTTCTGGAGGGGAACAAAGGAAGAGGACGTGCGCGAGAGATGGAATTGGGGATGAGTACGAGCAAAAACATCGTCGTGGACTCCTTATCCCCTCCTAGGTGACGGTGGTTCTGCTGCCAGGGAGCTACTTCGGCTGTTGTACGCGAGGTGGACGGCGACGATTTTTTGGACGAAAAGGCATGTTGGGCTGGGTCGGTGTTGGGCCTTTGCAAAGCAAGCTGGAGGATGCGCGACACGCATGCGGGAGACAATTAAGCAAAAGGTTTTGGGTCATGGGTCGAGGCTGCTGGCTACTCTTTTTCTTTTACTTATTCTTTTTTAGTATATTTTCTTCAATTTGAATTTCCACAATGATTTTAAATCTCTAGGAAATTTTTGGAACAATAAGAATATTGCAAGGATCTTTCAAAGTGTGTGTTTCCTCTATTTTTCATTATTTTCAAGATTTCAAACAATTATAAAAGCATTTTAGGAATTGTAATAATTAGTCATTAGGGTTTTAGTGTTTTGGTTATTATGTAAAAATATTATAATAATGACTTTTATTTTCTCCATGATAATTGTAATGGTAATGATTTAAGGTGGTGAATGATATGCCTGGAATATTTTCATACTTAACATCTTTTAACTACCATATTATATGGTGGTTTACATTATAGGGTTCTTAAAGTTTGGAATTTCCTTTACTCAAATTCCTCTAAAATGCTATCTAAACCTTCCTACTTTATTAAGTATGGTTGATGTCTTAATATAATCTTAGAACATAATGGTTAATAGTAATTACCACTTATGGGACACTTATGATCTAGTTGCTAAGCAACATTTAATTAGGGTTTCTTATTATAAGAATTTTCTATGCACTTTAGAACTCATACCACCCTCATATTTACTTATGAATATTGGTAAGGATCAAGGTATAAGGACTTATTTATAAATTGTTGATCATGGTTGATATCTCAACTTGGAGTGAGATGTGGAGATTACTTCCTGATGTGATCTTGATGGTTCTATGAGACTAGGTTTTTATTAAGGTTTAAGGGAATAAGGTGGACAAGGCTTACATCAATACACACTCAGTATACTAATTATCTCTTAGATGTTTCATTTGACTAAGCGATAGTATTCCATGGCTATTTAGAAATAGAAAATGATTCCACTACCAACTTGATTCTAAGGTTTTAGACAAAAAGGCAGGAATGAGACTTGTCATGGCTCGTTATAATCCTAGTTAAAAATTTCTTAAGAATTTCTATCCTCAATACTTCACTAAGCTTACCTTTAGTTAAGGAATTCCTTTCCTAAATATACTTTGTATAATTCTCTTCTTTTATTCACAAAGACCACACTTTTCTATATAAACTAATCACCTGACTACACCATATCCATCATCACATGATGACATGGTCATGTCACTTCAACAATACTCATTCTCCATTCTTACTCTACTATATAACTTCCATCTCTAAACTACCCTTGAGGAAGCATTCATCTGGTTAGTTATAACTTCATTAATCCATTCCTTTAACATTCTTCTACCATTTACTTCTCAGGCTTACAAGATTACAATCCTCACTATATCACAAATGATAACAATCCTCTAGAAGAGATATGGTACTACTCCCATAATAGAAGTTTGTCCTTGTATAAGCTTGATCAAAATAGTATGCCTCCAACTACTCCACACAACTCAGATTATATACTTCATCATACACTAGCTTGATTTCTCATGATCAAGCTAGAGGACTTAACTAACTAAGGTTTAGCTTATCTTGGAATACTAATATCACTCTTCATCACCTAGTCAATTATCCTCAAGTGAATTGAGAATAATGACCACCATCTTTTGATCACACTAAACTTAGGCTTCTAATTGTCTGATCAAGATCTATCATCAAATAAGTAGTGCCGTGGTATTAATTTGGTGCAGCTTGTGCACTGATGCCGCGGTTTCCATCGAGGCGCCGGAGCAGTCGCATCCACCAAATTCCATGGGTCTAGCACAAAACACTAGCTCGTGTGGCCATGAAAATATGTTCCGATTTGGTTTTGCATCCAGAAGCAATACGTATGCAGGAGATTAGATCCAAATAAAACCGTCAGTTGGCAATGTAATCATGCGAGAGAGTAATCAATGCAAAATATGAAAGGAATTGAATATAAAATTCAACAGCTATTGCAACCGATCGTGCGTATCAGTTTTTGGTTTTTTCCCTGGAGTTGATCCGTTGCATCTCGAGGCTTGATCAAGACAAGTGTCTCATTTTTTCCCTTTGGCTCATGGATTAACAACTAGAGTGATCCACTCATGCATCCATATATCGGTTCTCCAAATAATAACACCCAAGTACCATGTATGTCAAATTAAGTCTAAATAAATTAATCCATGGGCAAATCAATAAATGAGAAAGATGAGATTAAATTGAAAATTGATCAATGAAGCCAATCTTGCATGTGCGTGCATATGAAATTTTCAAAGTCGACTGCGTGTGCGTGTTCCACGTCGGCGGGCAGCAGCCAAATTTTTATCGGAGTCGACGAGGTGGAATCTTCATAGCTAAGCTGACGCAGTGGACGCAATCGCAGTCACGGGATTTCACGGCAATCGCCGGCTGACAGAGTGAATCCATAAAGACCACCCTGATCCAATCTCATAGACATATAAATCGATCATGCATCCAAGATTAGTTTCAAATAAAATAATCAATTGGCATAGCGATCAATGCGAGGTGGGATTAAATTTAAATACTTAGCTGCCGTATAGAATCGATCGTGCATGTACGCATGGAGAGATTCTTTCTACGTGTGGCTTTGTCCCGTTGGTTGGCAGCTAAATCAGATCGATCAGCTCCCAACTCCTTAGTCGCAGATTGGATCCGATCTGGCTGTCGTTGATGGTGAGCGATCTCACTCGGATCATCACCTCCATGCACCGCTTGCCCCATCATGGACGCCAACTGTCGTGGTATTGACCATTGTAGATGTTACAGGGTAACTTACATAGAGGAAAGGGCAAGGCGATGTAGGAGAATCCGGGAGCGAGATTGGCACACGATGTACCCAGGTTCACGTCCCCTCGGTGTAGGATCGCTAGGTCCTGCTGTCAATCCAGCATATGATCATAAATTGGTTACATGGGAGTCGTCGTGCTTTATAGCTTAGGCAGCATATGGAGTGAGAGTAGATCTAATCTGATATGGTTGCTAACATATCCATATTTTTTTATGATACATGCTTGGTTTTATCTACTTTCTTATATTTTATCCATACTTTGGAGTACTTTTCATATGATTTCTTCGACTAACCTATTAATAAGAGCAACAGTGCCAGTTGCCTATTTTCGGCTGTTTTTGGTTTCAGAAAGTCAGAAAATGAATATTCTCGAAATTGGACGGGACAAAAGTCAAAGTCGTTATTTTCTCGGAAGATTCACGGAGCCAGAAGGAGAGACGAAGGGGGGCCACGAGGTGGCCAAACCACCCCTAGGCGTGGGTCCCCCCAGGCCGCGCCAGGGCATGGTGTGGCCCCCCTAGCTGCCCACCGACCCTGCCTCTTCGCCTATAAGATGCCTCCCGATGCAAAAACCCAAAATCGTCAAGCCTCTAGCCACGAAAAGTTTCGCAGCGCCGCCGCCACCGAAGGGAGATTCGAGGGACAGAAAGACTCTGTTCTGGCACCCTTCCGGGATGGGGAAGTGCCCCTAGAGCCATCTCCATCGATCTCCACCACCATCTCCATTTCCGTTGCTGATTCTCAAGATGAGGAGGGAGTAGTTCTCTCTCGAGGCTAAGGGTTCTACCGGTATCTATGTGTTCATCTCTCTCTCTCTATGCATGATCTTATTGAGATCATGAGCTTCTAATCTATAGATCTACCTTGCTACTCAAGTGCTCTAATAGATCTCTACTCTCCCCATGTGTGTGAAGTTGACAGTGTACACACCATGGTGGCACTTAGGCTGGAGATTTCAAATACTTATTATGAGTTATATTTGGAGTTGGATGTCTTTATGAAATTGTGGTGTTTGTTAGAACCATCTAGTTCTCAAAGTGACAGTGTGGGGTTATCTTGATGGGAAAGGCTTACTTTGAGATGTGCTGTTATAGCCCTACCATGGATTAGAGTGTCCAACCAGAGAGTAGTTAAGAGTAGTATCGTAAAGAGAAGATATTTATATGTGAGTGTTCACTAGTGAAAGTATGATCCCTAGGCCTTGTTTCTTAGCACTGATACACTGTTTGCAATTAGATATGTTACATGTTTGCTTGCTTCCTTCTTTATTTCAGTTTTACTTTAGTCTTTTCCACGCCATCAAGCTATTTTCTAGCATCGTTGTCTTATATCCATACCACTTGTATTTCACTATCTCTTCGCTGAACTAGTGCACCTATACAGCTGACAAGTGTATTGGGTGTGTTGGGGACACAAGAGACTTCTTGTATCTTGATTGCAGGGTTGCTTGAGAGGGAATACTGTGGCATCCCGCAAAAACCACTACTAGAAAATCACGTTGTTTTTGTACATTGCATCGTCATGACCGCATGCTCATGTCATCATGCCACATTGCATTTGAGCATCGTCATGTCATCATGCATGGTTTGTCTAAAACCATTTTTCTAAAAGCCTATATTTGTTTTCTAGATATTCCCCATCTTTATTTCAAATTAAAAACCCCGGTCTTTTGTGGATCTTTTATTTGTCTAAACTATTTTACAAAAGAATTTTTCAAACTAAATAAAAATATAAACTATTTTTCCCTAGGGAGAAGGCCACCGGCCAGTCCCAAAGGCCCAGCTGGCAGCAGCCTACTACCCAGAGAAAAACCCTAAAAACTAAACTCAAACCCTACCCTATCCATCCGCCAGCCACCTACCCCCCTTCTCCCTCTTTTTCCCTCCCCCAGCCGCCAAACTCCCACCCAATGCCACCCTTGGCCGGGATTCCCACCCACACCCCGCCACCTCACCAACCCCACCCCACCTGGTCTCCACCCTGCACGCACTCCCTCACCACACACACCCAATCGGCCCCTCCGCTCCCCACCGACGCGTCCGCGAGCCACACGCCAACCACCGCCCCTGTACACGACCCGCCCCACGTGGGTCCCACTCGGGTCCCACTCCCCACCAAGCCGGCCCCTGTTTCCCCACCTACCAACTCCCTCTCCTTTCCCCTCATCCCCGCATCCTCCACCGATAGCATCCCCACCATCTCTGTCGCCAGCCACCTCCTGTCCGACCCCACCCTGGCCGCCCTCCGCCGGCCGCCGGCCCTGTGCCTCGCCGAGCCCCACGCTTGCAGCGACCCCGCCGCCGACCGCTCCTTCCTCCTCGCCTCATCTTCCTCCTCGTCGCGGTTCCTCCGTGCGCCACCGCGTCGGCCTCCTCCGGCGAGAACGCCCCCTCTCCTCCTCAGCGCTCTTCCCCTCACCGGTCCTTCCTCGACCGCAGGCGCCGCCACCTCTCCCCGACCGCGCCATCCCCGCTCGCAGCAAGCTCGCTCTGCCGCCTCCGGCCCGCTTCGGTGACCTCTGCCTCGCCGCTGTTGCTGCTCCCGCCGCTCTCAGGCTCGCACAGGCACCGCCGCCTCAGCCACCCCACTCGGCTGCCTCTCCTCGCTTGGCCGCGGCCAGCACCCCGCCGCCGTGGGCCCGTCTCCCGCGCCTTGACCGAGCGTCGTTGCCGCCACTGGCCGCCGCCTCTGCTTCAACCCAGGCACCACCGTCGGCATGCCCTCTCCCTAGACCAGACCACCGTTGTCACCAACACCTCGCCGGGGATCTCCGATGACCCCTGCCGCTCCTCTGCTGCCAGTGACCGCTGTGCCATCCCTGAAACCCCCTCGTCACCACGCCCTCTCGTCGTTGTCTGACCTCGAGCTCGCCTACCGGCTTGCCGACCCCATGCCCTTGCAGCCCCTATTCCGACCATATGTGGCTGTCGTGCTGAAGCTTTGATGAGAAACGGTGGCTAGTCGATGGTAAGGTGGTGCTGTGATGATGGTGTTGCCCATGTGGTGATGTACCTGCAGATGGGTGTTGTATGTGTATTCTGACGCTGATAAGATGGTTCTTCGAGGCTGATAAAATCGTGAAGATGTGGCCACTCCCTCGGATCAATCTCTCGGCAAGATCTTCAAAGGATAATTGTTCCGAGAGCAAGTTCTCCTACAATTGCCGGTTGAATCCCATGAATCGTGCAAGGGCCGACGCCATTCCGAAGACCCCGGCGCGCCAAGTTCTTCCTCTCGGAGCTGGCCAGATCGCCTTCGCGGACCCGGAGAATCCCCGATCATGGACGACAAGGCCAAGGCCCGAACCCGAAGACCGCCAAGATCTACTTCATGGATCTGAAGACCGATCCCGCCGAGCTCGAACCCCGTCGAACCCTCGGAACCCCAAGATCTTCGACCCTACATGTGTGAACCCTTTTCTCCAGCCCCTATTTTATAAATGCTATATATAAAACTTGTTGCATATTAATTGTTCATCTCGCATGCATATCATGTGGGTTGGGGGCATTATGCCGATTCACCTAATAATTAAATATGGAGCCATATGTGGGCTACTCTAGTATTATTTCGGACTCCATTTAAATTTGGTAGCGAACCGATGCCATGCTTTGCCTTGTTAAGACAACATTTAATTTGCGGGGGTTCGAAATAACTTGAACCGTGTAATTAATTATCGGGACCCCGGTTCCACTTAATATTGCCTAATTGCACCGCATCTGTGCCATGCCATGCATCATATCATAAGCATGCCGGATCTTCTGCCGTAGCATTAAATATTGCATCTGGTGTTTCCTTAGTGCTTTGCTTCTTCGCGGATTAGGCTGATGAGTTCGAGTATCAACAAGTTCTCCGTATATGAACCTTCGGCAGTGTTTCCCAGGCGAGCATCTCTCCCCCTTCTACCTATTTTGCATTTATAGTCTTTATTTCCTCCTGCTAATCTATTGCTATCCGTGTCGCGATGATTTAGTGTCCGTACACCAGTTATATCCCGTGCAGCCTCTATATTGCCTTGGACACCTCCTATTACCTGTGTTTGGTAGATAGCCGGTCTTGCGAGTCGTAGTTGTTTGCTCAGGTGTGATCTTGTGTTGTCAAGTACCATAGTTGTTGGAATGCTGGAAGATGGTTATGGTGGAGATGATCATGACTCTAAATACAACTATTAAATTGCTAGCTATAACTAATGTAGAGGCATCGGTGGGCAATAGATGTTATTTGGTTCTTCCACGCTCACTTGTGTCCCGTAGGACCCCGAGTACTTGATACCTGTTCCTTGACTATTCGCACTATCCACATATGGGAGACTCTATGAATCCCCCTTAGCCAGAGCTTGATTCATTTCTTATTTCTTGGGGCCACAAACTAGTTTGGGGTTTTATTACTATCCTGTACTTATGCCATGCTTACTACTTTATTTACGATTGTGCGTGGAGCACCTGTATTGTTTTGGATCGCGGCACGATTTCGCGGTATCGACAAGCCTACTCACACTTTCGGGTTCCCAGTCGTTTACAGCCGTTCTCGCAAACCCTGGGTCCGTTCCGGAGCCGGCCAACTTCATTGCGGGTAGCTTAGTGGGGTGGCCCCCTGAAATATTTTATGAATCCTCTAATTGCTTTGTCGTGAAAGCCTCATTGGGTTTTGATTTGGTTTTTCCGAGGTCGATTGTGTGTGTGTTGCTATTTGTGCACCCCTGCAGGGTAAAACTTTCTGAAAGCCGTGTCCGCGGTTATGGACGACTTGGAGCACAGTATCTCGATCATAGACAAGCATAACTAAAGTAGTGCTATACATTTGACTTAATATGTGACTAGTAATCAGATTCAAATACAACGGAATGGATATTAAAAATGCCAACAACTGGTGGAGTTGGGGTTCCTTGTGTCTTGTTATATCTGCCTAGTAAGTATTGCAACTCCAATGGAATGTGATAAAAGTGCCAACAACTGCTGGGTTTTGGGATTCCTCAGGACAACTATATCTGACTAGTAAATGTTCCAACTACAACGGAATGTTAACTAAACTGCCCACTACTTATGCTATCAGGATGACTCATGTTATCTATATCTGATTAGTACTTGCTGCACTATAATGGAATGAGTAAAATTGCCAACTGTGTGAGTTCCTTGGTCCGACTTCCTCGTTTGATCTCGAGGGGGAAATACCAGGATGGGTTTGATTGGTGTTAGCTTCAGGTTGGATCCGAATAGGTCTTTCTTACCACTCTCTAATAACCGCCAGTTGTCTCGAGTCTCTATAGGTTGTTTAGTGCCGCTGCGCTGCCGCTCCAGCCCACCATACCTGTGTAGGCGAGAGCCGCCGAATTCTAGCCTCGCCGTGTACTGGCCTCAGTACTGATGCTCCTCTTTTTCCTTTGCCCTCTGTCGGCACCCCTTTTGTTTTAGCAGGTTTGAGATCGACGTCGTTAGCAGGGTTACCCTTCCGGCTTGGCCTAGGTAGGGTTATGGACGCCATTGGTTATTCTTCAGGGCTCTTAGCCCCATTTTCATCTTGTCTGTAGTCGGTCGCTCTATTGTTTTCAAGGTGATTTGGATCTTTGTATTGTATATCTGTATTCTTGACTCATGGAGTCGTTGTTGTATACATCTGTTCTATGGGTCCCATCGAGGACTGTTGTGTAATGTTATTACTTCGTTTTCCACCCGCACGAAAGTGCCTGGTGGGCGTCCTTGAATCATTTCTATGCGGGTTTGGCGGAAAGGGCTAAAACTTGCATAGGGCCGATTTGAGGGTGTTTAAAATACCTTTGACCACTTCCTCCCTGAGTTCGATAAACCTTGGGTAATCCACTTAAGGGAAAACTTGCTGTTGTTCTACAAACCTCTGCACTTGGAGGCCCAACAACTGTCTACAAGAATAGAACTGCGTAGACATCAAGCTATATTATGGCGCCGTTGCCGGGGATTGAAGAAGAAGAAGCTCCCACGTCAACCACGCGCCAGCAAGTATTTTCTGGCGCCGTTGCTGGGGAGGTAAGGTAAAAGGTACTCACATCCTCCGGTGTGAGTGCTCAAAGTTATTTCCTTTATATTCTGCAATTTTGTCTTTTTGTTTCTTGTTTTCACTAGTTCGGCTTAATGGAAAACAACAACAAAATTAGAGAGCTTTTTAGTATTTTTCCTAATGTAGAACATGAATTGTCTGAAAAGAAAATTAAAAAACCCATGGAACTTTCTTTGCATGCTAATAGCAATGTTATTAGTATGAATCTTTTGAACACCTTTGTTACTAATGCTATGGAAACATCTAAGCTTGGGGAAGTTAGTTTTTATGAAAATGATATTTTTAGTTCCCCAGCTTTAAAGAAGAAAATTTGCTCTGATGATACTTTATCTCCCATATGTGGCAATTCTAACAATACTTGTGATATTTTAAATCCACATACTGAAAGCATCTCTTTTAAAATACCTATAAAAATTGTTGAACGTGTTATGAACAATTGTTATTTGGGAGGTGGAACTGTCCATCTTGGTGATCATTTACTCTTTATACACGAATTTATGCGAGTTGTTCAAATGTGCAAGTATTTCAATGAACCAAGTTAAGATTTTCACTTAAGGGCAAATCAAGGGAGTGGTATGAGCTACTAGATGATCCTCATCATTTGGAGTGGAAGGAACAAGAATCTCTATTTTACTCTAAATTTTATCCTCCTCGTGAATTCATAAAGATGGGAATTACATTTATTTCATCCACATTATGGAGAAGGTATTGCCGAAGCATGGGGGAGATTGAAGTCACTAATGCTCAAATGTCCCATTCATGAGCTCCCCGGTAATATTGTTATTAATAATTTCTATGCAAGGCTTTCAGGACATTACAAGGACTATCTAGATACTTGTTTAGAGGGATCCTTCACAATTAAGGACATCAAAGCTAAGTGGGATCTTCTTGAAACAATTCAAAGCAATACCGAAGATTGGGATAACAACAAAGGTAAAGAACCAGGTATAAACTATGAGTATGATTACATTAAGTCTTTCGCTGAAACTGCTGATTTTCAAGAGCTTGGTGCTAAATATGGTCTTGATCCTCAAATTCTTATTGATTGTTTTAGAGCCTTTTCTTCTAATATTAATGCTCCTAAAGAAAAATGGGACATGTATCATGAGCCTTTCAAAGACACTTGCATGGAAAATGAAATAGTTATTAATGATAGCAATAAACATGCTCAAACCTCTGAAAGTACTATTTCTTATCAGCATGTTAATTTTTATGGAATACATAGACCTTGTGAGAACAATCAAATTGAAGAAGAATATTGTATCACCCATAGGAATGAAAAAACTAGAACGCGGTATAGGGCTCTCAATGATCTTGCCCTCTATCCTTTTATTTGTGAACTTTGCTTTGAAGTGGGTCATTTGAATTTTCAATGCTTAGGTCATAATAATAGCCCTTATAATCCAATGAGTACTGCAAGTTTGTATTGTGATGACATGATCACTCCTAATCAGCATGATCAACTTACGTTATTTTTGGGGTGTGAAGAGTTATCAAGAAAAACCTCTTTGGTAGATATGAGTGCTTTTGATATGAATAGCGTCCTGCATGGTTGTCATCTTTATTGTGTTGATAATTGCCACACAAATACTTACATACAAAATATCCTAAAATATGAGATCTTACCAAAATATGACATGACTAATATGTGTTTTGGTCTTATTAATGAAAAGGAGGAATCCTCCAAAGTTTCTTCTATTGTCTCTAACAATGAACCAGGGTATATGGAGAAGCTTCCTTTCAAGCCTCTCCCTCCTAAAGAGAAGAAGAAAAAGAAGAAGAGGAGGAGTAAAAGGAGAGAGGAAATGGTATTTTCCCCTAAGCATGTTGCTCCTATTATAGTTTTTGACGAGTCTGAACTCGATGATGTTCCTATGCCTATTACCTATAGTAGTGATCATGATTGGGAAAAGCACACTACTTTTGATATTGAAAATCTCTTCGGTACCAATTCTGAAAATGATGATATTAATACTTTCTGTACTATTAGTGTTATCCACGTTCCTTCCAATGATGATACGTTTACAAATGAACAAACTTTGGAAGATTACTATTCTATTGCTTACGATGATACTATACCTCCAATATATGATGATTGCAATGATGAATATGATATTTTTAGTCCACCTACTATTGAGGAGGAAATTAATTATGATTACAATATGCCTCCTATGTTTGAAGATTATGGTGATGAGAATAATAATTATAGCTATTTTGTTGAATTTGCTCCCACTACAATTAATAAGAATGACTATGTTCATGTGGGGAGTTTTAATTCTTTTACGCATGTGGCTCATGATAAGAATGTTTCATGTGATATATTGTTAATTTTACTCATGATTCTACTGAAAGTTATTATGAGAGAGGGAAACATGGTTTTATGTGTCTCAACAATACTAAGTTTCCCCTCTTTATGTTGAAAATTTTGAAGTTGCACTTGTTTTGCTTTCCTATGTTTGTTGATTTGTGCTTTCATGACTCGTTTCTTTATAAGATTATTTTTCATAGGAAGTGAGTTAGACTTAAATGTGTTTTGAATTTGCTTCTTGATGCTCTCTTTTACTTCAATTCATATTCCTTATGTGAGCATCTTCTCAAACTATCATGCCTAACTTAAAGGCGTTAAAGAAAAGTACTTATTGGGAGATAACCCAAAAGTTTTAGATTAGTCTTGGAAGTTATTATCTCTGTAATAACCGCTCCTTATACTTTTTATTTGCTTTTTGTGCCAAGAGTAACCTCTAATGAGAGAGAAGTAATGATTGGGAGAGTTGCTGTCCCGAAACAGATTTTTGTGCTTCACCATAAAAATTCGTGTAAAATCTCTGTACGTCCTTTTGAGACGTGAATTTTTGTGCTTCTGCCATAGGTTTTTATCTAACTTTAGTTAGTTCAACACGTTTCGATTTGAGCAACAGAAGGTCTTCGAAAAAATTCGTCTTTACCTGCTGGTCTGTTTTGACAGATTTCTGCCTTTATTTCCATTTGCTTCTTGTTGGTTCCTTTTTAGAGTTCTTTTAGGGAATTGAGCTTTTTGAGGGAAATGCTACAGTAGCTTTTTTTAATGGAAGTTTTATTGGTGTTGGAACTGAACCCAAAGACTTATTATCTTGAGTTCACTAATGTTGCTAATAAAGATTGTGTGAAGTTTTGTATGAAGGAAAATTTTCTGGTGTATGGAGAGAATGATGTAATGAGATGAAGAATGGACTAAAGCTCAAGCTTGGGGATGCCACTCGTGTCACCCCAAGAAATATCCAAGAAGTACAAGCGTCAAAGCTTGCCTTCTTCATCAATAAAAATCTCAGGTTTCTTCGAAACACTTCATTTTTATTATCTCATGCACAATTGGTTGTTCTTGGAGTGTCTTTGTTTTTGTTTTTCGTTTTCGTTTGCTTAGTTTGCTTGAATAAATTTGTTGGACCCCCTCTTTCATACATTGGTTTTCAAATAGTTTGGTTTGGATTGGAAAAGAGTAGGAAAGTTCATGCTTAAGTGGTAAAGAGAGCTTGTTTTTGACTATGGCCTATGCTTTGTCATGCCATGCTCGATATTGTTTTGGCTTTATGCTTAGTATTATTTTTTGTAGCATGACTTGTTAAAAACAATTGAGATTGCTTAATGTGCCTTGGAAGGAACATGCGCTGTTGTAGCATATTAAAGCATAGTATTGTGGTATTCTCCTTTGATGCTTTATTTGGGTTGACTTGGCACATGCTCACACCATGTTATGACTATCCCAAGTCACCATAGCCTTTATGATCCTTTAGTTTTCAACTTGTAGTACCACTTTATGCTTTGATCAATGATGTTTTTTCACTCTGCATGATTATAGCAATTATTGCTCTCTTAGTTGGTCGCTCCCAGTCTTTTGCTATCCTCCCCAACCAAGTATGAGTTCCACTCATGCATCCAACTCCTAAAACCAAGTTATTCCAAAGAGTCCACCATACCTACCTACTAGCATATGCTATTCCAAGTATATTCATGTTTTTATCTACCTTCCGAATTAAACTTGTTATGAGAAAACTAGTGATTAAAGCTCACACGAACTTGATGGCACAATTTACTTTTCTTGCCCTTAATAAACTCAAATCATTGCGTCGTCTATGTTGTATATGCTTGCACTTATTTGTTGGGGATTAGCAGAACCATGTTGTCATGGGGAACGCTTTCAACATTGCACTTGTACTTTGTACCTAGTTGATATCATGCTCTTTTGTCTATCGATGTCGTCGGTGTGAAATGAAAGGGGAGCTTGTAAGTCCATGGAGTTATGTATATGTGTTAGAGAAACGCATGGGCCGCTGGTCCAATCCATGCTGTCATGGTGGAAACCTGCAGCGTAACCATAATGAGCTGTCTATGAAGCATTCTTCTTATAGAAAAAGAGTTAGATATTGAGAAAAAGAGAAAAAAAAGATATGAGAAAAGAGGAAAGAGAGAAAAAACACCATATTCCCATGGTAAATAAGAAGATTGCTAAGATGCTCGTTGTTTGCTTGCCTTATCATTTTGATATGGGGATTGTTCTGTATCATCGGGAAAGGGGTATCCCGTTGGCGGTTCTCTATGATACACATGTACTTATGATGACAAGAACTTACCGATGACTAAACTTGAGTAGCATGAGGAGCGGCTCTCGTATTCAAGGGACATGAGATTTCCAACTTATACTTTGTCAAGCATATACTCCCTAGTTTGTTCACTTTAACCTTAATCACTTTAAGATGCTTATGATAGGGGCAATGAGAGCAAAAGGCTAAAAAGTACCATAATTTTTGGAAGCTCTATATGAAATTTGAATCCCTACTTCCTTCTATGAAGGCCTTTCTTGTACCTTTTTCTTGAGTCTCCACCTTCTATCTTTATGCACCTATTTTGAGAGCATAGTGCCCATTCTTAGTTCTATGTGCATTGTCCGAAGACTTGTTGATTGATGCATAGCTTTGATATTGCTTGTTCTAAACTATCTGTATATAGTCACTCTTATGAACTTTGAAGGTGTCCTATGCATTTATGTCTGCTACTCTATGAGGGACAAGCTGAATGCCACTATGCTATGTTTTCTTTATGTGAAACAAACAAACAAACATCTTGCAAAGCATTGTTATTCATTAATGTTTTGTTTGTGCCTTTTCATGTTGCAACATAGTTTCTTTGTCTTATTGCTAGAACTTTGTCTTTCATGTTATGATTGAGGTACTATGATCCTAGCTTTGAATGGTTTACAAATACTTTGATCAAGTTTATGATGGTGCATGTCACCTCAAAAATTATTCTTTCTTTTTATCACTTACCTACTCGAGGACGAGCCGGAGTTAAGCTTGAGGATGTTGATACGTTGCTAACGTATCCATAATTTTTGATGTTCCATGCTTGGTTTTATCTGCTTTCTTTGGTTTTGTCCACATTTTGGAGTACTTTTCATATGATTTCTTGGACTAACCTATTAACAAGAGCCACAAAGCCAGTTGCCTGTTTTCTGCTTTTTTGGTTCCAGAAAGTCAGAAAATGAATATTCTCGGAATTGGACCGGACAAAAGCCAAAGTCGTTATTTTCCTGGAAGATTCACGGAGCTAGAAGGAGAGATGAAGGGGGGGCACAGGGTGGCCAAACCACCCCTAGGCACGGGTCCCCCTAGGACGCGCCAGGGCATGGTGTGGGCCCCCTGTCTGCCCACCGACCTTGCCTCTTCGCCTATAAGATGCCTCCCGATGCAAAAACCCTAAATCATCAAGCCTCCAGCCACGAAAAGTTCCACAACACCGCCGCCACCAAAGGGGAGATTCGGGGGACAGAAAGTCTCTATTTCGGCACCCTGCCGGGATAGGGAAGTGCCCCTGGAGCCATCTCCATCGATCTCCACCACCATCTCCATCGTCGTTGCTGATTCTCATGATGAGGAGGGAGTAGTTCTCTCTCGAGGCTAAGGGTTCTACCGGTATCTATGTGTTCATCTCTCTCTCTATGCATGATCTTATTGAGATCATGAGCTTGTAATCTATAGATCTACCTTGCTACTCAAGTGCTGTAATAGATCTCTGCTCTCCCCATGTGTGTGAAGTTGATAGTGTGCACACCATGGTGGCACTTAGGCTAGAGATTTCAAATACTTGTTATGAGTTATATTTGGAGTTGGATGTGTTTATGAAATTGTGGTGTTTGTTAGAACCATCTAGTGCTCAAGGTGATAGTGTGGGGTTATCTAGATGGGAAAGGCTTACTTTGAGGTGTGCTGTTATAGCCCTACCATGGATTAGAGTGTCCAACCAGAGAGTAGTTAAAAGTAGTATCATAAAGAGAAGATATTTATATGAGAGTGTTCACTAGTGAAAGTATGATCCCTAGGCCTTGTTTCTAAGCATTGACACACCGTTTGCATCTAGATCTATTACATGTTTGCTTACTTCTATCTTTAATTTCAGTTTACCTTTAGTCTCTTCCATGCCATCAAAGTATTTTCTGGCACCGTTGTCTTATATCCATTGTGGCATCCCGCTAAAACCACTACTAGAAAATCGCGGTGTTTTTGTGTTGCGCATCATTAGAACTGCATGCTCATGTCATCATGCCACCTTGCATTAGAGCATCGTCATGTCATCCTGCTTTTGTTTGCATAAAACTATTTTCGAAAAGTCTGGTTTTGTTTTCTAAACGCCCCGTATTTATTTCAAAATAAAACCCTACCTCTTCCGGATATTTTGTTTTGCCTAAAAACTACTTACAAAAGGTTTTATAAATCATTTATATAATAAAAGTGTTTTATCAAATCGGGGGAGGCAGCCGCCGGCCCGGCCCAAAAGGCCCAGCCAGCAGCTGGCCTACAACCCCAGTCTAGCCAAAACCCTAGAAATCCTACCCTAGACCTAAATCCACCCGCCGCCGCCAGCCGAACTCCTCCAAGCCGCCACCTGCCCATCCTCCACCACCTGGTCCCTCCTCCACCGACCAGCCCCACATCCCTCCACCCCTCCACCTCATCCCACCCACTCACCACCCGCCACCTCGCCTCCCCTGGTCCACCACCTGAACCAACCCGTACCATCCCCACACGCCACCTGCCCGCACTACCGCATCTCGCCCCGCTCCTGGGCCCACCACCACCGACAGCACACGCCATCCCGCACGGGACTGCTCCTCTCTCTCTTCCTCCCGCTCGCCCGCATCCTCCCCGCTTCTCACTGATCCCCGCCGCCGCCTGGCCCTCCGGCCGCGCTCCCTCCGCCCGCCGCCCGGCCTCGCTCCTCCCTCCTCGCCTCTTCTCGGTCCCCGCCACCAGCTCCTCTCTGCGGCGCCCTGGCCCGACGCCCCGCCTCGCCGTCTCATCCCGCGCCCCGGTACCGTCTCCCCCCTCCGCCTCGGCCCCGCCCTGGCGTCCCTCCTCGTCGGCCCAAGCATGGCCGCGGACCGGCGAGCCGCCTCTCCGCCACCTCGCAGCATCACCGTCGCTGCCCTCCCCGTCTCATCCTCGCCCTGGCCGCCGCCCAGCTCGGCTCCGCGAGTCCCTTCCGCGGTGCCCGTCTACCCCGCGACCCCGCCGCCGCCAGCGTCCCCTCTGCCTCACCACCCCGTCGCTCGCTGGCCTCCCGCGCCTCCTCGGGCCGCGACCCTGCCGCCGTGGACCCCTGAGCCCCCCCCCCCGTGCGCCTTCTCCTCTGCGACCAGCCGCCCGGAGCCTAGCCGCCGCGCTGCACGCGTCCTCGTCCAACGTGTGGGCCCCGTCCCCTACCTTGGTGCCCGCTGGCCCTTCCGTCCCTTGTCGCCCCGTGCCTCTCGTTGCACCCCACCGCACTGCATCCATCTTCATGTCCTGGTGTGACTGCAGTGCTACTTCTCCTTTTGGTCTCCCCTGTTGTGCACTGCTACACATACATTTGCGTAGGCCGGCGCTCTGTTTATTTTTCTTGCTGCCTGTATATGGCTCTGTCCCTAGTGGTCTGCTACTGGTCGTGTAAGTGAAGGAACTTGTGGTGGCCGTGAGGTGATGTTGCATCGATGGTGATGGGGAAGACCGAGACGAAGAGCCATGTTTCGTGCGAGGCTAAGACCGATGCTAAAACCTTTCCATCGACGAGGTCGTCGACATGTAACCGAAGACCCCCGGATCCGATGGTGAACCCCCAAGACCGATCCCGCCGAGACCGAACCCGGCACGCCAAGTTCTTCCTCCCAGACTCTGAGACCTCCAACAAGGAGCCCCGAAAACCAAACCCCATCGACCCCTGGTGAACACCAAGATCGGCGATTCGATGTGTGACCATTTTCTCGATACCTATTTTTATAAATGATATATACTTGTTGCATTAAATCATTCATCTCGCATTCATATCATCAGGGTTTGGTGGTATTTAGGCGATTCACCTAAATTAAATATGGAGGCTATATGCGGGCTATTCTAGTCTTATTCCGGGCTCCATTTAAATTTGCGTAGCGAACCGATGCCATGATTTGCCTTGTTAATACAACATTTAAATTGCGGGGTTCTAAATAACTCGAACCGTAATTAATTGTCGGGACCCCGGTTCCGCTTAATACTGCCTAATTGCACCGCATCTACATCATATCATAATCATGCCGGATCTTCTGCCGTAGTATTAAATATTGCATCCGGTGTTTCTTCTAGTGTTTGCTTCTTCGTGGATTAGGCCGATAAGTTGATGCGAGTATCGACAAGTTCTCCAGATATGATCCTTTAGCAGTGTTTCCCAGGCGAGCATCCCTCCCCTTCTACCAATTTTGCATTTATAGTCTTTATTTCCTCCTGTTGATCTATTGCTATCTGTGTCGTGATGCTTTAGTGTTCCGTACCAGTTATATTCCTGCACCCGTTATATTGCCTGGGACACCTCCTATTACCTGTTGCTTGTTAGACAGTTTGTAACTACCTCGGTGAATTACGCTCTTAGTTACATGCCTGGATGAACGAAAGTGGTTAAAATAGTACGGTGGAGCCCAGGGCCACTCACGGTAGACCTTTCGGCCGTCCTAACCACTTTCAGACATCGGGACAAGAACGAGTGGCGTAATCGGCAGGCGAAGGGATCAACTACATACACAAATGGGTATGTATGCAAGCCACATACAACAGTCCTCAGAGCCATTCCATCTAAAAGAAATAGAAATATTGCAACGCCATACAGAAAGATTCAAATGTCCTAGATAGAGATAATAATTTAGGATAGCTCCTCATACATCACACATCAGAGTATCAGGCGGAAGCGGAAAACAAGATCCGAGTACGGATAAGAAGCAAATCGGCATAAGATGCCCCATAAATAAACACATCCCGCCCACCGATCTCACGGATCCCCGTTCCCGGAATCTCTACACCGAATGATCGTTGCCAACATCATCTGTCTCTTCCACCCAGTATCCATCTTGCGGGTACACCTGTTCATCTGAATCAAACAATTTATCGTGTGAGACCCTAGGGGTACTCAGCAAGTCTTTATGCCGCTAAAGGGGACACAACCTGGGGTGACGCAATTGCAGCAAAAGATAATACCTAACAATGCTATAGATACTCGCTAACCTTCCGCCTAACCAATGATAGACGGAAGTCCGTGAATTAAGAACAACAGTTATAAGAGTATAATTGACAGCTCCATGCTCCTCCTCGCTTACCAACGAGGAAGCGGACGAACAACCCCCATCATCCGTTGGCAGTTTTATTAACCATTCCATGAGCATTGCACTATTTACTAGTCAAGTACTTAGTCAAATTAAAAGCGGTACTTTACTTATACTTGTCTATGATCGAGAAACTGTGCTCCAAGTCATCCATAACCGCGGACACGGCTTTCAGAAAGATTTACCCTGCAGGGGTGCACGAATAGCAACACACACTCGATCAACCTCGGAAAAACCAAATCAAAACCCAACGAGGCATTCACGACAAAGCAATCACAGGATTCAGAAATATTTCAGGGGGCCACCCCAATAAGCTACCCGCAACGAAGTTGGCTGGCTCCGAGACGGATCCAGGGTTTGCGACGACGGCTGTAAACGACTGGGAACCCGAAAATGTGACTGAGCTTGTCGATACCACGAAAACGTGGCGCGATCCAAAACAGTACAGGTGCTCCTCGCACAATCTTAAATAAAGCAGTAACATGGCATAAGTACAGGATAGTAATAAAGCCCCAAACTAATTGTGGCCCCAAGAAATAGGAATGAATCAAGCTCTAGCTCAGGGGGGTCCATAAGGCCTCCCGGATGTGGATAGTGCAAATAAACAAGGAACAGGAATCAAGTACTGGGGGTCCTACGGGACACAAGTGAGCATGAAAAACCAAATAGCAGATATTGCTCACTGGTGCCTCTTTCATTAGTTATCCCATTACTACTCAGGTTAAGTTGTTTAGGTACCTCGTTATTCATCAGACACTCACATACCCTACACATGCTTTTCTACGACTCGCATGGCTCAAACAACTCCTGTAGTAATGGCTCATGGGATGGAGGAACAAGCTTCGGTGGGGTTTAAAAGTAAAGGCTATGCAGTACTTGGGATTCAACTTAATGCAATCGCGACTCAATGATGCAAGAATAACACAGAGGCAATAGGTACTGTATGTATGCAAGCATGTGGTAGTGCTTTCCTGGCAGCTCAGTTGAAGCGAGAGATGGATCTGGGTAGTACTCCTGTGATTCCTGGTAATTCTCCTGCGGGGCGTCTATTCGAAGAAGAACCAAACAAGCAAGGGCCAACATAAATAAAGTGCACAAGCATATGAATTAAAATGCGACAAGCAAACAAGCATGCCATGATGAATGATGCACAATTTGCATGGCATTAAAGTAGCATGGCAAAGGTGAGGTGTGGATACAAGAAATAAAGCATTGTATTATTTATTTAGCCAAGTTTTATTGTCATAAACAGTTCAGATTTTGAATAACAACATGATGCATGCTTCAATTCAGAACAAGGACTGCATAGATAGAACGGGCTCGTCGCGCTGATCGATTTAGACATATTATTTGCCCAATTTGGAGTTATAGAATTAAAGTTATTAATTAATTAAGGAAAAGGGCATTTTATTGCAATTTTAATCATCTCGAAATTTTAAAGTGTTCAAACATTATTTTGAATGGCATATTTGAATTCCTCACATTTTTCTGATTCCAAAACATATATTATTTGTATTATTTGGATTTATATTTGAAAAGTTATTTAAATCTGAATTGAATTTGAATTTAAATCAATTTTTGAAAAGGTTTATTTAAAACAGACATCAGGCAAACTTTTCTTACTCAGCCCGTCCCAGCCATAACCACTGACGGGTGGGACCAAACGGACTGGGGCCACGCGCGCAGAAAATCCCTTTTCTACCGGCTCTGGCTAGCCCACGCGGTTGACGAGCGGGCCTAGCGGCTACGGCCCACATGCCAAGGGTGGGGACTGCAGCGACTAACAGGTGGGGGCTAGGGCTGGAGCGCGGGTTACGGCCCGAGGAACCTGGGGGGTTTTTGGCGCGTACAGGGAGCAGCAGGGGGGTCCTCTCAGTCGCCCAGGCCGCCTCCACGATGTGCACGCCGGCTGGAACGAAGAGGAGCAGAGGTAGACGGCGGCGTCTGGCGGCCGGAGCTGGCGTCGGCGAGGAAGAAGGGGAAGGCGAGGCAGGCTTCGGGGTGGATCTGGGAGCTGCCAGGAGGCGTGGGGAGGAGGGAAAAGTGAGGAAGAGGGAGGCGATGCCGTGTGGGAGTCGGGGTTGGGGAAAGTGTCTTCGGCCTTTTCCCTTTTCTCCTCGAGCACGTGCTCGGCCAGGGCAGGTAGACAAGGCAGGGTGAGGTGGTGGAGGCCGCCAGGTAGGGACGGCATGGTGGTGCAGCTAGGCCCACACGACAGAGAGAAAGAGAGGAAGAAGGGAGGGCTCGAGTGCACTTGGCTAGGTTAGATGGGGTAGCTCGGGTTAGGGTTTGGGAGCTAGGGTAAGGTAGGGTGGCTGGGGTGTGGGCCAAGGAGAGAGGGAGGGTCAGGTGGGGCCAGCATGTTAGAGAGATAGAGGGAGAGGAGGGGTTAATGTTAGGGTTTAGCTTAGACTAGGTTTAGAGAGAAAAGAAGAAGAACTAGGGTTAGAGATTTATTTAATTGTTAGTTTTGAAAACTTGCTCAAAAGATCACCCAAGAGGAAAATGATGAGTGCTTTGAATTAACATGAGATGAGGTGGAAGAGAAATCCAAGAAAAAGGATCATGGGAGAAGGCCTCATTTGGATCATGCATGGAGAAGGAAAATAAAAGAAATAGATATGGATGAGAATATGGGGAGGGTGGAATGTAAGAAGATGGTGCACAAAGTAATATCCATTAAAAATAAAGGGAAAACCAATGAGATAAAAGGTGGTGGTACTTTTGCATGGCCCATGCAAAAATAATAATGCCATGATTTATTTTGTGAAAACAATAATAATATTATGGCATTATTCTTATGCATTCCAAGAAGTGGAATAAAAGCCAAGCAAAAGAATTTAAAAGATTTGATCCACCCCAAACCACATGAGCTAGAATAAAAATATCAAAAGAAAAAGAAATACAACCTCATGGTTATTGGGATGGTGGAATTATGAGGTGGTGAAAAGAAAGGTGGTGGATTTGAAATAAAAGATATGCCCCCAACTCAACTTGGGCATTTAATCAATATATCAATAACCAAATACAATATCAAGAGGCAAATACAATTAATAGTACATATGAGAGAAGAACCAAAGAACCAGGGTTTTATATGATGCTCAAATGCAAGGTGGCATGATGACATGAGCATGATATAATTATGATGCAACAATTGTATATAGGAAGTAGCCAATATCTTACTAGAACAAGTAGCATTACAATTGTTAGACAATTGGGATGCTACAACTCTCCCCCACTAAATAGGAATCTCGCCCCGAGATTCTAGGAAGAATAAGAAGACTCAAAGAGGGTAGGATACTTGGCACGGAGCTCATCTTCACGTTCCCAGGTGGCTTCATCAACGGAATGGTGCGACCACTGCACCTTGCAAAACTTGATGGACTTGTTGCGAGTCCTTCTTTCTGCGACTTCAAGAATTTTTGTGGGGTGTTCTTGATAAGACAGATCTTCTTGGAGATTGATGAGTTCATGGTCCACGGTCCTGCCGGGATCCTTGAAGCACTTCTTGAGTTGAGAGATGTGGAAAACATCATGGACTTTGAGTTGTTCAGGGAGCTCAAGAGCATAAGCAACTTCTCCTCTTTTTCCACGAATTTTGAAAGGACAGATGTATCTAGGAGCCAGCTTTCCTTTGATACCAAAGCGGTGCGTGCCTCTCATGGGAGTGACACGAAGGTAAACGAGATCACCAGGGACATACTCCATGTCTGAGTGCTTTCTGTCATAATTGCTCTTCTGGCGACTTTGAGCAATCTTCAGGTTTTCAAGAATGATGTGAACTTTCTCCTCCGCTTGAGTTACAATGTCGGGGCCAAACAATATTCTTTCACCTGCGCCCGACCAACCAATCAGAGTTCTGCACTTGCGACCATAGAGAGCCTCAAATGGTGTCATCTTTAGACTATTCTGGAAGCTGTTGTTGTAAGAGAATTCAGCATAAGGAAGACATTCTTCCCACTTCATGCCGAAAGAGATAACGCAAGCACGGAGAATATCTTCCAGAATCTGATTGATCCTTTCAACTTGTCCTTGCGACTGAGGATGGTAAGCTGTGCTGAAGTTTAATTTTGTTCCCAAAGCATTTTGGAAACTTCCCCAGAACTTGGAAGTGAAAATGCTTCCACGGTCTGAGCTGATCTCAAGAGGAACTCCATACATAGAGACAATTCTGTTGATATAGAGCTCAGCCAACTGAATTGCAGAAATTGTTTCCTTGACTGGAAAGAAGTGAGCTACTTTGGAAAGCCTGTCAATGACAACAAAGATTGCATTATTGCCCTTCTGCGACCTTGGAGAACTAGTGATGAAGTCCATCTCTACTTTCTCCCATTTCCATTCCGGAGGCTTCAATGGATGTAGAAGACCGGAAGGTTTCTGATGGACAGCTTTAACTCTGCGACAGACATCACACTCCGAGACATACTTGGCACAATATCGTTTCAAGCCAGGCCACCAATATTGTGTTTTTAAGTCCATGTACATCTTAGTGCTCCTAGGATGTATAGAAAGAACAGAATCATGCGCCTCCTTGAGAACTTGCTCTCTTAAACCCGGGTAGTTCGGAACAAACATCCGGTGTTCAAAGAAAAGAGTGCCTTGGTCATCTACGTGGAAAGACTCATACTTCGGAAGTTGAATGTTGGAGATGATCTTTTTAGTGTAAGGATCCCCAAGTTGAATGGAATGGACCTTTTCTTCCAAGAGAGGTGTTGCTAGAAGGTTCAGAAGATACCCTTGATCCACAATTTCAAGGTTGAGCTTGCGGAATTCCTCGCACAAGAGAGGCTGTTGTTCTTCCACCATGAGATTGTTGACATAAGCTTTTCGGCTGAGAGCATTGGCCATGACATTGGCTTTGCCCGGAGTGTAGTTGATGGTCCAATCGAAATCATTAATTGTTTCAATCCACCTCCTCTGACGAAGGTTGAGATCAGGCTGTGTGAAGATATACTTCAGACTCTTGTGATCAGAAAAGATCTCACAACGGTTGCCAAGCAAGTAATGCCTCCATACTTTCAAAGCAAAGACAACTGCTGCGAGTTCGAGGTCATGTGTGGGATAGTTGATCTCATGCGTCTTCAACTGTCGAGATGCATAAGCAACAACTTGCTTTTCTTGCATAAGGACCGCACCCAATCCTTGCAATGAAGCATCACAGAAAATCTCGAAAGGCTTTGATGTATCTGGAGGAACCAAGACTGGTGTGGAAGTGAGCTTCTCTTTGAGTGTTTCAAAGCTTGCTTGACATGCAGGAGTCTAATGGTATTTCTTGCCTTTCTTGAGGAGATCGGTAAGAGGCTTCGCAATCTTTGAGAAATTTTGAATGAATCGCCAGTAGTAACTGGCCAACCCAAGGAAACTCCGGACTTCTTTGACATTTATGGGTGGAAGCCAGTCCATAATTGTCTTAATAGTTTCTGGGTTGACGGCAATGCCCTTGGCAGAGATGACGTGACCAAGGTAGGTGACTTAAGGCAGCCAGAAATCACACTTGGAGAACTTTGCATACAGGCGGTTCTCACGAAGTTTGTTTAGGACACACCGAAGGTGTTCTTCATGTTCTTCCTTAGACTTAGAATAGACTAGAATGTCATCCAGATAGACCACAACGAACTTATCAAGATACTCCATGAAAACCGAGTTCATAAGCCTCGAGAAGGTGGCAGGTGCATTGGTGAGACCGAAAGACATGACCGTGTACTCATACAGGCCATAGCGGGTGGTGAAAGCTGTTTTAGGAACATCTTCCTTGCGAATCTTGATTTGATGATAACCACTTCTCAAATCAAGCTTAGAGAATACCACAGCTCCAGCTAGCTGATCGAAGAGATCATTAATCCGTGGAAGGGGATATTTATTCTTGATTGTTTTAGCATTGAGTGCCCGATAGTCCACACAAAGTCTATCAGTCTTGTCTCGCTTCTTCACAAAGATGGTTGGACTACCCCAAGAAGAAGTACTGTGATGAATGAAACCCAACTTCTCTTGTTCATCCAACTGACGTTTGAGTTCAGCCAACTCAGCAGGACCCATTTTATAAGGCCGCTTGGAGATAGGAGCGGTACCAGGTTCAAGTTCAATGACAAACTCAACCTCACGATCCGGAGGCATACCTGGCAACTCTTCAGGAAAGACATCTGGAAACTCACAGACTACAGGAACACTCTGAATACCTTCCATAGCATCATCATTCAGAGCAGTCAAAGAATAAAGCTGAATTGCAGGAGTCAAACTTGGAGAATAGACTATATGGCCTTCAGGAATTTTTAGAGAAACCGAACGTTCAGCACAATCAATCACAGCTGCATTTGTTGTTAACCAATCCATGCCCAAGATAACATCAATATCAGAATTGCCCAGAATAATTAAAGAAGCTGGAAACGAAGAGCCACCAATCTCAATTTGATTGTCACGGCTGATTTTAGAAGCCCTCATGTTTGAACCAGGAGATTGCACCATAAGGCGAGTTGGTAAAGCATTAGAAGGTAACCCATTACTCTCCGCAAACTTGTATGACACGAAAGAATGTGAAGCACCAGAATCAAATAAAACTCGTGCAGGTACTGAGTTAACAGAAAGCATACCCATGACAACTCCAGGTGCATGCTCAGCTTGAGCGACGTTGACACAGTTGGCACGAGCAACCATAGACCCCGGCTTAGTGTTGATGTTGAGAGCCCGAGGTGGAGGTGCACGAATCATAGGAGCACTTGCCGCAGGTTTTGGAGGTGGTGGTGGAAGAGCTTTGTTGTTCATTGGAAAATTCCAGTGCTGATGCCCAGTGTTTCCACAAGTATAGCAAGCACCAGGTGGACTTGGAGCAACGTAGCCAGGGACTCCGCCAGGCGCTCCAGGGTAGTTGTGGTTGTAGCCCCTGGGAGCCGCAGTGAAGGAGTTTGGTGGCCTTGGTGCGTAGCTTGACGGTCTTGGTGGAGTAGGGAGGGACGGTGGGGTGTTAGGAACCCAGACACGACGCTTAGAAGGAGCTGTCATAGCTGAAGAGCTTGCTGTATCACGGCTGTGTTTCTTTGATTCCTCAAACACCTGCCTACTTGCTTCTTTCTGCAGAGCTGTGTGTTGAAGTTCCAGAAAAGATGTCGGCCTTGCATGAGTGATTGCATATTTGATGGAAGCATTGAGGCCTTGCCGAAATCTCTTTTGCTTCTTCTTGTCATCAGAGATCTCATCGCCACCATAACGGGAAAGGTTCATGAAGTTTCTGATGTAGGTGTTGACATTGTCAGTGCCCTGCTTGAGGTTGAGAAACACTTCCTTCATCCTTTCCATGACAATTTCTGACAGATATTGCTCTTTGAAAGCAGCAGTGAACCGCTCCCAAGTAGGTTGAAAACCAGAAAGATCTGCCTTGAGGTAATTTTCCCACCACAGAGCTGCATCTCCCTTCAGAAGGTGAGGAGCACACTTGACCCATTCTTGCTCGGGAACATCCGCAGTCATCAGCAACCTTGACACTTCGTGCAGCCAATCATCCGCATCAAGTGGCTGATCAGACACCTCAAATTGGCGTGGGTTGAACTTGAGAAAACTCTTGATGTCTCCTCGCTTGGGAGGTGGAGGTAGCGGAGCAAACTCATTCCTCCTCACGCTTTCCTCGAAGCGCTGCTGGTTCTGCTGCATAGTGCCCAAAGCATTTGCAATACTTGCCAAAGCAGCCCCGAGTTCAGGTGGTATATCCTCCTCAGAACGGCGTGGTGGTGCCATCCTGTGATTGATATAAAACACAAGTCAGTACTATAATGGAGAATGATAATAATCCAAAATAGTACCAAAATGGAATTAATCAAGATTAAAAAATGCAATTCACTGAGATGATATTAAAATATCAACAAAGTTCAAGGCAACTAGAAGATATTAAGCATAACGCACACGACTGAACAAGGAGTGTGGAACACAACTAACGAAGAAATTTTTTCCGCAATTTCGGCATTAAAATACCACTATATGCGCAAAACCACTTAACGAATCAAGATTAGTAACTCTACTAGTTCAACATACAAGAGCAAATGATAACAGTAGTGGTATTGTCGCGACTCCATCCCGCACTCAAATCATTACTTTGCACATGAATCAGTAAAACACATATCCCAATACCCTACAGATTGGTAACTACGAAAAAGAACACCCCAACAAGATAACGTCAGATAACAAAGAGTAGATAGATCGCATCGGTATACAATGAATCAGAATAGATCGCGTCGGTTTACAAAGGCCTGTAGGTATGGAATGTACCAACAGTTGATAACCAAAAGGCAGATAGTGATAACATTTGGATGCAACAGATAGACAAGGAATTCACACACACACACAGACACACACACACAGACACACACACACAGAGACACACACACACAACCTATGGTACTACGGAACCCAGAACACGTGAATCCTAGTTTGAATTTTAGAAGAGGATTGAAAACGTTACACTTACCAGAAAAGGGTGGGTGGGTGGGTAAGAAGAAAAATGGAAGCAGTCCTACTCTCACGTTTTGTTTTTCCCTAGTATACATAACTACCAAAATATTTGCTAGACTGACAACGACCATTTTGGCTGAGACCCTGAAGGGCGGGATGGCTCTGATACCAATTGTAACTACCTCGGTGAATTACGCTCTTAGTTACATGCCTGGATGAATGAAAGTGGTTAAAATAGTACGGTGGGGCCTAGGGCCACTCACGGTAGACCTTTCGGCCGTCCTAACCACTTTCAGACATCGGGACAAGAACGAGCGGCGTAATCGGCAGGCGAAGGGATCAACTACATAAACAAATGGGTATGTATGCAAGCCACATACAACAGTCCTCAGAGCCATTCCATCTAAAAGAAATAGAAATATTGCAACGCCATACGGCAAGATTCAAATGTCCTAGATAGAGATAATAATTTAGGATAGCTCCTCATACATCACACATCAGAGTATCAGGCGGAAGCGGAAAACAAGATCCGAGTACGGATAAGAAGCAAATCGGCATAAGATGCCCCATAAATAAACACATCCCGCCCACAGATCTCACAGATCCCCGTTCCCGGAATCTCTACACCAAATGATCGTTGCCAACATCATCTGTCTCTTCCACCCAGTATCCATCTTGCGGGTACACATGTTCATCTGAATCAAACAATTTATCGTGTGAGACCCTAGGGGTACTCAGCAAGTCTTTATGCCGCTAAAGCGGACACGGCTTTCAGAAAGATTTACCCTGCAGGGGTGCACGAATAGCAACACACACTCGATCAACCTCGGAAAAACCAAATCAAAACCCAACGAGGCATTCACGACAAAGCAATCACAGGATTCAGAAATATTTTAGGGGGCCACCCCAATAAGCTACCCGCAACGAAGTTGGCTGGCTCCGAGACGGATCCAGGGTTTGCGACGACGGCTGTAAACGACTGGGAACCCGAAAATGTGACTGAGCTTGTCGATACCACGAAAACGTGGCGCGATCCAAAACAGTACAGGTGCTCCTCGCACAATCTTAAATAAAGCAGTAACATGGCATAAGTACAGGATAGTAATAAAGCCCCAAACTAATTGTGGCCCCAAGAAATAGGAATGAATCAAGCTCTAGCTCAGGGGGGTCCATAAGGCCTCCCGGATGTGGATAGTGCAAATAAACAAGGAACAGGAATCAAGTACTGGGGGTCCTACGGGACACAAGTGAGCATGAAAAACCAAATAGCAGATATTGCTCACTGGTGCCTCTTTCATTAGTTATCCCATTACTACTCAGGTTAAGTTGTTTAGGTACCTCGTTATTCATCAGACACTCACATACCCTACACATGCTTTTCTACGACTCGCATGGCTCAAACAACTCCTGTAGTAATGGCTCATGGGATGGAGGAACAAGCTTCGGTGGGGTTTAAAAGTAAAGGCTATGCAGTACTTGGGATTCAACTTAATGCAATCGCGACTCAATGATGCAAGAATAACACAGAGGCAATAGGTACTGTATGTATGCAAGCATGTGGTAGTGCTTTCCTGGCAGCTCAGTTGAAGCGAGAGATGGATCTGGGTAGTACTCCTGTGATTCCTGGTAATTCTCCTGCGGGGCGTCTATTCGAAGAAGAACCAAACAAGCAAGGGCCAACATAAATAAAGTGCACAAGCATATGAATTAAAATGCGACAAGCAAACAAGCATGCCATGATGAATGATGCACAATTTGCATGGCATTAAAGTAGCATGGCAAAGGTGAGGTGTGGATACAAGAAATAAAGCATTGTATTATTTATTTAGCCAAGTTTTATTGTCATAAACAGTTCAGATTTTGAATAACAACATGATGCATGCTTCAATTCAGAACAAGGACTGCATAGATAGAACGGGCTCGTCGCGCTGATCGATTTAGACATATTATTTGCCCAATTTGGAGTTATAGAATTAAAGTTATTAATTAATTAAAGAAAAGGGCATTTTATTGCAATTTTAATCATCTCGAAATTTTAAAGTGTTCAAACATTATTTTGAATGGCATATTTGAATTCCTCACATTTTTCTGATTCCAAAACATATATTATTTGTATTATTTGGATTTATATTTGAAAAGTTATTTAAATCTGAATTGAATTTGAATTTAAATCAATTTTTGAAAAGGTTTATTTAAAACAGACATCAGGCAAACTTTTCTTACTCAGCCCGTCCCAGCCATAGCCACTGACGGGTGGGACCAAACGGACTGGGGCCACGCGCGCAGAAAATCCCTTTTCTACCGGCTCTGGCTAGCCCACGCGGTTGACGAGCGGGCCCAGCGGCTACGGCCCACATGCCAGGGGTGGGGACTGCAGCGACTGACAGGTGGGGGCTAGGGCTGGAGCGCGGGTTACGGCCCGAGGAACCTGGGGGGTTTTTGGCAAGATTGCCAGGGCGGCTGACTAGTGGGCCACGGGGTACCGCGGGTTAAGAGCGAAATAAAAAGGGGGGCTTTTGTAAACTACCACATGCCTGGTACTGTTCTTCGTTCTCTTCGGTCTGACGGGAAATCGGCACACAGCACGGAGCGAGGGCTCGAACCCAGGTCGCGGGCGTGCGCGCTGAGGGACGGAACCAGTGCGGTAGGCTAGGGGAGCTGACAGGAGGAGGGTTGGGGCCTAGGTAAGGTTCTAGGTGGCGCGTACGACGTGCAGACACCCGCGGGCGGCGGCGCACTGACGGCGTTCGACGAAAGGAGCGGCTGCGCTAGACGGTGACGGTGAAGCGGAGTATGTCAGGGAGGAAGTACTGCTCACCGCGGAGGGGACGGTGGAGTTGGATCGGGCGGGGAGGCACCAGAGCGGCGAGGACGCAGGCGCTCCCCGGCATTAGGGTTTCGGACGGCGAGGCGCAGGATCTGGCGGTGCTGGGGCTTCTCGTCCACGTCGGCGCGTACAGGGAGCAGTAGGGGGGTCCTCTCGGTCGCCCAGGCCGCCTCCACGACGTGCACGCCGGCTGGAACAAAGAGGAGCAGAGGTAGACGGCGGCGTCTGGCGGCCGGAGCTGGCGTCGGCGAGGAAGAAGGGGAAGGCGAGGCAGGCTTCGGGGTGGATCTGGGAGCTGCCAGGAGGCATTGGGAGGAGGGAAAAGTGAGGAAGAGGGAGGCGATGTCGTGTGGGAGTAAGGGTTGGGGAAAGTGGCTTCGGCCTTTTCCCTTTTCTCCTCGAGCACGTGCTCGGCCGGGGCAGGTAGACAAGGCAGGGTGAGGTGGTGGAGGCCGCCAGGTAGGGACGGCGTGGTGGTGCAGCTAGGCCCGCACGGCAGAGAGAAAGAGAGGAAGAAGGGAGGGCTCGGGTGCACTTGGCTAGGTTAGATGGGGTAGCTCGGGTTAGGGTTTGGGAGCTAGGGTAAGGTAGGGTGGCTGGGGTGTGGGCCAAGGAGAGAGGGAGGGTCAGGTGGGGCCAGCATGTTAGAGAGATAGAGGGAGAGGAGGGGTTAATGTTAGGGTTTAGCTTAGACTAGGTTTAGAGAGAAAAGAAGAAGAACTAGGGTTAGAGATTTATTTAATTGTTAGTTTTGAAAACTTGCTCAAAAGATCACCCAAGAGGAAAATGATGAGTGCTTTGAATTAACATGAGATGAGGTGGAAGAGAAATCCAAGAAAAAGGATCATGGGAGAAGGCCTCATTTGGATCATGCATGGAGAAGGAAAATAAAAGAAATAGATATGGATGAGAATATGGGGAGGGTGGAATGGAATAAGATGGTGCACAAAGTAATATCCATTAAAAATAAAGGGAAAACCAATGAGATAAAAGGTGGTGGTACTTTTGCATGGCCCATGCAAAAATAATAATGCCATGATTTATTTTGTGAAAACAATAATAATATTATGGCATTATTCTTATGCATTCCAAGAAGTGGAATAAAAGCCAAGTAAAAGAATTTAAAAGATTTGATCCACCCCAAACCACATGATCTAGAATAAAAATATCAAAAGAAAAAGAAATACAAGCTCATGGTTATTGGGATGGTGGAATTATAAGGTGGTGAAAAGAAAGGTGGTGGAGTTGAAATAAAAGATATGCCCCCAACTCAACTTGGGCATTTAATCAATATATCAATAACCAAATACAATATCAAGAGGCAAATACAATTAATAGTACATATGAGAGAAGAACCAAAGAACCAGGGTTTTATATGATGCTCAAATGCAAGGTGGCATGATGACATGAGCATGATATAATTATGATGCAACAATTGTATATAGGAAGTAGCCAATATCTTACTAGAACAAGTAGCATTACAATTGTTAGACAATTGGGATGCTACATAGTTGGCCCTGCGAGTCGTAGTTGCTTGCTCAGGTGATGCTTCGCATCGTCGATGTTCCACAGTTGTTGGGAGGTTGGCAGATGTTTAATGGTGGAGCTGATCATGTTTCTAATTATAGTTTATTAATTAATACTGGAAATAGATTAATGCAAAGACACCGGTGGGTAATAGTAATTATTTGGTTTTTAACCGCCCACTCGTGTCCACCTAGGACCCGAGTTCTTGACACCTGTTCCAAGATCGAGCGCGCTAACCACAGGTGGGGTGTGTGGGCACCCCCAATGGCTTACTACCTGATTTCAAAGTATTGTACCGGGGGCCACAAGTAGTTTGGGGCTTTATTACTATCCTGTACTTATGCCATGCTTTACTGCTTTATTTAAGATTGTGCGTGGAGCACCTGTACTGTTTAGGATGTGGAATGTTTTCGCGGTATCGACAAGCCTAGCCACACTTTCGGGTTCCCAGTCGTTTACAGCCATTGGCACAAACCCTGGGTCCGTTCCGGAGCCGGCCGACTTCGTTGCGGGTAGCTTAGTGGGGTGGCCCCCTTGTACTTGCTTTGGGTCTGGGAAACGTCATGACTTAGGCCCCGCCGACATACCGATGGGTGTATGTTAATTGATCTGGCAAAAAGGGTCGAAGTGCGTGTGGATACTTTGGTGCACCCCTGCAGGGTTAAAGCTTTTCAAAAAGCCGTGTCCATGGTTATGGACGACTTGGAGCACAGTTTCTCGATCATAGACAACTATAACTAAAGTTAATTGTTATAATTTGACTTGTATGTGAGATGACTAGTAAGTTGAATAACTGCCATGGAAAGAATGAATAAAACTGCCAACCGTGTGAGTTTTCCTCGGCTTGACTTCCTCGTTTGGTCTCGAGGGGGAAATACCAGGATGGGTATGTTTGGTGTTAGTATCAGGTTGGATTCGAATATGTCTTTCTTATCCCTCTCTAATAGCCGCCAGTTCTACTGAGTCTCTATAGGTTGATTAGTGTTGTTGTGCTGTCGCTTCAGTCCACCATACCTATGTAGGCGAGAGCCACCGAATTCTAGCCTCGCCGTGTACTGGCCTCGGTACTGACGCTCCTATTTTTCCTTTTTCCCTTTGTCGGCACCCCTTTTGTTTTAGCAGGTTTGAGATCGACGTCGTTAGCAGGGTTACCCTTCCGGCTTGGCCTGGGCAGGGTTATGGACGCCATTGGTTATTCTTCAGGGCTCTTAGCCCCATTTGCAATTTTTCCGTACTCGGACGCTATATCGTTTTCAAGGTGATTTGGATCTTTGTATTGTATATCTGTATTCTTGACTCTTGGAGTCGTGTTATATATATATATATATTTGTTCTGTCGGTCCCATCGAGGACTCATGTGTAATGGTATTACTTCGTTCTCCACCCGCACGAAAGTGCCTGGTGGGCGTCCTTGAATCGTTTCTATGCGGGTTTGGCGGGAAGCGCTAAAACTTGCATAGGGCCGATTTGAGGGTGTTACAGAGTGGTATTAGAGCCCAGAAGTTACGATACCCCACAAGTCCAGCCTGCAGGATAACCTAGCTAACGGCCGAAGTAGAGTGTCAAAACTATTTTTGAAAAATCGGTTGGATAGATCTGATTAGGTCTGCTTTTACTCCTTACCCTCTGCTAATCTCCTCTTACCTCTGTGCTTTTTGAATCTGCTCTCTTCTCTTTCTTTGAGTCCAGGATTTCTCGTGGTTGGGTTTTCGTCATACCTTCAGGGTTTCGCTTCTTCCTTTGGTAACAGTGCTTCTACATCCAAACTTCATGCTATCTGAGTGATCCTTTATTTGTGGTACCATTCTTTGTTCCTTGTTTGTGCCTTCCGGTGTTTCCCGACACGACAACATCCTCTATGCCAGATCCGATGCAGAGTCTGCATTTCTCCTTTGTTCCGAACCTCGATTGTCGAGATCTTCAGTCTGATTCCGAGAATGGTGGCACGCTTTTCTACTGTTTGTGCGGAGTAATAGTTTGGGTGCATGATGGATTGGCCCCCATGCCGACTACTCACTCTATTCGCTCTTGTACATTGCAGTGGATTAGAATGCATCGTCTCTCTCCTTCTATCGAAGTTAGAGGTGGCTTTATTTGTGATACCTCTACCTTCGCCCTTTGTTCCGGAGTGTTCTCTCGACGATCACGGACAGCGCCTCTTGTTAGTGGTGTCGCGAGGATCTACACGAAGCGAGAAGATTCAGATCACCGACCTTCTTCCCGGTACCACGAGGCGGATCTCGAGGGCGAGATCCATTGTTAGTGGTGTCGAATTGTGGCATCCCGCTAAAACCACTACTAGAAAATCGCGGTGTTTTTGTGTTGCGCATCATCAGAACTGCATGCTCATGTCATCATGCCACCTTGCATTAGAGCATCGTCATGTCATCCTGCTTTTGTTTGCATCAAACTATTTTCGAAAAGTCTGGTTTTGTTTTCTAAACGCCCCGTCTTTATTTCAAAATAAAACCCTACCTCTTCCGGATATTTTGTTTTGCCTAAAAACTATTTACAAAAGGTTTTATAAATCATTTATATAATAAAAGTGTTTTGTCAAATCGGGGGAGGCAGCCGCCGGCCCGGCCCAAAAGACCCAGCCAGCAGCTGGCCTACAACCCCAGTCTAGCCAAAACCCTAGAAATCCTACCCTAGACCTAAATCCACCCGCCGCCGCCAGCCGAACTCCTCCCAGCCGCCACCTGCCCATCCTCCACCACTTGGTCCCTCCTCCACCGACCAGCCCCACATCCCTCCACCCCTCCACCTCATCCCACCCACTCACCACCCGCCACCTCGCCTCCCCTGGTCCACCACCTGAACCAACCCGTACCATCCCCACACGCCACCTGCCCGCACTCCCGCATCCCGCCCCGCTCCTGGGCCCACCACCACCGACAGCACACGCCATCCCGCACGCGACCGCTCCTCTCTCTCTTCCTCCCGCTCGCCCGCATCCTCCCCGCTCCTCTCACCGATCCCCGCCGCCGCCTGGCCCTCCAGCCGCGCTCCCTCCGCCCGCCGCCCAGCCTCGCTCCTACCTCCTCGCCTCTTCTCGGTCCCCGCCACCAGCTCCTCTCTGCGGCGCCCGGCCCGACGCCCCGCCTCGCCGTCTCATCCCGCGCCCTGGTGCCGTCTCCCCCCTCCGCCTCGGCCCCGCCCTGGCGTCCCTCCTCGTCGGACCAAGCACGACCGCGGACCGATGAGCCGCCTCTCCGCAACCTCGCAGCATCACCGTCGCCGCCCTCCCCGTCTCATCCTCGCCCTGGCCGCCGCCCAGCTCGGCTCCGCGAGTCCCTTCCGCGGTGCCCGTCTACGCCGTGACCCCGCTGCCGCCGGCGTCCCCTCTGCCTCACCACCCCGTCGCTCGCCGGCCTCCCGCGCCTCCTCAGGCCGCGACCCGGCCGTCGTGGACCCCCGAGCCCCCCCCCCCCCCCCCCCCCCCCGCACCTTCTCCTCTGTGACCAGCCGCCCAGAGCCTAGCCGCCGCGCTACACGCGTCCTCGTCCAACGCGTGGGCCCCGTCCCCTCGCCTGGCGCCCGCTGGCCCTGCCGTCCCTTGTCGCCCCGTGCCTCTCGCTGCGCCCCACCGCACTGCAACCATCTTCATGTCCTGGTGTGACTGCAGTGCTACTGCTCCTTTTGGTCACCCCTGTTGTGTGCTGCTATACATACCTTTGCGTTGGCCAGCGCTCTGTTTATTTTTCTTGCTGCCTGTATATGGCTCTGTCCCTGGTGGTCTGCTACTGGTCATGTAAGTGAAGGAACTTGTGGTGGCCGTGAGGTGATGTTGCGTCGATGGTGATGGCCAAGACCGAGACGAGGAGCCATGTTTCGTGCGAGGCTAAGACCGATGCTAAAACCTTTCCATCGACGAGGTCGTCGACATGTAATCGAAGACCCCCGGATCCGATGGCGAACCCCCGAAGACCGATCCCGTCGAGACCGAACCCGGCACGCCAAGTTCTTCCTCCCAGACTTCGAGACCTCCAACAAGGAACCCCGAAGACCAAACCCCATCGACCCCTGGTGAACACCAAGATCGACGATTCGATGTGTGACCATTTTCTCGATACCTATTTTTATAAATGATATATACTTGTTTCATTAAATCATTCATCTCGCATTCATATCATCGGGGTTTGGTGGTATTTAGGTGATTCACCTAAATTAAATATGGAGGCTATATGCGAGCTATTCTAGTCTTATTCCGGGCTCCATTTAAATTTGCGTAGCGAACCGATGCCATGATTTGCCTTGTTAATACAACATTTAAATTGCGGGGGTTCTAAATAACTCGAACCGTTTAATTAATTGTCGGGACCCCGGTTCTGCTTAATACTGCCTAATTACACCGCATCTGCATCATATCATAATCATGCCGGATGTTCTGCCGTAGTATTAAATATTGCATCCGGTGTTTCTTCTAGTGTTTGCTTCTTCGCGGATTAG
This sequence comes from Avena eriantha, assembly GCA_910589775.1. Classification (NCBI taxonomy): domain Eukaryota; kingdom Viridiplantae; phylum Streptophyta; class Magnoliopsida; order Poales; family Poaceae; genus Avena; species Avena eriantha. Next base: position 527,069,598 of record OU342742.1, on the reverse strand, counting down.
GCCGGTGAGTTGATGCGAGTATCGACAAGTTCTCCGGAGATGATCCTTCAGCAGTGTTTCCTAGGCGAGCATCCCTCCCCTTCTACCTATTTTGCATTTATAGTCTTTATTTCCTCCTGTTGATCTATTGCTATCCGTGTCACGATGCTTTAGTGTTCCGTACCAGTTATATTCCTGCAGCCGTTATATTGCTTGGGACACCTCCTATTACATGTTGCTTGTTAGACAGTTGGCCCTGCGAGTCGTAGTTGCTTGCTCAGGTGATGCTTCGCGTCGTCGATGTTCCACAGTTGTTGGGAGGTTGGCAGATGTTTAATGGTGGAGCTAATCATGTTTCTAATTATACTTTATTAATTAATGCTGGAAATAGATTAATGCAAAGGCACCGGTGGGTAATAGTAATTATTTGGTTTTTAACCGCCCACTTGTGTCCACCTAGGACCCGAGTTCTTGACACCTGTTCCGAGATCGAGCGCGCTAACCACAGGTGGGGTGTGTGGGCACCCCCATCGGCTTACTACCAGATTTCAAAGTATTGTACCGGGGGCCACAAGTAGTTTGGGGCTTTATTACTATCCTGTACTTATGTCATGCTTTACTGCTTTATTTAAGATTGTGCGTGGAGCACCTGTACTGTTTAGGATGTGGAATGTTTTCGCGGTATCGACAAGCCCAGCCACACTTTCGGGTTCCTGGTCATTTACAGCCATTGGCACAAACCCTGGGTCCGTTCCGGAGCCGGCCGACTTCGTTGCGGGTAGCTTAGTGGGGTGGCCCCCTTGTACTTGCTTTGGGTATGGGAAACGTCATGACTTAGGCCCCGCCGACATACCGGTGGGTGTATGTTAATTGATCTGGCAAAAAGGGTCGAAGTGCGTATGGATACTTTGGTGCACCCGTGCAGGGTTAAATCTTTTCGAAAAGCCGTGTCCGCGGTTATGGACGACTTGGAGCACAGTTTCTCGATCATAGACAACTATAACTAAAGTTAATTGTTATAATTTGACTTGTATGTGAGATGACTAGTAAGTTGAATAACTGCCATGGAAAGAATGAATAAAACTGCCAACCGTGTGAGTTTTCCTCGGCTTGACTTCCTCGTTTGGTCTCGAGGGGGAAATACCAGGATGGGTATGTTTGGTGTTAGTATCAGGTTGGATTCGAATAGGTCTTTCTTATCCCTATCTAATAGCCGCCAGTTTTACTGAGTCTCTATAGGTTGATTAGTGCTGCGGCGCTGCCGCTTCAGTCCACCATACCTATGTAGGCGAGAGCCGCCAAATTCTAGCCTCGCCATGTACTGGCCTTAGTACTGATGCTCCTCCTTTTCCTTTGCCCTTTGTCGGCACCCCTTTTGTTTTAGCAGGTTTGAGATCGACGTCGTTAGCAGGGATACCCTTTCGGCTTGGCCTGGGCAGGGTTATGGACGCCATTGGTTATTCTTCAGGGCTCTTAGCCCCATTTGCATCTTGTCCATACTCGGACGCTGTATCGTTTTCAAGGTGATTTGGATCTTTGTATTGTATATCTGTATTCTTGACTCTTGGAGTCTTGTTATATATATCTGTTCTGTGGGTCCCATCGAGGACTGATGTGTAATGGTATTACTTCGTTCTCCACCCACACGAAAGTGCCTGGTGGGCGTCCTTGAATCGTTTCTATGCGGGTTTGGCGGGAAGCGCTAAAACTTGCATAGGGCCGATTCGAGGGTGTTACATCCATACCACTTGTATTTCACTATTTCTTCGCTGAACTAGTGCACCTATACACCTGACAAGTGTATTGAGTGTGTTGGGGACACAAGAGACTTCTTGTATCTTGATTGTAGGGTTGCTTGAGAGGGAATACCTTTGACCACTTCCTCCCTGAGTTTGATAAACCTTGGGTAATCCACTTAAGGGAAAACTTGCTGCTGTTCTACAAACCTCTGCACTGGGAGGCCCAACAACTGTCTACAAGAATAGAAGTGCGTAGACATCAGAGATGTAGGAAGAAATGAGGGAGTAGAGGAATAAGAAGAAAATGGTGCTAGAAGAGTGGCGCCCACCGTGGGGCCAGGCCGGTCTAGCCTGAGTTCTACGGCGAGACCCTACACACCAATCGATCGGCCGATCGCCATCGGCCGCATGATCGCCACATCGGTATCTTACAGATGCTACCTAGAAGCTACATCCCGATGTTGCGCCCGACCACGCACGGCGTGGTAATGCGGATCGGCACCATCGGCTTGTTCGTTGGCTTCACCGATGCAGTCGACTCGGCGGGAACGACGATCGTCGGTGGATCACCGCCACGCCGCGATCTGCTCTCGGAGGAGCAGGTCCGTTTCATCATACACCCCTTCGAGCGACTCGCTGCTTAGACGCTGAGCTCGTCACCCCTGTAACTCGCTCTCCATCAATCTAATCTAGCAGGAGTAGGTCTTTACCCTCCGAGGAGCCGAACCTGGGTAAACCCATGTGCATCCGCCCCCATCTCGCCCCCGATTCTACCAATCGTTGCCCATGGCAGCGACTGCCGTGGCCATTCCCATGACAAGTAGTAGACTTGTACTACACCTAATCTCTTTATAGGGTTTATATTGTTAATGAAGCTTACTTTAGGTTTATACCTACTTGACTTAACAAGATTATTATTTGATACTCTATTATTACTAGTTTTCTTAGAACTTCTTAATTACTAACTTAACTCTTTGGTTTAAATGCTTCTTCTAATTAACTCGTGAGTGAGTTAACTCCTCCAACACCAAATGGTTTGATCACCACTAAGGGTCTCATCCCATTGATGATGACACACTTTCAACAACTAGTTTCTTCTCCTTAATAGTTTACTTTAATACTTAGGAAGGTCAATATAATAGGTCAAGGGCTAAAGGTTAGTAAGTTCTAGGTTAGGAATTGATCACTCAATCATTGATGATCAATTGTCACTAGGTCTTGGTTAAATAAGAATGTCATCTATTAATTTGACAATAAGGATATGTGATGAATAATGGCCATGGCTTGTCTTGCTTTCTACTCTATTTGTGATAAAAAGGATAGTGTTTAGGAACTACCATGATGCTCATGGTATAGATAACTACACTAAGCAAGCATATCAAGGTTTAGTTATATAGTTCTTTACTTGAGTTAAATACTTAACTTGGTATTCAGGGTTTGTTGTAAATGGTACCTTGATATAATCTTTAGAAGATTAAGTATTCAACCTTAGGAATTGTGTTGTGGCTTTGTTTTATTACATTTGATATACCCTCAGATCAAATCATCTTTACCCAAACTAAGGTTTTAACAAAGGTCAAATTGGAACTTATCACAATTAACTTGATGATCTACTTCAGTTCCACTAAGTTAAGAGAAGGTTCAATCACTTTGACAAGTTTTATTTAAAAGCGCGAAAATTATCCAGATTTTCTATGCATGAATGCAATGCACACACTTGAGCTCAGCTTATTTCTAAGCTCTAATATCGGGATGTTACACGGAAGCCATGCAGGATGAGATGAAATCACTGTATGAGAACAAGATCTTCTAGTTAGTGTCTTTGCCAAAATGCAAGAAAGCGCTTAAGAACAAGTGGAAGAGTAAAGACTGAAGAGCATAGCTCACATCCAAGGTACAAGGTCAGATTGATTGTGAAAGATTTCAGTCAGAAAAAAGGGTATTGACTTTGATGAGATACTCTCTAGTGGTCAAGATGTCTTCGGTCCGAGTTATGTTGGGCATGGCTGCCACCATGGACTTGGAAATTGAATTGCTTGATGTGAAGAAATGATTTTTACATGGTGATCTAGAGGAGGAGATATATATGGAGCAGGCAAAATGATTCATGGTTGCAGGCAAGGAGCACCAAGTGTGCAGATTGAAGAAGAGCTTGTATGGCTTGAAACAAGCTCCTCGATAGTGGTACAACAAGTTTAAGTCATTTATGACTGATCTTGGATACCATAAAGAACAACCTGATCATTGTATCTTTATAAAAAGTTACGCCGAGGGTGACTTCATTATTCTCTTGCTATATGTTGATGACATGTTTATTGTTGGAAATGACACAATGAGGATTGCTCTCTTCAAGGAGGCATTGAGTAAATCATTGGCCATGAAGGATTTAGCACTAGCTAAGAAAATATTTGCCATGAAAATATCTCGTGATAGATCAAAGAAGTTGCTTTGGCTCTCATAGAAACGGTGCATTGAGAAGGTACTTAAAAGATTCAACATGCAAGACACAAGGTAATGTTGCCTCTCCACTTGCAGGCCATCACAAACTGAGTTCGAAACAATGTCCTAGCAGCAAATGGAGAAAAAAGAAATGAGGAAAGTACCATACCAATCTGGCGTGGGCAGTTTGATGTATGCAATGGTGTGCACTAGGCTGATATTGCATGTGTAGTTGGAGTTGTTAACTGATTCATGACAAATCCAGGTGAAGCTCACTGAAATGTAATGAGATGGATTATTGGGTATCTCAAAGGTACTTAGATCTTGCTTATGATTTGGAAGTGGTGATCCTATATTGCAAGGCAATGCATATGCAAATTATGCTAGTGATGCAAATTCTAGGAAGTCTACTTCTGGATATTTGGTGACTTATGCAGGGGACAGTGTCATGGAAATCAAGGTTGCATAAATGCATCTCACTATCAACCATAGATGTTGAGTACATAACAGCGGTTGAGATTTGCATGGAAGTGTTGTGGATGAAGAACTTCTTGCAAGAGTTGGGCATGAATCAAGAGAATTACAATATGTTTTGCGATAGCAAGAGTGCTATCAATATTTTCAAGAATTCAAGTTTCCACTCTCTAACCAAGCACATTGATGTAAGGTATCATTGAATTCGAGATGTTGTGATTTCCAAGTTGATAAAACTTGAGAAGATCCATACCGACAAGAATGGATCGAATATGATGACCAAGATATTGCCAAGTGAGAAGTTGCTTGTACGTTGCAATGTAGCAGGCATGGCGGTACCCCCCACATGAATCAAATTGGGAGAATGCTGGGTATTCTCCTCATGTGGGTTGTGAGGATATGACCTTATGATGCCTTTCAGGTGGCCCAAATAGGTGAAAGAGCCTAGCAACCTTTAGGTTATGACCAAGAGTCATTTTGGACATTGCACATGAGGAAAGGGAGATGATAAACCTCCCAACCAGCCACCACTAGGTGGAGTAATGAAAATCAAGGTTAGCCTCCATTTAAGAAGAAAACCAAGAAAAAAGGGAAGAGAAAAAAGTTGAAGAAGAAGTTGAGTCAAGCACTAGGCTCTACCCACAAGGTCATGACATCCAGATCCACTACCTTGTCTTATTCAAGCTATGGTTTCACCATCTTTGATGAGATTGTTCCAATCCCTAACTCTTGTACCCCAAATCTTGTTGTTGGTATTCAAGATCCGTGTGTATCTTGATGTATGAGATCCTCTAGTGTTCTCTAGATAAGAACAAGTTTTATCCCCATTTGATAATGGTGGAAAAAGATTTTGAAGGTTTCGGCCCGTGGTTTTTCCTCTTAAGTTGAGACCTTTTTCACGTAAAATCCGTTGTCTCTATGGTGATGCTTGCCACTGCACTTTTGGGCTGAGAAAATCTTGTACTATATGGCTGATGTTTGCACCCTAGGACTTGTACTAGGTTCCGACTAGATCTAGTTTCTCCATATATGTTTGATGCATATGTTCCCTTCTATAATTAAGTAATAATTCGTGGATTTAGTACATGAGTGGTTCTGAAGTTTACAAATTATTTCGCTGTGTATTTTCAGATCACGTTTGAGTATGCTAATTCCCCAACACATATGACATTGGATTGAGATGCCGATCTCCTTATGGTTTCTTCCGCTTGAGGCTGTCGGTCGCGCCGTACCTACCGGCAAGAGGGGAGGGAGGGAGTTGTGGCATGCGGCTATCATGTGCATAGAGCACAAGATCACCCCTCCAGGAAAAATCAATCAGGCAGTTTTTTTCATTTAAGTCGTCCTACTCATGCTTTTTTTTTTTTGCATAATCGTACTCGTGTTATGGCGTATATGTTCTCGTTTCTACTAAAATGAACTTATAAATGAGAGTTATGATGGTGTGTCACTTTTCTACCACTTTTTTTTGGGTATGCAGCCATTTGTGATTAGCCACACCAATAATGCTACACCTAAAAGAAATCCTTTATGCAAAAAATGCTACAGGGTGGACGGGTTCGACGATTGTGATTTCCACGTCAGCCCATAGCTTTTTTTCGTAAGGATTTTCCCAAGGTGTAGCACTATTATTAGTATTACTATTTTGCGGGGAGGTGTAGCACTATTGTTAGCCACACATGGAGAGATAGTATGGAAGTTGATTAATGTAAAACCGTTCGTGGCGCCCGGAGTTTCAAAGCTAATGCATAGTCCAAATCTCTTAGACTTGGGGGCTTAGGACTGCACGGTACCAGATCTTTGAACGAGAGTTCTGAACAATCTGAAAGGATGGTCTCCTTCGATCTCTGAAATCCAATGCCGCGTTGAGAAGGGATAGATCTCACGTATTAAGACGTGACAGAATGCTTGAAACTCCGTCAATAATATTCTTGGTGATATTGTTGGAACTGCGCATGCACTAGAGAAACCAATTTATCCTGAACAAGTCCAAACCCAGAGTCCACGATCAGACAAAGTAAGAACAAACCTCGCGTGCCCACATCATGAGGTGTTTTGAAACTTGAATTCCGTATCTGGATGCATGCCAATAACGTTTTTTAAACTTAGCACCAAAATCTGGACTGGTCGGGCCAAGCATTTGAAAGACGCATGCAGGAGTAGTGTCCGAAATCACGACGATGCATTAATTTTGGGGGTTCATATCTCTATCCCATCCGATGTCTCCAGCATCGGCTCTTTGAATATACTGCCGCTCGCTCTTTGAATCTCCACGTACGGATAAGAGATTCCTTCAAAGTATTGCACCTTGAACTAGCTAGCTAGTACGGATAAGAGATTCAAAGTATCCAACTCATTTTAAGATCTGTCCACATGTACTAGTACCAGACTACCAGGCACCAGGAGCACTATAAAAGCACCAGAGAACATCTCGATCGTCCTCCACACAAAACACCATCCCAAAACCTCCAGCCCCAACTAAGCGCAAGCGATGGCGATCTCCAAGTTGATCGCCCTGTTCTTGGCTCTGGCGGCCGTGGCAGCAGCCACGGTGCAGCCGTCCGAAGCGAGGGTGCAAGGGTTCAACCAAGAAGAAGCAGATGGCGCGTCCAAAACTGCATCCGGATCAGCCGGAGGCCTCCCTGGCTTCCCCGGCTTCCCCTTCCCACTGCCATTGCCTCAGATTCCTGGCCTCCCGCCCTTGTTCCCCTTCCCGTTGCCCCAGATCCCTGGCCTTCCACCATTGCCTAGCTTCCCACACCTACCAGGCCCACCCAGCGCTGGCTCCCCTGCCGCTCCTGGCCTGCCCGGCCTGCCCGGTCTACCGGCATCGCCGCCACCGCCGGCCGAGTGCCTAACGCCGCTGACGCAGATGCTACCGTGCGTGGACTACCTCACCAACATCACCGTGTTCTCGCCCCCGGACATCTGCTGCGACGGCCTCAAGTCGGTCATCGCCAACGCGCCCATCTGCCTCTGCCACGGCATGAACGGCGACATGAGCCAGCTCTTCCCCAACCACATCGATCCCATCCGGATGCTTATCCTGCCGCTCAGGTGCGGCGCCATGCCGCCACTAACGACGCTTCTCACCTGCCACAGTAAGTTCTTGCACCTCTTACCTAGCTAGCTACTATATGATCTTGCATAGTTTCGTTCCTTTTTTTGCACTTCTTATTATCCTGCCAATAACATGACCTTTGTGACGGATCTGACAGGTCAACCCCTGCCGCCATTGTTGCCTCCTACCACTCCAACGCCTCCTGCTTCTCCCGTGGCACCCGCGCCGCCATTGGTGGCTCCAAAGTCACCAGCGCCTGCTCCTTCTCCCGTGTCAGCACCTACAGGTAATCTTTTATGTTCCCTACCACATTGAGCAACAGCTTGATTGCTGTCGTCTTTGTGCTCGACTCTAATATATTTTTCCCTTCTGATTTATTTTGACTTTCTCAGAGATGTCGCCATAGAAGCAAGAGGATGCATGATCGGTCCATGGGCTCATCAAGATTAGATCGATGTTTAGTTACATTACATATATATAAATAGCCGATTGTCGGTTTTAGTTTTATATAGAGTATATAGGATAAGATCTCATCGTTCAGGACGTAGTACATAGTGCTACCTTTATCATAAGTGCGGTCATGTAATAAGATATCAGTTTGCATCGTGAATCGATTATCAATACTAGTGAAATTCTTTGAATTCATATTATTTGGTGTTTGCTTCGTGTGATGGCCGATCGAGAATCATGGGTTGATTCATATGCAAGTTTGATCTGTTTATGCTTACTAGTTGAAAACTCCGAAGTTAAATCAATCGGTGAAGAAAGTTCACTTGCATATTTCTACTACTGTATCTCTCTTTAATTTCTACTACGTGAGTCCGGCCAATCTATGGAATTGGAATGTGCACAAGTCGGTTGAAAGCTAACCACAACGTGATACTAGCTCAGGTTCGGCGTAGCGGCAGCAGGGCCGCAACAAGAGCCATGAAGAAGAAGAACACGTACAGAACGGAAGAATGTGTTTCTTTTCTCAGCGATAGCTTTCGGCCTCTACAACTATACACATTTTATTAAACAAATGACAAGGCAACGTGGCCATGTAACACTTCATAAAATGAGTACCTGACATACCAAACCAAAGACTCTCTTAAAACATCCAAAGTGCACAACAGAAAATCTAGCCACATGGGAAGTTTATACATATAGGAAACCAAAATGTTAACTAATAATCATCCCAGTCATACTCATAATCAATCTTAGTTGTATCCTCCGGGCCCCACTTGTAGTGGTTGTCTTCTCCAAGCGCACTGTTTGGGACGTCCAAAGTCGACCAAGTCACCTTCACCTGTATAGCGGCGAAACTGAGCCTGAAACTTACGATCGAATCTCCATGCTTCTGAATATCGAAGACATGAAACCGATGAACATGATCAGAACCATCGCTCCGACCAATCTTCAACACCACAATCAGTTTGGTGCGTCTCATCACGGCAAACACAAACTTGTCCAGGTCACATGGCGCCTCGGTGACAATACCATCGAAGAGGCGGGCTTTCTCGAGTAACCCGCTGCCGGAAGCGGTGAGGCACAGGCTCAGGCCACCTTGGCAAGCTTCTGATATGCGGACCTGTATCGTGGCCTCCACTGACTCATACAGATGTGCCAGATTTATGTCCACTGCACCACCCTTGCCGACGAGCCGTTCAGTAAAAGCCATGTTGATCGGCGGGTCCATGTCGCAGAAGATGACGGCCCCGTCGATGAGCTGCAGGTCGTCTTCTTCTGCTTCTCCGGTCTTGATCCGCATGTCGAACTCGATCAGCACAGGGGCTGTCATTTCGATGTCTCTCTTGGGGCCAGACATTTGTATCAACCAGTCATCGTCCCCAACCACGACCAAAGGATTATCTCTGCTGCGGTTCAACAGGTAATTACGCCTTGGGTTCAGGAGGTCCCGAGCAGCCAGGTATCCATACAACTGAACTGGGCCATCCAAGGAATCAACAGAAATATATGCTAGCTTTAGCCAGTAAACCTGCATCATATCGCAATACGCATGGCTTTTACATTCCCTGGTGTACGGCTGGCACTTGGCATTTTTCGACATCATCATTGGCTTCAGACAAGCTGGGGGCAGCAGTAGAAACATTGCAATGCATTAATTTGACGACGGGAAATGAAGTTACTAAAGCTAGCATATATTTCGGTGACACAACACAAGCAAGGTTTCACATCGCAATCGCACGGTACTCCCTCCGTTTCAAAATATAAGATGTTTTAGTTTTGTAAAGAGAATGTATCTAGACTTCTTTTGGTTTATAGGTTCATCTAGGTTCGGAGTGAACCTATGTAACTACCTCGGTGAATTACGCTCTTAGTTACATGCATGGATGAGCGAAAGTAGTTAAAATAGTACGGTGGGGCCCGGGGCCACTCACGGTAGACCTTTCGGCCGTCCTAACCACTTTCAGAGCATCGGGACAAGAACGAGCGGCATAATCGGCAGACGAAGGGATCAACTACATACACAAGTGAGTATGTATACAAGCCACATACAACAGTCCTCAGAGCCATTCCATCTAAAAGAAATAGAAATATTGCAACGCCATACGGCAAGATTCAGATATCCTAGATAGAGTTAATATTTTAGGATAGCTCCTCATACATCAAACATCAGAGTATCAGGCGGAAGCGGAAAACAAGATCCGAGTACGGCTAAGAAGCAAATCGGCATAAGATGCCACATAAATAATCACATCCCGCCCACAGATCTCACGGATCCCCGTTCCCGGAATCTCTACACCGAGTGATCGTTGCCAACATCATCTGTCTCCTCCATCCAGTATCCATCTTGCGAGTAAACCTGTTCATCTGAATCAAACAATTTATCGTGTGAGACCCTAGGGGTACTCATCAAGTCTTTATGCCTTTAAAGGGGACACAACCTGGGGTGACGCAATTGCAGCAAAAGATAATAACCAACAAGTCTAAAGATACTCGCTAACCATCCGCCTAACCAATGATAGACGGATGTCCGTGAATTAAGAACAACAGTTATAACAGTATAATTAACAGATCCATCCTCCTCCTCACTTACCAACGAGGAAGCGGACGAACAACCCCCATTCGTTGGCAGTTTTATTAACCATTTCATGAGTATTGCACTATTTACTAGTCAGGTACTTAGTCAATTTAAAAGCGGTACTTTAGTTAGACTTGTCTATGATCGAGAAACTGTGCTCCAAGTCGTCCATAACCGCAGACACGGCTTTCAGAAAGATTTACCCTGCAGGGGTGCACAAATAGCAACACACACTCGATCAACCTCGGAAAAACCAACTCAAAACCCAACGAGGCATTCACGACAAAGCGATCACAGGATTCAGTAATATTTCAGGGGACCACCCCATTAAGCTACCCGCAACGAAGCTAGCTGACTCCGAGACGGACTCAAGGTTTGCGTCAATGGCTATAAACGACTGGAAACCCGAAAGTGTGAATGGGCTTATCGATACCGCGAAAACACTCCGCATCCAAAATAGTACAGGTGCTCCACGCACAATATTAAATAAAACAGTAAGCATGGCATAAGTACAGAATAGTAACAAAGCCCCAAACTACTTTGTGGCCCCAAGAAATAAGAATGAATCAAGCTCTGGCTCAGGGGGGTCCATAAGGCCTCCCGGATGTGGATAGTGCGAATAGTCAAGGAACAGGAATGAAGTACTCGGGGACCTACGGGACACAAGGTAGCATGAAAAACCAAATATCAGATATTGCTCACCGGTGCCTCTTTCATTAGTTATCCCATTACTACTCAGGTTAAGTTGTTTAGGTACCTCGTTATCCATCAGACACTCACATACCCTACACATGCTTTTCTACGACTCACATGGCTCAAACAACTCCTGTAGTAATGGCTCATGGGATGGAGCAACAAGCTTCGGTGGGGTTTAAAGGTAAAGGCTATGCAGTACTTGGGATTCAATTTAATGCAATCGCGACTCAATGATGCAAGAATAAGATAGAGGCAATAGGTACTATATGTATGCAATCATGTGGTAGTGCTTGCCTGGCTGCTCAGTTGAAGCGAGAGATGGATCTGGATAGAACTCCTATGACTCCTGATAATTCTCCTGCTGGGCGTCTATTCGAAAAGAACCAAACAAACAAGGACCAACATAAATAAAGTGCACAAGCATATGAATTAAAATGCGACAAGCAAACAAGCATACCACGATGAATGATGCACAATTTACATGGCGTTAAAGTAGCATGGCATGGTGAGGTGTGGGGTACAAGAATAAAGCATTTTATTATTTATTTGGTCAAATTTTATTGCCATAAACAATTCTGGTTTTTAATAATGACATGATGCATGCTTCAATTTAGAACAAGGAATGCATAGATAGAACGGGCTCGTCGTGCTGATCGATTTAGACATATTATTTGTTGAATTTGGAGTTATAGGTTTAAAGTTATTAATTTATTAAGAAAAGGGCATTTTATTGTAATTTTAATCATCTCGAAATTTTAAAGTGCTCAAATAATATTTTGAATGACATATTTGAATTCCTCACATTTTTCTGATTCAAAAACATATATCATTTGTACTATTTGGATTTATAATTTAAAAGTTATTTAAAAACAGATTTGAATTTGAATTTAAACATTTCCTGGAATTGTTTTATTAAAACAAATAAACGGAAAACTTTTTATACTCAGCCGGTTCTAGCCCAAGTCACTGACGGTGGCCGCTGCTGACTGGGCGAAAACCGCGCGCAAAACTTTCCTCACCGCGAGCTGAGCTAGCCCATGCGGCTGACAGGTGGGACCTGTGGGCTATGGGCCCACGTGCCGGTGGCTGAGCCCGCAGGGGCTGACAGGTGGGTACGGCTAGAGCGCGGGTTAAGGTATGAAAAATGCGGGTGCCTTTTTGTAAAAAGGACAGGGAGGCTAACCGGTAGGGCTCGGTGTATCGCGGGTTGAGGGCGAATTAAAAAGGGGGTGCTATTTGTAAAGCGACCACAGGCCCCTGTTGATCTTCTCTGACGAAACTGTCGAGCGGACGGTGCTCGACAGGGGGACACGTGACGCGGGGGAATCGAACCCACGACCTAGCGGGCGCGCGCGGCGGCGGCTGCCGCTGCGGTGGAAGGGAGGCTGTTGACAGGATGGAGTAGGGCGGCTAGGTAAGCGGTACGCGACGCGGGGTCGAGCAAACGCAAGCGCACGCCGGCGCGCAGAGACCGCTAAAAGTCTGGCGAGTACGGGCCTCGACGGCGCGAGAGGAAGTGTCAAGGGGGGTCCAGGGCTCACCGTGAGGTGGTCGACGGTGATGGAACGGGCCGGGGAGCGACGGAACGACGACGATGCTGACGAACGACGGCGCTAGGGTTTCGGTGTGCGCGTCGGTGTTTGGCGTGTACTGGCCTTCTCCTCCTCGTTGGGGTGCTCCGGGAGATGTAGAGGAGCAACGCGGTCTTCCTCGACACTCTCCACACCACGCCCGCCTCCTCGATCCGTAGATGGCAGCCGAAACCGAGGTGGTGGCCAGAGTAGACAGAGGTGGAAGGGGAGGAAGAGGAGGTAGGGCACGGCGCGAGGCCAGGGGAATCTAGGGCACGACAGAGACGATAGGGGCTTGGAGATAAGGACGGGAGAGAGATGGGGATGCCGTGGGGCTTGGGTTGGGAAAAGTGGCTTCGGCCACCTTTTGCCACCTCGAGCACGTGCTCGCAGGCTCGGGCAGGGGTGTAGGGCTGCAGGTGGGACTCGACCGGGAGATGAGGGCCAGACAGGGAGAGAGGCTCGGGTGGTGGGGCTGCAGGGCAGGGAGAGAGGGAGAGAGGCCGAGAGAGAGGGTCGGGTAGCTAGGGTAGATCAGAGAGGGGTGGCTCGGTTGAGGGTTTTGGTTAGGGGAACTAGGGCCAGGTTGGCAGAGAGAGAGAGAGAAAGAATGAGAGAGGGAGGGAGCTAGTTGCTCGGCATTGAGAGATGGGAGTTAGGGTTAGGGTTTAGAAAGAGTATTAGAGAGAGGGGGTGGGGTAGGATCTTAGGATTTTGGGCTTCTCATGATCATGGCAAGCTCAAGCAAGTAAAAAAATGTGGCCAAGAGTGGATGTGTGCCTAGGGTTTTGTTGAAGCATTGTCATGTGCATGGGAACATACTAAAAAGAGGGGTGGTGAGGGTGGAAGGGAGAAAAGAACTAGGTGGTGAGAAACTAGATTAAGAAAAAGGCTACATTTGCATATGCATGCACTATGGCTCAACTAAATAAAAGTGGTGGTGCCCTAAGAATGGTGGAGAAAAGAAATGAGCCCACTTGACTTGCTTCCCAAAGAACCAAGATCCACTCATTAATCAAATTAAAACCAAAAGGATAGAATGGTGGTGGTTTGCATGGCCCATGCATGGGCATTAAATGCCTTGTTTTATTCTTGTGAAAACAATAATAACGTACCATGGCATTATTCCCATGCATTACCAAAATGTGGAAATAGAAAAAGATAAAGAAAAAGATAATAGCTCATGAGCTATATTAAATGCCCAAAAGAAAAAGATAATAGCTCATGGTTAACTAGGATGGTGGAATTATAAGGTGGTGACAAAGAAAGGTTATGGAGTTGAATAAAAGATATGCCCCCAACTCAATTTGGGCATCAAGCATTTATCAAGAGTCAGATACAGTTTATCAAGAGCCAAATACAATTAATAATGCATATGAGAGAAGAACCAAATGAAATGGATTTTATATGATGCTCAAATGCAAGGTGGCATGATGACATGAGCATGATATAATTATGATGGAAAAATTATATGTAGGAAGTAGCCATTATATTACTAGACCATGTAGGATTACATATGTTAGACAGATGGGATGCTACAACTCTCCCCCACTAAACAGGAATCTCGCCCCGAGATTCTAGGAAGAAGAAGAAGACACGAAGAGCGTAGGGTACTTGGCACGGAGCTCATCCTCGCGTTCCCAAGTGGCTTCATCAACGGAATGGTGCGACCATTGCACCTTGCAGAACTTGATGGACTTGTTGTGAGTCCTTCTTTCTGCGACTTCAAGAATTTTTATGGGGTGTTCTTGATAAGATAGATCTTCTTGGAGATTGATGAGTTCATGGTCCACGGTCCTGCCGGGATCCTTGAAGCACTTCTTGAGTTGAGAGATATGGAAAACATCATGGACCTTGAGTTTTTCAGGGAGCTCAACAGCATAAGCAACTTCTCCTCTTCTTCCACGAATTTTGAAAGGACCGATGTATCTAGGAGCCAGCTTTCCTTTGATACCAAAGCGGTGCATGCCTCTCATGGGAGTGACACGAAGATAAACGAGATCACCCGGGACATACTCCATGCCCGTGTGCTTTCTGTCATAATTGCTCTTCTGGCGACTTTGAGCAATCTTTAGGTTTTCAAGAATGATGTGAACCTTCTCCTCCGCTTGGGTTACAATGTCGGGGCCAAACAATATTCTTTCACCTGCGCCCGACCAACCAATCGGAGTTCTGCATTTGCGACCATAGAGAGCCTCAAATGGTGCCATCTTTAGAATTTTCTGGAAGCTGTTGTTGTAAGAGAATTCAGTATAAGGAAGACACTCTTACCACTTCATGCCGAAGGAGATAACGCAAGCACGGAGCATATCTTCCAGAATCTGATTGATCCTTTCAACTTGTCCTTGCGACTGAGGGTGGTAAGCTATGCTGAAGTTTAATTTTGTTCCCAATGCATTTTGGAAACTTCCCTAGAACTTGGAAGTGAAGATGCTTCCACGGTCTGAACTGATCTCGAGAGGAACCCCATACAAAGAGACAATTCTGTTGATATAGAGCTCAGCCAACTGAATTGCAGAAATTGTTTCCTTGACGGAAAGAAGTGAGCCACTTTAGACAGCCTGTCAATGACAACAAAGATTGCATTGTTACCCTTCTGCGACCTTGGAAAACCATTTATGAAATCCATCTCTACTTTCTCCCATTTCCATTCCGGAGGCTTCAATGGCTGTAGAAGACCGGAAGGTTTCTGATGGACAGCTTTAACTCTGCGACAGACATCACACTCTGAGACATACTTGGCACAATATCGTTTCAACCCAGGCCACCAATATTGTGTTTTCAAGTCCATGTACATCTTAGTGCTGCCAGGGTGGATAGAAAGAACAGAATCATGCGCCTCCTTCAGAACTTGCTCTCTTAAACCCGGGTAGTTCGAAACAAACATCCGGTGTTCAAAGAAAAGAGTGCCTTGGTCGTCAACATGGAAAGACTCATACTTCAGAAGCTGAATGTTGGAGATGATCTTTTTAGTGTAAGGATCACCAAGTTGAATGGAGCGAACTTTTTCTTCAAGAGTGGGGTTGCCAGAAGGTTCAGAAGATACCCTTGATCCACAATTTCAAGGTTTAGCTTGCGGAATTCCTCGCATAAGAGAGGTTGTTGTTCTTCCACCATGAGGTTGTTTACATAAGCTTTTCGGCTGAGAGCATCGGCCATGACATTAGCTTTGCCCGGAGTGTAGTTGATGGTCAAATCGAAATCATTTATTGCTTCAATCCACCTCCTCTGACGAAGGTTGAGATCAGGCTGGGTGAAGATATACTTCAGACTCTTGTGATCAGAAAAGATCTCACAACGGTTGCCAAGCAAGTAATGCCTCCATACTTTCAAAGCAAAGACAACTGCTGTGAGTTCGAGGTCATGTGTAGGATAGTTGATCTCATGCGTCTTCAACTGTCGAGAGGCATAAGCAACAACTTGTTTTTCTTGCATAAGGACCGCACCCAATCCTTGCAATGAGGTGTCACAGAATATTTGGAAAGGCTTTGATGTATCTAGGAGAACCAAGACTGGTGTGGAAGTGAGCTTCTCTTTGAGTGTTTCAAAGCTTGCTTGACATGCAAGAGTCCAAAGGTATTTCTTGCCTTTCTTAAGGAGATCGGTAAGAGGCTTCGCAATCTTCGAAAAGTTTTGAACGAAGCGACGGCAGTAATTAGCCAAACCAAGGAAACTCCGAACTTCTTTGACATTTATGGGTGGAAGCCAGTCAACAATTGTCTTAATAGTTTCTGGGTTGACGGCAATGCCCTTGGCAGAGATGACGTGCCCAAGGTAAGTGACTTGAGGCAGCCAGAACTCACACTTGGAGAACTTTGCATACAGGCGGTTCTCGTGAAGCTTGTTTAGGACACACCGAAGGTGTTCTTCATGTTCTTCCTTTGACTTAGAATAGACTAGGATGTCATCCAGATAGACCACGACAAACTTATCAAGATACTCCATGAAAACCGAGTTCATAAGCCTCGAGAAGGTGGCAGGTGCGTTGGTGAGACCGAAGGACATGACCGTGTACTCGTACGGGCCATAGCGGGTGGTGAAAGCTGTTTTGGGAACATCTTCCTTGCGAATCTTGATTTGATGATATCCACTTCTCAAGTCAAGCTTAAAGAATACTACCGCTCCAGCTAGTTGATCGAAGAGATCATTAATCCGCGGGAGGGGATATTTATTCTTGATTGTTTTAGCATTGAGTGCCCGATAGTCAACACAAAGTCTATTAGTCTTGTCTCTCTTCTTCATAAAGATGGTTGGGCTACCCCAAGAGGAAGTATTGTGCTGAATGAGAGAGGGAGGGAGCTAGTTGCTCGGCATGGAGAGATGGGAGTTAGGGTTAGGGTTTAGAAAGAGTATTAGAGAGAGGGGGTGGGGTAGGATCTTAGGATTTTGGGCTTCTCATGATCATGGCAAGCTCAAGCAAGTAAAAAAAATGTGGCCAAGAGTGGATGTGTGCCTAGGGTTTTGTTGAAGCATTGTCATGTGCATGGGAACATACTAAAAAGAGGGGTGGTGAGGGTGGAAGGGAGAAAAGAACTAGGTGGTGAGAAACTAGATTAAGAAAAAGGCTACATTTGCATATGCATGCACTATGGCTCAACTAAATAAAAGTGGTGGTGCCCTAAGAATGGTGGAGAAAAGAAATGAGCCCACTTGACTTGCTTCCCAAAGAACCAAGATCCACTCATTAATCAAATTAAAACCAAAAGGATAGAATGGTGGTGGTTTGCATGGCCCATGCATGGGCATTAAATGCCTTGTTTTATTCTTGTGAAAACAATAATAACGTACCATGGCATTATTCCCATGCATTACCAAAATGTGGAAATAGAGCTGGGTCCATCCCAACCCACATGAGCTATATTAAATGCCCAAAAGAAAAAGATAATAGCTCATGGTTAACTAGGATGGTGGAATTATAAGGTGGTGACAAAGAAAGGTTATGGAGTTGAATAAAAGATATGCCCCCAACTCAATTTGGGCATCAAGCATTTATCAAGAGTCAGATACAGTTTATCAAGAGCCAAATACAATTAATAATGCATATGAGAGAAGAACCAAATGAAATGGATTTTATATGATGCTCAAATGCAAGGTGGCATGATGACATGAGCATGATATAATTATGATGCAACAATTATATGTAGGAAGTAGCCATTATATTACTAGACCATGTAGCATTACATATGTTAGACAGATGGGATGCTACAACCTACACACTAAAAGTATCTAGATACACTCTCTTCACAAAGCTAAAACATCTTATATTTTAAAATAGAGGGAGTAGTAATTTTTGCGGAATATCAGAAAGGTATTACGAGAGCTATCCCACATACTCCCTCCGTCTCAAAATAAGTGACTTGATTTTGTCTAGATTCATATGTATCTAGACATGTTTTAAGCCTAGATACATGCGAATCTAAATAAAACTAAGTCACTTATTTTGGGATAGAGGGAGTAGCAATTTTAATTACGTACTTTAGACACAGTGTTTCCTAAAGCTAGAAAACAGAAATAAAATTTGAATACATTAATGTTCAGCTATCAAATAATAATCAGTCCTAAAGTTTTGAGTCAAAAGGGCACCTAATAAGCACAATTTATAATGAGCATGTACAAATTCATATGGTACTGTCGCTTGATAAATTGCTGACTGTGACTGTTCATTTGCCACATTCTTTCAGCAATGAAAAATACAACAAACAAACCATTTCCTATTTCAATTTGTAGTTGCAAAAGCTGTCTGTAATATAGTTGTGCCGCTTTTGTTAAGAGTCTGGCTCATCGTGAGATAATAAGAGGTAAAATGTGTGATTATATAAGCTGTATTATGGAAGAAATAAATGATTTTGGTTTTAACAAACAAATCTGGTTGATAACTAACAGGAGGAGAGACAATGTGGAGTAGGTGCAAGGCACACACAAATTATCTTAGTTTTACTGGAAATTAGGAACTGGGGCATCGTTCCATCTCAATACATAAATCAAAGGTAAAGCAAACCAGATTATAATCTTATAATAACATGGAAATTCAAGGATTATTCGAATGGCATCCACAAATTTAACATAAAAAGGTAGTAAATTTTAGGATCTCGATATGAATAAAAGAAGATGAGAGGCTTACTCTCGTCGGTGAGATGCATACGATACATTTTATGTAACGAAGATGATTCACTGAGGACAGATCCGTCACGGTGCTTCATGTCCACTAGGAGCGGCTTGATCGTCACGTCCTCGTCCTCGTCCTCGTCCTCGACGAGACGGCCGCCGCCGCCGCCCAAGTTTCTCTTCCGCGAAAGTTCGACGGGAAGGGGCGGCGAGGCGCCCATCCGGATCACCATGTGATCGGCCGTGCGCGTGCTGGAGCTGCCACTCTCCGTCACCCCACCCCCCGTCCCGTCGGCCGTCCGGATGACCTCGCTATTGGTTGTGCGGCTGGGGCGGCCGCCACTCTCCTTCCCTCTTCGATTGGAGTTGGAGCGTCTCCAGCCGAGCCCCGATAACCAACCTGAACAGGCTACGGGGCGCCCGAAACTAAAACCGTGCCCAGCCATCCCAATATCAGTTTTTTCATCTTAGGCGGCCAAAACCTCCCACGAGACCCTTGGGCCTCCTGTCAGCGACACAAGGACGCAAAGTTAAATGGTCTATGCCGCCGGTCAGCCTCTCCAGCAAGGAAAAAAGTCTTATGAGACCGGTCTATTGATAGACCCTCTCCCATGCCTGACACCTGTCCGATTTTTTAATTTTATAAACTTTTTTTTATGTCAATTATCTTTTTTTCTAGCGGTTATGCATCGAGGTGGGTCAATTCTGTAGTGAATATAGACCGGGTCTCATAGGATTTTTCGCCACACGTACCATCGAGCCAGCGTGAGGGCCACGCAATGGTGTTACTGCGCGCCGCCGCTCCTTTTTGCCGATCTCCATTGCTTTCGCCATGACGCTATTTATTAAGACACTTTTGCTCCGGTGTGCTCCCCCCGAAAAATGTTTGGAAGCGCCGCCAGGACGGACGGCTGGTATCAGTTGGAACCGGAGCGGGTTGAAAGGTTCGGACGTTAATGGATTCTCCCGAAAAACTCGTTATGGTGTATCTATACGGCACGGTGTACGGTTTGGGCGTACATGCATGCACGTGTACGTGCACGAATGTACGATGTATGTAAAATACATGTGATGTCATCAGAACTGAATCGGCAGGTCATATAAAATGCCCCTCGGTCGTGCCGCCTTCTTCCCCCACCCACTTCCCCGTCTAACCATATTGGAAAAGAGAAAATCCTCATCTCCACCTCCTACACCGCCTCCTACTCCAGTATTCTCCCTCTCCTCTCTATCGTTCGTCGATACCGCAGGGATGGAGCGGCCGCATCGGAAGGGTTCGTTGCGGCAGCGACAGATTAGGAGGGGCAGACTATGCTAGATCTGGATGCAACGGCTACGCACGCCGTTGATGAGCTTGTGGTGGTGAACCCCCGCCTCTTCCCGTGGTCGAGGTAGGTGCCATCTGCCTTTAGGGTTTTCTTCTTAGGGTTTGATTCGTAGAGATTTCTTTTAGGTAGGTGTCATCTCCAAATTCGTTGTTTTCACACTGTTAGGGTTTCATAGCTATGACACCGTGTTCTCCTCCACCCTTAGGCCATGTACAACACGAACGCTAGTGGAGGGCGCTAGGAATATTTTCCCAGCCGATTAGCAGTTAGGACAGCAAAACCCGGAGCCAGGACTAGCGTCGATGTAAAAGAATGCTCCGGTCGCTTGCCAGTTTTTTCCTGAACGCGGGGATGTGGTCGCTCGCAGCAAAGATAGTTTAGCACCTAGAGTTAGAGCCCAATATTGTTATGGTTGCTTAGATAATTTTGTAAGTTCTTGGCAATTTCTTTATCCCGTCTCTAGTAACCATGTATTATTATTTATTGTAGTGCAATCCATGTGATCTGAAGCATTTTGTTAGTGTACTTTGCTAAAGAGCTAAATATATTTTCATGTGTTATGACTTGTGCAGCTTGCACGGACTAATAATCATGAATTAGGATTAGATTTTTCTACACCATGACATAACAATAACCATGTACTGTCACATAGCAATAACCTGGTACTGTTTGTGCAATTCCATGTGTTCTGAAGCATGTAATTTGCTAAAGAGCTAGCATTGACTCTTGACTAATATAATTTCATGTGTTATGTAGCATTTGGTTAGTGAAATTTGCTTGATTGTAAGATGCTTTCACAAAACAAATTGCATTATGAAGCACTTGGTTGCTCTTCAGTAAAACTACATTATCATGCATTTTATAATTTACAATAGCCATTGTAGTATCTATAGGAGCCAAAATTTTCGGACTAACTGTATTGTCTATTGATGCGTTGATACTAGCACCAGCTTGTTGGGCAGAGGAGGAAGAGGGGTGACGATTCTGACAGTTATGATTCAGTGAGATTTCTGAAATATGTAGATATTTCACAATTCAGCAAATTTCTATTCTTCTCGGTGCTTTTTCAAACTTCTATCAATTGTTCAGTTCATATAGTATCATTCTGATGATTCTATGGAGGACTGAAACTACCATACCTACACTGACCTGGAGGAAGAGGAGTTATGGGCTGGGGGATTTGTTGCCTATGTCATGGCTGATGGCAGGACCCTACAAGTACCCATTTTGCAAGAACACCAAGAAGCCAAATGATGGCCTGAGGGTAGCATTGTTACTACATGCTCAAGAGTAATCCCTTCGTGGTAAAACTCTGCGCGAGAAGTGCAAGCATGATGCCCTCATGAAGGTTCTTGAGTATGGGTAGTAATGAAACTAGTTGATGATGACACATCATCAAATATATGTACTGGTGATGTTTCTCTTGCAAACATTTACTACTGTTATGTAAGTATGGACTAGTCGTTCCAATAGTTGAACTTATGTTGGTTTGTGCTTGAACTATTATGTAAGTTTCGACTATGTTTCAACTTGTT
Source organism: Avena eriantha (assembly GCA_910589775.1). Lineage (NCBI taxonomy): Eukaryota > Viridiplantae > Streptophyta > Magnoliopsida > Poales > Poaceae > Avena > Avena eriantha. The sequence continues at coordinate 527,047,646 of OU342742.1, read as the reverse complement.
TGCTGCTATGGAACTAAGTGGTATTGATGTTTGTACTTATTATGTTAGAAATAGTGGGCTAATCTAAATAAGCCCATGTAGATTTCAGATTTTACCTAAATCTCAAAGCCCATGTTTGGAGCAGTTCACATGTGTTTGGGCCCATGTTTGGGGCAGCTCACATGGGAGTGGAGTGGGAGCTAAAGTTTAGCCCATGCTTGGAAGTATGGACTGCATGCAGAAATGGAAGAACTGTCCCTTTGCTTGGTAGGGAATGTACAAAGGCCACAAAGGAGATTGAAGTGTGGTACTTGACGTAGTGGCTACATGGGATCTCTAGATTTGGCACTCCTTCTTTGGTATGGCAGGATCCAACAACGACATCAATGTCCTGCAGTGCTTGCCTGTCTTCTCCAAGCTTGTTGAGGGCCATGCTCTCCCGGTGGATTATGTGATCAATGGCCACCACTACAACAAGGGCTACTACGTGGCAGATGGCATCTATCCAAGATGGTCAGCATTTGTGAAGACCCTCTCAAGCCCTCTGATTGGCAAGCAAGCCAACTTTGCCAAGGAACAAGAATCTTACAGGAAGAATATCGAGCGGGCATTTCGTGTGCTCCAAGATCGATTTGCAGTAGTTCGGTTCCCCGCTCTGACCTGGTCACAAGAGAAAATGTGCGAGGTGATGAATGCTTGTGTAATATTGCAGAACATGATCATTGAGAACGAGAGGAGGAGCCAGTGCTTGACGATGATCTGGTGGAACCATATTTCAGACAGGGTCCTCTTGTAGAGCCTGATCACCATGTGCCAGCATCGTGGGCTGACTTTGTTGCTATACGTTAGGAGATCCGAGACCCGCATGTGCATCAACAACTGCAGGATGATCTAGTGGAGCACATGTGGATGCTCAAAGGCAACACCTAGTTTGAGGTGTTCTTGTGTTTGAAAATGTATTAAATTATTTGTTATGCACTTGTTCTGTGCGCCGAACTATGTGACCAAAATTTGGTTGAACTGTGTGTGTAAAATTGGCCGAGTTGTGTCTTGCACGAAAAAAGGTTATTTCGTGTCAAATTTGGCGGAATTTGGACATTTTTTTCGAAATCGCCATTCCCAAGGATGTCCAGCTGGGGTTGCGACTAGGACTCGACGCACTCCCAGGACAAAAGCTTTGTCCATCCGGTGAAAAAACACGTTGGATTTCGGGGAAAGGGACTCCAACGAGTGGATATGCTCTAAAAGGCTGAAACAGAGCAGCGCCAATGCCGGGTAAGAGCATATCCACTCAGGGTCACTAAAGGCCCCCTAAAGGGCTATGGGGCTACCAGCGCCCAAAATCACGCCCAATCGCCCTCCCCCAATTTTATTTCGAGCTGGTGCGCCTTGTTTTGTTATCAGGCGCCCCAAGGCCAAACCCAATCCATGGGGGAAGGGGGCAAGTGGGCGCCGGATGGAGATAAAAATGACGCGGGCCAGCCCTGTCGGGGACACACGCCCGCAAAGTCGCCAACACTCTACATCCCCCCACCCCCAACGACCACGACTCTAGCAGCTTGTTGTCACCACCACCCCTCGCTGTCGTCTACCGTTTAGTCCGCTAGAGCCACCCTCGCAGCCACCGGGAATACTCCCCACACCCCCTGAGCCACCTCCATGCCCTCCCACGCCCACCAATAGCTCCAAGCCCGCAACAGAATCGCCCTTCCCGCTAGGTGTTCGGCGGTTTTCCAAAGGCATGGATTCAGACGAGGAAGAGATGTTGGTCACTCTGATGGACGATGAAGTCGTCGTTGCTGCTGTCATCCAAGACAACATCAGCGATGACGATCATCTCATGATCGTCACATCCCTCCTTGGCATGATCGCCGACACCGATGAGAAGCTGACTGCTGGGGCTCGTAGCCTGGGTGGCGTAAGAGCAAGTCGAGGCAAAGGATGGAAGGCTACTACTGAAAGAACATTTCATGATCCCTAGTGTTTTGTGTGTTAGATAACAATACCAAGGATCATCTCATGTGTGTTGAAGTGCTGCAGATAAACTGTTCATTTGGATGCGGCAAAACTGAAAGTTGTGGGCGGATTATCCGCCCCTGCCAAGGTTAGCCATGTCTGTTGTTGATACTAACCATGTAGAGGAAAACAAGAAGCTCAAGGCTCAAGTCACTTCTTTGAAGAATGACTTGAAGAAGTGTCATGAGGGAAGACCACTCTCAAGAACATATTGGGTGTGCGAAGATCCCCAAATGACAAGAATGGGCTTGGATTCAACTCCAACATCAAGAACAAGCCCACCAACGTGTTGAAGCACAAGGGAAACAAGAAGAATGGACAAGGTCAAGGGAAGAATCCGCCCAACATTGTGTGCTTCAAGTGCAAGGAAGAATGACATCATGTGAGATGTTGCCCATTAAAGAAGAAGCAATAAGGAAAGCGGCCTCAAGATCCACCTCAAGCTAGAAGCGAGCCTCTTCCTAAGACTCAAGCTCTTCCTCAAGGGGTGGCATCCTCCAAGAAGAAAGATAGCAGGATAAGAACTTGCTACATATGCCGTGAAAAGGGTTACCTTTCTTCCTCATGCACCATGGGTAACTCCTCATCCCATCCTATCTTGATTGATGATGATTATTCCCTTCATAAGGATGAGGTGGGCATTGTGTTTGCCAAATTTGTTGGTGCCCAACATGGTGTCAAGAAAAGAACCAGGGTGTCCAAGCCTATTGTGACTAACTTCTTAGGACCCAACTTGGTTGGGGACCAACAAGCTAAAACTTGATCGATAGGTGTTATTGGAGGGCATTGGAGGCTTAGCTACATTATGAAGTATTGAGGGATCTTCATCATTTATTCTTGTCAAGTCAAGCCAATTGGATTATCTTGCTTCTATCTTATATCTATTGTTCCTCCTTGCAGTAACATGTGCTTAACTCCTTTACATTGAAAGTTACTTGCTCCCTTGTGCATGTGTGGTTTTGTACCTTGCATGTGTATGTATATGTTGTGCTTCCCTCGTATGTATATTGAGTTATCAAGTATATTTGTGTATGTTGGTTAAGACATCATGTATTTGTGTTTTTGTGTTTGAGCCGTTAGTGAATTTATTTGGTATCTTACTTGGCTCTTGTGAGAGTTTAACGGACTATCCCATTTTAGGGGAGTGTTATGCTTGGGCATTCCATAGTCCTAAAATGTATGTACATGAGGAATATCACTTAGTATGTATATTACAAGTTTATTTAGTCTCTATGTGATATGTCTTTCTCATGATAATCCAAGTTCCATAATGTCCATTAATCATCTCCATTTGGATGTTTTTGCCTCTTATTGAAAATTCTTGGTTTATCACATTATGGGGGAGTCATATGCTTTGTGCATATTACAAACCTAGAAAATGTGGACATTTGAGGTAGTGTCACTTAGAATTCACATTCATATTTATCTAGCTCCTATGTGGCACATTTAGCTCAAACAATTTCCAATTCCTTTGGATTTCTTTTATTGCTCGTCTTTTGGATCTTGTTTGTGAGAGTTTTTCCTGATATGTGTTTCCTCATATTTGTACCTCCATATACTCCATGAAAACTATTTGCTTCAAGTTACTTTAATCTTTAATGGTTGTGTGACTATTTGGAGCTATCAAGAATCTCTATCTGAGCATCAAGCTTAATTTTTATATTTTGCCATATGCTTCTTGTTGTGAATATGATCATGATATCCTTGCAAACTACCTCGGGAAAATTTTCCCCATAATTCTTGTCATTGGAAAAGTGGTACTCCATATATGGTGGAACTTATTGATCATGTTCATTTTGGCCTTTGCTTATCTTTTTCCTATCTTTGGCCAAGAAATTGTTTTATTTTACTCCCATGCCTTCCTTGCCTCTTATGGATATTTTTAGTTTATTGGTATTCTATTGTGTTTTATTTAATGTAGGTAGTAGTGATGATCTCATTTATGTGCATTTTGCATTCAATAGCAAAATTCTACATAATGCACCATTCATGGGGGAGCTGTCCTATATTATTTAGATCACTCCCTTTTGTGCTTGGAAGTTTGATCTTTTCCTTCGGTACTTTGTGTCATCATGAAAAGTGTAGAGAGTTTGGTTTGTGTGTTGGAACCTTGCTCTTTTGGGAGTTGGTTTTGCCTCATTCTTTGTCACTTGTTTGATCTTTTAGAATGAGATAAATCCTTGGGCATTGGTGTTTTTGTCAATCTTTTGCTCTTTGGCTTTTGCCTTGTTCATTTGTTGAATTTGTGTCCTTTCATGTGTTGATTTGGCTCTTGATGTAATTTGAACACCCTTTTTCCGTGTCACACTCTTGTGTGCGACTTCTCGGTTTACTTGGTGTTTTTGTTCAAATTATATCTCCTTTTTGGTTCTTGAGAGTCTTGTGCATGCATATTTACTACATGGTCATACTATGGCATGCTTGCTTTCTAGATCCAATGTATAGGGGATTTCCCACCAAATCCTATCGGCTAAGATGTGCATGAAATCCAATTTCATATCAATATGCACATATTTATGTGGAAGATCTCCTATACATTGTAGTTGCACTAACTACTTTGGACCCAATTTGTTTGGGAACCATAGTGTACTTAATGTTGTTTTAGGTACATTGGGGATATATTGGATGCTTGTCTCTTCAATTAGGAAGAAGTGGTTCGTACATGTCAATTGGAGGCAAGCTAGGATGATCAACGAATTCATATCCTCTACATCCTACCAATTATATCTCGGTAACAAGTGTGTCTCTCATGCATACATATCTTGTTTCCAACCTTTTGTAGGTTGCTTGTTGGCAGAATTTGTGTGTTTGTAATGTTGTGGTTCTTTGTTTGGTTTTTACGAGTTATCTCTATTGCGAATGTGAGTGTGTTGAGATGAGTGCATATAATGGGGACTATACAAAATCATGATCATGATTCACTTATCCCAAATATGTCAATCTAGCAATTATTGTCTATCCTTTCCTCATATTACTCTCATGTGCAATAGTGAGTATTTTGCAAAGTTGATTTGTATTTGTGATTCTTGTTTGCTTTCTCCATATATTCCAACTATCTCCTTTTCCCTTGGTAATAGTTGTAATATATGTAGTGTGTTGGTGTTTGAAGTTCATTAATGTTTAATAAGATATATTTGAGCCTTTGGCCATGCTTTCAAGCAAAACTCTTATTGGTATATTCTATGACTTACTTTTGTTTTTCATGTGCTTTCTTGTGTATCTATTTTGTGTGTGCATGTTTTTTTGTGGGCATATGTCTTTGTGATATTTTCCACCTAGAAACTTATACACACAAGAGAAGATAAATCTTTGGTTGTTTTTGTTTTCCTTGGAGATCACCCTTTATTTCTTTTTGATTCTTTAGTGGCTTCCAAATTTATTTTCCTATGAGTGCTTGTCCTATTTGTTTGCATCTCCGGGCACTCATAATTTGATATCTCTTGTCGTGTATTGTTAAATGAGTTTGTAGGAGTGAGAATTCCATGATTTTGCACTTTGTTTCCAAATATAATTATTATAATTGGTGCGTAATCCTTGGGGAGCTTCTCTAACTCACTTAAGAATGCTCATTTGCCTTTATTTTTGTTTGAGGTTTAAATGTCTATGGGGGAGTGAGGATTCCATATTTGTTCATGATGTATTCAAATGATGATTCTATATTGTGCACAAATATTGGGGAGCCTCCCTATTTCATATAAACACTCATTTGTTCGTATCATAATATCTTGTTATTTCTTTTGGTATCAATTGTTGTTGTAAATTGGTATCGTTTGGATCGTTTGGTTACTCGCTTCATTTGTTGAAGCTTCTTTCTTTTTCTTTTCTTTTGGAATCTTTGGGTCCTCAGTATAGGTTTACTTCCTCCCAAGGATTCGTCATTGGATATGTGCATATGCACACCTTTGGAGGAATTATCACTATATTGGCCATCTAGAACCTTTAACCCATTTTGGCAATCGATGCCAATCGGGGAGAAGTTTTGGAGGGTTTAAGGGAAATTGGCATTTAATTTGAGTATGTTCTTAAGCATTTGCCTCTCATGCTCTTGCATCTTTGTTTTTGCTTTGCATGTTGAATATATAGAGGAAACTCAACCACCGATAATGGTTGGCAATCTATGCAATGAAATTCAAGTTCATCGCACGTGCATAGATTGTGGGGGAGTTTGCTCCATATATTGTGGGAGTACCAACATCACATACTTGTGTAGTATTTGATGTTGGCACAACCATTTTGTTTGTTAAATTCCATATTTAAACCCTCTCAAAGGGATTGTCATCAATTACCAAAATGGGGGAGATTGAAAGGGCATGTATGCCCCCATGTGTGGTTTTGGTAATTAATGACAATCTCCTTGGACTAATGTGAAAAGTGAGTTTCACTTGTAGGTCTGTCCATTGGCATCGCTTGGACCATGTGTTGGTCTCAAGGTTGAAAAATAAGAAGAAATGTCCAATGGCTTTATGCCTATTGGAATCTTGTTGAAGAAGAAGAAGATCAAGTATGTGTCAACACCCGGATTTTTAATCCCAGATGCCTGTTATGCCATACATCGCAATCCCAGGATTACCATTTTTGCGAGACATAACAGATTGGATATCACAGTACATCATCCATTACAAACCATAATAAGGTCTTACACAAATAAAGGATCTCATGATCTAGTCTTAGTACAATCAAGTAGCGGAATAAATAGCATAGCGGTGGGGTCCATCTTCAGTGTCACAGGCAATGCTGACGATGGGAGATGATCCTAGTTGTCGTAGCCATCCTGCTGTCCTCCTTCAGGGTAGTCCTCCTCATAGTCTGGCCACGGGAATAGCCAGGGACAAAGCCATGAGTACTCTTTAAGTACTCGCAAACTATCACTAACAAGTAAGATAGTTCTAGTAGGAATGCTAACTTCTAAGTTTATTTGTAAAACTAAGTTTGAAACCTAAGCTGAGTTCAGAAACAAACAAAGATAAAACAAAGTTTGAAAACACTTAAGTGGGAACTTAGTTGTCATAGTCACAACTCTGTTGTGGTCAAGTCATGTCACAATTCATTTCATAAGTCATTTTGAAAACATCTGACAATGAAACAGTATGGCCACTCCAATTGTCCATAACCGCGGACGCAGCTATTCGAATAGTTTGACACTCTTCAGAGGTGGTACACTTTCACCACAAGATTCGATAATCTGTCAGGGCTAACCCTGAATCATCATACTTAGTATGCAGATAATCAAACATAACCTTTCCTTTACACACTCTAGTATAAGCACCTCTCCTATGAGTATGGCCTCCTAGCCATGACCATCTGTCATCCTGGGCACTACATAGGTGGACAACATTGAGAGGTAGCCTCAGCTCAAACATCTCCAAGTTTTTATAAGAGAGGGCTAAGGATCATGCCTTAACATTTTCATCATCATCATAAACCATTCGTGTTTCTCAACACATGTCAAAACATCTCAATAGAATGACTCATCATTCCAAGGTATTCACAAGTCATTTTCACCAAGTATTCCCATCTAAAGTGATCAAGTTTTTTGGTTTAGCTTTAAGCTCTAAGTTAAGAGTGTTCACTAATGTGGGGTGCTAATCTCAATCTCATGCCATAGAATGACATCTAATTCTAACTAGATAGGTCAAGTTTTATACTCTTTATGCTATCTATAAACAAGTAAGAAACTTTGGTAAAGTAAAAGAAGGTAAAGCTTGTAAATAAAACTTGGAGTAGGTATAAGTCAAAAGGTATAACCAAAGCATGCCTAATGCATTTTCTTAGGTTATCTAGCTTGCAAGGGTTAGCTTGCATTGTTAATGATGGCTTGCAAGTAATCACTTGCATGTGCTAGCTTGCCTTGGTTGGTGCAGTGGTTGAAATTCTCCTCTTCTTCTTCGGGGTAGAACTCCTCCTCCTCATAGACTTGGTCGGTACTATCGTCTATAAATACATACGGAATACACAATCACCAAACAATACTTAACTAGTCTACTTAGCACACTAAGGCACACATTTGATGATCTAGTATCATCACAAACATCACAAGGTTTAATGAACTAGTTTCATTTATTTTATTTGAGAAAAGTAATTTCTACTCATTGAAATTAACTAAGATTTAATATTCTCCATTCAAAATATGGGATCATGTGGACACATGTCATCACCACATATTCTAGTATATGGGAATGTGATTTAAAGGTTGGATCACATTTTAATAAGTTTAAGTTTAATAATTAATGATTTAAAGTGACTAGAAATGCCTATATAGGATTATTTTGGTACTAGTCCAAAGTCACTGCATGCAAACCTTAATATTATTACATATTCAGATAGGCATGGTTAAATGTGATTTTTGAGAGTTGGAAATAACTCAAAAGCTATTATGGTTGATTTTAGAAAAATGTTTGAATGTGTAAACGCTTCTGTCTTGTTATTTTTACTAGGAGGGATATCTAACTCTAAATGATTTAAATCCAACGGGCTTGGATAGAGATTTTCATTATCCTTCCAACAAAATTGAAATCACTCTATTTGGATTTGTAAAACTCTCTGACTTGATTTTTAAACTAAGGGACAGATTCTAGTTTAAGTCTAAAAAGAAAAAGAGTTATTTGAATTAAACGGGTCGCGCAGGAAATAAATGGGCCAGCCCAGTTTACTCCACATAGTGCACAGGCTGGTTTTAAGTGAGGGCCCCACCTGTCAGTGGGACAGGGGTTGCCGAAACGGTATGGGCGAACGGTGGCCGCAGGATTAGATCCTGGATCAACGGCTCACGGTCGTCATCGTCGCCGACAAGACTGAACCCTAACGGCTCGGTGGGGGTGCAGTGGGGACGTACCGGGGCTCTAGCTAGTGCGATGAGGCGGGCAAACGAACGGTAAGACGACGGTGGTTCTCCTGGTACTGGCGGCATCCCGGGAGATGACCTGGATCAACGGCGCCCTTCTCCTTCTTCCGCGGTAGACTCCAGCGAAATTCTGGCGCTACGGGCTACGACTTGCTCCGGTGGGGGTCAGGGAGTGTTCTGAGAGGGAGTGGATGAGAATGGTGTGACGAATTGTTGCTGGGGAGGCCTCCTTATATAGGCGCGGCTAGGCGGCAGTGAGGCATGGGCGATGCTCACCGGTGACGATGGCACAAGGGCCTAGAGGCATGGGCGGCGTAGGCGGACGGTCGCTTGCCTCCTGGCGGTCCTCTACGGCGTTATGGCGATGCTATGGGCGGTGGCTAACGGTCAGGAGCATCGCGCGCTCTAGGAGATAGAGGTGGTGCTCGACGCAGTTCCCAGCGAGTGTCGGTTGAGCGGCGGGTTACGGCCGTGTCTGGCAGGGTGAGGGGGTCGAGGCGGAGCGGCGCGCGCGGTCTGCGATCGAGGCGCGGTCTGTGGCATGCTGGCGGTGATCGCGCTCTAGCGTGCTCTGGCGTACGCAGAGAGGATAGTGTGGTGCTGCTCTGGGGTGGTCCAGTGGCTATCTGTGGTCGTGGGGTGGACCGTGGACGGCGGTGAAGTGGCGCCTTGCTTCCTGGAGCGGCGGAGATGGGCTGGTGGTCTTCTGCGGCTTGGGCACGATCGGCCAACGATCATGGCCTCGGTATGGCGTTGCACTAGCGCCAGGGACTAGGGGTGGGCTGGTTTTGGTCTGGTTGGGTCTGGGGGAGACCAAGAGGGTTAATGTGGCTCAAATGGCTCGACAATATTTGATCAACAACAGTAATTGTTAGGCCAGTTTGATTCTGCCCACCAAGTGTTCGATCAAATGGCCGAAAGAAGAAAACTTTTGAATTTTGAAATGAGATTTGGTGGAGTGGTTTGTCATATGCTAAAACCTCTGTGGTTGCTAGGATTTGTTAAATGGAATTCATTTGAGTGGTTTTTTGGAAAAGTGTGATCTAGACATATGAACTAGATTCCATTTTCAATTGTCATTTAAAATGAGAGTTTGAATGTTTTTGGGAGATCACAAAGTGGTCCTTGGCACATCACTACTTGTACTATCAAGGGGTGCAAAGATCCACAATTGTTTCTGTTGGGATTTGAGTGCTAGGAATAGCCAAAGTGGGTTAGGTGATTAAAATGGCAAAAGTGACCATTTCCTTTATTTAATTCTTTTTTATTTCTTTTTCTTTGGTTTTTGCTTGGGAATGATCTAGATGATGTGACATTCATCATAGAACCATTTTACAGCCATTAGAACAAACAATAATGGCATTTCAAACAAATCCTATTTTAAATGCACACACATATGAATGCTTAAAGATTTTAAATGGAAAAAGTTTTGTTAACCCTAAATTGTGTAGATTTGATCTTGATTAACCTTGATTAAAGTTTTGGGATGTTACAGTATGTCTTGAAGAAGAAGAAGAAGATGGAGTTCCTTATGGTCATCTTCAAGAAATCATCAAGAAATTAAGGGCAAGCTCAAGATGCACCACCTCTAGAAGATCTCATGCTTGGAGCTTGCCATCCTCGGTGATCATGGAGTGATGAAGACAAGTTAAAAGAAGAGGTTTCCCCATGGAGTTTGGGGGAGAATTTTCACAAGTCTTCATCAAGCAAGAGCAAGCAAGACAATCAAGAAAGGCTTTCCATCTTGAGATTTAAAAGACGGTCTACATCAAGCTCAAGTGGATTTCTCAAGGCAAAGGTATGATCTTGATAGGTTTTCTATTTTCACCGGTCTCTTGTAGTGTTGGTAGATCGAGTTTAGGATAGATAGTTATACTATCAAGAGGGTCTCTCGAGTGGGTGACTCGTTCGTATCTTTCAAAGAGAGCTCAAACCTTTGCATACATAGCATGATATTTCTTGGGTCTTGTTTGGTTCTTGCCCATGTGAGTATCTAGAGCTTGTGGTTATCATTATAACAAGCTCTAGTTCATCAAAAACAGTTTTACCTTGAGTATCTTATTGCATCTTTGATCTTGTGGGTTTTCTAGCTCCATGCCTTGGGAGATATCTCACATATATATTCATGATATTGTCTTTCCAACAAAATTGGTTTCATCTCATTTGGATTTCGGATGCGAAAGTTATTGCATTTCTGGTTTCTGAAGTTTCCCTGGGCGGAAGTTCCGGCTTGCCACCGATAGTACCGCTAGGGCATGTTTGCCTCCGGTAGTAACGGACCTAGTTCCGGTCGAAGTTCTGGTAACATTTAGTAGGTCTCTGTTCTGTGGTGTGCTATTTGTCGGAACTTCGACCAGAATTTCTGGCAGTAGTTCCGGCCAGGTTTTTCTCTTTTCACACCTCGTGTTTGGACCGTTGGCTCGTTGCCACCGGTAGTACCGGCTACCCACCGGTACTACCGTCCATGCACGAAAATGTGCATAACGGACAGATCGGGGATCCCTTTAAATGGAGCTCCCCTTCCCCTTCATGGGGTTAGCTCTTTTGGACAGTTTTTACTCTCTCTCTCCTCCACTGTTGACCTTGAAGAGCTTGCCCTCTCCCCTTCCCCCTCCTATGATTTTTGCATCTTTTTGAGGGATTTGAGAGAGGACATCTAGATCTACAACCTCCACCAACCAAATCCATTCTTTGTGAAGGAATCCTTGGGATCTAGATCTTGGAGAGTTTTGTGTTCTCCTCTTGTGTTCTTCCTCTCTTATTCCCCCAATAGATTTTGTAGCTTTGGTGGAATTTGAGAGATAAGGACTTGCCTCTTGCATTTGGTGCATATGTTTGAGTTCTCCTCGAATATTCGGCGAGTTCAAGCTCTTCTGTTTGTTTCTCTTGGGTTCTTGGAACCCTAGATAGTTGTGTGGAGTTGTGGTGTGTTCTTGGGGGCTCCAATTGAGTTGTGGAGATTCCCCAAGCTTGTTGGACTTTTGTGGCATGGTGGAGCCTTTGTGGCGTTTCTTGGGAGCCCTCCAATTGAGTTGTGGAGATTTCCCCCAGCCTTGGACGGGTTGGGTGACCGCCTTCAATGCTTAGAAACAAGGCCTAGGGATCATACTTTCACTAGTGGACACTCTCATATAAATATCTTCTCTACATTATGCTACCCTGAACTACTCTCCGGTTGGACGATGTAGGGCTATAACAACACACCTTAAAGTTGGCATTCCCCATCTAGATAACCCCTCACTATCACCTTGAGTGCTAGATGGTTCCAACAAACACCACAATCTCATAGAGACATCCAACTCAAATTATACTCATGATAAGTATTTATGTAACCTTAGCCAAAGTGCCACACGGTGTGCACACTGTCAACTTCACACACGTGGGGATAAGCAAAGATTAATTAAAGCACTTGAGTAGCAGAATAGATCCTAGATTACAAAGCTCATGATCTCAATAAGATCACGCATAGAGAGAGAGATGAACACAGAACTACTTGTAGATCCCTTAGCCTCGAGAGAGAACTACTCCCTCCTCATCACGGGAGTAAGAAACATCGATGGAGATGGCAGTGGAGTCGATGGAGATGGCTCTAGGGGCACTTCCCCATCCTGGCAGGGTGCCGAAATAGAGACTTCTGTCGCCCAAATCTCCTCTTCAGTGGCAGCGGTGCTGCGGAACTTTTCGTGGAATTCTGATCTGGTGTCTAGGGTTTTCATCCCGGGGGGATTTTATAGGCGAAAGGGTGATGCCAGAGGTGGGCCAAGGTAGCCACACCACCTGGTGGTGCAGCCAGGGGTGACCCGCGCCACCCTAGGGTGTGCCTGTCTCCTGGCTCCCCTCCATCTCCCCTTTGGACTCCGTGTCGTGTCGGGAAAAATAGGAACTTCGGCTTTTGTTTCATTCCAAGAATATTTCTTTTCTGGCTTTTCTGAAACCAAAAACAGCAGAAAACAGGCAACTGGCACTACGGCTTCTTGTTAATAGGTATTCAGCTTGTCCCTCATAGTGTAGCAAAACATAAATGCATGGGACACCTTCAAAGTTCATAAGGGTGACTAGATACAAATAATTTAAGAACAAGCAATATCATAGTTATGAATCAATCAACAAGTTTTGGGACTATGCACATTAAACTAAGAATGGTCACTATTCTCTCTCAATTGGTGCATAAACATAGAAGATGGAGACTCAACAAAAAAGTAAAAAAGAAAGGCCCTTCATAAGAGCGAAGCAGGGATTTCAAGTTTCATAAAGAGCTTCCAAAATTTATGGTACTTATTAGCTTCTAGCTCACATACCCCTATCATAAGCATCTTTAGGTGATTAAGGTTAAAGTGAACAAATATGAGGATATGCTTGACAAGTTATAAGTCGAAAATCTCATGCCCCTTGCCTACGAGTACCGGACCTCATGCTACTCAACTTTAGTCACAAGTAAGTTCTTGTCATTGTAAGTACATGTGTATCATGGAGAACCGCCAACGGGGTACCCCTTGCTCCATGATACAGGAGCTATCCCATATCAAAATGACAAGGCAACAGACAATGAGCATCTCAACGATCTTTTTATTAGCTATTTGCATAGGTTTTTATTGAGGATGCTTCACAGAATGCTCACTATGGTTATGCTGCAAGTTTCCACCATGATTAGGCATGGCTTAGGCTAGCCGCCCAGGCGTTTCTCTAACACATATACAAACTCCATGAGCTTACAAGTTCCCCTTTAATTTCACACCGCCATGATCCATAAAAAAAAACATGATATCAACTGAATAATAAGTGCAATGTTGAAAGCGTTCCCCATGACAACATGGTTCTGCTAATTCTCAACTTATAAAGTGCAAGCATATACGCAACATAGATGGACGCAATGGTTCAAGTTTATTAAGTGCAAGAAAGTAAAGTGTGCCATCAAGTTCATGAGAGCTTTAATCACTAATTTTCACATAACAAGTTTAATTTGGAAGGTAGATAAAAGCATGAATATACTTGGAATGGTGTAACACACCATGCATAGGGAATTTATAGTGGACTCTTTGGAATAACTTGGTTTCTTGGGGGTTGGATGCATGAGTGGAACTCATACTTGGTACATGTGGAGGCTAGCAAAAGACTGTGAGCGACCAACTAAGAGAGCACTAATGGCCATAATCATGCAAAGCAACAAACATTATTAATTAAAGCATAAAGTGATATTACAAGTCAAAAAACTAAATGATTGTAGAGGCTAAGGTGGCTGGTTCATAGTCTTAACATGGTGTAAGCATGTGCCAAGTCAACCCAAATAAAGCATCAAAGGATAATACCACAATATTATGCTTTTGTATGCTAGAACAAAGCATGATTCTTTCAAGGCACATTATGCAATCTCAATTGTTTGGAACAAGTCATGCTACAACAATAATTACTAAGCATAAAGTCAAAGCAATATCAAACATGACATGATAAAGTCTAGGACACAGTCAAAACAAGCTTCCTTTTGTACCACTATAAGTATGAAACTTCCTACTCTTTTCCAACACCAATTGAAAACTAAAGCTAAACGCAGTGCTAGCAAAGGAGAACACTCACAGAACAATAAGAGTGAAAACTAGAGTGTTCTAGGCAATGAATAATGGGGTGTATCTCTCTCCAAAATAAGTGTGCCGGGATCCAAACAACTTATTTAAACAAACCAAATAAAAGAAAACTAAAAACAAAAACGAAGACGCTCTAAGAACAACACAATTGTGCATGAAACAATAAAAATGAAGTGTTTTGGGAGAAAACCTGAGATTTTTATTGATGAAGAAGGGGATGCCTTGGGAATCCCCAAGATTTGACGCTTGTACCTCTTGAATATTTCTTGGGGTGACACAGGTGGCATCCCCAAGCTTGAGTTTTTTTCCATACTTCATCTCATCACATTATTCTTCCCTACACTTGAAAATTTCCTTCATACAAACTTCACACAATCTTCATTAGCAACATTAGTGTATTCAACATAATAAGTCTTTGGGTTTAGTTTCAACACAATTAAAACTTCCATTAAAACACAAGCTATTATAGCAATTCGTTCTAAAAGCTCATATGATCAAAGAGAACTCAAAGAGAAAGAGATTAAGAGGCAAATGCAAATGAAGGCAGAAATCTGTCAAAACAGACCAACAGGTAAAAACCGATTTTTTCGAAGACCTTCTGTTGCTCAAATCAAAAGTGCTAAACTAACGAACGTTATATAATAACCTGAGGTATAAGTAGAGAAAATTACAGCTCAATCCGACGTCCAGGGATTTTTCACGATTTTTTATAGTGAAGCACGAAAATCTGCTTCGGGACAGCAACTTTCCCAAGTCTTACTTCTCTCTCGTTAGAGGTTATTCTTGGCACAAAAACCACACAAAAAGGATAAGGAGATATTATTACTGGGGCAATAACTTCCAAGACTCAATAAAACAAAAATAAACTGAAAGTAAAAATATAATGGGTTGTCTCCCGAAAGCTCTTTCTTTATAGCCATTAAGATAGACATGATAATTTCGATAATGCTCACATAAGAAATATGAATTGAAGTAAAAGAGAGCATCAAGAAGCAAATATGGAACAAATTTAAGTCTAACCCACTTCCTACGAAAAATAATCTTTTAGAAAAACAAGTCATGAAAGCACAAAGCAACAAGCATAGGAAAGCAAAACAAGTGCAACTTCAAAATTTTCAACATAAAGAGGGGAAACTTAATATTGTTGAGATACATAAAACCATGTTCCCTCTCTCATAATAACTTTCAGTAGCATCAAAAATAAAATTAACAATATAAATATCACATAAAACATTCTTATCATGAGCCACATGCATAAAAGAATTAATACTCCCCACATAAACATAGTCATTGTTATTAATTGTAGTGGGAGCAAATTCAACAAAATAGCTATCATTATTATTCTCATCAATTATAGGAGGAATATTGTAATCATCATAAGCAATAGAATAGCTATCTTCCAAAATGTGTTCGTTTGTAAACATATCATCATTGGAAGGAACATGGATAACATTAATAGTACAACAATTATTAATATCATCATTTTCATAATTGGTACCAAAGAGATTTTCAATATCAAAAGTAGTATGCTTTTTCCAATCATGATCACTACTATAGGTAACAAGCATAAGAACATCATCGAGTTCAGACTCATCAAAAACTATAATAGGAGCAACGTGCTTAGGGGGAAATACTGTTTCCTCCCTCCTTTTACTCCTCCTCTTCTTCTTTTTCTTCTTCTCTTTAGGAGGGAGAGGTTTGAAAGGAAGCTTCTCCATATACCCTGGTTTATTGTTAGAGATAATAGAAGAAACTTTGGAGGATTCCTCCTTCTCATTAATAAGAACAAAAGACATATTAGTCCTGTCATATTTTGGTAAAATCTCATATTTGATAATATTTTGTATGTAAGTATTTGTGTGGCAATTATCAACAAAATAAAGATGAAACCATGCATGACGCTATGCATATAAAAAGCACTCATATCTACCAAAGAAGTTTTTCTTGATAACTCTTCACACCCCAAAAATAATGTAAGTTCATCATGCTGATTAGGAGTGATCATGTTATCACAATACAAACTTGCAGTACTCATTGGATTAGAAGGGAAATTATTATGGCCTGAGATTGAAAATTGAAATGACCCACTTTAAAGCAAAGTTCACAAATAAAAGGATAGAGGGCACAAACTTTTTTTACCAAGATCATTTAGAGCCATATACCACATTCTAGTTTTTTCATTCCTATGGGTGATACAATATTATTCTTCAATTCGATTCTTCTCACAAGGTCTATGTATTCCACAAAAATTAACATGCTTATAATAAATAGTACTTTCAGAGGTTTGATCATGTTTATTGCCATCATTAATAACAATTTCATTTTTCATGCAAGTGTCTTTAAAAGGTTCATGATACATGTCCCATTTTTCTTTAGGAGCATTAATATGAGAAGCAAAGGCTCTACAACAATCAACAATAATTTGAGGATCAAGACCATATTTAGCACTAAGCTCTTGAAAATCAGTAGTTTCAGCGAAATACTTAATGTAATCATACTCATAGTTTATACCTGGTTCTTTACCTTTGTTGTTATCCCAATCTTCGGTATTGCTTTGAATTGTTTCAAGAAGATCCCACTTTGCTTTGGCCTCCTTACTTGTGAAGGATCCCTCTAAACAAGTATCTAGATAGTCCTTGTAATGTCCTGAAAGCCTTGCATAAAAATTATTAATAACAATATTACTGGGGAGCTCATGAATGGGACATTTGAGCATTAGTGACTTCAATCTCCCCCATGCTTGGGAAATACTTTCTCCATCACGAGGATGAAAATTATAGATATAATTCCTATCTTTATGAACTTCATGAGGAGGATAAAATTTAGAGTAAAAGAGAGATTCAAGTTCCTTCCACTCCGAATGATGAGGATCGTCTAGTAGCTCATACCACTCCCTTGCTTTGCCCTTAAGTGATAAAGAGAATAGCTTCCTCTTAACTTGGTTCATTGAAATTCCTAGACACTTGAACAACTCGCATAATTCATGTATAAAGAGTAAATGATCACCAGGATGGACAGTTCAATCTCCAAAATAACAGTTATTCATAACACGTTCAACAATTACCATAGGCATTTTAAAAGGGACACTTTTAGTATGTGGATTTAAAATATCACAAGTATCATTAAAATTACGACATATGGGAGATAAAGTATCATCAGAGCAAATTTTCTTCTTTAAAGCTGGGGAACTAAAAAGATCATTTTCATAAAAACTAACTTCCCCAAGCTTAGATGTTTCCATAGCATTAGTAACAAAGGTGTTCCAAAAATTCATACTAATAACATTTCTATTAGCATGCAAAGAAAGTTCCATGGGTTTTTTAATTTTCTTTTCAAACCATTTATGTTCTACCTTAGGAAAAATACTAAAAAGCTCTCTAATTTTGTTGTTGTTTTCCATTAAGCCTAACTAGTGAAATTAAAAACAAGAAACAAAAAGTTATAATTGAAGAATCTAAAGGAAATAACTTCAAGCACGCACACACTAGCAACAATACTAGAATATAGCTTAGTAGCCAGAAGATGTGAGTACCTTTTACCTTACCTCCCCAGCAACGGCGCCAGAAAATAGCTTGATGTCTACACACGCTTCTATTCTCGTAGACAATGTTGGGCCTCCAAGTGCAGAGGTTTGTAGAACATCAGCAAGTTTCCCTTAAGTGGATCACCCAAGGTTTATCGAACTCAGGGAGGAAGTGGTCAAAGGTATCCCTGTCAAGCAACCCTGCAATTAAGATACAAGAAGTCTCTTGTGTCCCCAACACACCCAATACACTTGTCAAGTGTATAGGTGCACTAGTTCGTCGAAGAGATAGTGAAATACAAGTAATATGGATGATTATAAGTGGTAATTGCAATCTGAAATAAGAGTGGTAGCAAGCAAACATGTAACAAAACTGATTGTAAATGGTGTTTCAATGCTTAGAAACAAGACCTAGGGATCATACTTTCACTAGTGGACACTCTCATATAAATATCTTCTCTTCATGATGCTACCCTGAACTACTCTCTGGTTGGACGATGTAGGGCTATAACAGCACACCTTAAAGTTCACATTCCCCATCTAGATAACCCCTCACTATCACCTTGAACGCTAGATGGTTCCAACAAACACCACAATCTCATAGAGACATCCAACTCAAATTATACTCATGATAAGTATTTATGTAACCTTAGCCAAAGTGCAACACGGTGTGCATACTGTCAACTTCACACACGTGGGGATAAGCAGAGATTAATTAAAGCACTTGAGTAGCAGAATAGATCCTAGATTCTGATCTGGTGTCTAGGGTTTTCGTCCCGGGGGGATTTTATAGGCGAAAGGGCAATGCCAGAGGTGGGAGAATATCATTTCGCAGCCCGAAAGTTGGGGTGTCCAGGCAACGCGGTACCCAAGTTCCCTGAAATCATCCGCGATGACTACAGTTGGCGTGCCAAATACTCAGAGGGTCTTTTTCGGCACGAATTCAACTTTATGTTTCAATACAAAAAATCAGGCTAACGGCCATCAAGTTGGGCTCCCCTGTCAGTTCTCGCCGTTATGTCACTCCTGTCGCTCCTGTCGCTTAGGTGTCATTAGGCTTGCAGCGTTGGCGCCTGCATCCATTATGCGTCTTCTTCTTCCCTAGAGCGGCAATATGTGGGGCGTCGCAACCATGGCGCGGAGCTGGGACATGGACGAACCTGCTCGGCCTAGCTCTCCTCCCTGTAGGCTTGCAGCGTTGGCGCCTCCATTACTCGTCTTATTCCCCGGAGCGGCAATCTGTGGTCGTGGCCATGACGCAGAGCTGGGAAGTGACGAAGCTGCTCGGCCCCGCTCTCCTCCCCATCCCGAGTCGGAGCTCGCCCTCACCATGGACGCACCCATGGCACGGTCAGGGACGAGAATTGGTTCCCGGTGAGATCTATCACCTTGTCGACCATGCTTGGTTCTGTTTTCCTCCACTAGAATCTGAGCTCGCCGTCGCCGTGGTTGAACCCGCACCAATTCTACCACCTCTACCGAGGTCTCTGTGGTAGCTCAAGTTCTGGGGCTCTCCAAGTTCTGCCATGTTGGGCCTGTAAGTGTTGTTGTATGTCAAACTAGCAAATCCTTTTGTTCAAATCTCTTGGGTTGTACCAACTTCATTGTGTTTAATTATGAAAGACAAAATATAAATGACTTCTCTCAATTTCTCGCATAGAAAATGCACAGCTAATTTCATATTCTCGCAGGAACTGGCCCTACTTGTTGAACCGGCGGCACTGCCACGATCTCCACGTAACCATGGTGAGTTCTCGAACCGAAAGTTGCTTCTGCAGTCATTCCTCTTCCTCAGTCATTCCTCTGAAGTTTTTCCTGGGCGCTTCTTCTTCCTCTGTTCTGGAACCATCGGTTCATCTTCTTCTTCCTCTCGCAGGCAGTTCCTTGCAGGCAGTTCCTTTCACCCATTTCCTTGCAGGCATGGACGATGGGGAACGCACAACAGAGACCCACTTGGTCCCTGCCCATGGCACCACGACTTTGACAGTGGTGTACACAAATGATGAAGCGACTGTGGAGACAACTCTCGACAGGTTTGAGCAATTGCTTGAGAAAGAGAAGCACAAGTTTGTGGGGCTAGACTTGGAGTACACACGTGTAAATAAGTGAAAAAGTCGTGCAAATCGCCATACATGAGGAGGTCCTCGTTTACCACTTCTGCAGGTATGTGAAATTTAAATTTGAGATCACCACTTCCGCATCCCTTGTTCCCTTACATCCCTAGAACCATATAAGTGCAGGAGTAAACCAACTGAGATGCGTTGTCCGGCTCTGGTCAAGTTCTTGTGTAGGAAAGGGATATTTTTCACTACCGTGGATATCACCAATGACACAATTATGTTTTCTCGTGCATTGATAAAAATCCCAGAGGGGCACCACATCGACATCCAAAATCTGTACAAGATCAAATCATACCCAGCAAAGGATGGCATGGGTGATCTGGCAACGGAAATCATCGATAAATCCTATGAAAAACTGAAGAAATTGAAGCGACTCGATCACGACTAGTGGGAGTGGAAGCCGATGAGCCAGGTGCGCCTCGAGTATGTAGCCAGAGACACCTACATGGTGTACGAGTTGTACAGTAAGCTCATTACCATGAAAGATGGGATGGTGAAGGCGGGGTTTTTCATGAGAGAGCTATGCCCTGGTTGCAAGCTAGCCCAGGAGAAGAAGCGCGAGGAGGACAGAAAGCGGTTTCAGGACGAGCAGGATTCTTGGGACGGTGGCGACATCAAGCGGCTGAAGGGGAAGCAAGTCAAGGACGACAACAAGTGGTGGTGATACATTATGTGTTTGAACTAGATTTTAGTTTCTAGTTTATTATGTGTGTGATACATTTAGTTACTTCAATACAAAATTTCGACCAATTTAACTTGTTGATGTATTTCTTGATAATTATAATATAATCGAGAACTAGAAATATTTTGTAGTGTGCATGAGCATGATCAGTAAATATAATTGAACACTAGAAACTTCAAGGCACTCCATATAAAGGAGTAGATTAATATATAAGGTTCACCAGAGACACCACGGATATATTGTCTTACATGCCACACACAGGTAATAATTAACTAGAACAAAATAAAAGCAGGGGCTGCAGCAGGAGGCCGGGACACGGAGACGCCTAGCAGGGCAGGGGTTTATCAGCAGGAGGCAGCGACAGCCTAGTCGATGGGATACAGGCCAGTCCTGACATACTCCCGGAGAAATTTACCGTTGGCTACGTGCCGCGCCGAGGTAATCGACCTATGGCTTCTGCCTCTGCCTGTACCAACGCCCTCCGCGTGCTGGATCATGCTGTTGAGGTCCACATTGATTGATCTGCCACGGAATGGGCAAAACAGTCTCCCCCTACGGTGGAAACGGATTAGCCCACACCGTAACCGCCTCAGCACGTGGCGGCTCCTGTTGTCCCTGGATACCTTGCTATCGTCCACTTCATCATCATCCTCCTGTTGATTTTTAAGAACATAACTTAGAACTCATACATATGATTGAATTGTATTACATCTCAAGAATTGACAACATGTATATGTAAGACAATATATCCGTGGATATCAAAGATAAAACATCTCAGCAATAGTTTGATCGGTTCATATATCATTTCATCTCAACACAATGACAAATAATTGCATAAGATTGTGGCCTCATAAGTTTCTTCAGGGATAGAGTCAGTGAACCAAGTAACAATTACACAACCTGTAATGTTGTTGTACATCGCCTTAGGTTCACTAACTCATCCCTGAAAAAATCTGACACCAATGTGTCTGCCTCTCTTTTGGGACAAAATTGAATCATTGGCCACAATAAGAAATTGAAATGTAATCATACAAAACATTATTCAGGGATATACATAGTCAGGTACAAAAACAAGCCTAAATATTGTAATTATAAATAAAAAAACCAAACAATTAGTCTTCAGGTGCATGTTAAAAATACTTATGATCAAAACCATTCATATACATATGCATCATACCAATCATTAAAAGATCAGAAACAATTCAAGGATCATATATGTAGTTCCATATGAGAATAAATCTAGGGCCTCATAATTTGTTTCAGAGATGGAGTTGGCGCCAAAGTACCAACAGCACAACCTATATTGTTTGTGTGCATTGCTGCCTCAAGTTCACCAACCCATCCCTAAAACACGACACCATCATACGTGTCTCCCCTTGAAATCTTTTGGGGAAAATTTCAATCATCGGCCTCGGTGACAAACTAAAATGTTATTCTTATACACTATGAATGCATGGAATAGATAATTCGAATATCATAGTTCTATGAATGTAGAATAAAGATTGCAGCCTCATAAGTTTATTCAGGGACGGCGTGAGTGAACCAAGTAACAATTGCACAGCCTATATTGTTGTTGTACATCGCCCCAGGTTCACTAACTCGTCCCTGAAAAATCTGACACCAATGTGTCTGCCTCTCTTTTGGGGCAAATTTGAATAATTGGCCACAATAAGAAATTGAAATGTAATCGTACAAACATTATTTAGGGATATACATAGTCAGGTACAAAAACAAGCCTAAATATTGTAATTATAAATAAAAAACCAAACAATTAATCTTCAGGTGCATGTTAAAAAATACTTATGATCAAAACCATTCATATACATATGCATCATACCAATCATTAAAAGATCAGAAACAATTCAAGGATCATATATGTAGTTCCATATGAGAATAAATCTAGGGCCTCATAATTTGTTTCAAAGATGGAGTTGGAGAACCGAAGTACCAACAACACAACCTATATTGTTTGTGTGCATTGCTGCCTCAGGTTCACCAACCCATCCCTAAAACACGACATCGTCATACGTGTCTCCCCTTGAACTCTTTTGGGGCAAATTTCAATCATCAGCCTCGGTGACAAACTAAAATGTAATTCTTATACACTGAATGCATGGAATAGGTAATTCGAATATCATAGTTCTATGAATGTAGAATAAAGATTAAGGCCTCATAAGTTTCTACAGGGACGGCGTAAGTGAACCAAGTAACAATTGCACAGCCTGTATTGTTCTTGTACATCGCCTCAGGTTCACTAACTCGTCCCTGAAAAGATCTGACACCAATGTGTCTGCCTCTCTTTTGGGGAAAATTTGAATCATTGTCCACAATAAGAAATTGAAATGTAATTGTACAAAACATTATTTAGGGATATACATAGTCAGGTACAAAAACAAGCCTAAATTTTGTAATTATAAATAAAAAACCAAACAATTAATCTTCAGGTACATGTTAAAAATACTTATGATCAAAACCATTCATATACATATGCATCATACCAATCATTAAAAGATCAGAAACAATTCAAGGATCATATATGTAGTTCCATATGAGAATAAATCTAGGGCCTCAAAATTTGTTTCAAAGATGGAGTTGGGGAACCAAAGTACCAACAACACAACCTATATTGTTGTGTGCATTGCTTCCTCAGGTTCACCAACCCATCCCTAAAACACGACACCATCATACGTGTCTCCACTTGAACTCTTTTGGGGCAAATTTCAATCATCGGCCTCAGTGACAAACTAAAATGTAATTCTTATACACTATGAATGCATTGAATAGATAATTCAAATATCATAGTTCTATGAATGTAGAATAAAGATTGCAGCCTCATAAGTTTCTACAGAGATGGCGTAAGCGAACCAAGTAACAATTGCACAACTTATATTGATCTTGTACATGGCCCCACGTTCGCTCACTCATCCCTGTAAAAATTTGACACCAATGTGTCTGCCTCTCTTTGGGGCAAATTTGAATCATTGGCCACAATAAGAAATTGAAATGTAATCGTACCAAACAATATTCAGGGATATACAATTGCATCAGACAACGCATTCATAGATCAGAATCAATACACATATTATATATTTAGGTTCCATATGAGAGAAAAAAATTAGGGCCTCATTTTTTCAGCGATGGAGTCGGAGAACCAAAATACCAACAGCACAACTTATATTGTTTATGTGCATTGCTGCCTCAGGGCCACTAACCATCCCTAAGAAAACGAGACCATCAGATGCCCTTGCACTATTTTGGGGAAAAATTGAATCATTGGGCTCAGTAAGGAATAGAAATGTAATGGTATAGGCCTGCTATGTATCGAAATCAACACTCAACTAGCAAACTCAACTAGATGGCAGATGAGCAGATTGGGGTTTTGTGACTAGACGGATTGGGGTTTTGTGACTAGATGGCAGATGCATAAATCAACCGATCGAATCATATATATACTACCCTACTTCAAGAGCAAAAGAATGTGTACACGATTGAGCAAATCCTATGTATGAACAGTGAGAACTGCGGCTGCGACTAGAGAAACTAGCAATGTAGTACCTCAGACTCCTCATCAGGGACCTCCTCCTCGAACTCATCATTCTCCACGATTGCGTCGAAGATTTCTTGAACGACAATGGGGTCATCGATGTAGATCACCGGATTGCCTCCGCCTGCCGCCTGCCCCCCATCCAGATCTGCCGCTAGCACCACGACATTGTCGGCCACAACGTTCGCAGCCACTTGCTGCTCGACGGCGACGCCTACTACCTGCTGCTCGGCGGCGATGGCTACCACCTGCTGCTCGGCGGCGACGGCTACCACCTGCTGCTCGGCGGCGACGGCTACTGGCTGGACGGATGAGTTCGCACCCTCGACGGTGCGGCGACGAGCGGTGTTCATGCCCGGAGAAGACGCCTCCATCTGCTTGGCAATGACCGAGCCATCTGTTGTTGCGCCTTCAACTGGCTTCACCTCCAGATCTTCTCCACACATACGCTTCATGGTGGACCAAGGGAAGGAGGTAGTGCAAATGAGGGAGCTTCGGCGCACGCGGCAGGAGTAGATTGGGGTCTTGGGACTAGACAGACTGGGGCGAAATGACATGAGCTCATGGAAGACGAAGGTCGAGGGGGGTTATAAACACTGGACCATTCGTAGTCCTCGAGTGGACACGTGTGGTGGGCGGGGGGCTACCACAATCTCCACCCTTTTTTCGGTTCCCTTTTTTGAAACAACCACGATCTCCACTTTAGAGCTGCATTGAAAACACGCTCATGGCAGACCTCGATTCCACTGCATGCAAGTGGCGCAGAACTAATTTCTAGCAACATTAGATATACTCGAGGGGGGCCCTTGACTCATGGAATTTACTAGCGGTAGGGCCCAGTTGGAAGTGAGATTGAGAGCGCTGCGTAAAAATGGGATATGTCTGATTAAAATCAAGTGGCAATAAATTGCAGCGTCCCGTCGACAACCGTGCACTCGATGACCCCGTTGCCCTGTGCATGAGTTGTAGTAGCAGTAGTAGGCTTTTCAGACTTGATTAAACTTAACATGACCGCTCGACGACTTTTTCCATGGACAGCATCGTGTTCCTTCCTGTAGAAGTCTCGCGGAGGGAGACGTCCATGCTGTCTCACGCTGTACTGTGAAGGGCATGAGGTGTGCAACGATCATCATTGGATCGCACAGAATCAACGGTTGGTACGCACGATCCGCGTAACAACTGTGACAACCAATCAGGGAGTAGCAGACAGGGTGAGCACAGTTTTGGGCTTCTACGAAAGATATAGAGGGGGTGGGCAAAACTAAGTAGTACCACATAAAACCAAGGGCAAAACTGAGTAGTATATAAAATAGAAAGTGTCTTGTACAATGAAATACATCGTGGAATACATCAAATTATGCCAAGATAGATCCACTAGAGTTCATTGGATGTGTGTTCTTCTCATAAACCACACATGGATCCACCAGTGTCATTGCATGTGTGTTCTTCTAAACAAACCACATAAGGATCCACCAGTGTCATTGCATGTCTATTCTTTTCATGAACCACACCCAGTGTCAGTGCATGTCTGTTCTTTTCATGAACCACACCCAGTGTCACTACATGTCAATTCTTTTCATGAACCACATAAGGATCTACCAGTGTCATTGGATGTGTGTTCTTCTCATGAACCACACATGGATCCACCAGTGTCATTGCATGTATGTTCCTCTAAACAAACCACATAAGGATCCACCAGTGTCATTGAGTCTATGTTCTTTTCATGAACCACACCCAGTGTGATTGCATGTTTGTTCCTCTAAACAAACCACATAAGGATCCACCAGTGTCATTGCGTCTCTATTCTTTTCATGAACCACACCCAGTGTCATTGCGTGTCTGTTCTTTTCATGAACCACACCCAGTGTCATTGCATGTATGTTCCTCTAAACAAACCACATAAGGATCCACCAGGGTCATTGCATGTCTGTTCTTTTCATGAACCACACCCAGTGTCATTGCATGCGTGTTCTTTTCATTAACCATAGCTAGAGTCATTGCATGTCTGTTACTTCCATAAACCACACATGGATCCACCGATGTCATTGCATGTCTGTTCTTTTCATGAACCACACCCAATGTCATTGCATGTCTGTTCTTCTCATGAACCATAGCTAGAGTCCACTAGTGTCATTGGATGTGTGTTCTTCCCATGAACCACACATGGATCCACCAGTGTCATTGCATGTGTGTTCTTCTAAACAAACCACATAAGGATCCACCAGTGTCATTGCATGTCTGTTCTTTCATGAACCACACATAAGGATCCACCAGTGTCATTGCATGTCTGTTCTTTTCATGAACTACACCCAATGTCATTGCATGTTTGTTCTTTTCATGAACCACATAAGGATCTACCAGTGTCATTGCATGTCTGTTCTTTTCATGAACCACACCAGTGTCATTGCATGTGTGTTACTTCCATAAACCACATATGGATCCACCTAGTGTGATTGCATGTTTGTTCCTTCCATAAACCACATAAGGATCCACCAGTGTCATTGCCTGTCTATTCTTTTCATGAACCACACCTAGTGTCAGTGCATGTTTGTTCTTTTCATGAACCACAACCAGTGTCACTGCATGTCAGTTCTTTTCATGAACCACATAAGGATCTACCAGAGTCATTGGATGTGTGTTCTTCTCATGAACCACACGTGGATCCACCGGTGTCATTGCATGTCTATTCCTCTAAAAAAAACCACATAAGGATCCACCAGTGTCATTACGTGTGTGTTCTTTTCATGAACCACACCCAGTGTCATTGCACGTGTGTTCCTCTAAACAAACCTCATAAGGATCCACCAGGGTCATTGCATGTATGTTATGTTCATGAACCACATAAGGATGGGCCCACCAGTGTCATTGCATGTCTGTTCTTTTCATGAACCACACCTAGTGTCAGTGCATGTCTGTTCTATTCATGAACCACACCCAGTTTCACTGCATGTCTGTTCTTTTCATGAACCACATAAGGATCTACCAGTGTCATTGGATGTGTGTTCTTCTCATGAACCACACGTGGATCCACCGGTGTCATTGCATGTCTGTTCCTCTAAACAAACCACATAAGGATCCACCAGTGTCATTGCGTGTGTGTTCTTTTCATGAACCACACCAAGTGTCATTGCATGTAGGTTCTTCTAAACAAACCACATAAGGATCCACCGGTGTCATTGCATGTCTGTTCTTTTCATGAACCACACCTAGTGTCAGTGCATGTTTGTTCTTTTCATGAACCACACCCAGTGCCACTGCATGTCAGTTCTTTTCATGAACCACATAAGGATCTACCAGAGTCATTGGATGTGTGTTCTTCTCATGAACCACACGTGGATCCACCGGTGTCATTGCATGTCTGTTCCTCTAAACAAACCACATAAGGATCCACCAGTGTCATTGCGTGTGTGTTCTTTTCATGAACCACACCCAGTGTCATTGCATGTGTGTTCTTCTAAACAAACCACATAAGGATCCACCAGGGTCATTGCATGTCTGTTATGTTCATGAACCACATAAGGATGGGCCCACTAGTGTCATTGCATGTCTGTTCTTTTCATGAACCACACCCAGTGTGAGTGCATGTCTGTTCTATTCATGAACCACACCCAGTTTCACTACATGTCTGTTCTTTTCATGAACCACATAAGGATCTACCAGTGTCATTGGATGTGTGTTCTTCTCATGAACCACACGTGGATCCACCGGTGTCATTGCATATCTGTTCCTCTAAACAAACCACATAAGGATCCACCAGTGTCATTGCGTGTCTGTTATTTTCATGAACCACACCAAGTGTCATTGCATGTGGGTTCTTCTAAACAAACCACATAAGGTTCCACCGGTGTCATTGCATGTCTGTTCTTTTCATGAACCACACCCAGTGTCATTGCATGTGTGTTCTTCTAAACAAACCACATAAGTCACTGCATGTCTGTTCTTTTAATGAACCACACCCGGTGTCATTGCATGTTTGTTCCTCTAGACAGACCACATAAGGATCCACCGGTGTCATTGCATGTCTGTTCCTCTAACAAACCACATAAGGATCCACCAGTGTCATTGCATGTGTGTTATTCTCATGAACCACACGTGGATCCACCGGTGTCATTGCATGTCTGTTCCTCTAAACAAACCACATAAGGATTCACCAGTGTCATTGTGTGTCTGTTCTTTTCATGAACCACACCCAGTGTCATTGCATGCGTGTTCTTTTCATTAACCACGGCTAGAGTCATTGCATGTCTGTTACTTCCATAAACCACACATGGATCCACCGATGTCATTGCATGTCTGTTCTTTTCATGAACCACACCCAATGTCATTGCATGTCAGTTCTTTTCATGAATCACAGCTAGAGTCATTGCATGTGTGTTACTTTCATAAACCACATATGGATCCACCTAGTGTGATTGCATGTCTGTTCTTTTCACAAACCACACATGGATACACCAGTGTCATTGCATGGGTAGCCGTTAGACGGAGTCTTCTAGAAGGCACGCCCTAACACAGTTGTTCTGCTTGACGATTGTTACATACCGTTTGATTGGGGCGCTTGGACGATTGGGATGGTCTTCGTGAGAGCGATCCGCGAGTAGGCTCTTCTGCGGCATGATTGGCCACGCTTTTTCTGGACAAACTGGCGACACCGGGCGCTCCCATGTTGCGAGTGTCACGTCTCACGAGTTCAGTGGGCCACATCCCAGTGTCACGTCCCCATTACCTCTCTTCCTCCCCGTACTTCTCTTCCTTACCCTCGAAGCCACTTTCCCCACTTCACTCCCATCCCGCCGTAGCCGCAAGCCGACGACGCCTCCATCCCAATCCCCTCTCCGGCAGCCACTCCCACCCCTCTCGCCATGGGTTCAAAGGGAGACGGCGAGGAAACGCGTCGTGATGATAGGGACGGTGATTTCGATGTGAGTCGTCTCATCTCTATTTCTATCATATGTGGCCAGTTATCTATTTTTTGAGCTAGATCTAATCTGTTTACTCATGCGTGTATGATGTGTTAGGCCAACCAGACGATGTATGACTCCGACTATCATGGTTTAGAGGATGATGACAGTCCTCTGGTATGTAAACATGGATATGTGCCCGCTAAATTTGTAGCCTTCGAAGGATGAAACAAAGGCAGGAGGTTTCTACGGTGTCAAGGACATCGTGCAATGATGCAAGGCGGAAGTTGCGGTGTTGTCAAATGGGTAGATCCAGAGTGGCCCAAATCGATGCAGAAAACGCTGGACAAACTATGGGAAATGACCGTCGAGTTGAAAGAATCCGTATTCAGCTCACTTCTTGATAGTGTTGAGATGAAGCTATGGGTACCAGTTGACACGACCAAGCATAAGCGAGATCTCAGGTGGGTGCAAGACAAGGTTATCAAAGTCGAGAAGGAGAGGGACGCGACGTTGGCCCTGAAGGCTAAAGCAGAGCAAGAACTGACTCAAGCAAGGAACGATCTCCACCAGGCCAAAGTGTTGCAGTACATAACTACGAGTATTGACAAGTGCATGAGGAAAAATGCAGAGAAACAATTGAAGCTGTGCAAGGAAGATGCTAAAAGGAAGGAGCAGACAATTCGATCCTTGCTCTTGCAGGAAGATGCGCATCGGGCCAAGATTAGGAAGATAAAGGAGACGTGTGATAACTAGTTCTATTTAGCTTAAGCTCCATGCCTTTTTAAGTTGTAATATTTGTACTTGTTGACCTAGCAGTCTGAACTATTGGTCCCGGATTCCAGGGAGGAAAAAAATTGCTCTGACCCCGTATTAATTTGTGGAAGAATTTGTGATTTAGATCAATTTCTGCCTCGATTTAGATCTCTGTCCCGGATTGGGAACGTAACCGTGGACCAAAGACACCTTTTCTACTAGTATATTCTGACATTGGTGGTTTGTTTAAACGTAATCTACGTGGATTGTGCCGCATGCAAATGGCACAACCACAATTTATAAAGTGGAAGCACGTACACCCGGTTACTGGAGATCTGGGAGCTTCGCCAAATGCAGGGGATGCAGGAGCAGAGAGGCAGTGAGATAGACGGGCTCAAGATTAGGCCAGAAAGTGGTACCCATTTCCTCCTCATCTAGGCATTATCGGTGAGAACATTGTTGTTTATGTTGCCACGTCGTTGTGCAACATCTGAAATAAGTTGCTGCTTCATGGAGTGTGGAAGCTTAAATAATTTATTTATGTGCCACTTACATTCTGTCATATTTGGAGACCTCCTGCCCCTCAGCAATCGTGGAACCGGTGGATCCTTGTTTTCAGATAGCAGTGGCACAATCACAATTTCGGATTCAACTACTGACTCGGGTGTTTCCAAACCCTAAGTAGCGGTACATTTTACTCAGAGAACGTGGGTAGATTGTTTTGCCCAGCAACATGCCACACACAGAGCGATCAGAATTTAACAGAATTACATATATAGGTTCAAGTTCAACACATTACTATGCATCTTCATTGCCAGCAGCCTTCTTCCGCAGCCTGGGTGCCAAGCCTTCACGTCCAATGGCTTCTTCATTTCCTGCCTTCTTCCTCTTCCTCGGTGCCAATTTTCTTAGCTTCACATACTCTACATCGCCAGGATAATGGGCACCAGAATCGTGTCCAGCATCATCTTTCCACTCGTTTTTAATTTCTTCGGGCAGCAAAATGACATCTTTCCACTCGTTTTTAATTTCTTCGGGCAGCAAAATGACTGACCCGGCAGTCATGTTTCTAACCTTGCGGCGCTTCCTATCAAAGAAACAAGACTGTTGCATAACTGCCCAATATCTACAGAGTAAATAAAACAAAAATTACAATTCAGCACAAACATGCGAACCCCAAGAGACCTTTGCTTATCAGGAGCTAATTGGGTTCGAGCAACCACCCTGTCCAAGAATAGAAGGGCGATTCCCAGTTGCAGCAGCTTCCACATCCAGTACATCACATTTCAGCTCAAACATGGCAGTCGAAGCATACCTTTTCATCAACCCAATTAGCTGACTGTCACATGTTATAGGAACCATGATGCCACGTTCATCCATGAAGCTGAACTTTGCAGTCTGCTTCGGTCATAATTCAACATGATTACGCAGAGCAGCAACCATACCAGATATAGTGCAGATCCGCGCAGGCGCTTCTTCCATCATGAAACAATGGTGTCCATACCTCTTGCCCTTAGAGTCGTACCTATAGAGGACTACCGTAACCAGGTAAGGGGGTGCATGCAGATCCCACTTGACAGAAAACTATGGACAAAATATGTTTGTCAGCGTTGGGCTAACAAACAATTTGAGGTTCAGTAGCCAGTAGCAGTTGTAACTAGTGCGAATAGCAAAGAGAAGGGTAGATCACCCGCTTGTAGACAAAACTTCTTCTTTCTTGATAGTAGGATCTGCCATCCTCCGAGCTGCTCGGCTCGTCGGCTCGCATGGATCAAGAGAAAGTATGTTAGTGCTCTTATGCCTTTTGAGCCTACTGATTTGAAGAGCCTTCAAGTTAGACAAAATTACCATCAAATGACTTCCAATGAGGTCATGCAAGAAATAGCAGCTTTCAAAGTGGCCACCAAGAATGCCGAAGACGCTTGTCCTCAAGCCATTGTAATGCAAAAGGGGTAAATGTGGCCTTAAAGGCAAATGTTGTTGAACAAGATGATGATGACTTTGAAGCTATGGACTGTCTCGAGGATATCAAGAGGGCACATGGTGAGTACATGTCCTTTTATGCTAGAAACTTTTGGAAGGACCCGCCAAAGCCAAATCTAAAATTGAACGCAAGAATGGTTCTAATGGAAGAAGGGAAAATGGTCCTAAACTGAGAACATGCTTCAATTGTGGATACTGGCTGCACTTTGTGGCTGAATGTACTTATCAAAATAGATAAGATAATGGAGGAAGGCTCATTCTCAAATAAAAGTCAAAGGCACCTCGGAAGAAGCAATTTGTGAAGAAAATGGTCCTTACAAGAAGCAACCAAAGATTGTGTTGGTAGCTCAAGAGGAATACTCGTCCGGGAGTGAAGGTGAAGAAGATGATGATAGCTCATGAGAGGTGGTTGCCATAGCCACCACATCTACACCGACTTCACTCTTTGATTCACCAAATGAAAATGTGAACAACAAGAATGTCACTTGCCTTATGGCAAGAGGTTCTGAGGTATCATCTTCCACCACTTCTTTCCCTAAGACTACAATGAATATTGATATGAATGATTCTACTAGTCTTAAGGTTAAGGAGGAAATTATTGCTTTGGATTATTTCATCACTAACTTGCAAGGTGATTACAAAGTGCACTTTGAGGAACTAATGGATCAACTTGCTCAAAACGAAAAGCTCCTCGAAGAAAAGGGCAAAATTGTAAGAGAGGATGCAATGGAGATTGCATCCCTAAAGAATGCTCTAGAAGAAGAAGAAGAAGAGGCTCAAGTCTCACTAGAGGAGAGACTTGAGTCTATCAAGGAGACACATGATGAAGTTGTGGCCAAGCTGGTCAAGGAACGTGATAATGTTATTGCCAAAGCAAAGAAACTAAAAAGGGAAAATATTGAATTTGGGGCTACTCATGCTAGACTCTCTGACAAATTGGAGACACTTGATATTGCCCACAAGGCTTTGGAGAGTGAATACTCCATTATTAACGAGTCTCATGATTAGCTCCAAATTCGATTGACCAAGCATGATATTCTGAGCACTTCTACATCAACATTTGCACATGCAGAAAATGTTATGTTGAAAGAGGGGCTTGCCAAGGCATCCACTTCCAAAGGCAAGGAAGCTCTAGATGAATTCCTTAGCAAGAAAAGGACGAATAATGGAAAGGAGGGACTTGGTTATGTCCCAAACAAGAAGAAGGAAGGCAAAATTGCTCAAGCAAAGATAAGCACCATTGAAAAGAACATCACAAAGGACAAAACTGACTATATTGGTTTTACAGGGTCTAATAATCCTAATTATGAGTTGTTTTGTGATTACTATGGTGATGTCTATGCTAATTATGTTGGTCCTTTTGATAATTATAGTTCTTGGTCTATTTGCATTCCAAAGACCCTTGTTACTAACATGAGAGGACCCATTGAAAAATGGGTACCGAAAACCAAGAAGTAATTCTTTTGCAAGGCTATGCTTCCAGTGGTTCTAAATTGGTGCTCGATAGCGGGTGCACAAGTAATATGACTGGAAGCAAGGAGATCATCACGGAGATGAGGCCAAACCATGATCAAATAACCATCTCCTATGGTGATAGGTCAAAATCTAAGGTATTGGGTCTTGGCAAGGTTGTGGTTGCCCACGATATTTCTCTCATGGACGTCATGCTTGTTGAGACCCTCGGTTACAATTTACTTTATGTTCATGCCCTTGGTAAGATGGGCTTTGCAGTTTTTATTGATGGTGATTTAGTGGTACTCTTGTGGAGCAAGTCTCTAAAGGTCACTTTCTTTGGGTACATTGAAAATGACTTGTATGTGGTGGACTTTTCGGGGAAAACCACAACGGGTCCGATGTGCTTATTCGGAAAGGCCGACGCGGGCTAGTTATGGCATCACCGTCTAGCTCACATCAACATGAGAACTTTGCAAAGTCTTCACAAGGGTGGCCACGTCCTTGGACTAAAATACAATGTTTCTTTTGCCAAAGATCGTGTTTGCAGGGCATGTGTTGAAGGAAAGATGCACGACTCTCCCCACAAGAGGAAAACTATTATTTCATCAAAGTGGATCTTGGATCTCCTTCATGTGGATCTCTTTGGTCCTCTATCTCATGCAAGCCTTGGTGGGAAGAAATATTGCCTTGTCATGGTTGATGATTACTCAACATACACATGGGTATACTTCTTCAAGCTAAAAAGTGAGACCCAACAAACTATCATCGACTTTGCCAATGAGGTTCAGCATCAACACAATGTCCCAATTTTGGCAATTATAAGCGACAATGGCTCCGAGTTCAAGAACTACACTCTGAATGAATTCCTAAGCAAAGAGGGGATAAGACACCAATATTCCACTTCGTACACCCCTCAACAAAATGGCGCAGCCGAGAGGAAAAACCATACTTTAATGGACATGGCAAGGTCTATGTTGGCTGAATTCAAGTCACCATACAATTTCTGGGCTAAAGCTATCTCCACTGCTTGTCACTGATCAAACCGGCTTTATCTTCGCAAGATCTTGGACAAAACACCGTATGAGATACTTACTAGTAACAAGCCCAACATATCATATTTATGGGTGTTTGATTGTAAGTGTTTATTTCTCATTAAAGGAGTTCGTTTGTCTAAATTTGAGTCTAAGGCTTTAGAAGGTATTTCTGTTGGTTATGGTGCCGAATCCCACACTTATAGAGTCTACAATAAGCTCTCCGGAACTGTTTTAGAATCTTGTAGTGTGATATTTGAGGAAAATGATGGCTTCCATGTGGGACAAGTTGATATTTGTCATGCAGATGTTGAAATACCCCAAGTTTCCATAAGAAGATGGGCGTGGGATTATTTCGCCCCATTGAGGAACCCCTTGTGGCGGATCGAGAAGGACAATGCCCTACTCAAGTAGATCCATCATCTACACAAGCTCAACAAACTCCACATGCTGGAGAAACCACTTCACAAACACCTCAACCTGTCAAAGATCATCTATCATATGAAGCATCTGGAAGCTCCAGACCCGATATTCTGGGTGAGGCCAGATTATCCAGTCCGACCACATCGAATGCCAGGACCGAACAGGATGACCAGGAAGCAGTAGAAACTCCCAGGCTGGATTTTCTGGTTGACGTTGGATTATCCGACCCCACTACATCTCTCACGAGAACATCCAAGATGATCAAGAAGGAGCAAGAATTCCCAGGCCAGATTATCCGGCCCCTCCCTCGGCCAGATTATCTGGCCCTGAAGTTTCAGAATGGAAGCAGCCTCGTGTTATGGCTATTGATCAAAATCAAGGGCACGGTTCTCCATCTCCTGTACTCGCTGAACAAGTTGTTTATCAAGGTCAAGCTAGTGGTCCTTATGAAGACTAAAATGATGAAGAAATTCCTCCAAGAAACAACAAGCTTACTGAAATTTGTCGCAAAGCTCGTGCTGAAAGAAACCTCAAATTAAGAGGTCATACACTAGATAAAGTTGTTGGCGATCTGAGAAGAAGGGTGTCCAAAAGAAGAGAGCTTGCAAGATTCAGTTATCATCAAGCTCACATATATATGGTGGAACCAAAGAAAGTTTTTGAAGCTCTTAAAGATCTAGATTGGGTGGTTATTATGCATGAAGAACTCAATAATTTCGAGCGCAACAAGGTCTGGAAATTAGTAGAGAAGCCAAAATATTGCCGCAATGTTTTCGGCACCAAGTGGATATTCATGAACAAGCAAGATGAGAATGGAATTGTTGTAAGGAACAAGGCACAATTGGTCGCACATGATTTCTCTCAAGTGGAAGTCATTGACTTTGGCGAAACTTATGCCCCCGTGGCTCGCCTTGAGTCTATTTGTGTCCTTCTTGCTTATGCATCTCATGATAACTTTAAATTATAACAAATGGATGTTAAGAGTGCATTTCTTAATGGTCCTCTACATTAGTTGGTATATGTAAAGGAACCCTCGGGTTTCGAGGATCCCAATTTCTTGACCATGTCGACAAACTCAGTAAGGTGCTCTATGGCCTTAAATATGCCCCACGTGCATGGTATGAGCATCTTAAAGAGCTTTTGTTAGACTGTGGCTTCGAAATTGGGCAAATCGATCCCACTCTTTTTTATAAGAAGGTTAAGGTGGAGCTATTTGTATGCCAACTATATGTAGACGATATTATCTTTGGCTCTACTCATCAAGCTTTTAAGGATGAATTTTCAAAGCTTATGGCTGATAGGTTTGAGATGTCTATGATGGGGGAATTATGGTTCTTTCTTGGATTTGAGATCAAACAACTTAGAGAAAGAACCTTCATAAATCAAGAAAAATACATCTAAGACATGCTCAAGAGGTTCAAGATGACGGATCTTAATGGCGTTGCCACACCGATGCATAATAAATGCCATCTTGAACTCAATCCCAATGGTAAAGATGTGGACCAAAAGGTATACTGGTCCATGATCGGCTCTCTCCTTTACCTCTGTGCATCTAGACCCGATATTGTGTTGAGTGTAGGAGTGTGTGCAAGGTATCAAGCTGCTCCTAAAGAAAGCCACTTAGTGGCGGTCAAGAGAATCTTCCGATATTTAGTTCATTTCCCAAACTTCGGTTTATGGTATCCCAAAGGTTCAAATTTCTCTCTATGCGGATATACGGAGTCAGATTGGGCTGGTGATAAGGATGATAGGAAATTGACTTCTAGTGCTTGTTAGTTTTTGGAAAGGTCTTTGGTATGTTGGTCTTTGAAGAAATAGAATTGTATATCTCTCTCCACCGCCGAAGCTGAATATGTGGCTACTGCAAGTACTTGTAGTACAATATTATGGATGAGGCAAACTTTAAAGGAATACAGTGTCAGTTGTGACAAAGTGCCTCTTTTATGTGATAACAAAAATGCTATCAAAATTGCGTACAATCTAGTGCAACATACAAGGACAAAGCATATTGCGATTCACAATCACTTTATTCGGGATCATGTTGCTCATGGCGATATTGACCTATGCTTTGTGAGCACGAAGAACCAACTTGCTGATATTTTCACGAATCCACTTGATGAAGCAAGGTTTTGTTACTTGAGGAATGACCTAAATATTGTGGATTCGAGGAGTTTGGCTCGATCACCCTTGCATACTCACTTATATCTCTTTCTCTATTTGGTTTAGGTGTGGGCATGGATATAGGGGGAGTGTGGTCCTAATTGATTGGGATAACCCTCCCCCCATAATGTCGAAAGCAAGAAAAATCATTTCTCTTAATATCATTATGTGATATGTGAGTTCTTTGATGAGTATTGGTGTCGTTGTATTGGGAACGGCAGTACCTGAAGAGGTTAGATAGAGGTGTGGGGACTAGCAGGGAAGCTATCGACGGCGTCCGCATGCGGGATTGGATACAAGCGAGCGTAACTGGACACGGGAAGTACCCATGTTCGGAGCCCTCGTGGTGAGGTAAAGCTCCTACTCCTGCCGGGTCAGACTATATGGGATATACGAACTACAAGTGCTTCTCGAGCTGTTTTCACTAGCTGCTGCCTTAAATGCTATGAGACCAACCCTTTCTACCGAGGCCTTGCCTCTCCTTATATAGGCAGAGAGGCAAATGTCTCACTGGCTAGTCCGACTGGTGGGCCCCACAGGCGGGTCCCAACCGGCTAGTCATCTACAGTATCCAGTATGGCATGTCACGTCGGAGTGTGAGCGGTATGGCTGTCGTGGACGCCGTGCGAGCCCGTCGTCAGCATTGGGCCACTATTCCCGCGTCATCCCCGCTAAGTCTTCGGTATGGCCGGGTAGTTGCCGGTCTTGTCATCGTATAGGGCGTACCGTGCACTGATACACACGTCGTCATGTCTCACTGATTGGTTCTGGCTACATCGCCGTAGCCGGCTACCTCTTGCTGACCCGGCTACCGTGCGGTAGCCGGCCTGTCTTGCCTTGTCTGGCTGCGTCTGGCCAGCCGGACGCCATCCGACTGTCTTGTTTCTTGTCCGGTTGGGGTACCTGGGGATCATCCCCCTGACACTAGCCCCCGAGCGTGTGTGGATTCCGCCCTTAGGCGAAATGTGCGCGCGCTCCCTCCCAATTTTGAATTTGTGTCCGGCTGTGCTTGGCGGTTGTGCTACTCGTGACATTAGTGCTAACACCGGCCACGCGCGCACGCGCCATCATTGCACTGCGGCGGGAAGCGTAACATCCCGTCGCACGTCGCCTCGGGACACCGTTGTCCGGCGCTTCGGTTCCTGCTCCGGGATCTTCTGCGCATCCTTCTTCGGCACACGGGATCTAGGCGGCGGTTGGGGTGAGGGCCGTCCGGATGCGCGCCACGTGGCTCAATAGACGGTTGCCCTTCCGGCCGTTTAAAGGGACGCCGCGGGGGAGGCAGTTTCCTCGTCCCCCCGCACGCTCCTGCCTTTTTGCTCTTGCCTTATGCGCCGTAGCCCGCTTGTCGTCGCCGTCGCTACGGGCCACCGCCACTCTTCTGCCGCCGCATCCCACCGCGGGGTGGCCGCCAACCGCGGGGCCTGGTGTGGCTCCTCCGTCACCGAAGACCAAATCGAGAAGTACCGCGCCACCCGCGTTCTTCTGTCGTCGTCGGAGGTGGCGGTGTGGTTGGCGCCGGCGGGGGAGGTGTCGCCGCACCTGGCGGAGGGGGAGCGCATCATCTTCCTCTCCCATCTGGCACGCGGGTTCGCCCTTCCGGTGCATCCCTTCTTCCTGTCGTTTCTTGCCTTCTTCGTTCTCCGCCTCCACCACCTCGGCGCCAACGCAATCGGGACGTTGGCGCATTTCATGGCATTCTGCAAGAGCTATCTCGGGATCCAGTCGGATCTCGGGATCTTCTGCCGGCTCTTCCG
Organism: Avena eriantha; assembly: GCA_910589775.1. Lineage (NCBI taxonomy): Eukaryota > Viridiplantae > Streptophyta > Magnoliopsida > Poales > Poaceae > Avena > Avena eriantha. Next base: position 527,008,899 of record OU342742.1, on the reverse strand, counting down.
AGTCTGGCCGCAGGTGCAATTCACGTAGGGGCCACTAGTCGTATGCGGCGGCGCCTCCATCTACTCCCGCTCGCAGACCGGCTACCCCAAATTCCTTCTTCACGACACGGTACGACTGTGACATCAGTCGTACTTCTACGTGAAGAACCTCACCAACGTCGACCAGATCAACCTTCCGGCTTTCCAGGACGTCGAGTCCAGCCGGCAGAACTGGGACTTGAAGTTCCACGGCGACAAGGCGGAGACGGATGAGATGCTGAAGCGCATGCACTCCCTCGTCCACTGCCAGCTGACTGGCATGGACGTCACCCTCAGCTGGATGTCTCGGCTGATGATGCTGTTGCAAAAGCGAGCGCACAAGATGTGCTACTACTCCGTCCGGCTGGACCCGACCAGGCTGTCGCACCGCGATCCCCGCTACCACAACCTGAAGGAGTGGGTGTGGACTATCACCAAGGAGCGACTGCCGGAGAACTGGAAGTTCAGTCTGGCGCCTTACACCCGGGAGAACCGCGCGCCCCGGGTAAGTTCTTCTAGCCGGATGCTCTTTTGGTATTTCTTGCATTTCTTCCTTGTTTCGTTTGACTGATCTGTCATGTTCGGCAGATGTTCCCGTGCATCATTTGCGAGGAGGGTGAAGCTCCCCTCGAGGAATTCACGCCCAACTTGCCCGAGCCGCGCGCTCGGCGGTCTGGCAAGGAATCAGACGGGGATGGGGATGCCTTCCCCAGCCAGAACGATGAGCCGGCTGCCGATCCTCAGCCGGAGGTTGTTGAGGAGGAGGAGGCCACGCCGACCGTCGACCCGGCGCCACGCCCAGCGACGGACGGCGAAGCCAGTGGGAGCGGCTCCCGCCATTCCAGCTCCCACCGGTCTGCCACGGAGGAGCCGGCTCCCAAGAGGAGCCGGACTAGCGCCCTGCCGCCGAGTCGCCTTGGCCGGAAGAAGGGGCCGCCTCCCGTTGTGCCAGGGTACATTTTCTCTTGCCTTGTCCTTGTCATTTTTCACTTGGTTTCTTTTCTCCTTCTCGCCTTCCGCTTACTTGCTTTTCTTTCTTCTGTCTTCTTAGCATGTTGGTCTCTTTCGGAGCCGCGAGCCTGGCACGAGCGCCGACCGGGTCGCCGCCCCGTGCCCTGACTGCGCCAGCCAGCGCCCCTCCTTCTTCTAAGGTGCTGCCTCCGCCTCCTCCTCGAGCTGAACCGGCTGCCCCAGCCGGATCAGAGGGCCCTCAGCCGGAGGCAGAGTCTTCGCAGCCGGATGGCTCTTCCGCGGGTGCGCGGGAGGCTGCTGGCAAAGAGCTCGTCGTTGTTGGCGATGACAACTCCAACGAGGAGCCGGGGGAAGAGTGGAGGATGGCGGTAGTCGCTGCGAAGGATTCCTTGGTCGTCAACGCTGTGGACGACGACGCTTCCTCCGCTGCCTCGCTATCGGACCTTGCCGCCACGCTCGAGCTGGCGGTGAAGGAGATCCGGCTGCTGGAGGCCACAGCCGGCGGGAACCGATCCCTGGAGCAGAAGCTTGCTGCTGCCAACGGGACTTCCTAGAGTAAGTTCGCTTCATCCGTCTTGTTCTTCCTTTTTTTACTGATAGCCGGTTATGCTGCAGCCATCCTCGTGTGCGCTCAGTGTGAGATCGATCGCTTGAAGAAAGCGAACGACCGGCTGAGCAAGTCCAATTCCACTCTACGGCTGCAGAATAAGGATTGGCACGCGAGGGTAGACGGTCTGGAAGCCACCATCAAGGAGCACGACGCCTCGCTCGCCAGCCGGACCGAAGCCTTCGCCCTTCTCGAGGCCCAGAACAAGGACCAAGAGAAGGAGATTAAACGGCTGGCGACAAAGGAGAAGGCTCTGGTGGAGGAGCTGATGCAGGTCGGCCACACGGCTAAGGGTAAGTTCCCTTTTTCCATCTTCTTTTCTTTCCGGATCCGGTAGCCGAATTTTGACACTTTTTTCTAACAGCCTTTTATCCTGGCATAGACCTGCTGGCCTACAACTGGCTGCAGGAGAACTGGCCGGGGGGGTAGCCGATGGCTCAAGAGCTTGTCGTCCTTCTTGGCGAAGAGGCTGCCAAGCTTCGCCAGGCGAGGCAGGAAGTCTTCTCCTTCGTGTGGCCGGAGGCTCCGGTTCCGGAGACGATGGCGCAGCTGGCTGCGAAGGTGGGGGAGGTGCCGGCTGCGGTGGACCGGCTGCGGGAGTTGGCGGCGCGAGCCGGAGCGGAGATGGCTCTGGCCCTCATGCTCTCCTGGTACAAGGGCGCCCTTGTCGAGAAGATCGACGGAGGCTTCCGTGCCGGCGCTGATCTTGCCGCCATCCGCCAAGCCCATCCGGAGCTCCACGGATCCGCCATCAAGATCACCGACTATGTGGATCCCGACGAGGTGCTCACCGACTCGGAGTCCGTCGGTACTCCTGATGTGGAGGGCCCGATGCCGCCGCCTGCGAGCGCCGGAACCGGATTGAGCTCCGTGCCGCCTCCTCCACCCGAAGCCTCTGCCAGCCAAGATCTTCCTCACGGCAAGGGTTCTGCCGCTTAGTCGCTGCCCCAGGATGCCGGTGTATTTGTCTTGTTTAGGGTATGCGTGAAACTTGTTTGACTGTACCGGATATCTCTGATGCCGGGTAACTTGTGGGAGCTTCGCCTCCTTTTTGTTTGTTTAATATTGAATTTGCCTGAATTTCCTTCCACTTGTGCTTCGAATTTTCTTTCAACATTTTGCCAGTTGACTTTATCCGGCTTACTTCGTTTGGCTATACTCCTTTAGCCGGAGGAACTAACATTCCAGTGGGGCGCGCGAGCGCACCCACTGGGTGTAGCCCCCGAGATTCGGAGTAGCTGGTGCAGCCAGGTGCTTCGAATCTTCCTTGCCTTCTCTTCACCTGCCCTTGCCCTCACCTGGGCTCTGAACGGTCGGCTAAACGCCTTTAGCCGGTCAGGAACTACAAGATTCCACTGGGGGCGCACGACCGCACCCAGTGGGTGTAGCCCCTGAGATTCAGAGCGCTTGATGAAGGCAAGGACTTCGAATCTTCTTCTTTTTTCCTTCCTGAATTCTGACTCAAGGTAGTCGGAGAAGAATGTACATACACATACACATATGTCCTCATAGGTTAGTAGGTTAGTCTGCCAAACTGTAGCCGGAAAAAGGCTTGTTTTTTCAAAAACTAGCTTGTGCCTCTCTAGACACTTGGTCGCTTTCCCGTGTGCTCTGCTGTTTTCGCTGCCTCCTTGCCGGGCAGCCGGGTTGTGGTCTGGAGCCGGAATCGAAGGGAGCTGACAGTACATTGCGCACGGTACTAACGGCTTAGCAGCCGGATTGGTTCGAGCTAGTTGCAGGGCCAGGATGCCCGGTCTGTCGCGTCTCCTCCCCGTTTTTCATGTGGGATGCCTCGGGATTTTTCTCTTGCTAGCCGGACAGTCGGGTTGCGGTCTGTAGCTGAGGTGAAGAGTGGGCCTCTGACATCGTCGCATACTACTCAGCCGGTTTGTTGACTTAGCAGGCCGGGTCAGCCGGCGAGCCCCCGGGTAGGGGTTGCCAGAGCCGGAAAACTAGAACCGAAAAATAGATGCACACACATTTCTAGCAAGGAGCCCTTGAGATTCTCGTAGGGGTCCGCATTTTCATTCATAGGGTTTTCGGGGTACATACACTGCCTGGCAACTAGGTGTAAAACGGGCGCAGTAGGGCCGCGTTCTAGGGACGCTCGGTCTCCTCGTCTGATTTGTCCATCTTGTTCTTGCGCGGCTGCTGCGCATCGATGAGGTAGTAGGAGTCATTGGGCAACGCCCGGCTGATGATGAAGGGGCCCTCCTAGGGTGGTGACAGATTGTGCAGGCCCTTCGTGTCTTGCACCAGCCGGAGAACCAAGTCGCCCTCGTGGAATGCGACTGGGCGGATCCGGCTTGAATGGTGCGGCGTAGTCGCTACTGGTACAGGGCTGATCTGGACAGGGCTAGCTCGCGAGCCTCCTCCAGGAGGTCCACTCCGTCCTCCCGCGCCTCCTGGTTGGCTTTTTCGTCGTACAGGAGCTTGCGTGGGGAGTCGAATTCGATGTCGGCGGAGAGGACGGCTTCCGATCCATAGACCAGGAAGAACGGCGCGTAGCCAGTTGATCTATTCGGCGTGGTGCGGAGGCTCCACAGCACAGCCGGAAGTTCTTCAATCCAACATCCGGGTGACCGCTCTAATGGCTCGATGAGGCGTGGCTTGATGGCGGCTAGCACCAAGCCGTTTGCTCTTTTGACTTGCCCGTTGGACTGCGGGTGTGCGACGGAGGCGAGGTCTAGCCGGATGCCCTTGTTGCTGCAGAACCGGGCGAAGGCCCCCTTGGCGAAGTTCGTGCCATTGTCGGTGATGATGCTATTGGGGTAGTCGAAGCGGTTGATGATGTTGGTGAAGAAGGTAACGACTGTCGCCCCATCCAGCTTTCAGATAGGCTTGGCCTCGATTCACTTCGTGAACTTGTCCACCGCCACCAGCAGGTGGGTCATGCCTGCGCGTGCTCGCTTGAAGGGACCGACCATGTCGAGGCCGTAGACCGCGAAGGGCCAGGTGATCGGTATGGTCTTGAGTACCGAAGTTGGCATGTGCCTGAGCTGCTCGAAGCGTTGGCACCCATTGCACGCGCGGACCAGCTGCTCAGCATCCTCGAGGGCGGTGGGCCAATAGAAACCATGGTGGAACGCCTTGGCGACTATCGCCCTTGACGAAGCGTGATGCCCGCACTCGCCCTGGTGGATATCCCTGAGTAGCCGGTAGCCCATGTCCACGTCGACGCATCTTTGGAAAATGCCGGATACGCTGCGCTTGTACAGTTCGCCATTGATGATGGTGTACGTGTGCGCGCGGCGCCGGATTTGCCTGTTCTCCACCTCGTCGTCCGGAAGTTCTCCATTGGCGATGTAGTCCATGAAAGGCTGTGTCCAGGATGGCACTTCCCAGATGACGAGGACGCTCCCGTCCTCTGGTTGGCGGATGTCGGGGGGCGTCCGGGTGGCGTACCCGGGACGGCAGCCCCCGAGCTGCTTGACGAACCGGCAGCTCCCGGGCCTTGCGAGCCGGAGGCACTGTCTTGCCGGAGTTGGTGCGGGTCTTCTTCTTTGGTGGCTCTGCCGGTTCCGCTTCTGCTGCTCCGTCAGCCGGAGCGCTCCCTGCCCAGATGATGGAGTCCGATTCTGGTGACGGGTTGATGGATGGCTTGCGTAGGTGCTCCAAGGAGACTCCTAGTGGGATCGCCTGCCTGGTGGATCCGATCTTGGAGAGCGAATCGGCTGCCTCGTTGTTGACGCGAGGGACGTGGTGGAATTCGCATCCGTCAAAGGAGGCGCTGAGCTTCTGGATGTGGAACCGGTAGAGGGCATGTTTGCATCTCTGGCGTCCCATTCTCCGGACACTTGCTGCACCACCAGATCTGAATCGCCGAAACACAGGATCCGGTTGACACCGATCTCCTTGGCTAGCCGGAGTCCATGCGCCAGTGCCTCGTATTCGGCTACGTTGTTGGAGGCCTTGAAGTGGATCTGCAGCACGTACTCCAGCCGGTCTCCCTTGGGCGAGGTGAGCACAATGCCGGCTCCCAAGCCCCCGAGCATCTTTGACCCGTCGAAGTGCATCTTCTAGTGGTATGAATCCCGAACCGGCGGGAGATACTGGGTCTCGGCCCAGTCGACGAGGAAGTCCGCCAATTCCTGTGATTTAATCGTGAGCCGGGGCTCGTACTGGATGGAGTAGGCGGCGAGCTCGATGTCCCATTTGGCGACTCGGCCAGTGGCGTCCTTGTTGCCGATGATTTCCGAAAGGGGTGCAGTGCACACGACCTTAATCGGGTGCTCCTGGAAGTAGTGCTTGAGCTTCTTGCATGCCAGGTACACGCCGTAGCACATCTTCTGGTAGTGGGTGTAGTTCTGCTTGGAGAGGGAGAGAACCTCGCTGAGGTAGTAGACGGGTCTCTGAACCGGCTGAGCCTTGCCTTCCTTGAGGCGCTCCCCCACTAGGACGACGTTGACGACCCGGGTGATGGCTGCTATATAGAGCAACATCGGCTCCTTGCTAGCCGGCGTGGCTAGAACCAGTGCTGTGGATAGCATGCGCTTGAGGTCATGAAATGCGGTGTCGGCTTGTGAAGTCCAGGAGAACTTGTCCGTCTTCTTCATCAGCTGGTACAGCGGGAGTGCCTTCTCCCCCAGCCGGCTGACGAAACGGCTGAGGGAAGCCAGGCATCCGGTGAACTTTTGGACTCCAAGCAGGTTCCTGGGCGGCTGCATCCTCTCGATGGCCGCGATCTTCTCCGGGTTCACCTCGATGCCTCGCTATGATATGAGGAAACCGAGGAGCTGGCCGGACGGCACTCCGAAGACGCACTTCTCCGGGTTCAGCTTCATATGGTACTGGCGGAGGTTGCCAAATGTCTCTCCCAGGTCCTCGAGGAGGGTGCGCTTCTCCTTGGTCTTGATGACCACGTCGTCCACATAAGCATGCACGTTTCGGCCTATCTGCGAGTGCAGACACTTCTGCATGCAGCGCTGATAGGTAGCGCCTGCATTCTTTAGGCCGAAAGGCATGGTTACATAGCAGAAAGCCCCGTAGGGGGTGATAAATGATGTCTTAATCTGATCGGCTGGGTTTAGCTGGATCTGATTGTACCCGGAATAGCAATCTAGAAAAGACAACAAGTCGCAACCGGCCGTGGAATCGATTACTTGATCGATACGGGGCAAGGCGAAGGGATCTTTCAGGCACGCCTTGTTTAGGCTGGTGTAGTCGATACACATGCGCCAGGTCTTGTTCTTCTTCAGTACAAAGACTGGGTTTGCCAACCAGTCCGGGGTGGTACACTTCCATGATGAACCCGGCTGCAAGGAGCCGGGTGATCTCGTCACCGATTATCTTCCGCTTCTCCTCTGCGAACCGGCGCAGAGGTTGCTTGACCGGCTTGGCATCCGGTCGCACATGAAGTGAGTGTTCGGTGAACTCCCTCGGCACACCCGGCATGTCCTTGGGGGACCATGCGAAGATGTCCCGATTCTCACGGAGGAAGTCGATGAGCGCGCCTTCCTATTTGCTGTCCAAGCTGGCACTAATGGTGACGAACTTAGTCGGGTCGGAGGGGTCGAGCAGGATCCTCTTCGTCTCCTTTGCCGACTGGAAAGCTCCTTCTCTAGCCGGTTTGCTGCTAGCCGGTATGTCCTGCTAGGCCATGACCACATTGCGCATGATCACGCGCTTTTCTTCAGCTATGATGAGGGCCTCTGCCAGTTTGGAACCGGCTGAGGCACACTCCATCGACCGCCTAAAGCAGCCGGTGATGGTGATCACGCCGTGGGGTCCCGGCATCTTCGTCTTGAGGTACGCGTAGTGGGGGATGGCCATGAACTTGGCGTGGGCGGGGCGCCCGAGGAGAGCATGGTAAGAGCTTGTCAGGTTTACCACCTTGAACCAGATTGGTTCGCGGCGGAAGTTCTCCTCGGTCTCGAAGATGACGTCCAGCTGGATTTTCCCCAGCGGGGCACAGGTAGTCGGGCGCAGGTCGCTTTCGCGAATGCCCAGCTTCTCCAGCGAGGACTGGTAGAGGAGATTGAGGCTGCTGCCTCCATCGATGAGGACGCGCGAGAATCGGCAGGTACGCGCGTTGGAGATGATGAGGGGGTCGAGCACCATGGCGTAGCCCCCGAGAGTCAGCAGATGTTCAGGCTGGTCTGCCCAGCTCCAGGTAATGGGGGTTTCCGACCAGTTCAGGTACTGGGGGACCAGAGAGACGATGGCATTGACCTCCTTAGAGCACCGCCTGCGGCTGTGCTTGTCGTCCTGCTCCGTCTCAAAGATGTGGTAGGCGGCGTGCGGCTGGGGTAGCCGTTGTTGTTGCCGCCGTTGCCGCTGTTACCATCATTGCCGTCTCCCCTAGCCGGTGGTGGAGGTCCACCAGGAGGGGGAGGGGGGAGACGAGGCTGGTTACCTTGGTCTTTTAGCTGGCGGGTCCAGCTGCAGTTCCAGGTGGTGTGCATAGCTGGTTTGAAGGGACCGCTATGCCACTTGCACGGGCCGTCAAACATCTGGTCAAAGGTGAGCCGTGGCTTCTGCCTTCTTTCCTCATTAGCCGGCGCGTCGGGCGTGCCCTCCAAAGCATTGACCTGCCGCGCGTGGTAGCGGGGCTTCTGTTGTCCGGCCTGGCGGTCCCCGTGGAACCGGTTGTCGTTGCCGTGGCGTCTAGAGGATCCGGCTTCGCCAGCAGGATTGCTCGGTCTGTCGCGAGCCGGCTCCGTGGGAGTCGGACACCCGTCCACGTTTACTCGGAGGGGCTTCTTCATGGCGGCATTTGTCGTGGCGTACTGGTCCGCAACCGTCATGATCTCTGCATGGTTTTCGGTTCGTCACACAGTAGCCGGTGGCGGAGCATGGTGCCTTCTCGGCAACCTTCGATGAAGAAACTGATGGCTTAGCTCTCTAGGATGCCCTCACAGGTGTTGCACAACTCCGTCCACTTGGCGAGGTACTCGCGGTCGGTCTCGCGGTCACCCTAGACGCACAAGGCCAGGTCGCGCTGGTGCCCTGGGCACTTGTACGTGCCATTGAAGTTGCTGACGAACACCTTCTCGAAGTCAGGCCAGGCGTTGATGCTGTTGGGCGCTAGGCTATTGAGCCACGTCCTTGCCGACCCGGTTAGCATGAGGGGGACATAGCGCACTGCTGTGCGCTTGTTCCCATGGGCGATGCCGACTGCCGTAGCATAGTCGGTCAGCCAATCTTCCGGCTTCATGCTGCTGTCGTACTTGGGGGTGTCCCTAGGCAGGGAAAATTTATCTGGAAACGGCTCATTCTGGATTCAGGGTCCGAAACAAACCGGATCGATAGAGTCTTCCTCCTCCGTGACGCGCGCTTGAGCGAGGAGCTCGATGCGGTCACGGGCATCCGGACAATCTGGGTTGGGCGCTCCCACCCAGCCCGAGAGACGGGAACCGGCTGGTCTGAGTGCTCCGGTTGGTGGAGGGGGAGGTGGTGGGTTGCTATTCACCGTCTGCTCCTGGCGTGGCTGGCCTCTGTTGCCAGAGCTGCGACGCCTGTTGCGGGCCTTGGCCGGCTGAGGGGAGGACGCCTGCTGGGTGTCGCGCGGCGTGCCCCTGCTGTTGGCAGGCAGCTTGCTCCCCCTGGAGTAGCTGGGGTCCTCCTGCATCTGCCTACTCGTCCACGATGCAGAGGAGCTCCCGCACGCGAGCATGTTGGCGGGCTCGCTCCTCGCCCTCCAGACTGGGTAGTTCTTCTGCCGCGGCTCGTGCCGTGCGCAGGTTCTTGATGGGCGTGTTGTAGGTGGGCCGGATGAGGGCGGGTGCGGGATCCGGCTCCCCATCCTTTTGCATCCTACCGCCTAGCTCGCCGCCCCGGCGCCACACCTGGCCGCGTCAGCTTGGTTTCGCGGTAGCCGAGTGAATCCGTGCGCACGGTCGTACTCACACCGGGTGATCTTGAGTTGCTTGCGGGCTGCCGCCAGCTCCATGGCCTCCTTGAGGAGGATATGTCTTTCCATGGTGAAGGTGGCCTCCGCTTCCTCCGGGTTATCCCCGAGGTTAACCGGCGTCAGGAGCCGATCAATGGCATCCTCTACCAGATTCCGAGGCTGTGGGGGAGCGGAAGTTCCGACCTCGTCCACGCCTCGCTCCCGCGGCTGGCGAGGATGAGAGCTGGAACCGGCCATCATGACCTCCACGCTGCATGATGCAGCGGAAGTGCTACCGCCGGGATGCGGCAGCTCCGCGACAGAGACGATTTCCCTAGGGAAACGCTCCGGAATGGTGGCGACATAGACGGGGAGGTCGCCGAATAGCAGGACGGTTCTGTTCGCCGGGAAGGAGGTTCCAGCGAAGCAGGAGGCGTTGTCGATGACGCAGTCGAATTTGCCGAGAGTGAGCACCAGGCCGGAGGCCACGCGCTCACCGGCTGAAGTGCGGGGTCCCGTGCGGAACGTGACTCCGATCGAAGCCATCTTGCCCACGGTGGGCGCCAACTGTCGTTGTATTGGGAATGGCAGTACCTGAAGAGGTTAGATAGAGGTGTGGGGACTAGCAGGGAAGCTATCGACGGCATCCACAGGCGGGATTGGATACAAGCGAGCATAACTGGACGTAGGAAGTACCCAGGTTCGGAGCCCTCGTGGTTAGGTAAAGCTCCTACTCCTGCCGGATCAGACTATATGGGATATACGAACTACAAGTGCTCCTCGAGCTGTATTCACTAGCTGCTGCCTTACATGCTATGAGACCAACCCTTTCTACCGAGGCCTTGCCTCTCCTTATATAGGCAGAGAGGCAAAGGTCTCACTGGCTAGTCCGACTGGTGGGCCCCACAGGCGGGTCCCAACTGGCTAGTCATCTACAGTATCCAGTATTGCATGTCACGTCGGAGTGTGAGCGGTATGGCTTTCGTGGCCACAGTGGACGCCGTCCGAGCCTGTCATCAGCATTGGGCCATTGTTTCCGCGTCATCCCCGCTAAGTCTTCGGTATTGACGGGTAGTTGCCGGTCTTATCATCGTACAGGGCGTACCGTGCACTAATACACACGTCGTCCTGTCTCACTGATTGGTTCCGGCTACCTCTTGCTGACCCGGCTACCGTGCGGTAGCCGGCCTGTCTTGCCTTGTCCGGCTGCGCCTGGCCAGCCGGATGCCATCCGACTATCTTGTTTCTTGTCCGGTGGGGGTACCTGGGGATCATCCCCCTGACAATTGGTCATGTACCCAAGATATATCTTCGCGGTGTTATACCTTTCCCTCCAACATGGTGGCTTCGGCCATCGCCCTGTTCTGCGAGAAGAGTTGGTTTCTTGTGGATCTTTTTGGTTTTTCTTGCATATCTTGTGTTATTATGGAAAACACACCCAATTTTGGCTTGTATTTGATTTGACTCTTGCAATCTTGGGTGTGTAGTACCATCTCAGTTTGGTTGTCTAAACCTAAGCCATTTTCTATCTCCGAGTCATCTATTATTGCACACAAGTCCTTTGAATCACCTAAGAGGGTTTTTGTTTGAGGTTGTTGGCCTGAATCTGTGTTTATAGAAAAATTCAGAGAGGGCCGGATTATCCGCCCCTAGCGGGGGCCAGATAATCTGGCCCAGATGGTTTTGTCTTCTTAGGCTAGGGCGATGGGGGTAAGCGCTCAAACAGAGCAGCTCTCCCACCCCGCCTCCCTGCCTCTCCCCCAGCCACCGCCGGCCACCTACACCCTCCCTGGAGTCATTCTGATCGCCGGATTCTCCGGGCCCTCCCCGGATTTTCTTCCCAATGCCTTTGGGCACCCTCTCCTCCGAGTTCTTCTTCCAAAGAGTGAGGGTAACTCCCCCCATTCTTCTCTTTTGTACGGAAGCTGTTGTTTGTGGTGGAAACTTGGTTTAGAGGTTACTCTTTGTCTCCTATGCATGCTAGGAATCGTAGCATAATAACCCTTTTGCCTGATCTACTTTGGTACTATGAATCTTTGGTTGTTCTCAAATATTTCGCCAGAGACGGATTATCCTCCCTTGGCAGGGCCAGATTATCTGGCCTGGAAGGTTTGCCCCTAGTTTAGATTTTCATAGTTTCTAGTATCATGTGGATTTGGCTTGTGGATTGTTTTTCTACTGTTCTTAGCACTCCTCCTGGACTTGTGTTTGTGTTTATCCCCTTGCTACCCATCTTGTGCATTTCACAGGTGGTTCAAGTGCTCATAAGACATACAAGCATTGTCCCCATGCCCGTTATTTCAGGCCCAACGAAGAAGGTGGTCTCGTGGACGAGGTTGAATTAAGGAGGTAGCAAAGGGAGGCTGATAGGATGGTTGAACATGCTAGGAAAGCAAAGAGGACTACTCAAAGGAAGGGCAAGCAGCCCCGGGTCAGCTACAAGAAGATGGATATCATCGAGTATTCTGCCATTCTTCACCGTGACTTATATGATGAAGATGATAGTGTTCATGATGATATTTACTCCTCCCTCAAGATCCACCCCATGCGCCCTCTAGATATGCCTGAGGCAAAGTCAAAGTCAAGACTTGTTGAGGCTTTGGTTGTGACTGAGAGGATGGGGTTGAACACTCTGATGACTCTACAGTGCAACTATGATACCTCTGTGGTGAAGCAGTTCTTCTCAACCCTTGTGATCTGTGGAGATGAGCTCTGCACAATGAAGTGGATGACAGGTACCACTTTTATTCATTCAGATTTCCGCATCTTTGGTCAGGTGCTTGGTTACCCCTTCCATGGTCGTGATATTCCTTGTGGTCATTGCATTATCACTCCTATCAAGCCTAGTAAGGACACTGCGCTCTCTCTGTGCCTTTCCCCAGATGGTGTTGTTGGGAGGCTCTTAGGTCTTTCTCCTTTATATGCTGAGTTGGTTGCCCTTTATCATGACTGCATCACTCCTAGTGGGGGTAACAATGACAGTATCCGTGGCCACCTTGTTCAGCTGCTTGCTTTCTCGCATGAGGTTGCCACTTCTGAAGATGAGTCAGTGGATTACATGCTGGGTGTGATGGATTTTAATTACCATGAGATGACTGATGCCATGTTCAATAGGCTTTCCATTCCATATGCCCCGTTCATCATGATGCTCATCAAGCGTATGCTACCTCATGAGAATTTCGGTGGCAATCTTGATGGTGAACACAAGACCAAGAAGATTTACAACAAGGCAAGAAAGACATCCCATCCCTCTTTAGCTCCAGAGGGTCTCATGAGAGATGCTCACGCTAGGGGGCATAGGCCCCCTGTACCATCCGTTGCCCGTGAGGTGAAGCAGTTGAATTGGTTCTAGCGGAACATCCTGTGCATGGGGGTGGATACCCACAAGGGGCAGTACGAGTCATACAAGCAACGCCACGATATGACTCACACCCAACAGCTCATTCTTCACCATGTGTCAAGGGCGTCCGTCCCTCCTCCTACTCATATGCATCTCCCACTCTGTATGCTCAGTGGATACCTCCAGACTCAATATGGAGAGCTCGAGCACCACCTGTTTCCTGCCCCGACGAGGCAGCCTACTCCATTAGCTAATGATGATGAGGAAGATGAGGAGGAGTATGATGATGAGGATGAGGACATGGACGAGGACGATGAGGAGGAGGACTACGCCGAGTGATCTCTTGAGGCGTTAGCATTGCTCTTCTTCCTTTTTGGCATTTCGATGCCAAAGGGGGAGAAGTAGTTCTATTTAGGATTTCGTGGATTTTCATGGATCGGGCACAAGCATTTGCCTTCTATCATTCTCTCTCTATCATTGCTTGTGCCCATTTAGCGTTGATCTTTTATTCGTGTGTAAATTCCAATCCAATGAAATAGCCTCGTACCTACTTGTGTGAATTTGTATTCAAATGCAAATTATTAATTATGCACACATTTAGGGGGAGTCTCTTTCTTCCTTGAAATGATGTTGTTAGCATGTCTCTATTGCAAATCCTAGTATTGTCATCTAACACCAAAAAGGGGGAGATTGAAAGAACATTTCATGATCCCTAGTGTTTTGTGTGTTAGATAACAATACCAAGGATCGTCTCATGTGTGTTGAAGTGCTGCATATAAACTGTTCATTCGAATGCAGCAAAACTGAAAGTTGGGGGCCGATTATCCGCCCCTGCCAAGGGCCGGATAATCCAGCCCACCCCAATCTTCAAGAGAAGGCAAGGCGCGTCGTGCGGTATGGGGCGGACTATTCTTCGGATTGTCCAGCCAGGGCCGGAGTTTTTGCCCGGGCCGGATTACCCACCCCCTAGGGATTTTTGCAAAGGCCGACCTCGGGGCGAAGCTTTGCCTCGGCCTGATAATCTAGCCCCTACTTGGGCCAGATAATCCGGCCCCCAAAGTCTCCAACGACCGAGTTTGGCAGGGGTATTTATTCCCCATAATCCCTCCCGCCAGAACCCTTGATTCATTCGAAAAAGCTCAGACATGTTCTTCAAGTTCCAAGCGAGATCTCCATCCTCACCCACCTAAAGGCTTCGATCTTTGGGGAATCAGAGGAGGAGGCCTCAATCTTCATCAACACCAATCAAGTGCTCAACTTCCCCTCCATTCACTTGGGGGATTCTTGATCTACTATTTCTTGCAAATATCTAGATCCTAGTTTTGATTATTTGATAATACTTGTTCTTGTGGAAGCTGGTTCTCATCACGGGAGCCTCCAATTCAGTTGTGGATGTGTGCCCTACTAGCGTTGTAAAGGCACCGGTTCCCGCCTCGAAGGGTACCAATAGTGGAAAGGTGGATCATGCCTTCAGTGGCGAGATCCATCGGAGAATAGGGTGAGGCATATTGTGGCGTTGTGGTCTTAGAACCGCCCACCCTCCAACGCAGAAGTACTTCCCTTAACCAGGTAGGAACTGCAGTCAAACAAATCCTCATGTCTTCGCGTGCTCCACTATAGTTTCCTCGCTCCTTTTTACATGCTTAGTAGTTAGGTTGGCATATAGGGAAATTCTCGTAATTGCATATCTAGAGAATTTACATTTGTGTCAAGCCTAAAATTTAAAAAGAACTGAAATTGGGAGTAGCACCTATTCACCCCCCTCTAGGTGCCCATACGATCCATTTCAACTGCATGCTCTATTCGAACTATTTCATCGATGACCCATTGCATGGTGATGTCACATTTCGGTGTCGTTTCAGAATGAGCTGGAAGCTTTTCCTAAAGATCGTCGAGGCATTGAGAGAATTCGACGTCTACTTCAAACAGAAGAGAGACGCCATCGACATGCTTGGTTTCTCCATAATCCAAAAATGCAAAGTTTCTCTCTAGATGCTTGCATATGGAATTCCTGGAGACATACATGATGACTACCTCCGCATGGCCAAGTCCATAGCCATCGACTGCATGTACAGGTTTTGCAGGCCAATTGTGACAGTGTATGGGAAGAAATACCTGATGAAGAGGGGTTAACTCATCAATGCCCATCGTTGATGGACTTAGGTTCGAGAGATTGGGGAGCGCTGGAGGCGTCGATCGGCTAGCAAACAAGCACATCAGGGACACATAGTTTACCCAGGTTCAGGCCCTCGGAAGGGACCCTACTCCTGCTTGTCTGCTCTTGGATTATTGAGGAGTCGAAAGTTACAGGGGGTGGGCAGATGAGATATGGCGAGGTGTATGCTAGGGTTGCGGATATCCTTCTTGTTGTCCCCTCCTAGCCTTTATATAGGGAGGCTAGGTCTCGGGATATGCTGGCTCTAAAATATAGCCATCTACGTCAACATTTAAACTGGATATTATTCCTATTTTTGAAGAAATATCTCTCTAAACCCTGCCACTAATGCCTAATGATCAAAGGGGTATGTAATCCTCTCTTTCTATTTTTACCTATGCAGATAATGACGTTTGATGATGGGAATCACAATATTAAAGTCAAAGATACGAGATTTCCAACAACTCGAAGAAACCAGGAGTCGTAAAGTGGAGACAGATGCTTTAACGACCAACTATACAACGAGAATAAAATTTTGGCCAAATAGTTTCGGTAGTATAGTTGCCATCAACACCGCTAGGTCAAATATAATAACTTTTTTGAAGGGACCCCTATATAAAGAGGCCTCGGGCAACAACAAATGAGAGCTCTTTCTGATCACCAGCCGCCCCCAGATCTCCATCCACAACACCGAAGAGCCACCAGAGGAATAGACTTAGATCTAATCTCCAAACCCTTCTCCATCACCATAGCCATATTCCATCACTTGTAATAGTAGATCTCATCTTCGATTGGCGACATTGTAAGACTATTTGCTATCAATCTCATGATTCCCATTACAATGTTTATGATTGTTGATTTCATCTCTATGCGTGAGTAATTCTCCTTGGGCTAAGGGCTTCGGCCTAGCCATGTAGCTTTTGTGCAAGTTATTTATCATAGATGGGATCATGTATTAGTTTGTATGACATGATGATTATTGTATCCTCTCTTGTATCAATCTAAGGACTTGCCAGGTACCCAAGACCCCGAGGATTGAGCTAGATATAGGGAGTATGAGTAATGAGTAATCTGCAGGTTGGGAACCCTAGTGATAGAAGGGGTAGTACGGCTGTATGTGAGGGATTTACTTGGGATTAACGGTGACGTCACTATGCATATCATTATTTCTCTTTCTTCTATGGATGAGACTAGTAGGTTATTACTATAAGCGATTACAGAGGCAATAGCAATTATGGATGCACTGCCCACATATAATTTATCTTGCTCAAACAATTACATGCATACTTTATTATTATCTTTTATTCCCATCATATGTTTTGCATAGCTACAGGTGAAACCGAAAGCCCTAGGCCCTCTCTCTCCATCATCGACAACAACAAAAGACATCAAACTCTTGGTTCGGTAAAAACACAAAAGGAATTCTAGAAATCTCGAAGCTCCGTTAAAGTAACTTCACTACGCTTCTGCTTCCTGAGGATTCGATAAACCTAGGTCTACTAGGGAAAAAGAGCTATACTACATCCATAAACCGGATCGAAGGTATCAACCCTTTTTCTGGCGCTGTTGGCAGGGAAGCAATAGCTACTATGGTGAGGTTAGTAGGAACCTTGCTAGTTTTAATTCTTGTTTTTAATTTTTAGTTTGCTTTCAGTATTTATTTGAAAAACCAAAAAATTAGTTAGTCTTTAAATTCTTGTTTTTACTATCATAAGTCTTTGTTTAAGAAAACCAAAAAACATAGGAAATATGGCTAAAAAGAAGCTTGGGGAGTTTACAACTCCCAATAATGATTATTTGCATACTCCTATTACCCAGGCAACAATTGCTGCTGATGATTATGAAATTAAGCCCCATTATTTAAGTTTGGTTCAACATAATCAATTTGGAGGCTCTAATGTTGAGGACGCAGGTATGCACTTGAATACCTTCACTGAAATATGTGATATGATGCGCATAAAAGATGTGGACCCCGATGCGGCCAAATTGTGTTTATTTCCTTTCTCTCTTAGAGGAAGAGCAAAAGAATGGTTGCTATCTTTTCCTAGAAATACTATTACATCATGGGTGGAATGTACTTCTTTATTTATGACTAAATTCTTCCCACCTACAAAGACTATGCAACTAAGATCTAATATTACTGGTTTTAGATAGGAAGAGCGTGAGCCACTAGCGCTTGCATGGGAGAGGATGAAAGAATGCATGAGAAACTGTCCCAGTCATGGGATGGAAGATTATTTAATTCTCCATTTGTTTTATAATGCTCTTAACCTTGTGTCTAAGTCTATGCTTGATACTGTAGCTGGAGGAACATTTATGGGTAAACATATTACCGAAGCAAAGCAGCCGCTAGACAAATATGCAAGACAACCATGCCCAATGGCATGTGGATAGATCAAACACGAAGAAGGTGAACTCCATCTCACCATAATAAAATGAAAAACTTAATGCTAAGATGGATGAGCTCATATTAGCCGTAAAGGGTAAGGAAAGCCAAGTAAGAGCTATCTTAGAAACAAATATTGAAGAAATAGACTTCATAGCTCGTAATAATTATAACCCTTCTTGGAAGAAGAATTATAATCCTAATTTTCAAAAACATTATTCTAGTCAGGCAGGTAATTCTAATAATAATATGGGAACAAGTAATGGTAGTCTCCAAGAAACACTTAAGTCCTTTATAGACTCACAAAATGAGCAAAACAATATTCTTGTTAAAATAACAGAGAACCATGATGCTATGCTTGGTAAATTATCTAACCAAGCTGCAAGTTTGAGAAATGATTTGCAGGCCCTCCAAGAAAGAACAAGGATTGTTGAGGCGCAGCTAGGTAAGAGAACCGAGATTCAAACTCTCATTCTAGCTAAATTTCCAAGTAAAGTTGAGCCCAATCCTATTGAAGACCTCAAGATGATGAGAATCCAAAGGGAGGAGCCTGAAGAACTTGATTATAGTAATGCCCCTTCACCAAGTTAAACTGTTGAAGATCTTGTAAAAAGGATCAATATCAAGATTCTGGTAAGTGAAGGAAATGAGGAAGCTATGTATCAACACTTCGTAAATCAAGTAGCAATAAAGGTACTTGAGCTTGAGGAAGAATATAATAAAATTGCTAAAAAAATTCCTATGAAGCTTGATGATATATTTGAGCCTACTATTAAGATTAAAATTGGGACCAATGAGATAGCTGTTCTTTGTGATCTAGGTGCAAGCGTCTCAACAATTCCAAAAAGTCTTTTTAATAAGTTAAACCTTGGCTCTTTTGAAATCACCAAGTTAAAATTGCATCTAGCAGATTCTACCTACAAACGGGCTGTAGGAATTAAAGGAAATACTTTAGTATACATTAAAGGCTGTCCGACTCTTATTTATTTTGTTATTGTTGACATGCCTGCACATACTCCTGCTCCTATTATATTAGGCCGTCCATTCTTAAGAACTATTAAGGCTTTGATTAACCTACATGAAGGGAACATGAAGCTTCAATTGCCTTCATGAGATCCTTTTGTTAGTCATTTTCCCAGGAAGAAGAAATCCAAGCAAGATGAAAAGGAGGCCATCACATTGAAGGCCAACTATTTTGGAGTGGGTGTTCCACTCATCTGGCCTAAGTGAGAAACATCAAGGTCAAGCTATTGACCATAAAAGAGCTCTTCATGGGAGGCAACCCATGTGAAATAAAGGTTTGTGAAATGTTTTTAAGTTTTAGTTTAAGTTTTATATTTAATAAAGAGTGCTAGAAAGCTCCAATTGAGGAGAAAAAGTTTGGTAGTACTAAAAATCCTGCTTAATACATGTTGATGTTGGTCGACAATATTTACTGTCATTTTTCTATCAAAAACAAGGTGTTTCACTAAGTTTCAGGATGAGAAAGAATTCTCGAAAAAATAGAGATTTTTTTATGTCTACAGAAGGTTTAATGACCAACTATACGGCGTGAATAAAAATTTCGGCCGTATAGTTACGGCCATATAGATATTTTTGCCATTGACAATTTTTCCTTCATAAGTACTGAAGGTTTAACGACCAACTATACGGCGGGAATAAAATTTCTAGCCGTATAGTTCCGGTCGTATAGATATCGATGCTTTCGTACAATTACTTTTCCAGGTACAGAAGGTTTGACAACCAACTATACGACGGGAACAAATTGTTCCAGCCGTATAGCTGCGCCGCTAGGTAGAAACGCTAAAATTTTGACAGCAGGCCAACTATACGACGGGAACACATTGTTCCGGCCGTATAGTTTGCTCGTATAGTTGCGTCCGACCACAAAAATCGCCACAGGAGGTACCTCCAACCCCAAAACTTTAATCCTTTTTCTCTCTTCTACCTCTAAACTCTCTCAAAACCTCAAGAGATCTTCATCTCTACTCAATTCCGTTCGATTTCCTCGCACACAAGTGATCTACAATATGTTTCTCCTCCGATCCTCCAATTACTTTTTGCAAATTCATCTTCGATCTATTGTCATTATCAATCTAGGGTAAGACCTACTATGAACTAATTGCCATGATTCTCTTGCCTATGTTATTATTTTGAGGGGATTCTTTAGTGGGCTATGATGAGGAATATGTTATGCTTATTATTGTTGGATCAAAAAGTTTTATTTTTTCTTTCTTTATTATTTAATATGATGAACACAAGGAGCCAAACTCGTGCTCGTGCCACCGCTAGCGATTCTCGGGTTGCCGCTCAAGAACGCATGGGGATACGTTTCAGGAATGAGCTCCAACGTGATCGCTTCAACAAGATCAAGAACCGAGAAGTGAAGGCAACCAAGTGGGCTTGCCCCATTATATTAAACCAACTCGGTATTTCTAATGAATTCAATTTACTTTGCAATAGGGTTGGCCTGCAAAACATTGTATTCAATGATGTGCCTACTTAACGCCGGTTAACTCTTGAATTTCTAAGTTCTTTGAAAAGCACCGTTAAACTATGGCAGGGAGAGGACATGATTTCTTTCCGACTTATGAACAACAATTATGCTTTATCACTAAATGAATGGTGCGCATGTTTTGATTTCCCAAACAATGATGCTAATGCCTTACGCACATCCTTTAGTGGCTTAGACCTTTCCCTAGAACTTTGTTATAATGGAATGAGTTTCACTTCTAGAGTAAGCAAGGGGAAGAATATTCAACATCCTGCAATTCGCTATTTGTTCTATGTTATTGCTAACACCTTGCAGGCATGAAATGAGTTCACGAGACTCAATGAGGAGGATATATTAGTCCTCGTGAAAGCTGCTTACAACAACTACGACTTGTCACTCAACTTGGGCGCAACTATTGTGTGCTACCTCGAGCACCAATCCCCCCAAAGCCAAGGACCAATCACAGGGGGAGGCGTCATCGCCGTGCTTGCCATTTCCCTAGGCAAGTTGCAACCAGTGCTAGGTGAGCGACGTGTTGGTTTCTCTACTTTAAAGGATTGTGGAATGCTCACTAGGAGAGGTGGTGTTTATTACCTGCATATTGCTAGAGCTGGGCATATCTACACCGCTCGTTTGACTAATGGTCTTTTCTCTATCGAGGAAGGATGTTTGCTATATGACTTGTAGGTTGAGAAACATCAACCTGAGGAGGAGATTTCGGATGAGGATGAGGACCAAGAAGAGGAGCAAGAAGTTCCTTATCAAGAGGAGCAGCCACCAATCCGGTTCGCTACATACCAAGACTTCCAAGAACTTGGAGGGACTATGGAGAGGATGCCTAGCCTCTCCTTGAACCTCTAAGGAACAACTAGTAATTTATCGACTCAATTTGCGAACCAGAGTTCCGACTTTTTCCCTCCACCACAATGATTTGAAGGTCTTGCAAAAGCCTAAGCTTGGGGAATTTTCCTTATTTATATTTATTTGGTGTTCATTTGTTTTTATTTTCGAGGTTATGCTTTTAATTCAAGTTTATAAGCACTAGTGTTGGTTTACCCAACACTTTATCTTTAGTTATTTCTATTTTTTTTGAGATTTTCTAGCCGAGCTTTGCCGCTAATTTTTTATTTTTTAATTCCCTCTCTTAAAAAGAACAAAAAGATTTCTCCATTTATCTTTATTTTCTTTTCGTCTCGAGGTTCTCATACATTTGCAGGAAGAGTGATCAACTTCGAGTTTCCAAGAAGCAAATCAAAAGGGAAGAGAGAAATGGAACCAAACATGAGAGGTATGCCTTGTGACTCCCCACTTTTTAAGTTCGAGAAACCCATTCTAGTTAGTAGTAAATGTTAAGATATTATATTGGTGGAGTGAGTCTCTATATTGTAGTAAAATTTTGTTTGCATGGGTATGTTTTGTTCCAGCTCTTGTAGTTAACCAAGTCTTGCCTAAAAATTTGCTAAACAATTGTAATTATAAAAGTCTCACAATTGAAGGCTTGGGTGTTGTAGTGTTTAGTCTTGAAGGATTATTTCTAGAGACACTCAACACCATGGAAAATAATGATTGACTTGATAGATCTCTTTAAAAGTATTTGTTCGATTGAATTAATGTTTAGCGGTTTTTGTGAGCATGCCAAAGTTTGACTTGTGAATCATAAGAATGATATAGCTTTATGCGTGTCAAACTTCATTGGATGCCAACAACTCCGCTAGCCTATGAACAATCTTCATGGAGGAAACTCCTAGATTTCGGCTATAAGTTGATTAAACATATGTAGTAGCAATGCTATAATGGGTAAGATTCTTGGCACTCCCGGGTAGTTGTGTTCATGATGGAATCACTCCTGTAGCTAATATGAGTAATCATTGTGCAAAAGGAAAAAAACCTTGGTGATGCCACGAGTGTCCATCACAGCCTGATAAACTAATATTTTTTTTTGGCATGCTCTCAATTACTTAAGAACTGAAATTCTTAAAGGACAATGAATGGCAAAGTAGTGCTTGAAAAGTCTTCATTTATTGATGTGGGAGAATTGATATACTCTAGTGTATATGCTTTTCATGACAACTCTCACACTCCGAGTTTTACATGATTATACTTTATTGTTCAAAGGCAAGCCTATGAGTTGATTACATGACATGGAATAAAGTTTACTCATTTGAATCATCCATGTTAACAATAATTTTGTTGCGCTATAAGGATGCATAAAAATCCGTATGATATGCTTGCCATTACTCTATCTATGCTGAAGTTTTTCAGATTAATAAAGTGGAGGAAACATGAGACTAACAATCACGAGTAAGATCATCATCTCGTTATTTCAGTTTAAATGTTGAGTCCTTTTTGATTCTGGTTTTCTTGCTTGAGGATGATCAAGTTTAATCTTGGGGAGGTTGATGGATCTAAAATATATCCATCTATGTCCACATTTAAATTGGATATTATTCATATTTTTTATAAAATATCTCTCTAAACCCTGCCACTAATGCCTAATGATCAAAGGGGTATGCAATCCTTTCTTTCTATTTTTCCCTATGCAGATAATGGCGTTTGATGATGGGAATCACAACATTAAAGTCAAAGATACGAGATTTCCAACAACCCAAAGAAACCAGGAGTCGTGAAGTGGAGACAGACGCTTTAATGACCAACTATACGGCGGGAATAAAATTCCGGCCGTATAGTTCCGGTCATATAGTTTTCATCGACACTGCTAGGTCAAATAGAACAACTTTCGTGAAGGGACCCCTATATAAAGAGGCCTCAGGCGACGAGAAACGAGAGCTCTTTCTGATCACTAGCCACCCCCAGATCTCCATCCACAACACCAAAGAGCCGCCGGAGGAATAGACTAAGATCTAATCTCCAAACCCTTCTCCATCACCATAGCCATATTCCATCACTTGTAATAGTAGATCTCATCTTCGATTGGCGACATTGTAAGACTATTTTCTATCAATCTCATGATTCCCATTACAATGTTTATGATTTTTGATTTCATCTCTATGCGTGATTAATTCTCCTTGGGCTAAGGGCTTCGGCCTAGCCATGTAGCTTTTGTGCATGTTATTTATCATAGATGGGATCATGTATTAGTTTGTATGACATGATGATTATTGTATCCTCTCTTGCCTCAATCTAAGGACTTGTAAGGTACCAAAGATCCCGAGGATTCAGCTAGGTATAGGGAGTATGAGTAATGACTAATATGCAGGTTGGGAATGCCAGTGACAGAAGGGGTAGTACAGCTGTATGTGAGGGATTTACTAGGGATTAACAGTGAAGTCACTATGCATATCATTAGTTCAATTTCTTCTATGGATGAGACTAGTAGGTTATTGCTATAAGTGGTTGCGGAGACAATAGTAATTATGGATGCACTACCCACATATAATTTATCTTGCTCTAACAATTACATGCATACTTTATTATTATCTTTTATTCCCATCAGATGTTTTGCATAGCTATAGGTGAAACCGAAAGCCCTAGGCCCTCTCTCTCCATCATCGACAACAACAAAAGATAGCAAACTCTTGGTCCGATAAAACACAAAAAGAATTCTAAAACTCCAGAAGGTCCGTTAAAGTAACTTCACTATGCTTCTGCTTCCCGAGGATTCGATAAACCTAGGTCTACTAGGGAAAAGAGTTATACTACATCAGTAAACCGGATCAAAGGTATCAGGATAGCAAGCCAAGTCAGTTACAGATTAGGGTTTCACCCTTTTGAAAATCTATCTATTGCTTGTCGTGTCCTTCAAGGAGTTGCCTTCCTCCGTACATGGGCCACCCAAATCCTTGTTGGGCTTCAATTGTCCCGTGGGTTCACTTGGACTGGACCGTATAGGCTAAACACAAGTACCCATAGGGTATACCCATGTTAGTAGCCCCCGAGTGTTCTACCGAATCGCAGATTCGGGTGGAGACTATAAACTCTTTGAGTGCGTGGAATATAAGTCCATACAAAAGTGTTTTCGGGTGCCGCGGTTTGTGTCATAGGGATTGTCGATATGCGTGCCTGATACATCCGAAGGATCGGGGTCAGTTAACTGCCTTAGGGCAAAACAATGCTATCTACTCAAACTCGAATTCAGAACATTGCTGGCGTAATTTGACTCATGTCGCGGAGGCCTTATAGAGTAGAATTCCATTGTTTTAATATGAGCTCAACTTTGAAGCCGCGTGATCTCTAGACTCACCGCTAGGCCGGTTTAATTCTGGCCAATAAAGATGATTATCGGATCCTCGAGCTAGAGGTAATTCTTGACCCTCCTGCTGGATTTCGGGTGATGTTTCTTGCATTCATCCTTCGAGGCCTTTCTCTTCCCCTCCACAAATTCTTGCGAGGGTTGCTTTGTTTTTACGGGATTCAGCTCCATCAGCTGTCTCACTACTCCGTTCTACACATTGCATTCTTCATCACTCTTTGTGAGTACTGGCTCAGTATTGAGCCGCACTTCGGCCTCTTCAAGAAGCTGTTTAGCTTAAAGAGGCAGTCGGGGTCAGGGTCTGTTGTGTACGATATTGGGGTATGCAGTATATCTATTGATCCCCAAGTTCAGTACTTTTCCCTCAATCTTGTCAAGACTGCCCAAGGATGGAGGGAGAAGTGGTTTATATTCAGGATCAAAAGGAAACCGGTGAGAAGTTTGGCCTCGCCCCCTTTGATCTGAATGTCGTGCTGAAGAGAAGGATATCCTGGAAGAACGTCGTGATGTTGGGCGAAGCAAAAGAAGTAGAGGTCTTGAACCAGCGAGTGTTGGGCCTTCAACTTGTCTGCGGAAAGGAAGTCACATGCGTGGACATTATCCGGATGTGGTTGCGGCATCGGGTGCAGCCGCTACAGGCCAGAGCACATGCGATATATCTCTGGACCATCGTGATGGACCCGACCCACATATATTGTGAGGATATGTTGTCATTGGATCTTGATAAGAAGGTCAGGGCGCTGACCAAGTTCACCTAGAAGGATTTTATTCCTAGGGAATCAAGTACTTTGACTTTTTGCATGACGTGCCCTCCTCCCATGATAATTTTTCTATTGAATGCTTGCTTCTTATATCCATGGGTACCATGGACTCGACTCCGGCGGTGCCCATTCGCAGCGTAGCTCCTCCACCGCTGAACAAGCTGAAGAAGAAGTAGGTTGAGGTCATCTTCCTTGTGTTAAATTCCTTTTATGTTTGTTGAAGCATGGTTGCACCATCGTCATCCTCCGGCACTTGCCACGACATGGAGGATGTAGGAGTCGTGGACTCAAAAGGCAAGGGTGTGGAGAGATCCGAGCCTTCCCCGAAGATGGCGGTCACCTCTGATGCAAGCTCCTCGAGCTCTCCCAAGTTAGGAGAATACTGGGTCATTGCCTGGACGGTCGAAAAAAGAACCTTTGGAGTGTTCGGGTGACCATGTAAGTGCATGTTTGAAGCTACTCAAAGAGCCCCCGAGTCACATGCTTCTCTTGACATGTCTTCTTTTGTAGCCTTTCCTTTGGGAGACTATTCGTATTGGCGAGGAGATGGTTCGCCTTGGCCAGGAACATGTTCGCCTGGATACTGACTACCGCCAGCTTTAGAGTATGTTATTTGTCCTTTGTGTGTTTTGCTGAGAACATGTTTCGACTATACTTAACGTGCCTTCCTCACATACCAGGGGAGAACAATGACGTTCTTCGATGGCTGAGCTCCCTTGAAAAGGGGATTCGTGCAGCAGAGACCAAGCAAGACGAAGCATTTGACACCCTCGAGCGCTTCAAGACGGAGTCGAAGAAGCGTGATGAGGATCTAATGGCCGTTGCGGCTGACAGGGAGAAGGTGTTTGTAGAACAGCTTCTCTCGGCTGCCCAGGCTATCTCTAGTAGGTTTTTATTTGAGTAGCTCATACGACTGTGGCTTTTTTGTTCTCTCCCTTATCACTGACTTCTAGGCTTGTGCAGATGCGGCTAGAATAGACTTCGACCCTCAAGCGCTCGCCTGCGAGGACCAGCTGGCTGGCGTCGTGGCCGCATTCGAGGATCATAGTGCCTATGCTACTGATGAAGGGTAACGGGTAGGCTACACTAGCGTAAAATCAAAAATTTCTACCGCGTCAACCAGGAATACTATTGTCATAGATCACGGGATTACCGCTAGACGCGCAGGTGCGGAACTCGATGAAGCACGTTGCGGCAGTGTAGATGTTCTACGTCTCCTCCTCGTCCTCGTCCCACGAGCAGCTCCCCTTTGCGCGGCTCGTCCAAGTGCTACAGATGCAGCACCTCCGAGGTATCCACACGTCCGGAGTGGAAGTCGTCACACGCCAGACTGCTAGGTCTGCGCGTGCAACACAGGCGGAAGAGGAGTGGCGGCTGGGTGGAATGCTCTCTGCTTTTCAGCTCGCCTCACTCCCTCTTATATAGGCATCCCTGGTGGGCTTCTACATTAGCAGCCCATTAGCAGCCTAAGCCTGGTCTAATTCGGATCCAATCCTCATTAGGCTTCCAGCCCCTAAAGTGTGTGACCCTATAGGTTCATACACGTATAGACATGACGCGAGTACACTTGCTCCGTCAATAGTTGGTAGCGGCCTCTAGCAAGACGTGCCAACTCCTAAACGCATATAAAGATCATTCGGACGAACCATCACAAGGTTGAGTACATGTCTTTCCCTTTGCCTCACGATATTTGGTCTAGCTCTAAGCTGACCTCTCTTTCTCGATACTATGATTCAGAATCCCTTTACTAGGTTAACTCTTAACCATATGTAGCACGGCCATGCATTTCTGGATCCGATCACTCGAGGGGCCCAGAGATATCTCTCTCAAGTAGAGAGGGGCAAATCCCATCTTGATTGACCGATGCCTTGCAGCATGTATCAGGACAAACCCAAAAGCTACCTTTATAACTACCCAGTTACGGAGTAGTGTTTGATAGCCCCAAAGTAGGTCGATCCACATCTCAAGTACATGCGACAATCTCAGGTCTAAGGACAAAACGTACACGATGTGTAGAGAGAGCTGCAAGTATTATTGCTAGTCTCATGTTGGGTCAGTCCAACCCCATGTTCATAACATGTGTCCACATCATTGGTTTGACATCTCCATGTCAATGACTTGCGAAACATAGTCATTAACCAATCGATGTGCTAGTCTAATATTCACGTGTGTCCTCGCATGAACTCCGACTAGGGACAATTATTAGATAACCATACAAGTAAAGAGTTTCACAAACAATTCACATAATTGCCAATCAATACAAGTTGCCTGGTATATGGATATTCAAGGAACATTATAATAACTCATGGATACACATGAAATACAATCATCTCTATGATTGCCTCTAGGGCATATTTCCTTCAGTCTCCCACTTGCACTAGAGTCAATCTAGACAGTATCTAATACCTATTGCTCTTGTGTGCGCTTCATGCGCAGGCTGCGGGAGTGGCTTAGTCAAGGGATCAGCAACATTTGAGTCCGTATGTATTTTGCATAACATGACACTACCTTCATCAATGAACTCACGAATCAGATGGTAGCGCATGCGAATATGTTTGTTCTTCTGGTGCTGTCTAGGTTCTTTGTCTTGTGCAATAGCACCATTGTTGTCACAATAAACGTCCAAGGGATTGGACGAGCCCTGAACCACACCAAGAGCGATCAGGAAATTCCTAATCCAAACAGCTTCCTTTGCAGCCTCCGAGGCAGCAATATATTCAGCTTCTGTTGAAGAGGAGGCCACTGTATCTTGCTTGGAACTTTTCCAGCTCACAGCACCACCATTCATGACAAACACATAACCTGATTGCGATTTCGAGTCGTCTGAGTCATTAAGGTAACTCGCATCTGTGTAACCCTTTACACTGAGTTCAACCTCACCTCCATAAACTAGGAACATATCCTTAGTCCTTCTCAAGTACTTAAGGATATTCTTTACCGCTGTCCAGTGAATCTCACCTGGATCAGCCTGGTATCTGCTCGTAACACTTAGAGCATAGGAAACATCTGGGCGAGTACATGTCATTGCATACATGATGGATCCAATAGCCGAAGCATATGGAACCCTACTCATGCGTTCTCGCTCATCAGTGGTCGAAGGACACTGAGTCTTGCTGAGTTTAATGCCGTGAGACATGGGCAAGAACCCCTTCTTAGCCTCTTCCATGCTGAACCGTTTCAACACTTTGTCAATGTACGTACTCTGGCTTAATCCAATTAGCCTCCTTGATCTATCTCTATAGATCTTGATACCCAGAATATATGCCGCTTCTCCCAAGTCCTTCATAGAAAAACTATTTTTCAATGAGGTCTTAACAGACTCGAGCATAGGAATGTCATTTCCAATCAATAATATGTCATCCACATATAAGATTAGAAACACAAGTGATTTCCCATTTTCTTTCTTATACACACAAGGTTCTTGTTCGTTTTTGGTGAAGCCAAACTCCTTTACAACTTCATCAAATCGAATGTTCCAACTCCGAGATGCTTGCTTCAGCCCATAAATAGACTTTTGAAGTTTGCATACCTTTCCAGCATTGTTTGGATCGACAAAACCTTCGGGCTGCATCATATACACGTCCTCAGAAAGGATTCCATTTAAGAAAGCCGTCTTGACGTCCATCTGCCATATCTCATAATCGAAATGTGCAGCAATGGCTAGAATGATCCGTATAGATTTAAGCATCGCTACGGGCGAGAAAGTCTCGTCGTAGTCAACTCCTTGAACTTGTCGAAAACCTTTTGCAACAAGTCGAGCTTTATGGATGTGAACATTTCCATCCATATCAATCTTCTTCTTATAGATCCACTTGCACTCGATGGCTTTAAAACCATCAGGCAGGTCAACCAAGTTCCAAACTTGATTGTCTCCCATGGACTCTATCTCGGATCTCATGGCAATCAGCCATTTCTCAGAGTCTGGGTCCACCATCGCTTCTGCATAGGTCGCAGGCTCATCATTGTCTAACAATAATAACTCTCGCGCTTCGCGGAGCCTCGCCGACCTTCGTGGTTGTGGTGCTTCTATTGCCACGGGTTCCTCAACTTGTTCTGCTACAATAGCATCACTCGTAGAAGCATCCCCGACTGGCTCATCTTGAACTTCTTCAAGTCGCACTGACCTTCCACTCGTTCCCTTTGTGAGAAACTCTTTCTCTAGGAAAACACCGCTACGAGCGACAAACACTTTGCCCTCTTCTCGGTTGTAGAAGTAATACCCTAAGGTTTCCCTTGGGTATCCCACAAAAATGCACTTATCCGATTTGGGTGTTAGCTTGTCTGACTGAAGTCGCTTGACAAATGCATCACAACCCCAAATCTTTAGAAAAGACAAACTGGGATTCTTTCCAGTCCACATCTCATATGGTGTCTTAACTACGGATTTAGATGGTACCCTATTTAGTGTGAAAGCTGCTGTTTCTAGCGCGTAACCCCAAAATGATAATGGTAAATCCGACTGGCTCATCATCGATCGAACCATGTCCAACAAAGTTCGATTACGCCGTTCAGAGACCCCGTTTCTTTGAGGTGTTCCGGGCGGCGTGAGCTGTGGAACAATTCCGCAACTCTTAAGATGATTGCTAAACTCGTGACTCAAATATTCGCCTCCGCGATCAGATCGCAAGGCCTTTATTTTCTTGCCACGTTGATTCTCTACCTCATTTTGAAACTCTTTGAACTTTTTAAAAGTTTCAGACTTATGCTTCATTAAGTAGACATAGCCATATCTACTGAAATCATCAGTGAAAGTAATGAAGTAGTGATATCCTCCTCTGGCTGTCGTGCTCATTGGTCCACATACATCAGTATGTATGAGTTCCAACAAGTCTGTCGCTCTCTCGGGAAACCCCTTGAAAGGCGTCTTGGTCATCTTTCCAAGTAAACAAGCTTGACATGTCTCGTATGATTCAAAATCAAACGAAGTTAGAAGACCATCACCATGGAGCTTCTTCATGCGCTTTTCACTTATATGCCCCAAACGACAATGCCATAGATAGGTAGGACTCAAATCATTTGGCCGAAGCCTTTTAGCACTAACATTGTAAACACATGCATTATCAAGATTTAAAATAAATAACCCATTGACAATGGGAGCATCAGCCACAAACATAGCATTCTTAGAGATTACACAACCATTGTTTGTACTCGCGAATGAATAACCATCCCTCATCAAACATGAAGGTGATAAAATGTTTCGACCCATACTAGGAATGTAATAACAATTATTCAACTCCATGATAAATCCTGACGGAAGGTGAAGTTGCATGACGCCGACGAACAATGCAGCAACCCTTGCTTTATTTCCGACGCGAAAATCCACTTCGCCTTTTTGCACTTCTCTAGTCCTTATTAGCCCCTGCATCGAATTGCAAATATGAGCAACCGATCCGGTATCAAATACCCAAGAGTTAACATAAGAATCTGCGAGAAAAATGTCCACAACATTTACAACAAGTGTACCTGAGTGGGAAGTACTCTTACTTCCACTTTTCTTCAAAGAAGCCTGGTACTTGCTGCAGTTCCTCTTCCAGTGGCCATATTCGTGACAAAAGAAACACTCAGTGTCTCCTGCAGGACCAGCCTTTTGCTTGGGTGCAGGGTTTGGCTTAGGGATCGTATCCTTAGCCTTGCCCTTCTTCTTCTGCCAAGAAGTGCCCTTTTTCTTGAAGCTAGGCTTGTTCTGCACAGCCATCACATGGCTATGCCCTGCACACTTCTTAATGTCACATTCTGCTGTTTTCAGCATCCCACATAATTCATTAAGGCCCCTCTCCACCCCATGCATATGGTAGTTCGAAATGAAATGTCCATAGCTAGATGGAAGAGATGCCAAAATGAAGTCAGTGGCCAACTCTTGGCCTAATGGAAAACCAAGCTTTTCCAAAGTCTGACTGTAACCAACCATTTTGATCACATGGGGGCCTACAGCTGCTCCCTCTGCCAGCTTGCATTCCACAAAGGACTTAGCGACATTGTACCTCTCAGTCCTAGCCTGAGTCTGGAACATGTCCTTAAGCGCAACGATCATATCGTACGCTTCCTGATCCTCAAACTGTTTTTGAAGATCAGGTTCCATGCATGCAAGCATAAGACAACTGACCTCAAGAGATTCATCACATGCTTTCTTGTAGGCATTCTTAAGGGTAGCAGTTGCATTATCAGCAGGTTCATCCGGGATTGGGGTATCCAGAACAGTTTCCTTTTTCTCAGCCCTGAGAACAATTCTCAGGTTACGGACCCAGTCCGAATAGTTTGTTCCATTTAGTTTATCCTTTTCAAGAATCGAACGCAAAGCAAAAGGTGATGAATTGTTCGGTGCCATTGATCTACAACAAAAAAATATGCAAAATACTAAGCCATGTAACCATGAAAGAGTAAAACATATTAAACAATTTAATAGCATATACTCCCACTTAAATCAACATCCCTCTATTGATACTAAGTGATTCAAGATCCACAATTAACAAGTCGACTAGTGAGCTTTAGCATCACTGCTAGAAGACAAGGTAAATCGGTAAGCAACCTTTGCTAATCATATCACATATGACTCTTGTTGTTGGGTGACATCTCTATGTCAAAACTAGGCGCCCAACCTTTATGCCCCAAGGTCCTTAACTGTTAAGATGACCTTGTTAAGCTCACCAACCCTTATGCGTGTAGGTATCCGATACAAACCCATCCAGCCAAGGAAAACCGTGGCACCCTAATTTCATAGACCCACCAACGATTGTACAGGGCATAGGATGGTGCAAGGTTTGGTTGGGAGGGCATGGTTTAACTTAAACTTTGTGAGGGATCGTTCTACTTCTATCATCTAAGCATGCATAGTAGTAAAACGTATAAGAATAGCATTCACATAGATGTGATACAGTATGGCCCATTTTCTCATGGTGATCTCCATCGCCATAGAACCTGTCCACCATGATGATCTCCATCTTCATGCTCTATGCGAGCCATCCTCCAAGTGATGAGTTCTCCAAGAACTAATACAAGCTATTACTCCTAACATCTAGTAATCAAAATTACATGGTATTGGGATCATCACAAGTTGGCACGCAGGCCATTACAATAATTGACAACACATATGGCTCCAGCCGTGTTGCCCAACTCACGACACGCAGGTCATGAAAAAATACATACATGCATCACATACATTTTTGGGCCATACTGATCACATAAATCCTGCAAAAACAAGTTGTGCATAGAATCGCATTCTACCGGATCATGTGAAATCGTACCACCTATGAACCTTAACGAGATACAAAAAAAGGGGGATACGACTAAGGGGGGTCTAGGGAGTCTCCCCCTGCGGGGTTCGAAGGGGCAGCGACCATAAGGATTTTGATCGGCAAATCCAATTTACCATAAACCGACCATAGTTCCGATTTGACCAAACTCCTTTGATCACGGTACGTCGATTCAGATCTAATTCCCGATTCGATCAATCATATTGATCTTCGCGTGATTCAGAAGGATTTATGTGTCACTGTCTACCCCGATGGCGGAAACCGACCGGTAGGGGTAAGTCGTTCGACGACCTTAGAATCACGATCACGGAAATTAAGATCATAGATCAATCCAGAAAACACCGCCATACAAACGATCATATCATTCATATCAATCTACATATCACCATATGCAAACTTCCCGAACCTATGACTGAATAGCATCGGCTCTGATACCACTGAAGGGTAACGGGTAGGCTACACTAGCGTAAAATCAAAAATTTCTACCGCGTCAACCAGGAATACTATTGTCATAGATCACGGGATTACCGCTAGACGCGCAGGTGCGGAACTCGATGAAGCACGTTGCGGCAGTGTAGATGTTCTACGTCTCCTCCTCGTCCTCGTCCCACGAGCAGCTCCCCTTTGCGCGGCTCGTCCAAGTGCTACAGATGCAGCACCTCCGAGGTATCCACACGTCCGGAGTGGAAGTCGTCACACGCCAGACTGCTAGGTCTGCGCGTGCAACACAGGCGGAAGAGGAGTGGCGGCTGGGTGGAATGCTCTCTGCTTTTCAGCTCGCCTCACTCCCTCTTATATAGGCATCCCTGGTGGGCTTCTACATTAGCAGCCCATTAGCAGCCTAAGCCTGGTCTAATTCGGATCCAATCCTCATTAGGCTTCCAGCCCCTAAAGTGTGTGACCCTATAGGTTCATACACGTATAGACATGACGCGAGTACACTTGCTCCGTCAATAGTTGGTAGCGGCCTCTAGCAAGACGTGCCAACTCCTAAACGCATATAATGATCATTCGGACGAACCATCACAAGGTTGAGTACATGTCTTTCCCTTTGCCTCACGATATTTGGTCTAGCTCTAAGCTGACCTCTCTTTCTCGATACTATGATTCAGAATCCCTTTACTAGGTTAACTCTTAACCATATGTAGCACGGCCATGCATTTCTGGATCCGATCACTCGAGGGGCCCAGAGATATCTCTCTCAAGTAGAGAGGGGCAAATCCCATCTTGATTGACCGATGCCTTGCAGCATGTATCAGGACAAACCCAAAAGCTACCTTTATAACTACCCAGTTACGGAGTAGTGTTTGATAGCCCCAAAGTAGGTCGATCCACATCTCAAGTACATGCGACAATCTCAGGTCTAAGGACAAAACGTACACGATGTGTAGAGAGAGCTGCAAGTATTATTGCTAGTCTCATGTTGGGTCAGTCCAACCCCATGTTCATAACATGTGTCCACATCATTGGTTTGACATCTCCATGTCAATGACTTGCGAAACATAGTCATTAACCAATCGATGTGCTAGTCTAATATTCACGTGTGTCCTCGCATGAACTCCGACTAGGGACAATTATTAGATAACCATACAAGTAAAGAGTTTCACAAACAATTCACATAATTGCCAATCAATACAAGTTGCCTGGTATATGGATATTCAAGGAACATTATAATAACTCATGGATACACATGAAATACAATCATCTCTATGATTGCCTCTAGGGCATATTTCCTTCAACTGACGCCCTTCAAAAGTCCAAGGCCGTGTTTCGTCGTCTCCGAGAGGAAATGACACCGAAGGCCAAGGCTATTGAAGATCTTGGCAAACTCGCAGACTCCTTCGCCGGAGGCGTACCGACAGAGTACAAGCAGGCTCAAAAAGGAGCAGGTGCATCCTTTAGCTTGGCGATGGCGCAAGCTTGTGGAGCTAATCTCGACATGAGCAAGATCACAAAGAAGATGTGAGTGATCATGGATGGTGAAGAGGTAGCGTTCGCTCCTTTTGCTACTCGCTATCATAAGTATGGTCCCCGGCTAATAGAGATGCTCGTGAAGTACTCGGCCGAGCAGAAGCGACTGAGCATGGCTAAGACCATAATGTCGGGGGCTACTGCTACAAAGGCCATGACATCGGAGGCTGCCACAGAGTCCGTGAAGCTCTCAGGTGATGATGCATAGGCGTAGCTATCTTTATGTTTTGTTGTATAGCGATGTTAGGACCTTGGGTTGTCCTGAACTACTTTTGTGGGGGTGCCCCTATCAGAACCTATTTTAAGTTTGATGTATGAATCTTTTATTTGCTTCTTTGGACTTGAATTTCATGTTCAAGGGCTCTTACACTTTGAATTTTTGATTGGTTAGGGGTCTTCGAGTGGCACGAAGTATAAGCCATCTGCGGCCACGCCCTTGGTCCCTCCGCCATCTAGAGCGGTAGAGTTGTCGCTTCTGTTCTGCCTGCGTGACCGCGTGAAGCAGTTAGAGCAGGACACTTTGATCATCCGTGGTCACACCAACGTGTGGAAATCGAAGGCGGAGGAAGTCGTCAAACGTGAGAAGTATCGCCTTGGCGAAATTGCTCAGATCAATGAGCGCATGTGTTGTGAGCATCATTCGACTATCATATGTTGTTTTGTGCTAGCCATAGTGTTGATTGATGTATCTTGTTTCGTATGTGCAATTCTCAATCTCATTCCACAAGAAGAGACGGACCAAATTAGCACTCGACTTAATTGCCTGACTCAAGCGAATTTGGAAGTTGGTGGTTTTTTCTAGACCGATCGAGATCGGGCCACCGTATTGGCGACCCTGCAGGATTGCATCTCACAGGTGCTTAATTTCTTGAAGATGGCGTGGTCATCCTTTAGGCATATCTTCACGGTGATGTATCCGCTAGATGCAATTCCTGCGATTCTGTTGTCGCTGCTGTGGAAGTTTTGTGATGCTAGTGTTGTCCGCGAGTGCGTGCACCAGCAACTTGTTGCAGGTGCCAAAGCAGCACTAGCACTTGTGCATATGCAACGTCCGGACGTGGACTTGGATGCCATCGCAGAAGGACCACCAGCGCCTCCGACTAGAATGGCGTGGAACATGGTTCCACACTATCAAGCAGTTGCCCATCTAGCAGAGAATATTGTAGACCTGTTCAAGGAACACACCAATGTACTTCTTCAGTGCCAGTAGTTTTAATCCTGCATAGGATGTATAAGTGTTGTAAAGCTCGTATAGTTTTTCGACTGGGGCTTTTGTCACCCTTGTAGTATGTAAGCTTGTTAGCCTATGTATTTTGCGAGTATGTGTCTTATGTGATGCCTTTTCGTTAGCCTGACGCTTTTGGATCTCAGCACCTTGCCAACTTATCAGTTGGGCTACAATTGGGTTGGAGTTATCAAGGGTTTGATTGGAAGCAGAGTCAGCTACTCGGGTCATTGAAGTGTTGAATGATACATGTGATGAGGTCGTCAGGGAGATGCAGACCCTGAGTTTAAAATGCAAATAAAATTAAATATAACAAGACTCATAGTTGAGGCACTTAGCTTTATTTGGAGAATAGTAGGAGGTATATTGTTCGGCTAAGTAGCCTAACTGAGTAGCCTTATTGTAAAGTAAAAAACATCTAGGGGTAGAAACGTCGCAGCTACACAATGTTCCATGGGTTGGAGTATTTGACTCCACTCTCTACGTCTTTTGGGCAATAGGCGCCACCTAGGATTACTTCGGTGACCACGTAGGGTCCTTCCCATGGAGATTCGAGCTTGAGGTGCCCTTTCTGTTTCAGATGTAGGACGAGGTCTCCTTCGACGAAGAAACTTGGACGCAGCCGTCGGCTATAGTAATTGCGGAGGCTCTACTGGTAGATCGTTGATCGCTCCGCCGTGATTTCGCATGCTTCATCGAGAAGGTCGACGGAGTCCTCGAGTGCTGCCGTAGATTCGGCCTCGCTGTAGCGCACTTCGGAGCTTTGTAGCGCACTTCGGTGGGTAGTACCACTTCAGCACCGTACACCATGAGGAACAGTGTGTACCCAGTGGTGTTGTTTGGCATTGTGCGCAGGCTCCATAGTACGGAGGGCAGTTTCTTAGCCCAGCAACCAGCTACTCGATCGAGTGGTCGAAGAAGTCTCTTATTGATGCCATTGCAGACAAAACTATTGGTCTTTTTGACTTGACTGTTGGTCTAGGGATGTGCCACAGAGGCGTAGCTGATGTTGATTCCCAAGTTTTCGCAGAAATCCTGGAACTCGTTCGAGGTGAAATTCATCATGTTGTCGGTTATGATGCTATGCGGCACCCTGAACCTAAAGACGATGGACTCGAAGAACTTGACAGTGGTGGCGCCGGTCTAGTTAATCACTGGCATGGCCTCGATCCACTTGGTGAACTTGTCGACGATGATGAGGAGGTAGATGTATCCTCCGAGCGATGACTTCTGCAACCTGCCGACCATGTCGAGTCCCCATTGTGAGAAGGGCTAGGCCACTGGTATTGGCCGGAGTTCCACGCCTAGTGCGTGCGGTTTACCCGTGAATCTCTGGCAGGTGTTGCACCCTTCGACGATGTCCTTGGCGTCACGCATCGTGGTAGGCTAGTAGAAGCTAGCTCGTAGAGCTTTAGCGACAAGGGTGTGACTGCCAGCGTGATGTCCATTGGTACCTTCGTGTATCTCGAGGAGGATGCCCTTTCCATCGATGTTGGTGACGCATCACTAGAGGACGCCCGTGATGTTGCGTTTGTACAGCTCGACATTAATGATAGTGAAGGCCTTGGAGCGTCGCGCATCTGTTGGGTTGTCTAACATCTTTTTAGTGAGCATGTATGTGATGTATGGCTGCATCCAGGATGGCTCGATGAGCATGACCTCCATGGGACCTTCGGGTATGGACCCTTGTTCTGCATCACTGGACCCTTCGGCTTCTTCGGGTGGCGGAGCCCCCGAGTGCGCTGTCGTGCTAGATGGTCCTGCAGGAGTCTTCAGCTTGATGGAGCGCTCGCATATCTGTTCAAGGAATACGCCTGGCGGCACCGGGGCGCAGGTGGAGCTTATGTTGGCGAGTATGTTGGCCTCCTCGTTGCTTTCGCAGCCTACATGTTGCAGCTCGCATCCATCAAAGTCTCCTTAGAGTGCATTGTAGAGGTCGTGGTACGTAACCATGTTGTCGCTTAGAGCATCGCACATGTTCATGGTTTGCTAGACCACGAGGTTGGAGTGGTCGTAGATGATGAGATGCATGGCACCATAGGCCTTGGCCATCCACATCCCGTGGATCAGCGCCTCATACTCTGCCTTGTTGTTG
Source organism: Avena eriantha (assembly GCA_910589775.1). Taxonomy (NCBI): domain Eukaryota; kingdom Viridiplantae; phylum Streptophyta; class Magnoliopsida; order Poales; family Poaceae; genus Avena; species Avena eriantha. Next base: position 526,971,584 of record OU342742.1, on the reverse strand, counting down.
GACGTGCAAAACTTCATTCGCAGGATGTATCGCATCTTGTCACCATGAGGAGACATCAAGATGACGCATGCGCCAGCTCCTTCCTTGCCTTTGGATCCGTCGAATTTCATGGTCCAGAGGTTGGACATGTCTGGTGTGTTGCGGAGCTGATTCTCCATCTAGTGGACGAGGAAGTCGGGTAGGACCTACGACTTGATCGCCACTCGCCACTCGTATGTGATGTCCCGCGAGGATAGCTCGATGCCCCAGAGGGCGACCCGTCCCGTACTGTCGGGGTTGTTGAGGATGTGTTTCAGCGGAGCGTCGTTCACCACGACTATGGGGTGCTCCTAAAAGTAGTGGCATAGTCGTTGTGCTATAATGAAGACACGGTAGGCCAGCTTTTGGTAGTGCGGGTACCACTGCTTGTTGGTGTTAGTACCTTGCTGAGGTAGTATACTGGGCGCTACACCCCTAGGATCTTATTTTCTTCGGCTCGTTCTACCACCAGCATGGTACAGACCACCTGGTTGGTGGAGGGGATGTATAGCAACATTGGCTCCTTTTCCTTAGGGGTCACTAGCATAGGCGAGGTGGAGAACAGCGCTTGAGATCTTCGAATGCATCTTGTGCTTCGTCCATCCACTCGAATTTGTCGGGTTTGTGGAGGCGATGATAGAACGGTAGTGCCTTCTCACCCATTCGACTGATGAATTGGCTGAGTGCCACGATTCGCCCAGCTAGCTACTGAACACCCTTGGCGTTCTTCAGCTTCTCCATGGCCAGTATGCCCCTTATCTTCTTCGGGTTGGCTTCATTTCCCCTAGAGGATATGAGGTACCTGAGTAATTGTCCAAACGGTACACCGAAGGCGCACTTCTCTAGATTCAGCTTGATTCGATAGCGGTCGAGGTTGTCGAAGGTCTCGCGAAGATCGTCGATGAGTGTGGCTTCCTCCTTGGTCTTGACAATGATGTTGTCGACATAGACCTAGATATTTCGACCGAGATGGTTTTTCATGCAAACCTGCATACACCGTTGATAAGTGGCTCATGCTTTCTTCAGCCCAAAGGGCAACATGGTGTAGCAGTAAACGTTGAAGGGCGTGATGAAGGTCGTTTCTTCCTGGTCCTCTTCCTTCATTCGGATATAATGATAGCCTGAGTAGGCATCAAGGAAGTAGAGGCATTCGCATCCAACGGTGGAGTCACTTATCCAGTCGATCCGCGATAATGGGAAGTGGTCCTTTATGTAGTGCTTGTTAAGGGAGATGAAGTCCATGCACATCTGCAGGATATCCGTGTCCTTTTTGGGAACGAGCATTAGGTTAGCTACCTAGGTGCTTTCCTTGATTTCACATATGAAATCGATGTCGAGGAGTCTGTTGACTTCCATGCCAACCGCTTTTGCCCTTGGTTCCCACAGTCGGCGCATCACCTGCTTGACTGGTATTGCATCTGGAGACACATTGAGTGTGTGCTCGGCGAATTCCCTAGGAACTCCTGGCATGTTCGTAGGACACCATGCGAATATTTCCCAGCGCTCATAGAGGAATTCGACGAGCGCGAGTTCGTATGCAGAAGTCAGGTTGTTGGCAATGTGGAACGTCTTGGTCGGGTCAGTTGGATGGACCTGGACCGCCTTGGTATTCACCGATGAGTCGAAGGGCTGGACCGGTGCATTTTGCTTGCTCACAGGAGGAAGACTGTTGTCTGTCGACTCCTTGAGCCTCAACGGTTCTTCTTGCATGCTGAAGGATTGGGAGATTCTGTTGAATTCTCTGTCACAGCTATCGGACTTGGTGAAGCTTCTGTTGATGGCTATAATGCCATTTGGTCCTGGCATCTTCATATGAAAGTATGTGTAGTTCGGGACCGCCATGAACCTTGCGAATGTAACACGTCCGAGGATAGTGTGGTACTGCGAGGGCCAGTCGACCACCTCAAACTCGAGGCATTCTTGCCAAAAGTTTGCGGGTGGGCCGAAGATGACATCTAGCCATATTTTGCCTAGGGGATACACTCCTTTCCTCGGACAATGTCATGGAAGGTTGTTTCGGGTGCTTCCAAGCTAGAACGGGGGATTCACATGGCATGTAGGGTGCTGGCGAACATGAGGTTGATGCCGCTGATGCCATCCATGAAGACTCGAATCCTCTGATCTATGCCTCGAGCACCAGGGGAGAATGGCATGGGCGAGGGACCTAGCACGGGAGGTCGAAAGTGTTGCAACACTCCGACCCGTTGAGGTATTAATGCGTGTAAAATGCATACATGAACTTTGTAGTTTATTAACATGTTTATCCACATATTTGCATCATATATACTGTTATATCCATGTTTTACATTGATTTTTTGGGATTTACCAATGATCCCCTTTATTTTGGTTATAACCCGACAGGGCAGAAAAACCCTGTTTTCAATGTTTTTGATGTTTCAGGACCTATACGGGGTCAAATGGACTTGAGCTTTTGGGTATGTCAATATTTATCCACGAGAAGCATCTAGAGCACAAGAACCTCACCTGGAGGGCTAGGAAGCCCAAAAGAGCCTGGGTGGCGCCCCCAGCCAAGTTGGGCGTGCCACCTACCCATCTTTTCCTCCTCGGCCATCCGATCGCCTTGATTCTTTCTCCCCTAGAGTTCTCTTGACCTAAAAAGCCCTATATAAGGATCCCTCGGGGAGTCCTCGAGGGAGAAGACACCAGAGACGAAAACACCACCAAACAAAGTTAGATCTAGCGAAGATTGGAGGGGGAAACTCTGCCGGAGCCGCCTTTGGGGGAGTATTCCACCCCGTGGACTTTGGGTTTATGGTGGTAACTTGATCTAATCTCTCCATGTATGATCATTGTTGAAGTTCATATGATGTGCCTTGCATGAGTATGGATCTATCTATGTAATTCCTATGGTGGATATTGTGATATGAGATAGTACTTGTTATTCCTTTACCTTGGTGTTGGCTCTTGTATGGTTGTCATACTTTGGGAATATACTATGATGCATATGATGGTTTAGATCTATACATAATGCCTTGTTTATCCATATCATGAGGTGATTGATACCACCAAGTGGGGGTAGATGAGAGAGATGTGATAATACTCACAACATATGAATCATTGCACTAGTGTTTAGAATGTTTTCCATTAAGAACTATGATGTATGTAGGTAATGGGTGGCCGAGTGACAGTGGAATATGTTATGGAGTGATGATGACCCACAAGTATAGGGGGAGTATCGCAGTATTTTCGATAAGTAAGAGTGTCGAACCCAACGAGGAGCAGAAGGTGTTGACAAGTGGCTTGGAGCAGGAATTCTCTGTAATACTTAGCAAACGGATTTTTAGGGGTTTTTGATAATGCAGATAAATAATGTGCGAGTAAACTAAAGACAATAATAATAATTGCAGCAAGTGGCCCAATCCTTTCATTAGCAAAGGACAAGCCGGTTGTATTTCTTAAGATGACCAAACGTTCTCGAGGACACATGGGAATACTGTCAAGTGCTTTCACTTCATATAGTCGATTAATCTTCTCTAGTTGGATAAGTGTTGTGTGGGTGAACCTATGCTAATGTACTGACCTTCCTAGGACTAATACATACTTATGATTATACCCCTTGCAAAAATCCGCAACTACAAGAAAGTAATTAAGATAAAAACCTAATCACGGCCTTAAATTTTTGAGATCCTACACTCCCTTGTGCAAAGGTTTCCTAACGGGGGTTCAGGTTTCTGTCACTCTAGCAACCCCGCGATTAGTAGCCAAATACACAATGCATTCCCCTAGGCCCATAAAGGTGAAGTATCATGTAGTCGATGTTCACATGACACCACTAGAAGAATAACACCACAACTTAATTATCAAACCATTGAATCTCTCTCAACACAATTCCACTACTAACAACATGACTTCTCCCCATGTCCTCAAGAACTAAACGAACTACTCACGACACATCATATGGATCAAGATTAGAGATGAAATAATGATAAGTAACAATCTAAACATAACAATAATTCAATAGTTCCACTCAATAGCATCAACTACAATGAGTAATCAATACCGGGAAAGTTTCCCCTAAAAACTATGCAAGATTCAACCTAATTGTTATAGTGGTATGAAGTGGTGATGATGGTGCTGGTGGAGATGATGATGGAGATTATGATGATGATGATGATCCTGATGAAGTCCATCTTGATGGTGGTGTTGATGGTGACGATCTCCCCTCTCTAGGAAGGAATTTCCCTGGTAGAATTCTGCCTATCGGAGAGCTCTTTCTCTCTCTACAATTTTCCACCCCGCAGAGGCAGCGGAATATTTCTGTGGTCGCCCCCGAGTCTTAGGGTCTCGAGGGGTTTATATGCGTCGGAGGGCGATGCAGAGGTGAGCCAGGGTGGCCACACCACCTGGTGGCGTGGCCAGGGCTGGCCCACGCCAGGGGGTGGTGTGGGCCCCCTGTGGCCCATCTCCACTTCCCCTTCTGGCTTCCTTCGTCCTCTGGAAAAATAGAATTTTCCATATATTTTTTGGGATTTTCTAATCTTCGCGAATTTTGCCTCTAAACAGTGCCTTTTCCATCAGAATCCTGACTTCAGTGGTCCATCCTCCAAAAGTCATCAACCATGCAAAAATAGATGAAATAACATAAGTATCATCTCTTTATATGAAATGTATCAATGAATAACAGTAAATTATGATATAGAATAGTGATGCAAAATGGACGTATCAACTCCCCCCAAGCTTAGACTTTGCTTGTCCCCAAGCGAAAACTGAGCTCAATAAACATGTCCATAGGTTTATGGAGTGAAGTGTCGATAAATAGAATACGGACAAGAAGCATCACATTCATCAATACACAAATCATAATAGAGAACAACTCACTATTATATAACTTAACTTGCAATAAGTAAAGGAAACACAATAAAGATACACAAAGTAAATCATAATTGGTAATGGCAAACCTTGTCCTTGGTCAAAGAATAGTTAACAATGATAGCTTTCAAAGTAATATTCACTAAGATAAGAGCAGTGTGCAAAACAAGGAACATAAGAAACATGATTGATTATGTCATCACATGAATGATTGAGTCACAACAACTCAAATGCTTGCTTAAGATAGAAAGGAATAGGTTTACTGACTCAACTAAAAGGTAAAAGATAGGCCCTTCGCAGAGGGAAGCAGGGATTTCAAGTTTCATAAAGAGCTTCCAAAAATTATGGTACTTATTAGCTTTCAGCTCTCATTGCCCCTATCATAAGCATCTTGAGGTGATTAAGGTTAAAGTGACACAAATATGAGGATATGCTTGACAAGTTATAAGTTGAAAATCTCATGCCCCTTGCTTACGAGTACCGAACCTCATGCTACTCAACTTTAGCCACGAGTAAGTTCTTGTCATTGTAAGTACATGTGTATCATAGAGAACCGCCAACGGGGTACCCCTTGCCCCATGATACAGGAGCTATCCCATACCAAAATGACAAGGCAACAGACAATGAGCATCTCAACGATCTTTTTATTTGCTATTGCATAGATTTTTATTGAGGATTCTTCATAGATTGCTCACTATGGTTATGCTGCAAGTTTCCACCATGATTATGTATGGGTTAGGCTAGCCACCCAGGCGTTTCTCTAACACATATACAAACTCCATGAGCTTACAAGCTCCCCTTTTATTTCACACCGCCGGGATCCATAGGCAAAAGAACATGATATCAACTAAATAAGTGCAATTTTGAAAGCATTCCCCATGGTAACATGGTTCTGCTAATCCACAACTTATAAAGCGCAAGCATGTGCGCAACATAGATGGACAAAATGGTTCAAGTTTATTAAGTGCAAGAAAGTAAAGTGTGCCATCAAGTTTGTGAGAGCTTTAATCACTAATTTTCACATAACAAGTTTAATTCGGAAGGTAGATAAAAACATGAATTTACTTGGAAATGGCAATAATGCTAATAGGTAGGTATGGTGGACACGAATGGCATAGTTTTGGTTTAAGGATTGGATGCACGAGAAGCATTCCCTCTCAGTACAGGTTTTTGGCTAGCAAGGCTGTGTAGCAAGCAATAAGAGTTGAAGGAAACAAACAAACATACAAGTGATAGAAACAATCATGCAATCTTCCTTGGAAGCGCAAAAGATCTTAACTAGAGAATACTAAGCTTATGAGCCAAACAAGAAAGAAAGATGATGGAATTATGTTTCTAAAAGTACTTTTCTCTTTTCCATTCAATTCTTGAATAGTGTTGCTACTGACCAGACCCAGGTTTGCCAAAACCAACTAAATTTACTTAATGATCCCAAAGTGATACCAATAGTAACAACAAGATCAATCATATAACAGAAATTGCAAATAAAATAAGATGTGCAAAAAGTTAATGATAGAACTTCTCATTAATATTCCATAACGGCAACTCACACCAAGGGATACATAGATAACTAGCTAGAGGGGAGATAATTCCATAATGCAAACCATCCTATATGATAACTTCTCTATTAATGATATGACTCTACTAAAAAGGTAAAAAGATAAAAGATGGTGATGTGATATCGCGGCACTCCCCCAAGCTTGGAACAAACCAAGGGGATGCCAAAAACTAATGACGAATTACTCCTTCGGTGGTGGTGGTGTTCTCTCGATGATCTTTTCAATCAATTCCCTCAAATCCTCAATCTCGAAGGTGAGAGTACGAATCAACTCTGAATTGTGCTCAATGCGGTTCATGATCATGTCGGGCTGTGAATCCCAGCTCTTGCGATTCTTTCCCCACTCTTCCTCCTTGAAGTATTCTTTTCCTGCATGGTTAGAACGAGGCATATCCTAATTGGAGGTAGTTTTTCCTTGGGCATATTTTGGAATTTCTGCTCATGAATAAGGGTATGGAAGGGATTCTTGGTGCATGGAGGAGGTGACCGTGAAGCCAAGCAATGACGCGGAACCTTCCCTCCGGTGGACATCCGTGTAGTCCTTCTGAACTTGGCATGATTTGACACCACTCCAATGCTTGCAATGGTGGTGCTAGTGTGCGGATGCTGGTCTTCCTTTGCCTCCTCTTTAACTTCACTCTCGATCTCCTCCTCCTGCTCAGAGTCTTGGAGATCATCTTCCACAGGCTCCTTGCCCTTATTGTTGGCAAAGACCATCATGCTTCTAAACTTGAGAACAGTTCCTGACAGAAACAGATCGAAACAAAAACACGATGAGAACACGATATATGGACCTCGAGGGATCCGGGGGATTATATATTATGAAGTTTAACAACAAAAGGAAAGTACTAGGAGAAAACAGGTCGGAGACGGGCTCCGGGGTGGCCACACCCGCTGGTGGCACGACCAGGTGGGCCCGCGCCACGGGGTGGTGTGAGCCACCCGGGCTCTGTTTCCGTCCCTCTTTCGACTCATTAATTTCCATGTTAGATAAAAACTGCAAAAATATAACTTGAGAGGTTTTTCACGGACCTTTTCTTACCAGAACTGTTACCTATTCGAAAACGGACTCTACAGGTGACATGGGTATACCCTATAGGTACTCGCGCATGGTATATATGGCCTAAATACAGTGGAAGCCCATGACGTTGCCATGGCCCAAATGAAGAACTCGAGTAACCTACGGACTCTCGATTGCTTGTGGAAGAAGAAGAAGCTAAAGATAGAAAGTTTGAAGGGAAAACCCTAACCTGTAACCGACTCGACCTGATACCCGAGACCTAGCCTATCTATATAAAGGCTAGGAGGGGCAACGAGGAGGACACACACAACCCTAGTTTCCACAACCCTTGCCCGATTGCATTTGCGCACCATTGTAATCTTTGATTCTTCTGTTAATTCGACGAGCAGACAAGCAGGAGTAGGGACCTCTATGAGGCCTGAACCTGAGTAAACCTTGCATCCCTATGTGCTTGTTTGCTAGCTGATTGATGCTTCTAGCGCCCCCTCCTTCTCCAAAACCCAAGTCCATAACAATGGGCATTGATGAGTTAAACCCTCGTCAATTAGCGCCGTATGTGGGAATTGGGAGTGCTGATGTTGCGGCTTCTTCGGCCCCATCAACTGCGATCTATAACTCCGCAACAACGGAGATTCCCCAGCTCTTTAGCACGTTCGACTTCACCGTCCACATGCCGGCCACTCGGCCGGCTTTCGAGTCCATGGGCGATGGAATCAGCCTGGCGATCGGGAGCTTCCGCTTCCAAGTTGGTCATACGGGCACGCTTCGCATGCCTGACCAGCCGACAACACCATCGATTGCTCCAGCATCGTGGTTCCCTCCACCGATCAGCACCCTTAGTGAGCTCAATGCCTCGACGACAGTCGAGAATACGGCCAGCGACAGCAGTCGCAAATCCGATCTAGGCGATCTAGCAACTGAAGATGCAGCCTACGGTTCTGGATCTGAAAGTTGTGGGAGCAACAGCTTCCCCAACCACTTCATGTGCGCCGTCATCAACGCGGGCGACTCCTCTGCAAATCGCGACAACACTGGCAAAGGTGGCAATGGAACCGACCCGCCAAACGGTGGAATACCTAATGGTGGACCACCCAATGGCAGCCCCACTAACGGTGCCCCCGTCAACAACGGAGGGGCAGTCAAACCTCCAACTATGGTGAATGAGCAGACTGGTGAGCATGTCGTGATCAGGCTCAATGATCTCGAGTGGGCCCACTGCCGAGAAGCCCTACGAGGAAACCCTCTACCCTTCGGCTCCCTGCAAGAACTGTTGATGGGCTACCATTGGCTCCTGAAGGAGGAATACAAATGCCAACTGCACACACTCGCGCAACTCGAAGCATGTAAAAAGGTGGCAGACGAGTCGAGCCTCCGGCGAGCTGGGCTCTCCTCCCACGGAGGATCCTCCTCCAAGTGCAACGAGTACATCGCTAACAAGAGGCAATCTCGACTGGCCCACCTCACAGAACAAGAGTGTGTAGAAGACGCAAAGGTCCTCAACTTCGGCTCCATGATGGTGGATATGCATGGCAATGTGCTTCCAAAAACGTTGCAAGTTGCGGTAACGGCGGCCACAATGTACCTCCTCAATAACCAGCCGCCAGCTGGAGATCCTCGAGCTGCCATGCACCGATCTACGATCGCAGGCTTAGGGCTAATCAAGGCCGCTCTCGACAAAGAGCCGACACCGGACCTGAAGAAAAACAAATATCTGGCAAAACGCTATTCCTCGCCCTCATCCAGCGATGACAGTCACGATCTATCTCGATGTCGCCGCTCACGGCGACACGACCACGACTACGACGCACGTGATGACATCACGCAGCACAAGATCGACAAGTCAAGGGTGCGACGTGCCCGATCAACTAACTCAGAAGACGAAGATGTGGAGCTCTGTGGCACTAGATGCTTCAGCAGGGCTATCAGGCAAAAGCGAATGCCCAAGGGGTTCAAGCTCCCATTGGAGAACCCAAATTTTGACGGCCTACAAGACCCAAAAATCTGGTTGGAAGACCACATCTCCTCCGTCAGGCTCCACGGTGGGAGTCGAAGCACAGCCATGCAACGCCTGCAGCTACAGCTGCAGGGCGCCGCCCGAGCTTGGCTCAATAACCTCCCACGTGGATCCATTCGCAGTCAGGATGACCTGGTCTACAGCTTTGTGCTTAACTTCAAGGGCACCTACAAAAGGCCCGCATCAATCGAAGAGTTGAGATGCTGCCAGGAAAGGTCGGGCGAATTGCTACGCTCGTACATCCAGAGGTGGTCCATCATCAAGAACTCCGCGGAAAGTATCTCGGAGGACCGGGCAATTGACGCATTCAACGGCGGCGTTCATCGCATAGAGCTCAGGGAGGAGCTGGGCCGCTCGAAGCCCAAAAACATTGGCCACCTGATGGAAATCGCGAATCGGTGGGCAGATGGAGAAGATTCGGTGAAAAATCGCGTTCACTCTAACGATGAAGCAGAACTCAAGCGCAGACGCGATCGCCGAAGCAAACGTTGAATGCGCATCTACGATGACCGCGATGACATCAACATGGTCGCGGCTGGCTATGCTGACAGACGCGACGACAACCGCAACAACGGCTACCGCGACTCCAGAAAAACCATGCAAGTATGGTAGCGCCGCACTCGCGACAAGGCACTCGCAACATCCATTGAGGATAAGCTGTCCGGGCCATGCACCGTGCACTTCTACATCGACAAGCATGATGGCAAAAAGAAATCCAGCCACCTCCTCAAGGACTGCAACGAGTTCCTCAAACTCCATGAGGGTCTGGCTCGGATGAATCGCGGTGCGGTTAATAGGGCTACGAGGCCACCCCAGGCGCTGTGGCACATGGAGCTCCTCCACCACCACCCTGACCACTGCCAACCGTAGCTGGGCCTGACCAGCATCACGGAGGCGAGCCGTACCCACGGGCCATGGGCACCATGATGATCCAAAAGGGCCACCCCTCCAATCGGGTGCAAAAGGCCATCACTCGCCAAGTCTATTTGGCGACAAACTCACCACCATCCACCATTGAGTACCTCAGTGGAAGTGACTCCTGCATCACCTTCGACAAGCGCGACCACCCGCGCCAAGTACCTCGTCGAGACCATTGTCTCCTCGTACTCGAGGCAGAAATTGGAGGCTTCGACATGAGTCGCGTCTTCATGGATGGTGGAAGCGGCATTAACCTCATGTTCACAAGTACCTTGCGAGCAATGAGGATCCCTCTGACCTGCCTAGAATCCTCGGACACAACATTCCATGGCATCGTCCCAGGCAAGGGTGTGTACCCCCTTGGCAAAATCAACCTCGACGTCATCTTTGGCACACCGAAAAACTTTTGACGCAAACGCATCGACTTCGAAGTCGTTGACTGGCCCTCACAGTATCACTGCATCCTGGGACGTGTCGCGTTCGCTAGGTTCATGGTAGTGCCGCACTATGCCTATCTGTAGATGAAAATGCCAGGCCCCAATGGCGTCATCACAATCAAAGGGAGCTTCAAGAGGTCCACAGTTGTGACAGGGAGTTCAACAGAATTTCCCAGTCTTTCGGCATGCAGGAAGAACTCGCAAGATTGAAGGAGTCAACAACAGTCTGCCTCCCCTGACCCGGCCAAGTTCACCCGACCTGTCCTTCGACTCATCGGTGCACATGAAGAAAGTGTAGGTCCACCCATCGGATCCCGCCAAGACGGCCCTCATCGCCAACAATTTGAGTCCCGCATAGGAACTCACGCTCGTCGAATTCCTCCGTGAGCACTGGGAAATCTTCGCCTGGTGTCTAGCGGACATGCCAGGAGTTCCCAGGGAATTCGCCAAGCACGCACTCATTGTCAACCCAGACGCATGGCCAATCAAACAAACAATTCGGCGATTGTCCAAGCCAAGAGAAAAAGCGGTCGGAATGGAGATCAACAGACTCCTCGACGCCAAATTCATACGCGAGATCAAGGAAAGCACTTGGATTGTCAACACGGTGCTAGTACCAAAGAAGGACACGGATATCCTACGGATGTGCGTGGATTTTACCTCTCTGAATAAGCACTACCCAAAGGACCACTTCCTGCTACCGCGAATCGACCAGATCATCGACTCCACCGTGGGATGTGAGCGCCTCTGCTTCCTCAACGCCTACTCAGGCTACAACCAGATTCAAATGAAGGAGGAGGATTAAGAGAAAACAGCGTTTACAATGCCTTTTGGTGTGTTCTGCTATAACATAATGCCCTTCGGGCTAAAAAAACGCAGAAGCAACCTATCAGCGGTGCATGCAGGCTTACCTCAAGAACCAACTTGGTCGCAACATCCAAGTCTATGTTGACAACATTGTAATCAATACCAAAGAGGAAGCTTCACTAATCGACGATTTATGCGAAACATTCGCCAACCTCGACCGCTACCGGATCAAGCTTAATCCGGACAAGTGCGCATTCGGCGTACCATCTGGGCAACTACTCGGGTATCTCATCTCCACGAGAGGGATCGAGGCGAACCCGAAGAAAATAAAAGCCATGCTGGCCATGGAGAAGCCGAAGAACATAAGAGGTGTCCAGCAGCTGGCTGGGCGAATCGTGGACCAACGAGACACATGAAGCATTCGAAGATCTCAAGCATCTGATGTCCACCTCACCAGTACTGGTGACCCCACGCGAAAGGGAACCACTGTTGTTGTACATCTCCGCCACCAACCAGGTGGTTAGCACGGTGCTCATGGTAGAACGAGCCGAAGAAAACAAAATCCACGGAGTACAGCGCCCAGTCTACTACCTCAGCGAGGTACTCATGCCAACAAAGCAGCGGTACCCGCACTACCAGAAGTTGGCATATGGCGTCTTCATGACAGCCAGGCGACTGCGCCACTACTTCCAGGAACACCCAATCATGGTGGTCAACGACGCCTCGCTTGGACATATCCTCAACAATCCTGACGCCACCGGATGAGTCGCGCTTTGGGGAATCGAACTGTCTCCACGAGACATTACATATGAAAAGTGCGATGCAATCAAGTTGCAAGTTCTCCCTGACTTCCTCATGCACTTGATGGAGAATTAGCTCCCTGAAAAACCAGATATGTCCTACCTCTGGACAATGCATTTTGACGGATCCAAGTGAAAGGACGGAGCTGGCGCAGGTGTCATACTAACATTCCCCCAGGGAGACAAGCTGAAGTATATTCTGCGAATGCAGTTCACCGCCTCCAAGAACGAAGCTGAATACGAGGCCCTGCTACACGGGATGAGGATGGCAAAAGCCTACGACGCCAAGAGGCTCATAATATGCGGCGATTCCAAGCTGGTCGTCAACCAGACAATGCACGAGTGCGACGCACTGAACGACAATATGATTGCCTATCGCGACCTCTACGACACACTCGAAGGGGACTTCGACGGTTGCGAGTTGCGGCACATAGGACGCGAAAGCAATGAAGAGGCAGACGCACTCCCCAACATTGGCTCCACCTGCGCCCCCATACCACCTGGGGTATTTGTCGAGCACATCTGCAAACGCTCCATCAAGCCAAAGGCCACAGAAAATAAAACAAGCACAACAACAGACTCGGGGGCTGCACCGCCCAATGAGCCAATGGCACTCGACGACCTGGAGCTTGACACAGGACTCGAAGGACCAATGAGTGTTATGATGATTGAGCCATCTTGGACTCAACCGTACATCACATACCTTCTCAGCAAGAGGCTACCGGACAATCCGATTGACGCACGATACATTGCGCGGCGATCCAAGGCATTCACTGTTATCAACGACAAACTGTACAAGCGTAGCATCACATGAGTACTCCAATGATGCGTCTCAAACGCTGATAGAAGAGTTGTTCTCCTCGACATCCATGAGGGGACTTGTGGGCACCACGCTGGCAGTCGCGCCCTCATCGCCAAATGTCGTGGTGGTGTCATGGCAGATGCCATGGATAGGCTAAAGGTGGGGCCAATATGCACTAGAGGAATCTAGGGAGGGATAGCATGGTGATTCCACACACAGATGCTTTGTATTCTCAAAGTTCACTAAGCTTACAGATGCTCCTTGAGCTATATTGGGGAGAGGAGGAAGAAGAAGCTCTCTTACTCTCACCACAACTTATCACCCAGTGAACAAACTACTCACCCGCCAGCCCTAACTATAGAGGCCCTAGCGCCCCTTATAAAGGGGAGCCTAGGTTCCCAGTTAGGGCATACGTGGAGGCATATTCCTAGGAATATGCCTCTCCCGAAGTAGCAAACCGACCAGGTCTCCTTTTTCCTTCGTAAGCCATGTAGAGGCTACGTAACCCTATGCGGCGCTAGCGTCAGCCGACATAGGCTACTTCACCTTTGTCAGCCACGCCCTGCTAGTCCCTCCATCTGTTCGCTTCGCTCACACTCCAGCGCACAGAGACCACCTTTTGACCAACGAGATACCTTCCTTCTCTTGCAAGCCTGGTATAACCCGGCCCCGTGGGTACCTCCATACAAGTTACAAAAAGCCTGCCGGCATACGACATACGTCGGCCGGGACACAGTTAGGTGGACATCCTTCGGTCCGGTTTACTCTGTGAGTCGGCCTGCCTTGAGGCGACTCGGCCAGCTTTTGCTTTGACCTAGCTATACCTCGGCTAACTCGGCATCTATACCCCTGCGTGACCCTACCCGGGGGTATCCCCCCCAATATTAGTCCCTAAAGCTGGTGTGGTCTTAGCAATTTTAGCTGCTAAGGCCATGGAAGGTTCAATCTACCGAGATTTTTGCTCCCTTTTCGAGTTACCTTGTAGCTCGGATTTCATGGCCTAGCTTTCCCTTGGCACATTCCGAGTTTTCACTCGCTGCCCGGGTCACCCTTCAGTTTTCTGTGTTATCCTTCCTTCTCTCATACACTTTCCCGCGTCCTACGTGGAGGGTAATCATCACCTTGCCTCATTTTAAGGGCCTGCGCCTGTTACTGCACTTATTGTCAGGGGTTACTGCTGCAAACGTCGTGTCGCAGCTGCCTCCTCGTTAACTTCATCACCATGTCGCGTCATGGGATCCCCTGTTTCCTGTGGCCCTTCATGTGGCTTGCCTCTGATTGGCTAATCCGGCAGATACACGGCCACACCGCGTGGCCTTAGGACACTGCCCGATCCCACTATCCATTGCAAGGGCGCTGTTAAATAAGGGAGGGGGCGCGTCCCTTGGATGTTTCCCCCCTTCTCGCGCCCCTCAGCATGTCTGCTCCTTCTTCTTCCTTGCGATAGCGCCGCCGCTGCCACTTCTGCTCCACTGCGCCACCGCCGTGCCTCGCTTCTTCATCACGGGGCCGCGCCAATCCAAACCTTTGTCCCCTACCTCTGATCGGGCCGGCGAGGACATTGACCTGGAGATGACTGAGGAGGAGCTCGCTATCGTCGAGGAAGAAGATATGGAGGAGGAGGGCGAAACTCTAGAGGGCGGTGCCTAGGCCGGTTCTTGGGTGTGCCAAGACGATCTCGATTGGCTCTACCACACCCGCCGCATCCCCGAAGGCGTAATTTTTCACCTTGCCTCCGAGGAGATCGCTCCCTCACCCAATCCAGGTGAGTTCGTCGTCTTCCTCTCTCACTTCCAGCGCGGCTTCGGCCTGCCAGTGAGTGACTTCTTCCATGATTTTGTAAATACCTACGAACTCCAACCTCATCATCTTCCGGCGAATGCCATTACATCCCTCTCCTCCTTCACATCCGCCGTAGAAGGATACCTCGGCTTGTGGCCTACTAAAGAGCTTTGGATCCGGTTCTTCAGTCTGCGGAGGAATGTGGTTTCGGATAAGGAGCGTGCCCTGGAGGACAAGCACCTGACCCAATGTGGTGCCGCCTCCATCTCTCCCCGGAAACAATATGTCTTCCCCCGAGTCACGGGGCTTGAATATTGCAAGGGCTAGGCCCGGACCTTCTTTTATGTGAGGAATGGCTCGGATGAGGATCTGATCCGGCTGCACCCCTTCGCGATGGGTCCTCCTAATCCGGCTCTGTGGGACCGGGTTCCCAAGAAACCAACTGCCTTGGCGAATCAGGTTAATAAGCGGTTCAAGGAACTGAAGGATCTAGGGCTGCGCAATGAGGATGTGATGATCACATTCATCCGTAGCCGGATTTCCCCCCTACAGAAGCGCACACACAAACTCTGCCATATGAGCTGGCGACTTGACCCCAACCGGACCTCCTCCTTCGAGTTGAACAACACTGAGATCTTCCGCCGGGTCAAGGCCATCTTCACGACCTATGAGGACTTCACCGCTGACTAGGAGTGGGGGTTGGAGCATTACTGCCGGGACAAGCCTCCTCCTACGGTAAATCTCATTACCCAATCCTTCTCCAAGTTATATCCTATGTCGGGGCATGTTGTTTATTAGATCCCTTTGCATCTTCCCTTTAGTTGTTTCTTTAGCAGACCATTGAAGATGGCACCGAGCCTTCCCTCAAATGGGGGAAGGATCGACTTGTTCCAGACGAGGAGGAGCCGGATCGGGAAATGTTCTTGCCTACCTCGGACGCATCCAAGCGACCCTCTGGTAACTTCTTTTTCTTAAGGAGTTGGCCTGACGATGAGGATGATTCCGATATTGAGGTGGTGGAGGTATTTGACCCGGTTCCCATTTCTTACACGTTTCCGGCTTCAGCTCACCCGGCTAGGCAGATCCATGAAGATCCCCCTCTTGCTACGAGTGAGCCGGCCCTAGCCGTGTCTAAGAAGCGGGCTGCCACTTCAGCTGCTTCTTTCGAGCCTCGCCAAACAACCAAAAGGCGGAAGAAGTCCGCTGACAAGGTCACCAGCAAACCTCTGACTAAGGCCATAGTTCAGAGAGCTCGGAAGCTCAAGGAGCCTCCGACCTCTGATGAGTGAGTTTCTTTTTCCTTGTACCATTTTCCGCTTCAAGTTTCTTTGTCTTCACGCCTCTCTCTCTGTTATATAATTTGTTATTTGTTGTTTAATTTGATAGGGCTGCCGTGGAGGTTCCCCAGAGCGGCTCCAACATTGCTTCGTCTTTCCGGCATACCTCATCTCCCCCTCGCGACGATGAAACGCGCCCACTAAGCCCAATTTAGGAAGGCTCGGTGACTACACCGGATCTTAGTCCACCTCGCCCAGAGGAGGGCAACTTCGGTGTAGGGGGAAGTGGTGCTGCCGAGGACAAGCTAAGGTCGGATGCTCCCAGCTCCTCATCGGCTCAGCCGCAACCCGTCGTCCCCGAGATAGCAACAGTAGTAGCAGCACCAACGCCAACACCAGCACCAGCACAAGCACCATCACACGTACCACCAGCAGCACCAACAGCATCAGCAGCACCAACAGCAACACAAGCACCAGCACAAGCACCAACTCCTCATGTCTTGTCCGAGAAGACCCAACTAGCACTAAGGCTGCGCCGAAGTCCAAATCTACAGCTCAAGCCTCAGCCTCCCAACAGCAACCTAAGGCCAAGAAAAGCTCTGGTGCCACTAAAGCATCATCTATCGAGGCTGGACAACACACCCTTGCATCCAGGCTGCCGAAGAAAGATGCCTCCTCAGGGTCAGCTGGTAGCAAACAACTTGCACAGCATACCAGCCCTGCTGCCGCCCTAGTTGCGAGGAGAGAGGCCCACACCAAAGCCTTGGTCGCGCCCCACATGCTTAGTGGAGAGAGCTATCCTCCGGCTTTGATCGAATATGTCAATAATTGGAACATAGCGGAATTCGTCGATCCAAACGACGATCTCCCGGAGAAATTTAGGCCTGCCGAGTTTAGCGCACAGATGAACACGGCAGCCAAGGTTATCAACATTGTTGGCCGGATGATGGAGGTACGCTACTTTGTCTTTTCCTTAATATGCACAAGTGCTTAGAGATATCTCCATTAGTCCCCGAGCCTCCGGGGGAGTAACTTGTTACTCGGCCGGATGTTCCTTAGAGAACTAGCGTAGCTCCTTAGTAGCTTAGAATATGCACACACCTAGAGCCAGGTTAAGTTCCACTTGGCCCGGATTTTGTACACTTCGAATATGCACACACCTAGAGCCGGGTTAAGTTCCACTTGGCCCGGATTTTGTACACTTCGAATATGCACACACCTAGAGCCGGGTTAAGTTCCACTTGGCCCGAATTTTGTACACTTCGAATATGCACACACCTAGAGCCGGGTTAAGTTCCACTTGGCCCGAATTTTGTACACTTCCAATATGCACACACCTAGAGCCGGGTTAAGTTCCACTTGGCCCAGATTTTGTACACTTCGAATATGCACACACCTAGAGCCGGGTTAAGTTCCACTTGCTCGGATTTTGTACACTTCGAATATGCGCACACCTAGAGCCGGGTTAAGTTCCACTTGGACCAGATTTTGTACACTTAGAATATGCATATAGCTAAGCCGACTTTGCTCCTTTCAGATCACTACCAATCGTCGGACTGCTGAGTTTCAGCGCCTCTTGGACTCACACAAGGTGCTGCGCTCGAAACATGCTGATCTTCTTGCCGAGTGCGAGAAAAAGGGTAAGTTTTCTCTTCAACTTCTCCCCCATCTTTCTTTGTCTTTTCCCACCGAATTAATCTGTCATTCGGATTGTACAACCAGAGTGCAGGCCGAAAATACAATCATGAGAAAAAACTTGGACGAGATAAAAGGTAATTCGCTTTGGTCACTCATTTTCTGTGCTTTCTCTCCTTTCTCCCGGGCTCAGCAGATATTCATACCTCGGCTCTGCCGGGTCAACAAATCATTGCAGCATCCTTTGAAGATAGTGTGCCCGTGCCTGATATGATGCTGCATTTTCTCGAACAAGCAGGGCAACATCAGGCCGAGCTCAAGAAGAAGGATGATGAACTTGCCAAACTCCGAGCCAAGGATGATGAACTTGCCAAGCTCAAGGCTGAGATGAAAAAGCTCAAAGAGCTCGACAAGATTGAGATGGACAAGGCTGCCCAAGACTTCACCGAAGAGCGAGAACGTCTTAGCCTTCAACTTGCAAAAGATCAACAGTTGCTGAAGGAAGCCGACGCCAAGCTTGACTCGGCTAATGTTGAACTTGAGAAGCTCCGAAAGAGGCGTGCTGATTGCACCAAAGAGCTGACCTGGATCCATAGTCATATCTCCCGTAAGCTCTTTTCCTTCCGCCGACGTGTATTTCTCTGGGCTAAACTCCTTTACTTATTTCACTTGTTTTGTTTTCAGGCAAATTTCTAGAGGGCGATGCCATTGTGGCTACTGCCGTTGCCAAGTTCCGCCGGCAGAGGGGTACCCCCACTAATCCTGGCTCTGAACCCATTCCTTATGACATGGAGGATCTGCTAGTCAGCCTATCCTCCCGGACTGAAATTGTGAGGAACTATGGTTCGGGTCTCCTGGATTCAGCCGTCCGGATCTTCCATGCACTTTGGCCTGGTGAGGATCCTCTGGAAGGATCCACTACTTTGATCAACAAGCTGATGGATTGCGAGACCCAGCTCGACCTCTGGAGGGAATCCGCCGCTCGTGCTGGAGCTGATACAGTCCTCCATTTCGTGCTCACTTGGTATGAAAAACTGGACTTGAAGATCCTCAAGCGCTTGCGTACCAGGTCCAAGTGGTCGAATGATCCTGATTGGGTTGCTCGGCGCAAGGCTTGTGCCCACAACCTTATCCAGTTTACCCCTGTCCATCAATGGTACGAAGGACCAAGCTTCCTCGGCGTCGTTGATGACGAATACGTCGAAGATGGTTCAGATGACAAGGAAGAGGACGAAGCCTCAGATCTCGAAGAGAATGAAGATGACGACGAGGCTGAAGCTAACCCGGACAACAAGGCTGAAGCCGCTGCTCCACCCGCTGGCGCCGAGTTACCCCCTCCTGCTGCTGCTCCTTGAGCACCAAAAAACACTTTGAAATTTATCAGATCCCCGGTATGCCGGGTGCAGATGTATCAATCATACTGATTATATTTTGCTACTAAGCTATTCACGCCGAATTAACTTGGGCGTAGTCCCCGAGTTTCATTTTCTTGTTTCTTCAATTTCATGGCTCAGCTCGTGTCTACCTTGATTTGGTTTTGTGACTTACGAGTGCGAGTTTCAAAAATTGACTTAACAATACTTGGAAACTTTAGGATTAGCTCAAAATAATCCAACATAGTAAAGGTAAAGTAAACGTAGGGTTAGTCCGAACAATAAATGTTGGTTCGATTACGTTCCTTTCCTTAGTCGTTTTTCGTGTGCTACGCATTTCCAAACTTGTTTTCTTGCTCGCCATGAAGCCAATTCTTGTTGGACAACAGCGAGTCGAAGAGTTGAGTTTTTGGTGCTCACACACTACTAATACGGCTTAGGTTGAACCAACTTAAGCTAGCCGACATAAAAATAAATAACAAACACAGAGGACAACGAATATTACTAAGGCAGTCCCCGAGTTAATGCTCGAGGTGCCAAGATTTCATTGATAAACTCATTGCCGGCATACATACCGACATATGAGAAACTCGGATACACACACTTATTTGTTAAGTGTATAATGGACGAAGTAGGGCTACATTCCATGGATGCTTAGATTCCTCGCCAGACCTGTCCGCCTTTTTCTTCTCCTGCGGTTGTGCATCAATGAGATAATAAGAGTCATTGTGCAATGCTTTACTTACAATGAATGGCCCTTCCCATGGGGGGATAACTTATGCATGCCAGCAGTACGTTGCACCAACCGGAGTACCAGATCACCTTCCTGGAAGACTCAGGGATTTACTTTCCAGCTATGATAGCATCGGAGATTTTGCTGTTATATGGCGGATCTAGATAATGCCAATTCTCTCGCTTCTTCCAGCAGATCAACATCATTTTGCCGGGCTTCTCGCACTTCGGCTTCTATGTATTGGGTGACCCTAGGCGAATCATGCTCTATGTCGGCTGGTAATACAGCTTCTGCCCCATATACCAGAAAAAATGGCGTATAGCCTGTTGATTGATTCAGAGTTGTTCTTAAACTCCACAGTACCACTAGTAGTTCTTCTATCTAGCACCCCGCTGATCTTTGCAGCGGCTCGATGAGCCAGGGTTTTATCTCAGATAAAACTAATTCGTTGGATCTTTCAACTTGTCCGTTCGATGCGGGGTGGGCTGCTAAAGCAACGTCCAGCCGGATCTTCTTATCCTGGCAGAATCGCGCAAATGCTCCTTCAGCAAAATTAGTGTCGTTATCTGTTATGATACTGTGAGGGTAGCCATATCTCAGGATGATATCTTTGAGGAATGACACGGCTGTAGCTCCATCACATTTTCTTATTGGCTTTACTTCAATTCATTTTGTAAACTTGTCAAACATAACCAAGATATGGGTCATGTTTCCTTTTGCCGGCTTAAATGGGCCAACCATATCCAAACACCATACGGCAAATGGCCAGGTAATCGGTATGGTCTTGAGCTCCGACATTGGCATGTGTGTCTTGGTAGCATACCTCTGACAACCATTGCATTTTCTTACTAGATCCTCTGCTTGCTCAAGGCACTTGGCTAGTAAAACCCATGCCGGAAAGCTTTTGCTACTAAGGCTCTGGATGAGGCGTGATGCCCACATTCCCCTTGATGTATATCTCGAGGATGTCAAGCCCTTCTTCCGGGTCAACACATTGTTGGAGGACATTCGTGACACTCCTCTTGTATAGCTCGGCGTTGATAATCGTGTATGCCTTTGCACGCCTCTGAATTTGCCTTGAAAGCACTTCTTCATTGGGCAAACATCCATCCTTCAGGAACTGGAATATGTGCAGTGCCCAAGCTGGTATGGCTCGCACCGGAAACACATCCTCGTCAATTTCCAATTGATTCGCCGACATAACCTCTGCCGGATCACGCTGCGCAGTCCCTGGGTTCTGCGAAGTAGTCCCCGGGTTTGCCGAAGCAGTCCCCGGGTTTGCCGAAGTAGTCCCCGGGTTTCCTGAACCACTTCCCACATCAATGTCCATGGGCACAGCTCCGGACTCCGGATCGACCGGTATATAGATTGACTCGGACTCTGGGGATGGCCTGATAGATGTCTTTCCGAGGTGCTCTAGTGCTACTCCTGGCGGGATCGCTTGTCGGGTTGATCCGAGCTTCGACAGTACGTCGGCAGCCTCATTTTCCAGCCGAGGTACATGGTGAAATTCGCATCCCTCGAAGTATCATGATATCTTCTGCACAGCAAATCTGTACAATGCCATGTTTGCATCCAGAGCATCCCACTGCCCTGAAACTTGCTGAACTACCAAATCCGAGTCACCAAAGCACTGGATTCAACGTATTCTAGTTTCTTTTGCTACTTTGAGTCCATGCACAAGTGCTTCATATTCGGCAACATTGTTTGATGCGGTGAAGTGGATCTGCAGCACATACTTCAGCTGATCTTTCTTAGGAGAGGTAAGCACAACTCCGGCGCCTAACCCAATTTTCGTCTTTGATCTGTCAAAATGCATTCTTAGGTAATTCGGATCTGGCAACGATGTCTCGTATTGCATTTCATCCCAATCTACGAAGAAGTCGACCACTGCCTGAGATTTGATCGCATCTCTCCTGTCAAATTGTGGAGCGTAAGGGGCAAGCTCGATTGCCCATTTTGCGATCCGGACGCTTGCATCCTTGTTGCTCATTATTTCAGATACGGGGGCTTCACATATCACTTTGATGGGATGCTCTTCAAAATAATGCTTTAGCTTCTTAGCCGCCATATACACACCATATGCCATCTTCTGATAGTGAGGATAGTTTTGCTTTGATGCTAAAAATACCTCGCTCAGGTAATAGACTAGCCTTTGCACTAACTTACCCTCCTCGTCGCGCTCTACCACAATCACTACACTTACAACCCGGTTGGTTGCGGCTATGTAGAGCAACATTAGCTCTTTTGATAGTGGAGAAGCTAACACCGGTGTAGTAGCTAGTGTTTTCTTTAACTCGATGAAGTCTTCATTGGCCTGCGGCGTCCATATGAACTTGTTCGAATTTTTCATTAGCTGATAGAGAGGCAGTGCCTTTTCCCCTAACCGACATACAAACCGGCTTAAGGATACTAGGCAACCAGTGAACTTCTGGACATCGTTAAGACACTTCGGAAATTCCATTCGCTCTATGGCTCGGATTTTAGTTGGGTTAGCTTTGATACCTCGGCTAGAGACAAGAAATCCGAGTAATTTTCCAGCCGGGACACCGAAGGTACAATTCTTCGGGTTAAGCTTCATTCGGACCCTCCTTAGGTTCGCGAATGTTTGCCTAATATCATCAAGGAGCGTTTTGCTTTCCTTGGTTTTTATAACCACATCGTCAACATACAATTGCACATTTCGACCAATTTGATCGTGTAGGCATTTTTGCATACATCTTTGATACGTTGCCCTGCATTACGTAAACCAAAAGGCATAGTGTGATAGCAATAAGCCCCGTACGGGGTGATAAATGCAGTCTTTATTTGATCATCTAGGTTCAGTGGTATTTGGTGGAAACCAGAATACGCGTCTATGAATGACAACAGTTCACACCCAGCAGTAGAATCTATGACCTGATCTATCCTAGGTAGCGGGAATGGATCTTTTGGGCACGCCTTGTTCAGGTTCGTGTAATCGATGCACATACGCCAAACCACTTCTACATTCGAATCATATTTCTTCTTTTCCACAAGCATCGGATTAGATAGCCAGTCTGGGTAAAGCACTTCCATGATGAACCCGGCTGCTAGGAGCCGAGCTATCTCATCTCCAATGACCTTTCTCCTATCTTCGATGAAGCGACGGAGAGGTTGCTTCACCGGCTTTGCTCCGGCCTCACATTCAAAGAGTGCTCGGCCAATTCCCTCGGAACACCTTGCAAGTCCTGTGTGAACCAAGCAAAGATATCCCGATTCTCACGGAGGAAATTGATGAGCTCGCTTTCCTATTTCTCAATTAACTCGGCACCAATTGTTATGGTCCGCTCTGGGAACAGATCATCAATGGGAACTTTCTTTGTATCCTTTGTTGCTTGAAATGAGACACTTCAATGCGGGTTACTCAGCGCCGGCATATACAGTTGTGCGGACTGAGCCAATGCCGCTACTTCCTGGATCTTTCTTTTCTCTTGCGCAATCGCGAGTGACTCGGCTAGGTTAGACCCGGCTGACGCACACTCAATGGAACGTCGGAAGTCCCCAGCTATGGTAATTACTCCATTTGGCCCAGGCAACTTCATCTTCAGGTAACTGATGTGAGTACTTGCCATGAATTTGTTCAGGTGTAGCCTGCCGAGTAACGCGTGATATGCGCTTTCTAAGTTCACAACCTCAAACTCCAAATTCTCAGTTCGGCAGTTATCTCTTGTGCCAAATAACACGTCAACCCGGACTTTGCCAATGGGTTCACAGGAGATACCAGGCACAATGCCATGGAAAGTTGTACTTGTAGCTTGGAGCATGTTCTCTGAGATACCCAACTTGTGCATTGTATCCACGTACATGATATTGATGTTGCTGCCACTGTCGATCATCACGTTGGAGAACCTCACATTGATATTTGGCCCGATGAACGTTGGGTCCAGCACTAGTGCATACGAACTAGGACTCGGCATGAGCTTGGGATGGTCCTTGATAATCCGACCAAGGTAATTTCTTGATCTGACCAAGGTATACCTCGTCACTGCCGGCATAACTGCATTCACTTCCATATGTCGGCGTTGCAAGCTTTTTCTATCTGTTTCCTCCGTGGTAAACACACAGTAACTTTGGTGATGCTCCCTATATTCATTTCTCCCCTCATTGCCGGGATACCTTTGATCTGGCTGATGTTGGTTTTCCACCTGATGCACTGCATCCCTTCTCTCATGATTCTCATACCTCGACGGAGGTGGTGGCAACATTAACTGTTGCGTATTTGCTCCGGAGAGCAGTTGCTGCCGAGGTAACTCCTGCCGAGGTTGATCGTTCTGAGGTGCCTGAGCATTCCCCGAGCCACTTTGCTCTATCTTCCTCATCCACTCACATTGCCGGGTTGTATGACCCGCCGGGTTACTCGGATTTGGCGTGTGAAATTTGCACGGCTGATCCAGCATTGCCTCATACGTATACCTCGGCCGGTCTTTCTTTTCTTGCCACTGTCTCTTTTGCTTGGGCGTCCAAGTTTTCTTGCCATCATTTCTTGGAGTCCACTGTTGCCCTCCAGTTTTCTGATGCTGATTACTCCCTGCTCCGGGTTGATCTTGATTTACAACAGCAACTTGTTGCAAACTGTACCTATAACCCGGTCTATCATCTCTTCTCTTACCCCGGTAATCATTTCGCCAGGATGATCCGGATCCATCTCGCTGGTAGTACTCCTCATTCGACTCGTTTGACACTAGCCAGGGTTGAGTCGGATCACCTAAAGCATACGAATAAGCAATCCGGATTGTCTCTTCCAGCGTAGTTGGCATATCCCTTTGTAACCTTTGCCAAATCATGCTTGCATATCTACACCCTTGTGCAAACCAAGCTATGGCCTGAGACTCAATCACGCCTTCACATGAGTTTCTCACGTTGCACCAGTGAGTTAGGAACTCCCGGTTTGTTTCATTTGGTCTCTGTTTGCACATTGCTAAGGTCTGTGGCCTATTCGGCCTCGGATACATGCTTGAGAAGTTACTGATGAACATTTCCTCAAAATCCAGCCAGCAGTTGATACTACCGGGTGGTAAATTGTTTAACCATAGCCTCGCTGGCCCCTCCAGCATCTGAGGTACATATCTCACTGCCCATCTCAAATTGCCTATCGCAATTTTCACTGCCGTTGCGTAGTTGATTGACTAATCCTCTGGCTTGGTGCTGCCGTTACTGCCCATCTCAAATTGCCTATCACAATTTTCACTGCCGTTGCGTAGTTGATTAACCAATCCTCCGGCTTGGTGCTGCCGTCATATGTTTTCGTGCCTCTGGATAACTGGAAGTTAGGTACCGAAGGCTCTTTCATGATCTGGGGCCCAAAGCACGCTGGACCCGGAGGACCTTGCCCCTCAATTTGCTCTGACCTGTAGAGCCGATCCAGCTTTAACCTGGCATCATCAGGCAGCAAGTTCCTGCTTCCCAACCTTGACCCTATCACATGATGATCTGGCCTATGGTATCCTCCATTCACCATTTCTGAATCACCATCATTGTATCTGTCTTGCTCTTGTTGAGCATAATTCTGCCGCATACCCTGGCGGGCACTCTGCTCTTGCCGAGGTACATTCCACTGCTGTTGTTGCCGAGGTAGGTTTTGCCATGCACCCGCTGAGTTACGCTGTCCGGCATTGCCGTTTTCAGCGTTTCTCTAACCGGCATTGCCTTGGTCGCGGTTACCTCGGCCAGCTTCACCTCGGCTGACACTGTCGATCCTCATTTCCCTGCATTGCTTTTCCTTTCCCTGCCCTTGCCGGGTCATACGGGACTATTTGTTTGTTTCTCCTTGCCGACATTACCACTTACTCTCTTCTAGGGCCATCATGAGGGGATGATGCAGCTCCAGCAGATTTCTCTGGGTTACCCACTGCCGAATAAACGAACTTGGAAATCCCAGCTCTTGCCAGGTTAGCCCTGAGCAACTCTTCATTCTGTCTGTTAGCAATCCGAACTAACTCGTTGACCCTCTCCTGCTGTCTTTGCCGGGCATCACCCGTGAAACCTAATAGTTCAGATGTAGCCGCATCCACTGCTCTGAGGTTCTTTGCTAGGGTGCTGTACTTCAGCAGCCCCATGGACAACAGGTTCTCTGATTCCTCAACTCTAGTCTCACCCTCTTTGTTCATTTCACTGATGGGGTTTCTCCCTTTTACTTTTACCGCATCTACCTTATTTTCTCTTGCGTACTCGCGCAGCGTCATGTTCAACGATTGCTGAGCCGCGGCTATCTTTTTCGCACCCTCTAGTATTTTCTGCCTAGTTTCCTCTAACTCGGCATGTGCCTGATCCGGATCTACCACAGGTGCTATGGGGCTTGCCAAGCTATCTATCGCCTGTTGCAACACGTTTTCTGGCCTCTCTAGCGGAGGACCTCTACTCTTCCTCGGCGCCTTGGGTGTTACCTCTGGATCTGGTGCCGGGTCCTTGCTCACGCCAACGTCAGGCGCTGTCATCATCTCCTCAGCGTGGTCAGGAGAGCTAGTGATACGCGCACCGTAAGTCGCGCTAAGGGGTGGCTCGCCTCCTTCGACGACGTGCTACGAGTGAACGCATGACACATCGATGCCAACGTAGATCTTGTGGGCTCCAAGCTTGACGAAGAGGCCATTGCTTGGTGGAGGTCGCTCTCCGAAGCTACCAGCATTGTCGCTGACGTAGTCCAGCGCTCCAAAGTGTTGAACGAGCCCAGAGACGATGCGCTCGCCGTTGCCGATGATGCTTCCCGTCCGGATCTTCACTCCTGCTAGCGCCGCTAGCCCCATGGTGGGTGCCAACTGTCATGGTGGTGTCACGGCAGATGCCATGGATAGGCTAAAGGTGGGGCCAATATGCACTAGAGGAATCTAGGGAGGGATAGTGTGGTGATTCCACACACAGATGCTTTGTATTCTCAAAGTTCACTGAGCTTACAGATGCTCCTTGAGCTGTATTGGGGAGAGGACGAAGAAGAAGCTCTCTTACTCTCACCACAACTTATCACCCAATGAACAAACTACTCACCCGCCAGCCCCAACTAAAGAGGCCCTAGCGCCCCTTATAAAGGGGAGGCTAGGTTCCTAGTTAGGGCACACGCTAGGAATATGCCTCTTCCAAAGTAGCAAACCGACCGGGTCTCCTTTTCCCATCGTAAGCCATGCAGAGGCTACGTAACCCTCTGCGGCGCCAGCGTCAGCCGACATAGGCTACGTCACCTTTGTCGGCCACGCCCTGCTGGTCCCTCCCTCTGTTCTCTTCGCTCATGCTCCAGCGCACAGAGACCATCTTTTGACCAGCGAGATACCTTCCTTCTCTTGCAAGCCTGGTATAACCCGGCCCCATGGGTACCTGCATACAAGTTACAAAAAGCCTGTCGGCATACGACATACATCGGCCGGGACACAGTCAGGTGGACATCCTCCGGTCCGAGTTACTCCGTGAGTCGGCCTGCCTTGAGGTGACCCGGCCAGCTTTCGCTTTGACGAGCCTACCCGGGGGTATCCCCCAACACAACGCTCTACGAGCTGGATACTACTGGCCTATGGCCATGCGTGACGCCAAGGACATCCTCCAAAAATGCAACGCTTGCCAGTGATTCACGGACAAACCACACGCACCTGGCGCGGAGCTCCAGCCAATTCCATTGGCCTGGCCCTTCACACAATGGGGACTCAACATGGTCGGCAAGCTCCCAAAGTCATCGCGAGGAGGCCACGTTTACCTCTTGGTTGCAGTCGACAAATTCACCAAGTGGATATAGGCCATGCCAGTGACTAACTAGTCAGGAGCCAGCGCAGTCAAGTTCTTCGAGTCCATCGTCTATCGCTTCTGAGTGCCACACATCATCATCACGGACAACGGGACGAACTTCACCTCCAAGGAGTTCCAAGAGTTCTGCGAGAACCTAGGAGTCAACGTAAGCTATGCCTCTGTAGCTCATCCATAGACCAACGGTCAAGTCGAAAAGGCCAATGGGCTCGTCTGTGGTGGAATCAAGAAGCGACTCCTCAGGCTAATCGAACAAGCCGCATGATGCTGGCCAGACGAGCTGCAATCGGTACTCTAGAGGCTACGCACAACCCCAAACAGTGCCACGGGGTACACCCCGTTCTTCATGGTGCACGGTGCTGAAGCGGTGCTACCCGCAGAGGTACGATACAAAGCGCCGCTAGTAGTCGCTTACAGCGAGCAGGAATCAACTCTTGCACTCGAAGACTCCGTCGACCTCCTTGATGAAGCACGGGAAATCGCCGCGGAAAGATCAACGATCTACCTGCAGAACCTGCGCAACTACCATAGCAGAAGGCTACGCCCCAGGTCCTTCGTCGAAGGAGACCTGGTCCTGCGACTGAAACAACAAGGGCATCTCAAACTCAAGTCCCCCTAGGAGGGATCGTACGTGATTACAGCAGTAATCCTAGGTGGCGCCTATCGCCTTAAAGTTTCGTGACAGGAGTCGCGTACTCTAACCCCTGGAACGTCGCGCAGCTGCGGTGCTTCTACCCTTAGTCGTCTTTTATTTCTTACATTACAAATAAGGCTATTCAGCCAAGGCTACTTAGCCACACATTGTACCTCGTACTATCCTACGAATAAATAAAGCTAAGTGCCCCAAACTCTGCGTTCTTTTATTTATTTCTTGTAATTTATCCGCTCGGGGGCTGCACCACCCTATACACATCTGTTCTACGAACCAACATGATATCCTGAGTAGCTGACACACTAATCGAACCCTTGACAAACACCAACTCAGTTGCAACGCTCCTGACAGGTTGGCAAGGTGCTGAGATAAACACAAGTCAGGCTAATGAAAAGGAATCGCATAGTGCAACGCACCCACAAAACATACGAGCTAACAAGATTTTATATACATCAATGTCAATCAATTATACACAGCATATATATATATGAACTTTACAACACTGGTGTAACTATGTGCAGGATACAAACTAAACTACTGTTGCAACAGAAGAACGTTTGTCTGCTCCTCGAAGAAGTTGACAATTTCCTCAGGCTTGTGCAGTCACACCAGCGACAGAGAAGCCTTGGCACCAGCCACTAACTGTTGCCGTACACACTCACGGACTGCACTTAATTCTTGAAATTTTGCAAGAAGGGCCAACAGGCTCGACGGAACGACATCCAGCGGGAACATCGTCTGATAAATATTCCTTAAGCAATATTGTGATTTCTTCAGGAAATGAAGCACTCACGAAGCACGATCCTGCAAGGTCGCCAGTGCGATTGCGCGATCATGATCCACCCAGAAGTACCCACTCGCCTGAACTTGCTCTTGGGTCAGGTCATTCATGCGAACAGCAATCCTGGCCTTGTCATCTTGCGGATGATGTGCATGGAGCACAGGCAGTGGCCTTCTCCGCCCTCGACTTCCATACATCCGCGTTACCACGGAGCACGGGCAGTTCGCGCTCCAACTGCTTCACGCGGTCACGGAGTCACAAGAGTAGAGACAGCTCATCCACCCTTGAGCACGACTGCGCTAAGGTATCATCAGTGGATGGCGTATTCCGAGGTACACTCGAAGGACCACTCGATGTGCCCTATCACAAGTCAAGCAAGAGATAATAAGAAGACCAAGCAATACATAGGCAAACACTCAAAGTGCATTCAAGCATAACAAAATGTCAACAGATACACCCGCCAACGGCATGTTCAAGACAAAAGGGGTCAAGCTATTAACAATTACAAATATGACTAATGAGGAGCAACCGGCTTCTTCGACTTAGACTTTGGTTCCAGGGGCCTCATCGAGTCTGTGGCAGTATCAGACACCACAGACTTCCTGCCGGCCCCTGACACCGCAGCCTTTGCCGCCTTCTTGGCTCGCTGCAGCTCGGAGTACTTCGCGACTGTGTTGATTAGCTGCGGCCCGTACTTGACACGGGCATTTGCAAAAGGAGCAAAAACTACCTGTTGGCCATCCGCGCTGACACGCATTGCCTTGGAGACCGCAGCAGGATCAATTTCAACTCCATGGGGTTGAACCATCGTGACTGACATAGAAGCGCCAGCCGCACGGAGTGAATTCTTGAAGCCTGCAGGAATGCCTCCAGCAAGGGACTCCACCAGATCATCTACATTTTCGATTAACTTAGCTTTGGGCGCCAGCTCCTCACGAAGGCGACTGAGTACGCCCTTAGCCTTGATCAGCGCCCCCTGGATAGAAGCACTACGATCTTCGACTGCCACGATGGCACCTGCCAAGGCATCATCACGACGGAGAGCCTGGGCGTCGAAGCTTAGACTGTTGGCATCTACACAAGAGCAAAGTGTCAGCACAATAACAAATTCGAAAGAAGGGACACGACGGAAATCCTGACAAATGAGTACCTGAAAGAGCTTTGGAAATCGAGAAGAGTTGTTCTTCGAACAACTTCTCCCTAGCCGCGATGAAGGCGCGCAAATCCTCTCCGCGTTTCCGCGATTCCTCAAATGCTGCGACTGCCTCATCACGACCCTTCACCACCGTGGTGAGCGCCTTCTCGAGGGAAGCGACATCGCGAAGGAGTGCATTATGCTCACCTGCGAAACAAACAAAGACAGACCGTCAGTCGACTATACAAGGAAGAAGAAGAAGAAGAAGCAAAAAACCCTCACTTTCAACCATGCGATGGCGATTGTCCAGCATTGCATGCTGATGACCCATTGCAAGCACCTGCTCTGCTAGGCGAGCAGCTTCCTTCACAATGAGCTGCGATGGGAGAAACAACAAAAGATCAGCAGGTGGTATGGATGATAAATTCGACTGCAAAACATCAGAAAAAGCAACATCACACATACGTGATCCTCCAGTGACTCCGAAGTCGATTGACGCGCAGTCGTCTAGACAACCATCTGGTGCTCCACATCGTGTGGAGAACTTGATGAATTGTGCCTGGAGTGGGCCGCCAATGGAGGGGAAGGAGTCCGCTCAGCCACCTTCTTGGACTTGGAGTCCGTGACTCCACATTCTTTCAAAAACTGGACGTCGCTAGAAGATGACGATGCCGGTTGACTACAGCACAAAACCAAACTCAGGAAAATGCAACTCCAAAAAATATCCAAAATAAGAATTGTGTACTTACCAATCAAACTTGTCAAAATCAAAGGTTTGACCCTCCGAATCCGATGACGACTCCTTCGGCTGCCGCATCTTCTTGCGGGAGGATGGCGCCACAACACTCACGGGAACGGCAGGTATCGGCGACTCTGCACCAATAGCTGGGCCTTCCGAAGTCGAAGGAGATGACGCATCGGAATCGTCGTTGCGCAAACGCTTGCGAGTGTCCGGACCGCTGGACTCGGGGGCTTCATCCTCCTCTTCAAATGGGACGGTCGACTCCGACTTGTCCTCCTCATCTACTTCGCGAGGAATAACCCCCTCAGGAAGAGGGGGCATACTGGGAGACACCTTCCAATCATGCATACAGACAACAAGTCAGCACAAGTCAAGGAAAAAGAAGCACTCGACAAACAACGCTAATTCGTAGCACAACTGTACCTCGGGAGGAGGATTAGCAGCATCGAATGGAGGTACGACTGGTTCACTGGGGAGCACATCCTTGGCGGTGTACTTGGTGAGCAGTCGCACCCTCTTATCTACTTCACTCGTGGAAATGCCATCGACAGATACACGAGTGACATCGTCCATGCCAGCTCACTGGACCATAGGGTGGACTCTGGCCTGCAGGGGCTGGACGCGACGGTGCAACCACATGTGAATAAGGGCGTAGCCTCCCTCTTCTTTACCCATGCGACTCTCGAGGTCGCAGACGCGCTCATACAGCACATCTGTCTCCTCGGACTTGCCGGGCATCACCACGTTCTTCTAGGAGCGCCTCCTCCTGCACGGCGCCACGGGATCGAAAGGTGCGAGTCTGATGTGGTCTCCGTCGGCCTTCTGGTCGCGGATGTAGAACCACTTGTCCCTCCACCCTTGGACGGACGCCATGAGCTTGATGTCAAAATACATGAAGCAGGAGTCGACGTGGATATCGCAGCCTCCTACATCATAGGCTACGGAGCCAGACGCCGACTGGTGCTTCAGCTTGAAGAGACGCTTGAAGAGACCAAAGTGCGGCTTGATTCCGAGCCAGCACTCGCAAAGCGTAATGTTGCAAGCAACATGGAGGATGGAGTTGGGGGATAGCTGGTGCAGCTGGAGCCCATAGAAACAAAGGAGGCCCCTAGAGAAAGGGTGCAGGGGCAGAGAAAGACCACGGATGATGAACGCTAGGAACATCACCCGGAAACCAGCCGGAGGACAAGGAGTTCCCTCACCACCTGGGACTCGCGAGTCACTGGCCCTGGAAGAGAGAACTCCGTCTTGGCGCAGGAGACGGAGCTCGGATGACTTGATGATGGACGCGCGCCACGCGCCATTGGTGACACGAGTGCGTGCGCCCTTCTTCTTCCCGGCGACGGCAGCGCTGGTGCCCGTAGCGGCGGAGCCACCCTTCTTCTTGGCAGCGATAGTGGCGGCGGCGGATTCAGCCGCGACACCACCTTTCTTCTTCCCCATCTTGCGGTGGCGATGCGACCGGAGGAAGTAACTAGGGAATACGCGGAGCTGGTCCAGTGCCGCGAAGAAGATGAACTCTAGGAAGCAGAGGAGCAGCAGCAATGGCAACGAAGGCAGAGAAAAGAGCAGATGGGAAAAATTACCGTCGCAGCACTACTACTTAACCCCCTGGAAGATGTAATCCAATGGCCAGTAGAAACCCTATCAGACGTGTGGCACCCATCGTGATCGACACGTGGAGGACCTAAAGCACGAACCGTCCCCCACTACCCCCATTACACGCAGAAATCAAGGAGGCGCAGTTAAAACAAAGATTATGCACGCCCGGTCAAGTCAGGGTCATAAAATGGGACCCACCACTCGTCACATCCCGTCAAACCTGCTCACGCGGGCAACTAAGATCATCACATCATCAGCACTGATGTCATCAGAAAATTGAGCAACAGAAGACTTCGACTACTTTAATCCTTTCTTGAGTCTTCGACTCCACCAAGCACTCGGGGGCTACTCCCATAGGGAGCGCTGGTCGCGCACCCTATGATTTTTCTTTTTCTCTTCTGCAGGAATATGGACATTCAAAGCATACCCAATCACTCGAATCCGCGATTTGACTATGGACATGAGTTACTCCCACAGGGAGCGCCAGAAATAAATTCGACTGAAACCAGCAAACAAAAGACGACAGCAGTCGCAAAAGTCCATTAGTCCCCGCCTGAGTCTTTGACTCAACCAGGCACTCGGGGGCTACTCCCATAGGGAGCGTTGGTCGCGCACCCTATGATTATTTGTACGTCGTATTGTGTGTCGATAACATCCACACTCGAAGTTTATGGCGACACCGCCTCATGATTTTCCCTACAAAGAGACTGCGTCTCCTGGGTCACCCGAATCATCTCCGTGATGACAAAATTTGGATGCCACGCTTGCAGCGTGAAGATAAGACCTAAATAAGGCCTCGCACCACATTCGCTGCGCACTACCAGAAATATATCCGTGCCTACAGGTACGATGAACATGCCTTGACGGACGCGTTGAGTGCTCACACCCATATACTGGAATTCGAATCCTGTAAGACCTCCGCGGCTTGAGTCGAATTACACCAGCACTTTTCCGAATTCAAGTCCGGGGACTCGAGTTTGAATAGATTGCGTTGTTTTACCCTAAGGTAGTTAACTGATACCGATACATGGGTTAAATCAGGCACGCACATCAACAATCCCTATGACACAAACAGAGCTGTCGAAAAAATACTCAGTCATGCACTCGAAAGGCTTCATAAAGTCTCCAGTCGAATATGCGATTCCACTGGACACTCAGGGGCTACTGACATGGGTATACCCTACAGGTACTCGAGCTTGGTATATATGGCCTAAATACAGCAGAAACCCATGATGTTGCCAAGGCCCAAATGAAGAACTCGAGTAACCTACGGACTCTCGATTGCTTGAGGTACAAGAAGAAGCTAAAGATAGAAAGTTTAAAGGGAAAACCCTAACCTGTAACCAACTCGACCTGCTACCCGAGACCTAGCCTATCTATATAAAGGCTAGGAGGGGGCAGCGAGGAGGACACATGCAACCCTAGTTTCCACAACCCTCGCCAGATTGCATCTGCGCACCATTGTAATCTTCGATTCCTCTGTTAATTCCATGAGCAGACAACCAGGAGTAGGGAACTCTACGAGGCCTGAACCTGGGTAAACCTTGCGTCCCTATGTGCTTGTTTGCTAGCGGATTGATGCTTCCAGCGCTCCCTCCTTCTCCAAAACCCAAGTCCATAATAATGGGCATTGATGAGTTAAACCCTCGTCAGCAGGTCTCTGAGCTTGGCCTTTAATGAATTTTTCCGGAGTCACCATTTGAATAACATCAATATCTTCATTGTAAGAATCTCCAGAAATATAGTGCTTGAGTCCTTTGACCATCTTCATCGCATTACATCATTTTCTCCTACCACTTGAAAATTTCTTTCATACAAAACTTTACACGATTCTTCATTAGCAACATTAGTGCATGCAAGATGATAAACTTTTAGGTTCAATTTCAACTGAAATCCATCAAATAATAAGCTACTGAAACAACTCCTTTCGAAAGCCCAAAAGGAATTCAAAAAGGAAATTGATTTAAGAGGCAAATGCAAAAATGGCAAAAATCTATCAAAACAGATCAGCAGGTAAAGATCAATTTTTCGTAAATCTTCTGTTGCTCAAATAAAAAGTACAAAACTAATGAAAGTTAAATAATAACATGGGGAATGCACACAAAAAATTACAGATTAGTACGACGTTCTGGGATTTCTCACAATTTTTTACGGTGAAGCACAAAAATCTATTTTGGGACAGCAACTTCCCCAAATTTTACTTCTCTTTCATTAGAGGATGATCTTGACACAAAAACCCAAACAAAATAGGATAAGGAGAGGTTATTACAGGAGCAATAACTTCCAGGACTCAAAAAGAACAAAATAAACTGAAAGCGAAAATATATTGGGTTGTCTCCCAAAAAGCTCTTTCTTTATAGCCATTAAGATAGGCATGATAAACTTCAACGATGCTGACATAAAGAGTATTA
The DNA here is from genome assembly GCA_910589775.1 of Avena eriantha. Classification (NCBI taxonomy): domain Eukaryota; kingdom Viridiplantae; phylum Streptophyta; class Magnoliopsida; order Poales; family Poaceae; genus Avena; species Avena eriantha. Next base: position 526,936,510 of record OU342742.1, on the reverse strand, counting down.
ATTGAAGTAAAGAGAGCATCAAGAGGCAAATATACACATTTTTAAGTCTAACCCACTTTCTATGCAAGGGGATTTTGTACAAAAATAAATTGTTGAAACCAGAGGCTACTAGCATAGGAAGGCAAAACAAGTGAAACATAAAGACTTTCAGCATAAAGCGAGGAAACTTAATATTATTGATATGCATAAGAACAATTTTCCACCTCTCATAATAACTTTTAGTATCATGCAGAAATTTAACGATATAACTATCACATGAACCATTGTAGCAATGATCACTTATTCTAACAGAAAACACAGGGACACTAGCTTTCCTAGTTCCATTAGGATGTGAAACAATTTTAGAAGTATCCTTACAAAGGATAATGTGCCCATCTTCTACATTTTTGGTGACAAAGTCTTTCATATTTGCTACTATAGGTTCATTATCTATTTGTTCATTAGGTTCTACAGCTTTCTTCGTACTTTCGTTAACCATACTAGCTATCATAGAATGTTCATTTACCTTAACCGGGAAAGGTATTCTCTCAATGTAAGGTTCAGGTAAAGTATGATCCATAGTATAAACTTCAGTATTTCTAGCAGGAACACAATTAACAATATCTTTATATGGCTCGTGATACTTGTTCCACTTCTTTTTAGGAATTTCAATATAAGAGGCAAAAGCCTTAAAATAATTTGCAATACTTTGAGAATCAAGACCATAAGCATTACTAATATTATGAAAGTCATCAGTTCCCATAAAATATTTAATGCACTCATAATCATAATTTATACCTGACTTTCTTCCTTTGTCATTCTCTCATGCTTCAGCATTGTCTTGAATACGGTCTAGAAGATCCCATTTAGCTTCTTATTCCATACGTGTAAATGATCCAGAACAAGAAGCATCCAATAGATCATTATCATGAAGAGAAAGCCTTGCATAAAAGTTATTGATAATAATATTGTCAGGGAGCTCATGAATAGGACATTTGAGCATTAGTAACTTCAATATCCCCTGTACTCTCTCCATCACGAGGCCAAAAGTTATATATTTGATTCCGATCTTTATGAATCTCACTAGGAGGATAAAATTTGGAATAAAAGAGAGGTACAATTTCCTCCCATTCAAGAGATTGGCCATTCTTTAGCAGCTTATACCATTCCCCAGCTCTTCCTTTCAGTGATAATGAGAATAACTTCTTCTTGACATGATCTACTGTAATACCTACACACTTGAACAACCCGCATAATTCATGTATAAATATCAAATGATTATCGGGATGGACAATTATATCTCCAAAATAGTAGTTATCCATAGCACGATCGACAATTCTTGTAGGTATCTTAAAAGTCTCACTTTCAGCAGGTAGAGGTTCATCTACTACCTTAGCAGTGGTAGTAGCATTACGAAATAAGAAACTAAGTGAATTATCCATATTTAAATAAAGTAACTAACAGATTTAAACAATACTCACGGTAGAAGTTTCCTTTACCAATTCCACTCTCCAATAGTGCTTCACTCCCCGACAACGGCGCCAGAAAATAGTCTTGATGACCCACAAGTATAGGGGGTGTATCGCAGTATTTTCAATAAGTTAGAGTGTCGAACCCAACGAGGAGCAGAAGGTGTTGACGAGTGGCTTGGAGCAGGAATTCTCTGTAATACTTAGCAAACGGATTTTTAGGGGTTTTTGATAACGCAGATAAATAAAGTGCGAGTAAACAAAAGACAATAATAATAATTGTAGCAAGTGGCCCAATCCTTTTTTTAGCAAAGGACAAGCCGGTTGTATTACTTAAGATGACCAAACGTTCTCGAGGACACATGGGAATACTGTCAAGTGCTTTCACTCCATATAGTCGATCAATTTTCTCTAGTTGGATAAGTGTTGTGTGGTTGAACCTATGCTAATGTACTGACCTTCTTAGGACTAATTCATACTTGTGATTATACCTGACATGGGTATACCCTACAGGTACTTGAGTTTTGTATATACGGTCTAGATACGGTAGAAGCCCTCGGTGTTGCCAAGGCCCAATGAAGAATTCGAGTGGCCCACGGACTCTCAATTGCTTGCGAGACAAGAAGAAGCTTAAGATAGAAAGTTCAAATGGAAAACCCTAATCTGTAACCGACTCGACCTGCTACCCGAGACCTAGCCTATCTATATAAAGGCTAGGAGGGGGCGGCGAGGAGGACAATCACAACCCTTGTTTCCACAACTCTCGCTAGATTGCATCTACGCCCGTGTAATCTTCGATTCCTTCGTTAATTCCAAGAGCAGACAAGCAAAAGTAGGGACCTCTAATAGGCCTGAACTAGGGTAAAACTTGTGTCCATGTGTGCTTGTTTGCTAGCCGATTGATGCCTCCAGCGCTCCCTCCTTCTCCAAAACCCAAGTCCATAACAATGGCCATTGACGAGTGAAACCCTCGTCAATTGGCGCCGTCTATGGGAATTGGGAGTGCTCATGTCGCGGCTTCTATGGCCCCGTCAATCGCGATCTACAACTCTGCAACAGCGGAGATTCGCCAAATCTTCGGCGCATTCGACTTCACCGTCCACACGCCGGCCACTCGCCCGGCTTTCGAGTCCGTGGGCGATGGAATCAGCCTGGCGATTGGGAGCTTCCGCTTCCAGGTTGGTCAACTGGGCACGCTTCGCATGCCTGACCAGCCAACGGCACCCGCGATTGCTCTAGCATCGTGGTTCCTGCCACCAATTAGCACCCTCAGCGAGATCAACACCTCAGCAGTAGCTGGGAGTACGGACAGCGACAGCAGTCGCGGATCCGATCTAGATGACCTAGCCACAGAAGATGGAGCCTATGGCTCCGGATCTAAAAGTTGTAGGAGAAACAGCTTCCCCAACCACTTCGTGTGCGCCGTCATCAACGCGGGCGACACCACCGCCAATCACGAAAACACTGGGACCAGATTTGGCATCGAACCGCCCAACGGCAGTACGCCCAATGGTGGCATACTAGTCGCAAACGACGGCCCCACCAACGGTGGTAATGGTGCGCCCGTGACGTGGTGGTGTCACGGCAGATGCCATGGATAGGCTAAAGGTGGGGACAATATGCACTAGAGGAATCCAGGGAGGGATAGTGTGGTGATTCCACACACAGATTCTTTGTATTCAATAGATTACCCAGATTTACAACTGCTCCTTGAGCTGTATAGGGGAGAGGAGGAAGAAGGAACTCTCTTACTATCACCACTAGCTAGCTCTCAAGAACCAACTACCCAAATGCCAAAACAGCCAAGAATCAACCCAGTAAAACTCAACCCCCTCTACAGATGCCCTAGCCCTCCTTATATAGGGGCGGCTAGGTCTCCAATTAGGGCATACGTGGAGGCATATTCCAGGGAATATGCCTCTTCCCAAAATAGCAAACCGACCGGGTTACTTTTCGCCATCGTAAGCCATGCAGAGGCTACATGAGCCTCTGCGGCGCCAACGTCATCCGACACAGACAGCGTCACCCTTGTCGGCCACGCCTCGGTGGTCCTTCCCTCTGTCTGCTTCGCTCATGCTCCAGCGTACAGTGGCCACCTTTTGACCAGCAAGATACCTTCCTTCTCTCGCAAGCCTGATATAACCCGGATCATGCCTGGTTAATCCGGCCACGCTGGTACCTATATACAAGTTACATAAATCATGTCGGCATACTACATATGTCGGCCGGGACTCAGTTAGGTGGACATCCTCCGGTCCGAGTTACTCCGTGATTCGGCCTGCCTTGAGGTGACTCGGCCAGCACTTGGTTTGACCTTGCCGTACCTCGGCTAACTCGGCCTTTATACCCCGGCGTGACCCTACCCGGGGTATCCCCCCAATATTAGTCCCCGAAGCTGGTGCAGTCTTAGTAGCTCCAGCTGCCAAGGCCACAGCAGGTTCAATTTTACCGAGCCTTTTGCTCCCTTTTCCGAGTTACCTCATATCCCGGATTTCATTGGCCAGCTTTTCCCTTGGCACATTCCGAGTTTTCACTCGCTGGTCGGGTTACCCTTTAGTTTCCCAGGTTATTCTTCCTTCTCTCGTATGTTATCCCACGTGGAGGGTAATCATTATCTTGCCCCATTTTAAGAGCCTACGCCAGTTACTACTGCAGTTAATGTCAGGTGTTACTGTTGTACACGTCACATCGTGTTTGTCTCCTCATTAACTGTATCATCACGTCGTGTCGTGGGATCCCTTGCGCTTTGTGGCCCTTCCTGTGGCTTGCCTCTGATTGGCTGATCCGGATAATACACGGCCACACCGTGTGGCCCTGGCGCACCGCATGATCCCACTACCCTCGTTGGGGCGTGGTTAAATAGGAGAGGGGCGCGCCCCTTGGTCTTTTTCCCCATCTCGCGCCCCTCTGCCTCTTCTTCTTCTTCTTATTCTTCCTAGCGCCAGCGCCGCCGTGGCCGCATCTGCTCAGCAGCGCCGCCGCCGCACTGTGCCTTTTCGCACCAGCATCGCCGCTGCTCCCGTGCAGATCCACCGCCACGGGTCCGCACCAATCTAAGCCCCTAACCCCCACCTCCGTTAGGGCCGGTGAGGACAGTGACCTAGACATGACAGAAGAAGAGATCGCCGTCGCCGAGGAAGAAATGGAGGAGGGGGCAGAGAACGCAGAGCGCAGTGCCTGGGCAGGTTCCTGGGTGTGCCAGGACGACCTGGACTGGCTATACCGCACACGCCGCATCCCTGAGGGCGTGGTTGCCCGCCTTGCCTCCGAGGAGCTCGCACCCTCACCCAATCCCGGTGAGTTCGTGGTGTTCCTCTCCCACTTCCAGCGCGGGTTCGGCCTCCCCGTCAGCGATTTTTTCCATGATTTCCTTGATATCTATGAACTTCAACCGCACCACCTTCCGGCGAACGCCATGACATCCCTTTCTTCCTTTGCGTCCACCATAGAGGGGTATGTAGGATTGTGGCCCACTAAAGAGCTCTGGATCCGTTTCTTCGGTCTACAAAGGAACATGATTCCGAATAAAGCGCTTGAACCGGAGGATAAACATCTGACTCAGTTCGGTGCTGCCTCCATTTGTCCCCGGAAACGATCCGTCTTTCCCCGGGTCATGGGGTTAGATTCTTGCAAGGGCTGGGCCCGAACTTTCTTCTATGTCAGAAATGGCACGAATGAAGATCTGATCCGGCTACGCCCCTATGCTCCGGGTCCTCCTAATCCGGATCTGTGGGACTGGGTTTCTAAGAAACCCACTGTACTGGCGAATCAACTCAACAAGCGGTTTAAGGAGCTGAAGGATGCGGGGCTGCGCAACGAGGACGCGATGATCACATTCGTCCGCAGCCAGATCTCCCCTCTCCAGAAGCGAACACACAAGCTTTGCCACATCAGATGGCGACTTGACCCCAACCGGACTTCCTCATTTGAATTGAGTAACACCGAGATATTTTGCCGGGTCAAAGCCCTCTTCACGACCGTCAAAGACTTCTCCGCTGATTGGGGGTGGGGGATTGAGCATTTCTGCCGGGACAGGCTTCCTCCTATGGTAAATCTCCTGATTCAATTCTTTTCCGAGTTATACCATATGTCGGAATTTGTTGTTTGTTTGATCCCTTTGCATTTTCTTCTTAGTTGTTTCTTCAGCAAACCCTCGAGGATGGCACCGAGCCTTCTCTCAAATGGGCGAAGGATCGAGATGCCCCGGATGAGGAGGAGCCGGATCAAGAAATGTTCCTGCCATTCCCTGATGCGACCAAGCGACTTACCGGTAACTTCTCTTCCTTAAGAGATTGGCCTGATGATGAAGATGATTCCGACGTTGAGGTGATGGAAGCATTTGACGCCGTACCCCTTTCTTACGCCTTTCTGACTTCAACTAACCCGACTAGGCAGATCCATGAAGATCCTCCCTTTGCCATGGGTGAGCCGGTCCCGGCCGCGTCAAAGAAACGGGCGGCCACATCTGCTGCTTCTTTTGGACCTCCTAAGCCAACCAAGAGGCGAAAGAAGTCCGTAGACAAAGCCGCCACCAAGCCTGCGACTAAGGCCACAACTCGGAGGGCTCGGAAGCCCAAGGAGCCATTGACTACTGATGAGTAAGTCATTTTCTTCTTCTTCCAATTCTCTGCTTCGTGCCTTGCTATTCACATGCTTTTCCTTCGTTATAACTTATCATTCATCGTTTGATTTGGCAGGGTTGCGGTGGAAGTTCCCCAGAGCGGATCCAGCATTGCTTCGCCCCTCCGGCATACCCCATCTCCCCCTCGTGGCGACGATACACGCCCACTGAGCCCCATTCAGGAGGGTTCATCGGCTGCTCCGGGTTCTAGCCCACCTCGTCCAGAGGAGGGCAACCTCAGAACAGGGGGGAGTGGCTCTGCCGAGGCAGCGGATGCTCCTAGCTCCTCTTCGGCTCAGCCGCAACCTTCCACCACCGAAGTACCAATAGCACCCCCACCAAGACCTACACCAGCACCAGCACCAGCGCCAGCACCAACAGCAGCAACACAAGTGCCAGCAGCAACACCAACACCCTCCGCCTTGTCCGAGTCTTCCAAGACTCGGCGAGAAGGCCCAGTTAGCACCAAGGTTGAGCCCAATACAAAATCCGCCGCTCAAACCTCAACTTCTCAATAGCAGCCAAAGGCCAAGAAAACTTCTGACTCTGCTAGGGCAGCATCCATCGAGGCTAGACAGCGCACGCTCGCGTCCATGCTTCCGAAGAAGACCCCACCAAAAAAAGATGCCTTGGCCGGGTCAGCTAGCATACAACTTGCATTGCACACTAGCCCTGCTGCTGCCCAAGTGGAAAGGAGGGAAGCCCATGCCAAGGGTTTGATTGCGCCCCATATGCTTAGCGGAGAGCGCTATCCTCCGGCCTTGATCGAGTTCGTCAATAACTGGAACAAGGCAGAGTTCGTCCATAACGACGATCTTCCGGAGAAATTTGGGCCTGCCGAGTTTGCTGCATAGATGAACACAGCCGCCAAGGCTATCAACCTTGCCGGCCGGATGATGGAGGTACGCTACCTTGTCTTTTCTTTAACATGTACTAAACATTAGTGATATAACCATTAGTCCCCGAGCCTCCGGGGGAGTAACTTGTTACTCGACCGGATGCTCCTTAGAGAACTAGCGTAGCTCCTTACTAACTTCGGTTATGCACACACCTAGAGCCAGGTTAAGTTCCACTTGGCCCGGATTTTGTACACTTCGAATATGCACACACCTAGAGCCGGGTTAAGTTCCACTTGGCCCGGATCTTGTACATTTCAAATATGCACACACCTAGAGCCGGGTTAAGTTCCACTTGGCCCGGATCTTGTACACTTCGAATATGCACACACCTAGAGCCGGGTTAAGTTCCACTTGGCCCGGATCTTGTACACCTCGAATATGCACACACCTAGAGCTGGGTTAAGTTCCACTTGGCCCGGATCTTGTACACTTCGAATATGCACACACCTAGAGTCGGGTTAAGTTCCACTTGGCCCGGATCTTGTACACTTCGAATATGCACATAATCAAGTCAACTTTGCTTTTCTCAGGTTACCACCAATCGTCGGAGCGCTGAGTTTCAGCGCCTCCTGGACACACATAAGGCGCTGCGCTCGAAACATTCTACACTTCTCGCTGAGTTTGAGAAAAGGGGTAAGTTTTCTCCTTGGCTTTTTTCCCATGTTTCTTTGTCTTTTCCCGCCGAACTAATTTGTTATTCGGATTGGGCAGCTGAAGTGGAAGCTGAAAACACCATCATGCGAAAGAACTTGAATCAAATAAAAGGTAGGTCAGTTTTGCTTAATCTTCTTCTACGCCCTCTCTCATTTTCTTCTTGGCTCGGCAGATATTCATACCTCGGCTTTGCCGGGTCAACAAACTGTTTCAGCATCTCTTGAAGATAGTGTGCCCGTGCCTGATATGATGCTGCATTTTCTCGAACAATCAGGGCAGCATGAGGCCGAACTTAAGAAGAAGGATGATGAGCTCGCCCTCCTCCGGACCAAAGATGATGAAATTTCCAAGCTCAAAGCAGAAATGAAAAAGCTCAAGGCGCTCCACAAAACTGAGATGGAGAAAGCTGGCCAAGACTTCACCGAGGAACGAGAACGTCTCAACCTCCAAATTTCCAAAGATCAAGAACTGCTGAAGGAGGCCGACGTTAAGCTTGAGTCGGCAAATGCTAAACTTTTGCAACTTCGGGAGAGACGTGATAACTGCACTAAGGAGCTGACCCGGATCCATAGCCATATTTCTCATAAGTTCTTTTCCTTCAGCCGACATGAATCTTTCCGGGTCAACCTCCTTTACTTATTTCACTTGTCTCGTTTTCAGGCAAATTTCCAAAGGGCGATGCTATTGCGGCTGCTACAGTTTCCAAGTTCCGCCAGCAGAGGGGTACCCCAACTGGTCCTGGCGCTGAAGATATTCCCTATGACATGGAGGACCTGCTGGTCAGCTTATCTTCTCTCATCGAGATTGTGAAGAATTACGGTTCGAGTCTCCTAGATGTAGCAGTCTGGATCTTCAATGCCCTTTGGCCTGGTGAAGATACTTTAGAGGGATCCACTGCTCTAACTAACAAGTTAATGGAGTGCGAGACCCAGCTTGACCTCTGGAGGGAATCCGTCGGACGCGCCGGAGTTGAAACCGTCCTCCACTACGTGCTCACATGGTATGAGAAAATAAATCTGAATCTTCTCGAGCGCATGCGCACCGAATCAAGGTGGTCCAATGATCCGGATTGGATAGCTTGGCGCAAGGCTTGCGCCCATAGCCTCATTCAGTTTGCCCCCATCCATCAATGGAACGAGGGACCAAGCTTTCTTGAAGCTGTTGACGACGAATATGTCGAAGATGGTTCGGGTGAGGAGGAAGAGGATGAAGCCTCGGACATGGAAGAAAATGAAGATGATGCTGAAGCCGAGGCCGGAGTTCCACCTGCTGGCACCGAGTTACCTCCTCCTGCTGCTCCCTGATCACCAACAAACACTTTGAAGTTTATCAGATCCCCGGTATGCCAGGTGCAGATGTATTAAGCACACAAGTTATATTTTGCTACTAAGTTGCTCATGCCGGATCAACTTGGGCATAGTCCCCGAGTTTCATTTTCTTGTTTCTCCCATTTCCTAGCTCGGCTCGTGTCTACCTTGATTCGGTTTTATGACTTACGAGTTCGAGTTTCAAAAATTGACTTAACAATACTTGGGAACTTTAGGACTAGCTCAAAATAATTCAGCATAGTAAAAACAAGGTAAACATAAAGTTAGTCACAATAACTAATGTTGGCTCGATTACGTTCTTTTCCTTAGTCGTTTTTTGTGTGCTACGCAATTCCAAACTTGTTCTCTTGCTTGCCATGAAGCCAAATCTTGTTGGACAGCAGCAAGTCAAAGAGTTGAGTTTTTGGTGCTCACACACTACTAATCCGGCTTAGGCGGAAGCAACTTAAACCAGCTGACATAAAAATAAATAACAAGTACAGAAGACAACCAATATTATTAAGGCAGTCCCCGAGTTACTGCTCGAGGTGCCACGATTTCATTGATAAACTCATTGCCGGCATACATACCGACGTATAAGAGACTCGGATACACACACTTCTTTGCTAAGTGTAGAACAGACGAAGTAGAGCTACATTCCATGGATGCTTAGATTCCTCGCCGGACATGTCCGCCTTGTTCTTCTCCTGTGGTTTTGCATCGATGAGATAATACGAGTCATTGTGCAATGCTTTGCTCACAATGAATGGCCCTTCCCATGGAGGGATAACTTATGCATGACAGTTGTACGTTGTACCAACCGGAGCACCAGATCACCTTCCCGGAAGACTCAGGGGTTAACTTTCCGGCTATGATAGCGTCGGAGATTTTGCTGATACATGGCGGATCTGGACAATGCCAATTCTCTCGCTTCTTCCAGCAGATCAACATCATTTTGCTGGGCTTCTCGCACATCGGCTTCTGTGTATTGGCTGACCCTAGGCGAATCATCCTCTATGTCGGCTAGTAATACAGCTTCTGCCCCATATACCAGAAAGAATGGTGTATAGTCTGTGATCGATTTGGAGTTGTTCTTAAACTCCACAGTATCGCTGGTATTTCTTCTATCTAGCACCCCCCTGATCTTTGCAGCGGCTCAATGAGCCGGGGTTTTATCCCGGATAATACTAATCCGTTGGATCTCTCCACTTGTCAGTTTGATGCGGGGTGGGCTACCGAGGAAACGTCCAGCCAGATCTTTTTATCTTGGCAGAATCACGCAAATGCTCCTTCAGCAAAATTGGTGCCATTATTTGTTATGATACTGTGAGGATAGCCATATCTCAGAATGATATCTTTGAGGAATGTCACGGTTGTGGCTCCATCACATTTTCTTATCGGTTTTACCTCAATCCACTTTGTAAATTTGTCAACCATAACCAAGATATGGGTCATATTCCCTCTCGCTGGTTTCAACAGGCCAACCATATCCAAACACCATACGGCAAATGGCCAGGTAATTGGCATAGTCTTGAGCTCCGACATTGGCAGATGTGTCTTGGTTGCATACCTCTGACAACCATTTCATTTTCTTACTAGATCTTCTGCTTGTTCCAAGGCACTTGGCCAATAGAACCCATGCCAGAAAGCTTTTGCTACCAACGCTCTGGATGAGGCGTGATGCCCACATTCCCTTTGATGTATATCTCGGAGGATGTCAAGCCCTTCTTCCGGGTCTACACATCGTTGGAGGATGTTTGTCACACCCCTCTTGTATAGTTCGGCATTGATAATTGTGTATGCCTTTGCACGCCTCTGAATTTTCCTGGAAAGCACCTCTTCACTGGGCAAAGTTCCATCCTTTAGGAATTGAAATATGGGCAGTGCCCAAGCTGGTATAGCTCGCACCGGAAACACATCCTCATCTATTTCCATTTGATCCATCGACATAACCTCGGTCGGGTCGCGCTGCATAGTCCCCGGGTTCTGCAAAGCAGTCCCCAGGTTTCCTGAACCACTTCCCACGTCAATGTCCATGGATACAGCTCCGGACTCCGGATCTGCCGGGATGCAGATTGACTCGGTTTTTGGGGATGGCCTGATAGATGTTTTTCTAAGGTGTTCGAGTGCTACACCTGGTGGAATCACTTGTCGGGTTGATTCAAGCTTAGACAATACGTCGGCAGCCTCGTTTTCTAGCCGAGGTACACAGTGAAACTCGCATCCCTCGAAGTATCCTGATATCTTTTGCACATGGAATCTGTACAATGCCATGTTTGGATCCAGAGCGTCCCATTGCCCCGAGACTTGCTGAACTACCAAATCCGAGTCGCCAAAGCATTGGATCCGACGTATTCCAATTTCTTTTGCCACTTTGAGCCCATGCACAAGTGCTTCATATTCGGCGACATTGTTTGATGCTGCGAAATGGATCTGCAGCACATACTTCAACTGGTCATTCTTTGGTGAGGTAAGTACAACTCCGGCGCCTACCCGATTTTTGTTTTTGATCCATCAAAATGCATTCTCCAGTAGTTCGGATCTGGTAACGGTGGTTCGTATTGCATCTCGGCCCAATCTACGAAAAAGTCGGCCACAGCCTGAGACTTGATCGCATCTCTCCTCTCGTATTGCGGAGCATAAGGGGCTAGCTCAATTGCCCATTTTGTGATTTGGCCACTTGCATCCTTGTTGATCATTATCTCAGATATGGGGGCTTCACGTATCACTTTTATTGGGTGTTTTTCAAAGTAGTGTTTTAGCTTCTTTGCTGCCATATACACACCATACGCCATTTTCTGATAGTGAGGATAGTTTTGCTTCGATGCGGATAATACCTCGCTCAGGTAATAGACTAGCCTTTGCACTGATTTACCCTCTTCATCATGCTCTACCGCCACCACTGACTTACAACTTGGTTGGTTGCGGCTATATAGAGCAACATTGGCTCTTTTGATAGTGGAGAGGCTAACACTGCTGTAGTGGCTAACATTTTCTTTAATTGGATGAAGGCTTCGTTGGCCTGCGGCATCCATACGAACTTGTCCGCCTTTTTCATTAGTTGATAGAGAGGCAATGCCTTTTCTCCCGTCCGACATACGAATTGACTTAAAGATGCCAGACAACTAGTGAACTTCTGAACATCGTTAAGACATTTCGGTAGTTCCATTCACTCTACGGCTCGGATTTTAGTTGGGTTAACTTCGATACCTCGGCTGGATACAAGAAATCTGAGTAATTTTCCAGCCGGGACAACGAAGGTACATTTCTTCGGGTTAAGCTGCATTTGGAATCTTCTCAGGTTCGCGAACGTTTGCCTGATATCATCAAGGAGCATTTTGCTTTCCTTGGTTTTTATAACCACATCATCCACATACACTTGCACATTTCGGCTGATTTGGTCGTGTAAACATTTTTGCATACATCTTTGGTACATTTCCCATGCATTACGTAAACCAAAAGGCATGGTGCGATAGCAATAATCCCCATACAGGGTGATAAATGCAGTCTTTATTTGATCATTCGGATTCAGAGGTATCTAGTGGAAACTAGAATATGCATCTATGAATGACAACAGTTCACACCCAACAGTAGAATCTATGACTTGATATATCCTTGGCAGTGGGAATGGATCTTTTGGGCACGCCTTATTCAGGTTCGTGTAATCGATGCACATACGCCAAACCACTGCCACATTCGGATCATCTTTCTTCTTTTCCACCAGCACCGGATTAGATAGCCAATCCAGGTAAAGCACTTCCATGATAAACCCAGCTGCTAGGAGCCGAGCTATCTCATCTCCAATGACTTTTCTCCTATCTTCGGCGAAGCGGCGGAGAGGTTCCTTCATCGGCTTTGCTCCGTGTCTCACATTCAAAGAGTGCTCGGCCAACTCCCTCGGAAGACCTTGCAAGTTATGTGTGGACTAGGCAAAGATATCCCGATTACCATGGAGGAAGTTGACGAGCTCGCTTTCCTATTTGTTAGTTAACCCGGCACCAATTGTTACGGTGCGCTCTGGGAATAGGTCATCAACAGGCACTTTCTTTGTATCTTTAGTTGCTTGAAATGAGACACTTCCATGCGGGTTACTCAACGCCGGCATATATTGCTGCGCGGACTAAGCCAATGCCGCCACTTCCTGGATCTTTCTCTTTTCTTGTGCGATCATGAGTGACTTGGCCAGGTTAGACCCGGCTGTCGCACACTCAATGGAACGTCGGAAATCTCCAGCTATGGTAATCATTCCATTTGGCCCAGGCAGCTTCATCTTCAAGTAATTAATGTGAGTACTTGCCATGATTTTTTTCAGGGCTGGCCTGCCGAGTAACGTGTGATACGCACTTTCTAGGTTCACCACCTCAAACTCCAAATTTTCAGTTCGACGGTTATCTCTTGTGCCAAATAGCACGTCTACCCGGACCTTGCCAATGGGTTCACAGGAAATGCCTGGCACAATGCCATGGAATGTTGTTCTTGTGGCCTGGAGCATGTTCTCCGAGATACCCAACTTGCGCATTGTATCCACATACATAATATTGATGCTGCTGCCATTGTCAATCAGCACCTTGGAAAATCTCACATTGATATTTGGCCCGATGAACGTTGGGTCCAGCACCAGCGCATACGAACCGGGACTAGGCATAAGCTTGGGATGGTCCTTGATACTCCAGGTGATTTCCTAATCCGACCAAGGCATATACCTCGTCACTTCCGGCATTACCGCATTCACCTCCATATGTCGGTGCTGCAAGCTCTTTCTATCTATCTCCTCTATAGTAAACACACAGTAACTCTGGTGATGCTCTCTGTATTCATTTCTCCCCTCATTGCCGGGATACCTTTGATCTGGCTGATGCTGGTTTTCCACCTGATGCACTGCATCCCTTCTCTCATGATTTTCATACCTCGGCGGAGGTGGTGGCAACATTAACTGTTGTGTGTTTGCTCCAGAGAGTAATTGCTGCCGGGGTAACTCCTGCCAAGGTTGATCGTTCCAAGGTGCCTAAGCATTCCACGAACCACTTTGTTGTATCTTCCTCATCCACTCACATTGTCGAGTCGTATGACTCGCCGGGTTACTCGGATTTGGTGTGTGAAATTTACACGGTTGATCCAGCATTGCCTCGTATGTATACCTCGGCCGGTCTTTCTTTCCTTGCCACTGTCTCTTTTGCTCTAGTGTCCAACTTTTCTTGCCATCATTTCTTGGGGTCCATTGTTGCCCTCCAGTTCTCTGACGCTGATTACTCCCTGCTCCGGGTTGATCTTGATTTACAGCAGCAACTTGTTGCGAACTGTACCTGTAATCCGGTCTATCATCTCTTCTCTTACCCCGGTAATCATTCGGCCGGGATGACTCGGTTCCATCTCCCTGGTAGTACTCCTCATTTGACTCGTTTGACACAAGCCTTGGTTGAGTCGGATCACCCATGGCATATGAATCAGCGATCTGGATCGTCTCTGCCAGTGTAGTTGGCATATCCCTTTGTAACCTTTGCCACAGCATGCTTGCATATCTACACCCTTGTGCAAACCAAGCTATGGCTTGTGACTCAATCACGCCCTCACATGAGTTTCGCACTATGCACCACCAGGTCAAGAACTCCCGGTCTGTCTCATTTGGTCTTTGCTTGCACATGGCTAGGGTCTATGGCCTATTGGGCCTCTGATACGTGCTTGAAAAGTTACTGACGAACATTTCCTCAAAATCGATCCAACAGTTGATACTACCAGGTGGCAAATTGTTTAGCCATACCCTCGCTGGCCCCTCTAGCATCTGAGGTACATATCTCACAGCCCATCTCAAGTTGCCTGTAGCAATTTTCACCACCGTCGCGTAGTTGATCAACTAATCCTCTGGCTTGGTGCTACCGTCATATGTTTTCGTGCCTCTGGGTAACTGAAAGTTAGGTACCGGAGGTTCTTTCATGATCCGGGGCCCAAAACACGCCGGACCCGGAGGACCTTGACACTCAATTTGCTCCGACCTATAAAGTCGATCCAGTTTTAACCTGGCGTCATCAGGCATCAAGTTCCTGCTTCCCAACCTTGACCCTATCACGTGATAGTCCAGCCTAGGGTATCCTGCATTCACCATTTCCGAATCACCATCATTGTATCTATCTTGCTCTTGTGGAGCGCCTCTCTGTTGCATACCTTGGCCGGCACTTCGCTCTTGCCGTGGTATATTCCGCTGATGTGGTTACCATGCACCCGCCGAGTTGCACTACCCGGCATTGCCGTTCACAACGTTTCCCTGACCGGCATTGCCTTAGTCAGGGTTACCTCGGCCAGCTTCACCTCGGCTGACACTTCATCGATCCTCATTTCCCTGCACTGCTTTTCCTTTCCCTGCCCTTGCCGGGTCATATGGGACTATCTGCTTGTTTCTCCTTGTTGAGGTGACCACTTCCTTTTTTCTTGGGCCACCATGAGGGGATGATGCAGCTCCAGCAGATTTCTCCAGTTACCTACTGCTGAATAAACGACTTTGGAAGCCCCAGCCCTTGCTGGATTAGCTCTGAGCAACTCTTTGTTTTGTCTGTTAGCGATCCGAACTAACTCATTGACCCTATCCTGCTGTCTTTGACGGGCTTCACCCGTCAAACCCTCTAACTCGGACGCAGCTGCATCTGCTGTTCTGAGTTTGATACGTCCATAACGTATCTATAATTTTTGATGGTTTTATGCTAATAATATGCTTTCGATAGTCCTTTTTATATAAAGTTTATGATTTATATGGACTAACCTACTAATAGTTGCAAAAGTGCACAATGTTCTTGTTTTACAATTTGATGTGTAGGAATTAACAAGAATACAAGTGGAAACCTTCTTGGAGTCAAATTGGGATTTTGCAGAAATCTGTCTCAGAACTCTTTTTAAAGATGGTCACGTTTCGGGTTGAAAACGGCGTCAAACGGAAAACTCTTCAACTACAAAGTTGTTGGAAATTTCGTGACAAACGTTCTGGACATAAATTTATCTGATTCCAAGTCCGGACGGGCCTTTTAGGCCTGATTTACTGCAGCCCAAGATGGGGTGACGGGAATCCGAGAAGCTATATAAAGGGAGGAAACCTAATTCGCCCAGGGCACCTCCACCCACGAATTTGCACCCACCAAAGCCACGTTTTTTCTCCCCCATGGATCCCATCTCCATGGGGAAGGGCTCCCAAGAAGTCATGAAGGAAGGGTGCTAAGGGGCGGTGCTCCCCTGTGATACCGGCGGCGGGGAAGGAGTCCTCCGTGCCGCTGCCGGCGCCGCCGGTGCCGCATCTTCACCATCTTCACCGCCATCTCTATCGCCGTTGCTGACTCCCATGATGAGGAGGGAGTAGTTCTCTCTCGAGGCTAAGGGTTCTACCGGTAGCTATGTGTTCATCTCTCTTTCTATGCATGATCTTATTGAGATCATGCGCTTGTAATCTATAGATCTACCTTGCTACTCAAATGCTTTATTAGATCTCTGCTCTCCCCATGTGTGTGAAAGTGAGAGCGTGCACACCATGGTGGCACTTAGGCTAGAGATTACAAATACTTGTTATGAGTTATATTTGGAGTTGGATGTCTCTATGAAATTGTGGTGTTTGTTGGAACCATCTAGTGCTCAAGGTGACAGTGTGGGGTTTTCTAGATGGGAAAGGCTTACTTTGAGGTGTGCTATCATAGCCCTACCATCGATTAGAGTGTTCAACCGGATAGTAGTTAAGAGTAGTATCATAAAGAGAAGATATTTATATGAGAGAGTATTCACGAGTGAAAGTATGATCCCTAGGCCTTGTTTCTAAGCACTGAAACACCGTTTGCTATTAGATCTGTTACATGTTTGCTTGCTTCCATCTTTATTTCAATTTTCCTTTAGTCTTTTCCACACCATCAAGCTATTTTCTATCACCGTTACCACTTATAATTATCTATACCACTTGTATTTCACTATCTCTTCGCCGAACTAGTGCACCTATACACCTGACAAGTGTATTGGGTGTGTTGGGGACATAAGAGACTTCTTGTATCTTGATTGTAGGATTTCTTGAGAGGGAATACCTTTGACCACTTCCTCCCTGAGTTCGATAAACCTTGGGTGATCCACTTCAGGGAAAACTTGCTGTTGTTCTACAAACCTCTGCACTTAGAGGCCCAACAACTGTCTTCAAGAATAGAAGTGCGTAGACATCAAGCTATTTTCTGGCGCCGTTGCCGGGGAGGTAAGGTAAAAGTTATTCACACCGAAGGATTAAAGAAGAAGAACCTCCCACGGAAAACGCCTATTTTCTGGCGCCGTTGCCGGGGAGGTAAGGTAAAAGGTACTCACATCCTCCGGTGTGAGTGCTCAAAGTTACTTCCTTTAGATTCTGCAATTTTGTCTTTTTGTTTCTTGTTTTCACTAGTTAGGCTTAATGGAAAACAACAACAAATTTAGTGAGCTTTATAGTATTTATCTTGAGTTAGGACATGAAGTGTTTGAAGAGAAAATTAAAAAACCTATGGAACTTTATTTGCATGCTAATAGCAATGTTGTTAGTATGAATTCTTTGGACACCATTATTGCTAATGCTATGGAAAAGTCTAAGCTTGGGGAAGCTAGTTTTGATGAAAATGATCTTTTTAGTCCCCCAAGCATGGAGGAGAAAGTTTACTTTGATGATACTATGCCTCCAATATATGATGATTACAATGATGAATATGATATTTTCATTCCACCTACTATTGAGGAGGAAATTAATTATGATTACAATATGCCTCCTATATTTGATGATTATGGTGATGAGAATAACAATGATAGCTATTTTGTTGAAGTTGCTCCCACTACAATTAATAAGAATGACTATGCTTATGTGGAGAGTAATAATTATTATATGCATGTGGCTCATGATAAGAATGTTTCTTGTGATAGTTATATTGTTAATTTTATTCATGATGCTACTGAAAGTTATTATGAGAGAGGGAAACATGGTTTTATGCATCTCAATAATATTAAGTTTCCCCTCTTTATGTTGAAAATTTTGAAGTTGCACTTATTTTGCTTTCCTATGCTTGTTGTTTTGTGCTTTCATGACTTGTTTCTTTACAAGATTCCTATGCATAGGAACTGGGTTAGGCTTAAATGTGTTTTGAAATTGCTTCTTGATGCTCTCTTTTACTTCAATTCATATGTCTTATGTGAGCATCTTCTCAAACTATCATGCCTAACTTAAAGGCGTTAAAGAAAAGTACTTAGTGGGAGATAACCCAAAAGTTTTAGTTGAGTCTTGGAAATTATTACCTCTGTAATAACCGCTCTTTACCCTTTTTATTTGCTTTTTGTGCCAAGAGTAACCTCTAATGAGAGAGAAGTAATGATTGGGAAAGTTGTTGTCCCGAAACAGATTTCTGTGCTTTACCGTAAAAATTCGTGTAAAATCTCTGTACGCCCTTTTGAGGCGTGAATTTTTGTGCTTCTGCCCCAGGTTGTTATATAACTTTAATTAGTTTAACACTTTTCAATTTGAGCAACAGACAGTGTTCGAAAAAAATTGTCTTTACCTGTTTGTCTGTTTTGACAGATTTCTGCCATTATTTGCATTTGCTTCTTGTTGGTTCCTTTTCGAGTTCTTTTGGGGAATTGAGATTTTTGAGGGAATTGCTACAGTATCTAGTGTTTTAATGGAAGTTTTATTGGTGTTAGAACTGAACCTTAAGACCTATTTATCTTGAGTGCACTAATGTTGCTAATAAAGATTGTGTGAAGTTTTATATGAAGGAAAATTTTTAGGTGTATGGAAGGAATGAGTAATGAGATGAAGGATGGACTAAAGCTCAAGCTTGCGGATGCCACGCGTGTCACCCCAAGAAATATCCAAGAAGTACAAGCGTCAAAGCTTGGGGATGCCCAAGGCATCCCCTTCTTCATCAATAAAAATCCCAGGTTTCTTCCAAACACTTCATTTTTATTATTTCATGCACAGTTGTGTTGTTCTTGGAGCATATTTTTTTGTTTTGGTTTTTTGTTTGCTTGGTTTGCTTAGTTTGCTGAATAAATTGGTTGGACCCCCTCTTTCATACATTGGTTTTCAAATAGTTTGGTTTGGATTGGAAAAGAGTAGGAAAGTTCACGCTTAAGTGGTAAAGAGAGCTTGTTTTTGACTGTGGCCTATGCTTTGTCATGCCATACTTGATATTGTTTTGGCTTTATGCTTAGTATTCTTTGCTGTAGCATGACTTGTTATAAACAATTAAGATTGCTTATGTGCTTTGGATGAATCATGCGTTGTTTTAGCATATTAAAGCATAGTATTGTGGTATTCTCCTTTGATGATTTATTTGGGTTGACTTGGCACATGCTCACACCATGTTATGACTATCCCAAGTCACCGAAGCCTTTATGATCCTTTAGTTTTCAACTTTTAGTATCACTTTATGCTTTGGTCAATGATGTTTTGTCGCTCTGCATGATTAGGTCCATTA
Organism: Avena eriantha; assembly: GCA_910589775.1. Lineage (NCBI taxonomy): Eukaryota > Viridiplantae > Streptophyta > Magnoliopsida > Poales > Poaceae > Avena > Avena eriantha. The sequence goes on along the minus strand of OU342742.1, from coordinate 526,917,136 downwards.
TTGCTCTCTTAGTTTGTCCCTCCTAGTCTTTTGCTAGCCTCCACAACCAAGTATGAGTTCCACTCATGCATCCAACTCCCTAAACCAAGTTATTCCAAAGAGTCCACCATACCTACCTACTAGCTTATGCTATTCCAATTATATTCATGTTTTTGTTTACCTTCCGAATTAAACTTGTTATGAGAAAACTAGTGATTAAAGCTCTCACGAACTTGATGGCACACTTTACTTTTCTTGCCCTTAATAAACTTGAACCATTGTGTCATCTATGTTGTATATGCTTGCACTTATTTGTTGGGAATTAGCAGAACCATGCTGTCATGGGGAACGCTTTCAACATTGCACTTGGTACTTGTACCTAGTTGATATCATGCTCTTTTGTATATGGATGTCGTCGGTGTGAAATGAAAGGGGAGCTTGTAAGTCCATGGAGTTATGTATATATGTGTTACAGAAACGCCTGGGCCGCTGGTCTAATCCATGCTGACATGGTGGAAACCTGCAGCGTAACCATAATGAGCTGTCTATGAAGCATTCTTCTTATAAAAAAAAGAGTCCTATATTGATAAAAAAAGAGAAAAGAAAAAAAAAGATACTATGAAAAGAGGAAAGAGAGAAAAAAGCACCATATTCCCATGGTAAATAAGAAGATTGTTGAGATGCTCGTTGTCTGCTTGCCTTGTCATTTTGATATGGGGATTCTTCCATATCATCGGGCAAGGGGTACCCCGTTGGTGATTCTCTATGATACACATGTACTTACGATGACAAGAACTTACCGGTAACTAAACTTGAGTAGCATTAGGAGCGGCCCTCATATTCAAGGGACATGAGATTTCTAACTTATACTTCGTCAAGCATGTACACCATAGTTTGTTCACTTTAACCTTAATCACTTCAATATGCTTATGATAGAGGCAATGAGAGCTGAAAGCTAATAAGTACCATAATTTTTGGAAGCTCTTTATGAAACTTGAATCTCTGCTTTCTTCTATGAAGGCATTTCTTCCACTATATATATTGAGTCTCCACCTTCTATCTTTATGCACTTACTTTGAGAGCATAGTGGCCATTCTTAGTTCTATGTGCATTGTCCCAAGACTTGTTGATTGATGCATAACTTTGATATTGCTTGTTTTAAACTATTTGTATCTAGTCACTCTTATGAACTTTGAAGGTGTCCTATGCAATTATGATTTGCTACATTATGAGTGACAAGCTGAATGCCACTATGCTATGTTTTCTTTATGTAAAACAAACAAACGTCTTGCAAAGCATTGTTATTCATAAATCATTTGTTTGTGTCTTTCATGTTGCATGCATAGTTGCTATGTCTTATTGTTAGAACTCTATCTTTCATGTTCATGATTAGAGTACCTTGATCCCAGCTATCAATGTTTTTACAATAATGATGATCAAGATTGTGTTGGTTGCATGTCACCTAAAAAATTATATTGTTTTTATCGTTTACCTACTTGAGGACGAGCAGGAACTAAGCTTGGGCATGTTGATACGTCCATAACGTATCTATAATTTTTGATGGTTTTATGCTAATAATATGTTTTCGATACTCCTTTTTATATAAAGTTTATTATTTATTTGGACTAACCTACTAATAATTGAAAAAGTGCACAATGTTGTTGTTTTACACTTTGATGTGTAGGAATTACCAAGAATACAAGTGGAAACCCTGTTGGAGTCAAATTGGGATTTTGTAGAAATCTGTCTCAAAACTCTTTTTAAAGATGGTCACGTTTCGGGTTTAAAACTCCGTCAAACGGAAAACTCTTCAACTACAAAGTTATTGGACATTTCGCGGCAAATATTCTGGACATAAAATTTAGCTGATTCGGAGTCCGGACGGGCCTTTTAGGCACGATTTACTGCAGCCCAAGATGGGGTGACGGGAATCCGAGAAGCTATATAAAGGGAGAAAACCTAATTCTTCCAGGGCACCTCCACCCACGAATTTGCAGCCACCAAAGCCACGTTTTTGCCTCCCCCATGGATTCCATCTCCATGGGGAACGGCTCCCAAGAAGTCATGAAAGAAGGGTGCTAAGGGGCGGTGCTCCCCTGTGATACCGGTGGCGGGGAAGGAGTCCTCTGTGCCACCGCCGGCGCCGCCGCTGCAGCATCTTCACCATCTTCACCGCCATCTCCATCGCCGTTGCTGACTCCCATGATGAGGAGGGAGTAGTTCTCTCTCGAGGCAAAGGGTTCTACCGGTAGCTATGTGTTCATCTCTCTTTCTATGCATGATCTTATTGAGATCATGAGCTTGTAATCTATAGATCTACCTTGCTACTCAAGTGCTTTATTAGATCTCTGCTCTCCCCATGTGTGTGAAAGTGACAGCGTGCACACCATGGTGACACTTAGGCTAGAGATTACAAATAATTGGTATGAGTTATATTTGGAGTTGGATGTCTCTATGAAATTGTGGTGTTTGTTGGAACCATCTAGTGCTCAAGGTGATAGTGTGGGGTTTTCTAGATGGGAAAGACTTACTTTGAGGTGTGCTATTATAGCCCTACCATCGATTAGAGTGTTCGACCGGAGAGTAGTTAAGAGTAGTATCATAAAGAGAAGATATTTATATGAGAGTTTTCACTAGTGAAAGTATGATCCCTAGGCCTTGTTTCTAAGCACTGAAACACCGTTTGCTATTAGATCTGTTACATGTTTGCTTGCTTCCATCTTTATTTCAGTTTTCCTTTAGTCTTATCCACACCATCAAGCTATTTTCTATCACCGTTACCACTTATAATTATCTATACCACTTGTATTTCACTATCTCTTCGCCGAACTAGTGCACCTATACACCTGACAAGTGTATTGGGTGTGTTGGGGACACAAGAGACTTCTTGTATCTTGATTATAGGATTGCTTGAGAGGGAATACCTTTGACCACTTCCTCCCTGAGTTTGATAAACCTTGGGTGATCCACTTAAGGGAAAACTTGCTGCTGTTTTACAAACCTCTGCACTTGGAGGCCCAACAACTGTCTACAAGAATAGAAGTGCGTAGACATCAAGGTTATTTGTCGGGGTACTGTACTTCGGCAACCCCACGGACAGAATGTTCTCTGATTCCTCAACTCTAGTATCACCCTCTTTGTTCATTTCACTAATGAGGTTTCTCCCCTTCACTTTTACAGCATCAACCTTATTTGCCTTTGCGTACTCATGCAGTGTCATGTTCAACGACTGTTGAGCCGCTGCTAACTTTTTCGCACCCTCTAGTATTTTCTGCCTAGTCTCCTCTAACTCGGCCTGTGCCTGAGCCGGATCTACCACAGGTGCAATGGGACTTGCCAAGCTATGTATCGCCTGTTGCAGCACGTTCTCTGGCCTCTATAGTGGAGGACCTCTACTTTTCCTTGGTGCCTTGGGTGTTACCTCCGGATCTGGTGCCGGATCCTTGCTCGCGCCAGCGTCAGGCACCGTCATCATCACCTCGACACGGTCAGGGGAGCGAGTGATACGCGCCCCGCGAGCCGTGCTAAGGGGTGGCTCGCCTCCCTCGATGACGTGCCGCGGGTGAACGCACGACACATCGACAGCGACGTAGATCTTGTGTGCGCCAAGCTTGACGAAGAGGCTGTTGCGTGGAAGAGGTCGCTTGCCGAAACAGCCAGCATTGTTGCTGACGAAGTCCAGCGATCCAAAGCGCTGAACGAGCCCAGAGACGATGCGCTCGCCGTTGCCGATGAGGTTTCCCGTCCGGATCTTCACTCCTGCTAGCGCCGCTAGCCCCACGGTGGGTGCCAACTGTCGTGGTGGTGTCACGGCAGATGCCATGGATAGGCTAAAGGTGGGGACAATATGCACTAGAGGAATCCAGGGAGGGATAGTGTGGTTATTCCACACACAGATTCTTTGTATTCAATAGGTTACCCAGATTTACAAGTGCTCCTTGAGCTGTATAGGGGAGAGGAGGAAGAAGGAACTATCTTACTCTCACCACTAGCTAGCTCTCAGGAACCAACTACCCAAATGCCAAAACAGCATAGAATCCACCCAGTAAAACTCAACCCCCTCTACAGATGCCCTAGCCCTCCTTATATAGGGGTGGCTAGGTCTCCAATTAGGGCATACATGGAGGCATATTCCAGAGAATATGCCTCTTCCCAAATAGCAAACCAATCGGGTTACTTTTCACCATCGTAAGCCATGTAGAGGCTACGTGAGCCTCTGTGGCGCCAACGTCATCCGACACAGGCAGCGTCACCCTTGTCGGCCATGCCTCGGTGGTCCTTCCCTCTGTCCGCTTCACTCATGCTCCGGCGTACAGTGGCCACCTTTTGACCAGCGAGATACCTTCCTTCTCTCGCAAGCCTGATATAACCTGGATCATGCCTGGTTAATCCGGCCACGCGGGTACCTGTATACAAGTTACATAAATCCTACCGGCATACTACATATGTCGGGCGAGACTCAGTTAGGTGGACATCCTCCGGTCTGGGTTACTCAGTGATTCGGCCTGCCTTGAGGTGACTCGGCCAGCACTTGCTTTGACCTTGCCGTACCTCGGCTAACCCGGCCTTTATACCCTGGCGTGACCCTACCCGAGGGTATCCCCCCAACATCCCGTCAACAATGGGACAGGAGGAGAACCGACGCTCACGACGAATGAGAACACCTGCGAGCTCATGTTGATCAAGCTCAATGACAACGAGTGGGCCTGCTGTCGTGAAGCTCTACGGGACAATCCGCTACCCCCCAACACACTGCAAGGCATGCTAATGGGCTACCATTGGCTGTTAAAGGAGGAATTCAAGCGCCAGCAACAGGTGATCGTGCAACTCGAAGCGAGCAGAAAGGTGGCAGATGAGTCGAGTCTTCGACGAGCTGGGCTCTCCTCCCACGGAGGATCCTCCTCCAAACGCAACGAGTGCGTTGCCAACAAGAGGCAATCTCGTCCGGCCCACCTCACCGAGCAAGAACGCGTAGAGGTTGCAAAAGTCCTCGACTTTGGCTCTATGACGGTGGATACGCGGGGCAACGTGCTTCCAAAAACGCCGCAAGCCGCGGTGACGGCAGCTACCATGTACCTCCTCAACAACCAGCCTCCGGATGGAGATCCGCGAGCTGCCATGCACCAATCTACGATCGTGGGCCTGGGGCTAATCGAGGCCGCCCTCGACAAAGAACCAACACCAGAGCCAAAGAAAAGCAAGGCTTTGGAAAAGTACTACTCGTACTCCTCTAGTGACGACAGTCACGATCTGTCACGGGGACGTTGCACACGGCGGCATGACCGCGATTACGATGCGCGCAATGACCTCACGCAGCGCAAAGTCGATAAGATGCGGGCAAGGCGCGCTTGTTCGACTGACTCAGAAGAATACAAGACTAAGCTCTGCGGCTCCAGATGCTTCAGTAGGGCCATCAAGCAGAAGCGAATGTCTAAGGGGTTCAAGCTCCCATCAGAGAATCCAAAATTTGACAGCCTGCAGGACCCGAAAATCTAGTTGGAGGACCACATCTCCTCCGTCAAGCTACATGTCGGGAGTCAAAGCACAGCCATGCAATGCTTGCAGCTATAGCTATAGGGCGCCGCTCGCGCATGGCTCAACAACCTCCCGCGCGGATCCATTCGCAGCTGGGAAGAGCTTGTCTATAGCTTCGTCGCAATTTCAAGGGCACTCACAAAAGGCCCGCATCAATCGAAGAACTGAGAAGCTGCCAGCAAAGATCTGGCGAATCGCTACGCGCGTACATCCAGAGGTGGTCCATCATCAAGAACTCCACAGAAAACATCTCGGAGGACCGCGCAATCGATGCGTTCAACGATGGCGTTCTCCGTATAGAGCTCAGGGAGGAGATGGGCCACTCAAAGCCCAAAATGATCGACCACCTGATGGAAATCGTGAATCGGTGGGCTGATAGAGAAGACTCGGTGAAAAACTATACCTACTCCGATGACGATGAAGACCTCGAGCGCAGACGCGACCGCCGAGGCAAACATCGGATGCGCGTCTACAATGACCGTGACAAGGTCAATATGGTCGCAGCCGGCTATGCCAACAAACGCGACAACAACTGCAACAACGGATATCGCAGTAGTGGATACCGCGACGGCGGAAAAACCACGCAGGTGTGGTAGCGCCGCACTCGCGAAGAGGCACCCGCAATATCTATCGAGGACAAACTGTCTGGGCCATGCATCGTGCACTTCTATATCGACAAGCACGATGGCAAGAAGAAATCCAGCCACCTTCTCAAGGACTGCCGCGGGTTCCTCAGACTCCACGAGGGCCTGACCCGGATGAATCGCGATGCAGTCAATAGGGGCTATGGAGCCTCCCCAGGCACTGTGGCACATGGAGCTCCTCCACCACCGGCCGGACCACCACCACCCGCGGCTGCGCCGGTCTAGCATCACGGAGGCGAGCCATACCCACGAGTCGTGGGTAACATGAGGATGATCCAAAAAGGGCATCCATCAAATCGAGTGCAGAAGGCCATCACTCGCCAAGTCAACTTGGCGATAAACTCTCCACCTTCCACCACTGAGTACCTCAGTGGAAGAGACTCCTGCATCACCTTCGACAGGCATGACCACCCGCGCCAAGTTCCTCGTCCAGGCCACTATCCCTCATACTCGAGGCGTAGATCGGGGGTTTCGATATGAGTCGCGTCTTCATGGACAGCGGTAGTGGCATTAACCTCATGTGCATGCGATGAGGATCCCTTTAACCTGTCTGGAAGTTTCGGACACGACGTTCCACGACATCATCCTAGGGAAGGTCATATATCCCCTGGGCAAAATCAACCTCGACGTCATCTTCGGCACGCTTCAAAACTTTGGCACGACATCCTAAGGAACTCGCGCTCGTCAAATTCCTCTGTGAGCACTGGGAGATCTTCGACTGGTGTCCAACGGACATGCCAGGGGTTCCTAGGGAATTTGCTGAGCACTCACTCAACGTGAATCCAGACGCAAGGCCAGTCAAGGAGACAATTCGGTGACTATCTGAACCACGGGCAAAAGCAGTCGGAATGGAGATCACCAGACTCCTCGATGCAAAATTTATACGCGATATCAAGGAAAGTACTTGGCTCGCTAACACAGTGCGTGTGCCTTAAAAAGACACGGATATCCTGTGGATGTGCATGGACTTCACCTCCTTGAATAAGCACTGCTCAAAGGATCACTTCCTGTTGCCGCGAATCGACCAAATCATCGACTCCACCGCAGGATGTGAGCGTCTCTGCTTCCTCGACGCCTACTCATGCTACAATCAGATTCGAATGAAGGAGGAGGATCAGGAGAAAACGGTGTTTACGACGCCCTTTGGTGTGTTCTACTACAACACGATGCCTTTCGGGCTAAAAAAGTAGGAGCCACCTATCAGAGGTGCATGCAGGCTTGCCTCAAGAACTAACTTGGTCGCAACATCCAAGTCTACGTTGACGACATCGTCATCAAAACCAAAGAGGAAGCATCACTAATCGACGATCTATGTGAGACCTTTGCCAACCTCGACTGCTATCGGATCAAGCTCAATCTGGACAAATGCGCCTTCAGCGTGCCATCTAGGTAGTTACTCGGGTATCTCATCTCTGCAAGAGGGATCAAAGTAAACCCGAAGAAAATAAAGGCCATACTGGCCATGGAGAAGCCGAAGAACGTAAAAGGCGTCCAGTAGCTGGCTGGGCGAATCACAGCGCTCAGTCGATTCATCAGTCGAATGGGAGAAAAGGCACTGCCCTTCTACCAACTTCTCCGCAAACCTGACAAGTTTGACTGGACAAACGAGGCGCAAGAAGCATTCGAAGATCTCAAGCGCCTCCTATCCACCTCGCCAGTACTGGTGACCCCTTGCGAAAAGGAACCACTACTGCTCTACATCTCCGCCACCAACCAGGTGGTCAGCAAGGTGCTCGTGGTGGAATGAGCCGAAGAAAATAAAGTCCACGGGGTCCAGCACCCAGTCTACTACCTCAGCGAGGTGCTCACGCCAACAAAACAGCGGTACCCGCACTACCAAAAGCTGGCGTATGGTGTCTTCATGACAGCCAGGCGACTGCGCCACTCCTTCCAGGAGCACCCAATCATGGTGGTAAACGACGCCCCGCTCGGGCACATACTCAATAATCCTGATGCCACCGGGCGAGTCGCGCTCTGGGGAATCGAATTGTCTCCACGAGACATCACATATGAAAAGCGCGACGTGATCAAGTCACAAGTTCTCCCTGATTTCCTCGTGCACTGGATGGAGAACCAGCTCCCTGACAAGCCAGATATGTCCTACCTCTGGACGATGCACTTCGACGGGTCCAAACAAAAGGACGGAGCTGGCGTAGGTGTCATACTGACATCGCCCCAAGGAGACAAGATGAAATACATTCTACGAATGCAGTTCACCGCCTCCAATAATGAAGCTGAGTACGAAGCTCCCATGGGATGCGGATGGCGAAAGCCTGCGGCGCCAAAAGGCTCATCATCTACGGCGACTCCAAACTGGTGGTCAACCAAACTATGCACGAGGGTGACGCACTGAGCAACAACTTGATCGCCTATCGCGGCCTCTACGACACACTCGAAGGAGACTTCAACGGCTGTGAGCTGCGACATGTGGGTCGTGAAAGGAATGAAGAGGCGGATCTCCTCGCCAATATTGGCTCCACCTGCCCCCCCCCCATACCACCTGGGGTATTTCTCGAGCGCATCTGCAAGCGCTCCATCAAGACAAAGGCTCCGGAGAAGAAAGCAAGCGTGTCAACGGACTCGGGGGCTACGCCACCCAACGAGCCAATGATACTTGACAACCTAGAACTTGATACAAGACTCGAAAGAACAATGAGCATCATGATGATCGAGCCATCTTGGACACAACCCTACATCATGTATCTACTCAGCAAGAGGCTGCCAGATGATCCGACTAACGCGCGATAGATAACGCGACAATCCAAGGCATTCGCCCTCATTAACAGCGAATTATACAAGCGCAGCATCACAGGAGTACTCCAACGGTACGTCTCCAACGGGGACGGAAGGGCCATCCTCCTCAACATCCACGAAGGCACTTGTGGGCACCATGCTGGTAGTCACGCCCTCATTTCCAAAGCTCTACAAGCTGGATTCTACTGGCTTATGGCCATGCGCGACGCCAAGGACATCGTCCAACACTGGAACGCTTGCCAGCGATTCGCAGACAAACCTCACGCACCCGACGCAGAACTCTTGCCAATACCATTGGCTTGGCCATTCACGCAATGGGGAGTCGACATGGTCGGCAAACTCCCGAAATCCTCGCCAGGAGGTTACGTCTACCTCTTGGTTGCAGTCGACAAATTCACCAAGTGGATCGAGGCCATGCCGGTGACGAATCAATCACGGGCCAGCACTGTCAAGTTCTTCAAGTCTATTGTCTACCGCTTTGGAGTGCCACACAGCATCATCACGGACAATGGGACGAACTTCACCTCTAAGGAGTTCCAGGAATTCTGCGAAAACCTAGGAATCAACATAAGCTACGCCTCGGTGGCTCACCCGTAGACAAACGGTCAAGTCGAAAATGCCAATGGCCTCGTCTGCGGTGGAATCAAGAAACGACTCCTCTGACCACTTGAACAAGCCAATGGATGATGGCCAGACGAGTTGCAATCCATAATATGGAGCCTGCGCACAACTCCAAATAGCTCCATGGGATACACCCCGTTCTTCATGGTGCACGGTGCTGAAGCGGTGCTACCCGCAGAAATCCGCTACAAAGCCCCACGGGTGGTCGCTTACAGTGAACAGGAGTCAACTCTTGCACTCGAAGACTCCGTCGACCTCCTTGACGAGGCACGAGAAATCGCAGCGGAGAGATCAACGGTCTACTAGCAAAGCCTCCGCAACTACCACAGCAGAAGGCTACGCCCCAGATCCTTCGTCGAAGGAGACCTGGTCCTGCGACTAAAGCAACAAGGGCATCTCAAGATCAAGTCCCCTTGGGAGGGACCTTACGTGATTACAGAAGTAATCCTAGGTGGCGCCTATCACCTTAAAGATTTCGAGACAGGAGTCGCATACTCCAACCCCTGGAACGTCGCGCAGCTACGTCGCTTCTACCCATAGTTTTTTTACATTTACAAATAAGGCTATTCAGCCAGGCTACTTAGCCACACATTGTACCTCATACTATTCTGCGAATAAATAAAGCTAAGTGCCCCAAAACTCTGTGTTTTCCTTATTTTTCTTGCAATTTTATCACTTGGGGGTTGCGCCACCCTTTACACTTTCGTTCTACGAACAAATCGCAGTATCCTGAGTAGCTAACACAACATTAATCGAACCCTTGATAAACACTAACCCAGTTGCAACGCACCTGACAGGTTGGCAAGGTGCTGAGATAAACACAAGTCAGGCTAACGAAAAGGAACTGTAGAGTACAACACACTCGTAGAATATAAAAGCTAGCAAGCTCTTTACATATCAATGGGTATTAATTACATCCAACATATTCATACGAACTTTACAACACTTGTACAATTATGTGCAGGATACAAAACATGCTACTACTGCAAAATAAGAACGTTCGTCTCCTCCTCGAAGAAATCGACAATGTCCTCTGCTGGCCGATCAACCGCTTGATAGTGCGGAACCATGTCCCAGGTCATACCTTCTGGCGGAGGCGGCGGTCCAGATGCAACAAACGCAACATCTACATCTGGCCTATGCAGTCGCACCAGCGACAACGCAGCCTTAGCACCAGCTACTAACTGCTACCGCACGCACTCGCGAACCACGCTCAAATCTTGAAACTTCGCCAGGAGGGTCAGCATGCTTGAAGGGACGGTGTCGAACGGGAACATTGTTTGATAAATATGCCTAAGGCACGACTGCACCTTCTTCAAATAATGAAGTACTCGAGAAGCACGATCCTGCAGGGTCGCAAGCGCGATCACACGGTCATGGTCCACCAAAAGTACCCACTCGCCTGAAGTTGCTCCTAGGTTAGGTCATTCATTCGAATGGCAACCCAGTCCTTCTCATCCTGCGGATGACGAGCACTGGCAACTACACCAAGCAAAATGGTAAAGTGTGAAGACAAGGCATCACCGCGACTGACTAAAAGAAAAGATAAGAGAGCAGAAAGCTAACATTTGAATTGCTCATTCAGCTGCGCCACTTCCTCCAAAAGATACTTCTCATGGGCGGTGGCCTTCTCCGCTTTCAACTTCCATACATCTGCGCTACCGCGGAGGATGGGCAACTCACACTCCAATTGCTTAATACAATCACGCAGTCGTGAAAGCAACGACAACTCCTCCACCTTTGAGCACGGCTGCGCCAGGGTTTCATCGGTGGACGGAGGATCACGAGGACCACTCGAAGGACCACTCGACGTACCCTATCACAAATCAAGCAAGAGCAAATGAGGGACCAATAATACATTGATAAAAGGCATGAATGCATTCAAGCACAGCAAAGTCTCGATAGGGACACTCCACAAAAGCATAGTCTCAACAAAAGGCAACTACAGCTATTACACATGTAGACTAAGGAGCATTTTGCTTCTTCGATTTAGACTTTGGCTTCGGTGGCTTCATCGCATCTGTGGAAGTCTCTGATGCCATGTACTTGCCAGTGGTAGCCCCAGACGCTGCTGCCTTCGCTCGCAGCCGCTCCTCGAAATACTTGGCGACTGTCTCGATAAGTTGAGGACCATATTTTGCGCAGCTACCAGCGAAGGGAGCAAACACTACCTGCTGGCCTTCGGCGTCGACAGGCATCTCCTCGGAAATAGCGGCGGGATCCATCTCCACGCCATGGGCTTGCACCATCGCGAGTGCCATGGTGGCGCCGACGGACCGCTGCGAGTTCTTGAAATCCGCGCAAATACCTCCAGCGAGGGATTCCAATAGGTCTTGAAGTTTGTCGATCAGCCCGGCCTTGGGAGTTAAATCCTCGCGGATGCGACTGAGCACATCCTTGGCCTTCCCCAGCGTCTCCTGGAGGGAAACACTACGGTCTTCGACTGCCGCAACGGTGCTTGCCAATGCATCAGTGCGACGCAGAGACTGGGCTTCAAAGCTCAGGCTGCTGGCATCTGCATACACAAAAGTGTTAGCACAATAACACGATGTCAAAGCAAAGAGCGATGAAAATTCAGCTGAAAGAATACCTGAGAGGGACTTGGCAATCGAGAAAAGTTGCTCCTCGAACAACTTCTCCCTCTCAGCAGTGGAAGCGCGGAGATCCTCTTCTCGCTTTCGCGACTCCTCTAGAGCTGCGATTGCCTCGTCGCGGTTCTTCGTCGCTGCGGCAAGTGTCTTCTCGAGTGCAGCAGCACGACAAAGTAGTTCATTGTGCGCAACTACAATGCACAGGGTGTATCATCAATAGAATTCATAAATTTCATGAAGACAAATACAAAGCCAAAACTAACCTTCGACAACGTGATGGCAATTTTCCAGCACCGCATGCTGTCGTCCCATGACAAGGACTTGCTCCACCAGGCGAGCAACTTCCTTCACAATGAGCTGCCTCAGAAGAAAACAAAGGATCAGCAAACAACACCAAAGTATAAATTCGACTACCAAAATAACAAAAAGGCGCTTATGTGATCCTCTAGAGGCTCCGAAGATGACTGCTGTGCAGTTTTCCGGGCAACCATCTGGTGTTCCCCAGCATGCAGGGAACTCGATGAATTGTGCCCGGAGTGGGCCGCCAATGGAGGAGAAGGAGACTGTTCAAACACTTCCTTGGCCTTGGAGTCTACGACTCTAGAATCCTTCACAAATTGGACGTCGTCAGAAGGCAATGATGCCGCTCGACTACAAAACACATCAAGCAAAAACTTCAGGAAAAAAGCTACTCCAAAAAGAAACCAAAACGAGGTCGTGAATGCAAAACTCACCAACTAAATTTATCAAGGTCAAAGGATTGCTCCTCCGACTCTGACGACTCCTTCGGCAGTCGCAGCTTCTTTCGGGTAGGAGGAGCCATGGAGCACACATGAACGATGGGGATTGGCTCCTCTACAACAACAGAAGGGCCTTTTGGCATTGTCAGCGACGAGGCATCTGAGTCCTTGCTGCGAGAACGCTTGCGAGTATCATGGCCCCTGGACTCGGGGGCTCCCTCCTCTTCTTCATTTGGGACGGTTGATTCCGACTCGTCCTCTTCATCCACTTCGCGAGGGATAACCCCTTCAGGACGAGGGGCAAATTGGAAGACACCTTCCAGTCCTGCAATCAGAAGATACATTACTATATATCAAGTACCTGGTGGCAGTCGACAAAAAAACTACTTTGTAGTACAATTCTACCTCAAGAGGAGGGTTAGAGGCATCGAAAGGAGGCACGCCTGGTTCACCCGAGAGATCCTCCTTGGCGGTATATTTGGTCAACAATTGCAACCTCTTGTCTACCTCACCCGCAGAAATGCCATAGGCAGATACGTGAGTGGCATCGCTCGCACCGGCCTAGCAGTACATGGGGTGGACCCTGGCCTACAGAGGCTGGACGCGGCGGCGCAACCATGTTCGAATGAGAGCGGCGCCTCCCTCTTCTTTACCTATGTGACTTTCGAGGTCACAGACGCGCTTATACAGCACCTCCATTTCCTCGGACTCGCCAGGCATCACGACATTCTTCCAGGAGCGCCTCCTCTTGCACGACGTTGCAGGATCGAAGGGCGCGAGTCTGTAGTGCTCCCCGTCGACCTTTTGGTCGCGGATGTAGAACCACTTGTCTCTCCACCCTTGGATGGATGCAGTGAGCTTAATGTCAAAGTAGGTGACAGAGGAGTCGACGTGGATCCCGCAGCCTCCTACGTCGTAGACTACCGAATCAGACGCCGACTGACGTTTCAGCTTAAAAAGCCTCTTGAAGAGGCCAAAGTGTGGCTCGATTCCGAGCCAGCACTCGTAGAGAGTGATGAAGCAAGAGATGTGGAGAATGGAATTTGGGACAGCTGGTGAAGCTGGAGCCCATAGAAACAAAGGAGACCACGGAAGAAAGGATGCAGGCGGAGAGAAAGACCCCGGATGATGAACGCAAGGAACATCACCTGGAAACCCGGAGGAGGACAAGGGATTACCTCCTCACCGGGCACTCGTGAGTCGTCTTCCGCGGGTGGAAGAACTCCATCTTGATGATGAAGATGTAGCTCGGCAGGCTTGATGATGGTCGCGCGCCAGGCGCCGTTGGTGATGCGGGTGCTCGCACCTTTCTTCTTCCCAGCACCGGCGGGGCTGGTGCCCATGGTGGTGGTACTGCCCTTCTTCTTGGTGGTGGAAATGGCGGACGTAGATCTAGCAGCGGCGCCTCCCTTCTTCTTACCCATCCTTCGATGGCAGTCACGCAGGAAGTGACTATGGAAGACACGGGGATGGTCCAGTGCCGCGAAGAGAAAGTGCGCAAGGAAGCAGAGAGAGCGGCAATGGCGAAGGAGGCACGAGCAAGAAGAGATGGGGAAATTTACCATAGCGGCGCTGCTACTTAACCCCTTCATGGATGCCATCCAACGGCCAGCAGAAACCCTACTGGACACGTGGCGCACATTGCCATCGACACGTGGCGAAGATGAAGCATGAACCGTCCCCCACTACTCCCATTACGCGTGGAAATCGAGGAGACGCAGTTAAAACAGAAGATTACGCACGCCCGGTCAAATCAAAGTCAGAAAGTGGGACCCATCACTCGTCACGTCCCGTCAAAGCCGCTCACCTGGGCAACCGAGGTCATCACATCGTTAGCACTGACGTCATCGATTCCAGCAGCAGAAGATTTCCACTACTTTAGTCCTTGCTCGAGTCTTCGAATCAACCAAGTACTCGGGGGCTACTCCTAACAGGAGCACTGGCCGCGCTCCCGAAAGAATTTTTACATAGGTATATAAACATTCAAGACAAACCCTCCACTTGAATCATCAATTCGACTAGGAACTGTGGGTTACTCCCATAGGGAGCGCTGAAAGCACATTCGACTAAAACAAGCAACAAAAGACGACAGCAGTCGCAAATATTTTTAGTCCCCACTCGAGTCTACGACTCGAATAGGCACTCGGGGGCTACTCCCATAGGGAGCGCTGGTCGCGCACCCTATGATTATTTCTCTTTGTACATTGTACTATGTGTTGATAACATCCACACTCAAATGCTATGGAGACTCTGCCTCATATTTTCCCTACAAAGAGACTACGTCTCCTGGGCCACCCGAATCATCTCCGCGATGACAAAAAAATTGGATGTCGCGCTTACAGCGTGAAGATAAGACCTGAATAAGGCCTGGCAATGCATCTGCTGCGCACTACCAGAAATATATCCGTACCTACAGGTGCAATGAACAGGCCTTGACGGACACGTCGAGTGCTCACACTTATACACTGGAATTCGACTCCTGTAAGACCTCCGCGGCCTGAGTCGAATTACGCCAGCACTTTTCCAAATTCGAGTCTAGGGACTGAAGTTTGAGTAGATTGCGTTGTTTTTCCCTAAGGCAATTAATTGATACCGATACATCGGCTAAGTCAGGCACGTATATCAACAATCCCTATGACACAAAACAGAACACTCGAAAAAAGCCCAGTCATGCACTCAAAAGACTTCATAAAGTCCCCAGTCGATTCTGCGATTCCACTGGACACTCGGGGGCTACTGACATGGGTATACCCTACAGGTACTCGAGTTTGGTACATACGGTCCAGATACAGCAGAAGCCCACGGCGTTGCCATGGCCCAATGAAGAATTCGAGTGGCCCACAGACTCTCGATTGCTTGCGAGACAAGAAGAAGCTTAAAATAGAAAGTTCAAAGGGAAAACCCTAATCTGTAACTGACTTGACCTGCTACCCGAGAACTAGCCTATCTATATAAAGGCTGGGAGGGGGCAGCGAGGAGGACAATCACAACCCTAGTTTCCACAACTCTCGCCAGATTGCATTTGCGTGCCCCTGTAATCTTCGATTCCTTCATTAATTCCAAAAGCAGACAAGCAGGAGTAGGGACCTCTACGAGGCCTGAACCTAGGTAAACTTGTGTCCCTGTGTGCTTGTTTGCTAGCCGATTGAAGCCTCCAGCGCTCCCTCCTTCTCCAAAACCCAAGTCCATAACAATGGGAATTAACGATTTAAACCCTCGTCAATACTCCTTGCAAGCATCCACAACTACAAGAAAGTAATTAAGATAAAAACCTAACCAAAGCCTTAAACTTTGAGATCCTACACTCCCGGGGGTTCAGGTTTCTGTCACTCCGGCAACACCGCGATTAGTAGCCAAATACACAGTGCATTCCCCTAGGCCCATAAAGGTGAAGTATCATGTAGTCGACATTCACATGACACCACTAGAAGAATAACACCACAACTTAATTATCAAACCATTGAATCTCTCTCAACACAATTCCACTACTAACAACATGACTTCTCCCATGTCCTCAAGAACTAAACAAACTACTCATGAGACATCATATGGATCAAGATCAGAGATGAAATAATGATAAGTAACAATCTGAACATAACAATAATTCAATGGTTCCACTCAATAGCATCAACTACAACGAGTAATCAATACTAGGAAAGTTTCCCCTAAGAACTATGCAAGATTCAACCCAATTGTTATAGCGATATGAAGTGGTGATGATGGTGCTAGTGGAGATGATGATGGAGATGATGATGACCCCGATGAAGTCCAGCTTGATGGTGGTGTTGATGGCGATGATCTACCCTCTCTGGGAAGGTATTTCCCCGGTAGATTTGTGCCTGCCAGAAAGCTCATTCTCTCTCTGTAGTTTTCTGCCCCACAGAGGCGGCGGAATCTTTCTATGGTCACCCCCGAGTCTAAGGGTTTCGAGGGGATTATATGCATCGGAGGGCGATGCTAGAGGTGGGCCAGGGTGGCCAGACCACCTAGTGGCGTGACCAGGGCTGGCCCGCGCTAGGGGGCGTGGGCCCCCTATGGCCCATCTCCACTTCCCCTTCTGGCTTCCTTCATCTTTTGGAAAAATAGGATTTTCCATATATTTTCCGGAATTTTCTGATCTTCGCGAATTTTGCCTCCAAACAATGCCTTTTCCATTAGAATCCTGACTTCAGTGGTCCATCCTCCAAAAGTCATTAACCATGCAAAAATAGATGAAATAACATAAGTATCATCGCTTAATATGAAATGTATCAATGAATAACAGTAAATTATGATATAGAATAGTGATGCAAAATAGACGTATCAAGTGACAGCAATGCTGCCCAACATCCTTTATCTAGGGGTAAAAAGGGGAAGTATGATGTGTGGTGTGACACGAACAAAATGCTAGACTTATTGTAAGGGTGACCTAGCAACACAAAGGAGTACTTCTTTCACCTATGTGTTTTATGACATGTAGTCACCATAAAAGTACCATTAAAACATTGCAATTGTGTGTACCCTTACTATCTATAACATGATAATCACCATAGATGGAGAAGAGAGGATTAAGTGAACCCATGAACCCATGGCCATTGTTCCCATAATATAAAACCCTTGTATTGTCCTCTTGCATTGAAGAGGATTGGAACACTTTTACATTCTTGTTTTGTTATATTAAATTTGCATATATTAAATTAGCCACCTTATTCCTTAACTTGGTTAGTGCATAATCAAATAAAACTTGTGACACTTTAGTTGTAAAGAATAGATAGATTTTCCTTCTTGCTCCTACGGATCGATACCCTATTTCCACATTGAGAGGTACTACGGTGATCCCCTGCACTTGGGGGTTATCAAGATACTTTTCTGGCATTGTTGCCGGGGAGACTATCTCTTAAGTTTCTATTCTTCTATGCACTAGATTTTAGATTTGTTTTAGTTTGTTTGATATCTTGCAATCATCTAAGCTTGGGGAGGTTTCTTTAACTTGTTTGGTCGTGAGTTTCTCATTAGATTTACTTTTAGTTTTCACTTTCTTTATATCAAAAACACATAAACATTATTATAAATTTTACTATGGATGAACTTTCACGTAAGGACCTTAGGGATTTAGATGAAGCTAATTATTTTTCTCCCAAGAAAGAGTGCATGTGAAAAACTTATTTATTTCTCAAATGAGATTGCTAAACAACTATTTGAGTTATATAATGTGTCTTGTTGCACAAAACAAAATGATAAGCATCTCTACTAACAATGTAAATGTAGTAATCACTTTATAATTTCCTCACATCATGAAAAGCATCATGATTACTTTGAAATGAGATTACTTGATCAATTTATTGCTTTCATTGGAGCTAGTGAGTTGGACTTCCTAATTAATAAAAAGTATGAAACTTTTAATGTAGGTCGTGATCTTAAAAAAGTAAGTCATATGCTCCTTAAACATTGCAAAGAAAGCTTTTGTGATAATTCTTATATTATTGATTATGCAAAGAATATTCCTGCTGCCATGGAAAGAACTAATATTTTGCAGGAAGAAGATGACAAAAGCATAAGCTTGGGGGTGTCCATGCACCCCCAGGAAGAGGAGAGTGATGAGAAAACACAAGAAGATGACAAAAATATAAGCTTGGGGATGCCCAAAGAAGAGGAGAAAAATGAAGAAGAAGAAGATATGGTCCAACCTAAGCTTAGGGATGTATGTGAACCTCTCAAAAATGATAGTAACACTCAAACTCAAAACTCAAAACTCATTTGTCATTTATGAGAACCCATGCTATGATAATTGTGCAACTAAAACTTCTATGGTCGTCTTTGATAACCCATGCTATTATGATGAAACTAATAACGCTCCTTCACTTGCTAATAATGCTACTAGTGATACTATTGATAATGAGGAGTGGTGCTTAGATATGCTATATGATAATGATTTAGATGATGGTCCTATGCTTATTGATAACCATCCATGTTTAACAAATGAAGATATAAATGATGAACTTGTTGTCCATGATGATGCTCTTGTTAGTAAGAGTCCTATATCATTCTTGAACTCTCCTATGTTAACCATAGAGGTATGAACTTGCTTGGAAATATATATATGTGGTTTGCAAATTTTTGTATGCAACCATGATCTTGATATTGAAAATATTACTAGCAACTATTTTGAGAAAGTAAAGAATGCTAATAAATGCCATGATATGTATAATGATACTATTTATATGAATAACTCTATGAACTTGCATGCTTTGAAGGGTTATAATGATAGATTTGCTTCTAATAAATGCAACTACTATGAAAGAGGAGGTGATAAGTGCCCTCTTTATGCTTATAGTTATTATATGTTGTGTTCACCTACTAATATTATGCAATGGCATGCCTCTAATTGTTGTGATTTAGTGATATATAAAATGCCAATGCATAGGAAGAAAGTGAGACTTCGTTGTTATTGTTCCTATATCTTGTGTTACTTTTTACCATGTTTCAACTTGACTATTACTTTGAATGGTATGAGCACACCATGGGACCCAGGTATTTTGTAAGAAAACATTTTCCAAGGAATAAGGAGGTATCAAAGAAGCACAAACTACCACATGAATTCCATATCACTTAAAATCAAGTAAGTAAAGCCTAGCTATATGGCTATAAAGAAAGCGCTTTTCGGGAGGCAACCCGGTCATTTAATTTTATGTTTTATTGTTGTTAAAAGAGTCATTTTTAGTGTATTTGCTGTAGAGTAGTAATAAATTACCAAGTGGAACTCATCTTGGATGATAAAGTTGTTAAACATATGGAGTAGCAAATTTCTGCAGAACAGTTTTTAGTGCAAGAATTTTCTGACTTTTTATGCAACTCTGATTGTGCTCATATTTACACAAAATTTAAAACGTTTCATCCTATGTATGCACAAAAATTGGCTAAAATTTCTGACATGTCTAAGTGGGCCAAATAAATTATTTTTGCTGCTGCTGAAAATCTGGACAGATTCTGCCATGTTTTGTTTTAACTATTCCCAAGTGTCCTAAAATGATTGTTATGAGTCATATTATATGCTAGGGATATGTGAAAATATTATATTCTTGATGGAACATTTATAAAGAATTTTTCTTTCATATATATGCAGAAACTATTATGCTTTTGTGCCACTAATGTCACCACTCAGAAAAGAGATGGGAGAAAAGTTTTGTGTTGAAGTTTTTTGACAGGCAACAGAGGAACATCACACCAAGAGAAATCCAAGGATGGTGAAAACCATAAGCTTGGGGATTACCAACAAATCCCGGTTTGCAAACCTATAAACTTCGTTTTTCGAGCAACGTAAAACTATCATAGAAACTTGGAGCGTCTGTTTTGTTTTGTTTACGTTTGTTTGCAATAAAAGGACCACCATCACTATTATTATGAATGTTTATGATTAACATACTAAAAATAAACTTTTCCATGAGGAGAATAAGATTGAGTATGAATTCCTTGAAATAAAAGGAAATGGGAGAGAAAAGCAAAAGGCTGAAATTCATGTTGTGTCTAGTTTTTAAGCTCAAGTATTGTATATGAAGCATGATTTGCTTGTGTGTATTAATTTGTATCCTTTGTTATTGTATATTTATGTTCAACCATAAGGAGCAAGGTGAAAAAATAAATGTTGGCATTATGAACTTGATGTCACACTCTTTAGATCTCTTTTTGCTAAGCCTTCACAATGCAAGCTAAGACTTGTTCCAAATCCCCTAAACTAGATTCAGCATATCCACCTATTTGTGGAAAAAGCTACTTCCAAGTAAAATATGTATGTTGATCCTCCAAACATTCTTAAAACATCTTTTTCATGTATTATAAATCTCATAAGAAAGTAAGGTTTGGGGTGATACCACTATGGAACTTTATGTGCTTCACACTCTTAAAAGTTGTTTGTTAGCCAAACCATGCTGGCATGGCACAAGCCTTCAATATAGAGTGAAGATAATCATGTTAGTTCTGCATGTGGATTGCATCGATGTGAAATAAAGTATGCATACTGGAGTAGGCATGTTTAGAGAAAACATTCATGAATCACTAGTCAAAGCCATGTGCCATGCGACACTCATGGTGGAAACTTACAACATGAAGATCCTTGTTGAGATGATTGATATGTATGTTTTTCTTGTTCTTCTGGTGTAGAGATATTTCCCCTTATAAACATGGCCATGGAATTATATTAACTCCTAAGCTAAAGAAACATAAGGGTCATATAGCTAAGAGTTTCAAAAAAGGGGCATATAGCTACACGGGGAGGAAGAGGCACCTCAGTGATGCGGTTTTAATAATAAATATGTATCCTACAATGATAGGCCTAAGTTGAGTAGCATGAGGAGTCAAAGATCATAGGTATGGTGCATGAGACAATCAACTTGTAAGATGTTTAACACATAAACCATATGCAACTTTTGAAACAAAAGCTACTTGGAACCACGTCCTTATTAGTATTGTTGACATGAATTACATAGCTCAAAACTTTATTTTGCATTCTTTATGGAGGATTAACATATGTATTCAATGCTTACTTTCGGTATGAGATGCAAACCATCTCAAGGGAAGACATGAAACTAAGACTGAGTCTTCTAGTTGGGCATTAAACTAAGAAGTATCCCAAATATAAAAGTAGAGGCATAAAACACCAATGCCAATTATAGGAAGAGTCTCTTATTCTATAGGTTCATCAAAGTGTGCTTGAAGGTTTGTTTTGTCCCTAATTTGTTTTATCATACCATTACTTATTGTTTGACATGTTTATAGATGTGCAAAAGATACAAATTGATAATACACTTGCATCTTATGTTTCATTGAAAGGATTTGAACCTACAAACTTTAGAGGATAATGAAAGAAGCAAAAGTAACAAACTCCAAAGTCCATGTTTATTTTTATCATCTTCATGCTCGAGGACGAGCATAGGTTAAGCTTGAGGATGTTGATGCATGTAAAATGCATACATGAACTTTGTAGTTTGTTAACATGTTTATCCACATATTTGCATCATATATATAATGTTATATCCATGTTTTAAGTTGATTTTTGGGAATTTACCAATGATACCCTTTATTTTGGTTATAACCCGGCGGTGCAGGAAAAACCTGTTTTCAATGTTTTTGATGTTTTAGGACCTATATGGAGTCAAATGGACCTGATCTTTTGGGGATGTCAATATTTATCCATGAGCATCTGGAGCACAAGAACCTCACCTGGAGGGCTAGGAGGCCCAACAGAGCCTGGGTGGTGCGCCCAGCCCAGGTGGGCGCACCACCTACCCTCTTTTCCTCCTCGGTCGTTCGATCGCCTTGATTCTTTCGCCCATGGAGTTATCTTGACCTAAAAAACCCAATATAAGGATCCCCTGGGGAGTCCTCGGGGGAGAAGACACTAGAGACAAAAACACCACCAAATAGAGTCAGAACCAACAAAGATTTTAGGGGGAAACTCTGCTGGAGCCACCTCCGGGGGGAGCTCCACCCTCTCCAACATCTCTAGCACCATCACCATGATGAAGAGGGAGTAGTCCACTGATACGTTGCAAACGTATCTATAATTTTTGATGTTCCATGCTTGTTTTATATCTACTTTCTTATGTTTTGTCTCTTTGGAGTATTTTTATACACTTTTTGGGATTAACCTATTAACAAGATGCCATAGTGCCAGTTGCCTATTTTCTGCTATTTTTGGTTCCAGAAAAGCCAGAAAATGAATATTCTTGGAACTGGACGGGACACAAGCCAAGGTAAATATTTCACCGAGGGGAACACGCAGCCAGAAGACGAGACGGAGAGGGGCCAGGGCCACCCACACCACCTGGTCGCACGGCCAGGCCTGGCCCGCGCCCGGGGTGGTGTGGGCCCCCTGGCACTCCCCTGACCTCGCCCTTTCGCCTATAAGAAGCCTCCGATACATAAACCCTAAGGACCCGATCAAAATTCCATGAAAGAGTCTATAGCCGCCGTCATCTCCATCCCTAGATCAGTGTTTCCAACTTGGAATCCTGCACGACACAACCACAGAACTTTGCCCCCAACTTACATTGAGGTTGTCAATCTCACTGGTTTTGCTGAAAACGAAGGATTAAACGTATTGTGTGGAAGAAAGTAAAAGCTTGCAGAAAGTAAACAGAAAACAGTAAACAGTTGTAGATTGATGGTAAAAGAAATCACCCTGGAGGCCTTCTTCATCACCATGATTGCCTCCGGTGTGATGAGTGAGTAGTTCATCCCTGGACTATGGGTCCATGTAGTATCTAGATGGTTGGTTCTTCTCCTTTGTGCTACCATGTATAGATCTTGTGAGCTCCGTTCATGATCAAGATCATCTATTTGTAATCATACATGTTGTGTTTGTGGGGATCCGATGGATATTGAGATGCTATTTCAGATTGATTATTGATTCTATCATGTCTTTGTTATTTGTGATCTTTCATGCTCTCCGTTGTTAGTAGCTATCTTGGCCGAGTAGATGCTAGCAACTCCAAGAGGGAGTATTTATGCTCGATAGTGGGTTCATGCCTCTAGGAATCTAGGGAAGTGACATAAATCTCAAAGGTACTAGATTTGTTGTTGCAACTAAGGAGAAAACAGCAATCCTTTCTTCATAGAACAATCGTATTGTTTACTTTACACACTTTGCTTAATTCAATTAACTATTGCTTGCAACTTAATACTAGAGGGGTTCGGATGATAACCTGAATGTGGATTATTAGTCATAGATGCAGTTGGATTACTGTCTATGTATAATGTTGTAATGCCCAATCAAATCTCATAGGAGTCAAGATGATTAGTATAGGCATGTATGCTTTCTCGATGTTTGTCAATTGCCCTCTGTAATTTGTTCACCCAACATGTCATCTATCTTAAGGAGAATCACCACTAGTGAACTATGGACCCTGATCCTTTCTTTTACCATCAATCTACAATCTACTATTTACTATTTTATGTTTACTTTCTGCAAGCAATTACTATCTTCCACACAATACATTTAATCCTTTGTTTTCAGCAAAACCGGTGAGATTGACAACTTCACTGTAAGTTGGGGGCAAAGTTCTGTGATTGTGTTGTGTAGGATTCTAAGTTGGAAACAACACCTTGGAGGTGTTTACTTGCTCCTACTGGTTCGATAACCTTAGTTTCATAACTAAGGGAAAACTTGTTGCTATACTCATGAAACCTTCCTCTTAGGGTTCCCCAAGGAGCTCAACATATTGAGTAAGCAAGACTTTTTCTGGCGTTGTTGCCGGGGAGTCAAAGACATCTTCACAAGGGGAGTCCCTCATAACCAATCTCTTTACTTTGTTTTATTTGTTTTGCTTAGTTTATTTATGCTTTGTTTGCTTGTTTGTTTATCAAAAACACAAAAAACAGTTGTACTAGTTTGCTTTCTATATTAAAAACACAAAAAATGACTACTCTTAAAAACACTAAGTTGTGTGACTTCACTAGCACCAACAACAATGACTTCATGCGCACACCTATTGTTCCACCTATTCCTGAAGCTACTTTCTTTGAAATTAATCTGCTTTACTCAATCTTGTTATGAGAGAACAATTTTCTGGAATTGGTACTAAAGATGCGGATTCTCATCTTAATAACTTGTTGAACTTTGTGAGATGCAAAAACGTAGGGATATAGATGGAGATATTATTAAGCTTAAACTATTTCCTTTCTCTTTGAGAGGAAAAGCTAAATAATGGTTGCAATCCCTAACTAGAAATAGTATTGATTCTTGGAATAAATGCAAAGATGCTTTCATTGGAAAATACTATCCTCCTGCTAAGATTATATCGATGAGAAGTGAAATAATGAAATTTAAACAATCTGATAATGAACATGTTGCTCAAGCTTGGGAAAGAATGAAATCTTTGGTAAAGAATTGTCCCACTCATGGACTGACTGCTTGGATGATTATCCAAACCTTTTATGTAGGACCGAATTATTCTTCAAGAAATCTACTGGATTCTACTGCTGGAGGTACCTTTATGACCATTACTTCGGGTGTTGCAACAAAGCTTCTGGATAATATGATGGTGAACTATTCTGAATGGCACACTGAGAGAGCTCCACAAGGTAAGAAGGTAAATTCTGTTGAAGAGACCTCTTCCTTGAGTGATAAAATTGATTTTATTATGTTTATGCTTGTTAATGGGAAAGCTCATATTGATCCAAATCATGTTCCCTTAGCCTCTTTGGTTGCTCAAGAAGAGCAAGTTGATGTGAACTTTATAAGAAATAATAATTTTAGCAACAATGCCTACAGGAATAATTTTGGTGACAACAATTATAGGCCTTACCCTCCTAATAATGCTTATGGTTATCATGGTAAACGTAGAATACCTAGTGAAGAAAGAATTTTAGAAGTTGAAAGAGCCACTAAAAACTTCATGCAAATGCAATACGAGCAGAATAAATTATTTACTAAAACCATGGAGGAACAATCCACTATTTTGAAAAATATTAGCCATTAACTTGAGAGTTTAAATAGGGAAATTCCTAGTTTGCAATTAAAACTTTCTAATGCTGAAAGAAATATATCATCTTTGTCTGAAGCACAATCCTCTTTGATTAACAAAATGGCTGCTAACCTAAAACTATTGAAAATCCCTTTGCTGCTACTAATGACATACAAGTTAGAATTGATGAAAATGTTTGACTATTAGCTGAATTGCATGCTAAGTGGGAGAGACAAGATTAAATTTCTAGAAATATTAGTATTTCTACCATCACCACCACTAATGTTGAAGCTAGTAAACCCAATGGATCCTTTTCTAATAAAAATGCTAAAATTCTTCCAAATATGGGAAACAATAGCTCTACTACTTTAGATGATAATTATGATTTTGATCTTGATGGTTACAATATCTCTAAAGTAATTATGTTGCTACAAAATCTTTCTAAAAGTACTAATGCTAGTGCTATGAATATGGCCTTTACAAAACACATTACTAATGCTCTCATAAAAATTAAAGAAGAAAAGAAGAAACATAAAGCTTCCATTCCTATGAAACTAGAAGATGGTTGGGAACCCATCATTAATTTGAAAGTAAATGATTTTGATCTCAAAGCTTTATGTGATCTTGATAGTTGTGTTTCTATTATGCCTAGAAGGATTTATGAAATGCTTGATTTGCCACCATTGGAAGATTATTATTTAAATGTCCAACTTGATGATAATGCTAAAAAGAAACTCATGGAGAGTATTAATGATGTTCTTATTATGGTTAACAATGCCTATGTCCCTGTTGATTTCTATGTTTTGGATGTTGAATGCAATGCTCCTTGTCCTATTATTTTGGGAAGACCTTTTCTTAGAATTGTTGGTGCCATTATTGATATGAAAGAAGGCACCATTAAATATCAACTCCCACTCAAGAAAGGTATATAACACTTCCCTAAGAAGAGAGAGAAGATTCCTTTTGCCTCTCCTATTAAAACAAAATTTGCTCTTAATGCTTCTTCATTTGAGAATATTTGATTCTTTGCTTGCTTCTTATGCCTAACTTAAAGGCTTTAAAGAAAAGTACTTATTGGGAGATAACCCAAAAGTTTTAGTTGAGTATTTTAAGTTATTGCTTCA
Source organism: Avena eriantha (assembly GCA_910589775.1). Lineage (NCBI taxonomy): Eukaryota > Viridiplantae > Streptophyta > Magnoliopsida > Poales > Poaceae > Avena > Avena eriantha. Next base: position 526,890,708 of record OU342742.1, on the reverse strand, counting down.
GTAATAACCTCTCCTTATCATTTTTGTGTGGTTTTTATACCAAGAGTAACCTATAATGAGAGAGAAGTAATGCTTGGGAAAGTTGATGTCCCGAGATAGATTTTTGTGCTTTGCTGTAAAAATTCGAGAAAAATCTCTGTACGTCGGTTTGAGATGTAATTTTTTTTGCTTCTGCCCCAGATTGTTATACAACTTTCGTTAGTTCAACACTTTTCGATTTGAGCAACAGAAGGTCTTCGAAAAAAATCGGTTTCTACCTGCTGGTCTGTTTTGATAGATTTCTGCCATTATTTGCATTTGCTTCTTATTGATTCCTTTTTGGGTTCCTTTTGGGGAAATTGAGCTTTTTGAGGGAATTGCTACAGTAGCTTGTATTTTAGTGACAGTTTTACTTGTGTTGGAACTGAACCAAAAGACTTATTATCTTGAGTACACTAATGTTGCTAATGAAGATTGTGTGAAGTTTTGTATGAAGGAAATTTTCAGGTGTAGGGAAAGAATGATGTAATGCGATGAAGAATGGACTAAAGCTCAAGCTTGGGGATGCCACCAGTGTAACCCCAAGAAATATCCAAGAAGTACAAGCGTCAAAGCTTGGGATTCCCAAGGCATCCCCTTCTTCATCAATAAAAATCTTAGGTTTCTTCCAAACACTTCATTTTTATTGTTTCATACACAGTTGTGTTGTTCTTGGAGCATCTTCATTTTTGTTTTTGGTTTTTGCCTTCTTAGTTTTCTTTAATAAATTGGTTGGACTCCCTCATTCATACATTAGTTTTCAAATAATATTGGTTTGGATTGGAAGAGAGTAGGAAAAATTCATGCTTAAGTGGTAAAAAGAGCTTGTTTTTTACTATGGCCTATGCTTTGTCATGTCATGCTTGATATTGTTTTGGATTTATGTTAGTGATCTTTGCTGTAGCATGACATGTTATAAACAATTGAGATTGCTTAATGTGCCTTGAAAGAATCATGCATTGTTTTAGCATATTAAAGCATAGTATTGTGGTATTCTCCTTCGATGCTTTATTTGGGTTGACTTGGCACATGCTCACACCATGTTAAGACTATCCCAAGTCACCATAGCCTCTATGATCATTTAGTTTTCGACTTGTAATATCACTTTATGCTTTAATTAATGATGTTTTGTCGCTTTGCATGATTATGGCCATTATTTCTCTCTTAGTTGGTCCCTCCCAGTATTTTGCTAGCCTCCATACCAAGTATGAGTTCCACTCATGCATCCAACTCCAAATAAAACCAAGTTATTCCAAAGAGTCCACCATACCTACCTATTAGCATTTGCTACCCCAAGTATATTCATGTTTTTATCTACCTTCCGAATTGAACTTGTTATGTGAAAATTAGTGATTAAAGCTCTCACGAACTTGATGGCACACTTTACTTTCTTGCACTTAATAATATTGAACCATTGTGTCCATATTTGTTGCGTATATGCTTGTGCTTTATAAGTTGAAGTTAGCAGAACCATGTATCATGGGGAACGCTTTCAACATTGCACTTATTATTCCGTTGATATCATGATTCTTTTGCTTATGGATCCCGGCGGTGTGAAATAAAAGGGGAACTTGTAAGATCATGGAGTTTGTATGTGTGTTAGATAAACGCCTGGGCCGCTAGCCTAAGCCATGCCTAATCATGGTGGAAACTTGCAGCATAACCATAATGAGCACTCTATGAAGCATCCTCAATAAAAACCTATGCAAATAGCAAATAAAAAGATCGATGAGATGCTCATTGTATGTTACCTTGTCATTTTGATATGGGATAGATCATGTATCATGGGGCAAGGGGTACCCCGTTGGCTGTTCTCTATGATACATATGTACTTACAATGACAAGAGCTTACTTGTGACTGAAGTTGAGTAGCATGAGGTTTGGTACTCGTAAGCAAGGGGCATGAGACTTCAACTTATAACTTGTCAAGCATATCCTCTTAGTTGTGTCACTTTAACCTTAATCACTTGAAGATGCTTATGATAGGGGCAATGAGAGCTGAAAGCTAATAAGTACCATAATTTTTGGAAGCTCTTGATGAAACTTGAATCCCTGCTTCCTTCTATGAAGGACTTTCTTTTAGTTTTATGATTGAGTCTCCATCTTCTATATTTATGCACCTATTGAGAGAGCATAGTGACCATTCTTAGTTTAATGTGCATTGTCCCGAGACTTGTTGATTGATGCATAACTTTGATATTGCTTGTTCTTAAACTATTTGTATCTAGTCACCCTTATGAACTTTGAAGGTGTCATATGCATTTATGTTTTGCTACACTATGAGGGACAAGCTGAATGCCATTCTCATTATATTTTCTTTATGTGAAACAAACAAACGTCTTGCAAAGCATTGTTATTCATGAATCTTTTGTTTGTGTCTTTTCATGTTACAACATAGTTGCTATGTCTTATTGTTAGAACTATATCTTTCATGCTATGATAAAGTACTATGATCCCAGCTATCAATGTTTTACAAATACTTTGTTCAAGATTATGATGGTGCATTTCACCTCAAAAATTATTCTTTCTTTTTATCACTTACCTACTCGAGGACGAGCAAGAGTTAAGCTTGGGGATGTTGACGTTGCAAACGTATCTATAATTTTTGATGTTCCATGCTTATTTTATATCTACTTTCTTATGTTTTGTCCACACTTTGGAGTATTTTTATAGACTTTCTAGGACTAACCTATTAACAAGGTGCCACAGCGCTAGTTGCTTGTTTTCTGCTGTTTTTGGTTCCAGAAAAGCCAGAAAATGAATATTCTCGGAATTGGACGGGACAAAAGCTAAAGTCAATATTTCACTGAGGGGAACACGAAGCTAGAAGACAAGACAAAGAGGGGCCAGGGCCGGCCACACCACCTAGCCGCATGGCCAGGCCTGACCCACGCTTGGGGGTGGTGTGGGCCCCCTAGCACTCCACCGACCTCGCCCTTTTGCCTATAAGAAGCCTCCGATACAGAAACCCTAAGGACCCGATCAAAATTCCACGAAAGAGTCTGTAGCCACCGTCATCTCCATCCCTAGATCGGGAGGGATCTGAAGCTCTTCCCGGCACCCTACTGGAGGGGGGAGATCACCCTGGAGGCCTTCTTCATCACCATGACTGCCTCCGACGTGAGTAGTTCATCCCTAGACTACGGGTCCATGTAGTAGCTAGATGGTTGGTTCTTCTCCTTTGTGCTACCATGTCTAGATCTTATGAGCTCCGTTCATGATCAAGATCATCTATTTGTAATCATACATGTTGTGTTTGCGGGGATCCGATGGATATTGAGATGCCATTTCAGATTGATTATTCATTCTATCATGTATTTGTTATTTGTGATCGTGCATGCTCTCCGTTGTTAGTAGCTATATTGGCCGAGTAGATGCTAGCAACTCCATGAGGGAGTATTTATGCTCGATAGTGGGTTCATGCCTCTAGGAATCTAGGGAAGTGACAGAAATCTCTAAGGTACTAGATGTGTTGTTGCAATCCTTTGTTCATATAACAATCGTATTGTTTACTTTACACATTTTGCTTAATGCAATTATCTGTTGCTTGCAACTTAATACTGGAGGGGTTCAGATGATAACCTGAAGGTGGATTATTAGTCATAGATGTAGTTGGATTACAGTCTATGTATAATGTTGTAATGCCCAATCAAATCTCACAGGAGTCAAGATGATTAGTATATGCTTGTATGCTTTCTCAATGTTTGTCAATTGCCCCTCTGTAATTTGTTCACCCAACATGTCATCTATCTTAAGGAGAATCACCACTAGTGAACTATGGACCCCGGTCCTTTCTTTTACCATCAATCTACAATCTACTATTTAATGTTTTCTATTTACTCTCTGCAAGCAATTACTATCTTCCACACAATATGTTTAATCATTTGTTTTCAGCAAAACCGGTGAGATTGACAACCTAACTGTAAGTTGGGGACAAAGTTATGTGATTGTGTTGTGCAGAATTCCAAGTTGGAAATAACACCTTAGATGTGTTTCCTTGCTCCTACTGGTTCGATAACCTTGGTTTCATAACTGAGGGAAAACTTGTTGTACTCATCATACCTTCCTCTTGGGGTTCCCCAATGAGCTCAACATATTGAGTAAGCATCCAACCCGTGGACTTTGGGTTTATGGTGGTAACTTTATCTAATATCTCCATGTATGATCATTGTTGAAGTCCATATGATGTGCCTTGCATGAGTATGGATATATCTATGTAATTCCTATGGTGGATATTGTGTTATGAGATAGTACTTATTATTCATTTACCGTGGTGTTGGATCTTGTATGGTTTTTCATACTTTGGGAATATTTCATGACGCATGTAATGGTTTAGATCTATACATAATGCCTTGTTTATCCATATCATGAGGTGATTTATGAATCATTGCAAATGTATCTATAATTTTTGATGTTCCACGCTTGGTTTTATCTACTTTCTTGTGTTTTGTCCACACTTTGGAGTACTTTTCATATGATTTCTTGGACTAACCTATTAACAAGAGCCATAGTGCTAGCTGCCTGTTTTCTGCTGTTTTTGGTTCCAGGAAGTCAGAAAATGAATATTCTCGGAATTGGACGGGACAAAAGCCAAAGTCACTATTTTACCGTGGGACATCTGGAGCCAGAATATGAGATGGAGAGGGGCTGGGGCCTGGCCACACCACCTAGACACGCGGCCAGGCCTAGCCCGCGCCAGTGGGTGGTCTGGCGGACCCCAGCTCCCCCTCGGCCTCTCCTTTCGCCTATATATTGCCTCTGATACCAAAACCCTAAGTACCCGATCAAAAATCCATGAAAGAGTCTGTAGCCGCCGTCATCTCCATCCCTAGATCGGGTGGGATCTGAAGCTCTTCCCGGCACCCTGCCGGAGAGGGGAATTCACCCTGGAGGCCTTCTTCATCACCATGCAAGCCTCCGGTGTGATGCGTGAGTAGTTCATCTCTGGACTACGGGTCCATGTAGTAGCTAGATGGCTGGTTCTCCTCCTTTGTGCTTTCATGTCTAGATCTTGTGAGCTCCGTTCATGATCAAGATCATCTATTTGTAATTCTGCATGTTGTGTTTGCGGGGATCCGATGGATATTGAGATGCCATTTCAGATTTATTATTGATTCTATCATGTCTTTGTTATTTGTGATCTTGCATGCTTTCCGTTGTTAGTAGCTATCTTGGCCAAGTAGATGCTAGCAACTCCAAGAGTTAGTATTTATGCTCGATAGTGGGTTCATGCCTCTGGTAATTTGGGGAAGTGATAGAAATCTCTAAGGTACTAGATGTGTTGTTGCTACTAGGGAGAAAACAGCAATCCTTTGTTCATAGACAATCGTATTGTTTACTTTACACATTTTGCTTAATGCAATTATCTGTTGCTTGCAACTTAATACTGGAGGGGGTTCAGATGATAACCTCAAGGTGGATTATTCGTCATAGATGTAGTTGGATTACAGTCTATGTATAATGTTGTAATGCCCAATCAAATCTCATAGGAGTCAAGATGATTAGTATATGCTTGTATGCTTTCTCGATGTTTGTCAATTGCCCCTCTGTAATTTGTTCACCCAACATGTCATCTATCTTAAGGAGAATCACCACTAGTGAACTATGGACCCCGGTCCTTTCTTTTACCATCAATCTACAATCTACTATTTAATGTTTTCTATTTACTTTCTGCAAGCAATTACTATCTTCCACACAATATGTTTAATCCTTTGTTTTCAGCAAAACCGGTGAGATTGACAACCTAACTATAAGTTGGGGGCAAAGTTATGTGATTGTGTTGTGCAGAATTCCAAGTTGGAAATAACACCTTAGATGTGTTTCCTTGCTCCTACTGGTTCGATAACCTTGGTTTCATAACTGAGGGAAACCTTGTAGTTGTACTCATCATACCTTCCTCTTGGGGTTCCCCAATGAGCTCAACATATTGAGTAAGCATCCACCCCGTGGACTTTGGGTTTATGGTGGTAACTTTATCTAATCTCTCCATGTATGATCATTGTTGAAGTCCATATGATGTGCCTTGCATGAGTATGGATATATCTATGTAATTCCTATGGTGGATATTGTGTTATGAGATAGTACTTATTATTCATTTACCATGGTGTTGGATCTTGTATGGTTTTTCATACTTTGGGAATATTTCATGACGCATGTAATGGTTTAGATCTATACATAATGCCTTGTTTATCCATATCATGAGGTGATTTATGATACATTGCAAATGTATCTATAATTTTTGATGTTCCACGCTTGGTTTTATCTACTTTCTTGTGTTTTGTCCACACTTTGGAGTACTTTTCATATGATTTCTTGGACTAACCTATTAACAAGAGCCATAGTGCTAGCTGCCTGTTTTCTGCTGTTTTTGGTTCCAAGAAGTCAGAAAATGAATATTCTCGGAATTGGACGGGACAAAAGCCAAAGTCACTATTTTACCGTGGGACATCTGGAGCCAGAATATGAGATGGAGAGGGGCTGGGGCCTGGCCACACCACCTAGACACGCGGCCAGGCCTAGCCCGCGCCAGGGGGTGGTCTGGCGGACCCCAGCTCCCCCTCGGCCTCTCCTTTCGCCTATATATTGCCTCTGATACCAAAACCCTAAGTACCCGATCAAAAATCCATGAAAGAGTCTGTTGTCACCGTCATCTCCATCCCTAGATCGGGAGGGATCTGAAGCTCTTCCCGGCACCCTGCCGGAGAGGGGAATTCACCCTGGAGGCCTTCTTCATCACCATGCAAGCCTCCGGTGTGATGCGTGAGTAGTTCATCTCTGGACTACGGGTCCATGTAGTAGCTAGATGGCTGTTTCTCCTCCTTTGTGCTTTCATGTCTAGATCTTGTGAGCTCCGTTCATGATCAAGATCATCTATTTGTAATTCTGCATGTTGTGTTTGCGCGGATCCGATGGATATTGAGATGCTATTTCAGATTTATTATTGATTCTATCATGTCTTTGTTATTTGTGATCTTGCATGCTTTCCGTTGTTAGTAGCTATCTTGGCCAAGTAGATGCTAGCAACTCCAAGAGTTAGTATTTATGCTCGATAGTGGGTTCATGCCTCTGGTAATTTGGGGAAGTGATAGAAATATCTAAGGTACTAGATGTGTTGTTGCTACTAGGGAGAAAACATCAATCCTTTGTTCATAGAACAATCGTATTGTTTACTTTACACGCAATTCTTAAAGCAATAATCTATTGCTTGCAACTTAATACTAGAGGGGGTTCGGATGATAACCTGAAGGTGGATTATTAGTCATAGATGCAGTTGGATGGCGGTCTATGTATAATGTTGTAATGCCCAATCAAGTCTCAAAGGAGTCAAGATGATTAGTATATGCTTGTATGCTTTCTCGATGTTTGTCAATTGCCCCACTGTAATTTGTTCACCCAGCATTTTATCTATCTTAAGGAGAGCCACCTCTAGTGAACTATGGACCCCGGTCCTTTCTTTTACATACAATCTACAAAATGTTTACTCCTTTGTGTTTACTTTCTGCAAACTATTACTTCCTTTCATTCGATACATTTAATCCTTTGTTTTCAGCAAAACCGGTGAGATTGACAACCTCATCGCAAGTTAGGGACAGAGTTATGTGGTTGTGTTGTGCAGGACTCCACGTTGCTGCTGGCACCGGTAGTGTGCCCCGCCAAAGTTCAGCTAGCTACACCTTTGGGGTGTTTCCTTGCTCCTACTGGATTGATAACCTTGGTTTCGTACTGAGGGAAAACTTACTATTGTGCTCATCATACCTTCCACTTGGGGTTCCCCAACGAGCTCGTTAATATATGAGTCAGCAATTGACACCACCAAGCGGGGGTAGATGAGAGAGATGTGATAATACTCACAACATATCACAACATATGAATCATTGCACTAGTGTTTAGAATGTTTTCCATTAAGAAGTATGATGTATGTAGGTAATGGGTGGCCGAGTGACAGCGACATATGTATTGAGTGACAACAATGCAGCCCAACATCCTTTATCTAGGGGTCAAAAGGGAGAGGTATGATGTGTGGTGTGACACAAACCAAATGCTAGCCTTATTTCAAGGGTGACCTAGCAACACAAAGGAGTACTTCTTTCACCTATGTGTTTTACGACATGTAGCCACCATAAAAGTACCATTAGAAATGCAATTGTGTGTACCTTTACTATATATAACATGATAATCACCATAGATGGAGAAGATAGGATTAAGTGAACCAATGAACCCATGTCCATTGTTCCCATAATAGAAAAGTCCTCTTGCATTGAAGAGGATTGGAACACTTTTACATTCTTGTTTTGTTACATTAAATTTGCATCTATTAAATCAACCATCTTGTTCCTTAACTTGTTTAGTGCATAATCAAATAAAACTTGTGACAGTTTAGTTGTAAAGAATAGATAGCTTTTCCTTCTTACTCCTGCGGATCGATACCCTACTTCCACATTGAGAGGTACTATGGTGATCCCCTACACTTGGGGGTTATCAGGTACTCAGGGGTTGAGTGAGGAGCGTTGATTTACCTGGTGGGTGATTGTTTTTTGCACCCTATTTGATGGGCGCCCCTTCTGGATCATGCCCATGTTCCCAAGTGGGCGTGCGTATTGCTCACCTCCATTTTTTTGTACCGACGCAGCCGCATGCTGGGCGGGTCCTCCAGGTGCTGGTGGTGGTGCTCCATGAGCTATGGCGCCTGGGGAAGCTCCATACCCTAGAGTCATCGCGTCATGATGTAGCTGGGTGTAACCCTCGTGGAGCTTCTGGAACTGGCAACAGTCCTTGAGGAGGTGGTTGGACTTATTCTTGCCATCATGTTTGTCGATGTAGAAGTGAATGTTCAGCGAGTCCTCGTCGTTTGAACGAACGTGGTTGTTGTTCAGTGAGTCTTCTTCATCGACCCATTGATTCGCAATGTCCAGAAGGTGGTCGATGGTTTTGGGATTCATGCGGCCTAGCTCCTCCCTGAGCTGTCTACGGCGGACACTGCCGTTGAACGCATCGATTGCGTGATCCTCGGAGATATCTTCCACTGAGTTTTTGATGATGGACCACCTTTGGATGTAGGAGCAAAGGGATTCACTCGGCTTTTGGCAGCAGGCCCTAAGCTCTTTGATTAAGGCGGGCCAAGTAGGTTCCCTTGCAGTTTCTAATGAAGCTGTAGACCAGCTCCTCCTAGCTTCAGATTGATCCACGAGGCAGATTATTGAGCCATGTGTGAGCAGCGCCCTGCAGCTGCAGCTGGAGGCATTGCATGGTTGTACACTTGTTCCCGCCGTGCAGCTTGACGGAAGAGATGTGGTCTTCTAACCAGATCTTCGGGTACCGGAGGCCATCAAACTTCGGGTTTTCCTAAGGAAGTGTGAATCCTTTCGGCATTCGCAGTTGGCGTTGTAGATCTCGGTTCCTTCGTCCTCCAACTTTGTTGAGTAGGCGCGCATCTTGTTGACTTTGTGATGGGTGATCTCGTCACGCGCATCATAATCGTGATCATGCCGCCGTGAGTTGCGACAGGTCATGCTCGTCCTTGCTAGAAGATAGCGAGTAGTATTTAGGTGGAGCCTTGCTTTTCTTCAGCTCCATTGTTGGCTCCTTAGCCAGCGCAGCTTCTACTAATCCAAGCCCGGCGATGGCAGACCGATGCACGGCAGATCGCGGATCTCTGGCTGGTGGTTGGTTGGTGAGCAGGTACATTGTAGCTGCTATCACGGTGGCATGTGGTGTTTTCAGATCATATTGCCCCGCGAGTCCACCGACATGAATGAGAAGTTGAGGGCTTTGGTTACCTCCTCCCGATCTTTGTTGTTGAGGTGGTCTAGTCAAGAGCGCATTTTGGCGGCTGCAGGGTCGTTACCTTTGGAGGAAGATCCACCAATAGAGGAGAGTGATGCCCTCCGTAGGCTCGACTCCTCCGCAGCTTTCTTGGGGGCTTCGAGCTGTGTGTTCACCGCCTGCTCGCGATTGAACTCCTGAACGAGTAGCCAATGCTATTGATGACCCACAAGTATAGGGGGTGTATCGCAGTATTTTCGAGGGAAGTGAAACCCAATTTATTGATTCGACACAAGGGGAGCCAAAGAATATTTATAAGCCTTAACAACTGAGTTGTCAATTCAGCTGCACCTGGAAACAATCTTGCTCACGGCAGTTTATCAATAGCAACAGTTTTGTAGTAGGAATAGTAAAGTAACAGCAGTAGTAAAGCAAAGACAGTAGTAACAAAAGCAGTAAACAGTGGGATTCGAGTGCGGTAGGCATAGGGATGGATGGACGGGCGTTGCATGGACAAGACAATTCACAAAGCAATCAGAACATAGGGCAATTGCAGATAAATAAGATAAAGCACCCAAGTACTAGACAATCCTAGGCATGTGTTCCATATATAGTCATACGTGCTCGCAATGAGAACTTGCACAACATCTTTTTTCTTGCCAGCCCGTTTGCAGCGGGGCCTCTAGGGAACTACTGGCAATTAAGGTGCTCCTTTTAATAGAGCACCGGAGCAAAGCATTAACACTCCGTGAACACACGTGATCCTCACATCAAAGCCTTTCCCTTCCGGTTATCCCGATTTATGTCACTTCGGGGCCATAGGTTCCGGACAACAACGTGTGTATACAACTTGCAGATAAGACCAAGAACAATACTATCATAATGAATCAATAATAAGTTTAGATCTGAAATCATGGCACTCGGGCCCTAGTGACAAGCATTAAGCACAACAAGTCGCAACAAAGTCATAAAGCACTAATAAAAGATACTAGGCACCATGCCCTAACAATCTGATGCCATTACATGAATGGTCTCATCCAATCCCTACCATCCCCATAGCCTACAGCGGGGGATTACTCACTCATAGATGGGGGAAACATGGATGGTCGATGGAGAAGCGATGGTGATGATCTTCTCCAATTCCTCGTCCCGGCAGGGTGCCAGAACGGAGTTTCTGGTGTTGTTTCATGGAATCTGGTGGTGGCGGCGGAGCAGAACTCCTTCTGGAAAAACATCGAACCCCCCGAAGTGTTTAGGTCAGAAGGCTCCTTATAGGTGAAGAGAGAGGCCGAGGGGTGCCTGGGGGGCCCACACCACCCCCTGGCACGGCCTGGCCTGGCCCGCGCCACTAGGTGGTGTGGCCACCCCAGGGCTCTTCTCTGTCTCGTATTCTGTCTCCTGGAGTCTTCGGGTGAAATAGGATTTTTGGCATATTTTCCGGGATTTTTCCTGATAGTTGATTTTCTACACAAAAAGTAGACACCAAGGTAATTCTGCTGAAAACAGCGTCAGTTTGCATTAGTTGCATCCAAATCACACAAGTATAGAGGAGAAACAATTGCGAAAGTGTTCGGGAAAGTAGATACGTTTTGGACGTATCAACTCCCCCCAAGCTTAGCTTATTGCTTGTCCTCAAGCAATTCAGTTGAAAACTGAGTGCGATAAAAGATACCCTTTCGCAAATAATTGAAATGCAATTTCGTGATCTGGGTCTTTAATTGTTGGAAACTTGTCAAGTTCTTCTGCCAAGGCTTGATTAATGAACCTACAAAATCCCTCGAATTGGATCTGACTAAATCCGGGTATTGTGGACATTCCCTCGTTTCCATTCCGGAGCATCTTAATCTTAAGTTTCCTGTTTATCAAAGACTTTCACGAACACATTTGCTTCATATGATGTAAATATTCTCAGCAATGTGATCAACTACTTAGACAACTCATAATAAAGAGTATGCAACTTAGTCTACTTAATAGTCATTGCAAGCTATGAAGAGATCCCAACTCAAGAATAATAAGTAGCATGAAGCACGAACATGAGCAACATTACAATGCTCATAGAAATGTATGATAGAGTGGTATCTCGCTTGCCTTTGATTATGAATGTCAAGGCACCTCTGAAGTTCAAGTGATGACTAGAAGTAAAGATATCAAGGATACAAGCATCAAAGTCATAACACAAATAATCAAGTAATGGAGCAAACACAAAGAATGACAAGTATGCTCTCAAGAAGGTGCTCAAAGAATATGTAGAGACTCAACAAGTAGAAGAAACGGTTTTGAATAATTTGAAAGGCTTCCAAATGCTGAAAGTATGGTACTCGTTAGCTTTGAGCTCTCATTGCCCCTATCATAAGCATCTTGAAGGTGATTAAGGTTAAAGTGACACAACTAAGAGGATATGCTTGACAAGTTATAAAACTGAAACCTCATGCCCCTTACTTACGAAGACCGATCCTCATGCTACTCAACTTCAGTCACGAGTAAGCTCTTGTCATTGTAAGTATGTGTGTATCATTAAGAACCGCCAACGGGGTACCCCTTGCACATGATACGGGAGCTTTCCCATAATCAAAATGACAAGGCAAGCAGACAATGAGCATCTCAGCGATCTTTTTATTTGCTATTTGCATAGGTTTTTATTGGGGATGCTTCATAGAGTGCTCATTATGGTGATGCTGCAAGTTTCCACCATGATTAGGCATGGCTTAGGCTAGCGGCCCAGGCGTTTCTCTAACACACATACAAACTCCATGATCTTACAAGTTCCACTTTTATTTCACACCGCCGGGATCCGTAAGCAAAAGAACATGATATCAACGGGGTACAAAGTACAAGTGCAATGTTGAAAGCGTTCCCCATGAAACATGCTTCTGCTAATTTCAACTTATAAAGCGCAAGCATATACGCAACAAAGAAGGACCCAATGGTTCAGGTTTATTAAGTGCAAGAAAATAAAGTGTGCCATCAAGTTTGTGAGAGCTTTACTAACTAACTTTCTCATAACAAGCAAACATTTTATTCGAAAGAAAACAAGGCATATTGAATATGCACGGAGGTAGCAAATGATGCTAATGGGTAGGTATGGTGGACACTTTGGAAATATTTGGTTTAGGGAGTTGGGAACTTGAGTAAAACATACTCGGTGAAAGTGAAGGCTAGAAATAGTAAGGGGGCAACAAACGAGAGAGCGATAGCTGTCATTATCATGCTTGCAACAAAACAGGACTACTCATGGAATGAAAGTGATTCAAGATCCTCAAGGCAAAATAATTCATCGAGGCTTAACTGATTATTATAGTCATGTGCATGCGTGAGCATGTGCCAAGTCAATCAAATGAAACATTCAGGGGAGGATACCACGGTGTCATACCAATTTATGAATAGAGTTAATCATGAGACATGCTACAAACTATTAACGAGCTGGAGCTAATCATAAGAAAGCAAGAACTACTAAGCACCCAAAGATAACATACACCCTACGTGAACGGACTAAGCATGCCCACAGTGATGAGTATATGTACAAAAATGAAGACAAATAGAGTTCGTTACCAGCCTCTTACCACGCCTCAAGTTTTCATTAATCCTCATTATTGCTCTTCACTTGTGTGGCTTGAATAATAATATGAAACCAATAGTCCACCGAGAACTGCCGAACCCTGTAGCAAACTCGCAAAAACCAAAGAAGAACGACAAATATTTTTGGTGTTTTCGATTTTTAAATAAGAACCAAAAGAGAAAAACAAGCAAAGAAAAATCTTTTTGGGTTTTTCGAATAGTTCAAACAAAGCAAAAATGGAAAAACAAACCAAGGCAAAAAGAAGAAGCAAACCAAAGAGAAACAACAGAAATATTTTTGCTCTTTTTGTGTTTTTAGAAAGCAAAAGCGAAGAAGAACAAAAACTAAAAAGAGAACGAAAACATGAATATACAAAGTACCGACGCAACATGATATGGAGATGAGTGCGGTGTCGGCGTACCTCCTCCCAAGCTTAGGCTTTTGGCCTAAGTGGGTATCAATCCCAGGCTGGCCAAGATGAAGTGTCACCGGGGTACGACAAGGAGGTACCCTCGTCCTAGTGCGAGCCCGAGTACGCCCCTCCGTAGTGTGCGGAGTAATCATAGGAGGGCACATCCTCCTGGTACTGCTCGTGGAAACCCAGTAAGCGCAGCTGCTCGTCCACCTCCTCCTTGGAGCGCGACCACGGTCTCCTGTCAACACTAAACAAAGTAGGTTGTGGCAAAAGGATCTCCCTTTCATCCCCGTCAGTGAAAAGCATCCTATATACTAGATTGTTCAAATCAGAGGTAGCAGTGACAAAGTGATGAGTTTTCATGGCAACAAGGTCGAGCCTCTGTGGTGCTAGCATAGCATCATCGGGAGCCACTGAAAGATCTAATGCATTGACTACACGCGAGGCAATGATGCCCCCATAGATAGGCCCCCTAGCAGCTAGGCAGCGAGCAATAAGCGAGCCAAGATTGTACCGAGTATCATTGTTGAGCGCAACATCAAGGAAAGCTAAGTGATAGTTGGAGATATTACTAGTGTTCTCCCTACCCAATACACTAGTGGCAAGATAGTATGCAAAGTATCTAAGAGCAGGGAGTTGGATATTTCTTATCTTTCCGCGCTGCGCTACGCGGTCATCATCATTGGTCACCCCTCGGTAAAGCTCCAACAAATCAGCGGGTCGCCCTTGAATTTTCTTCACGGTCCCTGTCGTACGCACACCTGCAATACTGCAAAATCTCTCCAAAGACATGGTGAAGGGCATATCATAGATTTTAAAAGAGACAGTAGATTAATAGGATGTGTTAGTAAATGAGAAGCTCTCAACAAAAGTTTTGGTGAGCATAGCGTATTGTGCACTCTCATCTTGCATATAAGAGGTCAAACCAACCCTCTCAATCAGTAGCAAGAAATCATCAAGAATACCTGCAGCTTGCAAGAAAGTAAAACAAGGAAAAGAAGATGGGTGAGCGTCTCCATCATCCCTTTCACTGCCAATGCGTGTTGCAATGAAGTCTTCATTGTATGATGGCCTAGCTTGAGAGGTTTTTCTTGAGGGCCTCGACCTCCTAGGTGCATCACTCTCAAATATCTCTCCAAAAGTGTGATTATTCATGCTTGGTATTCTGAAATTTAAACACCTATTAAACAAGTGATTGCAAAGTAAATATAATGAAGGATTCTACTCATAGGGACTTGCAAGAGGCCTAAACATGCATCAAAACTATATCTCTAAGCATCAAACAAGCTTACAAGCTCTCATACCCAGTCACCTACAGCAGCAAAATACTCAACATATAATCCAATAAACACAAATCTACTTGGACAAGGGGAGGAGTCACATACCAAGGAACAATTGCTCCAAATTTCAGCAAGAAAGATGGGTTGAGCAAGGAGATCAAAGAAATCGAGAGCAACCACAAAAATAACGCGATTTTGAGCTATGAACTAGATCTTACTCGGGAGAGAGAAGAAAGTGGCAGGTGAGAGAGGTAGTGGGGGGCCAGGGTGGCCCACACCAAGGCATGGCGCCACCCAGGGCTGGCCGCGCCACCACATGGTGTGCCTGCCTGGTGGGCCCCCCTAGTACCTACCAGGTACTCCTCTGCCCCTTTTTCACGTAAAAATTTAATATGAATTTTCTGGAATTTTTCGAGACACTTTATTTTTGGGAATTTTTCAGAAATAGAAGAATGATTTTTTTGACAGACAGAATTTTGTTTTCTTGGAAACATGATGCAAGGACAAAACAAGGCTAGAACTATAGAAGTTCTAGCATGCAATCAACTAACAACACAAAGAGAACTAAACAAAAGCAAAAACTAAAATGCAAAGGATAGAAATAAACGGAGATAATCATAATGAAAACATTGCTTTGTTTAATGGAATCCTTTTGTTAGCAAGGTTGATCAAGTCTTGCTACCAAAACAATTGCATATGAGACAAAACTTTGTACTCCACTAATTATTATGTTACCTCAACCTTGATAGCAATGGTCCCAATCATAATAGTTTCAAATTTTTCTCTTGGTATGGGACAATATATTTCTCCAACTTAAATGCCTTCAACATGTTCAATTGAATTCAAACCATAAGTCCTTTCAGTCTTCTTGGGGAAATAGACAATATGTTCCTTGTCATTAACATTGAAGGTCACCTTTCCTTGATTACAATTAATAACAGCTCCTGTAGTATTAAGAAAAGGTCTCCCAAGAATAATAGAAATATTATCATCTTCAGGCATTTCAAGCACAACAAAATCAGTTAATATCAAGCAATTGTGAGCCACCTGAACAGGTACATCTTCACATATACCCACAGGAATAGTGGTAGATTTATCAGCCATTTGCCAAGATATATCAGTTGGTATCAATTTTTCAAGCTGAAGCCTCTTATAGAGAGAGAAAGGCATAACACTAACTCCAGCTCCCAAATCACACAAAGCAGTTCTAACATAACTATTCTTAATAGAGCAAGGGATAGTTGGAATCCCTGGGTCTCCAAGTTTCTTAGGAACCTTACCATTGAAGGAATAATTAGCAAGCAAAGTGGAAATTTCTTCATTATGGATCTTCCTTTTATTCGAGACAATGTCCTTCATATACTTTGAGTAAGGAGGCAATTTAATAGCATTAGTCAAAGGAATTTGCAAGAATAAAGGCTTCATCCACTCACAAAACTTATTATAGTGTTCATCTTCCTTTGACTTGTGTTTCTTATCAGGGAAAGGCATAGGTTTTTGGACCCAAGGTTCTCTTTCACTACCATGTTTCTTAGCAATAAAATCTTCTTTGGTGTATTTAGTAGTCTTAGTGTGGTTTTCAGGTTCTTCTTCAACTTTTTCTTCATTAGGCACTTCATTTTCTTCATTACCACTTTTAGTTTTAGCATCAGAGATAGATATACTATTAGGATCTATAGCAGGTTTAGAGGGTTCTACAACAGTTTTATGTTTCTTTTTCCTTTTCTTATGAGTAGAACCACTATTTTCAGCTTGTTGAGAATCCTGCTCAATTCTTTTGGGATGCCCCTCAGGATATAGAGGATCCTCGGTAGCAGCACCACTTCTAGTTCTAATTTCATAAGCATGTTTTTCTTTAGCAGCATTAACTAGCAAGTCGTTGTGCAGTTTAACGAGTTGATCTATTTGAGTTTGAACCATTTGAAAGTGTTTAACAATCATTTTAACATCATTAGAGGTTCTTTCCATAATATCTTTGAACTCAACAATAGCTCTACTATTTTCCATTAGATGATTTTGCACCCTTTTATTAAAGTTATCTTGCTTAACAATAAAGATATCAAATTCTTCTAAGCATTGATCAGGAGGTTTCAAGTAAGGGATGTCACCTTCATCAAAGTGTTGGAGAGAGTGTACCTCAATAGTGGGTGAGTAGGGAATAGGCTTACATAATTCTTCTATAGGAGGTAAATTCTTGACATCTGCAGCTTTAATTCCCTTCTCCTTAAGACATTTCTTAGCTTCCTTCATCACTTCATCATTTAATTCAATAACTCCCCTCTTCTTTGATGTTGGAATAGGCACGGGAATAGATGGTTCAGGTACTATTACTTCAGGTATAGCTTGTTTAGGAGGATTCCAATATTCATAATTCTTGCTTATTTTAGCCATTAATTCCTCAGCTTCCTTTGGAGTCCTATTCCTGAAAACACAATCAGCACAACTATCTAGGTATGTCCTAGATTCTTCGGTTAGTACATTATAAAATACATCAAGAAGCTCATTCTTAGGTAATGGGCTTCTAGCCTATGCATGAATCAAATCACAAAACCTTGCCCAAGATTCGGGCAATACCTCTTTGTCTCCCTGTTTAAAATCAAAAAGTTCCTGCAAAATAGCATGTCTAGCACTGGGAGGAAAATATTTCTGCAGGAAAGTACTAATCAAGCACTTAGGGCTATCAATAGATCCAGGAGATAAATTACTAAACCAAGTTTTAGCTTCTCCTTTTAGTGAAAAAGGAAAAATCTTAGCAACAAAGTAAGTACGCATCTTAATATCATCAGAAAACAAGCCACTCATAGTAGAAAGTTCATTCATATGTGCTACCGCACTTTCATTCTTAGTCCCACAAAAAGGTTCTTTCTCGACAATAGCTATGTAAGATAAATCGAGAGAGAAATCATAATCTTCATCTATAATGTTTATGGGAGAAGCAGCAAAGTTAGCATCAAGAGATAATTTGCGTCTAATAGTACGCCTCTCAAGGAGACTCTTAGCAGCGCTCCTATCATGGGTGTTCTTACATTCTTCAATAAACTCGTCGGTCATCTCAACATAATCTTCTTCAGTATCATAACTCTCACTAGACTCAGGTGAGCTAACGGGTATGGTAGTGTCTTCATTAGGAGTTTCGGTATTTCCAGCTATAGTTCTAGCAATCGTAGCATCTAGGAAAGGACCTAATGAACCACTCTTATGAAGCACAGTAGAAGCAGCATCATAAGTATCAGAAGTTTCAGATTCAGCAGTAGTAGCAGTGTGTGTAGCATGTGTATGTGGTGGTGTAAGGAACTTACTCAAAACAGGCAGTGAATCAAGAGCGGTAGAGGTGTTCAGAACCGTACCTCTTCTTGTAGTGGATGGTAAAATAGGAACCTTGCCATCATGAGACTTACCCATGATGGATGGATAGCAGCGAACAATAGAGAATCCAAGTGAACTTGATAAATAAAGCTATGCTCCCTGGCAACGGCGCCAGAAAATAGTCTTGATGACCCACAAGTATAGGGGTGTATCATAATATTTTTGAGGGAAGTGAAACCCAATTTATTGATTCGACACAAGGGGATCCAAAGAATATTTATAAGTGTTAACAACTGAGTTGTCAATTCAGCTGCACCTGGAAACAATCTTGCTCACAGCAGTTTATCAATAGCAACAGTTTTGTAGTAGGAATAGTAAAGTAACAGCAGTAGTAAAGCAAAGACAGTAGTAACAAAAGCAGTAAACAGTGGGATTCGAGTGCGGTAGGCATAGGGATGGATGGACGGGCGTTGCATGGACAATACAATTCACAAAGCAATCAGAACATAGGGCAATTGCAGATAAATAAGATAAAGCACCCAAGTACTAGACAATCCTAGGCATGTGTTCCATATATAGTCATACGTGCTCGCAATGAGAACTTGCACAACATCTTTTGTCCTGCCAGCCCGTTTGCAGTGGGGCCTCTAGGGAACTACTGGCAATTAAGGTGCTCCTTTTAATAGAGCACCGGAGCAAAGCATTAACACTCCGCGAACACACGTGATCCTCACATCAAAGCCTTTCCCTTCCGGTTATCCCGATTTCTGTCACTTCGGGGCCATAGGTTCCGGACAACAACGTGTGTATACAACTTGCAGATAAGACCAAGAACAATACTATCATAATGAATCAATAATAAGTTCAGATCTGAAATCATGGCACTCAGGCCCTAGTGACAAGCATTAAGCACAACAAGTCGCAACAAAGTCATAAAGCACTAATAAAAGATACTAGGCACCATGCCCTAACAGTTTGATGCCATTACATGAACGATCTCATCCAATCCCTACCATCCCCATAGCCTATAGCGGGGGATTACTCACTCATAGATGGGGGAAACATGGATGGTCGATGGAGAAGCGATGGTGATGATGATGGCGATGATCTTCTCCAATTCCCCGTCCCGGCAGGGTGCTAGAACAGAGTTTCTGGTGCTGTTTCGTGGAATCTGGTGGTGGCGGCGGAGCAGAACTCCTTTTGGAAAAACGTCGAACCCCCCGAAGTTTTTAGGTTAGAAGGCTCCTTATAGGCGAAGAGAGAGGCCGAGGGGGTGCCTGGGGGCCCACACCACCCCCTGGCGCGACCTTGCCTAGCCCGTGCCACCAGGTGGTGTGGCCACCCCAGGGCTCTTCTCCGTCTCCTATTCTGGCTCCTGGAGTCTTCGGGTGAAATAGGATTTTTGGCCTATTTTCCGGGATTTTTCCTGATAGTTGATTTTCTGCACAAAAAGTAGACACCAAGGCAATTCTGCTGAAAACAGCGTCAGTTTGCATTAGTTGCATCCCCATCACACAAGTATAGAGGAGAAACAATAGCAAAAGTATTCGAGAAAGTAGATACGTTTTGAACGTACAGGTATCCCATTAGCATTTGTTGTGATGCGTTTAGCGGTAGAGGGTTGCCTTGTAGGGCTTCCCTGCACCGCGCCCACTCAGCGTTGTTGAGGTGGATGTCCCGTCGCCTCGTCCCATTGTTGGCATGTTCGCCCTGATTATCGGGGTTGGGCAGGATGGGCGGTTATGGCTACTCGCCGTTGACGGGACTGATGACTTCAAGTGCACAGACCAATTGTATCTAGTTTCAAAGTAAAGATATCGAACCCACAAAGATCTATTGGTAAAGGTCTTTATGCCCCTCATTAATCTCTACCAAAATATACTTGTAAGCTGTCTTTGATCTCAAGTAAAGGGTGATTGAAAGGTTTATGGTTGTTTGCATAAAAGTAAATAAAACAAGTAACAAGTTTATGTGAAAACGTGGTCAAACTCAATAGGTCTAAAACATTCTCGTGGATGTAGAATACACCACTAGCATAGTATTATTGTTATGTGCAACAAATATAACATACTTCTTGTGTCATGATCTGTGTGGAGAGATCCCCATAATAAGATGTTAATGACAAGGCTCGTAGGAAGCCACTTTGTTGAGCCAAGTGTGAGGTCACCTCTAAATAACCACTGCGATGTCTGAGAGCAATCACCCATACAAACCACTACAATTAAGGGTTTCCCCATGGATATCGTAATTAGCTTAGGGGGTCTCTCTTTAATCCTCCTTTGACCGTGTAGGTTATGAGCCGGTGCCAATATGTCATGGGGCATTCCGGGTACGCTTCCAAGACACGTCCAAAGGATTTCTCCCTCCCTTTAGTCCCGAGGGCAAATGATATGCGGCCGACTATGTGTACCACCTAAAGAGAGAGATCAAAAACAAATCATAATTATATCATAGACAATCAAGTCATACGGACACAAGAATAGATCATCTTTATTACAAGTTCATAGTGGTGCTAGGGTTTCTCAATATCCCCAAGAACAAATGAACTACTCACTCATGGAAGCAATCACCAACATCATCATAATCAAATGGATGGATAAAAGTACGATGGCTGATCTAATGCAAATCACAATTAGATCTAGAATTACAAAGAGATATAATAGATGAACGATGGGATTAATGGTGGTGATGAAGATGCAGTGGTTGATGATGAAGGGGATGATGTGTTGTCCTCTAATGATCCACGAAGCAGCCATGATTTTACCCCTGCCAAGTTCCTCCTTTAGATATTTCTCGGATGTGGTGTTTCGTGGTTTCTGGTGGCTGTGAATGTCGGATCCCCCTCTCGTCTTTGCAAGGGAGAATTATTTGATGAGGTGATTGCGATGGTGCCTGGTACGGGCAGACGGTACGGGCGGGCTCCGCCCGTACCAGTGGTCGTTAACCATACTGATGCCTCCCCTTTGAATGGTATTCTTCCAGGTGCGAAGGTAAATTCATAAAATGACTTTTATCAGTTAGAAATATCATATAATTACACAATATGATAACTCTAATTGATATGTTCATTTATGACTCCATAACTTGGGATCCTATTGAAACAAGAATAAAATAGCGCGCGTAGGCGTAGTGAAATACAAAAATCCCTACTCTATTTATGCAAAAACAAAAGGTAAATATGCTTCAACTCTAGATGCCTCAACTCCCCCAAGCTAGTCTCTTGATCGTCCTCGAGCAAGATGGTGGCTTATGTACAAGATCATCATGTTCATGAGACACGAGTCGTTACAATAAATGATGTATACATTGAAGCAGGAATACAACATCGGATGTAGAGATCTGTCAGGGGTATTACCATACCCTTACACATTACATAACTTAGAGTCTTCCACACCTTTTTTAGTATGAATTAAATTATAAGAAGCTACTAGTGATTCAACATATCAGATAATCACGGAGTTTGCTAAGTTCAATAGTGAAGATTCATGATCATTTTCTCTTTTCTTCTCTTTTTTTTCTTTTTTCTATGTTTGATTCTTTTGATAGTTGCTTTCTTCTTATCTTTTGATATTTGTATGCTAATATTTTTTGCTTATTCCTTTTTCCCTTCTTCTTTTCAGTACAACTATTTGATCATGCTCACTACTTTCATGGCTTTCAAAAACTCTTAATTATAATATGATGCCAGAGTTCTTCTTCTCATAACTTAATCAATACTTTTGTTGGTGCGGAAGTCCCTAAAATTATGATAGCTATACAAGTATCATATTACTCAACCTAGTTCAATCATCTAATATAATAATCATGAATCAAGCATAACTTCAACTATCATAAAGGCTCATAACTCAACGGATATAATTCTTCTCTTGAACAAAGGGAACTCGAAGTTGATGCAACTAATGCAAATTTGGAAATTTAAACCTAACCATGTGTGCAAAAAAGTAAACATGCAAAAACGGTAAGATAGATTACAAGGTTCTCACAGATCCCCCAAGCTTGGAATCAAGCCAGATGGATCAAATAATCCCATGCGATTATTTGATACGGTGGCGTGCTTCATGGTGAAGAAGTCTTGTTGGAGAGTGCCACTCGAAGCTTCTTGTTTGTCTTTTCTAGAGAAGATATGTGTTGAATACACTTCTGTAGATCCGAATGCAAGAGGAACATCCCATCAGCAACTTTACTCATCATGTCATTGAGGTCCTTCTTTCCTTCAAGATCCAAAAGGCGCTTGCGCATGATCTCCCTATGGATGAGCTCTTCTTTCTGGTACTTCTCTATCTTGTTAAGATGGTGTTCATTGTCTGGGACGTGCGTGCCAACTAGCATGTCCAGAAAGTTGAACCCCCAATCCTCTTGTGGATTCACACTCATGTGTGCATTCATGGTAATCTTCTTTATTGTCGATGTATGAGCCATAGTCTCCTGATAAGTTCTTGCATTGGAGAGGTTAGACTTCTTACGCTTTGGTGAAGAGTAGTGGACGTAGATGAGCTTGAGCGACTCCGTGCACTCCTTCCCATGAGGTTTCTTGGTTTCTTCCTCGTCTTCAGGCTTCACCATCGCCAATTAGTCTGGTTGCTTCCATCCCCTCTTTGATTACTCCATGAAGATCTGGAACTCCTCGCCTTCATAATCATCATCGGAATATAAGTGTACCACTTGTCCTTTGGGCTTAGGCCTTGAGCTTCACGATCATCGACTTCGATGGAGGAGGTCTGGAAACTATCCCATGAACGAGCCATGAGGTTTAGAGACTTGCCTTTGCCTTGGATCGAGTAACGCATCAAGTATATTAGATCTGTTGATATAAGAGAGAGGTGGATCTCTAATGAGACCTATAAAGGGTTAGAGGCAAGGTAAAATTCATACAGGTAGGAAAAGGGTCGCCCAAGAAAAGAATAATAACAAATATGGAAACAAATAAGTGCAAAAGAAGGAAATTTGGGTCGTAACAACCAGACGGTACGGGCGGACTCCCGTACGGCGCGCCCGTACCGGGTCGTTTCCAAAAATGACACGGGTTGAAGTCGGTAATTAGTCAACCGACTAAGCAGTATGGGAGGGCTCCGCCCATACTGCCCGTCCGTACCGACTTCATGGCGGTTCAATTTTAGTTTTTTATCACAAGAATAAACGAAAATCAGAAAACGATCATAGAATAGATAACGATCGGCCGTACGGGGGGCTGCGCCTGTACGGTGTGGTCGTACCGATTATGTGAAAATGAGGCCGAGGTACCTACAGTCTTAATGACCAGCTGTACGGGCAAATCCGGCCGTACCGCCCCTCGTACCGATCTTGTAAGACCGACAATGAACTCAAAAAAAAAGGAAATCAAATATGCAAAAATAAATAGCAGAAAATCATCCAAAACAAATATGTGTTTAGGATTTCATAAGCCATGATCATCGAGGGAATATGGTCTCATTTGAGTTTCTTTTCTTCCTCTCTTCGAATAAAACAGGTCATAGAAAATCACCAAAACCTTTGCAAGAAGATATAGAGAACTTACTTTTTGGTGGTGTGGTTCCTGCGAGTATGTACACGGATGACACCTCCTTAGGATGAGCAACTTGTTGAGTGTACATGAATGTTTCCTCCATCTATTATTTCCTTTATAGGATCTGTAAATCAAATTCTTGCAAAAGTAGAGTCCGACGGATTATTCTTGGCTTAACATCAGTCCTTTCAAGGATTTCCTTTAAGCCAACACGATCAGTGTGTACTCTAAATTTGGAGTCCATGATATAAGATCTAAATTTATCACAAGAGAAGACTACTGCAAAGAATTCTTTTTCTGCCATAGGATAGTTCTTTTGTGCCCCGTTTAAGGTGCACTAGCATGATGAATGATATTAAGGTCGTCACCATCATACTGAAAAATAATTGCTCCTGTAGCTTCATGACTAGCTTCACAGAACAACTCAAAAGGTTTCTTCCAATTAGGTGGTTTTCTAATGGGAGCTTCAATAAGGGCTTGTTTTAATATGTTGAAAGAAGTAAGACACTTTTCATCAAAATTAAAACGAACATCCTTTTGAAGAAGGTTAGTTAATGTTCTAGCAATTTTCAAAAAATTCTTAACGAATCTTCTATAAAATCATACATGACCTAAAAAGCTTCTTATACCTTTTATATCTCGATGAGGGGGTAACCTTTCTATTGCTTCAATCTTTGCCTTATCAACTTCTATGCCCTTACCTGAGACTTTGTGACTGAGTACTATGCCTTCTTGAACCATAAAATGACATTTCTCCCAATTCAAGACTAAGTTAGTGTCTTCACATCTCTACAAAACTTTACGAGGATTATGGAGACAATGATTAAATGAAGTTTCATAAACAGAGAAATCGTCCATGAACACTTCAATAATACTTTCAACATAATCGGAAAAAATAGCAGTCATGCATCTTTGAAAAGTGGCAAGAGCATTGCAAAGACCAAAATGCATATGACGATAAGCATAAAGGCCATAAGGACAAATGAAAGTAGTTTTTAGTTGATCGTCAGGGTGTACAACAATTTGGGAAAAATTGGATAGCCGTCTAAGTAGCAAAATGAGAATGCATAGAAAGTCTTTCTAAAGTTTGACCTATAAATGGTAAAGGGTAATGGTCTTTCTGAGTTTCCTTATTTAGTTTCCCATAGTCAATGCACATCCTGTGTCCAATAATAGTCCTAGTAGGTACCATTTCATTATGTTAATTTCTACAACTGTAAACCCACCTTTCTTTGGAACACAATGAACATGACTTACTCGTTCACTCTCCTCCACACGAAAGATGATGCGAGCATCCAACAAACATATTATTTCTTTTCTTACCTCCTCTTTCATGTGGGGTTTAATACGTCGCTGAAAGTCCGTGACCGACCGAGCTCCTTCTTCCATGAAATTTTTATGGGTGTCTATCGAGGGACTAATCCCATTCAAGTCACTCATCGAATACCCAAGAGAATTTCGATGCACGCGGAGAACCTACATTAAGTTTTCCTCCTCTTTCTCTGCGAGGTTAGCACTTACAATAATAGTAAAATTATTTATCTCATCAAGAAACCTATATTTTAGTTCCTTTGGTAGAGTTTTAAGAATTGGAGGAGGAAGAGCCTCATCTCCTTTCCTTATGGGTTCTTCATATTTTTGATTGATCTCGATGTCCACCTCAAGTGTGGAGTCGAGATAGTTATCTATTTCAGTTTTTTCTACGTCTTGAAGAATATTATTATTGTTGACTAAACTTCTTGCTAGATCACCATTAGGAGTCTCGATGACTATTGAGGCTAAGTTTATGATATTACCTTCTTCCTCACGTTCGTACTCATCATCATATAATTCTTCAATAGCCGATTTATGGTCAAATTTGGAGAAATGAAAATCCATTTTCTCTTCACCAAACTTGAGAGACATAGTTTGATTCTTGTAGTCTATGTTTGCTCCTGCGGTATTTAGAAAAGTTCTTCCAAAAATGATAGGACAATAAACGTTAGTAGGCATATCAATAAGCACAAAATCAATGGGATATTTATAAGGTCCAATGTAGATTGGTACGTCCCTAATTATTCCCATAGGGACTCTGAGAGTTTTATCTGAAAGCATTATAGTCATATATGTATCTTCCAATTCAGCTAGAGCTAATTCGTTTTGAATCTTTAAAAATATATTAAGAGTGATAATGTTAATAGCTCTTCCAATATCACAAAGGCCATAATAGGAAGTTCCTCCAAAAGTGCAAGGGAGGATAGGTTTACCCACTTCTTTAGCTTTTACCTTTCCTTCAACAAATTGCGAAGCTTTGTTATCTAGATCAACCACATTGCAATGTGCAAACATGGTTAAAATATCTTCCTTTATGAATGCCTCTACCTCTTGTACAAGCTCTTCTTCAGTTATCCTTATTTTTGTTTCCTCTTCCATCTCCTTGAGAAATAATTCTTCCTCTTTGTGTTGATCCTCAAGTTGCTGAGCCATCATATGTTTTCTCACCATCCTTGGAAAAGGAAAGGGTTCAACATATGTGGGTACCTCCCTTATTGGCTGGACAGGGGCCATGATTATTGGATCTTCTTCTACAACTGGCTCGGATGGCAGAGTATAATGAAGCCAGTCTTTCTTTGGAGCTTCGTGTTTTGTAAAATACTGAAGGATTTGCAAGATAATATCATCATTAAGTTGCAGTTCATTAGTAGTTTCTTTACCTTACCGGAGTCTTTATAAGCATTGAGACAATTATATTCAATTTCTATACCTTCTTCGCCTCCTAAATCAAATCCCCAAGTTTCTCTGTTACGTTGAATTCGTTCTAAAAGTTCCCAAGCTTTAATTATAGTTAACTCCATGAAAGAACCTCCTGAATTCGTATCAAGCTCATGTTTAATTTCTTGATTAAGTACCCCATAGAAGATATGCAAAACATACCATTCAGGTAAATCATGATGGGGACATTTATGAAGTAGAGACTTGTACCTTTTGTAGGCTCTTACCAAACCTTCACCTGAGCGGTTCTTGAAGTTTGTAATTTCCCTCCTTACTTCAGCAGTTTTTACCTTGGTAAAGAATCGAGACACAAATTCTCCTTTAAGTTTTTCCCAGGTATCAATTTTCTCTGTAGGGCAAATTCTATACCAAGCCAAAGCAGTGTTGGTTAGAGATTGGCTAAACAATTTAAGTTTCAATTCATCATCAGAATAGCCTCTCAATTCAAGTGTCCAACATAGCTTGGTAAAATGCATTAAATGATTGTAAGGATCCTCATTAGGATCATCTCCTGTAAAAGTTTTCTCTTTAGTAATAACGATAAAACGAGGGTTTACCTCGTACTCTGGTTCGCTCCCACTCGGGAATTCTTTAACTAGTCCTCTATTGAACTTCCCAAGGTATTTAGTAGCATCGAGCTGATTAATCAGTCCGAGTGCAGTCATGGTGCTTACCTGAAACTAGTAAACAACTTTAGTAAAACAATGAGTAAAATAAATAACTAAGAACAAAGACCAAAAGCGCTTAGCTCCCTGGCAATGATGCCATAAAATAGCTTGATGACTCCAAGTGCACAGACCAAATGTAGCTAGTTTCGAAGTAAATATATTGAACACACATAGAGCTATTGGTAAAGGTCTTTATGCCCCTCGTTGCTCTCTACCAAAGTATACTTGTAAGATGTCTTTAATCTCAAGTAAAGGGTGTTTGAAAGGTGTATGGTTGTTTGCATAAAAGTAAATAAAACAAGTAAAAGAAAACAAGTAACAAGTTTATGTGAAAACGTGGTCAACCTCAATCGGGCTAAAACGTTCTCGGGGATGTAGGATACACCACTAGCATAGTATTATTGTTATGTGCAACCAATATAACATACTTCTTGTGTCATGATATGTGTAGAGAGAGCCCCATAATAAGATGTTCATGATAAGGCTCATAGGAATCCACTTTGTTGAGCCAAGTGTGAGGTCACCTCTAAATAACCATTGCAATGTCTGAGAGCAATCACCCATACAAACCACTGCAATTAAGGGTTTCCCCATGGATATCGTAATTAGCTTAGGGAGTCTCTCTTTAATCCTCCTTTGAACCTGTAGGTTATGAGCCAACGCCAATCTGTCACTAGGCACTCCGGGTACGCTTCCAAGACACGTCCAAAGGATTTCTCCCTCCCTTTAATCATGTGGGAAAATGATATGCGGCCGACTACGCATACCATCTAAAGAGAGAGATCAAAAACAAATCATAATTATATCATAGACAAGCAAGTCATACGGACACAAGAATAGATCATCTTTATTACAAGTTCATAATGGTGTTAGGGTTTCTCCATCTCCCCAAGAACAAAGGAACCACTCACTGATGGAAGCAATCAATAACATCATCATAATCAAATGGATGGATAAAAGTACGATGGTTGATCTAATGCAAAACACAATTGGATCTGGAATTACAAAGAGATCAAATAGATGAAAGATGGGATTAATGGTGGTGATGAAGATGCAACGGTTGATGATGAAGGTGTTGGAAATATGCCCTAGAGACAAATAATAATAAGGATTATTATCATATTTATAAAGTTTATGATTAAGTTTTATATCATGCTATAACTGTATTGAAAGGAAATGTCAATACACATGTGATATATAAATTACAAGGGGTTCCCGATGAAACTCTAGTCATTGGTTCATTGGTCAACAGATGATCAAGGCTTCTTGATCATGTGGCATTTATGTCAGTTGGAAATGGAGTCAACTCATTCTGAGAATGAGATGATGAACCAATACCCAACCTAAACATCGTGACCCGATCATGTCATGAAGTTCAAGTTATGATGATTAGAATAGACCTCGTAGACTATTCCTTAGACCGTGAGACTATATCAATCACTGTCTCCCAAAAATGCTTTGATAACATCAAACGTCACTTATGATAGAGTGATCATAAAGGTGTGTTCGGGTATTCGGAGGAACCATATAGGCAATATATGTCAAGAGCGGGATTTGTCCGTCCACGTGATGGAAAGATACTCAAGGGCCCACTCGGATAAGTTGTATCCAATAGCTGCGTAGCGTGTGATTTGATCATGGGGATATCACTTGTCGAAACGAGTTAAGTAGCATTGTTCAGTAACACGACATGGTGATGTCATTGATCAGATCTTGGGCAATGCAAGTCTCGAGAGACAAAAGGAATAAGATGCGAATGTCCCGGTTCAAACGATGAAAGATCTTCGTGGAATGCACAGGGGTCACATGGCCATCCAGGTCCCTCTGTCGATCATTGGTCCATGAGTGTATCGACCATGTCTGGAGTGTTCCTGAACAGTGGGGTATCACACTTAAGGGATTGATGATGCTTAGAGAGTGTTTACATGATCGGTAGAATCACCGAAGAAGAGAAGAGAGAAAACCGGAAGGGTTTCGGTAAGTTCGGAGGATGTCCAGAGTGGAGGTGGAAGGTGTTCCATAGCCATGGAGATTGAATAATATGTGAATGAATGTTACATATTGATTTAATCATTTATTCATAATTATTTATTAAAATAGAATTCAATTAAAGGTCAAAAAGTCTCAATGGGCCAATTCCGGAGGGAGATGGGCCCATGAGGAAAAGGCAAGAGGAGAGAAGGGGTAAGGGGGTGACCAGCTGGGCCTAGCCCCCTCGTGCAGGGCCCACCAGGGCCGGTCAGTGGGTTCCCCCTCCTTTAGTCCCACCCCGAGACTTTGAGGGAGGTAGTACCTCCCCCCTATATATAGTGGGGGTATTTTGACCAGAAAATACACACAGTATTCAATAAAAGGTTTCCTCACTTTTGGGGAGACCTCCAATTGATATTTCTCTCTCTCCCATTACCGTGGTCCCAAGTTTGGACTACACAAACGAGAGAGATCTTCAATGCGGAGCACTGTCGCGCTGCAGGATTCGAATCCAGGAACTCTACTTACGCAACCGCTGCTAGACCGGGGAAGCGGGAGTCATCGCCAGGCACCAGACGTATGTAACTCCCCGCGAGGTGTCACACTTGGGGCACTAGGAGTCGTTGGAGCCACAGGAGCGCGAAGACTTCAACACGACCTTGAGGTCGGCTTCGGATCGTCTACATCAACCACGCTCTCCCGAGAGTTGATAAAGCTTTTTTGTCTTCGAGGGTAAGTTCACGAAAAGCCCCTCCCGTTATTGTATTACTAATAGATAGGTCCCGGCAGCATCAGGGGTTCAAGGGTGTAGGATAAAATTTTATTGTTTTCATACGCGAACCCCCATAGAAGGGGATGATGCGTTGTCCTCCAATGATCCATGAAGCAGCCGAGATTTTACCCTAGCCAAGTTCCTCCTTCAGATCTTTCTCGGATGTGGTGTTTCGTGGCTTCTGGTGGCTGTGAATGTCGGATCCCCCTCTTGTCTTTGCTAGGGAGAAGTATTCGACGAGGCGGTCACGATGGCGCCTGGTACGGGCGGATGGTACGGGCGGGCTTCGCCCATACCAGTGGCCGTTAACCATACTTATGCCTCCCCTTCAAATGGTATTCTTCCAGGTGCGAAAGTAAATTCATAAAATGACTTTTGTCACTTAGAAATACCATATAATTACACAATATTACAACTATAATTGATATGTTCATATATGACTCCATGATTTGGGATCCTGTTGAAACAAGAACAAATTAGCACGCGTAGGTGTAGTGAAATACGAAAATCCCAACTCTATTTATGCAAAAACAAAACGTAAATATTCTTCAATTTTGGATGCATCAGGGACCGATGGCGGGGATTATATTGGTAGGCCCGTTGTTGGTAGGCTTGCCGTTGGTGGTGTCCCCTTGAGTGCCTCCATCACCATTGTTGATGACGACGCACATGTGGTGGTTGGGGAAACCACTGCTACCGCAACTCCCAGATCTAGAGCTGTAAGCGCTATCTTCTGATGTCAGGTTGCATAGATCGGACTCGCAACTATTGTTGCTATCCGTATCATAAGCTGATGTCGAGGCGTTGAGCTCACTTAGGGTGCCAATCAGTGGTGGGAACCACGATGCAGGGGCAATCGAAGGAGCTTGCGGGTGATCGGGGAAGCAGAGAGTGCCGATCTAACTGACCTAAAAGCATAGGCTTCCTATCATAATGCCGATCTTGTTGCCCATGGACTCAAGTCTGGGCGGGTCACCAACGAGTGGACGGTGAAGTTGAAGGTGTTGAAGAGGAGGCAATTCTCTACTACAACAAAGTTGTAGATCACAGTTGATGGGGCCGAGGTAGCCGCAACATCAGTGCTCCCGTTTCCCACGGTCGGCGCCAATTAACAAGGGGTTAACTTGTCAATGCCCATCGTTGATGGACTTAGTGTTGGAGGCATCGATTGGCTAGCAAACAAGCACATCAGGGACACGTGGTTTACCTAGGTCCAGTCCCTCGGAAGGGACCCTACTCCTGCTTGTCTGCTCTTGGATTATTGAGGAGTCGAAAGTTACAAGGGGGTGCGCAGATGAGATCTGGCAAGGTGTATGCTAGGGTTGCGGATATCCTTCTCGCTGCCCCCTCCTAGCCTTTATATGGGAAGGCTAGGCCTTAGGATAGCAAGCTGAGTCGGTTACAGATTAGGGTTTCACCCTTTTGAAAATCTATATATTGCTTGCTATGTCCTTCAAGGAGTCACATTCCTCAGGACTTGGGCCACCTGAATCCTTGTTGGGCTTCAATTATCCCATGGCTTCCTCTTGGGCTGGACCGTATAGACTAAACATAAGTACCCATAGGTTATACTGATGAGTACATATTTGCATCATGTTTTATGTTATTATTTTGCACTGTAGTTGTAGGATCTTGGTATTTTACGGTGTTCACGCACATGCTTTATGTCTATTTTCACCAGGATCAGGACAGATGATGGATACAATGAACACAATTCTTGGAGCAGTTGTATTGGGGAGAAAAGGAGTAAAAAACAACGTAAATTGCTTATTTGGGAAATATCAATAACACTAGAAGAAAACCCAAAGCGATTGAGGCATACAGACGGTTTAACAACCAACTATACGACATGAATAAAATTCTGGCCGTATAGTTCTGGTCGTATAGTTGGTGCCACCACCGCCTCCTCAAATAGTTTCACCCGTGCAACTAGATCGGAGAGACGACATACAGAACAACCAGAAATCGTCGAAACCTCACCTCCGGAAGGCATCTGGAGGGGGAACTCATCCACCAGGGATCCATCTTTGCCCTGCGTAGATCCGGGAGGCTAAGGCATCGATCTTCATCATCAATCGATGCATCATCACCATCTCCATCCATCCCATGCACATCTTGTCTAGATCTTGTTGTAATTTCTGTACTCGT
The DNA here is from genome assembly GCA_910589775.1 of Avena eriantha. Lineage (NCBI taxonomy): Eukaryota > Viridiplantae > Streptophyta > Magnoliopsida > Poales > Poaceae > Avena > Avena eriantha. The sequence goes on along the minus strand of OU342742.1, from coordinate 526,858,558 downwards.
TGTGGATTTATACAAGTACTATCCGAGAAGCCGACCTCTCAATATTTGCCTCTTGTGGGGACTTGATGGAGGGAACTACTTGTTGGTAGACGGAGGTGTGTCAGCACTTACAGTGACTATAAAGCTGTTGGAACCCCTTACGTATCAACTTGGGAACCGAGAAAACTCACGGAACACTATCCATGCCATGGAATACGTCCTACAGGATTAAGTCCCTTAATAGCGCAGTAATAAGATTGATGTCAATTACTGACTGTTGTGGTTATGAGGATGATGTGAGCAGTGGTTGCTCCCTATTTGTCCAAATACAGAGTTCCTCCCACACATACATAGTTAAGAATGTTCATGATAATAATCTTTACCTTAGTTCTTTATAATGCTAGAGGTGTATCCGCTACTCCCTGAGAACGCCTTTTTCCTATTGCAGTTCCAAACCTTTTACATACGCGATACTTACTTTCTGTGTTTAGTTGTTTTATTTTACTTATTGTTCTCTTATACCAAAACCCCCAAAATACCTTTTTACATAATACTCGCGTTTTATCTTGTTACTTAGAACTTCATTTAGCATTTCTATTGTGGTATTTAATTCAGCAGTTATTAGACTTCAGACTTTTCCTCCCTATGGGATCAATATCTTTATTTCAAAACTAGCTACAAACAATATGTGCACTTGTAGTCATCATATACCCATGTCATCCAAGAACACCCAGTGCAGAAGACATAACTCAGATCTTGGAATAGAATGTATCAAGGGGTTTTTAGGAATGCTTGGAAGCATTGACCGTATGCATCGGGCATGGAAGAACTGCCCATTCGTGCACCAGGGCATGTCCAAAGGTCACAAAGGATTATGCAGTGTGGTGCTTGAGGCTCTAGCAGATCAAGATCTGTGGATTTGGCATGCTTTCTTCTATATGATAGGATTACACAATAACATCAACGTGTTGCAGTGTTTAAATGTGTTTGCCAAGCTTGTTGAAGGAAGATCTCCTCCAGTGCAATTCGAGATCAATGGCCACCAGTATGACAAGGGCTACTACTTAGCATATGGCATCTACCCAAGATGATCAACATTTGTGAAGACAATCGTAAACCCTGTGCCTAGAGAAAAGAAAGCTTGGTTTGCCCAACAATAGAAGCCTTGTAGGAAGGATGTGGAGAGGGAATTCCGTGTGTTGTAAGCTCGATTTGCCATTGTAAGGTACCCTGCCCTTACTTGATCAAAAGATCAGATGTGGGAGGTAATGACTCCCTGTGTGATCTTGCACAACATGACCATTAAGAGCGAGCAGGAGACTCTAGTGCTTAACACCGAACCATATTATCGCCAAGGTCCTCTTGCAGATATTGACCACCAAGTGCCACATGCGTTTGCTTCATTTCCCGCCAAGCGACAAGAAGTTCGAGACACAAATACTTTATAGTCAACTGCAAGATGACCTGGTGGAGCATTTATGGAGGTCAAAGGAGCCACCTAGTTTGTTTATTTGTTTGTCTTTGATTGCTATATTTAAATTTTTGAATTGTTTGTTTAATTTCATGAACTTGTAATAAATTTGAATGTTCAGTAATTAATTTACTATATTTAACTTGTTTACATTACTTGTTTGATTTGATATTGTTGAACTTGTTGATTTGAGATAAAAACTTGTTGATTTTTTATATGGGGGCAAAAGAGCATCTCCACTCGAGGGTCCTAAAGCCCCTCTAAAGGGCTATGGGGGGTGTCGGCGCTCAAAGTCGCGCCCAGCCCGTCCCCACCCTCCCAAACTTATTTTCGCGCCGACGCGGCCCGGTTTGACATCCAGCCCCCAGGCCGAACACAACCCACGAGGGGGCTAGCGGGGGCGCCGGATGGAGCTGAAAACGACATGGGCCAGCCCTAGCAGTCTCCTGAGCGCCATCCCGTCACCGGCCACGCGTTCTCCCGCTGTCCCTTCCACCGATTTCCGCATTTTCCACCGCTTCCCGCCCCGGCTTCCGCCCTTTTCTCTCTATATGTAGGTGCGGCAGCCATCGCCATTACAGATCTACACCATGCCCACACCTGCCATTCTTTGCACAACCCACCCGCAATCTGTACCATCGAAACCGTAGCCGAACCCCCACCACCAATGGATCATTTTCTAGAAGATGGGGCCTCCGTCAACGCCTACAGGCGGTGGTGCCTACGCGTCCAGGAGGTGCAAGCGCTCTAGGACGCCTAGTACCCATTCCCTCCGGACACACAGTTGCCGAGGGAATGGGTTCTCAGCGTTGGCGATCTGCCGGTACCTCCGGTGCTGGTCGGCGCGGCCCTATCCACGACCATCTTCATCCACTTCTAGTCTGCTCTCACAACGGAGGAGAGGGATGACCCCCAGTGGCACCCCGATAACCACCATGGGTGGACGATCTTCTTCGAATAGCAGCACGCGAGACACATCATCGCCTACGAGGGTGCCGGCCCGCCTACGCATGGCAACAATTTTGATGGCCGACAGCGATGGTGGAGCGCACCAGGGCGCACGCCTGACTGGGTTCTAGACTACATCGCCGCCAGGAACCACCTTTGTCTAGATTAAAGTCTCAAGGCATGTGCTTTGTGCCAGAATCGATAGCTTTAGCACTAGTAGTTCCGTTTTTTCTCTTTTTGTTAAAATATGTGAAGTTGTTTTAGTTATCTGTAAAATCAATGTTAATTTCGTATTTGGCAATTACTTTGAATGTTTAAAGTTTTTATATGGGGGGCACGGATGGGAGCCAGCGCCCCCCAAATCTGTGATCTATCCGGTGCCCCAAATACAGACGAAAAAACAGCCGCACCGGACGCTGTATTGGGGTAACGAGTGGAGATGCTCTAAGGACATCTCCACCGGCCCGACCCAAACGGGCGACCAAAATAGTCCATTTTTATCCGTTTGGGTCAGGTTACGGTCGCTATGGGGTCGCGGTCCAGCCTGTCCGACCAGTCACGCATATACCTGGGCATTTTTCGGGCCGGGCCGGGCTCGGGCCGGGCCTGACCAAGCCCGCCCGTGAAAATCCCAGGCCCGAGCCTGGCCCGGCCCGGCTGTCGGGCCTAAAAATCAAGCCTAGGCCCGGCCCGTGATGCATGTTTTTCCTCGGGCCGGGCCTTTCCCTATTTTGCGCATTCATGAAGCACGAGCCCGGCCCGTGACACATTCGGGCCACAAAACTGGAGCCCAGGCCCGGCCCGCGGGCCTCAAAAGCCCGGCCCGTCGGGCTTTTTTCGGGCCGGCCGGGCTGCCCACGCCCAGGTATGGTCACGCGGAGCGGCCCGACCCATCTGTCCGTCTCCCCCACTGTCACTGCTTGACACCCTCGTCGATGGGACGTTAATGGCAACGCGACATCATTTATCAGCGCTAGAGGCTTCCCGTGCGGCTGGCATTTCCCGCCATTGTAGCTTTCCGTTTCTCGCGAGGCGCCTTCCCTCCCGCGTGCACTTCATCGGTTGTTTCCCGCCTTCACATGGTCTATAAAAGACGGCGGCGCGACGCAGCTGAGACAACAAGCCCAGGCAAAGAGCAACCACTGCCGAAAAAGCGCCTATCACAACCATGCCTTGCCGCAAGATCGCCAACTGGACCAAGATCATGGAGCTGTGTCGCACCCGCTTCTAGGAGGCCGACATCGACGATGTCGACCTCCAAGCCACGTTGGTGTCCCAGCGAATGGACGAGGCAAAGGTGGTGGCCTTCGAGGAGGAAGGCCATGTGTCCGAGGCGGCGCTAGAGAAGCTGGTGGAGGTGGCTGCACAGGTGGCGGCCCAATGGGCGGTGCGTGAGGTTCACCATGTCGCCGCCAAGGAGGCCACAATAGCAACCCTCCACGAGATCTGCCACGAGGCGGCCATGATCACGCCGGTGGAGATGGCCAAGGAGGCCGCCAAGGTGGCCGTCCGCGAGCTTCGCCATGCCGCCGCCACGCGCAGTACGGTGGAAGCGGCGGAGCATGCCGCCAAAACAGCGGCGGAGCAGCTGCGAGTGGCTACGGTCGCCGAGGTGACGAGCGCGTGGGCTCTCGTCGATGGGGACGAGACCAAGGTGGAGGATGACGACGAGGAGGGAGAGGAGGTGCATCAGGTAGTGGCAGAGGAGGGGCGGGAGAGAAGGCGATTGCCACCCCTTGCAGATCGCGCAGGCCCTCGGCCTCGGGCCGAGCGGAGCTCCGATGATGTTGGCCCTCTTGGCAGCAAGGGCATCCATGGCGGCGGAGGTGGAGGACCAGGATGTGAGGGACCACTAGGCGACCGAGATGGAGAAGGCCCTAGCCAACCGGGCGGCAGCGGACCACGCAAAGGTGGATCATGGCTGAGCGAGCGAGCGTTACCACGACCGCCTCTAGTAGAAGGCCATCTAGTCGGCTATGGCGGCGATCGATGGTGACATCGGCAGTAGTGACCGCGACAACGGTGGCCGCGACAATGATAGCCAGTACCATAGGAAAGGCCTCCTCCATCAATAGTATCAGTAGTTCTTATTTTTAGTTTGTTTAAATGCGCCTTTTTGTAATCAGCAGGGCCTAATCTAATGAAATGCCAGATTAATTACTAATGTTTCACTTAAGTATGGGCCCCAAGCGATCGCAGGCGGACACACGCACGGTGCTTGCGCTGTCCGGATCGACGCATCGGTCACGCAAATTAGGTGCGCTGATGGGTTGAGCCGGACGCGTCGATCCAGATGGATCGTGCTGCCTGGAGGCCATGCACGCCCCGCACGTCCACGTGGACGCATTCGGATGCGCTCGCGCGGCGTCACAGCGACACGAAACATCCATTCCGACGCGTCTGGCTCGACCCATCCGTGCATCTAATTTGTGTGACGACTGGGTCGGCCCAGACACGCGCGGGTCACGGGCGTGTCCTCTGCGAGCGCTAGTGGCCCACCAACCAACGACAGACACAACAATGTCGCTGATTCAGACGCAACCACGACACCAATTCAAACGCAAAGGCCATGTCAGCGATTTAGAGTCGATGGCAGAAAGCTGACCAGCGGCAGCCTGCGCCATCAATGGCGATGAGATGGCGTACTGGCTGACTTGATGCTTCAATACCATCTCTTCGGCCTCCGCGCCGACATCCGACACTAGGCCTTTTTTAACTGGCCGCCCACAATAAATTGCTACCACACCACACCATTCTCTCATCCTCCCTATTTCCATTCTCCACTACCATGTAGCTACCCATGGTCGGCGGCGAAGGATCATGGGGAGGGCGTGCCGGTCATGGATGTCGAGGGAGGTGCCAAGGACGCGGCCAAGCCAGCACGTCACCACGCTCTCCCTCAACACCGTCGTTTCCTGATGAGGTCGACCCAGACATCCAGTTCATGGTGGCCATCCACTTCGGCATGCTGAGTGATAGGCTCCTCCTGCCCCGCAGGTTCGTGACCCTGGTCGGCGACCCACCGCTCTGGGGGCTGTGGGATTTTTGGCCGATTATCGCAGCCACTAGATCGGCGATGAGGAAGGCCAGACATGTCAACGTGGGAAGATAGGGTTTCTGGTTTGTGCCTACATCGGATGGCCTCCCCTTTTTATGGACGCGCCTGGACGCGGCGGGAAACGCCTAGAAGAGGCGGGAATCGGTGGAGAAGAGACGGAAAACGACTGGAAGAAAGGCGAAAGACGGCGAGGCGATGGGAACGAATTGGATATACACTGACGTCGACGTCGGTGACGGGGCCTTTTGGGCGCGATCGCCCGGACCGGACTGCCATCCGAAGCAACCGCGGTCGGCCCGGTGGAGAAGCCATCATCCCAATTCATCGAGTAAATTGCATATAACTACCACAATTCAGGCGCCAGTTACGAATCAGTACCAACATTCTTATTTTTTTCAGTTCAGTACCAAGTTTGCAACATGGCTTCGCGAGACACACTAATTTTTATCTAATAGTATTTTAACAGGTTTACTGACATGTAGGACCCATTGTAGATCTCGCTAATAAATAAAGGACTTTGTTTCTTTTTTTAATATGTACGCCCAAAGGCATACACTACTTGTATTTATAACTGTAGCAATACAAAGATGAAACGCATACAAGTAACAGAAAACAAGGAGAAAACAAACGGTTGAACAACTGCAAACAGTCCTCGCCGCAACTACTAAGGACCCAAATCCTTCGCCGTCGCCAGAGAAGAAGAAGATCACCAGCAGCCGGTCCACACTTTGGCACTAAAGAAACACCTAGCCATAAGGCGTCAATGAGCCGTAATAACCACCAGCCCCGTAAAATTGGATCTAGCCTGCCGCTATGCAACATCGGCCGGAGGATCCCTCCGAGCATCTTCAACGCCGGATCCGGGGCCAGCGCCACCACGCCTATCAAGCGGCCGGATCCTCCACCATCCACCACAAACCAGCAGTAGTCCGCACCGCCGCACTCCAAGGCTGCCATGACGAGATCGGCGACGAGATCAATATGACACAAAGCCAGAGCACACGCCCGGCGAAGACACAATCCCACAGGCTTCTCGGCGCCGTAAACGTCGCCGAGATGGGGTTGAAGCCGGGGTACCATTATTCGATGTAGCGCATCCACCGCCATCTAAGATGCGCCACCACGACACCACAAAAATGCTAACATTAGGGACCTTGATGAACGCCGAGCGTAGGTCCTGGGTCCCCACCTCCTCTCGCCCGCATGAGCGGAAGCGGAGGAGGCAAGGACCCGTCGATCGCCGACGGGAGGAGGCGGCGGCTGTTTCTGGGCCAGAGGGTTTACTTGGGGATGGGGATGGAAAAAGGGACTTTGATTCTAATTGTGCGTCTATTTACTATTTTTTTCTATTCCTCTATTTCTTTTTTCCCCTCATAGTTGACCCAGCCCACAATCGTGCAGGAGTTTACTCACGCACGTAGGTGCGCCCGGACCAAGACTCACCCGCGCCATCCATCGACGGCGCTCGCCCGCGCCATCCATCACCGGCACTCGCGCCTCCTGCTGGACGGAGCTTTCCCATGTCGCTCACCAGCCTCGCACGTGTCGCTGGCTAGAGCTTTCCCACGCCTCCCCTTGAACGGAGCTCACCCACACCTCCTCCTAGTCAGCTCGCGTGCGCTGCTCGTCGGCCGGAGCTCGCCTGGAGCTCTCCCGCGCAACCGGCGAATGGATCTCCTCCACTGCCCTCGCCCACGCCATCCTTGGCCGATGCTCGCCCGCTAGGGCTCACCCACCGGCACTCGCACGCGCCGCCTGCTGTCCTAGAGCCGCTGCCCCTTCACAGTTGTAGGTACGGGCCCATCACCGGCCATGCCCACTGGCCGCATGGAAGGCGACATGAACGGAGGCAGCCAGCATGGCGGGGACCGCCAGGTCATTGCGATGCGTCGGCCAAATCGAACCAGAGAGAGATAAGAGGAGAAAAGATTGAGGATGACAAGTGGGCCCCACGTCCACCTCAGCTCACCCTCCACTTGTGGCAATTCTTGTTGACCAGTTAGCTCTGCGGATGGGTCCTACCTATTAGGAAGGCTGTTAAATTACTATGAGATAAAAATTCGTGTACTTTGTGAAGCCATGCCGCAAACTTGGTACTGAACTAAAAAAATTAAGAATGTTGGTACTGACTCGTAATAGGTCCCCGAATTGTGGTAGTTATATACAATTTACTCCGATTCATCGGTCGGAGATGGGGAGTTTGAACAGAAATAACCCAAAAAATAAAGAAATTCACGAAATGAACTCTGGCCAAAAGAATTTCACAGAACTAACCCTTTTTGCAACGCCACCAGCCACGACGCCGCACCCTGAAGGACAACGCCATCGCCCACGGCGTCGCACGCCTTCCAGCGTGGCACGCATGGGTCCCGGTTCCGTAAGTGCGGCGCCACGGAGTACGGCGCCGCACATTGATGTGCAACGCCATGGACAGAGGCGCCGCACTTTAGAACCAATATCAGCACGCGAAGTGCTTCCTCCTTCAGTGTTTTCATTTGTGCGAAAGTGCGGCGCCACGGTCTTCGGCTTTGCACTTGTGCGGCGCCATGGCCTGTGGCATTGCAAAGTGCGGCGCCGCACTTTGGGTACCAACTGTTGGTCAGCAGCAGGTTTTCAAGACCTGTCAACAACAGCTTTTCAAGAAAAACTCATAGCAAACATCATCGAATCAGATTACATTTCTGAGCAAGTTCACACCAAACCAAAAGTTCACATCATCAAGCTAGGTGTTCAGAAGATAACAAGTTCGTGCGACATGATAAGAAGTTCAGAAGCTAACAAGTTCACATCTACTTTATTACATCACATCTACTTCCCACGAGTCATCTTCTTTCCTCGGCCCCTTCTCACGGGAAGCTTCCTCGTCACCGGTTCCTCGTCATCATCTTCCTCCGTGTACATCTTCTTGGCCTTCTTTGCCTTGGCCGCGGAAGGGTCGGGTGTGTAAGGCTTCTTAGGTTGTCTTGGCTTGAGCATGTAGTCGGACCGCTCATGGATCTTGTATCGAGTGTATGTGCCCAACGTCATCTCATCGTCAATGCTTTCTTCATCTTGGGTCTGTCAACAAAGGAAGAATGGTAAGGACATATAGCAATGCAAGGGTTAGTGGGGATGCAATGCTTTGCTACCTCAGGTGTGTCCTCCTCGTCCTTAGATGTGGAGTGATGATCGCCAGAAGGGTCAGGTGTGTTGGACCATGACTGGGACGGTGTTGCCACCTCGGGGTCACGACTAGCAAGTTCGAAAGCCGCCTTAACCGTAGGGCCTGCTTCTTAACAAACCCTCTAAACATACCCTCTCCTTTCTCTCCATGAGGGTATGTCTCGAAAGCTTCCTCGCATGCATCGGCGGACTTTCTTACCTCTGCACGCTATCATAGACAAGAATAAACAAGTAAGACATCTGTGTGAGGTGTGAAAATGGCCAAGGCGGAAAACAAACATTCAGCACACATTACCACAAAGTTGACCAATGGAGCATAATTGGCTTGTCGCCCTTCTCTGACCATCTTGTTGTATTGTTCAGTTGCAAGCTCATCAAACAGCAATGGCTCCTCCAAGATATCTGAGGGGAATGCTCGTGGGTATATCTCCACCCGCGGGTTCTCAAGAAACCATGTGATGTAGTTGTTGAAAGCATCCTGACTGAACTCCCTTTCCTGTGTTTCTTTTGCTTTCTTAGCCTCAATCACACACCTCTTGAATTTGTCAACGTGCTTCCTATGAAGCTTGTCCCAATCCTTCTCCTTCCTCTGCTTCTTCCTATCCAAGCTGCACAACAACAAGTCGTAAAGCGTTATTTGTCGAAAGATATTACATAGAATTGACTGCACCCTGGGAAATTACCTGATCCATGGTTATCGTGTCAAACTCGTTGGTGTACCTCTTGTAGGCCGCCACAGGGTCGGTTTGGGGGATCGGACACCACATCCCACTTGTAAGCCCACGTGGGGAGCAAGAGGTTGTTACCGTCATCAACATAAGGGTTGTAGCTCAACAATCTCGGCCGTCCAACTGGGAAGCGTTCCCAGCTCCACACCAAAAGAAGGAGCAAACAACCACCAATGCATCCATCGGTTGTGCTCCTAAGACAGGCATCATCCAGCTGTACATTAAGTGATACACCATTTAGTAAGAACAATATTTTTTGAGGTCATACAAATATAGAAAACTTTGTAAACAAGCGATTACCTGACGATACAACCAAGCCAACGCCGCCGAACCCCAACTGAAATCTGAGTCAAAAATGGTGAGCACCTTAAGCCAATGCCACTGAGCACGATCCCCACTACTGTCAGGAAAGAGAGTCCTCGTGATGATGTACCACACATACACACGAGCGTACGTCATGACCGTGTCCTCATTAGCATCCTCGGAGCAGGTTTTGAAATTCTGTCTAATCCAACTAAAAGTAGCCCCGACAGCTACCCTTAGTGTTACTCCCTTCTCATTTACAACCTCGGGTGGATCCTTCCCTATAAGGCTAACCATCTGCTCACGCCACCCATCTGAATTTGTGCTTATGCACACAGGGTTTCCCTCGATTGGGAGTGCTAGGATCATGCTCATGTCCTGTAAAGTGATTGTAGTCTCACCGGTCCTAAGGTGAAAAGTGTGTGTCTCCGACCTCCACCAGTCGACAAGCGCGGTGATCGCAGCGGGGTTGAAATTCGGTGTAGACCGAGTGACCATGTGGATAAAGGGGAGGAGTCCAAGCTGCTCGATGTACGGAGTGTACCGCTCATCGTAAGGCATGTTCTTGGCCGATGACACCTCGTGATACCTAAGTCGAAGAGGTATAAGCTCCTGCAAACATACAATGGATAAGGTTAGATTTACATCTCAACAAACCGGAACAATAGGAACTACCGTGTGGTTTTTTTAGTACCTCTCTTCTCCGACAACTTGTAGGAACGGTGTTGAACATCATAGTGAGGATTGAGAAGAGCCATCCTACATATTCAAAACAATGGAAACAATAAGGCCAATTATTCTCACATGAACATATATCCCACCTTACTCTAACTATACTTGTATCATTACAAATTGCCCTTACTCTATCAATAAGAACATATGCTAAAACATTGGTTTCTATGCTAAAAGAGAAATTGCAACATATCCTCTAACATAATAAAAGAGAATTTGCTCATATAAACAACACATAATAACATTTACATTGGTTTCTATGCTAAAATAACCAACTAAAATTCTACCATTGAATACTATGCCAATAACACATCAATTTCAAAATCTAGTAGAACCTAGGGTTTCATACACTATTCCTAGAATCTTGTAAAATCTAGGATTTTATTGAATACTATGATATTCCTAACCTAAAGATATAAGAAAACATGCCAATAACAAATATCAATCTCAAAGTCTTGTAGAATCTAGGGTTTCATAGTCTAGTGCAAAAAAGAGGAGAGAACATTAAATGTATGGATGAAATTGAGAAATTCGAGAGAGCAAACCCGAGGGAAGGGATGGGGATGGAGATTCTTGGTCCAATCCCACAGATCTGGATGATTTAGTTGGCCAAATCGATGGAGGACGCCGCTCCTGCCTTCTGTTCGCTGGGGGTTCGCTAGGAGAGAATGAGGGTCGGGCTAGGGCGGCCGCGTGCGCTGGTCTTGTGTTCTAATGTGCGGCGCCACGCGCCGTGGCGTTGCACATCAAAGTGCGGCGCCGTAAGCCATGGCGCCGCACTTACAGAACCGGGACCCACGCGTGCCACGCTGGTAGGTGTGGGCGACGGCGTTGTCCTTCAGGGTGCGGCGCCGTGGCTGATGGCGTTGCAAAAAAGGTTAGTTCTGTAATTTTTTTTGCTAGAGTTCATTTCGTGAATTTCTTTATTTTTTAGGTTATTTCTGATCAAATTTCGTCGGAGATGCTCCAGACACCGGAAAAATATGGCAATGGTCTCCCCAATGCACCGTGGCCCACGTGACGGGGATGCCGCGCACCCATCCATCCATCTAGTGCGAACCAAGCAGCCCGCTTCTGTCGCCGTTTCTCTCTCTCCTCTTCGGCGCCCAAACCAATCGAAACGTAGTAGGCGACGCACGCCGACCGAACGGCGGCTAGCCGAAACCTCCTCTGGCACGGCACGGCTCCCGCGTGGGCTTCTTTCTTTGCCCAGTCCGTCCGCGTCCCGCTCCGCGACGTGCCGCGCCGGCCAACCGATCCTTCCCAATTAAACTCGACTCCACCCCTCTCGCCCGCCCGCCGGTCAGTCAAACCGATCCAACGGCGGCCGTTCCCCCAATGCCTCCGCCCCGCTCCACCTCTCCACGTGCCCACCGGCTACCGCCTCCCGCTCGCCTCTCGGTCACGGCCCACGGGCCGGCGCTCCCCCTCGCCGCCCGTCCGTTCCCCTCCTCCTCTTTTATTCCCCTCCCCTCCCCTCCCCTCCTCGTCGTCAGCCGCCCCCGACTCGCATCCATCCATCTAATCTCCAGCCAGCGAGAGAGAGACTCCATCTAGGGCTTCTCTCGTGAGATCCATCTGAAACCAGCCATGGACGGGAAGCTGCCGCCGCCCAACCCCAACCTGCCGTACCGGGAGGACTGCTGGAGCGAGGGCGAGACGGCTGCCCTCGTCGACGCCTGGGGGTCGCGGTACCTCGACCTCAACCGCGGCAGCCTCCGCCAGCCGCAGTGGCGGGAGGTCGCCGAGGCCGTCAACACGCGCCCCGGTGCATCGGCGCGCCGCCGCCCCCCGCGCACCGACATCCAGTGCAAGAACCGCGTCGATACCCTCAAGAAGAAGTACAAGGCCGAGCGGGCGCGGGGTGCGCCCTCGCCCTGGCCCTTCTTCCGCCAGCTCGACATCCTCGTCGGCCCCACCCTCTCCGCCGCCGCCGCCAAGAAGCCCTCCCCGCCCCGAGCGCTTCCCATGCTGCGGAGGCGCCTATCGCCCGAGCGCTCTCCGTCGCCGCCCTCGCCCTCGCCGCAGATGGCGCTCCCGATGCCCGCCTACCACCGACGCGGGTCCAACCTACCGTCCGCTGACATCTTCGACCGCCACAAGGCCGCCGCGGCGGCTGCTGCGGCGGCGGCGGATTCCGACTCGGACGATGGCTATAACAACAATAACTATGACGACGAAGAGGGCTCCCAGCAATCGGCCTCGCGCTCCGTGTCGTCTCGCTCTGGTGGCAACGGTGCTGCTGCTCTTGGTGGCGGTGGCGGCGGTGGTGGCGGCAACAAAAGGAAGAGGGGCGGGGCTGGAGGGTTTGGGGAGCTAGCTATGGCAATGGAGACATTCGCTGAGATGTATGAGCGTATGGAGGCTGCCAAGCAGAGGCATGCAGAGGAGATGGAGAAGCAGCGGATCAAGTTCCTCAAGGATCTGGAGCTCAAGCGGATGCAGGCTTTCGTTGATATGCAGCTTCAGCTGTCCAGGGTAAAGCACGCCAAGAATGGTGCCTCGGAGATGCTCATGTCTCTCGCTGCACTGCCATTCCTCAGCAACCCTGCTTACCTCTGATATAGCAACCAAGAGTTTAGGTAAGAATTTTGGCCTCTTAGGTTGTGCTTACCTCTGTAGTGGATTGATGATGTGTAATTATGTTATGTTGCCTTCTCTTGAACCATTGCAGATGTTGCGATATGCTTGAATTTCACAAATGTATTGTTTACGTTTTCTTACATGTATGTGGATGGCTGCTCACCAATTTTGAACATGTTATTAGAGATGTAGATTACCTTATTTCTTCACGGCGTACTTAAGTTATTTGGCAGCATGTAGTTACATGTGTTTTGGCAACTTTGTATGATGAGAGACGAGGCTTATGATGATAGTGAACTAGGAGGATGCTAGCCAAATATATAGATCCCCTGATGTTGGGTAGTGGTTTCTTTATCTGTTGATGTCTGTATGTCGCATCTTCTTTGTTCTTTCTAGTAGGCAAGGAAACTCTAATAATGCATCACATCGTCCGATTCTCGGTCAAATCATGTTCCGCTGTCAAATTTGGCCTCTTAGGTTGTGATTACCACAGTACACTATGTAGTGGATTGGTGATGTATTCTATATGTAATTATATAACATTGCCTTCTGTGGAACCATTTGCAGATGTTGTGATATGCTTCTGTTACACAATGCATGGTTTATATTTTCTTAGATGGATGGATGTTCCCCAATTTTTAAACATGTTATTAGAGATCTACCTTATGTTATTACAGCGTGTCATGCTCAAGTTAATTGGCAGCATGTAACCATATGTGATTTGGCAACTTTGCATGATGAGAGACCGAGGCCTGACTTAGGATGATAGCAAGCTAGGAGATATCAGTCAAATGATAGATCCCCTGATATTGGGTAGTGGTTTGTAGTATACAACATGCTTTTTCAAGTAGGCACGGCAACTCTTAACAATGCATCACATCTTCCGTTTGGTGATCAAATTATGCTATTAGGTCCTCTTTGGTCTAATTTATAAATTCAAATAGTCGACTCTTATGTGTTTGCCTGTTAAGAATTTGTGGCATTAGCAGACTCTTGGATATTTAGGTTTTCCAGTGGTGAATATGAAATGCGCAAAATATTGTCTCTGGTGTTATGCTGACTTGATGTTTGAGTTTTTGGTTTGGTTATGAATGGTGGCATTTGAATATGTTCTCTTGTATTGGGCTTTATGCTTTTTTTTTTTGCAGCTGGTCATGAACTAAAAGTTGTTAGTGAGCTTTGCATGGTATTATGTCACACCCTCTTTCTAGTAGGGAAGGAAACTCTTAACAATGCACTCCATCTTCTTTTTGGCGTTAAATTTTAGTTATCAGGTCCTCTTTGATCTGATCCGATAACTTCAAATAGTCGATTCTGGGTTTGCCTATTCAGAATTTGTGGCATTGACATTCAATTGGACATTTAGGTTTCTGGTTGACCAAGGAACGCTCAAAATATTTTCTCTGGTGCTAACTTGATGTTGAGTTTTTTGTTTGGTTCTGAATGGTGTCATTTGTAGATGTTCTCTTGTACAGTTGTACTGGGGTTTTATGTTTAATTTCTTTAGCTGGTCATGAACTAAAATTGTTAGCGAGCTTCGCATGGTAGAATGTTATGCTTTCTGATTACCCTACATGTATGTATGTTTTCCTTTGGATTGTTATGCTTATCGGCTTTGATCGTGTGGTACACATGTTAGAATTTCCCTTTTCTCCTAATTCTGGCCTTCTTTAGGTGTAGGCAATGTCTTATTACTCCCTCCGTCCCAAAATAAGTGACTTGGTTTTGTCTAGACTTGCATGTATCTAGGCTTAAAACATGTCTAGATACATACGAATCTAGACAAACCAAGTCACTTATTTTGGGACGGAGGGAGTATTTGTTTGTCTATTCTTACAGTCCATTGAGATGCTTGGTTGATATTTTATGCTCCCATCGTGAGGGCCATCAAATATCATATATTACGAGAGAGGAAAATATGGGAAATTAGCATAATTTTCAATTTGACAATCAGTGTTCTGACTTTGAACTCCAGAGTACTTTTAAGCACTTGTTTTCTTGGTTATATATCTGACTTCCATCTATCTGGTTGTGAGTATGGTTATTCAATTCTACATTTTCACTGTGATATTGTTAGTGTGATGATAGAATTATGACCTTTTGCCTGAGTTATCGTCAGTTTGAACCACATGAAACACACAGGAAGTGTTATGGCGTTTGCATGCAGACCCGTCTTGTTAAAAATTCATGATAAAATTAATTCATGCATGCAGCTGTTCTCTTGCATCAGATATCCCCAAATTGGTCCGTCCATGAACGTTGATTGTAGTTCATTTCTCAATACATGCCCATCTTATCATCATAGCTTCTAGCATGATTATGTACTGACATATTTGTTTCTGTTTTTCCAGATCTCTTGCAGTCAAGAATGTGGTATGATGTTGCTCTTTAATGAAGATCTAGGTTCATTGGTAGTAGTTTGGTGTATATGCTACAGAGTCCGACAGTGCAAAACAATGCTTCTGTTCCAGCCAAGAGTTTGAAGTTACCCATTTCTTCTGGACTATTAATTCACACGACCTTTTGTCTCGTAGTTGCTCCGAACAGACATTTTTTTGTTTAATTTATCTTTCAGTTAACATTACATAGGAGCCCTGTAACTAAAATTCTTAACATGGATCAGTTCAAGTACTGTAGCTGATTTGAAGCTTCTCACGCCCTGGTTTTTGATGATGCATTGTTCTCATCTATGTGAATATTACACACAGCTAATTAATGATTTGGAAGTAGTACTTCTGGTGATGAGCACGTAAATTCGTCATGTGCAACAAATTTAAAATGATAATTCTTTGATACTAAATCCAACGATAGAAAGAAATATATGGGTGCTGAGTTTTTGTGATTTGCGAGAGAAAGAATTTGTGGTTAGAAGAGCAACTTGCCAACTGTAAAAATGATTCTGAATTTTGTGTCACTTCTTATTTTCTTCTAGTATATTCTTTGAGATTCGGAAGTACTAAAAATTGGCCTGCTATTGAGAAAAAACTATTTCTAAGTTGACGGTAAGAACTATTTAATCTAATTACTAAGACCCATGTAGATTGACAAAGTTCTGACTGGAAGTGAAAGAAGCCTAAAGAATTGGATGGTGCTGACGAGAATGATATCATTAAATATGAAGATGATGCTTAATTTTTTTTCTCCGAACTCAAAATCATAAGAAATCCAATCAAGATGCAAAATGTGGAGTTAGAGATGCTAATTTCAATGGTCTTCTGCGCAACCTTTGTTTTTAATAATATTTCTTGTTTGTGTGTTTTATTTTCTTCAGTCAGATACAACATATCAACGAAGTCGGGTTATTATTCTCTAGAGTGGCTAATTCATCCACTTGAGAAATTTATTTGTTTGGTATGTAGTTCATCTGTTTCAAATAATTAGA
This sequence comes from Avena eriantha, assembly GCA_910589775.1. NCBI lineage: Eukaryota > Viridiplantae > Streptophyta > Magnoliopsida > Poales > Poaceae > Avena > Avena eriantha. The sequence goes on along the minus strand of OU342742.1, from coordinate 526,842,212 downwards.
CATACTCCTTCGGTCCAAAAATAAGTGACGTTGGTTTGTATGTATCTATACACACTAAAACGACATGCGAATCTATATAAATGCAAGTCATTTATTTCTGGATAGAGGAAGTATATGTTTGTTCAAATGCTATTTTTACAATTTTTAACTAAGTACGGTGGTAAAAAAATCAACACCAATAAAGGAGAGTAATTTGAAATGTTGGAAGTACATCGGTCGAAAGAGAGAGCAGTCGATACTTCAAAAGTGGACACAGGTCACAAGCGAAGGAAAAGTATAAAAGCTTTCTATTTCCGGCCATACACCCCTCTTCACCGCGCACCGAGCGCCTCGCCTGCTCCAAAACCAAAATCAAGAAAGCCAAGAACCACACCCTCCTAGACGCCTCCGTCCATCTTCCCCACCCGGTCGATTCGATTTGAGCTCTAGCCCTAGCATTTCCGCTCCCCTCTCCTTCGTTTCATCTGCTGCAGGTATGCCTGAATCGGGATGCTTTCTCCCTTCTACTCCCCCCCTTTTCTGGATTGTTTCCGCGTATATGCATAGGCTTGGTGACCCGGTGATTATTTCCCCGTTCATTCAATGACGATTTAGTAGGCGCCACGAACAAAGTGTTTCCTCTGTCGATCTGCTGAAGAGCGAGATCTGTTAAATCTTGAATTTCTATCGCAAGCCAGCAGTTTCTTCCGCTTTCTTCTCCGCACCGTTCCCAGAAACTTGGAGAAAGTCCCCTATTTCTGTGTGAAGAGAAGTTGCAAGATGCTATGCTAGGTATGCTGACCCAATTTTTGCAGGAAATGGTGGAGGTGGTGGACTTGGTGTCGTCCGACTCCGAGGACGAGGCGTGCCTGCACTCGCCTGACCGGAAGCGTCCTGCCTGGGAGGCAGATCCATCCCGCGGCCCCGGGAGTTCCTGGGCAAGAATTGGGGGTCACGACAGAGGGAGCGTTCCTGAGCACACAAGCAGGATGGCGTGGCCGCTGCATCAGCCTTGTGAGGCGGCTGGGAAAGATAAGGAGAAGGTGGGCGAGGGGGAGAGCGCGTGGACAGCTGGAGCTCCTTCGCTCACTACCTCGGGACCTTGGTGGGATTCATGGAGTGCAGCGGTAAGCAAATCTGGAGATGGAAGAGATGACGGAGCCGAGATGCCTCGACCGAGCTCCATGGACCTTCCTGATTTTCTCAGGGAAGATAGCAGCGCGTGGTTGTCCAGGATCAAGGGCCTCCATTTCCCACTTCCTGATGCGAACCAGTTGAAGGCCAGGCAAATTGAGTCAGATGAGATGCTCGCCCTCAAGCTTCAGGAGCAGTTCAACGAGGAACAGTCAGGCTCACAAGAGGTTGTTTCTCTTGATTATTTCTTAATCCTGCTGTCTCCTCTTAAATGAAAGTGCGGGTTTACAGCTGTTTCTTCTACTGTACCTTGTATGTTCTCGGCTTCTGATGGTTCAACTACTGATGCAAGTGTACTAAACGGCCTGACTGCTTGCTGACATCTTGCAGGTTGATACAGCTCTAGCCTGGAGATTGCATGAGGAAGTCGAAGCTGCGCGTGCCAGAATTGCAGCCAGAGAGGGCCAATCTAGTTCTGTAAGTTGCCGCTGTGGCTTGATGCATATGTTGTGGGTATTGATTATTTAAATATCGTGCAACAACCATGTTGTCGTCTTTTGATGGATAACGACATGGTTTCAGTTATGACTTATGAACTGATATGTTGATCCTCATAACTTAAGTTTTGGGAAACCATAGCTATCCTCTCTGTATCATTGATGGAGCCTCGGTACTTTGCAAATCAGGTACTAGCTGAAATGCAATATAGCCTGTAGCAGCTAAATATTGAGACAAAATTAGCAGGGCATCATATCTTCCTATAGTAGGCTGTAAGCACTTAGAACCTGTTGCTGGGTAACATAACTTGACACAATACTCAGAACTAAAAAATAAGCTGGATGTACTAGAACAAGCTTAAATCTTAATTATCCCCTGTCCTCTTACTCTTGAGCTTTTGAGTTTTGTGTTCTTGACTTGTATTTCAACTTCGTGATTGCGTATTTACCTGCTGCCACCTATTGGCTATGTCATTCCTTGTGTTGATTCCTTTCCTCATTTATCTGTATCCACATTCTTTCTTTTCTAAGAAAATAAGAAGTGTACTGTTGTCCTCAGAGCCAGAGGGACCGTTCGATGGCGCACCTGTATTCTTATGGCTGGCGCTCGCCGGCTCAAAGTTCTACTTCATGGGCAGCTAGTCACGCTGCACCCCCAATGGCAAACAGAAGGCAGTTGCAAAGAAACTCCAACGGACCAGAAGTGGAGCAACAACAGAATGTGGGACTCCTTAACAAGCTTATTTTTTTGAGCTTCACTTAACTGTGCACTGACATTTGCTCTTTCTCAGATGATTATCTCTCAATTAACCAGAGGATGCTTTGGAAATGAAAAAATGGATATAGACATGGTTAGTCCTTACCCTGTATTCTAAAAGATCATGGCTACTTCAGAATATCGAGGGTCCTTTGGATAGTTGGATACTTGTCCCTTTTGTTTACTTATCATGTACGAGCAGCCTGTGAAAACCTCAGTATTCACACTTCTTGTCTTTTACTGGTTGTAACAACAGAAGTATACGCGCTCTCATTTCCTTTTATCCCAACAATACATTTATTTAATCATTGCACGTACAATTTCTCTGGTCATAAGTAATAATAATAGAGGACATTTTTTAAATACTTTAATTTTCCTTGGGGTGGTGTACTAAAGCAAAAAAAACAAAGTTATTTCCATCACTTACCTGATCAGGCCACATCAACAAAAGTGGACAATTGTTCCCTAGTGGTCCAAGTAATATATTCAAGTTTTGATGTGGCAACAATCATGTTATGGGCTCCATTTAGTGGAAGGAAAGACAGGATAGGAGGAGTGAGTGCTCAGGACTCAGGAGCAGTGCCAGATATTTGGAGATCTTATTCTCCGGTTGTTTGCAGATATCCCTTCGAAGGATGAACTAATCAGCTCACTGTTCTTATCCTGAACTCAACTACTAGCTGGAGCAACTAACAATTAACAAATTCTTGAAGGCTCACAAATAGTAGCCGTCTAGGCCACTACACGTATTAACTCTACACTTAACGGGGATATCTTGTACTGTAACATATTCAACATGCATACTTAAACTAACTTGTCTCCTGATGAGTCTATCTTACTGCATTCCTTAGTGTGCAACACTAATGCCTATGTGCCACCATCTTTGCTGGCATGGCATGTAACCCTGAAATGACTCCACTACAATCATGATTTTGTGTTTTGAAAATGTAGAGAATGGCCATACTGGACTCGCTCCAAGAAGCACTGGAAAGCTGCGAGGACACATTAATGCCAGATTCCGATGAGTAAGTGCTTACCGTTTCAATGCTACCTTCTTATCCTCCATTTTTCATGCATATGTATTCTCAGTTTCTGACTGATTAGCTTCATGTTTGTCACATACATATTAGTGATGATTATGAGAACCTCATCGCACTTGATTACGACAACCATCACAAAGGAGCTTCTGACAGCGAAATAGACAGCCTACCACTATCTGTAGCTGAGGTCTGTATTAAGTTCCTTACTCAAGCGGGATGTGCACTATTTTTGTGTTTGGAAGAGCTAATTTTCCACTCCTCTCTTTCCATTGTCAGGGAGAAAGCTGCCGCGATGAGCTCTGTCCCATATGCCTGGATTGCCCTGCTGATGGTGTTTTCCTCCGGCATTTGCCGTGCGCCCACAAGTTTCACAAGGAGGTAAACATGGTATCTATGTATTGGGACTGTTCCGGGTTCCAAATCTCCCATTATAACATCTTTCCTTTGTCTGGTTTTCTTCGACAGTGCATCGACAGGTGGCTTAGGATGAGGACTTCATGCCCGGTGTGCAAATCAAATGTGATCTGACTGGAAGGTGGACGCTGCACCAGCTGTTCCTGGGATGGCATGAAGAATAGATTAGGAAGCATTTTGATACTCCTGGTGCCGCAGTGCGTAAACAACTTTGTAATGTTGTGCTGGCCCTCTCTGAGGTCTGAACAGAGAATGATTGAATCTTGCGGAGCGTCTCTTATCTCTCTTGTTGGTTGTGAGAAACAGCCAGGGCATCACAAGTCTTGTGTTCCTTTTTGCTTCAATTTCTTGTGTAGGCAGAGATGTGAGGCATATGGCTTGATTTCCATGCCATTGCCATGTGTGTCACTGTTATAAACAAGAGAGACGAGAGGCATATTGTGTTGCAGACTTGTACTAGTTGATCAGTTCTGGAAAGCTGAATCACTATATTGGTCAAAATTTCGTTATACTTTGCACAGGATCAAGCCTCCAATTCCTGATGCCATCAGCTGCAACTTTGTGCTGCATATACATGACATGAGAGCATGAGGCACTGGAAAGCTGAATCACTATCTTCAGCTGGGACTGGGAGCATCAGCCTGGTTATAAGTTTGAGCAGCAGTTTGGTCAAAATTTCTTTATACTTTGCATTGGATCAAGCCTCCAATTCCTGACGCCATCAGGCATCAGCTGCAACCTTGTCCCGCAAATACATGGCATGAGGCACTGGAGAGGAAAATCCGTATAATTTAGCTCAAATAATTCCAAACTGGCAAGTAGCAGCTGTAGATATTTTTCTGGCGAAAATCCTGATAACTAGCAGGCGGGACTCGCTGCGCTACCACACGAAGCCTCTCTCCCCTTCACCCGTCTCAACTCCGGATCACTGCCTGTCCTCTCCACGACCACTCCCCACCGAGATATTTCACGCGACCCCGACGCCATGTCGCTGCTCGCCGTCGGCGCCAGCCGCGCCGCGGCCGTGCGCCCGCTTCGCGCCTCGGCGGCATCTGGAGAGGCGGCGGCGGCACCAGCAGCGGGGGAACAGACGGCGGAGCGGAGGCCGGTGAAGATAATACTGCCGAAGAAGAAACCGGAGAAGTGGTCGACGGGGATGGAGCCAGGTTCGTACGGCGGCGGGCCGACCACCGTCAAGCCCCGCAAGTACTGGATGGGGAAGGAGGACCGCGACCCCGTGGGCAACAAAGACGACTTCATCTGGAACAAGAACTTCATGCCCCACATGGAGCGCGTCATCGCCAACGGAGGCACCGACACGCCCGCCACCATCGCCCGCGTCACGCCGGTAAGGCCATTCCCCCGAGAGTGTTTTAGTTCCGCTCACTGACTGATTGAACCAGCCTGAAATTTCTGCTGCCGTAGTGGCTCTTCTTCTAACCAAGCGATTCGTTCGAGCAGGCGGACGAGGAAGGGTTTCTAAGCTTCAACCGCGCAGCGAGCCTTGACAGGTTACTCTCACCATAGCATAATGCCTCGTCTGCTCATCACTTGTGCCCCTACGGCCATTTTGTAAGGTTTACTAATGGAGGGTGTGCATTGTAGTGTGGATGTTGATCTGAGCAAGGAACTTCTGGCGCCAACCAAGTCAATCCTGCGGACCCAGGTTGAGGCTGCCCGCCGTGGTCGATCCACGGGTGCTGAGGTTATTCGATCAAATCCCTTGCCCTCACAATGTAGCCTTGTTCTCTTGCCTCCTGGGGATGCCACTGAGTTGGGTTCATGTAATTCGGATGGTAGGCCGTCAACAGATCCACTTTCATTAGATGGAAGCTTGCCCCTACTCGACGGGAGCAAGAACAATGGGACCGAGCGACAAGGGCAACCACCGGTGGCATTGTAAGTTGTTGCAACTCTATGACTGACATGCTTTTGTTAATGATCTCTAAATACCCGCCGACATCAACATGTTGGGACTCCTCTAACAAAATTCTCACCATGTTCACATTTACAACATACACATATGATGGTGTATACTTCTTTTCAAATTTGTGTTTCGTGATTTTGGTCCCCTTTTAGGATGTCATATTAAGGGAGTCGCAGAAGAAAGTACAGCAGAAAGTAGACCCTAAGGTTGCGTCTGCTGAGGCCAGAGAACAGTATCTAAAGGTATATCTCTTCTAAGTCAGAATCAGGATTCAGTACTGCGAGTTTCCTCCTTGTTTTCCTTCACATTTACTATTCTTTTCGGGGTTGTGGAGTACATTTCCAAGTTTTCATGGTATAGGTGTTATTCAAGAATGAGATATGCACCCATTTTCTGTTAGTATATTATTGACAATAGGGGTGTTTTTGTTTCGCAGTTGAAAGAAAATTTGCAGTTGCTTACTTTAGGTATTGGTGGCGTCGGTTTGGTTTCTGCTTATGTGTCATACACTCCTGAAATTGCTGCGAGGTACCCTTTTTTTCCACTTTTGATTAGTTCTTCGCTTATAAGCTGGCTCATTTGTGTATCTGAAATTCTAAGCACTTGTGGCTATTTATATCTAGACAAACTTTGAAGGTGGCCTTCTTTATACTGCTTGTTACGACTAGTTTGCTTCTTGCACTAATATGGTTTGCTCTTCAGCTTTGGTGTAGGCCTGATTGGATCTGTGGTGTATCTCCGCATGCTTGGAACCAGTGTGGATTCTCTAGCGGGTGGAACTAAAGCAACTGCCAAGTATGTTTTTAGCAATTTCTTACAAATTGACTTTGGCTTTGACACTCGATAACAATTAATAAGTGTCCAACTGTCCATACTTGGTTTTGTTTGAGATAGGCATTCTGTGGCAAACCTAGTTTGCTGTCTCATTCTTTAGATTGTACTTTTTATTGTCAAATTGACTGCTCTAAATAATCTCATGACCTGTCTGTCTGACAGCTAGACAAACCTGCAGTCAAATATATTTTTATTATTTGAAGATCTTCCCGAAGTTGGGTTTTATTCCTGAAACTTCTTATACAAAATTTATTTGCATGAATAGACTAGAGTGGTTTGCTTGAATTCTGAAATTTTTTATAAGGTCCTTGGTAAACCACTCTAGTCTTTCCAAAGGACCTTATACATGGAAACTTCTTCTGTAAATGCTTTTCAGAATTCAGGCCTGTCCAAACATGGTTCTGTTTCCATGTATATGGTCCTTGGCAGCTCATCATTCATTAACCCAGTCCATTCATGTTCAAGCTCTTCTGTCGCAAATCTTTATGTTGATCTCCCTTCTCTTAAGCCTTAGGGGCTTAACCAAAACGAGATGAAAAACTGATGCTCTTCATCATCTGAATATCCTTCTCTGAAGTCCACATCCCTGATTTTGAATTATAAAGTGGATATTCCGTTCACCATAGAATGCCCTTCACCTATATTGGTCACCCTCTATCTGTTCTGAAACATACTTACAACAGATTGTGCCCGCGTTCATAAAATGATAGGTAGTTTCAACACTTGTAAAATGCTAGGTAGCTTCAACACTTGTTTGCATATCTAAATTTATTCTGGGATTCCTGCAGGGGCGCAGCTGCACAGCCAAGATTGCTTATTCCCATGGTTCTTGTGATGATGTATAATCGATGGAATGCGTAAGTAGACCAATTCTTAACAACTTTTTTCCTATTGAAATATTCATAATAAGTTGACCCAATTTTGTTTTGTTTCTCTTACATGTTTGTCCTTGCTGTTCTGATGCAGGATATTAGTTCCAGAATATGGCTTCATGCACCTTGAGTTGATACCCATGCTTGTTGGGTTTTTCACCTACAAGATTGCTATGTTTACTCAAGCGGTCCAGGAATCTATACCTGATGTTGGAAACCGTGAAGTTTGAACACTGCTCTGGTTAATACTCATAGAGAAAATAAAGAGAAGGCTGTTGCCCTGAGGGAAGGTTGGTCACCACTCATCAATATAGTAAGGTGACAAGCTTTATCTTTCTTCTGCATGATAGCATGATATATGCCCATGTCACGTCAAAAATAATTTTAGTTCTGCCATGATTGATTCTGCGACTGAAGAATTTTAAAGAATTTAGGCTCATCCCGCCGTTTCAGCAGCATTACTGTAGGCATGCACGATTTTTACAAGTTTAGATAATGGAGCAGCTTGTTTTTGTTTCTGTCCAATTGTTGTGATTTCCACAGGTCGTTAGGTTTTAGAAGAGTCTAATCTGGAGAAGTCGTCAAGTACATAAGATGCGGGTTGAGGATACTGTCTGAAAATATCGACTGATTAACAGCATTCCACTGAAAAAGTTTACTACGACTGGTACATATAATGGGAAGTTGGCAATAGGTGTGCTGTGAAATCCATCTCAGAATTATACGTAGGTCATTAATAGTTCTGTACATTGTACACCTCCAAATTTTTAGTACATTGACCACCGAATTGTATGACTCGTTTTACATTTACCATTATTTTTTATAAGGAGGCCAGGACTCTGATCAGCACTGAGGGTAAATATGCGGGTTATCCATATACTGGTTCGGGAATCTGTATTCAAAATACTCTGAAAAAAATGTAATACTAGTATATCTCCCATGAAAGCTGTTCAAACGCCAAACTGGAACGCGGTAATGCGGATATACATGCGTGAGTTTAATACATTGCGCACCATGTGCTGCCTCCTGACAAATACACCAGTGATTGAGGACTTGTTTAGGAACATGTCATAAATATTATGCTTATATTGAGTTGACAATGAAAAACAAATAAACAAAAATGACACTATGTCACCACTATCTCACTACCAGGGATAGCTAAAAGAGGAAATAGCGAAGCATACCTTTTTTTCAGCATGATAGCACAGTATATGCCCATGTCACGTCAAACATAATTTCAATTTTGACATGAGTGGTTCAGACAACAGAATTGTTTTAAAGAATTTTTGCTCATCCCGCTGTTTCAGCAGCAACGCAGCATTACTGTCTGTAGGCATGCATGTTACACGTTCAGAAATGAAGTAGCTTGTCTCTGTATAATCCTTATCCAATTGTTGATATTTTCGCAGGTCTTTATTAGGTTTTAGAAGAGTCTAATCAGGACATCTCCTCGAGTACATATGGGCATATGGCGCACATTGAGGATACTGTCTGGACCTGATTAGCAGCATTCTGTCGAAGAGGAGTAACGGTGCAGTACAATGGAAAGTTGGCAAACAGGTGTGCTGTGAAAAATTTGTCCCAGAATACACGTAGATCATGAATAGTGCTGTACATTGTGCATTTCCAAACTTTTAGCGCATTGGCCACCAAATTGTACGACTGGTAGCACTATTTACAAAGAGGCCAGGACTCTGACCAGTACAGAATGTAAATATGCGGGTTATCAATATACTAGCTCGGGAGTCTCTGTACAAAATCGTTCGAAGAAAATATTATATATCTCGCATGAAACCTGTTCGTATGTTGATATACATGTGCAAGTTTATAATTCCCTCCTATCCAAATTAGTGTTCTCAGATTTGTCTAGATTCAGATGTATGTAACACTAAAATATGACTAGATACATTTGAATCTAGACAAATCTGAGAACGATAATATGGATCGGAGGGAGTAATGTAGAGTGCATTGCACAGCATGTGCATTGCACAGCATGTGCTGGCTGACAAATGCACCAGTGGTGGAGCACTTGTTTAGAAACATGTCACGAATAGTATGCTTATAGTTGACAATGAGAAACGAATAAACAAAAATGACACTATGTCGGCACTAGGGCAATAGCTAAAAGAGGAAATATCGAAGCATACCTTTTAGCTGGAATAATGCGGTACCCTCTCAGGTAGATGCCTCCTTTTGTTTTGTATGTTCTTGTTTGTGTCGACAACACGATAGATTCCCTGTGCTGTGCTGATGCCATTTGACATTTAACTACAACGGCCACCAACCACGTACACATTCCGTTCAAGCTTTGCTGCGCATGTACAGCAGCGACTCTAGACCGTCACCGGTTGCACGTGATCCATTGAATGGTCACTGCATCTAATAACTGAATGCTGCAGAGGAGAAACATGGGGTAGCAAAAAGGAAAATATTGGAGGTTTCGATAAACCAAACACGCTCCTCAGGATCATCATCGTCATCATTGTCACAAGGAAATAAGGAGGAGTACATTCATTTGAACTAGTAGGTCGTACCGAATCAATCTTTTCTTTTCTTCCATATAATAATCTCTTTCGTTGCTGGCCGTGGCGGCATCCTTACGGCCACCAAAAAGAATCCTAAAATGGTATCCAAATAGAGCCTACCTCAATAGTACTACTAGCAATAAACCCCAAAAAAAGAGAGCCGAAAAAGTGGTGATGGGACGCTGGCTGAGCACGGGATGGTCTCTGACGCACCGCGAGACGAGTTCCTTCCTGGAAATTCAGCCCTCTCTAGCTCCGGCTCCACCGCGTCCGCGCGAACGAACCAACTCCTACGACCTCGAGTCAACGCTCTCCGCTGCGGCTTCCTCGGAGGTGGAGGCGGTCGCGGACGCCGCAGCGGCGATCGATCGGGCGCTGGGCCGAGGCCTGCGGCGGCCCGGGGACGCGGAGGCGACGCGGCGGAGCGCGCCACCGGCCGTCCAGTAGCGTCGGCAGGCGCGGCAGAGGTGGCGCGGCTGCCGCACGTTGTAGTTGTTGAAGTAGCAGAACTTGGTCTCCCTGCTCCCGCACCTCGGGCACGGCAGCGGCTCGCCCCCGACCGCCGCCGCCGCCTGCACGGGCGTCGTCGGCTGAGGAGGAGCCGGCGGAGGCGGGGTGCTCTCTTCCGTGGAGGTGGAGGCGGGGGCGGAGGCGGCGCGGTGGGCGTCGGGCTGGATGACCTGGCCGAAGAGCTTGAATCCGGATGCGTCGGCGGTGGTGGTAGCTTGCGTCTGGGAGGGGAGGTTCGCCATGGAGGCGGAGGCGAGGCGGGGCGGAGCGGAGGAGGTGGTGGTGGGTAGGAAAAGTTCCCCCTATATAGAGAAGCCGGTGGCGGTGGTCATCCTCCCCTTGCCTTTACTCACTTTGCTTAATATACCTGACTTCTTTGTGTGACATGGGTGATTGGGCGCTCCCCCTCTCTCTCTGCGTGTGTCTGTGTGGATATTTTCTGCCTTGCTAGTACTCGTGATATATTAGAGCAGGGATAAATATATATATATATAGTATATTGTAAATCAGTTAATCATGGACATGAGGATAGACTGGAGTTATGGGCTATGCATGGTCTGTGGCGATGCACACTAAAAAACCATGTGGGAACTGCGGCATCATGTGCAAGCCTGAGACTGTTCGAAGTACCAAAGGGGTGCAACTTTCCATGCCTTTATCGCCTCCCAGTCATGTTGACTTTGGCCATCTCTCCCCTTTTCAAAATACCATCCGCTTCCAAAGGAGTGCTCGTAGTACATATTCTTCCTGTCTGTCGTGTTGACTTTTCGATCCGCGTTCCGGTGTTGATGATGAACACAAAGGCACTCAACCCGATCGAGCAAAAAAGGCGTCCAGTCCAGGTCGAGCCTTCTAAGCAAGAGCGGCGCTCTGCCTTTTTCCGTCGTTGACTTAGATTCTCTTTTTGTTTTGCGCGTGACGTTTCGCCCTGCTAAAAAGATGGAGGTTTGGGCTTATGCGGCGGCAGAACCAGATACGGTGTATCTTGCTCGAGCGCGACAATGACGCAATTATATGGCCACGGCGGCCATCTGCTCATCTCGCCTCGCTTTACAGATGGTGCAATTCCTCTCGTGCCAATCTAAGTGACAAAAAGGTCCCTGGCAAGCATGACGTGTATGTAACAATATGTCAGGTTCTTCTTCGATTAGTACTGGAGTACTACGGAGTGCAACAGTACAAAGGTTAGGCACGAGCAAGTGCAATGGATGAAGCTACCGGCCAGAGGCCCCACCGCCCACCATTTGCAGATCTACGAATAATACAAGGATTCAACCAAATCCAACTTGAAGCGACGCGTCGAGCTACCAGTAGCTATACTTGAGTTTGGTCGACCTAGATTTTTTCTTCACATTTGTTAATTTTGGTACCCTAGAGCCGAATCTCGGCTCAGCCCGGCGGTGTTGATATAGACTGTGCCAGACTGAAACAACTTCTGGGTCATGCTGTGGCTATTTATTTTTAAATAATATGTTTTATTTCATTATTTTCACGCCGCGTCAGGGATTAACAAATATAGCGTGGTGTCGGTTTTTAATAGCCGACGACAGTGTCGGAGGATGTCAGGGCGATCGTTGGTTATTCAATCGCCGACGAGGCCGGTCGGCTTTTAATGAGCCGATTACCGCCCGATTGCACCGAAGCCTGTATGGATCATGCAGCGTGTTAGGCTAATTCGTTCCCCACCGTTTAACGTTTATCTCCCGCCAGTAGAATCCCGTCACTTTCACGCACCAGTATTTTTCCCGCTAGTATTTCTCCCGTCACCCTTTCGCACCGTTTGTCTCACGCCAGTTCTTCCCACCGTTTTCTCCTGCCAATTCCTCCTAGTTGCCCCTATAAATCCGAGCTCCATAGTCGACTGACTAGGGTATCTCTTATCATCATGCGCGTGGTGGATAGGATGCAACCATGTCATGGTCATGTACCTATGTAAGTATGCACAGAATAGATCCATATCAAACGGGCCAGCGAGCCACACGTCTGTTGTTGCATTCTGCCACTCCTGGATATAAATATTAACTCGTTGAAGCAACTGAGTTGTGCCTTTGTTAGTGCCCCTCCGAGAGTACTTGCAATTACATTTTGTTATACCATCACTATATGAAAGGATAGAGATGTTGCCTAGACGGGTTTGAATAGACAATTTCAAAACTATTACGGTTTTGGCTTGATAGAATGCGGAATTAAAGTAACGTTTATTTTACAAGCACAAACCTAAATACACTAGGCTCAACTAAGTGCACCAACAACAAGATAAGCTAAGCAAGATAACACAAGATAAATATACCACAAGTGATAAGCAAGATATAAGTACTTCAAGCTCGATGGCTATCACAAGGAAAGTAAGCTCGGGTATAGAGATAACCGAGGCACGCGGAGACGAAGATGTATTCCCGTGTTCCCTTACAAGTAAGGTACGTCACGTTGGAAAGGTGTGAGATTCCACGAAGGATTTCCCAACGCCACGAAGGCTACCTTCTTCTCCGAGTCTATCCCACGAAGAAATAGGCCCTTTCCTTATGGCTAGCTTTTCCCCCACTCCGGAGATGGCAAGCTCCACAGCCACTTCACAAGCTCCACGAAGGAGAAGCCCGGGTCCCTTCACAATCTTCCACGAAGAGGACACCGCGGCACCAACCGCCAAGCCAACTAGGAGGTCACCCTCTAAGAGCACAAGCTCACGGTCTCTCACTCAAACAAATCGTAATGGAGAGCTCAACACTTATGCAAGAATGCAAAGCAAGAACACCAAGGGTGTTCAAATCCTTCACTCTCAAATCCCACCAAAGCAACAAGTGCTAGGGAGGAATTAGAGAGGAAGAACAATGGTAGAAGTCAACCAATGACTCCAAGATCTAGATCCAAAGGATTCCCCTCACTTAGAGGAGGAATTGATTGGTGGGGATTGTAGATCTAGTCAACCGTAGCTCAACTAAAGAGGCTATCATGACACCGGCTTAGAGCCATATCTTGAATTCTTCTATTGAGATCACACTCTCAAGATCTTGAACATATCATATTCTTCTCTTCAATTTGATGATCTTGATGCCAAAACTCAAGGTATATCTTTATCTTCATGGCATCCATACTTGAATCCAACATATTGACTACAAGCATGACCTATGGAATATTCCTTCATATAAACTCAATGAAAACATTAGTCCATAGGGATTGTCATTTATCACCAAAACCACACATAGGGGCAATTACCCTTTCAATCTCCCCCATTTTGGTAATTGATGACAATCACAACAAGAGGGTTTATATAATGAATATAAGAAACAAGTACGCAACTTATCCGAGAATAAGTTGTATACAAGAGGTTGTATTTGATATGGTTAAGTAACACAAAGATACTAGCCTAATGAATATTAGAAACAAGTATGCAACTTATCCGATAATAAGTTGTATACAAGAGGTTGTATTTGATATGGTTAAGTAACACAAAGATACTAGCCCATATCAAAACCAATTATACTCACACAAACTACAACTAATGCAAGAGATGTGAGTAGAACCAACATATATAGAGCAAACTTCCCCACAATATATGCACGTGTGATGAACTTGAATTTCATTGCATACATTGTCAAGCATAACCTTTGGGAGAGATTCCACTATATATTCAACCATGCAATACATAAAAAATATGAAATGCATGAAAGGCAAACACTTAAGAACAAACCAATCTTAAGTAGAAAACCATTTCCCTTAAAACCCTCTAAACTTCTCCCCCATTGGCAACAAGTGCCAAAATGGATGACAAAGTTAGAAGGCCAATATAGTTCAAGTTCCTCCCAAGGTGTGCATTTCTCATAATATGAGTGAAATCATATGCACATATCCAATGACGAAAACTTGGAGGAAATCAACTATATTGAGGATCAAATATTGCTAAGAGGATAACAAGGTGAAGAAACTTCAACGGATGAAGCAAGCAATCAAAAGATCCAAATAATCAAATGGACAAATAGTGATCTAAATGAAATAAGGAAGCTCCCCAAGGTTTGTGCATAAATGAGTTGTTTCATTTGAATACAATATGCACAAACATGGAATCCTCACTCCCTTTATATCATTTAGAACACAACCAAGATACAAGGAGTATAGATATAAATCAATACACTTGTCAAGACAAGCTTAAGTCCAAAAGAAACCAAATATGAGATTTGAGTGCACGAAGATGCAATAAAAGTAAACCAAGCACTCATAAATCAAGACCTTTCCAAATCCATGCAAAACTAAGCGGATAAGTGAGATGGTTGGCAAAAGGCGAGGATATCAATGCGAGATATTAACACTCTTGCGTATATAAGTTTCTAAGTGGGAAAACATGAGAATAATCCACAAAGAAACATCCACACTTAAGAGGTTGATAAAAAACAAGAGAACATGATATCCAAGAGGAAGTCATAAGATATACCAAAAAAATGATATTTTGCTTAAGTGCATATATAGCCCATGGCTCTATTTTCTCTCATGGTATATCAAAGAACTTCACCAAAGAAAAACAAAAACCTCAAAAACATCACAGCTAACACTAAGGGAACTAATGCTAGTTGGGATACTTTGATAAAGGCAACAAGTATTAAAAGGAAGGATTCAATGCAATTGCAACAATATTGCACATGAGAGTACATTGAGGAATTGATATGCAATAAATTGCTAGAAGGCATATTTGGGATTGGTGAATCATGAGCATGATTTTATATACTCCTCATTATATGCATCATCTCAAATTACTCACATAAGCAATAAGGATAGAAAAGTCTTTCAAAGATCTTTGCAAGAACCACAACATTTACAAACAAAGAAATTCATGCCAAGATGTAACCTACAAGAGATTGGATGGAAGAATAGTATGCATGAATAAGATACTTGTTACCGAGATAGCAATGGTATGATGTAGTAGATAAGAATTATTTGATCATCCTAGCTTGGCTCCAATTATCATATTGTGACAACACCTTCCTTAGAGATAAGACAAGCATCCATTGCATCTCCAATGTACCTAAAACAACATTCAAGTATATCTTGGTTCCCAAACTTATTGGGTCCAAAGTGGTTAGACTAACCACAACACATATGACATACTCCATAAAAATATGTGCATATTTAGAGATGAAATTTGAATTTCATGCACAACATAGCCATTTAAGGATTTGATGGAGTATACCCTATATATTGGATCAAAGAAAGCAAAACATGATATAAGATATACATTTAGTAAACATGCATGCACGAGACTTTCAAGAACCAACAAAGGTATAATTTGGACAAAACACTAAAATATTCAAGAAGGCATACAAGGTGTGACAAAACACATTTGTTGTCCAAACTATATCAGAGAATCAAATCAACACAAGATTTGTTCAACAAAGTTCAACAAATGAACCAAGCAAAAACTATTGAGCATAAAAGATGAGATAAAAAAATAAATTCTCAAATATTTATCTCATTCAAGCAAATAACATAGAGAAGAAATAATGAGATAACAAACTCCCGAAAGAGCAAGGTTTCAACAAATAAACCAAACCCTTAACACTTTTCACAATGGCACAAGGTTCCGAGAAGAAAAGGTTTGTCTTCCACTAAAAGCACATTTTGATAATAATCAAAAACACCATCAAAGAGATGTTCGAAATCCAAGGAAGGCAAAGGGAGCCACAAAAAATTTTGGAAAGAAAAAAGGCAACAGGAGGTGAAACCCAAGGTGAAGATAATCCACAAATTCTACCACGCCCAAGTATATCAATTGTCGAAGACAATGAGTGTATTGGAATTTATTTCCGGTGGTATATTGCACAGATATTAAAGATAAATCTTCACAATAAAAAGCATAGGATAGGAATAAAAGGATTAAGCACTATGCAAAGATAGAGATTCTTGATAGCTACAACTAGTCACATAATCATGCAAAGCAATGATTAGAATAACTTGAAGCAAATGGTCTCCCAAATAAGATATAGAGATATGCATTTGAGGAAGGCCACACCAAGAATTTCTTACTCAAGAAAAGACCAAAAAGATGAGAAATAAAAACTACTAACAAAAAAGGATCTTGTTTGAGCAAACATGTCACCTAGATAAAAGATAATCAACAATATCAACTCTAAGTGGCACCACCTCATATGTTCACATTTCCTAGGATTGTGATATGCAAAAGAAGCATATTACTCCCCCATAATGTGGTATTCTATTTTTTCTTAATAAGAGGAAAAACAACCTCAACTAGAGATAATTAATGGACATTTAGAATTTGAATTTCTCATGAGTATGACACACCACATAGTGACTAGATAAGCTTGCAATATCAATACTAAGTGGTAGTACTCATGTACAAACATTTTAATGTTTGAGGGATGCGCAAGGCATATCACTCTCCCAAAATGGGATGTTCCATTAATCAGTCAAAAAGATCCAAAAAAGATATCATCAATATGCATTAGAGGCTCAAAGCAAAACACACAAGTAAATTATGTGCCAAACACATAGACATACTTGAATACACAAAATAAGCAAGCATGAGGCACAACAAATACAAACACATACTTGGTACAAAACCAAAATATGTAAAGGGACAAGTAACTTACAATATAAAAGGGTTGAGTTCGAGTTACCGCAAAGAGGCACATTGGGTATATGGTAGGGAGATGATAATCCTTATAACTTGGCTTTATAAAATATAATATATGAAGATCCCTTAATTCTTCATGAGTTAGCCAAGTCTCCAATGCCCTCCAAAAACACCTATTGATCAAGTTTGAGCTTGTTGGTCCCCAACCAAGTTGGGTCCTAAGAGGTTAGTCACAATAGGCTTGACAACCCAAATGGTTCGTTTCTTGACACCACTTTGAGTTCCAACAAACTTAGCAAACACATTGCCATCATTATCCTTCCCAAGAGAATAGTAATCATCAACAATGATAGGGTTAGATAAGGTACCATTTGAACATGAAGAGGCCAAGTGCCCCTTCTCACGACATATGTAGCAACAAGTGCTCCCCTTTCTCTTCTTTATTGATTTCTTGTTTTGGGGAGCCTTATCTTGATTCTTCTTGGGAAGTGGCCTAGCTTCAACTTGAGGTTGATATTGGGCTTAACCTTGACCTTGTGGCCGCTTCCCTTGTTGCTTATCATTCAAGTGCTTTTTCTTCAATGGACAAGATCTTACATGATGTCCTACAACCTTGCACTTGAAGCAAATAATCTTAGACGAATTCTTGACTTGGTCTTGGCTCTTCTTCTTGTTGCTCTTGGACTTGTTCTTGTTATTGGAGTTGAATCCAAGTCCACTTTTATCATTGGGGCATTTTTGCACACTCAAAATATTATCGAGAGTGGATTTGCCTTCATGACTCTTTTCCAAGTCTTTCTTCAAAGAAGTGACTTGGGCCTTGATCTATTTGATTTCCTCTACATGGTTAGTATAAATAGAGGTACTAGAGGAAGTGGAAGCTTCATTGTTAGAGCAATAAGGCAAAGCAAGTAATCCAACACAAGTTTTATCAATAGTATGACAAGAAGGATCACTAGGACTAGCACATGGAAAAATAGCATTTTGAGTAGAAGTTGTGCTAATGTCCAAATGAGGCTCACAAGATGTTACCTTAGTGATACTTGCCTCACGAGCTAACTTTAGCCCACCATAGGAGATTAGAAGATCATTATGAGAGGCCAAGAGCTTTTCATGACTTTCTTCCAATTTCCCATAATTGTTAGTTAGCAATTCAAGTTGAGCCCTTAGCTCAACATTCTCCTTTAGGGTAGATGCTTCAAAAGAAGTAGAGTTAGTAACACTAGCATCATTAATAGATTTTTCTTTTCAAGCTCATAAGATTCAATTTTTTGTATGAGGAGACAATTAGTGTGCTTCTCCTCGGCAATCTCTTGCTTAAGGAGATTGAATCTCCGACTCCCATCATCAAGTTGGAAATCCAACTCCTCTATGGTTTCCGTTTGTTTAGTTATGGTGTCCATAACATGTTTGATACAAGCAACGACCTTATTATTACCACGAAGAGAGGTACACAAAAAGGCCAGCTCAAGCACAAGAGCTCTAGTATCCTCATCAAGGTCATCATCACTATCATCATTATCATTGCAATTATCTAGAGAAGATATCTTGGGATCCAAAGTAGGAGATACCTTTGATCCTCTTGCCATAAGGCACATGTGAGCATGGGAGGATGAAGATGAGGATATTCTTGAATCTTCATTCATGATTGTGTCTTGCTCCATAGGGTGTTTGATTTCCTCTACATTGTTAGATACACAACTAGAGGAAATAGAAGCATTTTGTTTATTGGAACAAGAAAAATCAAGCATATCATCTACACTAGTACTCAAAAAATTTCTAGACAATATGCAAGGACTAGCAACACAAGGGGATATATAATTATCGTTGCAAGAAGTGCTTAAGTCCAAACTTTCTACACCATTAGCATTTATAGCACATGAATCATTGGTGTAAAGAAAACCACTACCATAATTACATATGATTTCTCCACTCACCATGCCATTACCTTGTGACTTGTCACATGTAGGTGAAGTGGAGGGAATTGAAATATCATTGCGGCCGGAGGTGGAAGCCACTTGGAGCTCTTCATGATGTGAAGGAGAATAGAGCTCCTCGGAGATACCATCGACCCTATGAGAAATGGACCCACCAAATATTTCTTTAAGCTTGGTCCACATCTCATGAGATGACTTGCGCTTTACATTTGTCAAGAACAAATTAACTATGGGGCTCAAAGAGAAAATAAGCTCATTAGATACTTGAGATTTGAGATGTAAATTTTTCTCAACCTCTAAAGATAGATTTTGAGGATCCATCGGAGGAGAAAAACATACATCTAGAAATCGCTCAATATTTGGACACAAGCTCCAAAGATTACAAAGCAAGCAATTTCTCCACAAAATATAATTTGTGCCATCAAAGATAATTGTGTCATTGTGCACTACACTACTAGCCGACATCTTTACACTCTAGGCGGTGAAACCTAAACAAGGAGAGACCTTGCTCTGATACCAATTGAAAGGATAGAGATGTTGCCTAGAGGGGGGTGAATAGGCAATTTCAAAACTATTACGGTTTTGGCTTGATAGAATGCGGAATTAAAGTAATGTTTATTTTACAAGCACAAAACCTAAATACACTAGGCTCAACTAAGTGCACCAACAACAAGATAAGCTAAGGAAGATAGCACAAGATAAATATACCACAAGTGATAAGCAAGATATAAGTACTTCAAGCTCGGAGGATATCACAAGGAAAGTAAGCTCGGGTATAGAGATAATCGAGGCACGCGGAGACGAAGATGTATTCCCGTGTTCCTTTACAAGTAAGGTACGTCACGTTGGAGAGGTGTGGGATTCCACGAAGGATTTCCCAACGCCACGAAGGCTCACCTTCTTCTCCGAGTCTATCCCACGAAGGAATAGGCCATTTCCTTATGGCTAGCTTTTCCTCCACTCCGGAGATGGCAAGCTCCACAACCACTTCACAAGCTCCACGAAGGAGAAGCCCGGGTCCCTTCACAATCTTCCATGAAGAGGACACCGCGGCACCAACCGCCAAGCCAACTAGGAGGTCACCCTCTAAGAGCAACAAGCTCACGGTCTCTCACCGAACAAATCGTAATGGAGAGCTCAACACTTATGCAAGAATGCAAAGCAAGAACACCAAGGGTGTTCAAATCCTTCACTCTCAAATCCCACCAAAGCAACAAGTGCTAGGGAGGAATTAGAGAGGAAGAACAATGGTGGAAGTCAACCAATGACTCCAAGATCTAGATCCAAAGGGTTCCCCTCACTTAGAGGAGGAATTGATTGGTGGGGATTATAGATCTAGATCTCCTCTTCCAAAGCCCTCAAAAGATGCAAAAATCATAGGAGGGAAGTGGGAGGAGGCAAGCTCAAGATGGTCAACAATGGAGGTCAATTTCGTGCTCAAGAACACCCAAAAACGTTGGGGGAAGAACCCCCTTTTATAGGGAAAAGCAAATATGGCCGTTGGAGAGAAAACAACGAAAACTCGGTTCCAAAGTCTTTTGGACTGGCCCCAGAACCGGGAACTCGGTCCCCAGGCCGGAGGACCGACCTACAAACCGAAATACCTCTGTTTGCCAACCCGGAATAGACTCGGTCGCGAAAACCGTAAAATCTGGTCTGAGATCCGGTCTACCGGAGCTGAAACCGGACCGTCCGGTGTGGGGCTCGGTTGAACCGGATCCACAACCGGGATGAAACTGACTTCACGAAAAACGCAATAAATTTTGCATCCGGACTCCGATTTCGATGATCTTGGGCTCATTTTGACGAGGACAGCAAGCTGTACAATATGGTGCATGAAAACATCATAGTCCAACAAAGGAAGATACAACCAAATGAGTAAAGTTATGGAGCCTCCCTAAAAGAAGAACCGGTAAAACCTTCAAACTCGAAAACGCCATATAAGATGCATACGAATCCCGTTTTCGATGAATTTGGGCTTGTTGAAGAGCTAGCAACAAGCTCAAGAACATCACATAGAGAAAATATCAAGAAGCAACAAAATAGGAAGATGCAAAGTATGCAAAGGATTGAGCTCCCTAAGACAATGTGATCAAGTTACCCAACCGAAAGCCCCTCTTGATAGTGCGGTTATCTATCCTATAACCCGGTCTCCCAACAACCACCTTGAGACCGGTAAAAGGAAAACCTAGCAAGGCAATACCTTTGCCTTGCGCATCCCACTTGATCTTGATGACAACGCTTCAAGCTCCATCCAAGCCGGAATGCATCACTTGATCATTGTTGCTTCGTGAAGACTCGTAATATGCTCCCCCATACACCACTATGGGATAGCTTCATTAAGACACATCTTCACATGCCCATTATCACCAATATGGATGGCAAGCTTCAAGCAAATGATCTTCTCGAGTTGCTTATCTTGAACTTGCCCTTCTCAAACTTTGATGACAATCACCACTTGATGTCATCCTCTCATGGGCTATATGAGATCTTCACTTTTGAAGCATTCCCATGGAAAGATACCTATCCCATATGGAAAACGCAAAGGCACATATATAATGGGTTAGTTCATGATGCATAAATGACAAGGCTTACCACACCACAAGATCCATGTGGTACATTCTTTATGCGTCATGCGTTGACCAACTTGAAATCACTCTTCACTCTTTGTATTGGTCAACCAAGTATCTTCTCATGCTCCATCTCAATATCTTGAGGTACATAAAGAATTCTTCATTTGATTACATGCTCTAAATCTTAGTCAACCGTAGCTCAACTAAAGAGGCTATCATGACACCGGCTTAGAGCCATATCTTGAATTCTTCTATTGAGATCACACTCTCAAGATCTTGAACATATCATATTCTTCTCTTCAATTTGATGATCTTGATGCCAAAACTCAAGGTATATCTTTATCTTCATGGCATCCATACTTGAATCCAACATATTGACTACAAGCATGACCTATGGAATATTCCTTCATATAAACTCAATGAAAACATTAGTCCATAGGGATTGTCATTTATCACCAAAACCACACATAGGGGCAATTACCCTTTCAATCTCCCCCATTTTGGTAATTGATGACAATCACAACAAGAGGGTTTATATAATGAATATAAGAAACAAGTACGCAACTTATCCGAGAATAAGTTGTATACAAGAGGTTGTATTTGATATGGTTAAGTAACACAAAGATACTAGCCTAATGAATATTAGAAACAAGTATGCAACTTATCCGATAATAAGTTGTATACAAGAGGTTGTATTTGATATGGTTAAGTAACACAAAGATACTAGCCCATATCAAAACCAATTATACTCACACAAACTACAACTAATGCAAGAGATGTGAGTAGAACCAACATATATAGAGCAAACTTCCCCACAATATATGCACGTGTGATGAACTTGAATTTCATTGCATACATTGTCAAGCATAACCTTTGGGAGAGATTCCACTATATATTCAACCATGCAATACATAAAAAATATGAAATGCATGAAAGGCAAACACTTAAGAACAAACCAATCTTAAGTAGAAAACCATTTCCCTTAAAACCCTCTAAACTTCTCCCCCATTGGCAACAAGTGCCAAAATGGATGACAAAGTTAGAAGGCCAATATAGTTCAAGTTCCTCCCAAGGTGTGCATTTCTCATAATATGAGTGAAATCATATGCACATATCCAATGACGAAAACTTGGAGGAAATCAACTATATTGAGGATCAAATATTGCTAAGAGGATAACAAGGTGAAGAAACTTCAACGGATGAAGCAAGCAATCAAAAGATCCAAATAATCAAATGGACAAATAGTGATCTAAATGAAATAAGGAAGCTCCCCAAGGTTTGTGCATAAATGAGTTGTTTCATTTGAATACAATATGCACAAACATGGAATCCTCACTCCCTTTATATCATTTAGAACACAACCAAGATACAAGGAGTATAGATATAAATCAATACACTTGTCAAGACAAGCTTAAGTCCAAAAGAAACCAAATATGAGATTTGAGTGCACGAAGATGCAATAAAAGTAAACCAAGCACTCATAAATCAAGACCTTTCCAAATCCATGCAAAACTAAGCGGATAAGTGAGATGGTTGGCAAAAGGCGAGGATATCAATGCGAGATATTAACACTCTTGCGTATATAAGTTTCTAAGTGGGAAAACATGAGAATAATCCACAAAGAAACATCCACACTTAAGAGGTTGATAAAAAACAAGAGAACATGATATCCAAGAGGAAGTCATAAGATATACCCAAAAAATGATATTTTGCTTAAGTGCATATATAGCCCATGGCTCTATTTTCTCTCATGGTATATCAAAGAACTTCACCAAAGAAAAACAAAAACCTCAAAAACATCACAGCTAACACTAAGGGAACTAATGCTAGTTGGGATACTTTGATAAAGGCAACAAGTATTAAAAGGAAGGATTCAATGCAATTGCAACAATATTGCACATGAGAGTACAATGAGGAATTGATATGCAATAAATTGCTAGAAGGCATATTTGGGATTGGTGAATCATGAGCATGATTTTATATACTCCTCATTATATGCATCATCTCAAATTACTCACATAAGCAATAAGGATAGAAAAGTCTTTCAAAGATCTTTGCAAGAACCACAACATTTACAAACAAAGAAATTCATGCCAAGATGTAACCTACAAGAGATTGGATGGAAGAATAGTATGCATGAATAAGATACTTGTTACCGAGATAGCAATGGTATGATGTAGTAGATAAGAATTCTTTGATCATCCTAGCTTGGCTCCAATTATCATATTGTGACAACACCTTCCTTAGAGATAAGACAAGCATCCATTGTATCTCCAATGTACCTAAAACAACATTCAAGTATATCTTGATCCCCAAACTTATTGGGTCCAAAGTGGTTAGACTAACCACAACACATATGACACACTCCATAAAAATATGTGCATATTTAGAGATGAAATTTGAATTTCATGCACAACATAGGCATTTAAGGATTTGATGGAGTATACCCTATATATTGGATCAAAGAAAGCAAAACTTGATATAAGATATACATTTAGTAAACATGCATGCACGAGACTTTCAAGAACCAACAAAGGTATAATTTGGACAAAACACCAAAATATTCGAGAAGGCATACAAGGTGTGACAAAACACATTTGTTGTCCAAACTATATCAGAGAATCAAATCAACACAAGATTTGTTCAACAAAGTTCAACAAATGAACCAAGAAAAAACTATTGAGCATAAAAGATGAGATAAAAACATAAATGCTCAAATATTTATCTCATTCAATCAAATAACATAGAGAAGAAATAATGAGATAACAAACTCCCGAAAGAGCAAGGTTTCAACAAATAAACCAAACCCTTAACACTTTTCACAATGGCACAAGGTTCCGAGAAGAAAAGGTTTGTCTTCCACTAAAAGCACATTTTGATAATAATCAAAAACACCATCAAAGAGATGTTTCAAATCCAAGGAAGACAAAGGGAGCCATAACAATTTTTGGAAAGAAAAAAGGCAATTGGAGGTGAAATCCACGGTGAAGATAATCCACAAATTCTACCACGCCCAAGTATATCAATTGTCGAAGACAATGAGTGTATTGGAATTTATTTCCGGTGGTATATTGCACAGATATTAAAGATAAATCTTCACAATAAAAAGCATAGGATAGGAATAAAAGGATTAAGCACTATGAAAAGATAGAGATTCTTGATAGCTACAACTAGTCACATAATCATGGAAAGCAATGATTATAATAACTTGAAGCAAATGGTCTCCCAAATAAGATATAGAGATATGCATTTGAGGAAGGCCACACCAAGAATTTCTTACTCAAGGAAAGACCAAAAAGATGAGCAATAAAAACTACTAACAAAAAAAGGATCTTGTTTGAGCAAACATGTCACCTAGATAAAAGATAATCAACAATATCAACTCTAAGTGGCACCACCTCATATGTTCACATTTCCTAGGATTGTGATATGCAAAAGAAGCATATTACTCCCCCATAATGTGGTATTCTATTTTTTCTTAATAAGAGGAAAAACAACCTCAACTAGAGATAATTAATGGACATTTAGAATTTGAATTTCTCATGAGTATGACACACCACATAGTGACTAGATAAGCTTGCAATATCAATACTAAGTGGTAGTACTCATGTACAAACATTTTAATGTTTGAGGGATGCGCAAGGCATATCACTCTCCCAAAATGGGATGTTCCATTAATCAGTCGAAAAGATCCAAAAAAGATATCATCAATATGCATTAGAGGCTCAAAGCAAAACACACAAGTAAATGATGTGCCAAACACATAGACATACTTGAATACACAAAATAAGCAAGCATGAGGCACAACAAATACAAACACATACTTGGCACAAAACCAAAATATGTAAAGGGGCAAGTAACTTACAATATAAAAGGGTTGAGTTTGAGTTACCGCAAAGAGGCACATTGGGTATATGGTAGGGAGATGATAATACTTATAACTTGGCTTTATAAAATATAATATATGAAGATCCCTTAATTTTTCATGAGTTAGCCAAGTCTCCAATGCCCTCCAAAAACACCTATTGATCAAGTTTGAGCTTGTTGGTCCCCAACCAAGTTGGGTCCTAAGAGGTTAGTCACAATAGGCTTGGCAACCCAAATGGTTCGTTTCTTGACACCACTTTGAGTTCCAACAAACTTAGCAAACACATTGCCATCATTATCCTTCCCAAGAGAATAGTAATCATCAACAATGATAGGGTTAGATAAGGTACCATTTGAACATGAAGAGGCCAAGTGCCCCTTCTCACGACATATGTAGCAACAAGTGCTCCCCTTTCTCTTTTTTATTGATTTATTTTCTTGGGGAGCCTTATCTTGATTCTTCTTGGGAAGTGGCCTCGCTTCAACTTGAGGTTGATATTGGGCTTGACCTTGACTTTGTGGCCGCTTCCCTTGTTGCTTATCATTCAAGTGCTTTTTCTTCAATGGACAAGATCTTACATGATGTCCTACAACCTTGCACTTGAAGCAAATAATCTTAGACGAATTCTTGACTTGGTCTTGGCTCTTCTTCTTGTTGCTCTTGGACTTGTTCTTGTTATTGGAGTTGAATCCAAGTCCACTTTTATCATTGGGGCATTTTTGCACACTCAAAATATTATCGAGTGTGGATTTGCCTTCATGACTCTTTTCCAAGTCTTTCTTCAAAGAAGTGACTTGGGCCTTGAGCTCTTTGATTTCCTTTACATGGTTAGTATAAATAGAGGTACTGGAGGAAGTGGAAGCTTCATTGTTAGAGAAACAAGGCAAACCAAGTAATCCAACACAAGTTTTATCAATAGTATGGCAAGAAGGATCACTAGGACTAGCACATGGAAAAATAGCATTTTGAGTAGAAGTTGTGCTAATGTCCAAATGAGGCTCACAAGATGTTACCTTAGTGATACTTGCCTCACGAGCTAACTTTAGCCCATCATAGGAGATTAGAAGATCATTATGAGAGGCCAAGAGCTTTTCATGACTTTCTTCCAATTTCCCATAATTGCTAGTTAGTAACTCAAGTTGAGCCCTTAGCTCAACTTTCTCCTTTAGGGTAGATGCTTCACAAGAAGTAGAGTTAGTAGCACTAGCATCATTAATAGATTTTTCCTTTTCAAGCTCATAAGATTCAATTTTTTGTATGAGGAGACAATTAGTGTGCTTCTCCTCAGAAATCTCTTGCTGAAGGAGATTGAATCTCCGACTCCCATCATCAAGTTGGAAATCCAACTCCTCTATGGTTTCCGTTTGTTTAGTTATGGTGTCCATAACATGTTTGATACAAGCAACGGCCTTATTATTTCCACGAAGAGAGGTACACAAAAAGGTCAGCTCAAGCACAAGAGCTCTAGTATCCTCATCAAGGTCATCATCACTATCATCATTATCATTGCTATTATCTAGAGAAGATATCTTGGGATCCAAAGTAGGAGATACCTTTGATCCTCTTGCCATAAGGCACATGTGAGCATGGGAGGATGAAGATGAGGATATTCTTGAATCTTCATTCATGATTGTCTCTTGCTCCATAGGGTGTTTGATTTCCTCTACATTGTTAGATACACAACTAGAGGAAATAGAAGCATTTTGTTTATTGGAACAAGAAAAATCAAGCATATCATCTACACTAGTACTCAAATAATTTCTAGACAATATGCAAGGACTAGCAACACAAGGGGATATATAATTATCGTTGCAAGAAGTGCTTAAGTCCAAACTCTCTACACCATTAGCATTTATAGCACATGAATCATTGGTGTAAAGAGAACCACTACCATCATTACATATGATTTCTCCACTCACCATGCCATTACCTTGTGACTTGTCACATGTAGGTGAAGTGGAGGGAATTGAAATATCATTGCGGCCGGAGGTGGAAGCCACTTGGAGCTCTTCATGATGTGAAGGAGAATAGAGCTCCTCGGAGATACCATCGACCCTATGAGAAATGGACCCACCAAATATTTCTTTAAGCTTGGTCCACATCTCATGAGATGACTTGCTTCATTTTGCAATAAATTTTGAGGTTGAACCGGATCCACAACCGGGATGAAACTGACTTCACGAAAAACGCAATAAATTTTGCATCCGGACTCCGATTTCGATGATCTTGGGCTCATTTTGACGAGGACAGCAAGCTGTACAATATGGTGCATGAAAACATCATAGTCCAACAAAGGAAGATACAACCAAATGAGTAAAGGTATGGAGCCTCCCTAAAAGAAGAACCGGTAAAACCTTCAAACTCGAAAACGCCATATAAGATGCATACGAATCCCGTTTTCGATGAATTTGGGCTTGTTGAAGAGCTAGCAACAAGCTCAAGAACCTCACATAGAGAAAATATCAAGAAGCAACAAAATAGGAAGATGCAAAGTATGCAAAGGATTGAGCTCCCTAAGACAATGTGATCAAGTTACCCAACCGAAAGCCCCTCTTGATAGTGCGGCTATCTATCCTATAACCCGGTCTCCCAACAACCACCTTGAGACCGGTAAAAGGAAAACCTAGCAAGGCAATACCTTTGCCTTGCACATCCCACTTGATCTTGATGACAACACTTCAAGCTCCATCCAAGCCGGAATGCATCACTTGATCATTGTTGCTTCGTGAAGACTCGTAATATGCTCCCCCATACACCACTGTGGGATAGCTTCATTAAGACACATCTTCACATGCCCATTATCACCAATATGGATGGCAAGCTTCAAGCAAATGATCTTCTCGAGTTTCTTATCTTGAACTTGCCCTTCTCAAACTTTGATGACGATCACCACTTGATGTCATCCTCTCATGGGCTATATGAGATCTTCACTTTTGAAGCATTCCCATGGAAAGATACCTATCCCATATGGAAAACGCAAAGGCACATATATAATGGGTTAGTTCATGATGCATAAATGACAAGGCTTACCATACCACAAGATCCATGTGGTACATTCTTTATGCGTCATGCGTTGACCAACTTGAAATCACTCTTCACTCTTTGTATTGGTCAACCAAGTATCTTCTCATGCTCCATCTCAATATCTTGAGGTACATAAAGAATTCTTCATTTGATTACATGCTCTAAATCTTAGTCAACCATAGCTCAACTAAAGAGGCTATCTTGACACCGGCTTAGAGCCATATCTTGAATTCTTCTATTGAGATCACACTCTCAAGATCTTGAACATATCATATTCTTCTCTTCAATTTGATGATCTTGATGCCAAAACTCAAGGTATATCTTTATCTTCATGGCATCCATACTTGAATCCAACATATTGACTACAAGCATGACCTATGGAATATTCCTTCATATAAACTCAATGAAAACATTAGTCCATAGGGATTGTCATTAATCACCAAAACCACACATAGGGGCAATTACCCTTTCACTATATAACTAAAGATAAGCAATATATTAACTTACATGTGCATGACATCTGGAAAGGGGACATCTGGACGTGGAGGATCTACCATCTGGCAAAGACCGAATTGCCTCATGACCCTCTGTTGAGACTTCTCCTCACCTGACAATCGAAGATGATCTTCGATTTAGTCAGCCAGTAGTCCTCATCTCTAGTGCACATAATAGATAATCCGCAGGAGTACCTAGCGGCTATCTCATCTGTCGTGTATGGCTCCCATATGACCGCATCCTCCCTCAACAAGTCGAACCGCTCGTTGAACGACGGGTAGCAGTTCTTGACCTGATCTCCCGTGAAATGACACTGTTGGACAAAATAGTTGTTAGTCTCCTTCATCGTGCAGTACCAGAAATGCAATTTATTAAAACTTTTAATTTATCTTGCGACGTGTCCAATGAGTACCGAACGTAGGCATGTCAATTCTCTCATGGTCCAACAGCAGATCAGACTCGTAGATAACGGGTGGCTCGTTATCACGTCTAATTGCTTTATTCTTTGTTATCTTTGAGTGGCTGATAGGAAACCTCTCTCATGACCACAGCCGTAGTAAGAGTGGGCATCCTAGCAAGGCAGACATATCCTTGGTTAGCATACAGCCTATGCGCATACCTCGGTACATAACTGCTAAGACTGCAGAACCCTAGCTCCACTGTGTGATGTCGTCCCGACACGTCGCATCCACGATCTGTCTAGCAAAGTGGATCCAGCGCGTACTAATAGTCGAGACGTGGTTCATGGTAAACATCACTTTCCCAAGAAGACACATTATGTATGCCTCTAGGCTGCGCGTAATTTGTGGCTCAGTCATCGGAACGGCTAGGTACCTGAACTTCTGGATTTGCATTGGTTAATATGACATTTTTATCACCATGTGATATGAAAAAAAGTGCGACAAAGATGAAGGTTCTAAGTAGCAAACGAACCTGATAGTTCTGCAACCAATCAAATTTGGGGCCATGATTTTCATACGCGATGGCCGTCGCTCCATCACGGATGGCAAAGAATCGTTGGGCCATGTCTTCGGCCTAATTCGCCGGTGCATCCACCGGGCCCATTGACACTCCAGCCAACGGTAGTCCCAGCAGGAACGAGACATCCTGCAGGGTAAGAGCCATCTCTCCCCAGCGAAAGTAGAAAGTGTGAGTCTCGGGCCGCCATCGATGCACTAAGCAGGTGATCAACGACCCGTCGTAGTGCAAGCGTGTGGTTTGGAAGCTATGTTATCGTCCTTCTATCTCCAGCGTATGAGTGACCTCAACTAGACGCACAAATGGTAGAAACCCTGCCCACTTCAACCTGCATACTGAGATAATATAACAATTTGTTTACTTGGGCCCACAAATATTTGAAAGCCAACTAGAAATAAATATCTTATACCTCTGCAGCCAATCAGGGTGTATCATCCAGTTAGACATGGGAGTGCGAGTCACTAGGTGCTTCAGTTTCCCTGATTCAGCAGCCAATAACGTTGACCGGTGCTTTCTGTCTATGTCAGCGTTAAGCAAAGATCCTTCCATCTGCATAATACAAAATTAAAACATAGTTACATACAAATTAGAAAAATTAAAACATAGTTACATACAGATTAGAAAAATTAAAACATAGTTCCATACGAGTTAGCAAATTTAAAACATAGTTTCATACGAATTACAAATTTAAAATATAGTTCCATATAAATTACAAATTTAAAACAGAGTTCCATACAAATTACAAATTGAAAACATAGTTCCATATGAATTACAAATTTAAACATAGTTCCATACGAATTATAAATTAAAAACATAGTTCCATATGAATTACAAATTGAAAACATAGTTCCATACATAATATAAATTCTAGTTTCTTCCTCTGCCTCTTGTTCCTCGCCTGCCACGCCTGCCACATCCACGAGGAGCCGCTCCTCCAGTCCTGAAGATGTGACAATTGGTGTCTCTATGACCAAAATGATTACATAGAAAACATTATCTAGTAGGGCCTTCGGCTTTGGATTCATCCATATCATTACGGATGCAGACACATTGCCGCCTTCCTCTACATGTCCGCATTAGTCCAGGATGTGGGATGTAAATCCTTTCACTCGGGTTTACTTTGTTGAAAGTTCCCCATGCCCTATATCCCATCATCTCGCCAGTCCATGTATTGATCACCGACTCCTTGATGACCCACAAGTATAGGGGGTGTATCGTAGTATTTTCGATAAGTAAGAGTGTCGAACCCAACGAGGAGCAGAAGGTACTGGCTAGTGGTATGGATTAGGAATTCTCTGCAAATACTTAGCAAACGGATTTTTAGGGGTTTTTGATAAAGCAAGTAAACAAAGTACGAGTAAACAAAAGACAATAGGAATAAATGCAGCATGTGGCCCAATCCTTTATGTAGCAAAGGACAAGCCGGTTGTATTACTTAAGATGACCAAACGTTCTCGAGGACACATGGGAAGACTGTCAAGTTCTTTCGCTTCATATAGTCGATTAATCTTCTTTAGCTTGCTAAGTGTTGTGTGGGTGAACCTGTGCTAGTGTACCGCCCCATCCAAGACTAATACATACTTGTGATTATACCCCTTGCAAACATCCGTAAGTACAAGAAAGTAATTAAGGTAGAAACCTAACCACAACTTTAAACTCTAAGACCCTTACGTCCCTTGTGCAATGGTTTCCTAACGGGGGTTCAGGTTTCTGTCACTCCGGCAACCCCTACGATTAGTAGCCAAATACACAATGCATTCCCTTAGGCCCATATAGGTGAAGTGTCATGTAGTCGACGTTCACATGACACCAGTAGAAGAAGTACACCACAACTTAAATAACAATCTATTGAATCTTTCTCAACGCAACTCCACTACTAACAACAAGACTTCTCCCATATCCTCAAGAACAAAACGAACTACTCACAAGACATCATATGGATCATGATCAGAGATGGAATAATGATGTATAACAATCTGAACATAAACAATAATTCAATGGTTCACTCAATAGCATCAACTACAAAAGAGTAATCAACACCGGGAAAGTTTCCCCTATGAACTATGCAAGATTCAACGCAATTGTTACAGCAATATGGAGATGGTGATGAGGGTGCTGATGGTGATGATGGTGGTGATGATGATGATGATCCTGATGAAGTCCAGCTTGATGGTGGTGTTGATGGCGACGATCTCCCCTCTCTAGGAAGGAATTCCCCCGGTAGAAATCTATATGCCGGAGAGATCTTTCTCTCTCGGTGTTTTCCGCCCCGCAGAGGCGAATATTTCTGTGGTCGCTCCTCGAGTCTTAGGGTTTCGTGAGGATGATATACGCTAGAGGAGAGAGGCTGGAGTGGGCCAGAGTGGCAACACCACCTCTAGGCGCGGCCTAGGGCTGCTCGCGCCATGGGGAGGTGTGGGCCCCCTGTGGCCCATCTCCACTCCATCTTCTGGCATCCTTAGTCTTCTGGAAAAATAGGATTTATATTTTCCCGGATTTTCTGATCTTCGTGAATTTTGCCTCCAAACAGTACCTTTTCCATCAGAATCCTGACTGCAGCGGTCCATGCTCCAAAAGTTATCAACCATGCAAAAAAAAGATGAAATAACATAAGTATCACCTCTCAATACAAAATATATCAATGAATAATAGTGAATTATGACTTAGAATAGTGATGCAAAATGGACGTATCAACTCCCCCCAAGCTTAGACTTCGCTTGTCCTCAAGCAAAACTGAGCTCAATAAACATTGCCTCAGGTTTATGGAGTGAAGAGTCGATAAAAGAATACGGACAAGAAGCATCACATTCATCAAATACATAGATCATAATATAAGACAACTCACTATTATATAACTCAACTTGCAATGAGTAAAGGAAACACAAATAAAGATACATAAAGTGAATAAATCATCATATGAATGAATGAAACACAACAACTCAAAATACTTGCTGAGGTAGAGAGGAATAGGTTTACTGACTCAACTACATAGTAGAAGAAAGGCCCTTCAAAGAGGGAAGCAGGGATTGCAAGTCTCATAAAGAGCTCCCAAAAATTATGATACTTGCTAGCTTTCAGCTCTCATTGCCCCTATCATAGGCATCTTTAGGTGATTAAGGTTAAAGTGATCAAAAATGAGGATATGCATTGACAAGTTGTAAGTTGAGAATCTCATGCCCCTTGAATACGAGGGCCGCTCCTCATGCTACTCAAGTTTAGTCACCGGTAAGTTCTTGTCATTGTAAGCATATGTGTATCATTGAGAACCGCCAACGGGGTACCCCTTGCCCGATGATACGGAAGAATCCCCATATCAAAATGACAAGGCAAGCAGACAACAAGTATCTCATCAATCTTCTTATTTACCATGGGAATATGGTGCTTTTTTCTCTCTTTCCTCTTTTCATAATATCTTTTTTTCTCTTTTTCTCAATCTCTATTTCTTTTATAAGAAGAATGCTTCATAGATACTCGTTATGGTTATGCTGCAGGTTTCCATCATGTCAGCATGGATTAGACCAGCGGCCCAGGCGTTTCTCTAACACATATGCATAACTCCATGGACTTACAAGCTCCCCTTTCATTTCACACCGACGACATCCATAGACAAAAGAACATGATATCAACTTGGTACAAAGTACCAGTGCAATGTTGAAAGCGTTCCCCATGACAACACGGTTCTGCTAATTCACAACCTACAAAGCGCAAGCATATGCACAACATAGGTGAGCACAATGGTTCAAGTTTATTAAATGCAAGAAAGTAAAGTGTGCCATCAAGTTCGTGAGAGCTTTAATCACTAATTTTCACATAACAAGTTCAATTTGGGAGGTAGATAAAACAAGAATTTACTTGGAGTAGCAATAATGCTACTAGGTAGGTATGGTGGACACAAATGGCATGGGTTTGGTTTAAAGGAGGTGGATGCACGAGAAGAATACCCTCTCAGCACAGGTTTTTGGCTAGCAAGGCTGGGTAGCAAGTATAAGAGTTGAAAGAAACAAAGAAACATACAAGCGATAAAGACAAACATGCAATCTTCCTTGGAAGCACAAAAGATCTTAACGAGAGAATACTAGACTTATGAGCAAATCAAGAAAGAAAGATGATGAAATTATTTTTCTTTAAAGGTACTTTTATCTTTTTCATTCAACTCTCAAAAAGGTGTTGCTACTGACCGAGCCAGGTTTGCCAAAACCAACTAAATTAACTCAATGATCCCAGAGTGCTACCAATACTAACAACAAGATCAATCATATAACCATGAATTGAAAACTAATATAAGCTATGCAAAAGAGTGAATGATAGAACTTCTCATTAATATTCCATAACGGCAACTCACACCAAGGGATACATATCTAATGAGAGAGGGGACACTTCCATAATGCAAACCATACTACATAATAACAACACCTTTTCCATCAGAATCCTGACTACAGCGGTCCATGCTCCAAAAGTCATCAACCATGCAAAAAAATAGATGAAATAACATAAGTATCACCTCTCAATACAAAATATATCAATGAATAATAGTGAATTATGACATTGAATAGTGATGCAAAATGGACGTATCACTCCTTAAGAAAATAAGGAGACACAAACAATCTCGCATCCATACATAACCGCCCGCACACAACAAGTACATGAGAGCAAGGCAGATGTAGTAGCGTGGGTTTGTTGCAGGTGCACTCACACGTTGGCTAGTCTTCATTGCCTATCCTCACCTCTTGTGTCTTTACCTCTTCTCCAATATCCGATCTTGTTGGAAGGGAGGCGCACCTCGAATCTTCGTTCTTGATCACCGATGGCGACGACATGCATAGAACGAGCCTTTTCCATTTTGTCATTCATGTAATCCACGATCTTTGAACAGTACCTCGTGTTTGGGTTGTTGATGATATGCATCTGAGCAATCCAGAGTTTGTCTCTAAAGTACTTCAAAGTTCTGGTGAAAATACACTCCACAATAGCTGTTAATGGCAGAGCACTGCTTCCTCTCAAGATGAAGTTGTACGTTTCGGCAAGATTTGTAGTCATGACGCCAAACCTAGCACCATGAGTGTCATGCAGCAGAGACCACCTCTCCACAGGCTCGTGCTCTATCCATTCGTGAAATTTTTTAATCCTTCTGCCAGGACTCCTCCTAGTACCAGGTTGGTCAAATCCTAGCAAATCGTAAAGAGCAATGGGTTATTCCTCCGGTGGTGCTGCTCCCGCTACTGTCTGTGCAGCTACCGTGGCCGCATGCGCCGCGACAACTGCTGCACTAGCTGCTTTCCTCTACCTAACATGTTTTTTAGTGAATTCATCTAGATAGGTCCGACACTTGATATACTTACACTCCTGGTTCTGCTTGCAAAGCTTCTTGAATAGGTTCATCAGGGCCTTGTTCCTGAACTGTGAGAAAAAGTTGGCCCCTACATGCCGCATGCACCAACGACTCTGCATGTCCTACCATGGAGTTGATTCATCAGGAGCAGGCTGTGTCAGCTTCCTTATGGCGCTGATTATACTCGGATGCCTGTCATGAAGGACACACAGGTTTGGTACATCCCTCACAATTGTTATCTTTAGCTACCTAAAAAACCATACCCAACTCTCGGTGTTCTTGCTCTCCATGAAAGCAAATGCAAGTGGAACAACTTGATTGTTCCCGTCTTGACCTATGGCAGTCAAGATCTGACCCCTGTACTTGCTAGTGATAAATCTACCATCCACACAAATGACTGGTCGATAGTGAGTGAAAGCTTCTATGCATATAGCAAATGAGAAGAACACTCGATGCAGCACCCTCAAATTGGGTTCTTGAGGCAACGTAAAGTGTTGGATGTCGACATATGTGCCTGGATTCCTAGCCTGTAGTGTCTGGAGCATCCGAACAACATAGTCGTATTTGTCTTGAAAAGAACCAAATCTTGCCTGCAGTGCCCTCTTCTTAGTCCTCCAAGCCTTTTCGTAAGAAATATTGTAGTGAAATATGACAACAACTTTGTTGATGATAGCTTTCACCACCATGGCTTTGGTCTCCACTATCTCAGTGTATAACAGTCTGGCCAGGAGGGTTGACATGAGATTACGATGGTCTTGAAGGAAGTTGGGAAGTTGACATGTGTGCTGCACAACATCGGTAACCTTCCAGTTGGTTTCATACATAGGAACGTGGGCATGGACCCTAGCTGGACATTCGGCTTCCTTGCAGACCAATGTCAAATATTTTTGGGATGACATGGTCGTTTTGAAGACCCGTTGCATGGACAATGCCCACTCAACGATTGCTTCCTGCAAATGTCTCTTGCTAGGATATAATGCACCCAGGGATATGTTGTTCGTGTGATAGTGCCACGTGGAATCATGCCCATCGTTCACATTCATTGCTGCTGTGTGGTCTTCATTCCATAATGCCAGAATAGGTTGGATGATCTCTTCTTGATCAGACTCGGCGGAATCATGAGAGTTATCACCGTCGCCTTCTGAATATTTGGCTTCCATCTGATATTGCAACCAACCTTCGTGTATCTCATCCTCATCGACCTCACCACTGAAAATATCTTCTCCTGTCCCATGACTACCTTCAACTGATTCATAACCACCACCCTCGGCGTGTGCATAACTACTCTGAGCAGATTCATAACCACCACCACCATCTTAGCCTTGACTGCTCTAACCATGATAGTAGCCACCACCACCTTCGTCTTCGGCTTGACTGCTCCGGTCATTATCATAACCACCACCAACATTTTGGTGGTGACTACTCTGGCCATGATCGTTCCAAGGCTCTTTCACCACAGGAAGCACTAAGACATGGGGGTTAACTACCCTTCTCAGACAGGCTTTCACCCATTTATCTTGCTCTCCTATCGGTCTAAAAAAATTAGGTTTAATCCTTGACTTAGTCCATAATACATGCACACCGATAGTATGGGTCAAAGGGATCCCTAAACAAGCAGATAACCAATCCTTCAACTTAGTAATGGACACTGTTTCAGGATCTTGGAGCACTTCATCAATAAAATTAAACTTGCCCAAATAAACTCCATGCTCGTTTGTTCTGACGACACCGTCACCATAGTAGAATCTAAACACTACATTATTGGACATAACTTCCGACCTAAAAAAATACCGCAATTTGTCAAATGCCCATACAATGGCACATTATAGTCCACAAATATACTTATAATCCTATAGCCGAATAATCTTGCAGCTAATAGACCACATCCAAAGCTACCGATAAACATACACAAATGACTGTAGTTAGCAAGAAATTAGGGTTTACCCTTGAAGCATGCGAAGTCCTACCATGCAGCAGCCTCCACTCACCAGATCAGCACCTCCACCGTGCAGCTGGCTCAAGCTGCAGCCCCAGCCTCCACCATAGCCATTGCTCCCCAAGAACACCACCAAATCCCTCCACAAAAACGCCTCAAATCACTCTACCAGGCTATCCCATTAGTAGATCAGGACTCTACTAGCTTTCTTTTGTATCTCAGCAACAAATTTTGGTGGAAATCGGAGCAAAAATGAGCTCAAAATCGGTGCAGCTTGCAGGGGTAGCAAGAACAAGAACAAGAGAGAGGAAGAAGAAGAGCACGGGAGGGGCAGGGCTGGCTGTGGCCAGGATAATAAGGAGGATGCTCGGCTTTTCAAAAACCGACCGCTCCTTTCGGCGATTCAAGTGCTGACGCACCCCTGTCGGTCGATAGCCCGACAACACGTGTCCTATCGTCCACCGCGGTCGGCTTTTTGACCGCCGAATGGACCTCTCGACTTTAGAACAGCCGATCGCGCTGCTTCGGTATTTGAAGCGCCGACGCCATGCTATATTTGACAATTCCTCAATTCGCGTATTATTCGTGAAAATTCTGAAAAAAGCGTTCTTTTTAAATAGGCATGTTGTGTATCCCATTTGGTAGGTTGCATACCATTTCTCTGTATGAGTAGAGGACTACGGCCCATGTGTTTGTTTGTCTTCATCGGCCTAGTGAGCACATAAACACATATGTTTGATTGCTCGTAGTGGAAATGTGTGGTAACCTCTCACATTGTAGTGGTGAGGACACCCAACACAAATCGGCCATCACAAGCAATTCATCAAAAAAACAGATCAACAGAAGTAGCTCATCACAAACAGATCAACATAAGTAGTTCATCCTTGGAGGGGTTACTATATACCACCTCCGACAATAGTTTCACCGAGCCTAGCAAATGGAGGGGATGTTTCATCATCTCTCAAAATATAAAAGTTCTTGTTCAATCAGATCATCTACAACATCATAGAGATAAGGTAGTTAAGTAACACGACTAGCATTGTTGCATAGGTAAGCCCTCCTCTCAGACATAGTGCCTGCGAAGCTAGCACCTCAGCCATGCCCTCCTCTCACATACAAGCATGGAAGTGTACAATTGACTTTGGATCTTGTTATCAACGAGGTGGTCCATAGCGAGGATCAGCTGGTGGGTGGTGTACATATTCTTCTCAACTAGAGGCTTAGGCGTGAAGATGAGTTCCATCTGAGCATAGTTGTCCACGGGATTGCCAAGTAAATCCAACGAGAATGTCTAACGTAAAAAATAATTGTGATAGTTAAGTAGCTGACAAAATCATGAAACATGTAAAAATTCATTCAGCAGTTCGTCAAAACCTTGGAGAGCTCCATAAGCCTGGCATTCTCCATCTTGAAGAATATGGTCTCTGGACACTATTGGACTTCGTCCAAATCCTGTAGTTTGTGCACATTCACAAATTTGTTCTTCCACTTCCTCATATGGTTGTAAACCTAAGTTAGGGTGAGTCTCTTTCTAGTGAAGTCAAGAACATCCTTGCATACATGATGCAGGTAAATCTCTTTGAAGCCGTTGTCACACCTAATCCCTTCTTTCATAAACTCACAAAGGTTGTTTAGTATGAACAGGGACAGAGAAGCGTCCCACTTCATTGGAGGTTGCGGTATGTATGTAGCTCGAAGCAGGATTGTCTTCTTAGGCTCCAAAGATATCACACCTACAGCAGAAATATTGGTATACTTGAGCTATAGTAGTGAATAACATGCTAAGCAGACATCCTACAAGCAAACTGTCCTACACAGGTTGACACTATGTACCAACAATCACAACATCACATGTTGATAGATCTATAGAGCATGAACCTTGATGAACAGATTACACAAGCTTACACTATCTACCAACAAGCAAATCATCACATGTTGATAGATCTATTTACACTGCACATTGATGCATAGGTTACACATGCTTACACCACCTATCAACAAGCAAACCATTATATCATTGCAGATGTACCCACATGTACAACAAGGTGAGAGGTTTCTTACAATAGATTGTGCTCCAGGATGATGCATCATAGAGGTTGGGGTCGATGGAGATGCTGCCAAGACCACCTTTGCCATGGTCGAAGGAGATGCATGTAGGCCCACCATTGTTGTGCTGGAGGGAGATGCCGGGAGGACCACCATTGTGGTGGTGGAGGGAGTAGCCCATAGGATCACCCTCGACATACTAGAGGGTGAATCCCAACTACCCACTAATGACGTGCTCGTCGGTGAAGCCGGTAGCACCATTGTCTTAGTGCTCGACGCAGAAGATTTGGTCGACATCACTCTAGATCTGGTGGTAGACGAGCTCGAAGGGAGAAAAATGGTGGATTTGTATTTGGGGTGGAATACCGCCCTCTCTAAATAGAGAGCGGAATACACGAGTTGTGATCAAATTTTCCCTACCAAAAATTCATGGTCATGCGTGATCTCCCGCCATTTCGCTACCTACACGAGCTCGGCCACTGCGTTCCTCGATTTGCATGCAACGAGGCTAGCTGATGAGGGGTAACCACGACAATGTTCATGGTTATGGACTTAGGGTTTCATGGAAAAGAGCATGCTGGAGATTTTGTCGGCTAATCAGACAAACAAAGGAGTCAAAGCTGTCTGATTGCTTAGGAACAAATCGATTAAATATCGCTCAAGGCTTTTTTAGTACCTCTCTGATGGCTACTCCCAGCCTTTATATAATAGGCTAGGTCCCGAGGCCATGTACGGATAGGTTACAAGTTAAAATTACAACACTAATACAACGTCGGTTCCCACTCTTTCCTATTCTAGTAAGACATGCCTCCCGTCGGATACTTCTTGGGCCTTCCTTGGCTTCTTCTTGGGCCTTGCGGACTGTAAGCCTTTATATAACCAGGGTAACTAATCATAATAACCCAAGTAATCATACCCATGTTAGTAGCCCTTGAGACTCCATCTGAATCATAGATTCGGGTTGAGTCTCAAAGGAAATATGAGTTGAAGTTTTCTTTATAATGTATTTTTATGTAACTGTCATAGGGATAT
The DNA here is from genome assembly GCA_910589775.1 of Avena eriantha. Classification (NCBI taxonomy): domain Eukaryota; kingdom Viridiplantae; phylum Streptophyta; class Magnoliopsida; order Poales; family Poaceae; genus Avena; species Avena eriantha. Next base: position 526,801,925 of record OU342742.1, on the reverse strand, counting down.
GGTACAACGGGTATGATGTATCTGATAGATCGGGAATCAGTTAATTTCTCTTGGACAAAAACACCATGAACCTACATCAAATTCAAGTCCCTAGGCCTGAACTCGGTATTTGCTGGCATAATCCATTTCGAGTCGTTGAGGTATTATCGAATACTGAATTCCAGTACTATTATTTTGGGTACCCAACGCGTGTGTCGAGATTTTTCATCGTATCTTTGATACGGATAACTTACTGGCAGAGCGCATTCATGTGCGGTTACTAGGCCACACATGACGAATCCCGGGGTCTTACCTTCATATCATGGACACGGCATCCAGACTTTTATCGCGTCAAGCATGGTCCAAGGGTTTTCTGTATTTTGTCGACAGCCTTGTTTGGCTATTGGAATAACTGAAGTTGTTAGTTTTCTCGGATATTGTATAGGTGCTCCTGATGGGAGTAACCATCTGAGGATACAAAGATGTAATACTCATAAGTTCATATGTTTTTCGACATTGTGTGAGTTTTTCATTTTATCGGGTGCACTTTCAAGGCACGGGGTAATATTCCTTCGGGTCCTATTGGACTATACTGTTTCTATTGGGTGCGCGACAACGCTCCGATGGGAGTAGCCTCCGGGGCTATGTTTGGATGCTTGTATCGGGACATAGGCTCATAATTTAAATCCACTTTCTTCCTTCATATCTGCCACCTTAATACTTTCTATTCAATATTAAAAAAATGAAGGTACATATTTTGGCGTAGTCGCCTGGCCGTTGGCCTTATTTGATGTAAACTGAGAAAAATAAAGAAGCCTTAAGCATACAAGCGTCACAGCTGCGCAACGTTCCATGGGTTGGAGTACTTGACTCCTGTTTTCTTATCTTAGAGCCAATATGCTCCACCAAGGATTACTTCTATGACGATATAAGGACCTTCCCATGGCGATTCCAGCTTTCGATGGCCATGTTGTTTAAGGCGAAGGACTAGATCCCCTATAACAAAGGACCCAGGACGCAGTCGAGGATTGTGGTAGTTGCGTAGATTCTGCTGATATATGGTTACTCTTTGTAGCGTAACATCTCGAGCTTCATCGAGTGCATCAACATCATCTTCAAGTGCTTCTTTGGATGCTTCTTCGTCATATTCTGCGACCCTGGGAGACTCGTGATCTACTTTGACTAGAAGGACAACCTCTGCGGCGTGGACCAGGAAGAAAGGTGTTTCTTGTGTTGCATTATTAGGGGTGGTACATAGGCTCCATAGGACGGAGGGAAACTCATCTACCCAAGCTCCTTTAGCTCTATCGAGTGATGCCATAATTGTTTTCTTGATGCCATTGGTTACCAGACCATTGGCTTTTTCCACCTGATCATTGGTTTGCGGGTCGGCAACCGAAGCGTAGCTTACTTTTATACCCATCTCCTTGTAGTATTCTTTGAACTCATTGGAAGTAAAGTTAGTTCTGTTGTGGGTAATAATACTATTTGGCACTCCAAATCTGAACACTATTGACTTGATGAAATTCACGGCCGAAGTTCCATCTTGACTTGTGATGGGCATTGCTTTGATCCACTTTGTAAATTTGTCGACTGCTACTAGCAGAAAGATGTGTCCTCCTGGCAATGATTTGTGGAGTTTACCCACCATATCAAGTCCCCATTGAGCAAATGGCCAGGCGAGAGGTATGGGGTTTAGTTCTGCGGTGGGTGCATTGGGTTTTGTTGCAAATTGTTGACACGCTTCACATGTTCGTACGATGTCCTTCACATCCTACACTATTGTAAGCCAACAAAATCTTGCTCGGAAAGCTTTAGCCGCAATTTCTTGGCTGCTGGCATGATTTCCACATACCCCTTCATGTATATCTCTGAGGATTTGCTTTCCTTCTTCGGGTGTAACACATCGTTGTAGGATGCCCGAGATGCTCCTTTTATATAACTCTCCCTTAATGATCCCAAAAGCTTTAGATCGACGTGTGATCCGTCGTGCTTCAATTGCTTCCTCGGGTAGTTCTCATCTCATCATATATTCCACATATGGCTGCATCCATGTGTGTTATATTATCAAGACCTCGTCGGGTTCCAGTTCTTCCTCAAGGGCGTCTACTTCATCTTCGAATGTGGGAACAACCCCTGAGTCGCCTTTCAATTTGACCTTTTTGCGCATCTTTGGTTCTATGACCTCAGAGACCTTTTTAGCTTTGATAGAGCACTCCGTTATCTCGTCCCAAAAAACTCCAGGTGGTACCAGTAAACAAAGGGGTCCAATGTTTGCCAAATTGTCGGCTTTCTCGTTGCTTGCCCTGCCTATGTGTGATACTTCGCATTCGTCAAATTGGGCTTCCATGATTGACATGGTTACGATTACACGGATGCTTATGATTTGCTGCCCTATGCTGGGTAAAAGGCTTATGGCCCATGAAGACTACATATGACAACCCAAAGACCAACCGACAAAGACTTTGATTGTATTAGGAAAGAAACTATGAACTGACATTGTGTTGGTATTGTAATTGCGCGTATGTAAAAACCTGTCCGCATACAGCTTTGAGACCCGACCTATTATATATAGGACGGGAGAAGCCCAAGCGAGGGTATCGAAATCTCCCAGGCAACTTGTACTAGTGCAACTTCCCAATATTCAGGCGACTTTGACTCCATTGTTTTCCTAACATCCAATGAAATCCCCAGCATTCTCTTTTCCACGAAACCCTAAGTCCTTGAGGTTACCCCTCGTCAATTGGTGCCTGCTGTGGGCAACCTGAATGCTAGAACCATGGATTCGACAGACCGCTCTCCACCAAGCATCAACCAGTCAAAAGCAGTTCCACACTCGCCCACCCCTGTATTGGTACCCGCCGATTTCATCGGCGGATCCGATCTAATCATCGGAAGCTTCCACTTCCAAGTAGAAGACCCGCAAGAATCACACCCTTCGGCCCTGATCACATCAGAACCATTAGTGGAAAAACCCACGCCTACGGCGGTACCAGCATCATCCGTCGGATCCTCCACGGACGTCACATCATAGATCGAAGCAGGCGAATAAAGCAAGCAAATCGAGACGGATCTGGGGGACCTTGATGGCCTTCATGGTAATCTCTCCCTTAGATCAAGTCCTCAGCTAACTCCACCACGTGAAGCAAACCTGGCAAATTCAGAACCCGGAGAAAGCAGCGAAAATGTCGACTTTGAAAAAAGGATGGCGAAGATCTATCCTGAACTACAATCTCAGAATATTATCAGTACATCCTTTGAAGTAGAAGATAACATCATCGTCCCATGCATAACACGCCACCAAGTGTGCATGGTCAACGGGAACACCTCGACACCACGCGACTCTAACAGTAATCCTATCCTTGATCCCAATGATATTTTATCAGATGATAGTGCAGGAAATCACGACAATGAAGGGGACCACGCAAACGGAGGAGAGACGACAAATAACCGCATAGTCCAAGGAAGAGGCAGAGAACCGCATGGAGGAGAGAGGAAAACTCTTCGGCTAGCAACATCGGTGTGGCAAAAAGCAAGGGAAGCAATATCAGGAGCAGTTCTGATGACAGCGGACGCTTCACACGAGGATCTATTAGCGTACCAATATCTGCTTCATCACAAGAAGAGAGACCTACTCACGATGCAGAGGAAACTCGACGAAAGAAAGAGATCAGCTGACGAATCTAGCTTACGACGGGCACAGTTAAGCTCTACCAGAGGATCAGGGAGCATAACAGGAGGAGCAGCACCAAGAAGGGGAACATCTCGACTGTAGCATATCCCTGAAACAAAAAGAAGCGGACTCATCCGAGACCTCGATCTATCATTCATGTCGATTGACCAAGCAGGAAATATCAAGGTAAACTGGCCCAGGAAGCCATTGTGGCTGTGCAAACATACCTGATCACAACTCAGCCCGCACCCGACGATCCCCGTGCGGCCCTCCACCGCTCTGCCCTGATGAAATTTGGCATGGTGGGAGCCTCTCTCATGGAAGTAGAGCAAGGAACCACGCGACAGCCCGATAGATCCCCACGCCATCACAGCAGCCCTCGGAAAGTGGGACACAGCCGACGATCTCGATCACCACACCAGGCACATCTCATATGACCCGAGCCACGAAGCAACACAAGGAACGACAACACGCAACACATGAGTGATGGATCAAGAGATGAAAACCGTAGCCGACGATACCATGATGGATATAACGAAAACGATTACGAGCTATGCGGGGCCAGCTATTTCACTCAGCGGATTCGCAAAACCTCGATACCCAAGGATTTCAAACTTCCGCACAATTGCCACAAGTACGATGGACTCCAGGAACCCGAAGCATGGTTAGCAGATTATTTAGCCACTATCAAATTACAAAGCGATTCCACAACTACCGCAATGCAAATCTTACAACTACATCTCACTGGCGCCGCAAGATCATGGCTCACACAGTTACCCGAAGATACCATCGGTAGCTAGAACGACCTGGAAGATAAGTTCATCCAGCACTTCCAATCTACGTTCAAACGACCTGCATCCTTGGAGCAGTTGCGGGCGTGCAAACAAAAATCAGGAGAATCAATAAGAGAATTTATCCAATGATGGAATATCATAAAAAACTCAGCTGAGTCCATATCCGATGAAAGGGTCATCGATGCCTTCAAAGATGGCCTCCGTCACCGAGAATTCATAGAAGAACTAGGACGGGTTAAACCCAAAACAATCTCGCAATTAATGGAAATAGCAAATCGTTGGGCTGATGGAGAAGATGTGTTGCATAATAAGCGTACACGATCACCCGAAGAAGACAGGGATAAGCGCGGCAACGATAGAAGAAGAAGGAACAACGCTGGAAACACGAGACCAAGTTACGTTGCAGCCGGTTTCTCGGGTGAAGATCACAACAGAAGAAACGACTACAATGGCGGATACCGTCAGAATAGGGATGACATCGTAGGAAGCCAGTCAACACAATGGTAACATCCAAGAGCACGAGACCCACCCATGTCCGCCATGCAAATGTTGGAAGGACCCCGTAATATGCATTTTTACGTCGACTCAGCAGGCAGGTGACAATCCAACCACCTCATGAAAGACTGTCGAACATTCTTGAAGATGCAAGAGCTATGTAATGCAAAAGCAGCTAAAGCGTAAAACCGAGGATACGCATCTACGCCTGGCACATTAGCCATCGGCGCACCACCACCACCATCACCGACAATGTTATGACAAAACACAACTGATCAAAACAATGAATACCCTAGGTCAAAAGGGGCAATGTCCAAGATCCAGAAAGGGCGTCCATCCAACAGAACCCAGAAGCTCATCACAAGACAAATCAATATGGCGGAAACAGCAACATCAACCACACCCGAATATCTCCACTGGTTAGAGCAAGAAATCACATTCAGCAGAGCCGATCACCCACTTTGGGTCCCACGGCCGGGTCACTCAGCCATGATAGTCGAAGCACAAATTGGTGGGTTCGATATGAGAAAGGTCTTCATGGATGTGGGAAGTAGCATACATCTGATCTACGCAAAAACGCTAAGAACAATGGGTTATCCCCTAGATAATCTCGCGCCAACAGAAACGTCCTTCCATGGAATAGTACTAGGTAAATCCGAAATTCCTTTAGGAAAAGTATTTCTTGACATTGTTTTTGGTTCCAAAGTAAATTTTAGGCTAGAAAAACTCGAATTCGAAGTCATGGACTGGCCATCACAATATCTATGCGATCCTGGGATGACCAGCTTTCGCACGGTTTATGGCAGTTTTGCATTATGCGTACCTAGTCATGAAAATGCTAGCACCAAAGGGAATCATCACGGTAAAAGGAAGCTTCACACATGCCGACAATTGCGGTCGGGAGTTCAACAAAATTTCTGAATCTTTTGGGATGGCAATGGAGTTCGAAAAACTCAAAACTTCGGCAATTGCAGAACCACTGGAAGTAGCGTGTGTCCATCCCGATCAGGTTTTTGACACGACAAAGGACACAAAAGAAGTACAGATCTACCCCGTCGACCTGACAAAAACAACATTTGTGGCTTCCAATCTTGGCCCCGCATAGTAAAGTGCGCTCATCGAGTTGCTCCGTGAGCACTGGGAGATCTTTGCATGGCTACCTTGTGACATGCCGGGAATTCCCAGGGAACTCGCTGAGCACGCATTAAATTTGGATCCAAAGGCGAAGCCAGTAAAACAACCGCTTCGTCGCTTCGTAGAACTAAAGTGTAAAGCTATTGGAAAGGAGCTCCATCACCTTACTGATGCCAACTTTATCAAAGAACTAACAAAAGCAGATTGGGTCGCAAACCTAGTATGTGTTCCAAAGAAAAATACTACAGAACTTCAGATGTGCATCGACTTTACCGAATTGAACAAACATTGTCCAAAAGATCATTTTCCATTGCCACGAATCGACCAAATAATCGATGCATCCGTGGGATGCAAACGTCTTTCTTTCTTGGATGCTTACTCAGGATACCACCAGATCCGGATGAAGGAAGAATATCAGGAGAAAACAACGTTTATCACGCCCTATGGTGTATTCTGCTACACAACAATGCCCTTTGGCCTCAAGAACGCTGGAGCAACATATCAACGAATGATGCAGAAATTTTTGGGAAGCCAAATAGGCACAAACGTACAAGTATATATCGATGATGTTATAGTTACAACAAGACAAGGATCTGCACTCATCAAGGACCTCGAAAAACATTCAAAAATCTCGACAAGTTTAGCATCAAACTGAACCCGAAGAAATATTCCTTTGGAGCCAGTATAAAGAATTAAATCTATCTGATAAAAGTCAGAAAAATTGGCAGCTCAGCAAGCCAACTGCTAGAAAACCAAAAAATCTCAGATCGCGCCCAAACACGACAAAAATCCGAATGCCATGTTCAAAAACATGAGGGTAAGACTCTAGATGCGTCCTGTGTGGCCTGGTAATCGCAGAAGAATGTGGTCTGTCGGTAAAATATCCATATCAACAATACAATGAAAAATCCCGATGGATGCGTTGGGTACCCAATAAAATAAAACTGGGATTCAGTATTCGATAAGACGCCAGCGGCCCGAACTTAATTATGCCAGTAGTAAATTCTGAGTTCAGGCCTGGGGACTTGAATTTGATGTAGGACAACCTTGTTTTTGCTCAGGAGCAATTACCTGATTCCCGATCCGTCAGAAGCATCAGACTCATTGTACCAAATCCCTATAAAACATAAAAAGAAATAAAAATAAAGGAAAAGAAGGAAAAAGAAACTTTGAGACTCAACCTGAAACTACGGTTCAAGTAGAGTCTCAGGGGATACTAACATGGGTACGATTACACGGATGCTTATGATTTGCTGCCCTATGTTGGGTAAAAGGCTTACGGCCCATGTAGACTTCAGATGATAGCCCAAAGAAGCAACCGGCAAAGACTTTGATTGTATTAGAAAGAAACTATGAACCGACATTGTGTTGGTATTGTAATTGCGCGTATGTAAAAACCTATCCACATACAGCTTTGAGACCCGACCTATTATATATAGGACGGGAGAAGCCCAAGCGAGGGTATCGAAATCTCCCAGGCAACTTGTAATAGTGCAACTTCCCAATATTCAGGTGGCTTTGACTCCATTGTTTTCCTGACATCCGACAAAATCCCCAGTGTTCTCTTCTCCATGAAACCCTAAGTCCTTCACCATGGACATTATTGAGGTTACCCCTCGTCAATGATACTATACATATCCCGATAAGTGATCATGTTATCGGTGACGGCATCACACTCATTCATTGCTTGTTGTGCAACAAGGTTTGAGTCACCAAATATTTTTAGGCGAGTTGCACCACAATCTTTGGACATATGCATGTCGTGCAGCAGGGCCTCATATTCGAATTTGTTGTTTGACGCATTGCGAAGCTCATATGAAGTACGTAGGGCATTTTGTAGCCTTGTGGTGACACCAGTATAACTCCTACCCCTGCTCCATATGTTCTCTTGGAGCCATCAAGTACATTATCCAAGCGCTGGAGAGGTCTGGCGGACCCGCGCATTATAGTTTTGTCCACTAAGTGATAAAGTCAAGAAAACCTGGGACTTAAATGTTTTATGCTTATCATACGTGATATCTCGAGGGGATAACTCAATACCCTATAGAGAAACGCATCTCGTGGCTTCTGGATTAATGAGTATGTTAGAAAAAGGTGATCCATTGACTACTACGATCGGGTGCTCCAAAAGATAGTGGCATAACTTGCGTGCTGTCATGAAGACCCTGTATGCTAACTTCTGGTAGTGTGGATACCTTTGCTTGGATGGGGAGAGAACCTCACTTAGGAAATAAACTGGTCTCTGGACACCATGGGGTTTTCTCTCTTCTGGTCGTTCAATGACCAGAACTGTGCTTACCACTTAATTAGTAGTTGCAATATAGAGTAGTAGTGGTTCTTTTTCTCTTGGTGACACGACGATAGTGGGTATCAAGAGTATTTTCTTGAGGCTTTTAAAGGCTCGCTGAGCTACGTTCGTCCACTCTAATTTTTCTGATTTTTTCATGAGTGCGTTGAATGGTAGCGCTTTCTCACCCAATCGAGCTATTAATCGACTGAGCGCCACGACTCGTCCGGCCAATTGTTGTACGCATCAAAGATTCGATGGCTTATTCATCGTAAGGATTGCCTTTATTTTCTCTAGATTTACTTCTATTCCTCTTGCCTATACAAGGTAACCGAGGAGTTGCCCCGCAGGCACTTAGGAGCATTTTGTCGGGTTTAGTTTAATGCAGAATTTGTCGAGGTTATCAAATGTTTCACGAAGATCATTGATAAGGTCCGACCCTTGGTTTGTTGTGACGATGATATCATCGATATATACATGTACGTTTGTTCCAATTTGACTTCCAAGGCAACTCTACATCATTCGTTGATACGTGGCACCCGCATTTTTGAGTCCGAAGGGCATTGTGGTGTAGCAGAATACACCATAAGGCGTTAAAAATGTTGTTTTATCCTGATCTTTCTCCTTCATACGAATTTGGTGATATCCTGAGTATGCGTCTAAAAAGGAAAGATGTTCGCACCCCGCGGTTGCATTGATAATTTGATCGATTCACGGTAATGAGAAGTGATCCTTTGGACAATGTGTGTTCAGTGCGGTGAAGTCAATGCACATGCATAGTTCTTTTGTGTTTTTCTTCGAGACGCATACTGGATTGGCGACCACTCTGCTTTCTTGATTTCTTTGATGAATTTAGCATCCATTAGGCGATGGAGTTCTTTTCCAATGTCCTTGCGTTTGGGCTATGCGAAATGGTAGAGTGACTGTTTTACCGGCTGGGCTTCGGGATTTAAGTTAAGTGCATGCTCAGCGAGTTCGCTAGGGATTCCTGGCATGTTAGTTGGTAACCATGCAAAAATCTCCCAGCACTCATGGAGGAACTCGATGAGCGTGCTTTCCTATGCGGGAACAAGGTTGGAAGCCACAAAGGTCATCTTCTTCGGATCCGTAGGGTGGACTTGGATTTTCTTTGTATCTTTTGCAATGTCAAAAGCTTGATTGGGGTTGACCCGTGCTGTTGTCAGAGGCTCTGTGTCTATTGAGATTTTGAATTGCTCAAATCCGGCTTCCATCCCGAAAGATTCGGATATTTTGTTGAATTCCCAATCACAATTCTTAGATCGGGTGAAGCTACCTCTTACGATTATGATTCCTTTTGGTGCTGGCATTTTCATTACCAGATACGTATAGTGTGGTACTGCCATGAACCGAGCAAAAGCTGGACGCCCTAGGATTGCGTGGTATTGTCACGACCAGTCCATGACTTCAAACTCGAGCTTCTCATGACTGAAATTTTCTCTTGATCTGAAGACAACGTCAAGATAAATTTTACCTAAAGGAATTTCAGCTTTATCTGGGACTATGTCGTGGAAGGATGTGTCCGTTGGGGCCAAATTTGTCAGAGAGTAGTTCATTGCTTGCAGGGTTTTGGCATGGATTAAGTTGATACTGCTTCATGCATCCATGAAGACCTTGCAAATGTCGAACCCGCCAATTTGGGCTTCCACTATGGTGTAGTGGGTGATCTGCCCTGCTCGGTCGTGGGACTCGTAGTGGGACTCGTAGTGGGTGATCTTCCCCGCTGAATGTAATTTCTTATTATGACGAGTGAAGATATTCGGGTGTAGGTGGTGGCGCCATTACTGCCATGTTAAATTTTCAAGTGATCAGCTTCTGAATTCTGTTGGATGGGCACCCAGTTTGGATCATTGACATTGAGTCTTTGGACCTTGGGTAATCATCCTCCTGGTTTCTATTTGTTGCGGGTTGCAGCTGCCCTGCTGGCGGATGTACTGGTGGTGGTGGCACACCAATAGCTAGGGTTCTAGGTGTGGTGGCGTATCCTCGGTTTTCTGCTTTGGCTGCCTTTGCATTGCATACCTCCTGCATTTTAGAAAAGTGCATCAGTCCTTCATGGGGTGGTTTAATCGCCTCCTTCTCGCGGAGTCGACGTAGAAATGCATATTACAGGGTCCTTCCCACATCTGCAGTGGAGACATCGGGGGCTCCCGAGCTCTTGGTTTGTACCGTTGTGCTGATTGGCTTCTGCCATCATCATCTCTGTTGTTGCGGTATCCACCATTATGATCGTCATTTCATTAGTTGTTTTCTCCTGAAAACCAGCCATCATGTATCTAGGCCCGCAGTATCCGTCATTGCTGTGACTTCTCCTATCGTTGTTGTGCCTTTCCCGATCTTCCTCAGGTGAGCGCCCACTCTTGCTTTAATGCGTCTTTACCATCTGCCTAGTGATTTGCCATGTCCATCAACTGCGAGATTGTTTTGGGCTTTACTCACCCTAGTTTCTCAATGAATTCTCTTTGGCGGAGGCCGTCGTTAAACATGTCAATTGCTCTTTCATCAGATATAGCTTCAGCTGAATTGTTGATGATGTTCCATCACTAGATAAATGCTCGTATAGGTTCTCTAGTTTTCTTCTTACACGCCTGTAACTGCTCCAAGGATGCGGGTCGCTTGAACATGGATGTAAAGTTCCGAATGAACTTATCTTCGAGGTCGTTCCAGCTGCTGATGGATTCTCAGGTAGCTACCTGAGCCATGAGCGGGCAGCGTCACTTAAGTGTAAGTACAAGCTTTGCATTGCAATATCCTTGGAGCCACCCTGAAGTTTAACAGTTGCCAGGTAATATGCTAGCCAAGCCTTAGGTTCTGGAGACCGTCGTACTTTTGGCGATATTGAGGAAGTTTGAAGTCCTTGGGTATTGGGGTCTTGTGAACCCGCTAGGTAAAACAACTAGCCCCGCATAGTTCATACTCATCCTCGCTTTGACCATCATAGTATCTTCGGTAGCTATGATCTTCCCTTAACCTATCGACTTTGCATTGTGTAATGTTGTTTCTTGCATCGTCTCGTGGTTTGGAGTTTGGAAAGTGCACCCTATGTGGCAACCGTGATCATCGGGTGTGTCCCACAAGCCGAGGGTTGTTGCGATGACGTGGGGATTTATCGAGTTGCCTTGAAGTTCCTTATTCTCCCCGTGCAAGGGATGCCCCCACCATGCCGAGGTTCATGAGAGCGGAGCGATGAAGAGCCACTCGGGGATCATCGGGTGCGGGTTGAGTTGTGAGTAGGTAGGTTTGGGTGGCAATAATCGTGGCTTGCATTTTTTTTGCTTTGATATGTCCTGTTGGATCTACTGTCATGAAAGACAAGTCGAAATTTTGGGTCAGGTCGTTTCTTTTGGCTTCTAGAATATTTTGCAACCATGAGGTTCCCCTTTGTGGTGCGCCTCCAGCTACGCTGCCAAATCCATGGGTGGAGCTTAGTTGTGTCTGCCGCATGCTAGATTCGCTAATATTTTCCTTTCATCGAGTTGTCTCTACATCCTGAGGAGTTCCCTTTTCTTGTGGTGAAGCAAGTACTGCTGTGACATTAAGTCCTCGTGCGTGGCTTCGGCTGTCATGGGGACTACGCCCGAGACTACATCCCTCGCTCTTTGGCACTCGTCTGCTGGCAGGCAAAGAGTTAGCTGTTCGCCATCGTGTCTTCCTTCTCTTCTTTGTATGATGCGATTGTTGGGCGGATCTCCTTCGTTTCCATGGTTTCCTGTATGGTCATCCAATAGAATATCATTAGGATCAAGGATCAGGTTACCATTGGTGTCGCGTGGTGTGTATGTTCCTTCGTCGATAATCATGCACAATTGACGGTGTGTCATGTATGAGTTGCTTCTGTTGTCATCGGATCCATAAGAGATACTATCTGGAAAGCTAGTGAAATCCCCTAGGCTCTGTTCTAGGTAGATCTCAGCCATCCTGATTCCGAAGTCGATGTTGTCGTCGCTTTTCTCGGGTTCTATGTTTGCTGGACTTGAGCCGCGTGGTGGCGTTAGCTAGGAGTCTGGCCCGAAGGAGAGACAGTCATATAGATCGGCTAGATCTCCTAGATCTGTGGATTTTCTGAAGTTATCTTCGCGGTTTGCCAGCTTGGGCATGGCTTCTTCAGATGACCCGACAGAAGATGCAGGTATCACTGTAGGCACTGCTATTATGACCGACGGACCTGAAGAAATAGGGGCCGATGGGCAGAGATTTTTGGGTTCCTCTACTTGAAAGTGGAAGCTTTTGATGATGAGATCAGATTCGCCGTTGAAGCTGACAGAATCAGAAATAGGAGTGGGTGGGCGTGGATCTACTGATGTCGAGCTTTTGCTTGGTGAAGAGGGGGCCGCCAAATCCATGATTCCAGCATCCAGATTTCCCACAAACATCGCCAATTGACGAGGGGTAACCTCGGCAATGTCCATGGTTATAGACTTAGGGTTTCGTGGAAAAGAGAATACTGGGGATTTCGTCGTCTGATTAGACAAACAAGGGAGTTGAAGTCGTGTGATTGCTTAGGAACAGATCGATTATAGACCGCTCAAGGCTTTTTGGTACCTCTCTATTGGCTCCTCCCAGCCTTTATATAATAGGCTAGGTCCTGAGACCGTATACATATAGGTTACAAGTTACAATTACAACACTAATACAACATTGGTACCACTCTTTCCTAATCTAGTAAGACATGCCTTCTATCGGATGCTTCTTGTGCCTTCCTTGGTTTCTTCTTGGGCCTTGCGGGCTGTAAGCCTTTATATAACTAGGTTAACTAATCATAATAACTCGGGTAATCATACCCATGTCACTAGCTATGGGGAAATGCCCGAATTGAGCGTTATCCTTGATCCTGGCTATGGGGTTCTTTAATCAGACCAATGTGGCCCAAAAGAGGATCCGAGCAACCAATCCGCCCATTTCTATCACCTATGGCTTGGCTAGAGGGTCTGAATACACCAAATGTGCCCTTTATGTTAGTTGGTTAAAGCATCAGTATGTTTGTCTATTCCAGTCTTCCTCGCGCATCATCTCACATGCGCTGCCTTGATTCAATGTTTTTCTCCCAAGGCATAGGTCTATTGTACTCCCTCTGGTGTATCCCCTCCTTTCATGGGCTGTCTCCCACTCCCTAGTTCTCGTTCGCATCCTCCCTCCCTAGCACTGGCCGGTTCGTGTGAGCTTCCTAACATAAGTATGCCCAATGGGTGTTCACCCTTGGCATATATAGTCTAGGCCAGCAAGAGGCCCGTGTTACGATTTGCTGATGGCTATGAAGCCCATGATGATTCGGGTGAAGTCAAGCCCATGAAGGATTCGACTCCTTGACGAACACAACAAGACTAGATAGGGACACTTTAGGGTTACACCCTCAAACTTGTAACCGACTCGAATGTCTCCTGAGACCTGGCCTCCCCATATAAAGGCTAAGAGGGAACACTGGGGATCATCATAGAAACTCTCATACACACACGCCGGGTATAATCTGTGCACCATAGCCATCTCGGTGCCCCTGTAACCTTCGGTTCCTGAGTCAATCAAGAACAGACAAGCAAGAGTAGGGTTTTCCCTTCGGGGGTGTGAACCTGGGTAAACCTCGTACCCCTGTTGTTTATCTGTTAGCCGACGAAGTTTCCAGCGCACCGCTCTTCTCGAAAAAGCCAAGTCCATCAAGTATGGGCATTGATGTCATCTCCCCACGTCAATTGGCATTGTTTGTGGGAATCTCGTGTGCTGATGTCACGACTCCGACGGTTCCATCACGAAAAATCTATGATTCACCAACACTCAGGGAGCAGATCTGCTTCGGCTCCTTCAGCTTCACCGTGCACTCATCGGCCATGCGCCCGGCCTTCGATTCCATCGGCGATGGAGCCAAACTGACATTCGGCAATCTACACTCCCAAGTCATCAATGCCACCACTCTTCACCTCCCTCAGCGATTTGAATGCCATCTCTTTGTCAACCTATGGCTCGGATAGCGACAACAGTTGCGACTCCAATTTGGGAAACTCGATCGCAGGAGATGACGACATCGGATCTAATCCAAAAAGCAGTGGATACAACCTATACATCATCCACTACCAGTGCGCCATCATCAATGCCAATATTGGCACTGGCACCAGCACCATAGCCAGCACTAGCACCCGCACCGGGCCCGAGAACAAGAACGGTAGCAATGATCGTCCAGAAGTCAACCTCACGAATGACCAGTGGGAAAGAATCAAGCAAGCTTCAAAGGGTACACCCCTACCTGAATACGTGATGCATGAGGAACCGATGGCCTACCACTAGATCCTCCAAAAGGAACACCTTCATGAACAAACACATCAAGATGAGCTCGATGAGCATCAGCGGCAAGTTGATGCTTTAAGTGCTCGACGGGCATAGTTATCCTCCATTGGAGGATCCTCTTAAAAGCATAACCGCTACATCGGGACACACAAGAGACGCTCCCGAACAAGCCTCATGTATGAGGATGCAAGGCGTGATACCAGTCGAACCCTCGACTTCTTCTTCATGTTGGTAGACTCGCGTGGCAACATGATGCCCAAGACTCCACAAGCCGCCATCATCGCGACTACCACGTCATGCAATCCAACCAACCTCTAGCGACACTAGATGATGAAGACATGATGACTGCAAGTGCATAGATCGTTTGTAGCTAGTTTCGAAATAAAGATATCGATCCCACAGGGAGCAGTAGGCAAAAATACTAAAATGCTTTTAACTACAACTAACCAAAGTACTTAAGAAATAACTTTAAGATGCAAGATAAGTAGAGTTGTTTTTGGGTTTTTGGTTGAACAAGGTAATTTAAAGTAAAGCAAAAATTAATGCAAAAAGTAAGAATCGCGTGTGCAATAGAACTTTGGAACTATAATAGGGAAAAAGGCGTTCTCGGGGAATAGTGGATACACCACTAGCAATTTAGACTAAGCGATCACAATTATTATAATGAATATTCTCATAATGTGTATGTATGTGGGAGGAGCTCCATATATGGATGATTAGCCAGCAACCGCTGCACACATCATCCTCATAACCACAGCAGACAACAATCGACATCAATTGAATTACTCCGCTATTAAGGGATTTCTCCCATGGCATGGACATGGATTTATGAGTTCTCCTTGATACCCCCCAAGTTAGTACATAAGGATTGATAACAACTTTATAGTCACAGTAAGTGTTATCATCCCTCCGTCTACCAACAAGTAATCTCCTTCATCGAGTCCCCATAAGAGGAAAATATTAAGGAGGTGCACAACTCCCAACATCAATATGAAGACAATTAACACATACTACCTCTGTTCGGGATTATTAGTCCTAAGGGCCAAGTTGCTAATACCAATACACTCCATAACTCTCTCTCTCATTATTCTTTGCATGCACCAATAGTATTACATGCATTAGAGAAGTGAGAGGAAAAGGAGAACATATATTGGACGAGAGAGGCTAATAAATGAGATAACCCTTATAATCTCAAACAATATAAAAAAGCTCTCCAGACCTATAATCCCAAACAGAGGTAGTAAACATAATGATGTATAACATAATAATCTCTATATCATCTCAATCATATGCTAGGGTTTCTCCATCTCCCCAAGAACTAGAGATCTACTCAGACATGGAGGCAATCAACATCATAGCAATGGTAATGGAAACAATCGTAGATGAATAGTACTTGTATAAATCCACAACGATTACGGGAATTACAACAAGATCTAGACAAGATGTAGATGTGATGGATGGAGATGGTGGTGATGCAGCGATGGATGATGAAGATCGATGCCTTAGCCTCCCGGATCTGCGCAGGGTGAAGATGGATCCCTGGCGGATGAGTTCCCCCTCCAGATGCCTTCCGGAGGTGAGGTTTCTGTGATATCTGGGTATTCTGTATGTCGTCTCCCCAAACAAGTTGCACGGGATGAAACTATTTTAGGAGGCGGAGGTGGCGCTAACTATACGGCCAGAAAATTTGCTCCCGTCGTATAGTTGGACGTTGAACCTTCTGCCTCCCTTGTTCGCTTCTGGTTTTCTTCTGGTATTATTAATATTTCCCAAATAAGCGATTTATGATGTTTTTGACTCCATTTCTCCACAGTACAACTGCTCCAAGAATTGTATCCATTGGATCCATCATCTGTCCTGATCTTGGTGAAAACAAACATAAAATATGTGCACGAGAACTGTAAAATACCAAGATCCTACATCTACAATGCAAAACAATAATGTAAAACATGATGCAAATATGCACTCATCAACTTCCCCAAGCTTAGACTCTTGCTCATACCGAGAAAGTTTTAGCTTAATGGATGTGATCCTCATATTCATGAAGCTGAGTCGATTAAAATAAATGAGGCGGTTGCAGCATGTGTTTATCATATACAATACATTGGAATAAGTTCGTGAATAGTAACTCACTCGAACCATCTGAATAGTTTTAGTAGGCTTCCACACCTTAGGGATCAACAGTTCATAAAAGATGAATCTCAATATAATGTAAAAGTATCCGGTTCAACTGAATGAGTTAACGCGGTAGTCCCAAGTGTTTTAGGATCAACTGTATTCACTTGGGATTCAAAATCTCGAAAGTGTTTCTTTGTCATACTACAATACAATGGTATATGCATATTTGCTCTTTGCACACTTGCTCCTTTTCTTCTTTCTTTTCTTTTCTTTTCTTTTCTTTTCTTTTGCATATATGCTCACACTTTTGTTTTAAGTGTTGTGCAAAGGAGCTAGCCATATATTCCACCTTATGTAGGAATTCAAAGTTTAACAATCTCAATTATCAAATTCCAACTGTATATGAAGCATTCTCATGACTTGGAGATTCTACCTCGACTTGTTCCCACTCTATTTTGATAGTACTTTTATTTTTGTTTGTTCAAGGTTTCTTTTTCAACTTAATTGTATAGATAATTTTTCTTTGTAAATGAAATCGTAGACTTACAGCATATTGACCAAATTATCTTCATGTGTTCCATTAATACGAATGGTGTGGAAGACTCCTATTGCTATCATAAGGTGCAAGTAAAATCATACTCAAGCCATTTATATATCATTAAAGGAAACACAAACTCAATATTGCTCCATGTATAATAATAAACTCAGAATTTCATTAAAGGGATCGACTATTCCTGAAGGGAATTCTAATGATGCAAACTTTATTTCTTATTTGAACTAATGCAAAAACGGTAATATAAAACTTATAAAATAGATTACAAGGTCTTTAAAGATCTCCCCAAGCTTGGAATCAAGCCAGGCGAGATCAATTAACTCTTTGTTGGTACCTATTCCTCCTCCTTGGAAGAAAGAGCGTCGCCCTCTTCTTTTATGTTGTCATCTTTAACTATGCTTGCGAAGCGGATGCTAAGCTTGGCCATGTCGTACTAGAGCTTCAACATTTCCTTCTTGAGGAATTTCTTCTCATCTGTCAACTCAAAGGCAGTTTTAATTAAGAAACCAACCCTACCATAGATTGCATCGACCTTCTTCTCAAGGTCTTTGCTCATCATCTAGTAGGAGTCAATCCCTTCTCCAATTGTTTCAAAGCATGCCTTTGATGCTTTTTCTAACTCATAGATCTTATCATGAATCTCATCTTGTCGCACCTTCTTAGGTTTAAGAGGCGATGGACCAAGAGGAGGTTTATAATAGGATCCTATGTTGTAATGATAAGGATTAGGGAGATACTCATCCTTGTTCATTCCTCGCTCAGCTTGCCTCATCATCTCCATCCTTTGCGGGAACATGTCCTCCCAATTTGGGAGAGGCTTGATCTCTGGGCTGGATGATGACGATGATCCTTTGGGTTCCACTTCTCTGATTCTCTTCACAGGCTTCTCTTCTTTCTTCTTCCAGATCTTGTTGACATGGAAGGGATGCATGGCTTCGCTGCACAGATGTTATTAGAGGGCTTGTACATGGATGACAAGGATTTTTCGAGGCTAGAGGCTATAGCTCTGCGAAAACTTAATGAAAAAGGTTAGATACGATCAGCTTTAAAAGGAGGGGTGAAAAACCCTAGCCGCCTTTCGTAACAATCAACTATACGGGCGCGACCCGTATAGCTCCTGCCGTATAGTTATGAACAGACTATAGATTTCCATCTACAGTGGAACCAACTATACAGCCAAAACTATACGGGCAAGAATTTTTACTCCCACCGTATAGTTGGTTGTTAAACTCTCTGTATTCTAAATAAATTTTATGGAGATGGGTCGATAACTATACGACTGCAACTATACGGGCGGAATTTTAATTCCGGCCGTATAGTTGGTCGTCAAACTCTCAGTATTTCGAAAATTATTTTGTCAAAGGTGTTGACAACTATACGACCGCAACTATATGGGTGGAATTTTTAATTCCGGCCGTATAGTTGGTCGTTAAACTCTTAGTACCTTTTGTCGATGGAAGGGATGATGTCGCAACAACTATACGACCGCAAATATATGGCCATAATTTTTATTCCCGCCGTATAGTTGGTCGTTAAACCTTCTGTGTCCACCAAAATAATTCCGCTTCTCCAAGGATTCTTATTAATCTGAAACTTAACAAAGCATCAAGTTTTGATAGAAAAATGTCAGCTTAGATTTTCGACCAACTTTGGCTTTATCAATCTCCCTTCTTATTTTCTAGAGCATCAAATGTTTCTTGTTTGGCACAATATCCAAATAAAACTTTAACTGAAATTTTAAAAACTTACTCAAACCTTATTTTGCATGGGTTGCCTCCCATGAAGCGCTCTTTTATGGTCAATAGCTTGACCGTAGCATTGCTCATTCCTTCTTGAGTCCATTCTTCTCGCAGTTGCCATCCCTTGTATATTTTTGCTTAATCACTTCTTCTGGAGTGATCAATTCTATGGTGACTGCACTTATATCTTATCTTACTCGATAATGCTTCAAACGTTGTCCATTTACCACCCATGCAAGAGAGGTTGTTTTTTCTTGGAGCTTCACTGCTCTCGATGAGTAAGCTTCTTCAACTATATATGGGCCTTCCCACTTTGATCTGAGCTTTCCTAGAAACAACTTAAGACGAGAATTATAGAGCAACACTTTATCTCCACTTTTAAAAGTCGTATTCTCTATTTTTCTATCATGCCATATTTTCAATTTTTCCTTAAACAACCTAGCATTCTCGTAGGCTTCACTTCTAAACTCATATAAAGCATGAATATCTAATAAACGCTTTTCTCTAGCTGTTTAAGATCAGAATTTAGGTTCTTGATTGCCCAGAAAGCTTTGTGTTCCAATTATAAAGGTAAATGGCATGCGTTACCGTACACCATCTTATATGGTGTCATACCCATTGGATTTTGAAACACAGTATGGTATGCCCATAGAGTGTCATTTAACTTGTATGACCAATCTTTTCTTGATTTTTCCACCGTTTTCTCGAGTATGGTCTTCAATTCTCTATTAGAGAGTTCCACTTGACTACTCGCTTGAGGATGATATGGTGAGGCAACACGGTGAGTTACTCCATACTTGGTGAGGATTTTCCTGAAAGTTCCCTTCATAAAATGAGAACCACCATCAGTAATTAAAAATCTAGGAACTCCAAACCTGGGGAACATGACATCCTTGGTCATCTTCACTGAGGTAGCTGCATCCGCATGATTTGTTGGAATAGCTTCAACCCATTTAGTAACATAGTCAACAACAAGAAGAATATGAGTATAACCATTAGACTCTATAAATGGTCCCATGTAATCCATTCCCCATACATCAAAGGGTTCAATTATGAGACTATAATTCATTGCCATTTCTTGTATCCTACCTATATTACCTCTTCTTTGGCAAGCATCACAATATTCCACATACTTGTGTGCATACTTTAGCAAGGTGGGCCAATAGAATCCAGATTGAAGTACTTTTGCAGCAGTTCTCTTACCTGCATGATGCCCTCCATATGGACTATCATGACAGGCTTTCAATATCGCATTCATCTCATGGTTAGGAATGCACTTCCGTATCATTTCGTCAAGTCCATGACGATATAGATACGGATCATCCCAAAAGTAATATTTAAGATCATTAAAGAATTTCATTCTTTGATATCTTGACATACCAGCAGGTATAAATTTTGTTGCTAGATATTTAGCATAATGTGCATACCATGGATTAGCGATTTCAACGTTTGCTAAATATTCTCTCGGAAATGATTTATTAATAGGCACGGGGTTATTGATTATTCCCTCCATCCTAGAGAGATGATCTGCTACTGGGTTATCTTTACCCCTCCTATCTATTATTTGCAAATCATATTATTGTAGTAATAAAACCCACTTAATCAACCTAGGCTTAGCATCCTTTTTCACAAGGAGGTGACGCAAAGCTCGGTGATCCATATGAATTATTACCTTAGAATTAATTATGTAAGATCTAAATTTGTTGCAAGCAAAAATTATAGCTAGAAACTCTTTTTCTGTAGTAGCATAGTGTTTCTGAATCTTATTAAGAGGTCTACTAGCGTAATAAATAACATTCAAATTCCTTCCATCTCGCTGTCCCAACACAACCCCTAAGGCATAGTCACTAGCATCACACATGATTTCAAAAGGTTCATCCCATTTTGGAGATTGCATAATAGGTGTTGAAACTAGTTTATTCTTAAGGCTCTCAAAATCTGCAATGCAGTCATGATCTAAATAGAATGGAGTTTATTTATCAAGAAGATTGGCGAGGGGCATATCTATCTTAGCAAAATCCTTTATAAACCGCTTATAAAAACCTGCATGTCCCAAAAACATTTTTAGATTTTTAATGTCCTGAGGTATTGGAAGTTTTTCTATAGCATTTATATTAGTTTCTAGTTCTATTCCCTTCTCCAAAACTTTATGACCAAAAACTTTACCTTCTCTTTCCATGAAATGTCATTGCTCCCAATTCAAAACCAAGTTGATTGCCTGCATATCTGCAAGACTTTGGTTAGATTGTAGAGGCAATTATCAAAAGTTGTTCCACAAACAACAAAATCATTTGTTAGAACTTCCATAGTCTTCTCAACAAAATCATCAAAAATCATTAGAACACATTCTTGAAAGGTTGCTGCTGCATTACATAAGCCAAAAGGAATTAATCTATAAGCATATGTACCATAAGGACAAGTGAAAGGTGTTTTCTCTTGATCTTCCGGATGTATGGTAATTTGAGAATATCCAGAATAACCATCAAGAAAACAAAAGTAATAAGTATTACTAAGTCTTTCTAAGATTTTATTCATGAATGGTATAGGTTTATGATTTTTGTGTGTCTCATGGTTTAGCTTCCTAAAATCGATGCACATATGGTATCCTACTATGAGCCTTACAGGAACTAGCTCACCATCCTCATTCATAGTAGTATCAAGACCACCTTGTCTTGGTATGCAATGAGATGGGCTAACCCACTTACCATCGGAAATAGGATATATAATGCTAGCATCTAGTAAGCGTATAACCTCTTCTCTTACTACTTCCTTCATCTTTGGATTAAGCCTTCTTTGTGTATCTACTATAGGTTTAGCATCATCAAGCATGGTAATCTTATGTGTTACGATAGATGGATCTATTCCTTTAATATCACTCAATGTATATCCAAAGGCTTCACGACGCTTAATCAAAAATAAAATGAGTTTATTTGTTTCATTTTCTGATAAATTTTTACAAATAATAACAGGACATTTATTTTCATTATCTAAAAACTCATACCTCATATTATCTAGAAGTTTTTTCAATTCTATTGGTGGAGGCTCTTCATCTCCTTTTCTTACCAGTTCCTTATAGTCATGTGGATTTTGTGCTTCCAGAATTGAATCAAGGTAATCATGCATGTCTTCTTTCTCCTCATCATCTGGTGCTTCCTCCCAATTAATCAGACTCCTCTCTAATTCATCTTGTGGAGTACTGAAATGAATTGCCAATAGCTCGGCAATCGTCTTCTCTTCCTTGATATCCTCCACTTCATATGGCCTCTTCTTTAGTTTGGTGAAGTAGAATGTCATTTCCTCTTCTCCAAACTTCAGTGAAATATTCTCCTTCTTATTATCAACTCGAGCTTTGGTGATGGAAATAAAAGGCCTGCCTAAAAGGATAGGACAAAAAGAATCTCGAGGCATATCAACAATATGAAAGTCAAGGGGGTACATGAGCGACCCAATAAAGACATAGATATTTATGATCACTCCTTCCGGTTTTATATTGGTTCTATTGGACAATTTAATAGTAGTGTCTACCGGTTCCACATCTGGATTATTTAAATTATAGCGGAGTTCCTCATAAAGCGATGAAGGCATAATATTTATAGTGGAAATTGGCTCACAAATTCCATATAAGAAAGTTTCTCCACAATATAAAGGGGTCATTGGTTTAGAAGTTTCATTACCTCAAACCTTACCTTTGATGGATTCTGAGGTTTCAAGGTCTAGCATAACCACTTCATCGTCCACTATCCGTCCTTCCATAAGATCCTTTAATATAACGTTATTTATATTGGTAGCTTCGGGGTTCCTTTCTAGTTTCTTTGATCTCTTCTTTATTTTTTCTTCCTCTTTTTGCCTTTTTTTGACGATCCCTTCAATAGGTATTGAGGAGAACTCTTCCATCAGTGCTCTTGCACACTTCTTTTCTTCGAGGGGTTTACGGGTTTCCCAATCTATAGGTACTTGCATAATTCTCAATAATTTTCTTTACTGAGAAAGAATCAATACCGAGGGTTTTAATCATTGCATCTGTCCTCTCATATGCAAGGAAATCATTAATGCAAGCATATTCTGAAAAACTATTTGTAATGTTTTCCTTATCTTTAAGATTTTCCGTTGCTTCTCTCATTTTTATTATTAGGTTCCGAGCTTCATCATAGGTATAAGATATAAAACTGCCATTAGAAGCAGTGTCTAGATTCATCCTATTTTCAATATTTATCCCTCCATAAACCGTATGGGTGATTGACCAATCAGGCAAACGATGATGGGGCAATTATCTAGGTAACTTTTGTACCTTAGATATCCTTCATATAAGCCCTCACTAGGATTATTTTTGAAACTGATAATAATACCTCTCATCCTATGAGCTTTGCTTTCAGAATAATATTTTGATAGGAATTTGGTTGTCAATTCCTCCCAAGTCCTTGGTGCTTCTGCACAAAAAGATATGTACCAGTCGCAAACATTATTAGAGAGAGTTTGTCTAAACAACTGGGTTTTAACCATATCGAGATTATAGTCATCAAAAATAAAGAAGCTGAGAACATCTTCAAAGAATTGTAATTGCCATATGGACTTTCTTCATTGGTTCCTGCAAATTTCTTAGAATGCAATAATTCAAATAATAAAGGGTGGATCTCGATTCCATCCAGATTTATGCTTTTATTGACAACTATAAAGGCGTCCATGGGCGAACCCATTTTCCTTATTGCCTCAAGCTGGTTTAAATGATGAGTGTTGTCCATTGTTGTGGTCCTGCAACTCAAATAAAAATTAGTATAACGAAAGTAAATAACTAAAAGTAAAGTGACTTATAGCGCTAAACTCCCCGACAATGGCGCAAAAAATTAGCTTCATGACTGAAAGTGCAT
This sequence comes from Avena eriantha, assembly GCA_910589775.1. Classification (NCBI taxonomy): domain Eukaryota; kingdom Viridiplantae; phylum Streptophyta; class Magnoliopsida; order Poales; family Poaceae; genus Avena; species Avena eriantha. Next base: position 526,777,997 of record OU342742.1, on the reverse strand, counting down.
AGATTGTTTGTAGCTAGTTTCGAAATAAAGATATCGATCCCACAGGTTGCAGTAGGCAAAAAGACTAAAATGCTTTTAACTACAACTAAGCGAAGTACTTAAGAAATAACTTTAAGATGCAAGATAAGTAGAGTTGTTTTTGGATTTTTGGTTGAACAAGGTAATTTAAATTAAAGCAAAACTTAATGCAGAAAGTAAGAATCGCGTGTGTAATAGAACTTTGGAACTATAATAGGGAAAAAGGCATTCTCGGGGAATAGTGGATACACCACTAGCAATTTAGACTAAGCAATCAAGATTATTATAACGAATATTCTCATAACGTGTATGTATGTGGGAGGAGCTCCATATATGGACAATTAGCCAGCAACCGCTGCACACATCATCCTCATAACCACAACAGACATCAATCGAATTACTGCTCTATTAAGGGATTTATCCCATGGCATGGACATGGCTTTATGAGTTCTCCTTGATAACCCCAAGTTCGTACATAAGGATTGATAACAGCTTTATAGTCACAGTAAGTGCTATCATCCCTCTGTATACCAACAAGTAATCCCCTTCATCGAGTCCCCATAAGAGACAAATATTAAGGAGGTGCACAACTCCCAACATCAAGATGAAGACAATTAACACATACACATAATGATGTATAACATAATAATCTCTATCTCATCTCAATCATATGTTAGGGTTTCTCTATCTCCCCAAGAACTAGAGATCTACTCAGACATGGAGGCAATCAACATCATAGCAATGGTAATGGAAACAATCATAGATGAATAGTACTTGTATAAATCCACAACGAGTACGGGAATTACAACAAGATCTAGAAAAGATGTAGATGGGATGGATGGAGATGGTGGTGATGCAGCGGTGGATGATGAAGGTCGATGCCTTAGCCTCCCGGATCTGCATAGGGTGAAGATGGATCCCTAGCGAATGAGTCCCCCCTCCAGATGCCTTCTGGACGTGAGGTTTCTGCGATTTCTGGGTGTTCTGTATGTCGTCTCCCCGAGCCAGTTGCATGGGGTGAAACTATTTGAGGAGGTGGTGGCGGCACCAACTATACGGCCGGAAAATTTGCTCCCGCCGTATAGTTGGTCGTGCTTCTGCGCCCCTTGTTTGCTTCTGGTTTTCTTCTGGTATAATTAATATTTTCCAAATAAGTGATTTACATTGTTTTTGACTCCTTTCCTCCATAGTATAACCACTCCAAGAATTGTATCCATTGGATCCATCATATGTCCCGATCCTAGTAAAAACAGACATAAAATGTGCGCGCGAGCGGCGTAAAATACCAAGATCCTACATCTACAATGCAAAATAATAATGTAAAACATGCAAATATGCACTCATCAAGACACCGAACTTTGCGGCACCAGATGCTTCAGCCGCGTCATCCAGCAAACTAGGATGACGAAAGGCTTCAAGCTACCTTCAGACAATACGAAATTCGACGGACTCTAGGAATCAAAGACTTAGTGAGACGACCACCTACAACCCATCATGTGCCATGTTGGGACCAAAAACACGGACATGCAATTCCTATAGATGTAGCTGAAGGACTCTACACATGCCTATCTTAACAACCTTCCTTTTAGCTTGATCCGCAACTAGGAGGAACTGGTATACAGGTTCCTCTGAAACTTCTAGGGCATGTACAAATGACCCGCGTCCATCGAGGAGCTCTAGGCGTGCACCCAACAATCTGGTGAGTCCCTTTGTTCGTATATCTAGCGTTGGTCCATCATCAAGAACTCTACGCTCCAAGGAACAAGAAATCGACACGTTCTTCAGCGGCGTACCCAAGCGATTGCTCAAGGAGGAGCTAGGACGCACCAAGCCAAGAACAATCGATCACTTAGGGCGTTTTTGCTTGATCAGTCTAGAATTTTATGTTTTTCCTAGTTGGCCCAGCGGATGCTACATGTGGGGAGATTGGCCTCGGGCCTAGATGGGCATTTCATTTGGTAACCCATATTTTTTTCCCCACTAGGAGAGCCCATATGTCCACTTCGTTTGGTTTACCAGAATCGGCTCGGCTTATGCAAAGGTGCACATTTGGGAGCCCGTGTCCGGCATGATATGGTTACTATTGGGGATATACTTTCCGGGTATCTCACTGTACCTTGCTGACCAGGGTAGCCCACTTTGGGTTAGAGCTATGCTTCACGGGTGGCCCAGTCAAAGAGAAGAGATGGAGTCTAGTCTGGCTACAGGAAGGCCTAGAACACTTACCGACATAGGCCTGTTTAGTTACTTGTAGTCCAAGATGTACTCTGTAACCAACTCTGTATCATAGCCGGATAGGTCTCTCTTGTAACCCTAGGCCAGATGCCTATATAAGCCGTCCTAGGGACCAACCTTTAGGGAACCCATAATAGTCTACAACCTCAACTCGCACAGGCGAAACCATTGTAACCCATATTCTGGCTCTATCGTATTACTGGATTGCTAGCAGGAGTAGGATCCGTCCATCGTCAGCGGATTCGAACCTGGGTAAACTTGTGTGCTCATCATCCCGGAACACCGTACGACTCACACCCCTCTCTTCCGCATGCCCCGAGGACCCCCTCATGGCGTACTTATCCTCAATCCGACGACAGTTGGCGCCCACTGTGGGGCAAATGAGCTTTGGATCTGCCTTCCGAGTGGAATCTGCAAGAATTGGAACTGGTGAGACAATCGCCATCAGTCACGTCCTCTACGCCAGTGATGTCCCTCTTGTTCTTCTCGATAAGACCTGGATTCTGGCTAGGGAGGTCGTGACTAGCTACACCATCATGTCTTTCGGTGATATCGATGTTTACCTCGGTTCCACTAAAACTGTCCCACCCACCCTAGCGGTGATGATAGAGGCATAAGAAGTTTTGGGGTCCACTTTGTCTACAGAGGCGGCATAGTTCCAAATCCGGGAGAATCCTAATCCCACCTAGCCCACACCTGAATAGGAGATAGTGGACAAAGCTGAGCCTGAAGCAGATCTTCCTGTGAAGGTCGGATCTAAAGTGGATCTCCCTAGTGAGGTCGAATCTCAAGACGATCTCCTGAGCGAGGTCGAATCTCAGGAGGAGCAAATCAACAACAACTCTAGATCTAGCTCTGCCGGTGCTAGAGCAGGACAATCTTTCTTGAGGCACACATTGAGGCGTATGATGCTGCATGACACTAGCATGGAGGAGATCCTTGAGACCATCATGTGATTTGAGGAAGCCAACGAAGAAATCCGCAACTACCATAGGGCACACACATCGCACTTTGCCAGATACGTTGGATTTGGATCCAGCTCTGCCGATGTTGGAGACGGAAATGACTCAGTGTTGGAGGCAATCAGAACAAACATGGACTTACTGGCATCTTCGGATGACTCCATGACATCAGCATATTTCTGGAAGTTCTCCGTGGAATAGGAAGCGGAGTTCAACTCCAAGGATGCAGAAGAAGGAGAAGCTATGGATGAAGGATCCAGAGAAAACTCTCCCAAACCACATGATGACATGGATCTCGGAGAAAATCCCAATGTCCAGATATCCGAAAGTACTGATCAGAGGTTTACTCCAGGAAACGAACCGAAAGCCATCTTTGCTACTAGCGCTGCCAAGAGGGCAAATAAGAAGAAGAAGACTTCAGCGAAAGACCCTCCGGTTGAAGAGGCAATCACTGAAGAATACGAAGAAGACTCGGATGGAGCTTTAATCCCAGACGAGCCAAAAACCACTTCGTTGGATGGACACGTGGTTATCCCTGGTGCCTGTAAAATCCTCGGAGATGCACTTACTACGCCAATCCCCACTGCTGCAGACCTTACACCTACAGAGCTAGAAGATAGGGCTCAAGACCTAGAAGCACATCACCTAGTACTCCTGGATGAAGCTAATAATAATCTCGAGGATAAAAAGCGCATTGCATCTGCGGGGCAGTTCAACACCCTGCAGCACCAAAAAACCTAGAACGACCCTGTGTAGGCTAACAAAAATATGGAAGTCCACAAGACCCTCTTCGAAGGGGATGACACCATCAAAGGAGAACCTCGACTCGACAGCAAAGGAGATCTGGTGTATGGAACACCAGCGGCAACACTACTGCAACTCGAGATATCCTGGCGAACAGTCCAATCCTAGACCAAATTCAGGTAGGCGTAAAGCTACTTACCAAGGGCCTGGAGTAGTAGAATGCCATGAAATCTGGAAGCGGAAAACTGGTCTCTAAGTCCGACCAATGTCGCACGGATCTGGCTTGGCAGGACATAAGGCCCCGACGGGATCCGTAACAACACTATCGTCCCGACCGTCGAGAAGATAATTACTAAAGAACCGGATCTTCTCGAAAATAGCACAGAGCCGCACGTGACTAGAGTAACGTTGCTCCAGCCGCAGAGCGAGACACACTTGCATCACTGGTTCCGAGGTAGCCTCCCTGACGACAGTCAAACAATCGCAGGGAAGATGCAGAAGAGCAACGTCAGGAGGAGGACCAACAAAGGATGCCACCTCCTAGACATACAACCGTCCGACTGAACCTCGTCACAACAACGGTAACAATGGACAAAGGAACGACGGACACTATGCCGAGTCAAGCCAGCAGGGGGCTCGTCGTAACCAAAACCCTCCCTGGAACCGAAATAATGACGCTCCGGACAGAGGCCGATGCTTAGCCGGAAATAATCCCCCTACACTACCCTCTCCACCAAGAAGCCATCATAGCGGCTCTCGAGGGGGCCATGGAGGGCGTCATGGCAGAGGAGGTGGTGGCGCAAGCAGAAGTCCGGCTCCAAGGCACCGCAACCACATCGAACAACCATGACAGTGTTCTCTGTCACCAAGTGATGCGAGGCACTAGATCAACTCTAACATAGAGGCACAATGTTACGAGTCGGACAACATATATGTGGGTCCGAAATGCTTCGGTCCGCGAATTCGAAAAACAAACTTCCTAGAAGGGTTCGCCATCTCAAGGCACATCCAGCCCTACGAGGGTGTAGCTCGGCCAAACACCTGGCTCTAGGACTTTTTCTAGGCTTGCTGCATCACCAAAGGAGGAAACAACTTGGTCGCGACCCAGTATCTCCCGCTTATGCTAAGGAACACGGCTCAATCATGGCTCAATGAACTTCCGTAAAACACCATCCATAATTGGTATGACATGCAAAGCGCGTTCTTTAGGAATTTTGAAGGCACATACCAGAGGCCCTGTAGTGTTGCACCCAGAAGGCCAGAGAAACTTGCCGGGATTATCTCGGATGATGGATCAACACTAAGAACTCCTGTGAAGGAATAAATGATCAAACTGCAATTGAAGCTTTCATTGTGGGACTCCCAGTTGGTCTGCTGCGTCATCGCTTGAAGTGCGACAAAGTTACCGATTTGGGGGAAATGATAGAGATGGCAAGCAAGTATGCAGATGCCGACGATGATTCAGAGGGACTGCTAAACATGCTAATTGTGCCACAGTCGGCAAAGCAGCCGAAGCAGCAGGCCCAGAAGCGTAAGAATACCTCAGAAGAAAAGCCCACCGGGGAAATAACTGTAGTCAAGCTACTTTCGGGTCTGGAGGATGAAGAGGGCACGGAGGCAACCGCGAACGTGGTCGTGGAACATCCAGAGTCCAAGGTAGAGGAGACCAGCAACCTGACAAAACCTACTCTTGCGCTGATATCACCAGCAATCCATGTGTGCATCAGCCAGAGGGCAATGGAGGCTTGATACGTCCATAACGTATCTATAGTTTTTGATAGTTTTATGCTAATAATATGCTTTTGACACTCCTTTTTGTATAAAGTTTATGATTTATTTGGAATAACCTACTAATAGCTGCAAAAGTGCACAATGTTCTTGTTTTACACTTTGATGTGTATGAATTACCAAGAATACAAGTGGAAACCTTGTTGGAGTCAAATTGAGATTTTTCTAGAAATCTGTCTCAGAACTCTTTTTGAAGATGGTCACTATTTGGGTCAAAGAAATCGTCAAATGGAACACTCTTCAACTACAAAGTTGTTGAAAATTTCACGACAAACGTTCTGAACATAAAATTTAGCTGATTCCAAGTCCGGACGGGCATTTTAGGCCCGATTTACTGCAGCCCAAAATGGGGTGACGGGAATCCGAAAAACTATATAAAGGGAGGAAACCTAATTCGCCCAGGGCATCTCCACCCACGAATTTGCACCGCCAAAGCCACGTTTTTCTCTCCCCCATGGATCCCATCTCCATGGGGGAGGGCTCCCAATAAGCCATGAAGAAAAGGGCTAAGGGGCGGTGCCCCCCCATGATACCGGCGGCGGGGAAGGAGTCTCCCGCGTCGTCGCCGGCGCCGCCACCGCCCTCTTCACCATCTTCACCGCCATCTCCATCACCTAATACTCTTAGTATGCAGTGGTTCATCCTCCCACTCACCTCTGTACCGTCCTATGTAAACATGGTGTTTTATGCTATAAGTTATAATCCTATGATCTATGTCATGTTGCATAGTTTTTTTTGTTCTTAGATTGAATGGTTGAACGTCTTTGGTTCATTAGAGTTGTATGTTGATATGGTATAGTCCTTTGGTGTCCATTATATTTGTGCGTGCATGGATTAAACATCATAGGGTTTGTAGTATGTGTAAGAGGAAGGGGGAAGTCCTGCCGGAGTGACAGAAACCTGAGGACGCGAACCAGAATGTTGCTCGTATGGGAGTAAGAGGACCATTAAACTTAAGGCTATGGTTGGGGAAACCTTAATGCATTGATTAGTACTTACGGATGTTTGCTAACAATCCAATCATATAGTACATGTAATTCCAAGTAGTGAAGCGCATGTATATTTAGCCTCTTCCACATAGAAAACTGCATCGAAGACAATGAACCTGATCTATTCACTATTTAAACTTGGACAAAGCCACCACAATTACCACCACTATTCCACACTCATGGTTCTGTTAGTTTAGTGTATTTTATTGCTGCAGCAACTAGCTTTACTTTTATTGTTATTTATTATCATGCAAAGCTATCTCTATTACTCGTATTGTTGCTCTAGTTTTATTTCCTAAATAATGCAAACGTTTAGTGTGCGTAGAGTTGTATCAGTGGTTGATAGAACTTGAGAGAATATTTATCCTACCTTTAGCTCCTCGTTGGGTTCGACACTCTTACTTATCGGAAAGGCTACACACGACCCCCTATACTTGTGGGTTATCAAGGCTCGTCCCACACAAATGTTGAGTGTCGTTTCAATGACGACATCAAGAAAGACGAATCCGCTGGCTATAGGGCCTAATACATTGCAAATGAATCTATAATTTTTGATGTTCCATGCTTGGTTTTATCTACTTTCTTGTGTTTTGTCCACACTTTGGAGTACTTTTCATATGATTTCTTGGACTAACCTATTAACAAGAGCCACAGTGCCAGCTGCCTGTTTTCTGCTGTTTTTGGTTCTAGGAAAGTCAGAAAATGAATATTCTCGGAATTGAACGGGACAAAAGCCAAAGCGCCTATTTTTTGGAAGTCATCAGATGCCAGAATACGAGACGGAGAGGGGCCAGGGGCCAGCCACACCATAGGGTGGCACGGGTCCCCCTTGGCCGCGCCACCAGGTGGTGTGGCCCCCCTGGCCGCCCACCGACCTTGCCTCTTCGCCTATAAGATGCCTCCCGATGCGAAAACCCTAAATCGTCAATCAGAAATCCACGAAAAGTTCTACGGCGCCGTTGCCATCGAACGGGAGATTCGGGGGACAGAAAGTCTCTGTTCCGGCACCCTGCCGGGACGGGGAAGTGCCCCCGGAGCCATCTCCATCGATCTCCACCACCATCTCCATCACCATTGCTGATTCCCATGATGATGTGGGAGTAGTTCTCTCTCGAGGCTAAGGGTTCTACCGGTAGCTATGTGTTCATCTCTCTCTCTATGCATGATCATATTGTGATCATGAGCTTTGTAATCAAGTAGATAGCTAAAGAACTAGCCCGACTCGAGTTAGCCAAATTCATAGAAGAGGTCACCCACACTGAGTGGTCGGCCAATCCTGTAATGGTCCCTAAAAAGGATACAGATGATTTAAGGATGTGTGTTGATTATACTGCCTTGAACAAGGCTTCTCCCAAAGATCCGTTTGCTCTGCCTAGAATTGATCAAGTAATTGACTCTACGGCAAGCTCGGAATTCCTATGTTTTCTCGACGCATATTCCGGCTATCACCAAATCCATATGAAGGAATCTGACAAAATAAAAACTTCATTCATAACCCCCTTCGGAACCTTCTGTTTCGTTACGATGCCTTTTGGGCTCAAGAACACAGGAGCTACGTACCAAAGTACCATGCAACGTTGCCTCCACGATCAAATCGTACGCAATGTACATGCATATGTGGATGACATAGCGGTAATGTCCAAAAAGAAGGAAGCACTTATGTCCGACTTGGAGGAAACATTTGCCAATCTATGCAAATACAACCTAATGCTTAACCCGAAGAAGTGTTTCTTTGGAATACCAGCCACAAAACTATTAGGTTTTATCATGTCTCAAAGAGGCATAGAGGTGAACCGAGACAAGATTAAGGCTATACTCAACATTTCCAGGCCAACTCGCCTAAAGTACGTACAATGACTAACTGGTTGCATTGCTGTAGTCAGTTGGTTTGTAAGACAGCTCAGTGAGAGAGCCGCACCACTTTACAAGCTCCTGAAAAAGACCAAAACATTCATCTAGACTGATGAAGCTGAAGCTGCACTACAAGACCTGAAAGTAGTACTCTCGTCTGTTCCTATCCTTGCAGCACTGGAACCTCAGGAACCGATGTTGCTCTATCTAGCTGCAACAAATAGAGTTGTTAGCATCGTCATGGTGGTGGAACGGCCAGAGGAAAAGCAGGAACACCTAGTGCAGCGTCCGACCTACTACCTCAGCGAGGTCTTGACTGAATCCAAGCAACGATATCCACACTATCAAATGCTGGCCTATGGTGTTCTCTTCGCATCTAGGAAGCTACGACATTATTTTTAGGAGCACCAGATTACCATGGTGAGCACAACTCCCATGAGAGACATAATCAACAATAGCGACGCCACAGGACGTGTCACAAAGTGGGGAATAGAGCTCTCAGCTTTCGACATTGAGTATAAACCTCACACAACAATCAAATCCCAAATCCTCGCTAACTTTGTTGCTGATTGGATAGAGACAACGGATAATATGACCCTACCAGATTTGGAATACCGGACCTTACACTTTGACGGGTCTAAGTGTTGGGTTCGCAGCATAGAAAACAAAACTTTTCCTACGATGAGAACTATACGCCAAGATCTATCTACTAGATACAAGCAACGGGCGGATATACATCCATAGAGAACTTACCCTCGAAGACAACAAAGTTTTGTTAACGAGTTGGAACTCGTGGATGATGTAGTCGTATGCTTGCCAATCTCAAGATTGTGTGGAAGTCCTAGCACCGTAAATCAGCAGTGCATCCATCCTCGTACACACGTTCAGGCCATCGAACAACCTCCACCTCCTCGCTCTAGCGAATCAGCGGAAGCAGCAACTCCTTCCATACGCAAGGCCACCGGGAACATGTATCTCGCTAATCCAAGACCAGGGGGGAATATATCTAGAGGGGGAGATAGATCCTTCACGAGGAGGTGTGCTTTATGAGGGAGGAGAGGGGGGCCTTTTATAGGAGAGGGGGGCTCCTACCCTACCATGGCCGGCACCCATGGGGGGTGCCCCCACCTCTTCCTCATTCATGTGGTGGAAGCTCCACTCACATCAATTTAGCCTCCACCCAAAGTTCCACTCACATGCATTAAATTTCCACCAAATTTAATGCAACTCTCAATTAATAAAACTCTTTTATTTATTTTATTCAGAATTTTTTTAATTACTTTAATTAACAAACATTCACATAAAACCCCTTGTAACATTTCAATATCACATGCAGAACCATTTTCTGCAATTTCACCCGAAACAATTCCGGTTTCCATCGAAATAATTCCAGCGCTTTGCAATTCTTTTGTCTGAAACATATGTGCTCCAAAATGGTGTTTGGAAACCCTTAAGTGTGTCACCCTATAGTTCGCGAATAATGCAGACATGATTGAGACTCCTCTTAAATTAATAATCAGAAGCGGGACCTGGAGATCCATACTGACTCCTGCACATTCAACGATGACTTCTGTGATCGTGAGAACCTTCAACGCTAGTAATCTGATCCCTTTGTCTCATGATATATTACATGTCCAAGATTCGATCATCGGTATCCAAATACCTAGTTTGATCTCGTTACCAACATGCACTCTTTTCTCGTTCCCGTGATATAACATTCTAGTGATCACATCACTTGCTTGCAAGCTATCTTAATGTGATATCACCGAGAGGGCCTAGAGTATATCTATCCGTCATCGGGATTGACAAATTCCACTCTTGATCCATGAGCCTCAACATGACATCTTCGGAGTATCTGAACCCATCTTTATAGTCACTCTTTTACGATGTGACATTTGATGTTATCATGTTACTCTTCTGATGTTAGCAATTAACATGATCTCATGGTCTAAGGATAAAGATTACTTCGTATGATGTTATAGCAATATAAACATAATGACTTTGATCGTAATGCTATAATTCAGATGAATGTTCATCACATCATTTCACAAATGTTGTGACCTCGTTATTAACAACATCCAATGTCCATGATCAGGAAACTTTGATCATCTTGTTAATCAACGAGCTAGTCTATAAGAGAGGCATAAATAGGAACCTTTTATCTGTTTATTAAACACACATGTATTGACGTTTCCTATCAATACAATTATAGCATGCAAAATAAACATCTATCATATACAAGGAATACATAATAACAACTTTATTATTGCCTCTCAGGGCATATTTCCTTTAGTCTCCCACTTGTAGTAGAGACAATAATCTAGTTCACATAGTGATAAATCTAACACCCATGGAGTTATGGTGTTGATCATGTTTTGCCCTAGGGATAACTTTAGTGAACGGATCTGCTACATTTAGGTCGTGTGTACTTTACAAATCTTTATATCTCCATCCTTGACATGCTCGCGGATCGAGTGAAACCGACGCTTAATATGCTTGGAATTCTTGTGAGACCTTGGTTCCTTGGCGTTGGTTATGGCTCCATTGTTGTCACAATAGATCACCATTGGGTCCAATGCACTAGGAACAACACCTAGTTCTGTTATGAACTCTTTCATCCAAACCGCTTCCTACGCCTCTTCTGAAGCAACAACATATTCCGCCTTTGTCGTTGATCCAGCCACCACAGGTTGTTTGGAACTCCTCCAACTAACTGCTGCTCCTTTCAAGAGAAATACATATCCGTATTGAGACTTAGAGTCATCCGGATCGGTGTCAAAGCTAGCATCGACATAACACTTAGCGACTAGCTCTTCTTCACCTCCGTATACAAGAAACATATCCTTAGTTCTTCTTAAGTACTTAAGGATATTCTTGACCGCTATCGAGTGTTCCGAACCTAGATCAGATTGGTACCTACTAGTCAAACTAATAGCACGTGCCACATCCGGTCTTGTACATAGCATGGCGTACATTATAGAGCCTATGGCTGAGGCATAGGGGATCTTATCCATTATCTCTCTTTCTTCCGCCGTAGCCGGACTTTGAGTCTTACTCATTGTCTTGCCTTGCAACATATGTAAGAACCCCTTCTTACTTCTGTCCATATTAAACTTCTTTAATATCTTATCAAGGTATGTACTTTGTGATAGCCCAATTAGGCATCTTGATCTATCTCTATAGATTTTAATGCCTAATATATATGAAGCTTCACCAAGATCCTTCATAAAAAAATTGCTGTTTAGATAACTTTTAACACCGTTTCAAAGATTTATATCATTTCCAATCAATAATATGTCATCCACATATAATATCAGAAATGCCACATTGCTCCCACTCACTTTCTTGTAAATACATGCCTCTCCATAAGTTTGGACAAATCCAAACTCTTTGATCACCTCATCAAAGTGGAGATTCCAACTCCGGGATGCTTGCTTCAGTCCATAGATGGATCGCTGAAGCTTGCATACCTTATTAGCATCCTTAGGATCGACAAAACCCTTAGGTTGTATCATATACAACTCTTCTTCAATATTACCATTGAGGAACACAGTTTTGACATCCATCTGCCATATTTCATAATCGAAATATGCAGCAATTGCTAACATAATCCTAACCAACTTTTAGCATCGCCACGGGAGAGAATGTCTCATCATAGTCAACTCCTTGAATTTGTCGAAACCCCTTTGTGTCAAGTCGAGCTTTATAGATGGTCACATTACCATTAGCATCAGTCTTTCTTTTGAAAATCCATTTATTCTCAACGGTCTTTCGATCCTGAGGTAAGTCCACCAAGGTCCAAACCTGGTTTTCGTACATGGATTCCATCTCGGATTTCATGGCTTCTAGCCATTTGTTGGAATCTGGGCTCATCATCGCTTCTTCATACGTCGCAGGGTCATATATTTCATCAATCATGAAATTCATAACAGGATTACCGTACAGTTCAGGAGCTACAGGTGTCCTGCATGACCTGCGAGGTTCGATAGTGTCCTCTTTTAGAGTTTCATGATCATTATCATTATCTCTCTCTTCATCAGGTGAAGTCAACTCCAAAACAATTTCCAGTGCTGCGCTACTCGCCATTTCATGAAGAGAAGGTTCAATAACCTCTTCGAGTTCTACCTTCCGACTACTCACACCTTTCACGAGAAACTCCTCAAGAAAGGATCCATTCTTGGCAACAAAAACCTTGCCCTTGGATCTGTGATAGAAGGTATACCCAATCGTTTCCTTAGGGTATCCTATGAAGACGCATTTTTCCTCTTTGGGTTCGAGTTTATCCGGCTGAAGTTTCTTCACATAAACATCGCATCCCCAAACTTTAAGAAATGACAACTTAGGTTTGTTTCCAAACCATAATTCATACGGTGTCATTTCAATGGATTTAGATGGTGCCCGATTTAAAGTGAATGCAGCAGTTTCCAGTGCATAACCCCAAAATGACAGTGGCAAGTCAGTCAGAGACATCATAGACCGAACCATATCTAATAAAGTACGATTACGACGTTCTAACACACCATTACGTTGTGGTGTTCCGGCAGGCGTGAGTTGTGAAACTATTCCACAGTCTTTCATATGTGTGCTAAACTCGTAACTAAGATACTCTCCTCCACGGTCGGACCGCAGAAATTCGATCCTTTTGTTATGATGATTTTCCACTTCATTCTGAAATTCTTTGAACTTTTCAAAGGTTTCAGACTTATGTTTCATCAAATAGATATACCCGTATCTACTCAAGTCATCCATGAAAGTAACAAAATAACGATATCCACCTCGCGTCGACACACTCATTGGTCCACACACATCAGTATGTATGATTTCCAATAAATCTATTACCCGTTCCATTGAACCGGAAAACGGCGTTCTAGTCATCTTGCCCATAAGGCATGGCTCACATGTATCAAAATGATTCAAAATCAAGTGATTCCAAAAGTCCATCAGAATGGAGTTTCTTCATGCATTTAACGCCAATATGACCTAGACGGCAGTGCCACATATATGCAGATATATCATTATCAAGTTTAATCCTTTTACCATCAACATTATGAATATGCGTAATACTACTATCGAGATCCAACAGAAATAAACCATTCATCACAGGTGCATGACCATAAAAGATATCATTCATATAAATAGAACAACCATTGTTTTCAGATTTAAAGGAATAACCACTTCGCATCAAACACGATCCGGATACAATGTTCATGCCCAGTGCAGGCACCAAATAACAATTATTTAGATTTATCACTAATCTCGATGGCATATGGAGAGGCAGCGTTCCGACGGCGATCACATCAACTCTTGATCCATTGCCGACCCGCATCGTGACCTCATCCCTTGCTAGCTGTCGCTTTTTCCACAACCCCTGAATCGAGTAACATATATTAGCAACCGATCCCATATCAAATACCCAGGTGCTACTGCGAGTACTAGTCAAGTACACATCAATAACATGTATATCACATATACCTTTGTTTGCCTTGCCGACCTTCTTGTTCGCCAAATACTTGGGGCAGTTGTGCTTCCAATGGCCAGTCCCCTTGCAATAGTAGCACTTGGTATCATACTTAGGGCCAGCTCGGGATTTCTTCTTAGGTGTGGCAATAGATTTGCCGCCCTTCTTTCCCTTCTGCTTGCCTTTCTTGTCTTTCTTGAAACCGGTGGTCTTATTGATCATCAACACTTGATGTTCTTTCCTAATCTCCACTTCTGCAGTTTTAAGCATTGATAGAAGCTCGAGAAGAGACTTCTTCATGCCCTGCATGTTATAGTTCATCATGAAGCTCTTGTAGCTAGGTGGCAGAGATTGGAGAACACGATGTATACCTAGGTCAATGGGAATCGTTATTCCCAAGGACACTAGCTTATCGGTGTACCCAGACATTTTAAGTACGTGCTCACTAACGGAGCTGTTTTCCTCCATCATGCAGCTAAAGAACTTTTCAGAAGCATTATAACTCTCTACGGCAGCATGGGTATCGAAAATCATTTTCAATTCTCCCATGCTATCAAAAGCATTGCCATTTTCGAAACGTTTTCAAAGTTCTGGCTTTAGCCCATACAGTATGCCGCAATGAACTAAGTTTTGGTCCTCCTGACGAGTTATATAGACATTCTTTTCCTCCTCAGGGGCATCAGGAGCTGGTGGGGGGCCTAGCGGCGCCTCTAGCACATATTGCTTTTGTGCAGCAGTGAGGAGAATCCTAAAATTCATAGCCTAGTTGGTGAAGTTGCTACCATTCGTAGCAAGTTTCTCTTTCTCCATGAACACATTGAAATTAAAAGCAGGTGCTGCCATCTACAATAGAATTTGTAAAGTTTATTTAGACTAAGTTTATGATAGATTGAGTTCAACTAATCCAAATTACTAATGAACTCCCACTCAAAAACGACATCCCTCGTGTCCTTTTGGTGATTTCATGAACCAAATCCACTACACCAAGTCCGATCATCACGTGAGTCGGTGTAGCTTCAAAGGCGAGAATATATATGGGCATCATATAACCTATATGACTCATGCTTACCTTTTGGTCCGTGTTCTGAGGCCATGTCTGTACATGCTAGGCTCTCCAAGTAAGAACCTTAATATTCGCGTGTGTAAAACTGTCTTACACCCGTTGTATGAAAGCTTAGAGTCGAGTACACCCGATCATCACGTGATGTCTCAAAACACGATCCATAGAACGGTGCATACTTAAGGAAGAACACATTTTATCTTGATATTTAAATGAGGGATCATCTTAGAATGCTACTAAAAGCGCCAAACTAGCAATATAAGATGCAAACATCTAATGTGTAAAGTGGGATGATATGGTCCATGCATTTGATCTCTATCATATGCATCGTGGCATGATCTCTATCATTCCTTTTTGTGTAAGGCCAAGGTCTATGGAACTTACATGTTGAGTGTGTTGTAAGAGTATCTATCACACATCTACTTACAACATTACCATATCAAGACACTAGCCCAGCAACGATCTAAACTAGATGCCTCTAATTTGTCCATTGGAAATTTTACATGGCTTAGGGCTTTCGGGGATAGAACCGGTCTTACCAACGGAGATAGAAACACAATGAGGATAACCAAGTTATTAGCAACTCGTTGTAAATCATATATTGACTATAGTAGGAGATACAGACACCCGCCAACAACTTATGCAAAACTAGTTGCATGTCAGTCGTGGAACCGGTCTCATGTGCGATGACATGAAAGGTTGGTCCGAGCCACTTCATGCCACTATGCCACCAATATCCAAAATACATGAAAGAAGCAATAACATGATCATCATCGCCCACATATAAACATATGTGTACTACCCGTGCAAAGCACCTACACATAGATCAGGCTCTGATACCACTGTTGGGTTCGCAGCATAGAAAACAAAAAATTTCCTACGATGAGAACTATACACCAAGATCTATCTACTAGATACAAGCAATGGGTGGATATACATCCATAAAGAACTTACGCTCGAAGACAACCGAGCTTTGTTAACGAGTTGGAACTCGTGGATGATGTAGTCATACGCTTGCCGATCTCAAGATCGTGTGGAAGTCCTAGCACCGCAAATCAGCAGCGCATCTGTCCTCGCACACACGTTCAGGCCACCGAACAACCTCCACCTCCTCGCTCTAGCGAATCAGTGGAAGCAGCAACTCCTTCCAGACACAAGGCCAACGGGAACATGTATCTCGCTAATCCAAGACCATGGGGGAATATATCTAGAGGGGGAGAGAGATCCTTCACGAGGAGGTGTGCTTTGTGAGGGAGGAGAGGGGGGCCTTTTATAGGACAGGGGGGATCCTCCCCTACCATGGCTGGCGCCCATGGGGGGTGCCCCCACCTCTTCCTCATTCATGTGGTGGAAGCTTCACTCACATCAATTTAGCCTCCACCCAAAGTTCCACTCACATGCATTAAATTTCCACCAAATTTAATGCAACTCTCAGTTAATAAAACTCTTTTATTTATTTTATTCAGAATTTTATTAATTACTTTAATTAAAAAACATTCACATAAAACCCCTTGTAACATTTCAATATCACATGCAGAACCAGTTTCTGCAATTTCACCCGAAACATTTCCGGTTTCCATCAAAATAATTCCATCGCTTTGCAATTCTTTTGTCTGAAACATATGTTCTCCAAAATGGTGTTTGGCAACCCTTAAGTGTGTCACCCTACGGTTCGCGAATAATGTAGACATGATTGAGACTCCTCTCAAATCAATAATTAGAAGCGGGACCTGGAGATCCATACTGACTCCTGCACATTCAACGATGACTTCTGTGATCGTGCGAACCTTCAACGCTAATAATCTGATCCCTTTGTCTCATGATATATTACATGTCCGAGATTCGATCATCAGTATCCAAATACCTAGTTTAATCTCGTTACCGACATGCACTCTTTTCTTGTTCTCGTGATATAACATTCTAGTGATCACATCACTTGCTTGCAAGCTATCTTAATGTGATATCACCGAGAGGGCCCAGAGTATATCTATCCGTCATCGGGATTGACAAATTCAACTCTTGATCCATGAGCCTCAACATGACATCTTCGGAGTATCTGAACCCACCTTTATAGTCACCCTTTTACGGTGGGACGTTTGATGTTATCAAGTTACTCTTCTGATGTCAGCAATTAACATGATCTCATGGTCTAAGGATAAAGATTACTTCGTATGATATTATAGCAATATAAACATAATGACTTTGATCGTAATGCTATACTTCGGATGAATGTTCATCACATCATTTCACAAATGTTGTGACCCTCGTTATTAGCAACATCCCATGTCCATGATCAGGAAACTTTGATCATCTTGTTAATCAACGAGCTAGTCTATAAGAGAGGCATAACTAGGAACCTTTTATCTATTTATTAAACACACATGTATTGACGTTTCCTATCAATACAATTATAGCATGCAAAATAAACATCTATCATATACAAGGAATACATAATAACAACTTTATTATTGCCTCTCAGGGCATATTTCCTTCACTAAGGCCCTTGGGGGCTTGGGGGCTGGCGTGGTGCTCAAATCACCCCAAGGAGATAAGCTTTTCTATGTGTTGCAGATCCACTTCACGGCAACAAACAACATTGCCGAATATGAAGCAATGCTGCATGGAATCCGGATTGCTATAGACATCGGCATCCGACGACTTATGTGTTATGGAGACTCGGATCTTTTTGCTCAACAAGTGTCAGATCTCTATAACGCAAAAAAACACATGGAAACATATAGGGCTATTGTGGATGAACTATCTAAATTGTTCGAAGGGTTTGAGGTTCAACACATCCCTAGAACAGAAAATGAGGAAGCAGATGCATTATCTCGAATAGGCTCTGCACAGAAAAAGGTCCCGGATGGTGCTTTTCTAGAACACCTTAAAGTTCCCTCTATCACAAGAGTTGACTAGGAGTATCCAACCAAATCCGACTCACCCTTAATAGCAGTTATGGATGTAATCCCCAGCTGGACAAAATCCTACCTTGATTTCTTGGTATATAGAAAATTACCTGATGACGAGGTTCTGAGCCGGCAGATCGTCTGACGAGCAAAAGCCTATACGATAATAAATGGTGAGCTCTATAAGCGGAGTATGTCTTGGGTCTTTCAGCATTGTGCGTCTCCGGAAGAAGGAGTGCAAATCCTAAGGGAGATCCACGAAGGTGAATGCGGACATCACGCTGCAGCCAAATCTTTAGTGTTAAAAACTTTTGGACACGGATTTTTCTGGCTTACAACCAACGCAGATGCAGAACGGCTTGTCAAGAATTGCAAAGGCTTCCAAAAATACGCCAAACAAGCCCATGCTCTGGCTGATCAGCTGCGAACAATTCCGATAACATGGCCCTTCACGGTCTGGGGCTTGACATGGTAGGACCGTTTAAATGGGATCCAAGTGGATTTACTCACCTCTTAGTGATGGTGGATAAGTTCACAGAATGGATTGAGGCTAAACCTGTCACACGTTGTGATGGGGCAACAGCCAAAAGATTCATCGAGGAGGTGATCTACATAGTATTATTACAGACAATGGGAGCAATTTTTCTATGGGAGAACTTGCCGGATTCTGCAACGACCAAAAAATCTGGCTTGATATTGCATCAATCGCACATCCAGAAGCCAACGGACAAGTCGAAAGAGCAAATGGTTTAATCCTTCAATGCCTCAAACCAAGACTCAAAGCACCAGTTTACCGTGCTACGGGGGCTTGGGAGGACGAATTGCCGTCTGTGATATGGAGCTTGAGAACAACTCCGAATAGGTCAACATGGTACACACGTTTCTTCTTGGCCTATGGCGCAGAAGCAATTCTTCCTAGTGATTTGATCCATACTTCTCCCCGAGTTGCTGCATATATCAAAGAGGATGCCGAGGTTTCTCGACAAGATGATCTCGACATAATCAAGGAAGTTCACGTCATTGCTAAGTAGAGATCCACAACCTATCGGCAAAAGTTATGCAAGTATCATAGTCAAAGAGTCAAGAATCAATCTTTCAATAAGGGCGACTTGGTTCTCCAGCTTGTGCAAAAAAGGAAACACAAACTTTGCCCAGTTTGGGAAGGGCCCTTTTTGGTTAGTCGAGTATTACACAATGGTTCTTACTGCCTAACTGATATAAGGCCAGTCAAAGAAAGACCTGCTACTAAGAAGAGAAAGAGAGCTGGTGGCAGTACAAACCTAGAAGAATTAGACAGACCATGGAGTATTGCTCAACTACGTCCTTTTTATTCTTAAAATTATCTTTATTTCTAACCATATATATATGTACATGTTCAATGAGAAATAAAGTATTGGTTGCCTCAATGTTTTTTCTGAGAAGTTTTATAGTACCATCTTATTTCCGAATGATAATGACATAAGTCGAAACAAGTGCTTATGTAAAAATTTCAGGCACATCAAATAAAATTCAAAAGTGTTAAAAGGGAGTAAAGTAGAAATTCTTACAAACTTAGCACTAGCAAAATAATTTACTACTTATTACAATCAGACTGTTTTAGAATAACACATTGTTTTCTCTGATACACTATGATGCAGGTGGAGAGGCAGGATTTGCCGGCTCACTCGACACATCACCCGTATTACCCCTATACCTTTACGAGACAAGTTAGACTCAGTCTGCTCATCGTCTTCCGAAACTTCACCAACTGCTTCCTTTGGGGGTGGTGGCGTCTCCACGGGCGTGAGCAATGGCTCTTGATAATTGGTCAGCTCAGCCATGTGTGAGGCATATCCAGCACAGGAATCCTAGATTTCCTTGATGTTCTGCTCATTGCCATCTTCATCGACAGTCGAATAACCCTTGGTAACTCGCCATATTTCCATGCTTCCATGGTGGCTCATTACCATTGTTAGACCATTATGTGCCGCTGTGCGTGCATATGACATATTCCAATCCTTGACGAGCTAGGGCTTGCCTTGTCTCATAGCTCAAAGGACGACAATGATTCTAGGCCTAAGAGTCGGACGGATTCACCGATCTCCTCCAAGGAATGGTGGAAATCATGAACCAGGTCTCCAACGGCCACAAGCCGGCTGGTATGAGGCTCGGATGAAGAGGCATCCAACATGTTGAGAGGACCTATAAGAAAGAAAAGAAAGGTCAACATTCATACATATCCAATTCTCATAATTCAGAAAAAATGACGGATCAGGGAGGGGAAAATTACCAAAGATAGCATCATCTTGGCCCTCTCCTCTTGAAGGTTCTAGAGTTCGTTCCAGAGAGGTTCAGTGGTGTCCTTCTCCCTGTCCAAGGAATCTTGCAAGTCCGAGATTGTTTTGTCCTGTTTGGTGATGGTGCGATCATGCTCTTTAGTTGAGTGATTACTAGACTCAAGAACACTTGCGATGCTAGTCTCATGGTCTACCTTGAGTTTCTCTAGCTCAGCTCGCAAGTCAATGTTCTCCACTTCCAGGACTTTATAATCTTCGACTTGTTCGACCATCTTGCATGATTGCTTCACAAGTTCTGGCAAGACATGAAAGCCAGATAAATATTCGGCTACAAATATCAATAACAAACTACGCAAAGGATGTCTGAAATGTTTACCTTCAGCCTCATCTTTGGAAATTTTCAGTTGAGCATTTTCAAGCCGAAGAGCTTTGATCTCTCTCTGATTGTTGCAAATATTCTTCAGTAATTCCTGGTTATAAGCATTAACTTTCTGTAAGTCAAAATAGTAACCAGAGTCAGAAGTCTACTAAGACTTAGGCTAATATTTTAACTAAGTTAAATATCAGTGCGGGCCTTGGGGGGTCTATACTAGTTCATTCTTTGGCATCCTATAAAAGCATAAATCCGGATTTCCTATCAACTTCATTCTTAGGGGCTAGAGGATATGATATGAAATACAATAAAAAGAGGAGTCAGATTATGACTTACATAATGTTCATGAGTTAATTTATTGAGGCTCATGTGCACCTCAGTCGAAACCTTCTCGGCGAGAGTCATAGGAATTACTGGCGATGGTGGGGCCGCACCAGCCTTCAACTTCTTGTCGCGGAGATGAACTTGATCAAGAAGGTCAGCTAATTTGACATCTTCAACTTCTTGAGATTCCTCCTCCGCTCTGATATTCCGGATCTCTAAGCAATGGATTGCCAGCTTCTAGATTTCTTCTACACTCTTCCGAGTAAGGCCAAGTTTGGCAAAACCTGGATTTTGCAGAAGGTTATCTACGAAGGTATTAGCTGAGGGATCATTACCCTTTGAGGGTTCACCCTTATCAAGTGCTGAGCCACTCACGGTGACTTCGGTCTATGAACCTAGGTTCGCTGGCTCTAAAATATTAGCTGAAATATCTTCAATGCGTGGGGAAGAGGTATCCTCCGACACTGATGATGGCCTTGCGGTAGGACTTGGAGGCAGAACAACAGGAGCGCCTAGAGTCAAATTCTATTGGCACAGGCTCTTCCCCGGTTTTCATTGCCCTTCCCTTGGCAAGTGTTTTGGCCCTAAACAGTAATAGAAATAAGATTGTTGCAATTCAAGGAGAAAATATGAGCTAACATTCAAAACCTTGTAAAGAAGGTTACCTGTTTACAACGGGCACTTTCAGGGTGCCCACAACAACTGTCGGAGCCTTGCGCTTCTGGGTAAACGGGTCCGGCAATGGAACAAGTTCTTCATCCTCCTGAGGAGCCGATCTCTTAGGTGGATATACCTTTAGAGGAGCAAGCTCCGACTCGGGGAGGTTAGCAAGCTGAAAGAAATATTATCTCAGTATTGCGAAAACTATGACAAAGTACGGATGAGCACATATTCAAATATAAGAGTAAAGGCTGAAAACTTACTGGTGTCAAAGGATTATCAGACGTATACATGTCTAGAGAGAGATCTCGAATCTTCCTCTCGACCCGCTCTTTAATCAACCATTTAATCTAGGACTCTTATTCCTTGTCCGGGATTGGTTTCGAGCAGATCCTGAGGGTATCCGTCTTGCTATTGGTGATCGTGTGCATGAGCCGGTCACAATGGTGCTGGAGAGGTTGAATCCGGTGTGCCCGCCAGCAATGGATTAAGTCGGATCATTTCAGACCCTTATGCTTCATCAGGTACTCGATCTGTCTCTTTGTGAGAAGCAAATCGTCAGAAAGACCTGGAGCTTTCGCATCCCAGGACTCTTGGGGCGTGGCAGCACCATCAACGAAAGCCGACAAAGCAGTTTCTTTGCCGGGAGCCAGTCTGTCCTTATGGTAAAATAATGTGGACAGCCATTTCTTTGTGGACTCACTAGCCTTAATCTTAAGGCAGACTCGGTCTCTCCTAATGGTCAGGCTAAGAGTTCCGGTAATGTAAGGATTACAAGAAGTCATGGAATTTCTCCAGGTACCGAAGTAGTACCGAAACAAAATGAGACTCAGCCTAATTCCGAGATAACCCTCAAACAAAGAAGCATAAGCGCTAAGTTATAAGATTGCGTTAGGGGGGAAGTTGTGGACTTGTACTCCATAATAATCTATAACCTCAGAAAAGAACTCTAAGGAGGGAGCTCAAACCTATGTCAAGGTGAGTGCCGAAGTGAACCCTCTCGTTGGCGTGAGGGGTGGGGATGATCTGATTGTAGCCACTCCGCTAGTCGCTGGCACAGAGAAGTCCTTCCTTCTCAACGATGCAGAGCTTCTCATCGTTGAGGACGCACGAGATACACACCCCGTGGAAGTTTTCTTTCTCCGCCGTTGCAGAGGTCACTGCCGTGGTCACCGTCATGCCAAAAGAAGATGCTTCAACCATTTGGTCTAGTGCGGTGACCTAGGATGGGCAGCGTTGTGGAGTTTGGGGAACGAAAAGGAGGCTATGGAGTGTTGCACTACTGGAGGAAGGAGAAGGCAAAGACAGGTAGAGGAGAAAGAAGAAAATCTCAACCCCTTGTGTACCTGCTCTACATCAAGATTCGTGTATGAACACTGTGGAGTAAGCCACGCATTGTGGAAGGAGCTAGGGTAACTTCCTTGAAAATATTATGCCTCCTCGATCTCCATGCATGCATTAAAACGGTGCCTCAATTCCGCGCGAACCAGGCCCACCAACAGTCACGTTGGCAGGAATGTCTATCAGTGACATGACCGGACCTTGAATGATGTCATATGACGTCAGGAGAATATTCCGACTTAGTTTGAAATCAAGTAGGGAAAAGAATAAGTGAAATATTGACGAATCTGACTCAACTTGAGACTTGGATCCTACCCTTTGTTTTGGAAAGTTTCAGGAACCCTTAAAGATTCGGCAAGATGAAGAGATACCAAGCTAGACGATGAAATCCGACTTTAGATCTTGGAGGCTTTTGGGGGTTGTTGTTGGGGATATACTTTCTGGGTATCCTACTTTACCTCGCTGACTAGGGTGGCCCACCGCAGGTTAGAGCTATGCTTCACGGGCGACCCAGTCAGAGAGAAGAGACGGAGTCCAGTCCGGCTACAGGAAGGCCTAGAAGACTTACCGACGTAGGCCTGTTTAGTTACTTGTAGTCCAAGATGTACTCTATAACCAACTCTGTATCGTAGCCGGATAGGTATCTCCTGTAACCCTAGGTCGGATATCTATATAAACCGTCCTAGGGACCAACCTTTAGGGCACCCACAATAGTATACAACCTCAACTCGCACATGTGAAACCCTTGTAACCCATATTCTGGCTCTGCCATATTACTGGATTCCTAGTAGGAGTAGGATCCATCCACCATCAGCGGATTCAAACCTGGGTAAACTTGTGTTCTCACTGTCCCAAAACACCGTATGACTCAGACCCCTCTCTTCTGCATGCCCCGAGGACCCCCGCATGGTATACTTGTCCTCAATCCGACAACAGTTACCTTGCACGCCAAAAGGTGAGCTTACCAACTACTCATCACTGTTTAATGTCTTACATGACCGATCACATGAATCAGGAGAACCGGTAGTACACGATCCACATGATTAGGCCAATGATGATGATGTCTTTGATAATACGTTCACCCCGTATACGTGAAACCTATTTTTGTGGATGAATTTCATGAGCTACAGGATGTGGAGTGAAATTGATGTTCATAACTTGTGAAGGTTGTGCCTCTTGTAGACTCTCTACTAAGAACTCATAGTAGGCTATTTGTGCCTGCTATAGAGTCTTAAACCCCTTATGTGTTGGAAATATGCCCTAGAGACAAATAATAATATGGATTATTATGATATTTCATAAAGTTTATGATTAAGTTTTATATCATGCTATAACTATATTGACAGGAAACATCAATACACATGTGATATATAAACAACCAGGAGTTCCCGGTGAATCTCTAGTCACTGGTTCATTGGTCAATAGATGATCAAGCATGTGGCATTTATGCCAATTGACAATGGAGTCACCTCATTACAAGAGGGAGATGATGATATATACCCAACCTAAGCATCGTGACCCGATCATGTCACGAAGTTCAAGTTACAATGATTAGAAAAGACCTAGTGTCCTATTTCTTAGACCCTGAGACCATATCAATCACCCGAGGATACTTAGATAGCATCAAACGTCACAAACATCACTCGGTTAAACGGTGATCATAAAGGTGTTTTCAGGTATTAGGAGGAACATGTAGAGGCGTTATGTGTCAAGAGCGCTATTTGTCCATCTACGTGATGGAAAGATACTCAAGGGCCCATTCAGAGAAGTTATATCCAATAGCTGCGCAGCGTGTGATTTGATCATGGGGATATCACTTGTCAGGACGAGTTAAATAACATTTGTTGGTAATGATATTGAACATGACATGGTGATGTCATTGATCATATATTGGACAACGCAAGTACCGAAGATACAAAAGGAATATGACACAACGTTCATGGTTCAACAACGAAAGATTCGTGGAATGCCGAAGGGTCATCATGGGCATCTAGGTCCCGACCATGTCTGGAGTGTTCCTGAACTATGGGGTATCACACTTAAGGGCTTGATGATGCTCGGAGATCGTTTTGGTATCGACAGAATCACCGAAGAATAGAAAGAGAGAAAACCGGAATAGTTTCGAAAAGTCCGAAGGATTTCTGGAGTGAGGTGGAAGGAGTTCCATAGCCACAGGGATTGAATAATATGTAAGTAAATGTTAAATATTGATTTAATCATTTATTTATAGTTATTTTATAAAAGAGAAATGAATTAAAAGGTCAAAGGCCTAATTGGGCCAAAATCCCTAGGGAAAAGGGCCCATGAGGGAAAGACCAAAAGGGAGAAAGGGAGGAGGGGCTGCATGGGCCCCATGCGCCTTCTGGAGGGTCCCATGGGAGCCTTGGCCGGATGGCCACCCCCCTTTCCTCTCCCTTTTGTTTAGTCCTACATGGCTAAGCTAATTAGCTATGGGGTGGTTTTTCTCCTATATAAATAGAGGTTTTTTGACAAAATAAATACACCAACAATCAGTAAAGGTTCCTTCTCTTTTGGGGAGACCTAAAGTTGATTCTCTATCTCCCTCTCCCTCTCTCCCTCTCTCTCTCATGACTGTGGTCCCAAGTCTGGATCGTGCGAGTAGGAGACTTCTTCATCGCAGAGTGCCGTCGCCCTGTGGGATTCGGATCCAGAAGGTCTACTTCCGCAACTGCTACTGGATCGGAGGAGCGCGAGTCATCGTTAGGCACCGGACGTGTGTAACTCCCTCAAAGGTGTACCACTTGGGGCCCTAGGAGTCATCGGAGCCGCAGGACTTCAGCATGACCCCGAGGTCAACATCGGAGCGACTACATCAACCACGCTCTCCTGAGCATTGATAACGCTTTTCGGTCTTCAAGGGTAAGTTCGCGAAAATCCCCTCCCATTACTATGTTACTAATAGATAGGTCCTGACATTAGGGTTCTTGGCATAGGAAAAACTTATTGTTTTCATGCGCGAACCACTACAGTGGTATCACAGCTAGATTTGTGCGTAGTATTACTAGTACGGGTAGAGCACACGAGTCATAGCGTGTGGGCGTTGATTTGTTAGTTATTACCCTCCCACGTGTACTTGTGTATACCGTAGTAATGCTTGATGAAGCGTCCCCCAACTGACTTTATGCATTTATTCACGAGACTGGTCCATGCTTGACATACGGCTTGTACCGTATCAAGTGGCTTTGGGGGGTGTCTGTCTCTCTCGCATTAGTTGGTATGTATTTGAAAAGGAGGGCCCCTAAAGGGGAGTAGTATAAACAACTATTTGATCAGTGTTCTGGTGCAAGTTCGTAGGTAAGAACGGTTCTTGTGTGAAAGCCCTAACAGCCGCGTAAAACATGCAAAGATATAGTAGAGGCGTCTAACTTTGTTTTGCAGGGGCATTGTGATGTGATATGGTAGTAGTCAAGGTAAAGTAGTTTACTTTCTATTGCTAAGTAGTAGTAACGGTCATGGTGATGATGTACTACGACGCCGGAGGCACCAGTACCCTGGTGCCAGATCCGCAGACGTGGGATGGATATCACAACACAAGGACCATACTGCATCGCATTTACATTCAATGTTTATTGTTTCTGCATCATGTTGTGTGCTAGTTTTGATACTCGATGGTACCCTAATAAGATGATCCCTAAACAAAATACCAACGAAAGTGTTCTCCCTTCGTGTGCACCACCAAGAAAGTTCTCTGTTATGAGGCAAGCCATTTCGTTCGGGTGTCAGACATATCTACGTTCACATACGATGGGTGTAAGCCATGTTGCACATCAAATAAACGTAAGGTAGAGTTGGAAAGCCTAGCATGTGTAGACATGGACTCAAAACATGGATGTTTGAAAGATCGAGGGCGAGTCACATGAATGATGTGATCGATGTTTCAGCGTCCACCTTTGCAACTTTATCGTCGACCATGATGATCAGGGACGATGTAGTGAATAGGGATTGTGTAATCACTAAAACCCTTTTTGGGGATAGTATTTTTAGTTGAGTTCTTGTTTTAACTCATATAATCACAAACTTAGTCTAAATTCCTTTTGCAATTGTAAGTGTAGAAATGGCTCGTCATGAAATTTCTTTTGAGGTTGCTGAGTGGGTAGTTGCAGAAAAACTTAGACTTGACGGATCCAACTTCCCTGAGTGGGTTGTGCGTTTGAATATCCTCCTTAGTGAGAAAGACTTGGTCGACTACATATGCTACGAGATGGCCTTGGAACAACCATATTTCTATGAGACCCCACATCAGCGGGAAGACAACTACTACCGTCGTGAGATGTCCACCTTCATTCCAGTGACAATGCATTTCAGAATGGTAGACGAACTACATCCAGTTGTGGGTAATCTTGACCCACATACGATGTTGTATCAGCTTAGATCGGAGTTCCCAGACCAAGTACGCATGTGGAAACATGAGCTCATGGGAGATTTCCTTTCC
This sequence comes from Avena eriantha, assembly GCA_910589775.1. Classification (NCBI taxonomy): domain Eukaryota; kingdom Viridiplantae; phylum Streptophyta; class Magnoliopsida; order Poales; family Poaceae; genus Avena; species Avena eriantha. The sequence continues at coordinate 526,750,559 of OU342742.1, read as the reverse complement.
ATAAAGATGGAGGAACACGCTTGCCTGGAGAGTCACTTGGAGCGCATGCATGATGCATACATGAGGCTCGCTTACTTCATGGATCACTAGGATACAAACTCTTTTGCAATAGGTGTGTTGCTACGATCACTTCCCCCGAGCTACCAAGCACATGCCAGGACTTGCATCATGAGAGGTGATGGGGAAACATAGGATTTCCATGAGTTCATATCACATTTCAGGAATGTGAAGGTTGAACCCATTGCCGGAGAAATCATCGATGACAAAGGTATATATGATATACCGTTTTATAAATGTTATAATCTTGCAAACTCTTGTTGCGATATTAAAATATTTGATACTTGCTTTGTTTTCTGAAAACATGTCCTTCTACATGAGAGCTGCTTTCTGGAGAGGAGGTGATGTTGCCTGTTGATGGCGAGCATGATGATGATGGCCAACGACACTCTCCCTTGACATATATCATTTAGTTTATCGTTTTGGATGATTATTGTAATCGATGGATTGTGAACTTCTTTAGTGTGTCTCACACTTCGTGAGATGGTTATTAATATGAATTTGTAACAAACAATTGTTCTGCTTTTATGAATGATTTCTATTTGTGTTCATATGTTTTTTGATTATGTGTGAATTATCTGTGTTATGAAACTAATTGATAATGCATGAACATTTGTAAAATAGTGAAATGCCTTGAAAATACCCAACTTAATGTTATATTCATTTTGAATGAAACCATTGTTTAAAATATAAAGTAATGTTGATAAATATGTGAAAGTCATTTTATTTTTTGTCACATATGAATCATGCCCAAGTTCGTTAGAATAACTAAAACACCACATATTGTATAAATACAAAGTGTTTGATGAATTGTTGAAGGAAAATACATATTTTATGTATCGTATTTCAACAAAGTGGTGATTATCATATTGTAATTATTAAATTTTGTAAAGAAGTTTACCAAAGGAAACATGATCATGAAATTATTTGATATAATCAAAGTATTTTAGTATCAAAGGATACTAAAAATAAAAGAGAATCCAATTACTACGATTTGATCAATAGTAATGAAATTCGACATTATAAGACTGGCATAAGGAATTGTGAAATGCAATGCATTTTCAACGCATTGAAGTGCAAAGCATCACAAAGTGATATTTGATATTAAGTGGGTGAATAGATGGCACCAAATAAAGCGTGGTACTGTTAGTGTAAAGACCATTAGTTAGAAATAGCAAACACTCATCAAGTATAAAGTGCACCATCTAAATTCGTGAGATCGGCACCATATCTTGTATGGATTGTCGTGGAAATTTTGGAGTTATTTGATACCACCAAAAAAATAGCGAACAAATCCTTGTAGAGTATTCATTCAAAAGTTTGAATACGAAATCCATGGCTTAAACCAAAAATATATGCAAAACTAGTATTTATGAAATTTTGGTGTGTTCCTGAGAAAGTTTGTGTTCTCAACAATAAAGCTAATGGAATATAGTGAAAGCACGATGAGGGTTAATAACCCTGCATCAGAGTGTTGAGAAGCGCAACGGAACGTGTTCCAAACACGTCTCTTCATATAAAGGAAAGGATAAATGATAATGATCATTGTGTTTTCCCCACTAGTGTTTTTTACTACATGAAGTCGGATTCAAAAATGTACCCTACATCTTGTATGGAGACATTTATGAATCACTTGTCATATCATTATAATATGACATACCTACAAACTACAAAGAAAGTGATGGTAAAATAAAGTTATGAGGAATCCTAGAAGTGGATTTCACTTAAGATTAGAAAGTAAAATGTTACTGAATCTTGTCAAGTAAATGGATTACTTGATTTTTCCAAAGGACCACAAGGTCGTGATGGAAAAGGTGAAAGACAAACGCATGATTTTTCATGAATAATGTGTTGGGGAAATTCAAAAGAATTTGATTCATAAGTGCTGAAGTCTAGTGGATTTGATACTAGTAAAGTACTAGTGTCTCATAAAAGAAACTCTCAATTTGATAATTGATTAAGGGAATTTGAAGTTATTCAAAATATTGAGAATATATGCAATTTGCATGAAATTGAGTGGGAGCTATAAAGTCTTCCTAAATTAAAAATGTGAATGACATATTTTTGAGTGGGAGCAATATAAGTCTCGGACTTGAATATGTTGGGAACATATTTTGAGTGGGAGCTCAATTCTTATGTGTATACTACACATTAAGAATAAAAGCGCAAGTACTGATAAATAATGATTTATAAGGGTTAAAAGTTGAAAGAAAGTATATTACAATATTATGTTGTAATGTATTCCTAAAAGATATTCTGAAATAGTTTTGGAATAGGAATTGATTAAGGAATGGTCCTTGGTCATTTGAATTAGGAATGACACTAAGTTAAACATCAATGGTTGAAAGAAAGAAAAGGGTGATCGTCATCCACTATGTTGAGACATAGGTTCTGTCTTAGAAACCATGATGAGAACTCAGCATAATATATGATCCAAGAAGAAATGTTCAGAAGTGATTAAGTATGAATCACTGAACATTGTGCTAAGTTTGTCCATAGTGTCTAAATGAGAGCTGTAGTCATGTTTTCCATGTCTACGAAGGATGACATACCATAAAGCATAAAGGTTTATGTTATAACGTCATATGTACCTTAAAATATTGGAAATCCTTGCATTGATAATACCGACTAAAGTCAAGTAAGAAGCGAGATGAAAAACATCAAAAAATGCACAGAGTGCAATAGTGTTTCGATAACTACATTTAATAAAATATAAGGGTGCCATCTAACATTATGTACAATGTTGTGGCTGGACTAGATCATCTTTACGCAGAGGGTGTGTCCCAGGGAACAGTGCCCATGAGAAAGTTCGCATTGACTGATCTAACGTCACTGCTGGCTCCTAGAAACCGACCTCACTCTGTTGCCATAACTACGATACATACACAAGATGTTATCATGAGATGATAAAGTATTAATGTCAATTAAGGTGACATTAGTAAGTTGCAAAGGATATGGGGTTATAAAGTCTAGATCCAAGACTCGACCTCTTCCATGATCAAGCATGATCAAAGGTGCCAGGTTAAATGGTGCCGATGATTAATTAACAAATGTAGCTAGTTTATTTTGTACTCTAGTGCAAGTGGGAGGCTATTAGAAATATGCCCTAGAGACAAATAATAATATGGATTATTATCATAATTCATAAAGTTTATGATTAAGTTTTATATCATGCTATGATTGTATTGACAGGAAACGTCAATACACGTGTGATATATAAACAACCAGGAATTCCCGATGAATCACTAGTCACTGGTTCATTGGCCAATAGATGATCAAGGTTTCCTGATCATGTGGCATTTGTGCTAGTTGACAATGGATTCACCTCAATACGAGAATGATATGATGAGCTATACCCAACCTAAGAGTTGTGACCCAATCATGTCACGAAGTTCAAGTTACGATAATTAGAAAAGACCTAGTGTCCCATTTCTGAGACCGTGAGACCGTATCAATCACTGTCATCCGAGGATACTTAGATATAATGACATGTCACTTGGTTAAATAGTGACCATAAAGGTGTGTTCAGGTATTCGGAGGAACATGTAGAGGCATTATGTGTCAAGAGTAGGATTTGTCCATCTGCGTGACAAAAAGATACTCAAGGGCCCACTCAGAGAAGTTATATCCAATAGCTGCGGAACGTGTGATTTGATCATAGGGATATCACTTGTTAGAACGAGTTAAATAGCATTTGTCGATAACGATATTGAACACGACATGGTGATGTCATTGATCAGATCTTAGACAATGCAAGTATCAAAGAGACACAAGGAATATGACATGGAGTCTCGACCATGTCTAGAGTGTTCCCGAACCATGGGATATCATGCTTAAGGGCTTGATGATGCTTGGGTATCATTTTGGTATCAGCAGAATCATCGAAGAGTAGAAAGAGAGAAAATTGGAAAAGTTTTGGAAAGTCCGGAGGATGTCCGGAGTGAGGTGGAAGGAGTTCCATAGCCACGGGGATTGAATAATATGTAAGTAAATGTTAAATATTGATTTAATAATTTATTTAATAAAATATAAATGAATTAAAAGGTCAAATAACTAATTGGGACAAAATCCCTAGGGAAAAGGGCCCATGAGGGAAAAGACCAAAAGGGAGAAAGGGAGGAGGGAACACCTGGGACCCATGCACCCGCCGGCGGGGCCCATGGGGGCCTTGGCCAGTCGGCCACCCTTTCCCCTCTCCTCTCCCTTTTGTTTAGTCCCAAATGGCTAAGCTAATTAGCTATGGGGTGGTTTTTCCCTATATAAAGAGAGGTATTTTGACAAAATAAATATATCAATAATCAATACAGGTTCCCTCTCTTTTGGGGAGACCTCCAGTTGATTCTCTCTCTCTCTCTCTCTCTCTCTCTCTCGTGACCATGGTCCCAAGTCTGGATCGCGCGAGCAGGAGACTTCTTCACCGCAGAGCACCGCCGCACTGTGGGATTCAGATACAGAAGGTGTACTTCCACAACTGCTGCTGGATCAGAGGAGCGGGAGTCATTGTCAGGCACCGGACATGTGTAACTCCCTCGGAGGTGCAACACTTGGGGCACTAGGAGTCGTCGGAGCCACAGGAGCCACAAGACTTCAACATGACCCCGAGGTCAGCATCAGAGCGACTACATCAACCACGCTCTCCTGAGAGTTGGCAATGCTTTTCGGTCTTCAAGGGTAAGTTCGCAAATAGCCCCTCCTGTTACTGCATTACTAATATATATGTCCTAGCATTAGGGTTCTTGGCATAGGAAAATTTTATTTTTTTCATGCGCGAACCCCTACATTATAGAGGTTGTGCTGGTAACCCGTCACTTGTTGGTTGCACTCCTCCCATGTCTTGTAGATTCCTGACTTCTTGCCGTAGTACACCACATACCAGTTGTATTTCTATGAGACATATAATATACAACATAAGGATCAGAACTAAAGCACGCAAATCAAATTCATAAACACAAAGGTAATCAAGATAAGAAAGTTAAGCATGCATGATCATATGGACAAAAGCATTAACAGTTCATCTACAAGCTCGTGTGATCCTACTGATCACCACCAACTTCTATGGTGTCATCCTACCACCACATCAAAAGGGGTGCAATCCTACCACCGCAAGTTCTTTATAATGTGAGAGGTTAGTATATACCACCTCACAATAAACATGCCTTGGAATAAGTTTTCATCAAGTCCCTAGCTGCTTAAAAAAATATAACCAACAACTTTTTCTTCATCATGCATGCACCACCAACACCATCTCCATGATCAGGGAGCGAGCACTACACGTAGTAGTGCTTGGCCAGGTAGGTCCTGAGCCAGATCTCCCTGTGTTCCTCCGCCATCTGAACAAAGCCATTCCCCATAGCCCTATTTTCGAAGCGGTGGCTAAGCGCTAGCATCAGAACCTCAGGCAGGGCCGACCCTGTGGGGTGACCGGAGGGGCACCGCCCCAGGCCCCAAAACCAAGGGGGCCCCATCCAGCCATGGCATATACATTAATCATAGGGCGACGCCATTAAAGCATCTAGGAAGATTTTCCCATCGCTTGGTTTGGGGAGATGATGTACGAAGTGTTACATATCTGCTGGTTCTTTGTGAGCTTTATCTTATACCTAATTTTCTTCTATTTAACTTGTGATCTTTCTCCTTTTGTTTGCAATGAAAGAATTGGGTGGGCTCAGGCTCTTGGGCTACATTATTGATGCAAGATCGCTCGAGGAGTGCACCGGCTTATTAAATGAACTTACTCTCATAAAAAATAATGCACTTACCAATCCATCACCATTCGCATAGAATCTAAAATGGCAGGGCCGTGGGTAAACCAAATGGTAATCTGATAATGACGAGAAAATATGCTATAATATTAAAAAATACAAAACTAACACAAATAAAAAAAAAGAACCGGAAGACCAACCATAGCTGGATATAAGTCCGATTCAATATATCTTATGTGTCATGCGAGTCACAGGTAGAACGTTGCCTAGACAACGACCCCCATTGAAGATCACACAACCACAACAAGAAGCGAGATACCAAACCACCGAGCGGAGTCGCATTGAGTCCACTTTTCATCTAATAAGAATTAATGTTCATGTTGATATACATCATCTCTTACTTTGCATCTAAAAATGTTACAAGTTCAATAGAGTACATATAAAATGTTTGATATCAATATTGCCAGTACAATTTTACTATTTATTGCTAATATCTAGGGTATATACATATAAATGTTTATATCATTTTCATTTTGTTGAGATATTAGGGGCTCCGGATTCATGCTTCGCCCCGGGCCACCAAAATCCCAGAACCGGGCTTGACCTCAGGGCTAAAGCCGGTGGCGCCCACAACGACATCGTAGAGAGATGGGTGCACATCAGGAGGGGAAGCAATGGTGATGGAGGTCGCACCGCTTTCATGGCCTCGGTCATGCACGTGATAGCGACAATGTCCTCCTCTCCCAATAGTGAACTCTTCCTATTCTTGGAAGGCTCGAAGCCACCACAAATGAAGGCGCTCGTGCTACTTGACCGTCGCCTGGAGCGGCAGAACCATCGGCGGCTTTGTTCTCGCCCTCGTCAGCAGTCACCATTGTCTCCAACTCCTGGGTGGGCACATACTCAGTGCTCGGTGTGCCAAGAGGCGCACTAGAGCTCATGGCAAACCTACTAGTGGCAAGGCCGAACAAGAAGATAGTCTCCATCTGCCTATAGTTGGTGATTAGATTGTTGATACTCGGCATCCTTGGCATGGTCCTGACACAAGGAATTGCAGGGATGTTAGTGCAAGTTTGAACAAAAGGGAGGTTAGTCGAAGAACTTAAATTAGTCAGTACCGAGATGTGGCCTCTGTAGTTGGCGTCCTCCAAGATGATGGTGTAGGTCTCCTCATCCTAGCTAGCTCTGCCAAGGTCTCTGAGTTTAGACACATGGATCCCCCAGGAACTCCACTTATGCAATTGGTTGTACACGTGCTTTGAGGACACCTTCATGCCACAAAACTCAAACACCTTGCAGGCACAAGTGTTCAGGTGCACCTCCTTGAACCACTTCTCCGTCCTCACACCACTCTTGATGATATCACACATCGTGTTCAGCATGAACGTGGAGAGGATCGACTCGCACTTCATGTTGTCCTTTGCCCCCTTATCGTGGCATGTTCTATTGGCTTTGCCATCCTTCACAACCTTCTTTTTGGCTAGGATGGAGGAAGCTTACACCTAACCTATTGAAAGATGTAGTCATATATCGATGACTTTGTGGCCTTATTGCATGTTTAGGTACTATATGCTTGTATCCCAATCATTCTGTATACAAGAAGAACTGGTAAAACTCAAGCAGTCGATGGACCACAATATTCCACCTGCGAGCCAGCAAAACGCACCTGAGCAATCATTCGAATCCACACTCGACAGAGTGGAGGTCCAGGTTCACCCAACAGACCCTAGGAAGACCACACTCATCGCAAGAAATTTGAGTTCTGCATAGGCACTCGCGCCCATCGAATTCCTTTGTGATCGTTGGGAGATCTTCGCCTGGTGTTCTGCGGACATGCCAGGAGTCCCCTTAGAATTTGCTGAGCACACACTAAACATGTACATGGACACTAAACTGGTCAAGAAATCGATGCGCCGCTTCTCAGAACCAAAGGCCAAAGCTATTGCCGTGGAAGTCAACAGACTCCTAGACGCGGACTTCATCCGCAAGATCAAGGAAAACACTTGGGTAGCTAACTCCGTGCTAGTCCTAAAGAAGGACACCAATATACGTCGCATGTGCGTGGACTACACATCCCTGAGCAAGAACTACCCAAAGGTTCACTTCCCACTACCGCAGATCGATTAAATTGTCGACTCCACCACGGGTTGCGAACGCCTCTCATTCCTCGATGCCACGTCACTTCCTACCTGGCGGTCATCCGCCTCCTCTCCCAAGGCTGCCTCCAATCCTGGAGCTCGTCCGCCTCCTCAATCACCAGGTCAATGATGAGGGCGCAATGACATCCAAAATCTCTCTCACGTCACGACGAGGGTTGTAACAACATAGCCACCTCTCCCTTCAATGGATGAGCTCGAAGGGTGCAAGCACCTCATAGGTTGCCAATACTGAGAAGATGAATTCCACGAGTGGGTTGATCCGAGGTCACCTAATCTAGCTTTGTTGAGCCTCTAGTGTGGAAAATTTGTTGCCAGTGAGGTCGAATCAGCTGTGGCGTGCCTCCATGGTTGTTGGCAAAGGTCAAATTTGGGGGATTTTTGTCGATGTTTTATATGTCATTGTGATTTGATATAAGCTCGCATATATTTTAGTTGTCTATCCTTGTGTGGGCTACAAAGAGTTTCTCTTTTGTAAACATGTCCAATAATGTTGGATTAGCTTGAAATATTTGTTGAATGATTTTTTTTAACATCAACAACTTTTTAACATTCTGGGTGTAACCAATTAGGATTCTTTGCATACGTTTTTAGTTTTTCTACATTAATGTGTACAAAATTTTACATCATTCTTTTGCTACACGTTGCAAGATTTTACAGATTAACATGTAAATGTCACAAAACTATGATACATTTTCTGACAATGCCACATGCACAGAAAAATGTTGCGTTTGAGATTTCCTTGCCACTATAAGGGTATTTTACTCTTAATCATTATTTTGGATAATGATGACATCGAAGCTAGAGATAGTCTAATGTTACCTATAGGTGATATACACCGGTTTTATTTTGTTGTTGGTGGAAGATGGTTGGAGACCCCACCCACCATACTAGTTTCAACATCGTCATTGTGCACTGCCCCGCATCTACCTCACCGACGCCCTCACCCACCATGCTGAAGCCAGCATCGACCGTCCAAGATCTACTTTCTTGACGCCAACAATCACCGCAATCCTAGTACCCTCGGTGACCTGTATGTCACCCAGACGGACACAGATGATGCTTATACGCTGCCCCAACCTAAGTAACCAAATATCCATCCCCTTTTTTTGTTAGTAGTATAGCAGGTTCAAGTTTGTCGCATAGAACTCATTTATGTATTCATGCTACAGGACAATTCACTACGCACACTTGTTATTTGTGATAGTGCATACATGGTCACTGAACTTGTTGGTTTGCATTCCCTGGTTAAAAAAATTAGGTCATGCACATATTTCTTATTTTGTTAGTATTTATGCCATACAATTTAACAAGTGACATAGTTAAAATTTCTATCTACTTTCTTAGATACAACAGTAATTGCCTACTATTGTGTAGTTCATGGAAAATCTAATTCATTGGAAAATGTTAGTTTGCATTCCCTGCTCTTCAATTAATGTCTTGTACCTAATTAGTCATTATCTAAGTTCCTACTATTATTTCCTCTGTGGAATCATTCATCTATCATTATGTACCCGCTTAAGCTCTTCATACTAATTTAATTATAATTTTTTATGACATCATGTTCTTCAAAAGCTGAAGCACTAACTATTTTCTCTGTCTTTGCATACAACTCAAACATGGAACACTGGACATGTTGGTTTGCATTGCCTGTTCTACACGTTTAGAAACGATGCAACTAGGTACTTCTTCCTCCTAAGGTACTTCATAACTATCATCTAGTATGTGGTTCATTCGTGGCTTGCTTTTCCTGCTCTTCAAGTTCACACATGATGTCTGACGTGGGGTTAACACGTCAATGCCCATGTTTGATGGACTTGGGTTTGAGGAGAGTGCTTGAAGTTTCGTTTGGCTATCAGGCAAGCAAATCGGGGACACAAAGTTTACCCAGGTTCAGGCCCCCGGAGGGAAACCTTACTCCTACTTGTCTATTCTTTATTTTTGAGGGAACCGAAGGTTTACAAGGTAACTTGATGGAGGTGGTGCGTAGATATAATCTGGCGGTGTATGAACTAGGGTTTTGTGATGTCCTCCTCACCGCTCCCTCATAGCCTTTATGTGGGGAGGCTAGGTCTCAGGATAGAAAAGCGAGTTAGTTACAGATTAGGATTTTTTTCCTTTAAACTTCCTATCTATTCTTTGCTGTATCCTCCAAGGAGTCGTGCCTCCAGGGGCTTGGGCCACCCGGAGCCTCATGGGATCTATTTACATGATAGGCTTCTCTTGGGCCGAACCACATAGGATAATCCTAGGTACCAATAGGGTATACCCATGTCAGTAGCCCCCGAGTAGATTCAGATGGAGACTATGAAGCCTTCGAGTGCACATAAGTGCTTATTTTGTCATCCGAAAGTTTTATCGGGTCTTAATAATCAAGGCATAGGGATAGTTGATATGTGTGCCTGATTCATCCAATGGATCGGGATCAGTTAACTGCCTTCAAGAAAAACAACACTATCTACTCAAAATCGAGTCCCCGGACTCGAATTTGGAAAGTTATTGGTGCAATTCGACTCATGCTGTGGAGGCCTTACAAAGCCGAATTCTAGTGTTCTATGTGTGCACTAGACGTGTCCGTCAAGGCTTTTTCATTGCGCCTATAGGCACGGCATGTTTTTGGTAGAGCATAGCAAGTGCATTGCCAGGCCTTTAGATTGTATCTGCAAGTCTTATCTTCACAGCGTAAACGCGACATCAAAATGTTTTGTCACCGTGGAGGTGATTCGGGTGGCCAAGGAGACGTTGTCTCTTTATAGGTCGATTGAAGTTTATAAGAGGCAAAGTAGTAGAAAGCTTTGATTGCTTGTGATGCTATGATACGGACGTAGTCGACGCAATTTTTCTGAGGATTTTAATACATTTTTTCTTCTTTTTATCCCCCAAGTGCCTATTCGAGTCGTAGACTCGAGTGGGGACTTTGAACTTTTGCGACTATTGTCAATGGTTGTTCATACGTTGCAAACGTATCTATAATTTTTGATGTTCCATGCTTGTTTTATATCTACTTTCTTATGTTTTGTCCACACTTTGGAGTATTTTTATACACTTTCTTGGACTAACCTATTAACAAGATGCCATGGTGCCAGTTGCCTGTTTTCTTCTGTTTTGGTTCCAGAAAAGTCAGAAAATGAATATTCTCGGAATTGGACGGAAGACTCACGGAGCCAGAAGACGAGACGGAGGGGGCCACAAGGCGGCCAGGCCAAACCCCTTGGCGTGGGAATCCCTAGGCCACGCCAGGGCATGGTGTGGGCCCCTAGCCGGCCACCGACCTTGCCCCTTCGCCTATAAGAAGCCCCTGGGACGAAAACCCTAAATCGAACAGCCTCCAGCCACGAAAAGTTCCGCAGCGCCGCTGCCACCGAAGGGGAGATTTGGGGGACAGAAAGTCTCTATTTCGGCACCCTGTCAGGACAGGGAAGTGCCCCCCGGAGCCATCTCCATCGATCTCCACCACCATCTCCATCGCCGTTGTTGATTCCCATGATGATGAGGGAGTAGTTCTTCCTCGAGGCTAAGGGTTCTACCGGTAGCTACGTGTTCATCTCTCTCTCTCTCTATGCATGATCATTGTGATCATGAGCTTTGTAATCAAGTAGATCTACCTTGCTACTCAAGTGCTTTAATTGATCTCTGCTCTCCCCGTGTGTATGAAAGTGACAGCGTGCACACCATGGTGGCCCTTAGGCTAGAGATTATAATTACTTGTTATGAGTTATATTTGGAGTTAGATGTCTCTATGAAATTGTGGTGTTTGTTGGAACCATCTAGCGCTCAAGGTGACAGTGTGGGGTTATCTAGATGGGAAAGGCAAACTTTGAGGAGTGCTATTATAGCCCTACCATGGATTAGAAGTCCAACCAGAGAGTAGTTCAGAGTAGTATCATGAAAAGAAGATATTTATATGAGAGTGTTCACTAGTGAAAGTATGATGCCTAGGCCTTGTCTCTAAGCATTGAATCACTGTTTGCAACTAGATATGTTACATGTTTGCTTGCTTCCATCTTTGTTTCAGTTTGCCTTTAGTCTCTTCCACGCCATCAAGCTATTTTCTAGCACCGTTGTCTTATATCCATACCACTTGTATTTCACTATCTCTTCGCCGAACTAGTGCACTTATACACCTGACAAGTATATTGGGTGTGTTGGGGACACAAGAGACTTCTTGTATCTTGATTGTAGGGTTGTTTGAGAGGGGATACCTTTGACCACTTCCTCCCTGAGTTCGATAAACCTTGGGTGATCCACTTAAGGGAAAACTTGCTACTGTTCTACAAACCTCTGCACTTGGAGGCCCAACAACTGTCTACAAGAATAGAAGTGCGTAGACATCAGATGTATGTTAGATTGTGCTTACAGCGCTCCCTATGTGAGTATCCCTCGAGTCCGTAATCGAATCATGGATTTGAAGGAGTCGAGGTGTACTACCGTTGTGCCTGCAATGTATGGGGTAACACTGGACCTGAGAAATCCTCAGGTGCGCAACCAGCGCTCCTGTTAGGAGTAGCTCTCAAGTATTTGGTCGAGTCGTAGACTCGAGGAAAAACTTATTGAGTAGAAGAATAGTTACCGTTGCACACTCCCATGTTGTGTTGATAGTGTGTACACTGATGACACCGGTGCTGACAACTAGTGAGCATAGCCGCCAGTTTGAGCGGTGCTGATGGGACTGGACGGGTACGGGCCCCAAGGTCCGACCGGGATTTGACCAGCCATGCGTAAATTGGGGTATTTTAACTATGTCTCCTCGATTTCCATGCAGAGTGGGGGTTGTGCAAAGATGGTTCATTTTGCGTGTTGCCACATGTATATGCCGATGCTTGCCACGCATCAGAGGGTGAAATTGGAGCTGCGAGATTGCATCTCTTCTTTTTTTAAGTAGCAGTTTGCGGCAGTAATTTTATTACTCTACCTCATCTTCCTCCTTGCGTCACTGCCTTCGCTTCTCTGTCCCACAACATTGTTCTTGGCCCAGCTCCTTGCACTGGACATACTCAGATCATTTCCTAGTTTTCTCTTGCGATCTCACCATAGGAGAAGGATGGGGAAAATTAAGAAGGTCGTCGGTACTAGATCGAGTGCCATCATTGTCCCCAAGAAGAAGGGTCCCGGAACTCGCATCACCAATGGCTCATGGTGGCGCTCCACACTGAGGGCTTCCGAACTATGGCCTCTTCACCAAGCTAGCCTTATCCTGGTGAATGATGCTGATTGCAAGGTTCTAGAACCATAGGTAATCCCCGATCCTCCCGCCGAGTTCCAGGTGATGTTCCTTGCTTTCCTTTTTCGTGGACTTTCTCTTCCCCTCCACGATTTCGTTCGTGTCTTGCTTTGTTTCTATAGGATTTAGCTTCACCAGCTGACTCCCAACTCCATTCTCCACATCACCTGCTTCATTACCCTGTGTGATTGTTAGCTCGACATTGAGACACACTTTGGTCTTTTCAAAAAGCTTTTTAGTGTGAAGAGGTGATCTGGTTCGAAGTCCGTAGTGTATGACATTGGTGGGTGTGGTATATCCATAAGCCCCAATGTTCAGTACTTTCACTGCAACTTTGTCGATTCTGCCCAAGGATGGAGGGACAAATGGTTCTACATCTGATATCAAAAGTTAGGAGAGGAGAAGTTTGGCATAGCTCTGTTTGACTCGAAGGCAGAGCTGAAGAGGAAAAGATCCTAGAAGAACATAGTCATGCCGAGTGAAGCAGACGAAGTTGAGACCTTGTACCAGCAGGTGCAAGATCTTCAGCTCAACCATGGAAAGGAGGTCTCTGGTGTAGATCTAATTCGAACCTTCCTGTGGTGTTGTGTGCAACCACTTCAGATTAGAGGCTACGTGATGTTCCTATGGTTTGGCTGGTTAGATCTAATGCATGTTTCTTATGAAGACCTATCATCCATGGAGCTCGAAAGGAAGATTAGGTTCTTGACCAAACTCACTGCGGATGAGCCTCTCCCCACGGAGTCAACGACTGAGCTACTCCATGCCACCAATCATGTTCCAGCGGTAATGTTCTATCGTATGTTTCCTTGCCCTTAGGATAATTTTAATAGAGACCTGATGGTGTTATCATCTTTTGCTGTAGGAGTGGAAATTTGAAGGTTCGATGCCTCCCCAACCTGAGGGCTTGCTCCCTCCCAAGGTCAGAGAGATGGATGAGTCAGACTCGACTATTCCTGTTATGGAGATACATGGAGCCCCCAAGTCCAGCGAGGACGGGGCACGCAAGCGGGGGCAAAGCGAAGATTCGGATGCCTCCACACCAGAGACACCGAAGGATCCTTCTCCTAGAGCGGGTGTTGTTGATCTGTTTCCTGCGGTACCCCTTTGTACCATGCATCCCGAACCTCAGTAGGAGAAGAAGAAACATGAAGAGTTTTTTGACCTTGACGAATTCGATGGGTGAGCCTCTGCAATCTTGCAATTTTTAGAGTACATTGCTCATTGCTTTTCTTAGATAGATGTTCTTTGTACTGTTGAAGTGACATGGGGTCATTGCTATCTGAAAGCGGCAAGGACGTGGAAGATGAGGGAGTCATGGACTCCAAGAGCAAAGGTGTGGAGATGGATGAGCCCTCCCTGAAGACGGTGGCCACCTCCCGCGATATCTCCTCGAGCTCCTCGAAGTTGGGGCAGCATAGGGTTCTCGCCCGGATGACTAGACAGGAACCTTCAGAGTCTTCAGGTGATCATGTAAGTGTTTTTTGTTCATTCGAGGAAGCCCCTAAGTCCCTTTCTTGGTCTGATCTGAAGTGCTACTCTAGCCCTTTCTGCGGGACATGGTTTGCATGGGTCAAAAGCACGTGCAGCTGGATGCTGACTTCTGGCAACTGCAAGGTAAACTCATTTGTTCTATTGCGTTATTCATCTGAATTGATGGGTTCGTAGCATGGAAAACAAAAAATTTCTACCGCAAGAACGAACAAAACCCAGATCTAATCTAGATAAAAGCCAAGATCTAATCTACTAGACATGTGCAATGAGATAGATATGTACTAACCCTCGTAGATCCGAAAGCGTTACGAGATTAGATCTCGTGGTTGATGTAGTCGATCACTTGCCGATCTCAAGATCGTGTGGACGATCCTTCCGGCGCCGCGTTCCGGCAGCGCTTCCGCAGTCGGTCACACGTGCGGAGTCGAAGCAGACCTTCCTCTCCTTGTTCCAGCGAGCAGCGGAGGTAGTAGATCTTCTCCACGGAATCCCAGCAGCACGACGGCTTGGTGGTGGTGGTGGAGTAGAGAATTCTGCAGGGTTTCGCCTATGCCTGTGCAGAAGAAAGGAGGAGGAGAGAGGTGGCGGAGATTTGGAGTTATAGAGGAGGGCTTGGAGGTGGTGCCCCCACCCCTCTATTTAAAGGGGGGAGGCGCCATGGGAGGGGGAGTCTAGTAGGACTCCCCTCCCTCTATGGCCGGCGGATTGGGGAGTGGGGAGGAGTCCTCCTCCCCCACGACTCCTTGTCTTGCCCCACTAGGACTCCTTGATCCCTTTCTTGGTTTTCAAGCAAACTCCAAGAAATCTTCCAGAACCTTCCAGAACATTCCGAAACCTTCTAGAATCCTCATACAAATACTCCGGAACATTTCCTAACTCAGGAAATGATCCCCAATATATGAATCTTATTCTCCGGACAATTCTAGATCTCCTCGTGATGTCCCGGATCCAATCCGAGACTCCGAATAACATTCGGTCTCCAACGCACATTCCATATCTACTTAAAACAACTTCGAACCTTAAGTGTGTCACCCTACGGTTCGTGAATATGTAGACATGACAGAGACACATCTCCTATCAATAACCATTAGCGGGACCTGGAGATCCATAATGGCTCCCACATACTCAACGATGACTTCGTGATCGATTGAACCATTTACATACGAAACCAATTCCCTTTGTCACGCGATACTATACTCGTCCGAGGTTTGATCGTCGGCATCTCCATACCTAGTTCTACCTCGTTACTGATAAGTACTCTTTACTCATTCCGTGATATGTCATCCCTTGTGACCCAGTCACATGCTTGCAAGCTAACTAGATGACATTCCACCGAGAGGGCCCAGAGCATATCTATCCGTCATATGGATGGACAAATCCCAATCTTGGTCCATGCGCTTCAACACATACTTCCAGAATACCCAATGACACCTTTATAACCACCCAGTTACGAAGCGGCGTTTGACGTCATCAAAGTACCCATCCGGTGATGGTGATTAACACAACCTCATGGTCGAAGGATTAGGTTACTATGCATTTAAAGCTTATAGCAATACGAACTTAATGACTTGATCTTATGCTACGCTTACTATGGGTGTGTGTCCATCACATCATTATCCTAATGATATAACCTTGTTATTAATCACATCCTAATGTCCATGATCAGGAAAACATGATCATCAATTAATCAACAAGCTAGTTTTAACAAGAGGCTTACTAGGGACTCTTATATGTTTACAAAATACACAAGTATTAGTGTTTCCTAATAATAAAATTATAGCATGGGATGTAAACATTCATCATAAACACAAAGATATAATAATAACCACTTTTATTATTGCCTCTTGGGCATATCTCCAACAGTCTCCCACTTGCACTAGAGTCAATAATCTAGATTACATGGTAATATACCGAACACCCATGGCGTTCTGGTGTTGATCTTGCTTTGCTCTAGGGAGAGGTTTAGTCAACGGATCTGCCACATTCAGATCAGTGTGTACTTTGGAAATCTTTATGTCACCATCTCGGACATACTCGCGAATAGCGTGGAAACGTAGCTTGATGTGCTTCAGCTTGCTATGTGACCTTGGCTCCTGTGCATTAGCTATGGCACCTGTGTTGTCACAGTAGATGGCCATCGGGTCCAACGCACTGGGAACCATGCCAAGTTCAGTAATGAATTCCTTCATCCATACGGCTTCTTGTGCAGCCTCCGAAGCAGCTATGTATTCCGATTCAGTTGAAGATTTCGCCACAACGCTTTGCTTTGCACTCCTCCAGCTCACTGCAGCACTATTCAAAATAAATATGTATCCCGACTGTGACTTCGAGTCATCCGGATCGGTGTTCCAACTAGCATCGGTGTAACCGTTTACAACAAGTTGTTCATCACCTCCATAAGAAAGAACCATATCCTTAGTCCTATTTAGGTACTTTAGGATATTCTTGACCGCTGTCCAGTGCTCCATTCCAGGATCACTTTGATATCTGCTAGTCAAGCTAACAGCATGTGCTATATCCGGACTTGTACACAGCATGGCATACATGATAGAACTTATGGCGAGGCATAGGGAATATTATTCATCTTTTCTCTATCTTCTGCCGTAGCTGGACTTTGAGTCTTACTCAAGGTCTTACCTGACAACATGGGCACGAACCCTTGCTTGCTCTCTTCCATTCTAAACTTCTTTAGAACCTTGTCTAAGTATGTACTTTGTGAAAGCGCTATTAGGCGTCTTGATCTATCTCTATAAATCTTGATGCCTAGAATATATGCCGCTTCGCCAAGATCCTTCATTGAAAAACTATTATTCAAATAGGTTTTGATGCTATTAAGAAGTTCTATATCATTCCCAATCAAAAATATGTCATCTACATATAGTACTAGGAATGCTACAGAGCTCCCACTCACTTTCTTGTAAATACAAGCTTCTCCATAAGTTTGTATAAACCCAAATTTTTTGATTACTTTATCAAAACGTTGATTCCAACTCCGGGATGCTTGCTTTAGTCCATAAATGGAGCGCTGAAGCTTGCATACCTTGTCAGCATCTTTAGGATCGACAAAACCTTTGGGTTGTACCATATACAACTCTTCCTCAATGTCACCATTAAGGAACGCCGTTTTGACATCCATCTGCCAAATCTCATAATCGAAATGTGCAGCAATTGCTAACAAAATCCTCACAGACTTTAGCTTCACTACTGGTGAGAATGTCTCATCATAGTCAACTCCTTGAATTTGTCGGAACCCTTTCGCGACAAGTCGAGCCTTATAGACAGTAACATTACCATCAACATCGATTTTTCTCTTGAAAATCCATTTGTTCTCGACAGCCTTACGGCCATCCGGTAAGTCCACCAAAGTCCATACTTGGTTTTCGTACATGGATCCCATTTCGGATTTCATGGCTTCTAGCCATTTGTCGGAATCTGGGCTCACCATAGCTTCTTCATACGTCGCAGGGTCATCAGCGTTGTCCACCAACATGACATTCAAGGCAGAGTCATACCAATCAGGAGTGGTACGAACCCTCGTTGACCTACGAGGTTCAGCAGTAACTTCGTTTGAAGTTTCATGATCATTATCATTAGCTTCCTCTCCAATTGGTGCAGGCGGCACAAAAACATCTTCCGGTGCTGCGCTACTCTCAAATCCGAGAGAAGGTTAAATAACCTCATCGAGTTCTACTTTCCTTCCAGTCACCTCTTTCGAGAGAAACTCCTTCTCAAGAAAGGATCCATTCTTGGCAACGAAAACTTTTTCCTCGGATCTATGATAGAAGGTATACCCAATTGTTTCTTTAGGATATCCTATGAAGACGCATTTCTCCGCTTTGGGTTCTAGCTTATCAGGTTGTAACTTCTTTACATATGCTTCGCAACCCCAAACTTTAAGGAACGACAACTTAGGTTTCTTTCCAAACCACAATTCGTACGGTGTCGTTTCAACGGATTTAGATGGTGCCCTATTTAAAGTGAATGCGGTTGTCTCTAATGCATAGCCCCAAACGATAGCGGTAAATGTGTAAGAGACATCATAGATCGGACCATATCTAAGAGAGTTCGATTACGACGTTCAGACACACCATTACGCTGTGGTGTTCTCGGCAGTGTCAACTGCGAAAGTATTCCACATTTCTTTAAATGCATGCTAAACTCATAACTCAGATATTCACCTCCGCGGTCAGAACGCAGAAACTTAATCTTCTTGTTACGATGATTTTCCACTTCACTTTGAAATTCCTTAAACTTCTTGAAAGTTTCGGACTTATGTTTCATAAAGTAGACATAGCCATATCTACTTAAGTCATCCGTGAAAGTGAGAACATAACAATATCCACCACGCGATGCTACACTCATTGGACCGCACACATCGGTATGTATTATTTCCAATAAGTCTGTAGCTCGCTCCATTATCCCAGAGAATGGAGTCTTAGTCATTTTTCCCATTAGACATGCTTCGCATCTTTCAAGTGATTCAAAATCAAGTGATTCAAGAAGTCCATCAGAATGGAGTTTCTTCATACGCTTCACTCCAATGTGACCAAGACGATAGTGCCACATGTATGTAGAATTATCATTCAATTTTATTCGTTTAGCATCTATGTTGTGAACATGTGTATCACTACTATCGAGATTCAGTAAGAATAAACCATTCATTTCAGGTGCATTACTATAAAAGATATTACTCATATAAATCGAACAACCTTTATTCTCGGACTTAAAAGAGTAACCGTCTCGCAATAAACAGGATCCAGATATAATGTTCATGCTTAACGCAGGCACCAAATAACAATTATTTAAATTTAAAACTAATCCCGAAGGTAGATGTAGAGGGAGCGTGCCGATGGCGATCACATCAACCTTGGAGCCATTTCCAACGCGCATCGTCACCTCGTCTCTAGCCAGTCTTCGTTTATTCCGCAGCTCCTATTTCGAGTTACAAATATGAGCAACCGAACCAGTATCAAATACCCAGGCACTACTACGATTACTAGTAAGATACACATCTATAACACATATATCAAATATACCTTTCTTCTTGATGTTGCCGTTCTTCAGATCTGCCAGGTACTTGGGGCAGTTATGCTTCCAGTGACCAGCACCCTTGCAGTAGAAGCACTCAGTTTCAGGCTTAGGATCAGCCTTGGGCTTCTTAGCAGGTGCGGCAGCTTTCTTGCCGTCCTTCTTGAAGTGGCCCTTGTTCTTAGGCTTGCCCTGTCTCTTGAAATTGGTGGTATTATTGACCATCAACACTTGGTGCTCCTTCTTGATCTCCACTTCAGCAGTTTTCAGCATGGACGATAGTTCAGGCAACGTCTTGTTCATGCAGTGCATATTGTAGTTCATCACAAAGTTCTTATAACTCGGTGGCAGTGATTGGAGGAGATGATGAATCCCCAACTTAGTAGGAATCGATATTCCCAACTCTTGGAGCTTGTTTGCGTACCCAGACATGGTGAGCACGTGCTCGCTAACGGAGCTTCCCTCTTCCATCTTACAGTTAAAGAACTTTTCGGAGGCCTCATAGCTCTCCATGGCCGCGCGAGTCTCAAAAATTAGCCTGAGCTCCTTAATGATCTCGAACGGGTCATGGTGCTCAAAACGTTTCTGGAGCTCCGATTCTAAACCATACAGGATGGCACACTGAACTGTGGAGTAATGATTTTTCCGAGTGGCGTAAACATTCTTTATGTCATCGGTGGCATCATCTGCAGGTGGGTCACCCAGCGGTGCTTCGAGCACATAGGTCAACTGACCAGCCCTGAGGATGATCTTCAGTCCACGGAACCAGTCCGTGAAATTGCTTCCATTGTTCTTAAGCTTTTCTTTCTCTAGGAACGCATTGAAATTGATGGAGGGGGTCGCCATAATCTACAACAAATTTGCAAGTAGTTTAGACTAAGTTTATGATGAATTGAGTTCAAATTTAATACTTAAGTTAACTAGGTGAACTCCCACTCAAAACAACATCCCTCACATTGTCTTAGTGATTACACGAACCAAGTCCACTACACCAAGTCCGATCTTCACGAGAGAAGATGTAGTTTCATCGGCGAACAATCTTCATGTTCATCATATCATTTATATGACTCATGCTCTACCTTTCGGTATTCCGTGTTTCGAGACCATGTCTGTACATGCTAGGCTCGTCAAGATAACCTTAGTTTCCGCATGTGCAAATCTGGCTTGCACCCGTTGTATGCACACGTAGAATCTATCACATCCGATCATCACGAGATGCTTCGAAATGACGAGTCTTAGCAACGGTGCCAACTAAGGGTGAACACTTTATTACTTGATATTTAGTGAGAGGGATCATCTTATAATGCTACCGTCGCGATCTAAGCAATACAAGATGCATAAAGGATTAACATCACAGGCAATTCATAATTAGTGTGATATGATATGGCCCTTTCTTCTTGCGCCTTTGATCTCCATCTCCAAAGCGCGAACATGATCTCCATCATCACCAGCATTGCGTCAAGGTCAGTGGCGCCGCTTCATGGTTGTCCATCATCACTAGCAACTATTACAACTACTTGGAATAAAGCTATTACAAGATGAATAGACACGCATGTCTTAACAGAATTAAAGACAACCATTAGGCTCCTGCCGGTTTCCATATTACAACAAGGATCATTGCATACATCAAATATAATCACAATCACATGATGGCCATATCACATCACAAAACCCCTGCAAAAACAAGTTAGACGCCTCTAATTTTCTTTGCATGTTTTACGTGGTTTGGGGCTTTCAAACAAGAACGAATCTAACCTACAAAACTGAACCACAACGTTGATACAAGTGCTATCAAGTGCAAAGTGTAAATTAGATCTATACTATGGTGGGAGAGACAGACACCCGCAAAGCCACTTGTGCAAAGCAAGTTACACGTCAAGCGTGGAGCAAGTCTCATGTGCGATGACATGTAAGGTTAGCCCGAGCCGCTTCATCCCACCAAACCACAAGATGCAAAGTACACAAAGCAAAAGACGGCACGAGCACCAACGCCCACAACACCATTGTGTTCTACTCATGCAATAGATCTACGCATAGATACGGCTCTGATACCACTGATGGGTTCATAGCATGTAAAACAAAAAATTTCTACCGCAAGAACGTACAAAACCCAGATCTAATCTAGATAAAAGCCAAGATCTAATCTACTAGACATGTGCAACGAGATAGATATGTACTAACCCTCGTAGATCCGAAAGCGTTACGAGATTAGATCTCGTGGTTGATGTAGTCGATCACTTGCTGATCTCAAGATCGTGTGGACGATCCTTCCGGCGCCGTGTTCCGGCAGCGCTTCCGCAGTCGGTCACACGTGCGGAGTCGAAGCAGACCTTCCTCTCCTCGTTCCAGCGAGCAGCGGAGGTAGTAGATCTTCTCCACGGAATCCCAGCAGCACGACGGCGTGGTGGTGGTGCTGGAGTAGAGAATTCTGCAGGGCTTCACCTATGCCTGTGCGGAAGAAAGGAGGAGGAGAGAGGCGGCGGAGATTTGGAGTTATAGAGGAGGGCTTGGAGGTGGCGCCCCCACCCCTCTATTTAAAGGGGGGAGGCGCCATGGGAGGGGGAGTCCTAGTAGGACTCCCCTCCCTCTATGGCCGGCGGATTGGGGAGGGGGGAGGAGTCCTCCTCCCCCATGACTCCTTGGGTTTCCCCACCAGGACTCCTTGATCCCTTTCTTGGTTTTCAAGCAAACTCCAAGAAATCTTCCAGAACCTTCCGGAACATTACAAAACCTTCTAGAATCCTCATACAAATACTCCGGAACATTTCCTAACTCAGGAAATGATCCCCAATATATGAATCTTATTCTCCGGACAATTCCGGATCTCCTCGTGATGTCCCGAATCCAATCCGAGACTCCGAACAACATTCGGTCTCCAATGCACATCCCATATCTACTTAAAACAACTTCGAACCTTAAGTGTGTCACCCTACGGTTCGTGAATATGTAGACATGACAGAGACACATCTCCTATCAATAACCATTAGCGGGACCTGGAGATCCATAATGGCTCCCACATACTCAACGATGACTTCGTGATCGATTGAACCATTTACATACGAAACCAATTCCCTTTGTCACGCGATACTATACTCATCCGAGGTTTGATCGTCGGCATCTCCATACCTAGTTCTACCTCGTTACTGATAAGTACTCTTTACTCGTTCCGTGATATGTCATCCCTTGTGACCCAGTCACATGCTTGCAAGCTAACTAGATGACATTCCACCGAGAGGGCCCAGAGCATATCTATCCGTCATATGGATGGAAAAATCCCAATCTTGGTCCATGCGCTTCAACACATACTTTCAGAATACCCAATGACACCTTTATAACCACCCAGTTACGAAGCGGCGTTTGACGTCATCAAAGTACCCATCCGGTGATGGTGATTAACACAACCTCATGGTCGAAGGATTAGGTTACTATGCATTTAAAGCTTATAGCAATACGAACTTAATGACTTGATCTTATGCTATGCTTACTATGGGTGTGTGTCCATCACATCATTATCCTAATGATATAACCTTGTTATTAATCACATCCTAATGTCCATGATCAGGAAAACATGATCATCAATTAATCAACAAGCTAGTTTTAACAAGAGGCTTACTAGGGACTCTTATATGTTTACAAAACACACAAGTATTAGTGTTTCCTAATAATACAATTATAGCATGGGATGTAAACATTCATCATAAACACAAAGATATAATAATAACCACTTTTATTACTGCCTCTTGGGCATATCTCCAACATGAATATGGGGTCAATTTTTGATTGATGCATTTTTCTTGCGCCATAGGATAATAATCAAGTTCTTCATCGGCTAGAGTCTCTCGAAAAGAAACTCAGCACAATGGAGACCAAGAGGAAGGATGTAGTCAAAGCCCTCGAGCGCTACAAGACAAAGTCGACATAGCGCGAGGAAGACTTCATGGCGGCCGCATCGGAGAGGGAGAAGGGTCTGGTAACTAGCACATGTTAGCTGCCTAGGTTCTCTTTGGTAAGTTTTCTTGTGTGAGTTTCTCTTCTTGCTCGTCTTCCTTTGGCTCCTTTCCTCTTGATCTTTGATTGCTCTGGCTTTGCAGATGCAGTTGGTCTTGATTTTGACTGTCAAGCCCTGATATGCGATGACCTCTTGGTTGGTGTCGTAGCTGCAGTCGAGGACGACAGCATCTCCGCAAGGGATGCACTTCAGAAGGGTAAGGTCGTGCTTGGTCGTCTCCGTGAGGAAATGTTTCCAAAAGCCAAGTCCATTGAAGACGTTAGCGGTCTTGCCAAGGCCTTCGTTCGGGGCGTGCCTACGGAGTACAAGCCAATGCATAAAGCAACGGGTGCCTCCCTTGGATTGGCGATGGCACAGGCTTGCGGCGCTGGGCTGGACATAAGCAAGATTACCTCCAAGATGTCGGTGACAGTAGAATGCAAAGAGGCGGCCTTTGCTTCCTTTGCCCAGCGATGTAAGAAGTACAGCCCGCGACACATCGAGACACTTGTGAAGTACTCTGCGGAGCTGAAACGGTTGGTCGTGGCAAAAGCCACAGCGTCGGAGGCTTCCACGGGTTCTGCGAAGCCTTTAGTTGCTTCTGCGTAGGCCGTGCCGTGCCATTTCTAGTCATTTTGTTGTATAGTGATGCTAGGACTTTCTAGTTTCTTCGAATGATTTTGTCAGCTTAAACCACCAGAGCCTGTCTTAGTCCTTTAAATTAACTGCGTATACATTGGTCGCTTGCATTTCTCGTGCTCCTTCGACTATTGCCTCTCAAACAAAAGTGTTTATCCTTCGATTGTTTGCTTGACTAGGGTCATGTGAGTGGCACATAGGACATGCCATCATCCTCTACTCCTTTAGCTCCTCCACGCTCAAGGGTGGATGAACTGTCATAGCTCCCCCTCCTGCACGACCGTGTGAAGGATTTGGAGAAAAATTTGTTGATTATCCACGTCAATGCTGATGTGTGGAAGTCTAAAGAAGAGAAGGTTGTTGAGCAGGAGAAGTATCTCCTTGGTGAGGTGGTCCAAATTAGTAAGCAGCTGTGGTGTAAGTGTCCTTGGTTGTTTTGTCCTTTTGGTCTGTTTGCACTATGAATCTCATTGCTTTGTTGGCGTAGTTGTCAATCGAATTCTGCAAAAAGAGAAAGAGCACGTCAGTATCCAACTGAATTGCCTTACTTAGGTGGAGCTAGAGGCTGGCGGGTCCTTCTGGACTGATCAGGACCGAGCGACCATGCTGGTGACACTGCAAAATCGCGTTGCACTATTTGAAGAAGGCCCAATCCTCCTTCAAGCATATTTTCAAGGTGATGTTTCCCCTAGATGAAACCCCTTCAAGCCTGTTGGCGTTGCTGCGAAAGTTTCATGATATAGGTGTTGTACGCGAATGCATGCACCAGCAACTTGCTATGGGTGCAAAGGATGCTTTGGCATTTGTGCATATGCATCGTCCAAATGTGGACCTTGAGGTTGTCGCTGAAGAACCGCTAGCACCTCCGGATGGTATGGCGTGGAATATGTTGCCGCACTACCACGCAGTGGCCCAGCCTGTCGAGGATATTATCCAGATGTTTGACGAGCGTACCAACGTCTTACTTCAGTGGCAATAGCATAGTTTTAGCATACATAGGACATACAAGTGATGTAAAGCGTGTATATTTTTGGTTGGGAGTTGTGGCCCTTGTAATTTACATAATCTTGTTTGTTTGTATGTGTTCGAGTGCGATTATGCGATGCTGTTTTGTTAGCCTGACGCCTATAAATTTCAGCACCTTGCCAACCTGTCAGTTGGGCTACAACTGGGTTGGAGTTTTCAAGGGTTCGATTGTAAGCAAAGTCAGCTAATCGGGCCATCATGATGGTGATTGGTTATATTTATGACGAGGCTGTCAGGGAGGCGCAGCCCCTGAGTGCAGTATGTATAAAGTAAAACATAACATGACTCATGGTTGGGGAACTTAGCTTTTTTATTGAAGAATAGCAGGAGGTACATTGTTTGGCTAAGTAGCCTAGCTGAGTAGCCTTATTGAAAGGTACAAACATCTAAGAGTAGAAGCGTCATAGCTACACGATGTTCCATGGGTTGGAGTATGCGACTCAAGTCTCTACGTCCTTGAGGTGATAGGCGCCGCCTGAGATCACCTCTATGACCACGTAAGGTCCTTCCCATGGAGATTCGAGCTTAAGGTGCCCTTTTTGCTTCAGTCGCAAGATGAGGTCACCTTCAGCGAAGGACTTTAGGCATAGCCATCGACTGTGGTAATTGTGGAGGCTCTACAGATACACCGTTGACCGTGCGGC
The DNA here is from genome assembly GCA_910589775.1 of Avena eriantha. NCBI lineage: Eukaryota > Viridiplantae > Streptophyta > Magnoliopsida > Poales > Poaceae > Avena > Avena eriantha. The sequence continues at coordinate 526,724,604 of OU342742.1, read as the reverse complement.
AACGATTTCATGCGCCTCGTCTAAGAGGTCGATGGAGTCTTCGAGTGCGGCCGTAGATTCAGCTTCGCTATAGGCGATAACCTGCAAGGCCTTGTATCGTACCTCAGCTGGTAACATTGCCTCTACGCCATGCACCATGAAGTAAGGTGTGTAGCCGGTGGCGCTGTTAGGAGTTGTGCACAGGCTCCATAGCACATAGGGTAGCTTGTATGCCCATGCTTCGTCCACTCATTCGAGAGGCCGAAGGAGTCGCTTCTTGATGCTGTTGCAGACTAGGCCGTTGGCCTTATTGACTTAACCGTTGGTCTGGGGGTGTGCCATGGAAGCATAGCTCACATTGATGCCCAGATTGTCACAGAAGTCCTAGAACTCCTTCAAGGTGAAGTTTGTTCCATTGTCGGTAATGATGTTGTGCGGCACACCGGATGGACTGGAAGAACTTGATGGCAGTGGTGCTGGTCTAGTTGGTGACTGGCGTAGCCTCTATCCACTTGGTGAATTTGTTGACTGTGACGAGGAGGAAAATGTATCCTCCCGGCGACGACTTGTGTAGCTTGCCAACCATGTCAACTCCCCATTGCACGAAGGGACAGACCAAGGGTATTGGCCGAAGCTCCGTGCCTAGTGCGTCTGGCTTATCCGCGAATCTTGTAACATCCCAATTTCAGCAACCCTTATTAGTTGTCCAGAATGCAAAAATCAGGGGGAACAAAAACTTTTTCTTGTTGATTGATGTAGTGTTTCCTGATTGCTTGTCTGTGCTTATGCCTTTGATTGTGCAGCAAATGATATACTCCTTAGCTCAACCTCAGTTGACAAAAGCTATTTAATAAAAACTGTCTTGGCTTATGTTTCATATTACCTAATGTTATGGCATTTCAAAAACCTGAGCCAAGATGCCTTGCAACCCTAAAACCTTTTTAGTATCTTCCGTTGTCAAAATTATGGAGATCTATAAGATATAATCTCCTTATGTTTTCAAGACAGAACCTTCAAAATACTCTTACTCTAGGTTTTCCAAAAACCATTTTATAGATCTTTTGAACTCTACTCTTGGTAGATGTACCAATGACCTTACCTTGTTCAAACTCCAATACCCATCCTTACCTCAAGCTAAGCTTGATGGTAACCCACAGTAGTAGTTGATTTGTTTGTAAGATGAGTTGCCTTGATCTGCTGTTTGACTTGATTGCTTAGAAGTAGTATGAGCTACTCTAGGAGCTCATCCTCTAGGATCAAGATACTTTAAAATCCCCAAACCCTAAGCAAGAATACAAGATGGATCTGATCTCTAGCCGCTAGGTGATCATCTAAAACCCTTAACCAATATACTGAAGTGATCAATTCTGAAGTGATCCATTCTAGAAGTTTCCAAGTAAATGAAGACCAATATCAAGCATGGATCTATTCTACCCAATATACACTTCAACATCATCCACGTGATGATGCTTTGATACCTTGCAAACCCTCAAAAATATGCCCACTCATATTCTAGTCAAAAACCCTAAATCTCCTAAATTTTGACCAAGTCTGGAAACTATTTCAACATCACTTCTTTGAGTGCCTCTCTTTCTCAACCCATGTTCCTTTTTGGTGATGCACTTGAACCATCTTGTATACCATCATAAGTACTACCAAGGCCCACTCCTTCCCTTGGTTAGACCATCCTCTAACCCCCTTGTTATTGATAGTTTTGCAGCCAAGAAAATAATAATTCTTGCAAAATCTTATCAACATGCCAACTTTGGAAGAAGCTCACACCTACATGTTATCTTGTTTTCACTAACTCCTTGCATTATTGTGTTCTAGTCATAAAGGTATAGAAATACCTACTTCACTTGTTCCAAATGGATCCTTGTGCTTTAAAAACCCACAAGGTTTTGAAGGCTATTTGATAATTTGTTTTGACACCCTTGTTTTATTCAAAGTTTGGGATCAATTCTAGGAGAGATCAATCATGATCAATATAAAACCCATGTACCATGATGATCTACATCACTTGGTATATCCATACATATATTCCATGCCGCAAGGGGAGCTCTGAGCTCTAAGATCCAATAAGGTTTTGAGGGTATGAAAATAACATCACCCTAGATCCTTTATTCCTTGTTTCTTAGCAAAAATCAAGTTGGCTTCTCAAATCCTAAGGTTAAAAATGCTAGATACACCTTGTGTACATCATATACCTTGGTTATAAAGATTTATCAACTATTATCCATAATTAATATGGACCAACACCATTTAATTTCCTTTAGTGGACAAAAACTCCAAACTTAATCTATAGAAGAAAGTTTGATTTTCTCCAAAACACATCCCCATATTTAGGATCATTTGAAGTCTAATTATCATACCCTATCTTCGCACTCCAAAAATAAATATGTTTGAAGAGTTTCAATAATTCTTTTTTCCCATTTTCTTAAATGGCAAAAATAAGAAATAATCGCTTAAAAATACTTTTCTTCCTCCATAAATTTCAGAAAAATTCCCCAATGTGTGATATGGTGTCTGGAACCATCTCACATCAAAAACCAACTTTGTTCCATATAAAAATATCAAGTGAGCTTCTATAAACCACTTCTGCACTTTTTGAATAGTTGATCAAAAGGGCACCAAATATCATATGAAAAATCTCAATAAATTTCTAGAGGTGTATCTTGACCTCACCTAACTACCAGCATCATTGTCCCATCTCTCCAAGATCAACTTTTGAGAACATGTTCATGTTATATCATTTTGGCAAAATGGGGTACTTGATAAAACTTGAACCAAAAACCAAAGGAAACCCTCACCCCTCATCACCATCACTCAGTCCATCACCCTCCCATGACCTGGTCGAAATGGTACTATAGCATCCCCCTTTTCCCCCTGCCCTATGTCCCTTGGAAGAAGAGAGAAAAGCCACTTATTTTAAATCTTGTAATTAAATCAGTACAGCAGCACCCACCCTATCTTCCACCACTCACTGCTCGACCCCGTACCCCACTAACCTCCCCACCACCGCCCCAGTGGCCAATCCCCTGCCAGCATCCTCCCCCAAGCCCTCCATGGTCTTGGTCCACCATGAATCTCACTCCCACGGGTTAAATACCCCCAGGCCACCCATCGCCTCCCTTTTCCCTCATTTGCTTCCTTCCACTCCACATTACCTCCCCAGAGCACACTCTCCTCTTCCCCTGCCCTGTCTTGCCCGTGACAAGTTACAAAGGAAGCTCTCGGCCATGAGGGAAGTTTGAGCGTAGCTCCTTCTCCTTTGCTCACCTCCATCTGCATGTCATGGTGCCGAGTTCCTTCCCTTCTCCTGCATCTGACCTGGTCTTATTTTCTGCCCAGGTCCCTCTTAGGTGCTGCCACGGACAAGCTCGGAGTCGCCCTTCCTCTAACCGACGCGGGAACCAGCAGATCTAGACCAAATAACTTAGAATAATATGCAATCCAAATAAGGAACATTTAAAAGTGATTAAGTTTGAATCACAGAACGTTGAGCTGAGTTTTGTCCGCAGTGTCTAGTAGAGAACTGTAGACATGTTTTCCAAATCCATAAAGGATGACATATCTTAAAGCGTAAAGGGTTATGTTATAAGGGAATATGTTGGAAACTCTTGTAATACCGATTGAAGTCAAGTAGTAAGCGAGGTGAACAAAAAAATCGAAAGTTGCACAGAGTGCACTAGTGTTTCCGTGAATTCATTTATAATAATAGATAAGGGTACCATCTAAAGTGTTGTATAATGTTATGGCGGGGCTAGTTCGTTTTTAACATAGAATGATGTGTCCTAGGGCACATTGCCCATGAGAAAGCCCTTGAGGTTGATCTAACGTCACTGTAGGCTCCTTGAATCATGCCTCGTTCTGTTGCCATAGCGACGATACATACACACAGATGTTATCATGTGATGATTGAGTGTTAATGTCAATCCAGGTGACATTAGTAAGTTGCAAAGGATTTGGGACTATAAAGTATAGACCCAAGACTCAACCTCTTCCATGAGCAAGCATGTTCAGGGTACCGGATATATGGTGCCAATGATTGAGAAAAAATGCAACTAGTGTATTTGTACTCTAGTGCAAGTGGGCGACTGTTGGAAATATGCCCTAGAGACAAATAGTAGTAAGGACTATTATAATATTTCATATAGTTTATGATTACGTTTTATATCATGCTATAACTGTATTGAGTGGAAACATCAATACACATGTGATATACAAACAACCAGGGGTTCCCAGTGAAACTCTAGTCACTAGTTCATTGGTCAACAAATGATCAAGTTTCCTGATCATGTGGCATTTATGCCAGTTGGAAATGAGGTCATCTCATTTTGAGAATGAGATGATGAACCAATACCCAACCTAAACATCGTGACCCGATCATGTCATGAAGTTCAAGTTACGATGATTAGAAACGGATCCTCATAGACTATTCCTTAGACCGTGAGGCTATATCAATCACTGTCTCTCGAGAGTGCTTAGATAGCATCAAACGCCATCTAGTAATACGGTGGTTATAAATGTGTGTTTAGGTACTCGGATGAAACTGTAGAGGCAATATATGTCAAGAGCAGGATTTGTCCGTCCATGTGACAGGAAGATACTCAGGGGCCCACTCAGAGAAGTTATATCCAATAGCTGTGCAGCGTGTGATTTAATCACGGGGATATCACTTGTCGGAATGAGTCAAGTAGCATTGTTTAGTAAAGAGATTGAACACGACATGGGGATGTCATTGATCAGATCTCGGACAATGCAAGTATCGAGTGACAAAGGGAATAAGACACAACTGTCCCGGTTCAAACGACGAAAGATCTTCGTGGAACGCACAGGGGTCGCATGGCCATCTAGGTCCCTCTGTCGATCATTGGTGTGGGAGTGTCCCGACCATGTCTGGAGTGTTCCCGAATCGTGGGGTATCACACTTAAGGGCTTGATGATGCTTAGAGAGTGTTTATGGGATCAGTACAATCGCCGAAGAATAGTAGAGAGAAAACCGGAAGGGTTTTGGTAAGTCCGGAGGATGTCTGGAGTGGAGGTGGAAGGTGTTCCATCGCCACATAGATTGAATAATATGCGAATGAATGTTAATTGTTGATTTAATCATTTATTCATAATTATTTAATAAAGAGAAAAATCAATTTAAATGGTCAAAGGCTTAATGGGTCAATTTCCGGAGGGAGAGGGCCCATTAGGGGAAAGGGAGAAGGGGCAAGGGGCTGGCCGGCTGGGCCTAGCCCCCCGCCCGGGGCCCACTAGGATGGCCGGCGGCCACCCCTCCCCCCTCCTCTCCTTTAGTCCCACCTCGGGACTTTGAGTGAGGGTGTACCCCCTCCTCCCCTATATATAGTGGGGTTATTTGGCCAAATTAAAATATGCCAATAATCAATAAAGGTCTTCTCACTTTTGGGAGGACTTCCAGTTGATATTTTCTCTCTCCCCTCTCTCTCTCGTGACCGTGGTCCCAAGTCTGGACTGCGCGAGCGAGAGACATCTTCACCGCGGAGCACCGTCGCGCTGCGGGATTCGGATCCGGGAGCTCTACTTCCGCAACTGCTGCTGGATCGGGGAAGCGGGAGTTTTCGTCAGGCACCGGACGTGTGTAACTCCCCGCGAGGTGTCGCACTTGAGGCACTCAAGTCGTTGGAGCCAAGGAGTGCAAGGACTTCATCACGACCTTGAGGTCGGCTTCGGCTCGTCTACATCAACCACGCTCTCCTGAGCGTTGACAACACTTTTCGGTCTTCAAGGGTAAGTTCGCGGAAAGCCCCTCCCGTTACTGTATCACTAATAGATAGGTCCTGGCAGCTTCAGGGGTTCAGGGGCATAGAGTAAAATTTATTGTTTTCATACGTGGAACCCCAACAGTGGTATCAGAGCTAGATCTATGCTTAGTAATGCTAGTATCGGTAGAACACACGAGATGTAGCGTGTGGGCGTTGATCTTTTAGTTGTTACCCTCCCACGTGTACTTGTGTATACCGCAGTAATGCTTGATGAAGCGGCCCCCAACCGACTTTATGCGTTCATTCGCGAGATTGGTCCATGCTTGACATACGACTAGTACCGTATAAAGTGGCTTAGGGGGTGTCTGTCTCTCTCGCATTAGTTGGTATACCATTTGCAACGGAGGGCCCCGAAAGGGGTGTAGTAGAGACAACTACTTGATCAGGGTTGTGCTAAAAGTTCGTAGGTAAGAACGGTTCTTGTGCGAAAGCCCATTCAGCCACGTAAAACATGCAAAGATAAAGTAGAGGCGTCTAACTTTGTTTTGCAGGGGGGCGTTGCTTTGTGATATGGTTGTGGCAAAGGCAAAGTGATTACCTTATGTTACGTAGTAGTAGATAGTCACGGAGGTGACGGACTACCACACCGGAATGACACCGGTACCCTGGTGTCTACGACGCTGGAAACTGGTGACAGCGGATGGAGATCACGACGTGAAAGACCATATCACATAGCATTTACATTCAATGTTATTGTTTGTATGTCTTATTGTGTGCTAGTATTAGATACTCGACGGTAGCCTAATAAGATGATCCCTATTAAAATTACCAAGGATTGTGTTCCCCCTTAGTGTGCACCACCAAGAAAGTTCTTCGATATGAGGTGATCTAGGGTTACAGGCCTGGGTGTTAGACATATCTACATTCACATACAGTGGGTGTAAGCCATGTTGCATAGCGAATACACTAAGGTTGAGTTGGCGAGCCTAGCACGCCACAGAAGCGTGGCCTTGGAACACGGATGGTCGAAAGGTCGAGCACGAGTCGCATGAATGATGTGACCGACATTTAGCGTCCACCTTTGAACCCACATCGATGGCCGTGATGATCGAGGGAGATGTGGCTGATAGGGGTCGTGTTATCACTAGGAAGCCTTTTGGGGATAGGTGTTTCTGAGTGGAGTTACTATTAACTCATTTAATTGTAAAGTTAGTCTAAATTCCTTTTGCAATTATAAATGTAGATGGCTCCTTTCGTGTTGACGATTGATTGGTTAGAAGGATAGAATCTCAGATTAGATGGATCAAACTTCTCAATATGGGTTGCACGTCTCCATGTTCTCCTTAGCGAGAATGACGTGGTCGACTACATACTCGACGGGATGGATTTGGATCAGCCCACTGACCTAGAGACCCCAGAGGAGCGGAAAGACCGCTATCTCCATCGTGAGATGGCCTCCTTCATTTCAGTTACCATGCGTTTCGAAATGGTGGATGAGCTGTGGCCTTTCGTGGGTGATGTCGACACTCGTTCGGTGATGCTACAACTTAGGACACATTTCGTGGAACAAGTACGCATATGGGAGCATGAGTTGATGGGAGACTTTCTCTCCATTAAGATGGAGGAACTCATCACTGGATGACCACTTGGAGTGCATGCATGATGTGTACATGAGGCCTGCATACTTCCTGGATAGCTGGATGACGGGCTCTTTCGCAAACAGTGTTGTGCTATGGTCACTGCCACCAAGCTACCAAGCACAAGTCAGGACTTGCGTAATGAGGGGCGACGCAGAATCAATGGAGTTCCACCGGTTCGTGACACATCTCAGGAATGTGTTAGTTGAACCAGATGTCGCCCAGGTCATCAATGAAAAAGGTATATATTTGATATACAATTTTATAAATGTTATAATCTTGCAAACACATTTGCAGTGTTAAGTATATCTGATACTTGTTCTGTTTTGCTAAAAACAGGTCCTTCTGCATGAGAGGTGCTTGCTGGAGAGGAGGTGACGTTGCGTGTTAATGGCGAGCATGATGATGATGGCCGACGACACTCTCCCTCGACATTTATCATTTAGTTTATGTTTTAGGATGATTATTTTAATCAAGAGAATGTGAACTTCTTTAGTGTCTCTCATACTTCGTGAGACGGTTATTCATATGAGTTTGTAACAAACAATTGTTCTACTTTCATGAATGATTTCTATTCGTGTTCATATCTTGTTTGATTACTTGTGAATTATCCTTGTTGTTTTGAAACTAATTGATAATGCATGAACATTTGTAAAACATTAAAATTGCCTTAAAATACCCGACTTAAATGATATTTCATTACAGAATGAAAATCATTGTTTAAATTCAAAGTTATGTGATAATATGTGAAAGTCATTCGATTTCTTATGACATATAAATCATGCCTAAGTTCGGCAATATAACTTGAACATTGAGTATTACTTGAATACAAAGTGTTTAATGAATTGTTAAAAGTTAATACATATTCGATGTATTGTGTTTTAACGAAAATGGTAATTATCATTAAATGATTATTTAAATGCGTAAAGAAGTTTACCAAAGGAAACATGAATATGAAACTATTTGATTTGATCAAAGTGTTTCATCAACAAAGGGTATAAAGATAAAAGAGAATCTAATTACTATGATTTGATCAATAGTAATGAAATTTGACTTTATAAGAATGGCATAAAAGAAATTGTGGAATGCAAAGTGTTTTGAAACCTCAAAATGCAAAGCATCACAATGTGATATTAGATATCAAAGGGGTTGAATAGAAGGCACCAAATAAATCGTTGTAGTGTCGATGTAGAGACCATTAGTTGAGAAATAGTTAGCACTCTATTAGAATGCAGTGAACCATTTGAATTCGTAAAAGTTTTGGGGTTATTCGATATAACCAAACCAATAGTGAATAAGTCCTTGTAGAGTATTGATTGGAAAATTTGAATATGAAACCCATAGCTGAAACCGAAAGGAAAGCAAATTCGTACTGCTTGGACTTTGGTGCATTCTTGAGAAAGCTCACTGTTAGTGATATTTCTCGATTATGGAGCAAATGGAAAATAGTGTAAAACACGATGAGGATTCAAATCCCTGCATCAGAGTGTTGAGAAACGCAACGGACAACGTTCCTGAACGATTATCTTCACAAAGGAAAGAATCAATGATATTGATCATTATGTTTTCCCCACTGGTGTTTTCACTACATGAAGTAGGATTCAAAATGTAATCCATATCTAGTATGGAGACATTTGTGAAACATTTGTCATGATTATTGGAATATGAGATACCTACGAACTACTAAGGAAATAATGGTAAACTAGAATTATGAGAAATCCTAAAAGCAAAATTCCCTTGAGATTAGAAAGCAATTCGTTGCTGAATCTCACAAGTAAAAGGGGTTACTTGGAATTTTCCCAAATGACTGCAAAGCCATAGTGGAAAAGGGGTAAATGACAAAAGCATAGTTTATCAAGTATTGGATAAATTCAAATGAATTTGATTCATGTGTGCTTAATATCTAGTGGATTTAAAACTAGTAAAGTACTAGTATCTCATAGTAAATCTCCAAATTTGATATTTGATCAAAGGATTTTGAAGTTGTTCAAAAATAGTGAGTGATGTGCAATTTGCGTAAAATTGAGTGGGAGCTATGAAAGTCTTCCTAAAACAATATGTGAATGACATATTTTTGAGTGGGAGCTTATAGGAGAAATTCTTAAGTATGTTAAGAATGAAAGCGCAAATGCTTATAAATAATGATTTATAAGATGTAGAAGTTGATAATGGGTGTATTATGATATTATGTAGTATTCCTTAAGAGATTCTGAAAGGAGTTTCAGAGTATATGTTAATTAAGGAACTAGTTCTTAATGACTCAAGTTAGGAATAGTATTAAGTTTAACATCTATGGTTGAAAGAAATAAAAGGATGATCGTCATCCACTATGTTGATACATAGGATCTATCTTAGAAAACCATGATGATAACTTAGCATAATAGGCAATCCAAATAAGGAACGTTTAAAAGTGATTAAGTTCGAATCACAAAATGTTGAGCTGAGTTTTGTCCGCAGTGTCTAGTAGAGAACTGTAGATATGTTTCCCAAATCCATAAAGGATGACATATCTTAAAGCGTAAAGGGTTATGTTATAAGGGAACATGTTGGAAACTCCTGTAATACCGATTGAAGTCAAGTAGGAAGCGAGGTGAACAAAACATCGAAAGTTGCACAGAGTGCACTAGTGTTTCGGTGAATACATTTATAATAATAGATAAGGGTACCATCTAAAGTGTTGTATAATGTTATGACAGGGCTAGTTTGTTTTTAACGTAGAATGATGTGTCCCAAGGCACATTGCCCATGAGAAAGCCCTTGAGGTTGATCTAACGTCACTGTAGGCTCCTGGAATCAGGCCTCGTTCTGCTGCCATAGCGACGATACATACACACAGATGCTATCATGTGATGATAGAGTGTTAATGTCAATCTAGGTGACATTAGTAAGTTGAAAAGGATTTGGGACTGTAAAGTATAGACCCAATACTCAACCTCTTCCATGAGCAAGCATGTTCAGGGTACCGGATATATGGTGCCAATGATTGAGAACAAATGCAACTAGTGTATTTGTACTCTAGTGCAAATGGGAGACTATTGGAAATATGCCCTAGAGACAAATAGTAGTAAGGACTATTATCATATTTCATGTAGTTTATGATTAAGTTTTATATCATGCTATAACTATATTGAGTGGAAACATCAATACACGTGTGATATACAAACAACCAAGGGTTCCCAGTGAAACTCTAGTCAATGGTTCATTGGTCAACAAATGATCAAGTTTCCTGATCATGTGGCATTTATGCCAGTTGGAAATGAGGTCATCTCATTCCGAGAATGAGATGATGAACCAATACCGAACCTAAACATCGTGACCTGATCATGTCACGAAGTTCAAGTTACGATGATTAGAAATGGATCCTCGTAGACTATTCCTTAGACCGTGAGGCTATATCAATCACTGTCGCCCGAAAGTGCTTAGATGGCATCAAAAACCATCTAGTAATACGGTGGTTATACAGGTGTGTTCAGGTACTCGGAGGAAACCGTAGAGGCAATATATGTCAAGAGCGGGATTTGTCCATCCATGTGACGGGAAGATACTCAGGGGCCCACTCGGAGAAGTTATATCCAATAGTTGCGCAGCGTGTGATTTAATCACGGGGATATCACTTGTCGAAACGAGTCAAGTATCATTGTTCAGTAAAGAGATTGAACACGACATGGGGATGTCATTGATCAGATCTCGGACAATGCAAGTATCGAGTGACAAAGGGAATAAGACACGACTGTCCCGGTTCAAATGACGAAAGATCTTCGTGGAACGCACAGGGGTCACATGGCCATCCAGGTCCCTCTGTCGATCATTGGTGCGGGAGTGTCCCGACCATGTCTGGAGTGTTCCCGAACTATGGGGTATCACACTTAAGGGCTTGATGATGCTTAGAGAGTGTTTATGGGATCAGTAGAATCGCTGAAGAATAGTAGAGAGAAAACCGAAAGGGTTTCGGTAAGTCCGGAGGATGTCCGGAGTGGAGGTGGAAGGTGTTCCATAGCCACGGAGATTGAATAATATGTGAATGAATGTTAAATGTTGATTTAATCATTTATTTATAATTATTTAATAAAGAGAAAAATCAATTTAAATAGTCAAAGGCTTAATGGTCCAATTTCCGGAGGGAGAGGGCCCATTAGGGGAAAGGAGAGAGGGAGAAGGGGCAAGGGTCTGGCCGGCTGGGCCTAGCCCCCCGCGCGGGGCCCACTAGGGTGGCCGGCAGCCACCCCTCCCCCCTCCTCTCCTTTAGTCCCACCCCAGCACTTTGAAGGAGGGTGTACCCCCTCCTCCCCATATATATAGTGGGGGTATTTGGCCAAATTAAAATACACCAATAATCAATAAAGGTCTTATCACTTTTGGGAGGACCTCCAGTTGATACTTTCTCTCTTCCCCTCTCTCTCTCTCTCTCATGACCGTGGTCCCAAGTCTGGACTGCGTGAGTGAGAGACATCTTCAGCGCGGAGCGCTGTCGTGCCGCGGGATTCGGATCCGGGAGCTCTACTTCCACAACTACTACTGGATCGGGGAAGCAGGAGCCATCGTCAGGCACCGGACGTGTGTAACTCCCCACGAGGTGTCGCACTTGAGGCACTCAATTCGTTGGAGCCGAGGAGTGATGTCTATGCACTTCTATTCTTGTAGACAGTTGTTGGGCCTCCAAGTGCAGAGGTTTGTAGAATAGCAACAAGTTTTCCCTTAAGTGGATCACCCAAGGTTTATTGAACTTAGGGAGGAAGTGGTCAAAGGTATCCCCTCTCAAGCAACCCTGCAATCAAGATACAAGAAGTCTCTTGTGTCCCAAACACAACCAATACACTTGTCAGGTGTATAGGTGCACTAGTTCAGTGAAGAGATAGTGAAATACAAGTGGTATGGATAATTATAAGTGGTAACGGTGATAGAAAATAGCTTGATGGTGTGGAAAAGACTAAAGTAAAACTGAAATAAAGATAGCAGCAAGCAAACATGTAACAGATCTAATTGCAAACGGTGTTTCAATGCTTAGAAACAAGGCCTAGGGATCATACTTTCACTAGTGAACACTCTCATATAAATATATTCTTCTTTATGATACTACTCTTAACTACTCTCCGGTTCGACACTCTAATCGATGGTAGGGCTATAACAACACACCTCAAAGTAAGACTTTCCCATCTAGAAAACCCCACACTGACACCTTGAGTACTAGATGGTTCCAACAAACACCACAATTTCATAGAGACAACTAACTCCAAATATAACTCATAACAAGTATTTGTAATCTCTAGCCTAAGTGCCACCATGGTGTGCACGCTGTCACTTTCACACACATGGGGAGAGCAGAGATCTATTAAAGCACTTGAGTAGCAAAGTAGATCTACTTGATTACAAAGCTCATGATCACAATATGATCATGCATAGAGAGAGATGAACACATAGCTATCGGTATAACCCTTAGCCTCGAGAGAGAACTACTCCCTCCTCATCATGGGAATCAGCAATGGCGATGGAGATGGTGGTGGAGATCGATGGAGATGGCTCTGGGGGCACTTCCCCGTCCCGGCAGGGTGCCGGAATAGAGACTTTCTGTCCCCCGAATCTCCTCTTCGGTTGCGGCGGCGCTGTGGAAATTTTCATGGATTTCTAATTGACGATTTAGGGTTTATGTATCGGGAGGCTCTTATAGGCGAGAGGGGAGACCGAGAGGGTGCCGGAGGGGCCCACACCACCCCCTGGCACGGCCTGGCCTGGCCGTGCCACCAGGTGGTGTGGCCACCCTCTGGCCCTTCTCTGTCTCGTATTCTTGCTCCAAGTGTCCCTCGTTAAAATAATAACTTTGGCTTTTGTCCCATCCAATTCTGAGAATATTCATTTTCTGACTTCCTGGAACCAAAAACAATAGAAAACAGGCAGCTGGCACTGTGGCTCTTGTTAATAGGTTAGTCCAAGAAATCATATGAAAAGTACCCCAAAGTGTGGACAAAACACAAGAAAGTAGATAAAACCAAGCATGGACCATCAAAAATTATGGATACATTAGCAACTTATCAACATCCCCAAGCTTAACTCCTGCTCGTCCTCGAGTAGGTAAGTGATAAAAAGAAAGAATAATTTTTGAGTTTACATGCACCAGCATAAACTTGATCAAAATATTTGTAAAACATTCATAGCTGGGATCATAGTACTTCAATCAAAACATGAAAGACAAAGTTCTAACATAAGACAAAGAAACTATGATGCAACATGAAAAGGCACAAACAAAAGATTCATGAATAAAAATGCTTTGCAAGACGTTTGTTTGTTTCACATAAAGAAAACATAGAATAATGGCATTCAGCTTGTCCCTCATAGAGTAGCAAATATAAATGCATAGGACACCTTCAAAGTTCATAAGAGTGACTAGATACAAATAGTTTAAAATAAGCAATATCAAGTTATGCATCAATCAACTAGTCTTGGGACAATGCACATAGAAGTAAGAATGGCCACTATTCTCTCAAAGTAGGTGCATAAAGATAGAAGGTGGAGACTCAATATATATAAGTGGAAGAAAGGCCTTAATAGAAGGAAGTAGGGATTCAAGTCTCATAAAGAACTTCCAAAAATTATGGTACTTATTAGCTTTCAGCTCTCATTTCCCCTATCATAAGCATCTTGAAGGTGATTAAGGTTAAAGTGACACAACTAAGAGGATATGCTTGACAAGTTATAAACCGAAATCTCATGCCCCTTACTTACGAAGACCGAACCACATGCTACTCAACTTTAGTCACGAGTAAGCTCTTGTCATTGTAACTACATATGTATCATAAAGAACCGCCAACGGGGTACCCCTTGCACATGATACATGAGCTATCCCATAATCAAAATGACAAGGCAAGCAGACAATGAGCATCTCAGCGATCTTTTTATTTGCTATTTGCATAGGTTTTTATTCAGGATGCTTCATAGAGTGCTCATTATGGTTATGCTTCAAGTTTCCACCATGATTAGGCATGGCTTAGGCTAGCGGCCCAGGCGTTCCTCTAACACACATACAAACTCCATGATCTTACAAGTTCCACTTTTATTTCACACCATCGGGATCCATAAGAAAAAGAACATGATATCAACGGGGTACAAAGTACAAGTGCAATGTTGAAAGTGTTCCCCATGATACATGGTTCTGCTAATTTCAACTCACAAAGCGCAAGCATATACGCAACAAATATTGACACAATGGGTCAAGTTTATTAATTGCAAGAAAGTAAAGTGTGCCATCAAGTTCGTGAGAGCTTTAATCACTAGTTTTCTCATAACAAGTTTAATTTGGAAGGTAAACTAAAACATGAATATACTTGGAATAGCATAAGCTAGTAGGTAGGTGTGGTGGACTCTTTGGAATAACTTGGTTTAGGGAGTTGGATGCATGAGTGGAACTCATACTTGGTTGTGGAGGCTAGCAAAAGACTAGGAGCGACAAACTAAGAGAGCAATAATGGCCATAATCATGCAGAGCGACAAAACATCATTGATCAAAGCATAAAGTGATACTACAAGTTGAAAAATAAAGGATAATAAAGGCTATGGTGACTTGGGCTAGTCATAACATGGTGTGAGCATGTGCCAAGTCAACCCAAATAAAGCATCAAAGGAGAATACCACTATACTATGCTTTAATATGCTAAAACAACGCATGATTCATCCAAGGCACATTAACCAATCTCAATTGTTTATAACAAGTCATGCTATAGCAAAGAATACTAAGCATAAAACCAAAACAATATCAAGCATGGCATGACAAAGCATAAGCCACAGTCAAAAACAAGCTCTTTTTACCACTTAAGCATGAACTTTCCTACTCTTTTCCAAACCAAACCAATTTTTTTGAAAACCAATGTATGAAAGAGGGGGTCCAACCAATTTATTCAGCAAACTAAGCAAACCAAGCAAACTAAAAACGAAACAAAAAACGAAGACGCTCCAAGAACAACACAACTGTGCATGAAACAATAAAAATAAAGTGTTTGGAAGAAACCTGGGATTTTTATTGATGAAGAAGGGGATGCCTTGGGCATCCCCAAGCTTTGGCGCTTGTACTTTTTGGATATTTCTAAGGGTGACACGCGTGGCATGCCCAAGGTTGAGCTTTAGTCCATCCTTCATCTCATTACTCATTCCTTCCATACACCTGAAAATTTTCCTTCATACAAAACTTCACACAATCTTTATTAGCAACATTAGTGCACTCAAGATAATAAGTCTTTAGGTTCAGTTATAACACCAATAAAACTTCCATTAAAACACAAGCTACTGTAGCACATCCCTCAAAAAGCTCAATTCCCCAAAATAACTCAAAAAGGAACCAACAAGAAGCAAATGCAGAAAATGGCAGAAATCTGTCAGAACAGACCAACAGGTAAAGACGAATTTTTTTCGAAGACCTTCTGTTGCTCAAATTAAAAAGTGTTGAACTAACGAAAGTTAGATAATAACCTGGGGCAGAAGCACAAAAATTCATGCCTCAAAAGGACGTACAGAGATTTGACACGAATTTTTACGGTGAAGCACATAAATCTATTTCGGGACAACAACTTTCTCAATCATTACTTCTCTCTCATTAGAGGTTACTCTTGGCACAAAAAGCAAATAAAAAGGATAAGGAGCGGTTATTACTGAAGTAATAACTTCCAAGACACATCTAAAACTTTTGGGTTATCTCCCAATAAGTACTTTCCTTTAAGTCCTTTAAGTTAGGCATGATAGTTTGAGAAGATGCTCACATAAGAAATATGAATTGAAGTAAAGAGACCATCAAGAAGCAAATTCAAAGCACATTTAAGTCTAACCCAATTCCTATGCATAGGAATCTATTAAATAAACAGGTCATGAAAGCACAAAGCAACAATCATAGTAAAGCAAAACAAGTGCAACTTCAAGACTTTCAACATAAAGAGGGGAAACTTAATATTATTGAGATGCATAAAACCATTTTTCCCTCTCTCATAATAACTTTCAGTAGCATCATGAATAAATTTAACAATATAACTATCACATAAAACATTCTTATCATGATCTACATGCATAAAAGAATTAATACTCCCCATATAAACATAGTCATTCTTATTAATTGTAGTGGGAGAAAATTCAACAAAATAGCTATCATTATTATTCTCATCACCATAATTATAAAATATAGGCGGCACATTGTAATCATTAATTTTCTCCTCAATAGTAGGTGGACTGAAAATATCATATTCATCATTGTAATGATCATATATTGGAGGCATAGTATCATCAAAGTAAATTTTCTCCTCCATGCTTGGGGGACTAAAAATATCATACTCATCAAAACTAGCTTCCCCAAGCTTAGACTTTTCCATAGCATTAGCAATAATGGTGTTCAAAGAATTCATACTAATAACATTGCTATTAGCATGGAAATAAAGTTCTATATGTTTTTTAATTTTCTCTTTAAACACTTCATGTCCTAACTCAAGATAAATACTATAAAGCTCTCTAATTTTGTTGTTGTTTTCCATTAAGCCTAACTAATGAAAAAAAAACAAGAAACAAAAAGAAAAAATTGCAGAATCTAAAGGAAATAACTTCGAGCACTCACACCGGAGGATGTGAGTACCTTTTACCTTACCTCCCTGTCAACGGCGCCAGAAAATAGGCGTTTTCCGTGGGAGGTTCTTCTTCTTAAATCCTCCGGTGTGAATACCTTTTACCTTACGTCCCCGGCAATGGCGCTAGAAAAGAGCTTGATGTCTACGCACTTCTATTCTTGTAGACAGTTGTTGGGCCTAGGGATAGCAGCAAACAAACATGTGACAGATCTAATTGCAAATGGTGTTTCAATGCATAGAACCAAGGCCTAGGGATCATACTTTCACTAGTTAACACTCTCATATAAATATATTCTTCTTTATGATACTACTCTTAACTACTCTCCGGTTCGACACTCTAATCCATGGTAGGGCTATAACAACACACCTCAAAGTAAGCCTTTCTCATCTAGAAAACCCCACACTATCACCTTGAGTACTAGATGGTTCCAACAAACACCACAATTTCATAGAGATAACCAACTCCAAATATAACTCGTAACAAGTATTTGTAATCTCTAGCCTAAGTGCCACCATGGTGTGCACGCTGTCACTTTCACACACATGGGGAGAGCAGAGATCTATTAAAGCACTTAAGTAGCAAAGTAGATCTACTTGATTACAAAGCTCATGATCACAATATGATGATGCATAGGGAGAGAGATGAACACATAGCTACCGGTAGAACCCTTAGCCTCGAGAGAGAAGTACTCCCTCCTCATCATGGGAATCAGCAATGGCGATGGAGATGGTGGTGGAGATCGATGGAGATGGCTCCGGGGGCACTTCCCCATCCCGGTAGGGTGCCGGAACAGAGACTTTCTGTCCCCCGAATCTCCCCTTCGGTGGCGGAGGCGCTGTGGAACTTTTCGTGGATTTCTGATTGATTATTTAGGGTTTATGCATCAGGAGGCTCTTATAGGCGAGAGGGGAGATCGAGAGGGTGCCGGAGGGTCCCACACCACCCCCTGGTGCGGCCTGGCCTGGCCCGCGCCACCAGGTGGTGTGGCCACCCTCTGGACCTTCTCCGTCTCGTATTCTGGCTCCAAGTGTCCCTCGGTAAAATAATAACTTTGGCTTTTGTCCCGTCCAATTCCGAGAATATTCATTTTCTGACTTCCTAGAACTATAAACAGCAGAAAACAGGCAGCTGGTACTGTGGCTCTTGTTAATAGGTTAGTCCAAGAAATCATATGAAAAGTACTCCAAAGTGTGGACAAAACACAAGAAAGTAGATAAAACCAAGCATGGAACATCAAAAATTATGGATACGTTAGCAACATATCAAGGAGCGCAAGGACTTCATCACAACCTTGAGGTCGGCTTCGGCTCGTCTACATCAACCACGCTCTCCTGAGCGTTGACAACGCTTTCGGTCTTTAAGGGTAAGTTCGCGAAAAGCCCCTCCCATTACTATATTACTAATAGGTAGGTCCTGGCAGCTTCAGGGGTTTAGGGGCGTAGAGTAAAATTTATTGTATTCATACGTGGAACCCCAATAGTCACCATGTCCCTATAGTCATTTGCTCCATATTTTGCCCATAGTAAAAATAACAAAAACAATCCAAATCTGGATTTAGGAATTTCTCTAGGTCAAACCAAGATACCTATTGACCTAATTCAAACTCCCAGGAGACATGAGTACTAATATCTATCAAACCCCAGGAGCCCAAAATTTTATGAGCCATGGTTGATTTATTAGGAACTAAACTGTTCTGTGTAGAGTTAATTCACTAATAAAATCACCTCAGTAGTTATGTAACCCCAAAAATGTTGATTCCAATTTCTATAGAAAGGTATTCAAAGTACCTAACATGTGTCTTTGGAATCATATCAAAATTCCCTGTAAATTAAATATGGTTAAAAGGACAAAAACCTTCCAGAACTGCCTTTGGGAATTTCCTGAGGGCCTTCTGTTAAATAATTTGACATGATTCCAACTCTCAGTGAATCAGCCTACCAAACTCTACTTAACCATCCAAGGAAATAATTTTTGGACTCATAGAACTTTTCTGATGAATTATTCCCTAAAACTAGTTTTATTCACTAGGAAATGCTTAGTAAATCAATGGATTTTGATAAAATAGTGAAACCACTTTTGTTGGTTTAATTTTATCAACACCTATCAGTTGATATCATTCTTATACAATGGTATCATACAGAATATGTCCTTGATCTAAAGGCCCTCTCCTAAATAATTTTCTAGACTATAAATCCCACAGGATTTCCTTCAGATGCTTCAAAGACATTTTCAATCTTCTAAATCCACTCTTCTAAAAACCTATTGAATTGTAAACTTGTATTGTCCACTTTCTTGATGTATGTATGTCCACTTGTATGCCTTGTTTTGATTGTGGTCTTGCTTGTTTGCATGTATACTCGATGACGACGATAGTTGCGCTTGTATTGACGCCGAGAAGAAGATATCTTATTATTGTTAGTATTGGTATTCTTTGTTATCTAAAGAAGAAGTCCAGGGACATATTGCCATATTACTGATCTCAGGCAAGCCACCTTCTTGCTCATAAGCCTTGTCCTATTGTTTTACTTATGCATGTTTTACCTACTGTTTACGAAACTGCATTGTTTTATTATATCATGAGTTATCTCTGGTAGTGGCTTGGCTCCTCCAAACCATTATGCAATGGTACTACCAAGTACAACACCCTCGATGAAGCCTAATTTTCCCTAGTATGGTAGATGGTGTAATACACCATACCCCTTTGGAGACCCCGATTTAGCCGAAGCAAAGCTATAGGATGGGAAGACCCTAGAAAAGTTTACAAAATGTTTTATGATGAAACCTTGGTGAGGTTAGACCTACCAAGAGATGTTTGAGGAAGTAAAAAGGGTTTTGTTTTACAAAATGGTGAAGGAAAGGTGGAGGAAAAAGTTTTACAAAAACGCACCCGGTTCTTTGCAGTTTTGCTAGAACAATTAACCCGTGCAACCATATTACTCTGAAATGGGACAGAGCTGGATTCGAAGTTTGTTTATTCTGGTATAAACTGCCTCGCAACAACTACAAGGGAATAAAATAAAATCCCTGGAGGGTGGGCCTTCTCTTGTAAAGGTCCATGTGAGACATCGACCTAGAGAAGGAACGAACGGTCTACGGGCCTCCACGCGTTACTATGAGCCCCTCATTGAAAGCGCACACTTTGTTCAGTGGAAAAAGTGCACCTGTTGGCTTGGGAACTATATAGGGCGTCTTGGTGTTGAGGGGAAAACACTCATAGGGTAGGAACTTATATTGGATTGGGCATCCGGAGAGTCTTGATCGGTTACTCGACCCACGCTCGGTGTAGATCAGGGTAGGTTACCCGGATGGTTTGGGTAAAGTGTACAACCTCTTTAGAGTGTAAATCTATTTGAATAGCCATGTCTGCGGTCATGGACGGTTGGGAAGGTTGCTGTAGAGCGGTGCTGGTTTTGTTTTCAAAAAGGATTTTTTGGAAAAGCAATGGCTTTGGAAATGTTTCGACCATGGGATGGTCGGAAAGGATACATGTTTTGAACATGGGATGGTCAGAAAGGAAGGAAAGGAGTTTGGTCATGGGATGACCGGAAGGACGAAAAAAATGGGTGACCCAATCCTAGTGGTTTCCAAAACCTTCAAATGTTTTAAAAAGATTTTACAAAAGTTTTTAACAAAGATATGGAGATGCTATATCTACAAGAGAAACTATTTTAGAAAAGAACCTCTCTTGGAGCCCTCCTACTACCACAACCATATTGCATATCCTCTTGTTATTATTATTCTCTTAAGGTGGTTTGAGAGTACATTCAAAGTACTCACTGGCATTGTCCATGGCTATTAACTTGGTCAGATATCAAGAAGATGATGGAGTTGACGTCTATGCGAGCTAGGACGTTCTCCCAGTCAGTTGCCTGTAGGTTATGGCATGGCTCGGGCTCTATGCTTGATGAAGTTCCGCTGATGATTGACGATGTAGCCATAATGGCAATTAAGGTATGACAGGTATCCGTTTAAGTATTGGATGTTCACTCTGATACTTGTCGGTTATGTGCCACGATAGACTGATCATGGGATCGTGGTTGTATGCATAATAGGGATTCTTGCAAGATTAATCCAGGGCCCCACAAATCTCTGATAGGCATTGCACCTCTTGATGATGCTCTTGGCATCGTGCATCGTGGTTGGCCAGTAGAAACCAACCCGTAGTGCCTTGGAGATGAGGGCGTGACTACCGGTGTGATGTTCGTAGGTGCCTTCATGGATATCGAGGAGGATGCTCATGCCATCACCGTTGGTGATGCACCGTTGAAGGACGCCAGTGATGCTTTGCTTGTACAGCTCACCATTGATGATGGTGAAGGCCTTGAAGCGTCAGGAGATGCGGTGAGCATTAGTCGGATTGTCGGGTAGCTTCTTGGTGAGCAGGTACGTGATGTACGGTTGGGTCCAAGATGGCTCGATGAGCATGACCTCCATGGGGCCTGCGGGAGAAGGGTCTTGTCCAGCTTCAGTGGATGTTCTGGCCTCTTCGGGTGGTGTAACCCCCAAGTGCGTGGCTGCTTCTGGTGGGCCTTTGGATGGCTTGAGCTTGATGGAGCATTTGCATATTTTCTCCAAGAATACTCCCGGTGCCACTAGGAGCATGTTGAGCCGATGTTGGCGAGCTTGTCGTCTTCCTCATTGCTTTCATGGCCGACGTGCCACAGTTCACAGCCATTGAAGTCTCCTTCAAGTGCGTTGTAGAGGTCGAGGTAGGCGATCATGTTGTCGCTAATGGCGTCCCACTTGTTCATTGTCTGCTGCACCACGATGTTAGATTCACCATAGTTGACAAGTCGAGTGGCACCGCAAGCTTTGGACATCCGCATCCCATGGAGTAGGGCCTCGCAATCCACTTCATTGTTGGATGCGCAGAACTTCATCTGCAATATGTACCGCATCTTGTCGCCATGTGGAGATGTCAAGATGACACCGACGCTAGCTCCCTCTTGGCGTTTGGACCAGCCAAAATGAATTGTCCACAGACTTGACATGTCTAGTGTATTTGGCAACTAGAGCTCCATCTAGTGGACGAGGAAGGCTGGTAGAACTTCCGACTTGATCGCTATTCACTGCTCATAGGTGATGTCTCATGGAGACAATTCGATGCCCCAGATAGTGACCCACACCATTTCATCGGGGTTGTTCAGGATGTGATTTGTGGCGGGGCGTCATTCACCACCACTATCAGGTGCTCCATAAGTAGTGGCCCAGTCGCCATGCAATCATGAAGACACTGTAAGCTAGCTTCTAGTAATGCAGGTACCACTACTTGGTGGGTGTGATCACCTTGCTGAGGTAGTACACCGAACGTTGCACCGCATGGATTTTGCCTTCTTCGGCTTGCTCGACCACGAGTGCAGTACTAACCACCTGGTGAGTGGAGGCTATGTATAGTAGCATTCGTCCCTTTCCTTGGGTGTCACTAGGATGGGAGAGGTTGAGAGAAGGCGCTTGAGATCTTCGAATGCTTCTTGCGGTTCGCTCGTCCACTCGAACTGGTCCGTCTTGCGGAAGAGTTGGTAGAACAGCAGCGCCTTCACACCCATTCGACTGATGAATCGGCTGAGCATCGCGATTCACCCAGGTAGCTACTGGACACCCTTGATGTTCTTTGACTTTTACATCAACAGTATGGCCTTTATCTTTTTCGGGTTTGCTTTGATTCCCCTTGCAGAAATGAGGTACCCGAGTAGTTGCCCGGATGGCACGCTAAAGGCGCACTTCTCCACATTCAGGTTGACCTTGTAGCGGTCAAGGTTGTCGAAGGCCTCGCAGAGATTGTCGATAAGCATAGATTCCTCGTTTGGCTTGACTAATATGTCATCGACATAGACCTGGACATTGCGGCCAAGGTGATTCTTTAGCATGCACCGTTGATAGGTGGCACCTGTGTTCTTCAGCCCGAAGGGCATCGTGTTATAGCAGTGTACTCTGAATGGTGTGATGAAGGCCACTATTTCTTGGTCTTACACTTTCATCCGGATCTGGTGACAGCCTGAGTAAGCACCAAGAAAGGAGAGGCGCTCGCATCCCATGGTGGAGTCGATGATTTGATCTCTGTGGTAACAAGAAGTGGTTCTTCGGACAGTGCTTGTAGAGGCAGGTGAAGTCCAGACACATCCATAGGATGTCCGTGTCCTTCTTTGGAACCAGCACGGGGTTAGCTACCTAGGTGCTTTCCTTGATCTCGCGGATGAAATCGGCATCGAGGAGTCCGTTGACCTCCACGCCTACGACCTTGCCTTTTTCTTCTGACAGCCCCCACATCGACTGCTTGATTGGTCGTGCATCAGGGTACATGTTGAGTGCATGCTCGGCAAATTCCCTAGGAACTCCTGGCATGTCCACAGGACACTAGGCAAATATTTCCCAGTGCTCAGGGAGGAATTCAATGAGAGTGACTTCCTATGCAGAACTAAGGTTGTTGGCAATGAGGGTCGTCTTGGTCGGGTCCGTCGAGTGAACCTGGACCACCTTGGTGTTGACCATCGAGTCAAATGAATGGTCTGGTTTGTTCTGCCGGCTGACTCATTAAGACTTGCTAGATCCTCTTGCATGCCGAAGGACTGGGAGATTCTGTTTAATTCCCTATCGTAGCTCTGAGATCTGGTGAAGCTCCCTTGGATGGTGATAACACCGTTCGGTCTAGGCATATTCATTAGGAGGTATGCTTAGTGCGGCACCTCCAAGAACCTTGTGAATGCCACGCGTCCGAGGATCGCGTGGTACTGAGATGGCCAGTCGACCACCTCAAACTCAAGGCACTCACGTCAAAAGTTTCCGAGTGTGCCGAAGATGACATCCAACCAGATTTTACCCAGAGGGTAGATTACTTTTCCTGATACGATGCCATGGAAGGTCATCTCGGATGCTTCCAGGCTAGAGATGGGGATTCGCATGGTGTGCAAAGTGCTAGACAACATGAGGTTGATGCTGCTGCCTCCATCCATGAAGATTTTGCTCATATCGAAGCCACCGATCTATGCCTCGAGCACCAAGGAAGTATGGCCTAGGCGAGGGACCTAATGCGAGTGGTCGGTTATGTCGAAGGTGATGGAGGACTTAGACCCACTGAGGTACTCAGGGATGGTAGGTGCAGCAGTGACTGAGAAGTTGACTTGGCGAGATCATTTTCTAGGTCATGTTGGAGGGGCGCCTTTTTCGGATCATGCCCACGATCCCCAGTGGGCGTCGGTACTGTTCTGCCTCGCTATTCGGTGCCGGCGCAACTACAGGTTGTGTGGGTCCTCCAGGTGGTGCTGGTGCTCCGTATGCTATGGAGCATGGTGCGGTTCCGTACCCCTGGTTCGTCGCATCACGATGCAGTTGGGTGTACACTTCTTGGAGCTTCTGGAACTCACAACAGTCTTTGTGGAGGTGGCTGGATTTTTTTCTTGCTCTCCTTGTTGTCGATGTAGAAGTGGATGTTGCAAGGTCCCGACAGGCTCTCCGTGGAGTTGGGTGTGTCTTCGTGGGCGTGGCGCTACCACACTTGCGTTGTTTTGTCACTGTCGCGCTAGGTGTTGTTGCAGTATCCACTATTGCGGTTGCCGTCGTCACGCTTATCGGCGTAGCCAGCTACGACCATGTCTACCTCTTCGCGGTCCTCGTAACCGCGCATCTGACACTTCCCTTGGCAGTCACGCCTGCGGCCGAGGTTGTCATCCTTTTCCAAACAAGACCGATTGTTGTGGATGGCGTCTTCACCATCTGCCCAACGGTTCACGATGTCCATCAGGTGATCAATGGTTTTGGGCTTGGTGCGACCCAACTCCTCCCTGAGCTCTCGATGGCACATACCGCCATTGAACGCATCGATTACGCGCGCCTCGGAGATGTCCTACACAAAGTTCTTGATGATAGTCCACCATTGGATGTATGAGCGGAGGGATTCGCTAAGTTTTTGACAGCAGGCTCGGAGCTCTTTGATTGACGTCGGTCGCTTGTAGGTGCCTTTGAAATTGCGGAAAAAGTTGTACACCAGCTCTTCCCAGCTGCGAACTAAATCACGAGGAAGGTTATTAAGTTAGGCTCGGGTGGCGCCCTTCAGCTGTAGTTATAGGAATTGCATGGCTGTGTTCTTGGTCCCGCCATGACACTTGACTAACTGAATGTGGTCATCCATCCAAATCTTCGGCTTCTGGAGGCCGCCGAACTTCGGATTATCCGAATGAAGCTTAAAGCCCTTCGACATCCGAGTTTGCCATATGGCCCGACTCAAGTAGCTAGCGCCATGGAGCTCTGTTTCTTTGTCCTCCGACTTGGTTGAGTAGGTGTGTTTGGCGCGCATCTTGTCGACCTTACGCTGCATGATCTCGTCACGAGCGTCGCAATTGCGGAATTTTCACTATAGGCTACGGTGTCGCTATGACAGGTCGTGATCTTCCTCGTCAGATGATGGCGAGCGATTCCTCGCGAATGGCGCTTTTGCTTTTGTCAGCTCCAAAGTCTGATCTTTAGATAGCGCAGCTTTCACCAACCCGAGCCCAACAATGGAAGATTGGTGTATGATAGTTCGTGGATCTCTAGCCGGAGGATGGTTAGTCAGTAGGTACGTAGTAGCTGCTATCACCATAGCTTGTGGTGTTTTGAGGATCATGTGACCCCGAGAGTCCACCGATATGAACGAGAAGTCGAGGGCTTTGGTGGACTCCCTTCGAGCTTCGTTATCGATGTGGTCGAGCCGAGAGCATCTTTTGGGAGCTTCGGCACCGTTTCCCTTTGAGGAGGATCCGCTGATGGAGGAGAGTGCCACCTGCCAGGCGCTCAACTCGTCGGTTGCCTTCTTGCGTGACTCAAGTTTAGCATTTACCGTATGTTGGCGGTTAAACTCCTTTATGAGGAGCCAGTGGTAGGCCATCAACATTTCACAGGATGCATCGTCTGGAAGTGGGTTGCCCAGTAGGGCTTCCCTGACTCACTCCCACCCTTCTTTTGAGAGGTGGATCTGTAGGCGACACCCTACCCACTTGCGCCGTTGACGTTGGGGTTGGGAGGATCATGACTACCGTCGGTGGGGCCATTATTGCCGATGTTGGTGGGGCCTCCATTGCCGGTGCTGCCTTGAGTGCCTCCGCCACTGTTGATGATGACGACGCACATGTAGTGGTTGGGGAAGCCGTTGCTCCCGCAGCTCTTTGATCTGGAGCCACAGATGTTGTCCTCCGATGACGGATCGCACAAATTGGAGTTGCAACCATTGTTGCTATCCGTGTCGTAGGTTGATACCGGAGCGTTGAGCTCGCTCAGGGTGCCAATCATTTGTGGGAACCATGAGGTAGGTGCAATCGACGATGTCGGCGACTGATCGGG
Source organism: Avena eriantha (assembly GCA_910589775.1). NCBI lineage: Eukaryota > Viridiplantae > Streptophyta > Magnoliopsida > Poales > Poaceae > Avena > Avena eriantha. The sequence goes on along the minus strand of OU342742.1, from coordinate 526,698,353 downwards.
GAAGCGAAGCATGCCGATCCTGCCGACCTAGAAGCGTAGGCTCCTGATCGTCATGTTGGTTCTATCTCCTACGGATTCGAAGGCTAGACGAGCCAATGGAGAGTGGATGGTGAAGTCGAATGTGCCGAAGAGGAGGTGGTTCTCTGGTACGGAGGAGTTGTAGATCACGAGTGATGGCCCACCGAAGCCGCAAATCATTGCTCCTAGTTCCCACAGACGGCGCCAATTGATGTGTGGTTAACACGTCAATGACCATGGTTGATGGACTTGGGTTTGAGGAAGAGGGGAGTGCTGGAAGCTTCGTTCGGCTAACCGGAAAGCAAATCGGGGACACGAAGTTTACCCAGGTTCAGGCCCCTGGAGGGAAACCTTACTCCTGCTCGTTTGTTCTTTATTTTTTAGGGAACCGAAGGTTTACATGGTGACTTGATGGTGGCGGTGCGCAGATGTAATCTGGAAGTGTATGAACTAGGGTTTTGTGGTGTCCTCCTTGCTGCTCCCTCCTGGATTTTATATGGGGAGGCCAGGTCTCAGGATAGCAAAGCGAGTCAGTTACAGATTAGGGTTTTCCCTTTAAACTTCCTATCTATTATTTGCCTCATCCTCTAAGGAGTCACGCCTCCACGGGCTTGGGCCACCCGAATCTTCATGGGATCTATTTACATCATAGGATTCTCTTTGGTCAAACCACATAGGCTAATCCTGGGTACCCATAGGGCATACCCATGTCAATTTCATTATAATTTATATCTGATATATTCTTAGATACGACAGTAATTGCCTTCTGCCTTGTAGTTCATCGCAAATTCTCAAGCCCTCAACATGTTTTTTGCATTCTAGACTAAAATTGCTTGTATATCTGCTCAAATGACCTGGCTACTATATATTTGCTGAAATTCTAAGCCATAAAATGTTTGATTGCTTATTTCATTGTAAACACTTTTTTAATGTTTGCTTGTCCTGTTTCTTTTACGCGTTGGTTAATAATTGAACCATGGAGCTATAGTAAACCCCAGTTTATAACTCATGTTATATCAGTCAAATAATTAGTTTCAACTTCTTTGACAATGTACATGGTTTTTTGTTTGCCTTGTTTGCTATAGTAACTTGTTATTTCTTAGTTTTAGACTATAAAATTGATATCGCCACCGAAGAGAGACCTGCAATAAGGTCGTTTTACAATGTACCTATCACTCTCTAGTTGCAAACTTTTGTTATCTGTGGGCTCAATATCGAAATGCAACTAAAATGCTGGATTTTCTTACCCTTAAGTTTGTTGATAATATTTAATAATTTACAAAAATTATAGCTGATGTAATACGTAGGTAAATTGCATAAGGTATGTACGCATTTGGTCGTTGCTGTCCCTACCTGGTGGTACCAATATTGGGCCTGCCGGGTTGAAAGGGAACAATATTGGACTTATTTAGGGCCTTACGCATGCCGAAATAGTAACGGACCAGACAGTTAACAAGCCATAGATAGGGTACAAGTTGATGGGATCCCGAGAACCAAACCAGACAAGCTGCAGGCCAAAACAGTAACTGTCAGTTTTTATGGGCTTCTCTCATGGACTAACCCACTTAACATTTAGCAGGTCTTAGTTGGACTTGGCATCTACCACGGATGTTTGAAGAGTTCACGATAGTAAATACTCGTTAACGGTGTTTGCCATGTGGTAGTTGGCATGTGACTGGCGAAACACATCTAACATGGTCAAAATTTTCGTGGTAGATGGGTTCCATCTACCACGATTTCCTAAAAACCATGGTAGAAGGTTTTGTGACGGGGCTTTTATCCCGGGTGGTCATCCGTGGTAGAAGACCTTTAACCAGGAAAAAACGGCCTTCTACCACAAAATCTAGTCATGGTAGATGACAAATTTTCTTGTAGTGATACCTACCGATCTTGGTTGCTTGTTTACTGGATTTATAACACCCTAAAGTATCTTGTGCATTCCAGAAATTCTTCCTAGAATGTTTTCCCTTGGATTTCCATTAAATATCTTCATCTTATGATGGAGCCAACATTGTAATATTAAGTTTCCTTGTTGTGCCATTATTTCTTTTGCAAGTTCATGAAGAAGAATGAGATGAGAATATGACGCTAGATAGGTTAAGGTAGGAATATTTAGGAATTTATTTAAGTACTTTGCATTAGATTTCTTCTTCTTGAATTTGATTTCTTTATAATCTTGTACTAAATCTTGTAATGATTTTATTATAAATGATGTTCAAGTATGATCCAAATTCGATTAAGGAGGCTAACTTTTTATGAGGGGAGCAAGGCCCGTCGCCGGTAGGCTTGGTATGCAAGATAATCACTCATCGTAAATTAAAGGTATGGAAGATAAGAACTCATGATAATCCTGCTGATATGATGGCAAAGTTTGTTCATGTTGTTAAGTTTGAGCTATGCTCAAGCTTAGTTGCTATAACTGTGTAGCCTAAGTGGTTGTTGGCACCGAAAGTGTGTCCTTTGTTTTTTCAGGGAGATGATTGGTGTTGATGCTACAAGAAGGAATTTGTCTCAAGGTGGAGTTTGTTGAAGTATGATCCAAACTCAATTAAGGAGGCTAACTTTTGACGAGCAGAGCGAGGCCTGTCGCTGGTAGGTTTGGGCCAGATTGTTGAAGATCTAGGTTTCCACCGCTATATATACCTCTTGTAAGCCGCTGGCTAGGATGAGTTGCATCTGTAAAATCCCCAACGTTGTGTAAACACTCCCCGATATAGTGAAGTTTCGCTGGCTGGCACCCGTGGTTTTTTCCTCTCTTTGTTGCAGAGGTTTTCCATGTTAAATCTATGTCCCCTTGCTATGATTTTCTTTTCGTTCTTCGTTATTTTCTTGTCATGTTTATAACAAATGAGAATGTGATTATGACAATTGTCATATTTTCCTTGTTTTTTGAATTTTATTTTATGGAGTTTTGAATCTGAACTCAAGTTTGTATAATTCAAACCTCATTTCTGAATTCAACAATTTTTATACGATTCTAGTTTATTTAGAACCATGTTTCCTTTGTCTATGTGTGTATGAGTCAAAGACTCGATTATATTTTGTTGTTAGAATTTAAATTCCCAATTTTGAAATACACAAAGATCATGTCAAAATTTAAGTCAATTCCCAGTAGTAACTCTAGTGTACCACTGGACTAAATTCAATCACTTTGTATGTTCAAAGCATAACCTTAAATTTCCCCACATTTTTAGATGCATGATATGCAAATGCACAAATTCTACATCTACCCTTCTCGTGTCCTAATTCTTCGGGTTGTTACATGAAAGTATCTGGGTGAAAATGTCTTTTGAGTTGTTGCCAAGGCCTTCGGATCATGGTCGGTCACACCAAAGATGAGACACGACTCCGACTACTCGGTCTGAATCTGGTCAACTGGCGCTCGGGCTCCTAAGGTTTACCTTCGTAATATCTCTCTCCACCATTGGTAAGCACCAAAAATATTGACGATCTCCCATTCCCCCAACCAAACTCAAATCCCTTTTGGGGAAAGCAAGAGGATACACAATCCCACCGGGCCAAACATCATTCCCCTTGAGTTCATCGAGCTAGCTTGTTACTCCTGGTTGGAAGAAAACCCTAGGTGACGAGGGGTGACCTCGGTAATGCCCATGTTATGGACTTAGGGTTCCATGGAAAAGAGAACACTGGGGATTTCGTCGGATGTCAAACAAACAAGGGAGTCAAAGTCGTCTAATTATCGATGGACAATACTATTACAGATTGCTTGGGAGTTTTTGGGTACCTCTTCGTAGGCTCCTCCCATATAATAGGCTGGGTCTCGGGGGTACATACGGATATGTTACATATTCGTGATTACAATATGAACACAATGTCGGTTCATCTTTCCTTATTTAACTAATACTTCCGTTGGATGCTTCTTGGGCCTTGATCTTGGGTCTTCATGGGCTGTAAGCCTTTATACAACTATGGTAACAAAACATAAGTACTCGAGTAATCATACACATGTTACTAGGCTTCTAGGACCGCCTAGAAGAATCCAGTTTGTGGATTTGCACCGAGAATGGCTTGTGAGGGTTTGGAGGTCACCTTACGACTTACCTATAGTGATTGAGCTCCTACTTCGTATGTGGTGGGGGGAGTCAAGGAGAATAAGGTGAGCCTTCGAGGAGTTTGGAGATCCCTCATGGTAACACAAACATCTACAACGGTGACATAGTTTTTCCTCCCAAGGAAGCGAACACCAGATTACATATTCGTCTCTGCGTGTCTCGGTTATTCCTGTGAGAGCTCCTTTACTCGTGTATTTACTTTCTTAATAGTTTTATGCTTGGAGTATCTTATGGCATCATATAGGTTGTTTTATCTAATTGTTAGACCCATTTTATTTATCCACATAGCCTAAAACTTGTGAAAATAAAGTAAAATTTATAAAAAACTATTCACCCATCTAGATTACTATCTATATTCCTTTTAGCAGCAGTCACCGAAATTTTGTAGCAATATCGGGGGGTCCACAAATGCATGGATAATCAAGTTTTGTATTTCTGAAAAGGGTAGGTGCTCAGAAAATATTAGTTGGAATTTTTACAGAAATGATTAGATTTTTTAGCAGGATCCACAAATGCATGGGCAGTCAAACCGGCAGATGCATCAGCCTGCCGAGGCTTAGCACCTGCCTTTGCTCAATCACGCTGAAAGTATCTCCTCAAAAGCCAACGCGTACTACTATACCGTGTGCGTATGACCACCAATAATTTTGATGTCTTTGCTACTGTAGCACCACGGTAATCCAATAACTTTTCCTTCAAATAATCTAATAACGCAATGAAGACCTTTTTTCTATGCATGCTACACATGACCTTGCCAAATGCACCTGACTGGATAGTATTGAATTGTTTTGCTCTGTAAAGTCAAACTGTCCAAGTCTTGCCGGCCTGCTGCGATAAAAATTTACCCTCGCCTACATCATCAAACCTTTTTAATGAAATGTGAGATATTGTCGTTTGTCCTAATCCAGTCTTTGGAGAAAAGAAGTTAAAACTCCATCTCATGGGTTCTGATCGCTAATTGCAGCTATCCATCTATCTATGATTAATAAGGGAGAAAGGCAGAAAAAACATACAGTAAGAAATTAAGAAACTACGCTTCCTCTCTAGTACTGGTTAAAAAATGGTTATGCTAGTCCAAAATGACGTCCGGGAAAACAATCTTCCCTGGTACAATAGGACTTGTTTCTTAGCTTGTAGTTTCGGACATTGACATGGTCTCAAGGAAGTATGTTCATCGTCATATTGTACTTACTAGTACAATGGCTATGGAAAAAAGATGAGAAATGCTTCCAAGTACGTCGCGTCAAGTGCTATAGTTCCTCTCCTGCATCATGCCTTTCCATTGAACTCTTTGTGATTCACCGATCTATGGGCTCCACTAGCTATGTGAGGAATTCTAGATCAAATGGGAGTGTCGAATCCAAGAACCGTCAATTAGGCCTAACAATTTCTTTATGCCCCACTTATCGGCGATAAGGAGACATTGGAAATATGCTCAACAATTTGATAATGGTGTCACTTGTAAGTTTCCTTGAATGGTGTCTGTTGTAAATTTTCTCGAGTTTTAGCTCGGCATCTGAGAACTATATGTATATCTTAGAACGACGATGTGCACTAAATCTTAATAACTCATAGGTAGAACATTTCTAATAGACAATTTTACCTTTGGAAAAACGTGAAAGTGCTACTTGTTTTATACCTTGTTCAAAATACTTGCAAACCCGTGCACGAAATCCTACTCTAGAAATGTATACTAACTCCTAATTAACCATAGGTACAATACTTCCAGTAACCAATTACAAATTGGGATTTTTATTTTCGTGCCCCTGATTCGTTAGTTGTACTCAGTTTTCCCCAGCCGTTTAGTTTTTCCTTACTTTTCCCTCTCTTCATTCCGAAACCCTCACGGGCGCTCGGACGGGGGATGCCGTCAGGTCAAAGACTTGACCGTTACATGCTGACATGTGGGACCGCGTTGGGGCGGGTCCTACATTGAGCGTTACGTTACGCCGTCTTGACCGTTACGTGCTGACGGATGGGACCGTGTTGGGACAGATCTTGCATACGTGGTGAAGGGTGGGACCGTGTTAGGACAGGTCTTGCATACGTGGTGAAGGGTGGGGCCTCATGGAGACACGTCAGACCGACCATTCTCGCTCCGAGCCTGGAACAGCTCCCACACCACCCCTCCGCTCCCCCGCCATCGTGCCCTCCTACCTGAGAGCCCCTCCTACCTTATGTCGTCCTTGGCCCCCAAGCCACCCCCTCCCCTAGCTGCGGAGCCCCCTCCGGCTCCGCTTCCTCCCCCGCTAGATCTACCCCTTTCGTGGAACAGTATGTGACGCCGGCGGGTGTACCTATCCTCCCTGTCGAGCTCGGAGAAGATTAGGTGGAATCGGAGGGATCTAACGCATGGATTCCATCTGAGTAAGTATCGTTTCCTTTTGTGGATTGATTATAGGCAGTAATTGAGCACGAATCACCGGTGCTCAGCTAACTGCCTTGCTTTTCGAATAGGATTGATCCAGCGTTGGCATTTCGGCTGGCGGTTAAACTAGATACTAGTATAATTTGTGGTTGTGAATGGCATCTCTCTAGATTTTACTTCCCAGCGGTGGTTGCAACCTCCATAACTCTCAGATATTTGAAAGATAAAATATATTCTAAATTCTCCTAGAGCAATGGCGATTCAGTTGATTTGCAATATTTCAACATTAGCGAGCAAAGATTGCTCCCACTAACTAGCGAAGCTGATCTGGTAATGCTTCTCTCTTTGAAGGCTACCAAACATTTTGGTTGAATTCGTCTCCATGTGCAACCTAAAGTTGAACACACGGGAAAGAGGGCTAATGCATCATCTGGTGGTCAGGCATCATCAGGTGGTCGGGCATCATGTGTCTTTGCTGTCTCTGCTAATAGTGTGTGCCCTCGTGCTCCTTGTAGGTCCATAGCAGTACCATCTGTTCGCACTGCGAGTGTAAGCCAAATCGCTCGTGCGGCTGATGTGAAGGACGAAGAAGAGCCTGCCGAGGGAGCGCCTCCACTAGATGACGAGGATGAGTTGATGTTTCCTGAATTGGTAGATAGATTTAGTAAATAGGCACTAGAGGATCAATACATGGAGGAATTGGCCCATGGTGCCAGATTTTATGACACTGATGAAGAAGAGAACGAGGAGAACAATGACAATCTCATTTTAGCCGAGTATGATGGTGAGGACTTGCCAGTAATTGAGTGGGACAGGAACGATCCTAAGATTTCAGAAGACACCGTATTTGAAACGAAGCGGGACTATCGTAATGCCCTTGCTACATATTGCATCTACACCAATAATGATTATGTTGTTATTAAGAGTGAGCCAGCAAGGTTCACAGTGAAGTGCCCATACAAGAGGTGTTGGTGGAGGATGTATGCATCTACTATGCTCGGGAGCAGTTTGGTTCAGGTATTACAACAAGTTGTGTATTTTAGATCATTGTATATAATTATTAACTGTACCTAACATTTTCAGTATGTTTCAGATAAAAGGTAACTGGTTCGAACATTCTTGTCCACCTCAAGGGGGACAACCAAAGGAGAACACAAAACTAGCAAAGAATATGTGGTTGGTAGATGCAATCATGGATTGGATGAGAGCGAACCCATCAAAGATGAAGTGGAGATGGCTAGCCTAGGTAATTTTGTACATATAGACATGCATACAGTTCATTACAAAATAAGAGGAAAGACAATGGAGAAGGAGTGCTTTAGAAGGGATTTTGTTTGTTTCAAAGCTTGCTGGCAAGGGTTTCTAGATGGTTGCAGGCCTTATTTGGCCATGGATGCAACAACTCTTCGTGGCAGATTTAAAGGACAACTAGTAGCTGCTACTGTAGTTAATGGCCACAATTGGATGTTCCCTATTGCTTTTGGAGTTTTGGAGATTCAGTCAGAGGGAAGTTGGACTTGGTTTCTGGAAAGTTTGCGCGACCTTATAGGTCATCCACCAGGACTTACTATCCACACGGATGCTTGCAAAGGTTTGGAGAAAGATGTAGAAGCAGTATTCCCTAGAGTGGAGCATAGGGAATGTATGCGACACTTAGTGCATAATTTTACAAAGAAATTCAAGGGTAAAGTTTATACTGACAACCTATGGCCAGCTTCATACAGATGCAGTTTGAGGAAGCATCTGTATCATTTGGAAGTGTTATATAAACAAAAGCCTGTGGTGAAGGAGTACTTGGATGCACATCATGGAATGGTGTGGTCAAGAAGGCAATTCAATGAAATTTGCAAGGTAGACTATGTGACAAGTAACCTTGCAGAGAGTTTAAATGCAAAGGTCAAGTCATTTAAAGGGCTTATGCTATGGCAAATATTTGATAAGATTAGGCAGATGATCATGATAAAGATCGATTTGCATCAAAGAATTGCATCAATAGTATATGTTGGCCATCTCATCTTCCCATCTTTGATTAAGGCTTTGCATGCCAGGGTAAAACAATTAAAGATGAAATGCATTAGAAGAGGAATGGAGGCTGAGGTAACGTATACTAACAGTAAAGATAGGCAATGGAGGTATCTAGTGAGTTTGGTTGATAGGACATGCCATTGCAGGCAATGGCAGCTCCGTGGGAAACCCTGCATACATGCATTATTTTCATGGGTGTTCTAGGAGGTGAAGAGGGTGAAGTTGATCAGTACGTGTCAGAGTATTTCTCCGTTGGCAAATTTAGGGCAGCATATGCTCAGAATGTTCCAGCCTTGTTGGGAAAAGACCAATGGATGGAAGTGAATCCAAGCTTCAAGCTATACCCTCCAGTTTTTACTAGACCAGCAGGTAGGCCAAGGAATAATAGGATGAGAGCTAGTGTAGAGGGTGGTGCACCACCTCGACGATGTAAGTTCAAACATCGTGGGAGCCTAGGGCACATTACTAGGCTTTGTAAAAATGCAGTGGACCCAACTTATGGAATGGATGATCAGGCGGGAGCAGCAAATCCAGATGAGAATGAAGTATTTGAATGAGAGGGGATACATTGCAGATTGAACCAACGGATCGAGAGGGGATTGAACCAAATGCAGGGGAGATTGAACCAAATGTAGGGGAGATTGAACCAGATGCAGGGGAGATTGAACCAATGGATCGAGAGGAGATTGAACCAAATGCAGGGGAGATTGAAACAAATGCAGGGGATATTGAACCAATGGATCAAGAGGAGATTGAACCAAATGCAGGGGAGATTGAAAAAAATGTAGGGGATATTGAACCAATGGATCGAGAGGAGATTGAACCAAATGAAGGGGAGATTGCACCAAATGCATGGGAGATTGAAGCAATTTATTCATTGGAAGCAAAGTTCAAAAGTAAAGAAATTACACAAGAGGATATTGAAGAAATGATGCCAATATTTTGAACCGTATGAACCAATGAATCAAAACATGGTTGAACCAATTATACGACAGATTGAAGCACTTGATTCATTGGATGTAGAGAAAAAGAACAAATGGAAGAAGCCGATGGTGGACTCCGAGAATATTCCAGCTAGGATCACCTAGAGCAAGGTGGTGAACCCCGAGAATATTCTAGCAAAAAACACTAGGAGCAAGAAAAATGAATTTGAATTATTAATTTGAATTTGTATGATGAATTTGAACTACTGTCAATGTTTGTATTGAATTCAAACTAGTGTGACGCTCCCAAGTTTGTATGTTGGATAACCTCAAAATGTATGTGTTATTGCATGTTTCTATTGTCATCCACCTAGTTGCTTAGCACTGCTCAGTTTTTCCCTTGACATGTGGTCAACACATGGGGTTAGCTAGTTCATGGCTTAAACCATAGCAAACATTGACCAATTAATCCAAAATTTGGCACACTTGTGTATCCTGGATTGATTTACCATATGGAATTGGAAATTTTGGATTTACTTGAAATCGACCACATTTTTCTTTTTCTAAGTGATTAAATTCAATTAAATGGTTTTAGGGTTAGTTTAATTCAAAAAAGAAGTCAAAACATAGTGCAACCTTTGCATGGAGTCTTGGTATGTTACCTACAACCTAGCATGAATAATAAAGGAAAAGGAAATAAAGATAAATGGACTTCTCCCCTAAACCACTTCTTAAATCCTTCTTGGAATGAGCTACTAGCTATGAAGATGCATGGCTTTCTACTCAGTCAACCTCCAAAATAACCCATCCCAAAACATACTTTGTCTAAATGAGGCCAAATTTGGCACACTTCTGTATCTTTGAGTTGCAAACAATATAATGTCAGTCAAGATGGATTATTTTGTTCAAGTAACACATTTTCTATTTGTTATGCCAAAAGCTTGAGTTTCCCTTAGTCAATTTTTATTTGAGCGCCCTTGTTTTCCTTACCTCCAATTAGTTTTCCCCTCTCGCTAAAATTTTCCTCAGTTTTTCCCTCCCGCTAAAGTTTTCCTCATTTTCCCCTCCCGCTAAAGTTTTCCTCACTTTTCCCCTCTCTCATGTCTCAGTTTGGTTGTGCTCTTATTGGTCGAGATGTATGTCACACGGATCTTAGCCAACCGTCATTGGATACATCATGATCCGACGGGCTGGAGGTCTCTCTCTCATGATGTGCGCACCTAACCTTGTACAGCGAGGAGAGCCCGACAGGCTAGATGTCTCTCCCTCCCTTTCCTTGACGCACGTATACTAGCTGAATCAACTAGCGCTCAATTTGGCTGCACTCTGATTGGTCGAGATGTATGTCACACGGATCTTAGCCAACCACCATTGGATACATCATGATCCGATAGGCTGGAGGTATCTCTATCCTGTTGGGCTACAGAGAGTTGAGCCTAATGGGCTGGATGTCTCTCCCTCCCTTTCCCTATCGCACGTATACCAGACGCATCTTCCTCCCCTCCTATCGACGTACGGCGGCGTGGCAGTCCGAACGGCGTGCGGCGATGAGGATCTAAGCGTGGCGGTATGAATGGTGTGGGGAGGTGTGGATCTAAGCGTGGCGGTCTGAACGGCGTGTGGATGCGTGGTCCTAAGAGTGGTGGTCAGAACGGCGTGCGGTGGCGCGGACCTACGCGTGGGGTTCGGAACGGCTTGAGGCGGCGCGAATCTAAGCGCGGCTGCTAGAATGGCGTGCAGCAGTGAGGATCTAACCGTCTGAAATTTCTATCTCTATATGTTTCACTTCCCTTTCACATTCTCAGATCCGTTGCTGATGAAAGACACCGATGGAAGCCATCATCTGCAACATTAGTGCGATGGCGGTGGTGCCGATAGTGGTCATCGATGAAAGACACTGATGGAAGCCATCATCCGCAACATCAGTGCAATGGTGGTCGTGCTGACAGTGGTCGTCAATGTGAAGATGATTGAAGCCATTATCCGCAACATCACTACGACGACGCAAATCAAGTCCTTGTGAACCGAAGTTGTGCGAGGCAGGCCGCGGCCGTGGCTGGCACGTCGAGGTGCACTTCGACGGTTAAGGCCGGATGGGAGCACTTTGCCCGTACTTCTTGGAGTACACATACGGCAGGGAGGGCGGCTAGCTCACCGTCCACTTAAAAATGGGACAAATTTAAGCCCAATTTGAACCAAAATTCCGTGACTTAAAATATATGTATGATTTGAATAAATTTGACATGTATTTGAACCGTGAGACTCATGGATATGCTCTAAAGCTGACTCATAAGTAGTAGTACTTGCTTTGACAAACTCCGGTGGGCTTGTATAAATTTGATCGAAATATGTATGATTTGAATCAAAATTGATATGTATTTGAGCAGTGAGGACGGTGGATATGCTCTAAAGCTGATTCATAAGTACTACTCCCTCCGACCCAAACTAGTTGATTTAGATTTGTCTAGATTCGATTGTATCTTGACGAATTTGAGTCAACTAACTTGGATTGACAATCTCAGCCATTAATTTGGAACGGGGAATGGATGATGCCACCAATGCTGCAACTCTACATGGTAGCCACGATGGCAGCGACAGAACCGTCAAAACTGATAGGCCCCAACTTGACCCTCTAAGCATTTGGCACGCCAACTATGGGGAGCTAGATCCAATGGCAAGCAACTCGGGCCCCGAAATGCATTCTCTCGACAACTTTGGGACCGCTAGATCCAATGGCAAGCAACTCAGGCACCACAATGCATTCTCTCGACCACTTTGGGACCACTAGATCCAATGGGAAGCAACTCGGGCACTGTAATGCATTCTCTTGACAACTTTGGGACAGCAAAGTGACTAAATTAGCAGGAACCCACAACACTCTATTGAATAACAATTCTACTCTCTAAATTAGCGATCTATTCAACTAATCATTACACGTGCCACCCTTCACCACAACCGCATACTGTAACTGCTAGGACGTGGATGACAACTACTAAAATTGCCCACGTGGATCTACTATTCTGTCCCTCCCCTCTTCATGTTTTAGATTTTCTACCACTTGATCAGATACGACAAGATGAGTCTCATGTGTCAACTTCTCTTTGTGAATAAGCTCTGAATTCTTCCTCGACAGTATGCTTCAGCTCGAATATCAACAGGGTTTTACAGGCCAATTCATCACCTAACTTGGCAACCATCTCCTCCAAATCCATCCTATGGCTAGACCACTGGGTTGATTCATATTGGTATGCAATGTACCATGGATCATCGGCCTACATAGCACACTGTAACAATCCAGAAACAAACCAAATTGGAATCAGTCCGACAGGCCATGTCAGCACTTCAAATTCAATGGTAGTACAAAGAGAAGGAGCTACATGCACTTCCGAAATGGTAGGAGAAGGAGAATGTGGCCACGACATGATCGGTTCCCCACTCTCGCTGGTGTACCCGCTACAACAAGACATTGAGGACTAATTTGCACCTACATTATCGAGAAAATTACGGGAACTGAATCGATTTGGGTGGGCGGAGCAGGAGCGGAGGTCTTAGTAAGCACTACTAGCAATTGTTGCGACTATTTGTCGAGCTATGGCGGTGGAACCAAATCCCGGTCGTCGTGGGCGGCAGACCTGCCTACGGTCGGTACTGCCTCAACGTACAATGCGTGCGGACGAAACAGGTGTCGGAGCCGTGGTTGAGGTGCAGCGCGATAGTCCATCTGATACCGCCGTAGGAAAGATCCGGCGACGCGCCGATGTGCCGACAATGGCTGCTCTGTCCTCTAGTGGGATAGGAGCTGCTCGGGGCTAGGGGCTGGGAGCGGATGAGAGAGAGAGCCGATGTGTCATACATGACCCCACCTGTCAATTTTTGCATATTTTCCAATTTTGCATATCTGCCAAACTTTTTCTTTGAAATTTGCATATTTGCCACATGACCACCACATGTCAGTGACACACAAAATGGCAAATATGCAAAGTTGCAAAGTAAAATGTGGCAAATATGCAATTCCCCCTCTAGCCCCACATCATGGCCCCACCGTTCATTGGCTACGACGGCCCCACAGAACAGCTCCACATAGCAGCCCCATTGTTCATTGGCTTCGACAGACCCACAGAACGGCCCCATTTGTCATTGGCTGCACCGACCACACAATCAGGAAAAACGGGGCCCACAAGTCAACAAGAGATGGATGGCTGGTCCGCCGTGTATCCTGGCCCCACCCGTCAGCATGTAACGATGGAGGCGACGTAATGTAATGCTCAACGCACTACCACCCCCTCCCCAACGCGGTCCCATTGGTCAGCATGTAACGGTCAAGCCTTTGACCTAATGGCATCCCCCGTCTGAGCGCCTGTGAGGGTTTCGGAATGGAGGGAGGGGAAAAGTGAGGAAAAACTAAGCGACTGGGGAAAACTGGGTACAACTAACGATCTAGGGGCATGAAAATAGAAAAACGTTATAAATTTGGCTGCATAATTCAAGAAATAAGCTCACCACAAATTGAATAGAAAAACATTCAAGATATTTTCAGTTCTAACTTCTAGGAAACCTTCTTAAAGGTCATAAACGAATGAAATATCTCAAAGAAAGATAAAAGAAAATGCTTGTTGCTTTGTTAATCCAAGTCTATTTCCTAGGTGTCTTTTTTGCTCTTTAGATTTGTAGTATAGGAGAGTAGCGGTAGAAGTGGTACTACCACCGGAACAAATCAAATTTAAGGAAGAGGTCTGCATCGTTAAATATGACATGTATTCTATGTACCTGTTCTACTACAAAAGGAGTCTAGACGGGTGAAGGTGTGCCAACCATGCTAGATGTAGCACATCTACAACTCGAGCAAGACGCCGGATGCTGGCCAGATGAGCTGCAATCCGTACTCTGGAGGTTGCGCACAACTTCAAACAACGCCATGGGATACAACACGTTCTTCATGGTGCACGACGCTGAAGCAGTGCTACCCGCAGAAATACGCTACAAAGCCCCATGGGTGGTCGCTTACAGCGAACAGGAGTCAACTCTTGCACTCGAAGACTCCGCCGACCTTCCTGACGAGGCGCGAGAAATCGCAGCGGAAAGATCAACGATCTACCAGCAGACTCTCTGCAACTACCACAGCAGAAGGCTACGCCCAAGATCCTTCATCGAAGGAGACCTGGTCCCGTGACTCAAGCAACAAGGGCATATCAAGCTCGAGTCTCCCTAGGAGGGACCCTACGTGATTAAGAAAGTAATTCCAGGTGGCGCCTATCGCCTTAAAGATTTCAAGACAGGAGTCGCATACTCCAACCCCTGGAACGTCGTACAGCTGCGTCGTTTCTACCCCTAGTCGTTTTTTACATTACAAATAAGGCTATTTAGCCAGGCTACTTAGCCACTCATTGTACCTCGTACTATTCTACGAATAAATAAAGCTAAGTGCCCCGAAACTCTGTGTTTTCCCTTATTTTCTGGTAATCTTATCACTCGGGGGCTACGCCACCCTTTACATCCTTGTTCTAAGAACAAGTCGTAGTATCCCGAGTAGCTGACACAACATCAATCGAACCCTTGATAAAACACCAACCTAGTTGCAACGCACCTGAAAGTTTGGCAAGCTGCTGAGATAACACAAGTCAGGCTAACGAAAAGGAACTGCAGAGTACAAATACACTCGCAAAATATATAAGCTAGCAAGCTCTTTACATATCAATATAAATTAATTACACTCAAGATATCTATACGAACTTTACAACACTTGTACAATTATGCGCAGGACACAAGCTAAAGCTACTACTGCAACAGAAGAACGTTTGTTTGCTCCTCGAAGAAGTCGACGATTTCTTCTGTTGGGCGATCAACTGCCTGGTAATGTGGAACCATGTTCCAGGTCGAACCTTCCGACGGGGTCGGCGTCCCAGCAGCAATAGTTGCAACGTCTACATCTGGCCTATGCAGTCGCACCAGCGACAAGGCAGCCTTGGCACCAGCCACTAACTGCTGCCGCACGCACTCACGAACTACACTCAGATCTTGGAACTTTGCCAGAAGAGCAAACAGGCTTGAAGGGATGGCATCCAGTGGGAACATTGTCTGATAGATATGCCTAAGGCATGACTGCACCTTCTTCAAAAGTGGAGTACTCGAGAGGAACGATCCTACAGGGTCGCAAGCGCGATCGCACGATCATGGTCCACCCAAAAGTACCCACTCGCCTGAAGCTGCTCCTGGGTCAAGTCATCCATCTGAATGGCAATCCGGTCTTTCTCATCCTGTGGATGACAAGCACTGACAACTACACCAAGCAAAAAAGGGCAAAGTATGAAGACAAGGCATTGCCACGACTGGCTAAATGAGAAGATAAGAGGGCAGAAAGCTAACATTTGAACTGATCGCCTAGCTGCGTCACCTCCTCCAATAGATACTGCTCGCGGGCAGTAGCCTTCTCCGCCTTCGACTTCCATACATCCGCGCTACCACGGAGGATGGGCAACTCACGCTCTAGTTGCTTAATGCGATCGCGCAATCGCGAAAGCAAGGACAACTCGTCCACCTTTGAGCGCGGCTGAGCCAAGATCTCATCGTCGGGTGGAGGATCGTAAGGACCACTCAAAGGACCACTCGACGTACCCTATCACGTACCAAGCAAAATTAAATAAGAGACCAAGAATACATTGATAGAAGGCATAGACGCATTCAAGCTCAGCAAAAAATTTGACTGGGACACTCTCATAAAAGCATTGTTCCAACACAGAATTAAAAACTACAACTATTAGAAGATAGCTACTAAGGAGCAACCTTCTTATTCGACTTCGACTTGGACTTCGGGAGCCTCGTCGAATCTGTGGCGGTCTCTGATGCCACAGACTTCCCAGTTCCGACCCCTGATGCCGCAACCTTCGATGCATTCTTCGCTCGCTGCAGCTCCTCGGAGTATTTGGCGACTGTATTGATGAGCTGTGGCCCATATTTACCACAGCCAGTAGCGAAGGGAGCAAACACTACCTATTGGCCATCTGTGCCGACGGGCATCGCCTTGGAAATCACGGCAGGATCCACCTCAACGCCATGGGCTAGCACCATTGCGAGTTCCATGGTGGTGCCGACGGACTGCTGGGAGTTCCTGAAGTCCATGGGAATACCCCCAGCAAGGGATTCCACCAGGTCCTCCAGGTTGTCAAGCAGTTCAGCCTTGGGAGTTAGATCCCTGTGTATGCGACTGAGCACATTTTTGGCCTTCGTCAGTGTCCCTTGAAGAGAAGCGTTGTGGTCTTCGACTGTGGCGATGGCACTAGCCAATGCATTGTCGCGACGAAGGGCCTGGGTGTCAAAGCTCAGGCTGCCGGCATCTACATACAGTAAAGTGTTGGTACAATACCACAATGTCAAAGCAAGAAACAAAGAAAATTCAGCTGAAAGAATACCTGAGAGGGACTTAGCAATCGAGAAGAGCTGCTCCTCGAGCAACTTCTCCCTCTCAGCATTGGAGGAATGCAAGTCTTCTTCGCGCTTCTGCAAATCCTCCTCACGCTTTTGCGATTCCTCCAAGGCCGCGATTGCCTCATCACGACTCCTCGCCGCCGTGGCAAGCGCCTTCTCAAGTGAAGCAGCATGACGCAGAAGTTCGTTATGCTCAACTACAAGAGAGGGCGTATCATCAATCACATCTAGACGCTTCACCAGGACAAATACAAAGGCAATACTAACCTTCAACAACCCGATGGAGATTGTCCAGCCGTGCATGATGTCAATCCATCTCAAGGACTTGCTCCGCCAGGCGAGCAGCCTCCTTCACGATGAGCTGCATTAGAAGAAAACAAAGTTCAGCAATAGCACCAAGTATATATTCGACTGCCAAAACTGCAAAGAGATGCTTACATGGTCCTCCAGAGACTCCGAAGATGACTGCCACGCAGTCGTCCGGGTAACAATCTGGTGTTCCCCAGCATGCGGGGAACTCGAAGAATTGTGCCCGGAGTGGGCCTCTAATGGAGGAGAAGAAGATCGTTCAACCACTTCTTTGGCCTTGGAGTCTGCGACTCCAGATTCCTTCACAAATTGGACATCACCAGAAGATGACGACGCTGCTTGACTGCAAAACAAGTCAAACAAAAACCTCAGGGAAAGCAACTCCAAAAGAAACTGAGGCAACACCGCGAACTCACTAGTCAAATTTATCAAGGTCGAAGGATTTCTCCTCCGACTCCTTTGGCAGCCGCAGCTTCTTCCGGGAAGGAGGATCCATGGAGCGCACAAGAACGGCGGGGATCGGCTCCTCTGCAACAGCAGAAGGGCCTTCTGGCGTTGACAGCGACGAGGCATCCGAGTCCTCGCTGCGGGATCGCTTGCGAGTGTCCTGGCCGCTGGACTCGGGGGCTCCCTCCTCCTCTTCAATTGGGACGGTCGACTCCGACTCGTCCTTTTCATCCACTTCGCGTGGGATAATCCCCTCAGGTTGAGGGGGCAAGTTGGGAGCCACCTTCTAGTCCTACATTCAGAAGATGCAACATTACATATCAAAAAACATCATAAAGCCAGTTGCAAAATGACACTATTTCGCAGAATAACTCTACCTCATGAGGGAGGTTAGAGGCGTCGAAAGGAGGCACGACTGGTTCACCTGGGAGAACCTCCTTGGCGGTGTATTTGGTAACTAGTCGCACCCTCTTATCTACCTCACCCGCAGAAATGCTATCGGCAGACACGCGGGTGACATCGTTAGCACCGGCCCAGCAGTATATTGGGTGCACTCTAGCTTGCAGAGGCTGGACGTGGCGGCGCAACCACGTGCGAATAAGTGCGGCGCCACCCTCTTCTTTACCTATGCAACTTTCGAGGTTGTAGACGCACTTGTATAGCACCTCCGTTTCCTCGGACTCGCCAGGCATCACTATGTTCTTCCAAGAGCGCCTCCTCTTGCACGGCGTCGCGGGATCAAAGGGCACGAGTCCGTATTGCTCTCCGTCGGCCTTCTGGTCGCGGATATAAAACCACTTGTCCCTCCACCCTTGGATGGACGCGGTGAGCTTGAAGGCAAAGTAGGTGACAGAGGAGTCGACATGGATTCCACAGCCTCCTACATCATAGACTACTGAACCGGACGCTGACTGGCGTTTCATCTTAAAAAGCCTCTTAAAGAGGCCAAAGTGCGGCTCAATCCTGAGCCAGCACTCGCAAAGTGTAATAAGGATGGAGATGTGGAGAATAGAATTTGGGGACAGCTGATGCAGCTGGAGCCCGTAGAAGCAAAGGAGCCCCCTAGAGAAAGGATGTAGGGGCAGAGAAAGACCTCGGATGATGAACGCAAGGAACATCACCCGGAAACCAGGAGGAGGACATGGAATTACCTCCTCACCACGCACTCACGAATCGCCCTCCACGGATGGAAGAACTCCATCTTGATGATGAAGATGAAGCTCAGAGGATTTGGTGATAGATGCTCGCCAAGCGCCATTGGTGATGCGGGTACCCGCACCCTTCTTCTTCCCAGCGCCGGCGGCGCTGGTGCCCACAGTGGCGGAGCCGCCCTTCTTCTTGGCAACGGCAATGGCGGTGGCAGACCCAGCGGTGGCGCCTCCCTTATTCTTGCCCATCTTCCGATGGCGGTGAGAATGGAGGAAGTAGCTCGAAAAGATGCGGAGCTGGTCCAGCGCCACAACGAGAAGGTGCACAAAGAAGCAGAGAGCAGCAGCAATGGAAATGGAGACAAGAACAACGAAGAGAGATGGGGAAATTACCGCAGCTGTGCTACTACTTAACCTCATCACAGATACCATCCAACGGCCAGCAGAAACCCTACTACACATGTGGCGTACATCGCCATCGACACGTGGAGAAGCTGAAGCACGACCCCCCCCCCACTATTCCCATTACGCGCGGAAATCGAGGAGACGAAGTTAAAACAGAAGATTACGCACGCCCGGTCAAATCAAAGTCAGAAAGTGGGACCCACCACTCGTCACGTCCCGTCAAAGCCGCTCACGCGGGAACCAAGGTCATCACATCGTTAACACTGACGTTTTCAGCAGCATAAGATTTTGACTACTTTAGTCCTTGCTCGAGTCTTCGACTCAACCAAGCACTCGGGGGCTACTCCCATAGGGAGCGCTGGTCGCACATCCTACGATTTATCTTTATGCAGGCATAAGAACATTGAGGAAATACCCACCACTCGAATCTATGATTCGATTGAGGATTATGGGTTACTCCCATAGGGAGCGCCGAAAGGAAATTGAACTGAAACAAGCAACAAAAGACGACATCAGTCGCAAAAAGTTTTTAGTCCTCGCCTGAGTCTTCGACTCAACCAGGCACTCGGGGGCTACTCCCATAGGGAGCGCTGGTCGCACACCCTATGATTATTTGTACATCGTACTGTGTGTTGATAACATCCACACCCGAATGCTATGGGGACTCTGCCTCATATTTTCCCTACAAAGAGACTACATCTCCTAGGCCACCCGAATCATCTCCGCGATGAAAAAAAATTCGGATGCCACGCTTACAACGTGAAGATAAGACCTAAACAAGGCCTAGCAACGCATCTGCTATGCACTACTAGAAACATATCGGTGCATAAAGGTACGATGAACATGCCTTGACGGACGCGTCGAGTGCTCACACTTATACACTGGAATTCGACTCCTATAAGACCTCCGCAGCCTGAGTCGAATTATGCCAGCGCTTTTCCAAATTCGAGTCTGGGGACTCGAGTTTGAGTAGATTGCGTTGTTTTGCCCTAAGGTAGTTAATTGATATCGATATATCGGATAAATCAGGCACGTATATCAACAATCCCTATGACGCAAACTAAAAACTTGAAATATACTCGGTCATGCACTCGAAAAGGACTTCATAAAGTCCCCAGTCGAATCTGTGATTCCACTAGACACTCGGGGGCTACTGACATGGGTATACCCTACAGGTACTCGAGTTCGGTATATACGGTCCAGATACGACGGAAGCCCACGGTGTTGCCAAGGCCCAAATGGATAATTCGAGTGGCCCACGGACTAGTGATTGCTTGAGAGACAAGAAGAAGCTTAAGATAGAAGTTTAAAGGGAAACCCCTAATCTATAACCGACTCGACCTACCACCCGAGACCTAGCCTATCTATATAAAGGCTAGGAGGGGCGGCGAGGAGGACACACGCAACCCTAGTTTCCATAACTCTCGACAGATTGCATCTACGCGCCCCTGTAATCTTCGATTCCTTCATTAATTCCAAGAGCAGACAAGCTGGAGTAGGGACCTCTACGAGGCCTAAACCTGGGTAAACCTTGCGTCCCTGTGTGCTTGTTTACTAGCCGACTGATGCCTCCAGCGCTCCCTCCTTCTACAAAACCCAAGCCCATAACAATGGGCATTTACGAGTTAAACCCTCGTCAGGTATATTTGCTTGAAACCTCATGTTTGCTCGAGGATACTGTACATGTGCGTGGTACGGGCGTGTCCGGCCGTACCAGTGGTCGTTAAGAGCATTGTTCCCTGCGGCAAAAATCAGAATTTCTATCTTCATGTGGTGGTACGGGCGCACGGTATGGTCCCTTCCGGCCGTACCACAGGTCGTTAAACGTCATGTAAGCTACAAAACTCAAAGATTTTGATGAGAATCTCCATGCGCCTTTGGACATCTTATCAAAGGAAAAAATAACAGAAAATATACTACATAAAGAATAAGCAATACTACTTAGGCCATGTATTAGTAAAATGAAAGATAGAGGATTACCTTATTTCTTCTCCTCTCTCCAAAGTTCTTCTTGAACACTCTTTATTAGAAACAAAACCAAAACAAACAAGACTAACACAAATGTAAAAAACTTTATTTCCCATGGGTTGCCTCCCATGAAGCGCTTCTAGTTAAGGTAAATTAGCTTGATCCTGATGGCAATCATTTAGGTTTAAAAAGTGGAATACCCACTCCAAAATAGTTGGCTTTCAAAGTAATTATACCATCATCATCATTAGGCTTGGCCTTCTTTTTCCTAGGGAAGTGGACTCTAAAAGGATCTCTAGATGGTAGCCCTATTCTCACATTCCCGTCATGTAAATTAATTAAAGCCTTAATTGTTCTTAGGAATGTCCTACCTAAAATTATAGGTGCTATGGGATCTTCAGGCATTTCCACAATAACAAGATCAAAAAGAGCGGGACTACCTTTAATTTCAACAACTATATTTTCTTTTATCCCAATAGCTTGTTTATAAGATGAATCAGCTAGATGGAGTCTCAATTTAGTAGTGACAAATGACCCCAAGTTTAGTTTGTCAAATAAGCTTCTGGAAATTGTTGAGACGCTCGCACCAAGATCACAGAGTGCGGATATCTCATTGACTCCCAACTTAACTTTAATAGTGGGCTCAAATATATCATCGAGCTTAGCAGGAAGCTTATCAGCTAGTCTTCCTCCATCTCTAACTCGCAAACTTTAGATGCTACTTGTTGTATAAATTGTTGGTACATAGCATCATTACCTTGTTCAATATCAGGATCCTTCACGGTGATCATCTTTAGTAGATCTTCCATGGTACATTCTGGTGTCGGCGTGTTGCTCTAATCTAGCTCTTTAGGTTTATCTTCATTGGTTACTACCCTCATCATCTTGAGGTCTTCTATCGGATTTGGCTCGGGTTTTCCAGCAAACTTTGCTATTATGAGAGCTTGGCTCTCAGTTACTTTAGCCAGCTGAGCCTCCACGGTCTTTGTCCTTTCCTGTAGAGCCTACATATCTTTCTAATTGTAACGGTCTAGTTAGATAATTTTCCTATACTACTTTCATGGTTCTCCGTGATTTTAATAAGCATGTTATTTTTCTCGGTTTAAGCCTATATAAAGGTTCTAACAGTTTGCTCAGATGAGAGATTGCCATGATTTGCTCCATTAGTATTATCATAATTGTTTTAAGGAGCTCATGCAGGATTAGCATAATGTTTTTGAACATTAGAAGCATAATGATTTTTCCATGCAGGATTAAAAGGAGTGTGAGCTATAAAAATTGAGATCATTAATATCGGTAGCGATAGCATTAACTTGGGTATCCTATTTACCTTTTACTATGCTAAGCACCTCGTCTACCTTAGATGTAAGCGCTTTATTGTTTACCTCGGCAATTGAACTTACTCTCTTTGAGGTTCTTCCACATGCCATTGGGCATGATTATTTTGCATATCATCAAGTAATTTCTTTGCAACACTCACTTGCTTTCCCATGGTTGTTCCTCCTGCTACAGTATCTAGGATAGACTTAGACATTGGGTTAAGACCATTATAAAACAAATGTAATATGAGCCATTCTTCCATCCCATGACTAGGACAGTTCATTCCGGCTTCTTTCATTCTTTCCCACGCAAGTGCTAGTGGCTCACGGTCTTCTTGTCTAAATCTTGTAATGTTGGATCTTAGATGCATAGTTTTAACTGGGGGGAAAATTAGTCATAAACAAATTAGTACATTCCTCCCAATATTTAATAGTTCCCTTTGGTAAAGCTAGCAACCAATCCTTAATACACATTTGGATCTACATCTTTAATACGCATCATGTCGCAAATTTCAATGAAAGTGTTTAAGTGCAAACCCGAATATTCAGTAGATGAGCCCCCAAATTGGTTTTGTTGAACCAAACTTAAAAGGTTAGGCTTTATTTCATATTCCGCGTCAACAGCAGGCTGAGTGATAGGTGCACGAATAAAATCATTAGTGGGAGTAGCATACTCCCCTAATCTCTTTTGAGCCATGGCTCTTATATTTTTGGTAATTTTTAAGTAATGAAAACAAATACCAAGTAATTATTTTTTTGGGGTTTTCAAATAGACAACAAGAAAGTAAACTAATAACAAGAAATAAACTACAAACTAATAATAAAACTAAAAACAAGGTCTCTAGTTACCTCACTAGGATAGCGAAATTGCTTCCACGGCAACAGTGCCAGAAAAAGGGTTGATACCTTCGATCTGGATTCACGGATGTAGTATAATAGTTTTTTCCCTAGATGACCTAGGTTTAAACGAACCTTTGAAAGCAATGCTAAAAGGAAATAAAAAGGACATGTCTACAAGACTTTGTTTGTTTGTTTTACCTTAGTTTATTAGACCAATCTAGTTTACTTTTATAATGGGTTGAATCAATGGATGGAGATAGGCCGGATGACGAGGTGGAGGCCAGGCAAATCCGGCGCCGCGCACACATGTACACCATCATCAACAAAGAATTGTACAAGCGCAGCGTATCCAGCATCTTCCAAAGGTGTGTCGACGTGGACACGGGCTACCGGCTGCTCAAGGACATCCACCAGGGCGAGTTGGGGCACCACGCTTCGTCAAGGGCGATAATCGTCAAGGCGTTTTGCCATGGTTTCTATTGGCCCACCGCCCTCGAGGAAGCCGAACAGCTAGTCCGCGCGTGCAATGGGTGCCAACGCTTCGGGCAGCTCAGGCATATGCCGACTTCGGTGCTCAAGACCATACCAATCACCTGGCCCTTTGCTGTTTGGGGCCTCGACATGGTCGGTCCCTTCAAGCGGGCACGCGTGGGCATGGCCCATCTGTTGGTGGCGGTGGACAAATTTACAAAGTGGATCGAGGCCAAGCCCATCCGGAAGCTAGACGGTGCAATAGTCGTCACCTTCTTCACCGACATCATCAACCGGTTCGGCTACCCCAACAGCATCATCACCGACAACGGCACGAACTTCGCCAAGGGGGCCTTCGCACGGTTCTGCAGCAACAAGGGCATCCGGCTGGACCTTGCTTCTGTCGCGCACCCGCAGTCCAACGGGCAAGTCGAAAGGGCAAACAACCTAGTGCTAGCCACCATGAAGCCATGCCTCATCGAGCCTTTGGAACGGTCGCTTGGATGCTGGATCGAGGAGCTTCCGGCTATGTTGTGGGGCCTCTGCACCATGCCGAATAGATCAACCAGCTACACCCTGTTCTTCCTGGTCCATGGCTCGGAAGCCGTCCTCTCCACGGACATCGAGTTCGACTCTCCACGCAAGGTCTTCTACGATGAAAAGGCCAACCAGGAGGCGCGGGAAGATGGTGTGTACCTCCTCGAGGAGGCCCGCGAACTGGCATTGTCCAGATCAGCCTTGTACCAGCAATGCCTACGTCACTACCACTCCAGCCAGATCCGCCATGTCGCATTTCGCGAAGGCAACCTGGTCCTCCGGCTGGTACAAGACACGAAGGGCATGCACAAGCTATCGCCACCCTAGGAGGGTCCCTTCATCATCAGTCGGGCGCTGCCCAATGACTCCTACTACCTCAGCAATGCGCAGCAGCCGCGCAAGAACAAGATGGACAAATCAGATGAAGAGATAGAGCGCCCCTGGAACGTGGCCTTGCTACGCCTGTTTTACACCTAGTCACCAGACAGTGTATGTATCCCGCAAACCCTATGAATGAAAATGCGGACCCCCACGAGATACTCGGGGGCTCCTTGCTAGAAATTTGTATGCATCTGTTTTCTGGTTCATTTTTCCGGCTCCGGCAAACCCTACCCAGGGGCTTGCCGGCTGGCCCGGCCTGCTAAGTCAACAAACCGACTGAGTAGTGTGCGACGATGTCAGAGGCCCACTCTTCGTCTCAGCTACAGACCGCAACCCGGCTGTCCGGCTAGAAAGAGCAAAAGCCCAAGGCATCCCACATGAAAAACGGGGAGGAGATGCGACAGATCGGGTGTTCCGGCCTCGCAACTATCTTAAGACGATCTAGCTACTAAGTCCTTAGTACCGTGTGCAATGTACTGTCAGCTCCCTTTGATTCCGGCTGCAGACCGCAACCCGGCTGCCCGGCAAGGACGCAACAAAAACAA
This sequence comes from Avena eriantha, assembly GCA_910589775.1. Taxonomy (NCBI): domain Eukaryota; kingdom Viridiplantae; phylum Streptophyta; class Magnoliopsida; order Poales; family Poaceae; genus Avena; species Avena eriantha. The sequence continues at coordinate 526,673,154 of OU342742.1, read as the reverse complement.
CAGAGCACACGGGAAAATGACTAAGTGTCTAGAAAAGCACAAGCTGGTTTTCAAAAAACAAACCCGCCTTCCGGCTAAAGTTTAGCAGACTAACCTATTAACGGGTGAGAATGCATGCATTCGTGTATATTTTTTGTACGACTATTTCGAGTCGGAATTCAGGAAGGAAAGAAGAAGATTCGAAGTCCTTGCCTTCATCAAGCGCTCTGAATCTCAGGGGCTACACCCACTGGGTGCGCTCGCACGCCCCCAGTGGAATCTTGTAGTTTCCGACCGGCTAAAAGGCGCTTAGCCGGATATTTGGAGCCTAGGTGAGGGCAAGGGCAAGAAGAGAAGAAAGAAGAAGATTCGAAGTACCTGGCTATGCCAACTACTCCGAATCTCGGGGGCTACACCCAGTGGGTGCACTGACGTGCCCCCACTGGAATAGAAGTTCCCTCGACTGTAGGAGTCCAGCCAGCGAACGTACCGGCTAAGAGGTGTCTAGTCGGATAAAGTTGAAGACTTAAGGAAAGAAAGAAGATTCGAAGTACCTGGCTACGCCAGCTACTTCGAATCTCGGGGGCTACACCCAGTAGGTCCGCTAGCGCGCCCCCACTGGAATTGCAGTTCCCCCCGGCTAAAGGCGTCCAGCCGAGTGAAGTCAGTCGGATAAATTCAATCAATGAAATATTGAAAGGACATGAAAAAACACAAATTGGAAGCAAGCCAAAATAATTTAGACTGACATCAAAAGAGAAAGGGAGATGAAGCTCCCATAAGTTCACCCGGTGTCAGAAGCAACCGGCACAGACAAACAAAGTTTCGAACAAGATAAGATAAACAAATATGCTCGGCATCCTGGGGTCATAGCTAAGCGGCAGGGCCCTTGCCGTACGGAGGATCCTGGCTGGTGGAAGTCTCGGGGGGAGGACGCACGTTGGCAGATCCGGTTCTGGCGTCGCCACCAGCCGGCTACATCGAGGCTTCCGCATCCGGAGTGTTGACGGACTCCGAGTGATGAGAACCTCGTCGGTGTCCACATAATCAACAATCTTGATGGCGGAGGCCCGAAGCTCCGGATGGGCCTAGCAGATGGCGGCAAGGTCGGCACCGGCGCAGAAACCCCCGTTGATCTTCTCGACGCGGGCGTCCTTGTACCAGGAGAGCATGAGGGCCAAGGCCATCTCTGCCCCAGCTTGCGCCGCCAAGTCTCGCAGCCGGTCGACGGTAGCCGGCACCTCCGCCACCTTGGCAGCCAGCTGCGCCATCGTCTCCAGAATCAGAGCGTCCAGCCACAAGAAGGAGAAGATGGCCTGCGCCGCCTGACAAAGCTTGGCGGCCTCCTCGCCAAGAAGGACAACCAACTCCTGGGCTGTCGGCTATTCTCCTGGCCAGTTCTCCTGCAGCCGGTTGTAGGCCAGTAGGTCTACGCCGGGATAAAAGGCTGTTAGAAAAAAGGAATGTCAGATCCGGCTACCGGATCCAGAAATACAAGGGAAGTCGGAAAAGGAACTTACCCTTGGCCATATGCCTGACCTGCATCAGCTCCTCCACTAGGGACTTCTCCTTTGCCGTCAGCCGCTTAACTTCCTTCTCTTGGTCCTTGTTCTGGGCCTCGAGGAGGTTGAAGGCTTCGGCCCGACTGGCAAGGGAGGCGTCGCGCTCTTTGACGGTGGCTTCCAGAGCGTCCACCTTGGCATGCCAGTCCTTATTCTGCAGCCGGAGCGTAGAATTGGACCTACTCAGCAGGTCGTTCGCCTTCTTCGGGCAATCGATTTCCCGATGAGCGCACACAAGGATGGCTGTGACAAACCGGCTATCACCAAAAAAAAGAGATTCTGGATGAGCGAACTTACTCTGCGAGGTACCGTTTGCAGCACCAAGTTTCTACTCCAAGGACTGGTTGTCGCCGGCTGCGGCCTCGAGCAGCCAGATCTCCTTCACCGCCACCTCGAGAGTGGCGGCAAGATCCGTCAGCGAGGCGGCGGAGGAGGCGTCATCATCAACGGCATTGGCGGCCAACGACTCTTTTGCCGCGACCACCGTCGTCATCCATTCCTCCCTCGACTTGCTATCGGAGTTGTCGTCGCCGACAACCAAGAGCTCCTTGCCAGCAGCGGCCCTCCGTGACCCCGCAGAGGAGGCGTCCCCGCTCTGCGAGGTGGTCACAACCATTTCCGGCTGAACCACCATAGCCGGCTAAGGGCCCCTCGCTCCAGCTGTCGCAGCCGGTTCAGCTCGAGGCAGTGGCAGAGGCGGTGCCTCAGAAGAAGGAGGGGCGGAGGCAGACGCGGGCGGCGCGCGGGGCGGCGACCCAGTCGGCGTCCGCACCAGGCTCGCAGCGCCGAAGGAGACCAGTGTGCTGAGCGGAAAAAAGAAAAGAAGCAAGAGCCAAATGAGCTAAAGATAGACAAGGAAAATCACAAGGAGCGGAAGACAGTAAAAACACTAAGAAGAAAACTTACCCCTGCACCACCGGGGGGGGCCTTTCTTTCGACCAAGGCGGCTCGGGGGAAGGGCGTCGGTCCGGCTCCTCTTGGGGTCGGTTCCTTCGTGACAGGCCGGCTGGCGCTGGAACGGCTGGAGCCGCTCCCGCCGGTGCCGGACCGGCTGGAGTTGCCATCCGCCGCACGGGGCCGTGATGGGTCAGGAGCTGGTGCGGCTTCCTCCTCCTCGTCGACCTCCACATGAGGGTCGGCAACCGGCTCGTCATTCCAGCTGGGGAAGACGTTGCCGTCCCCATCAGACTCCTTGCTAGACCGACGAGTGTGTGGCTCGGGCAAGTTGGGTGTGAAGTTTTGAAGAGGGGTCTCGCCCTCCTCTCGAAGGATGCAGGGGAAGATCTACCAAGGACAAAAGATTAGTCGGATGAAAAAACAGCAAGAAACTCAAAGGGAAATCCAGTTGGAAGACCTACCCGGGGCACGCGGTTGTCCTGGCTGTAAGGGGCTAGCCCGAACGTGCAGCCTTCTGGCAGCCGCTCCTTGGTGATGGTCCACACCCACTCCTTCAGATTATTGTAGCGGGGATCACGGCGGGATAGCCGGGTCGGGTCTAGCCGGCCGGAGTAGAAGCACATCTTGTGTGCTCGCTGCTGCAGCGGCATCATTAGCCTGGACATCCAGCTAAGGGTGATGTCCAGGCCGGTCAGACCAGCGGTGATGACGGTGCGCATGCGTTGCAACATCGCATCCGACTCCGTCTTCTTGCCATAGACCTTCAAGTCCCACTGCAGCCGGCTGGACTCCACGTCCTAGAACACCGGAAGGTTGATCCAGTCCACTGCGGTGTGGTTGCAGACGTAGAAATACGACTGCTGCCACAGCCATACCGTGTCGTGCAGCCGGAACTTGGGGTAGCTGGTCTACATGCAGGAATAGATGGAGGCGCCACCGCACGTGACCAGCGGCCCTTTCGTGAATTGGACCTGCGCCCGGACTCGGAAGAGCCGGCAGAAGAGCCCGAGATCCGGTTGGATCCCGAGGTAGCCTTCGTAGAAGGCTACGAAGTGTGCCAGTGTCCCGATGGTGTTGGCGCCCAGGTGGTGTTGGCGAAGGTCGAAGAAGGCGAGGCAGAACGGGTGCACCGGCAGTGTGAAACCACGGGCCAGGTGCGAGAGGAAGATGACCCGCTCCCCCTCCGCCAGCTGCGGCGACACCTCCCCCGCCGGCACGAGCCGCACCTCCACCTCCTCCTCCGACGGCAGGACACGGGTCGCTCGGTACTTCTGGATGTGCTCCTCCGTAACGGAGGAGCCGCACCACGCTCCACGCTCAGCTGCCATTGCTGGTTCGCTGGGGGCGCGGTGGCAGAAGAGAGACGGTGGCCCGTACCGCCGATGACATTAAATGAGCAGCACGACGGACTACATCAACGGTGGCAAAGCGGGGTGGCACGAGGAAGACAAGGGCGCGAGAGAGGAGAAGAGGAAGCAGTGGGTGAAGGGACAAACCGCTCCCCCCGGGCGTCCCTTTAAAGGCCCAGAAGCGGAACCATCCGCGGAGCCACGTGGCGGCTAACCAGGCGCCCCCCCACCCTCTACGCGACGCAGGATCCTTTGCGTAGGCAGAGGACACGCAGACGATCCGGGGGCAGAAACCGAAGCGGCAGGCGGCGGTTCCCGAGGCGACGTGCGACGGGACGTTACGCTGCCCGCCGTAGAGTAATGATGGCGCGTGCACGCGTGGCCGGTGTCAGCACTGACGTCACAGGTAGCGCAACTGCCAAACCTAGCCGGCCAGAAAAATTCAAAATGATGAGGAACACGCACACATTTCGCCCAAGGGGGAAATCGACACGCGCTCGGGGGATAGTGTCAGGGGGTGACCTCCTGATACCCCAACCGGACAAGAACTATGGCAGTCGGATCACGCCCGGCTGGCTGAGCGCAGCCAGACAAGGCAAGTCAAGCTGGCTACCTCACGGTAGCCAGAACGGTGAGAAGCAGCCGGCTACAGCAGCGTAGCCGGAACCAATCAGGACGACAGGGCGGCGTGTAGCACAATGCGCAGTACGCCCTGGTACGACAACAAGACTGGCAACTACTCGGCCATACCAAAGACTTTGCGGGGTGACACGGGAGCAGTGGCCCGATGCTGACGACAGGCTCGCACGACGTTCACTGTGCCCACAACGACCATACCGTGCATACTCTGATGGGACATAGTTGTACCGGATACTGTAGATGACTAGCCGGCTGGGACCCACTTGTGGGGGCCGCTAGTCGGACTGGCCAGTGAGACCGTTGCCTCTCTGCCTATATAAGGAGAGGCAAGACCTCAGTAGAAAGGGTTGGTCTGTGTGCATTTAAGGTAGTAGCTAGAGAATATAGCTCGAGGAGCGCTTGTAACCCGTATATCGCTCATAGTTAGATCGGCAGGAGTAGGAGCTTTACCTCATTACGAGGGCTCTGAACCTAGGTACTTCCTGCGTCCAGCTACGCTTGCTTGTATCCAATCCCACATGCGGACGTTGTTGATAGCTTCCCTGCTAGTCCCCACACCTCTATCTAACCTTCTTAGGTACTGTCGTTCCCAATACAACGACAACCCGGCTGACAAAAACTATGATACGCATATCACGTATGGATTACACACATCACATGCACATAAGCCATACCATTCACAACATCATCCTACAAAAACAAGTTCTACATAGAAACGATATCTACCGATGTTGTGGAACTCGCAACGACATCTAAGGCGCTACGACAGGGTGAAGCCGACGGTCTCATCTATGTTCCGAACATGGATTTCTTCATCAGATAAAACAATTTTACCCAAATCGGATCGTACTCTGATTCGATCAAACTCTTTGATCTTTGATCACTGCATCTGGATTTATGTGTCATACTCTACCCCGATGGTGGAAGCCGACGGGTAGGGGTATGTCATTCCATGACCTCGGCAGTATGATCACGGAAACCAGATCATCTAATTCCCTGAGTACAGTTGATCCAATCAACTTCGTACAAAACCAATCTATCTCATAGATCGACCACCAAACAGCAATTAGATCCAATCTAACGCTAACCGCATATCACATATCCACGATCTCAAGCATAAAACCAGAAGCTAACGCTCTGATACCATTGTTGGGACACGTAGATATAAACATCATATTCAACCTCTATAATATCACAGGGACCGGCTGATGCATACGGTCACCCTCAACAGGACAACCGGAAGGTGAGTTCGACCTCGATCTCCCCCAAGGAATACGAGTCCCGGGTCAGGTGGCTGATCAAGGAGCGAGTTAACAAGAAAGTTCCAAAAATCTCAATGCATATGTATACAGTAGAAAGACCCTTGACCCTAGTGAGTTTTCCGACTGACCCATCTTGTCCTTATCTATTTGTACATGTTTTATTATATTGCAATGCTGGGATATTTCCAACTTTCAGCTTGCTGACCTCCCCGAGTCGGAGCTTGCTCCTATCGAGGGTTATCCACCAGAGAATCCAGTTCCTCTAGAAGATGAAGAACTTGAAGAGTTGCCAGAAGCGCTTACCCAAAATCGTAAAACTCTAGTTGTTTCGGCTAGCCCACAAATGCTACCAGTCATAAAGAAGTAAGTTCTTCCACCAAATCTTGTACTTTTATTTGTATTCTTTCCGAGTCATAACGACTCCCAATCCGGCTGCTGCTCCTCCGACTCCCAATCTGTGCCAACAGAAGTTAACTTTGGTTTCACCGGCTGCTGCTCCTCCGACTCCCAATCCAACATCATCCTCCGCGCTGAAAGATGTTCTGTCTCCATGTTGGGGATGCTAAGGATCATCCTGAAGAGCTAGTGAACCTTGGTTCACAAACCGACGTCACCATGAGTGACTCGGGAATTGATAAGGGTGAAACCTCTAAGGGTAATGATCCCTCATCTGAAACTTTTGCCGATAATCCCTTGATGATTCCTGGTGTGGCTAATCTTGGCCTCACCAGGAAAAGTGCAGAAGAACTTCGGAAGCTTGCCTTGAATTGCCTGGAGACCAGGAATATTATAGTTGTGGAAGAGGCTCAGGAATCTAAAGTTGTGAAGCGTGCAGATCTCCTAGATCAAGTTCATCTTCAAGAAAAAAAGTTAAAGGCTGGTGCAGTTCCACCTCCACCAATCATACCATTAACTTTGACTGAGAAGGTTTCTGCTGAGATCAACAACAGCCTCAACAAGTTGCAACATGAGATTTTGTAAGTCACTTTTCGACTCTTTGTTGTATTTGTATCATATCCTCTAGCCCGCAAGCATGAAGTTGAATAGAGATAGAATCCGAGTTTGTGGAGCAAGATGAGAATTTCAAAGTCTTGGAGTCCTAGAATGCCGGATTGCAAGAGGAACTTCAAAAATTGAAGGATGACCATGAACATAGTGTCAGTATATCCTGGAATCCAGCAACATGGACACTAAAGAGCGCAACCGATTCATAGATGTCCAAGACAAGGAAATCTCCGACTGGAAGGAAGAAGTAGATCAGCGGAAAGATACGACTCAAGCCTGTCAAGATGAACTCCAAAGTTTGCAAGCTGAGAAGACTAATATAGATGAAGCTATACTTGGTAAATTTTGCTGCCAAAACCATATACTTTTCCTGCTTCAATGTTTTTGGACTTAATTTTTTCAGTATTTACAAATGTTGTCTTTTCACAGCCCCTCTCAACATTTTGTACTCCTCCTCGTCTGAGTCATGCAATGACCAATTCGTTGCAATTGAATATTTGATCCATGACTTCTGCCAAACTATTTAAGAGGTTGTCCAAGCTGTTAATATCTCCGACCTGCACGAGTTATCTACTTTTGAGTTGTGGGATAGGTCAAAAGAGTTTCTGAAGCTGGTTTAGGACTGGAAAATGTCATATACCCATACTGCTGCCCAAAATGCCTTACCATGTGAAAATGCATGTGTTCCCCCATGTGTGGTTTTGGTAATTAATGACAATTCTTTATGGACTTATGTTTGCATTGAGTTTTACTTGTAGGATTTGTCCATAGGCAATGCTTGAACCATATGTTGGCTTCAAGGTTGGGAGAACAAAAAAGTGAAGAAGATCAAGTGATGACCAAGATGTTCAAGGAGTGATCCAAAGATTGGTCATGAGAGAATTGAGCCTATGGCAAGTGTGTTTGAAGAATAAGATGGTGTGATATCTCTTGTGTACCTTCAAGACACCAACATGATGAAGAAAGAAGAAATGTAGTGCAAGTTCAAGATGAGTCATCTCAAAGATTAATTTGTTTGAATCTTGCCATCCTATGGTGCTCATGTATATGTGAAGATGTGCCCAAAAGAGAAGCTCTACCATAGTGGAATATTATGGAGCAGTTTGCAAGTCTTCACCAAGCTAGCGCAATCAAGAAAGGTGTTCCACCTTGAGGTAGACAAGATCGTCGTCCTCAAGCTAAAGTGGAATATGTGCAAGGCAAAGGTATGTTCTTGATAGGGTTTCTTTCTTACCGGTCTCGGGGTGTTAGTTGGAGAGACCGGTTTATAAGATAGATAGACGCACTATCAAGAGGGGCTCTCGAGTGAGTAAGTTGATCATATCCTTCGGAGAGAGCTCAAACCTTTGCATACTTCGCATATTTTTCTTGGTTCTTATCCATGAGAGGATTTAGATCTTGTGTTAATCTTCATTACAAGCTCAATTTCATTGAAAACGGATTTCATATGGATTCTCTATTGCGTTTTCAAAATTGGAGGTTTTACCGGTTTGCATTTTATAGGTAGGTTAAACCTTTCGTAATCTGGTTCATCCTAGCTTGCTGTACTATGATGGTTCCCCTGCATGATCTTGTAGAGATTTTTGTCCTCTTTAAAACAAGCCCAAGATCATCAAAATCGGAGTCCGGATGCAAAAGTTATGGTTGTTTTCATATTGTTGTTTCTATCAATTTTGCCTTGGCCGAAATGTCCGGAGTGAAAAGGCCGGAGACTCCGGTGTCACGCAGAAATCTCAGATTTCAATCATATGGTTGTCATTCAGATGTCCAAATCAGATACCGCCCGGAAACTGGCCAGAATATCCGGCCCACATGCTCTAGAGTTGTAAGAGTTGGATTTTGGAGGACCTATATAAGGGGCCCTTCTTCCCCAACGGTTATCTACCCATTCTTGCAAGTTTTCCCCTACATTGTTGACCTTCTTGAGCTTTCTATTCCTCAATCCCTCCAATGATTCTTGCATATTCTTTAGGGATTTGAAATAGGAGATCTAGATCTACAACCCCACCAATCAATCTATCCTCTAAGTAAGGGGAACATCTTGGGATCTAGATCTTGGTCTTTTGTGGATTACCTCCATTGTTCTTCCTCTATTATTCCCTTATAATATTTTGTAGCTTTGGTGGAATTTGGTAGTGAAGGACTTGAGCACTTCTTGTGTTCTTGCCATTGCATTTGGTGCATTGGTTTGAGTTCTCGGTGTGGATTCAATTGGGTGAAAGGTGAGAAGTTTTTTACTCTTGGGTTCTTGAAACCCTAGACGGTTTAGTTGTATTGCAGGTTTGTGGATTACTTGGGGCCTCCAATTAAGTTGTGGAGCTTTCCCCAAGCTTGTTTATTGGGAGCCTCCAATTGAATTGTGGAGAAGTGCCCCAAAAGCTTTGTGCGAGGTTACAGATTACCACCGACAAGTGCACCGATAGTGGAGTGTGGATTGTTCCCTTTGGTGTGAGGTTCATTGGAGAACAAAGGAGGCCTTTTGGTGGCGTTTGTGGTTTGAAACCACCCCCTCTCCAAACGAGATGTACTCCCTTGTTGGGAGGAACTGGTAAAACATCATCGTCTTCGTGTGCCTCAGTTATTTCTATACTCGAACTCTTTACTTATGAACTTTACTTTGTGATAGCCTTCATGCTTGAAGTCTTATATCTTGCTATCACATAGTTGCTTGTCTTGATTAGCATAAGTTGTTGGTGCACATATGTGAACCATGGTATATATAGGCTTTCTGCTTGATAAAGTAAACGCTAGTTTTATTCCACCTTTGTTAAGCCCATCTCGTAAAAGTTTTAAACCGCCTATTCACCCCCCCCCCCCTCTGTGCGGCATCTATGTACTTTCAATTGGTATCAAAGCTTGTTCTCTCATTTTAGGCTTTAGCGTCTTGAGAGCAAAGATGTCGGATAGGGGATTAGTGCATGATGACATTTTCATATTTGATGGCACAAATCATGATGTTTGGAAGTCTCATATGCTTGTTCATTTTCGGGCCATGGACCCAAATTTGGAGAGGATTGTAGATATAGGTTTTTCTCCTCTAATGGTTTTTCGGAATATATCTTGTGAGGATGAGAAAAACTTATATCTCTATGCTCAAGCTTCTAATGTGCTTGTTAATGCTTTCAGCTATGTAGTTACTTATTCAATCATACATTTTTGGTGCATTCATGAGTTATGGACAAAACTTCAAGATAAATATGATGTGTCCAACATTATTGAGGATTATTGTATTGCTTCCACTTCTGGCAGTGATGAGGTCTCATCTTGTTCCACTTTACCAAAGTGTGGCAAGACACAAGGTAATGATATGGTGAGTGGCGATGAAAATTGCAATGTTGATAGTAAGATTACTCTTGATGATCATTCATCTCTATCTCATTGCAATGCTTCATCTTTGGGCATAAATACTTCTAGCACTATAAATATTTTACATGCTTGTGTTTATGGTCCTTGCATATCATGTATAAATTGCATCAATAGACCTCATGATGATATGCTTGCTATGCCTTGTTGCCATGATAAAAATGCTTCTATTTCCTCTAGTTTTTGTGTGTCTAACAATGTAGAGGAGACCAAAGATTCTATGGGTCAAGAAAAGATCTTGAATGGAGCTTCAAGTAACTCTTCATCATCATCGTCTCATGGTACCATCTATGCCTTATGGCTAAGGGTTCAAAGGTATCTCCTACTTTGGAATCCAATACATTTTCTGATGATAAGCATGAGTATAGTGAGGAAGAAGAGATTAATGCTGTTTCGTTACATGAAAAGGGTGAGATTGTTTATCGTGCTCTTGTTAAAAATAATATTGCTTGCTCTAACTTCGTTGAAATATTGGGTTTTGCTATTGAGTGCAAGGAATGTATTGATAATCTAAATTAATCTCTTGAAGAGGAACAAACCGCTAAGGAATCTCTTGAGGAGGCTCTTGCTCGAGAGTGAAGGAATCTCATGATAGAGATCTTGAGGTGGCAAGTGATCTCAAAAGTAAAAATAATGAGCTTCAAGTTGCTTATACTAAACTCCTTGAGGATTTTGAGCACCTCAAAAATGGCTCTAGGGTAATCAAGGGTGAGCTCATCAAACTCACCGAGTCACATGAGCAATGATGCGTCCAAAATTGAAGCATATTTACCTCTTGTTTTTGCATAAATAGAGTAGGGATTTTTGTATTTCATTGCGCCTACGCGCACTATTTCGTTCTTGTTTCAACAGGATCCCAAATCATGGAGTCATAGATGAACATATCAATTAGAGCTGTCATATTGTGTAATTATATGATATTTCTAAGTGATAAAAGTCATTATATGAATTTACCTTCGCACCTGGAAGAATAACAAACAAGGAGGAGGCATTCGCACCAATAACGACCACTGGTACGGGTGGAGCCCGCCCGTACTGTCCGCCCACACCAGGCGCCATCGGGACTGCCTCGTCAAATAGTTTCTCTTCGCGAAGACGAGAGAGATATCCGACATTCACAACCACCAGAAACCACGGAACACCACATCTGAAAGGGATCTGAAGGAGGAACTTGGCTGGGGAAAACTCCCAGCTGCTTCGCGGATCATTGGAGGACAACGCATCATCCCCTTCACCATCAACTATTGCATCTTCATCACCACCATTACTCTATCTTTCATCTATTAGATCTCTTTGTAATTCTAGATCCAATTGTGGTTTGCATTAGATCTACACTTGTATTTTAATCCATCCATTTGATTATGATGATGTTGTTGATTGCTTCCATGAGTGAGTAGTTCTTTTGTTCTTGGGGAGATGGAGAAACCCTAGCACCACTATGAACTTGTAATAAAGATGATCTATTCTTGTGTCCATATGACTTGCTTGTCTATGATATAATTTTGACTTGTGTTTGATTTCTCTCTTTAGATGATATGTGAAGTCGACCACATATCATTTGCCCTCGGAACTAAAGGGAGGAAGAAACCCTTTGTACGTGTTGTGGAAGCATATCTGAAGAGCCCCGTGACAGATTGGCACTAGCTCGTAACCCACACGGTCAAATGGGGATCAAGAGGGACTCCCTAAGCTAATCATGATATCCATGGGGAAACCCTTAATCGTGGTGGCCTATATGGGTGATTGCTCTCAGGCATTGCAGTGGTTATTTAGAGGTGACCTCACACTTGGCTCAACAAAGTGGGCTTCCTACGAGCCTTGTCGTGAACATCTTATTATGGGGCTCTCTCCACACATATCATGACTCAAGAAGTATGTTATCTTGATTACATATAATTATAGTATTATGCTAGCGGTGTATCCTACATCCTCGAGAATGTTTTATCCCTATTGAATTCAACCACGCTTTCATACAATCTTGTTACTTGTTTTCTTTCACTTGTTTTAATTACTTTTCTGCAAACAACCATAAACAGTTCAAACACCCTTTACTTGGAATCAAAGACAACTTACAAGTATTCTTTGGTAAATAGTAACAAGGGGCATAAAGACCTTTACCAATAGCTCTCTGTCGGTTCTATATCTTTACTTCGAAACTAGCTACAATTGATCTGTGCACTTGCAGTCATCAAGCTATTTTCTAGTGCCATTGTTGGGGATCTAAGTGCTTTTGGTTTTTGCTCTTTGTTACTCATTTTACTCATTGTTTTACTAAAGTTGTTTATTAGTTTTCAGGTGATACATTATGGGTGAGTACCAACATATAATCCAGCTTGAGGCTGTGAGGAATTCCGGTCCGCCCATGGACGCATATTTAAAATCCAATAACCCAAGAGGGTATGATATTAACCCCATGCTTTTAGATCTTTTGCATGCAAAAAATTTGCATGATATGGTAAAGAGGATCTGTATGAGCATGTAGGGTTCTTTGAAGATATTTGTGGGACTTTCTAGCTTAATATACAAACTGAGGATGTGGTTAAATTTGCTCTCTTTGCCCAAACCCTCATTGATGAAGCTCGTTCTTGGTATATTCAAAGTTTTGCAAAGATTACTAATTCCTGGGAAAGCCTAGCCTCTCTATTTTTAGTTGATTTCTTTCCCGGGACAAAAACTCTTGGTGCAAGATGCATGATTAGGAATTTTAAAGGAAAACCTAGAGAAAGCCTGCATGAAGGGTATACGAGATTTTGGGGTTTGCTTGATCACTGCCCCCATCATAATTTCCCACCTTGGCAAGTGATACACACCTTCTACGCATGTTTGGATGATGATAATAGAATTGAACTCGATTCCCTTACAAACGGGTCATTCACCGAATTCAGTATTGAGAGGGCATGGAATTTATTAGATATGGTGAATAGGATAGAGAAAGCCTATTGTGAGGCAGAATTTAAAAAGGAAAACCCCATAGATTATAATTCTTTAAAGAGGTTTCTAGCTTCTAGAAAGGTAGAAAAATTCTTGGGAATTTTAACCTTGACCATTGCATGATCATTCAAATTGTTAGATCCTATGCTGACTACCTACAAATTCCAAAAGATTGGGAACGCTATACACCACCTATGGAAGAAAAACCCTCTAAAACTAGTCGTAATGATAGATATTCAAAAATGCAAAAGAAAATGTTAGCTGAAGAGGAAACTATTTTTATTAAGGTAATGGATAATAGGGGTGAAGGGAATAAAAGAATAGGAAGATTAACAAGAAATTAAGGAGCCATTAAAGAAAACATTGGGATAGTAAAAGAACTTTTGGAACATGAATTGTTCCGGGAACAGGTTATAATGGTAAGCAAAGAATCCTCCGAAATGATAGGAGGAAATTTTGATGGTAATAACAAAAGTCAACAGAAAATTCTTTTTTGTTTAGGAGGGATTACTTTATGTGACTTAAGTTCTTCTGTAAACATAATGCCATATACTATTTATAAAGAATTCTGCGATCACCTTGATGAATCCTACCTTGAGCCATTCGAAGCAAGTTTTATGTTCTCTAATCGAATTTTGCATCCTACTTGTGGAATACTTTGCAATGTTTGCATCTCTGTTGGGGGTTTTGTGTATCCATTTGATTTTCATATTATCGAAATACCTTTGAACTCCAGTTGCCTAGTTATTTTTGGTAATCGTTTTTACAATTCTATGAATATTGATATTGACAATAAAGAGTAGGTTTTATCTTTACATCCTGGTGAAGAAACTATAGAAATAAGATACAGCCAATTCATGGACTACCTTATGAGAATAAAATCGAGATTAAGGAGGAGAAGACTATTGAACAATTGGGAGCAATCTACTTTTGCACACCACAATATGAATTGGAGAGAAGTTTGACAAGTGATGATTCCCTTGCCAACGACTCTGCAAAATAATATTTGGATGAAATCCTCAACACCACACCAGAGGATGAACAAGGGCTTAGGGATGAATATGAAGAGCTTGAAAAGAAAGGGGATGAGGATCCACTGCCTATTGTTCTAAAACCTCTCTCTCTCTAGGGTGGGTATGAATTCTTACACAAGGAAGGTAAATGTCCAGTAATTTTTGATGATAATCTCTCTCTAGATGAAAGCACAAAGTTTTTAGAAGTACTTATCAAACAATGAAAAACTTTTGGATATAATCTTAATGACATAAAAGGTATATATCCGACCATAGTAACTCACAAGATTCCCATGGTTGAGGATGCTAAACCATTTGTTGATAATCAAAAAAGGTTAAATCCCAAAATGAAAGAGGTAGTGAGAAAGCAAGTAATACGTATGTTAGAAAGTGGTATTATCTACCCAATTTCAGATAGCAAATGGGTGAGTCCAACTCATTGCATACCTAAGGAAGGATGCATAACAATAATTAATAATGATATGGATGAACTGATTCCAGCTAGAACAATAGCAGGATATAGAATGTGTACTGACTTTAGGAAGTTGAATAAAGAAACCATAAAAATGCATAAGCAACTTCCCCTCATTAACGATATTATGGATAAGATGTCCGCTAATTCTTACTTTTGTTTTCTTGACGGATACTCCGGTTATTCTCAAATAGCTATCCAACCTGAAGATCAAGAAAAAACTACTTTCACATGCCCCTATGGAACCTATGCTTATCAATTAATGCCTTTTGGATTGTGTAACGCAGCTGCTACTTTTCAAGAGTGTGTTTTAAAAATCTTTGATAGTTTTGTGGAGAGTTCCATGGAAGTTCTTATGGATAACTTTGTTGTCTATGGATCTACCTTTGAACAATGTCTATATAATCTTAATAGAATTTTGCAGAGGTGTAAACAAACCAAGATGGTTCTAAACTAGGAGCGTTGCCGCTCCATGGTAAGGGAAGGTATAGTTTTTGGGCATAAAGTTTCTGAGAAGAATATTAAGATTGATAATTCAAACTTAATTACTTTACAAATACTCCTAATTCCGCAAGATATAAAAGGAGTAAAGAATTTCCTTGGGCATGCTGTTTTCTATAGACTCTTTATCAAAGATTTTGCTAAAATAGCCGCCCTTTAACTTGTCTCCTATATAAAGATATTTTTTTTGCTTTTGATAGAGATTGCCATGATTCTTTTGAATAGTCAAAGAAAGCTTTAATTTCTGCACCTATTATTCAAGCACCCAATTGGGACGAACCATTCAAAATTATGTGTGATGCTAGTGATTATGCTATTGGGGTTGTTTTAGGACAAAGAGATGGCCCTAACCTTAATGTTATTCAATATGCTAGTCGAGTCTTTAATGATAATCAAAGGCACAATGCAACAACTGAGAAAGAATTCCTTGTTGTTGTTTTTACTTGTGATAAGTTTAGACACTATATCATCAAATCAAAAGTAATAGTTCATACTGATCATCAAGCTCTAAGACATCTTCTAGCTAAAAAGGATGCTAAACCTCGTCTAATCAAATGGGTCTTATTACTTCAGGAGTACAATTTACAAATAGTGGATAAGAGGGGAAAGGATAACCATGTGGCTGACCATTTGTCACGAATGGAAGGAATCATGGAAGATCCTATCCCTACTAACGAATCTATGTCGGGTGAATATCTTGCAGTTGTAGAAACTCACGATCCCTAGTTTGAAAATTATGCTAATATCTTAGTTGGCAAGTTTCTACCAAAAGGAATGGATTACAATCAAAGAAAGAAATTCTTTAGTGATTTAAAATGTTACTTTTGGGATCCGTACTTATATAGACATGGTATAGATAGGATAATCCGGAGATGTGTGCCCGAGCATGAGATTAAAGACATCCTTAAATCATGTCATGATAGTCCCTAGAGTGGGCATCACGCTGGTAATCGCACCGCAGCCAAAGTTCTACAGTAAGGCTTCTACTGGCCTACCTTAGTCAAAGATTCTCATGAATATGTTAAAAATTGTGATGTCTGTCAACGTATGAGTAATATAGGAAAACACAAGAGATGAATATGAAATATAACTTAGTAATAGATCCATTCTATGTATGGGGAATGTATTTTATGGGACCATTTGTTCCCTCTAACGGTTATACTCATATTCTTGTTGTTGATTATGTTACCAAATGGGTTGAAGATATACCTACAGCTCATGCAGATGCAGTCACTTCCATCAAGATGGTCAAGGATGTCATTTCCCCCAGGTTTGGAGTACCTCGATTTTTGATTACTGATGGTGGAACTCATTTTATGAAAGGAACTTTTGACAAGATACTTCAAAAATATGGAGTAGACCGCCGGTTAGCTTCGCCTTACCATCCTCAAACCAGTGGACAAGTGGAATTATCGAATAGAGAAATCAAGGTCATACTTCAGAAAATGTTGAATAAATCAAGAAAAGATTGGTCTCTAAAGCTTAATGATGCACTGTGGGCGTATCACACAGCATTCAAGAACCCCATGGGAATGACACCATACAAAATGGTTTACGGTAAAAATTGTCATCTTCCACTTGAACTCGAGCATAAGGCTCGATGGGCTATCAAAACTATGAATTTTGACTTTAAAACTGTAGGTGAAAAATGACTCTTAGACATTTATGCTTTACATGAACTAAGTAATGAGGCTTATGAAAATGCTAGAATATTTAAAGAAAAAGTTAAGAAATGGCATGATAGAAAGTTAGAAGGCAAGGAATTTAAAACCGGAGATAAAGTTTTACTTTACAACTCTAGGCTTAAGACTTTTGCAGGAAAGTTGAAATCTAGGTGGGAAGGACCATACAATGTTGAAGAAGCATATCCATCGGGAGCAGTGAGACTGAAAAATACTACACCCTCTTCTTCATCCTAGATTGTTAATGGGCAGCGATTGAAGCATTATAGAGTTGGTCAAGTAAACACTATGGAATTGATCTCTGTGATCCCAACTGAAGAATACAACAAGTGAAGGCTAGGTAACAAACTGTAAATTACTTAAGTTCTGTTTCTTTGAAACCTTTTTGGATGATTCTATCTTTTGTTCTGAACTCGTCTGGTTTTTCTGGTCATTTTGAATGGTTTTTCGACCTGGTACGGGCAGACCATACAGTCGGACGCGCCCGTACCACTGGTCGTTCACCATTTGGAGAAGCAACTCCGAATTTCTGCAATACGGTACGACCAGACAGTACGGGCCGACGCGCCCGTACCAATGGTCGTCATCGGTATTGTTTCCCTCATGACAAATTTATTCATTTGTTTTTTTAACTTTTTGAAGTCGGTAATTAGTCCGTACGGGAGCACGGTACGGGTGGAGCCCTCCCGTACCATAGCCTACGACCGAATCTGGCTTCTTGAACATCTGATTTTTCTTTCCAATTTGCACTTTTTCTTCTTCTTGCTCTTTTCTGTTTGATTTTAGATCTAGAACTTCTTCCTGTCCTTTTACAATGAAACCTCAGATCTCACTTGGTTACCCGAGGTCAGTGCAACCTTTTCATATCAAGCAGATCTAGGCCAAGAAGGAGCACGCCGCTAAAGGACGAGTCAAGAAGGAGGGATCTGAAGGAGATCCTAGTCTTCCTCCAACCGCGAGCCCCCACGTGTGGTTCCACTCCCCAATCGGTAAGATATGTTTCCACAGAAATTGGAGAATCTTAGGCATGTGGAGCAAGGAAGGAACAAAGAAGAATCTCCGCTCAATCCCTACAGGTATAACCTTCATGGATCTTCTCTTAAATCACCTCCGGAAACCTCTTTCAAGAAAAGGGGAGACCAAGATGAGATTCAAGAAAAGATCAAGAACCTTGAAAAGATTTCTAAGGCTTGTGTTGAGACCGTTAGGGAAGGAGTTGACTCTTACTGGATGATGGGCAAAGACCTCGAAAAGACGGTCAATGACATCGACGGTAGGGTACAACTCCTCACCAAGATCATTATGGAGATGGTAGATGATAGAAGAACTTTAAACAAAGTAATTAAGGAATTACGTGTCAGCATCATAGAGATGTATGCGCGATTCGCGTGTATTGCTCAAGCCTGCAACCTCAAGATAGATGAAGAAGAAGATGATGATGACTTATTTACTCCCAAAAAGGAGTAAGTAATCGCAAGGGATTATTTTATCCACCCGGCTTGACACCAAGCTTGGGGGATCTATGAGAACCTTGTAATCTATCTTATAGTTTTAGCATGTTTACTTTTCTGCACGCATGGTTAGGCTTAAATTCCCGAATTTTCATTATTTGCATCAACTTCGAGTTCCCTTTATTCAAGAGAACAATTATATCCATTGAGTTATGAGAATTTATGATAATTGAAGTTGTGTTTGATTCATGATTATTATATTAGATGATTGAACTAGGTTGAGTGTTATGATACTTGTACAGGTGTCATAATTTTAGGGACTTCCACACCTATAGAAGTATTGATTAAGTTATGAGAAGAAGAATTTTGGCAGCATATTATGATTAAGGGTTTTCAAAAGACACTGAAGTAGTGAGCATGATCAAATAGCCTGCTGAAACGAAGAAGAGAAAAAGAGATCAAGGAAAAATAGAGAAATGCAAGTATAGAAAAAGAAAAGGAAAGCAGCTATCAAAGGAATCAAGAATATAAAAAGAGACGAAGAAGAAAAGGAAAATGATCATGAATCTTCACTATTAAACTTAGAGCTACAAATCTCTAAACTCCATGATTATATGATATGTTGAATCACTAGTAGCTTCCTATAATTTCATTGATACTACAAAAAGGTGTGGAAGCCTCTAAGTTATGTAATATGTAAGGGTATGGTAGTACCCCCAATTTATCTTTACATCCGATGTTATATTCTTGTTTCATTTTTTGCCTCATTTATTGTAATGTCTCGTGTCTCATGAACATGATGATATTGTCCATAAGCCACCATCTTGCTCAGGGACGAGCAAGAACCTAGCTTGGGGGAGTTGATGCGTCCAAAATTGAAGCATATTTGCCTCTTGTTTTTGCACAAATAGAGTAGGGATTTTTGTATTTCACTGTGCCTACGCGTGCTATTTCGTTCTTGCTTCAACAGGATCCCAAATCATGGAGTCATAGATGAACATATCAATTAGAGATGTCATATTGTGTAATTATATGATATTTCTAAGTGATAATAGTCATTTTATGAATTTACCTTCGCACCTAGAAGAATAACAAACAAGGAGGAGGCATCAGCACCGATAACGACCACTGGTATGGGCGGAGCCCGCCCGTACCGTCTGCCCGTACCAGGCGCCATCAGGACCGCCTCGTCAAATAGTTTCTCCTGGCAAAGACGAGAGAGAGATCTGACATTCACATCCACCAGAAACCAGGAAACACCACATCTAAAAGGGATCTAAAGGAGGAACTTGGCTAGGGCAAACTCCCAGCTGCTTCGCGGATCATTGGAGGACAACGCGTCATCCCCTTAACCATCAACCGTTGCATCTTCGTCACCACCATTAGTCTATCTTTCATCTATTGGATCTCTTTGTAATTCCAGATCCAATTGTGGTTTGCATTAGATCTACACCCGTATTTTAATCCATCCATTTGATTATGATGATGTTGTTGATTGCCTCCATGAGTGAGTAGTTCCTTTGTTCTTGGGGAGATGGAGAAACCCTAGAACCACTATGAACTTGTAATAAAGATGATCTATTCTTGTGTCCATATGGCTTGCTTGTCTATGATATAATTATGACTTGTGTTTGATTTCTCTCGTGATATGTGAATTCGACCACATATCATTTTCCCTCGGGACTAAAGGGAGGAATAAACCCTTTGGATGTGTTGTGGAAGTGTACCCGGAGTGCCCCGTGACAGATTGGCATCGGCTCGTAACCCACACGATCAAAGGGGGATCAAGAGGGACTCCCTAAGCTAATTACGATATCCATATGGAAACCCCTTAATTGTGGTGGCCTGTATGGGTGATTGCTCTCAGGCATTGCAGTGGTTATATAGAGGTGACCTCACACTTGGCTCAACAAAGTGGGCTTCCTACAAGCCTTGTCGTGAACATCTTATTATGGGGCTCTCTCCACACATATCATGACTCAAGAAGTATGTTATCTTTATTACATATAATGATAATACTATGCTAGCGGTGTATCCTACATCCCCGAGAACGTTTTAGCCCTATTGAGTTCAACCACGCTTTCATACAATCTTGTTACTTGTTTTCTTTCACTTGTTTTAATTACTTTTCTGTAGACAACCATAAACAATTCAAACACTCTTTACTTGGAATCAAAGACAACTTACAAGTATTCTTTGGTAAATAGTAACGAGGGGCATAAAGACCTTTACCAATAGCTCTATGTGGGTTCGATATCTTTACTTCGAAACTAGCTACAATTGATCTGTGCACTTGCAGTCATCAAGCAACTTAAAGTTTTATACTCAAAAGAGCTTTCCAAGTTACCCTCGCCTATTGCAATTAATTATGATGCTTGTGCTACTAACTCTATTTCTTATGAAGCATCTATTTTGAAGGATAATGTTGAGCTAAAGGCTCTTGCTTTCCTAACTAACAGTTATGGGAAATTGGAAGAAAGTCATGTTATGCTCTCGAGCTCTCATGAGGATCTTCTAGACTCCCATGATAGGCTAAAGTTAGCTCATGAGGCTATTGTGTCAAACGTAACATCTAGTGAGCCTCATGTGGACATTAGCACTATATCCACTACAAATTTCATACTGTCATGTGCTAGTCCTAGTAATTCATCATCTCATATTATTGCTACATATTGTAATGAATTACATTACTTGCCTTATTGCTCTCACAATGAAGCTTCTACTTCCTCTAGTATTTGTGTTGATAATAACCATGTAGACGAAATCAAAGAGCTCGAGGCCCAAGTCTCATATTTTAAGAGGAACTTGAAAAATGGTCATGAAGGGAGGGCCACACTCCACAAGATCTTGAGTGTGCAAAAATTCCCAAATGAAAAGAGTGGTCTTGGATTCAAAAAGGTTTGGAATTTGAAAAGTACAAATGCTTGTGAAGCCCAAACTGTTAGAAGGGCCTCACAGTATTTAAAATGTTCACAAAAAGTCTATTTTTTGAAATGCCCAAAAACAGTTTTCGAAATGATTTACAAAAGGGAATATGGGAAATACAAATGGGAAAATGTTTTCAGAAAAAATAGAAGTCCTAGCTAATCTGGCCGCAACCCATCTGCTTCTACTCCTCCCTCTCTTACCTGCCGCTCAACACAGTGCCTGCAGCCCAAGTCGTAGCCCAGCTTCAGCCCGGTCCTAGGTACCATTTCGTCCGCTCTATCTGCGTCGTCCACCTCTCTCCTCGCCCAAAATATGTTGTGTGTAGTGATACATTGCAAATGTCTCTATAATTTTTGATGTTCCATGCTTAGTTTTATCCACTTTCTTGTGTTTTGTTCCAACTTTGGAGTACTTTTATTATGATTTCTTGGACTAACCTATTAACAAGAACCACAGTGCCAGTTGCCTGTTTTCTGCAGTTTTTGGTTCCAGGAAAGTCAGAAAATGAATATTCTCGGAATTGGATGGGACAAAAGCCAAAGTGCCTATTTTTCCGGAAGGGACCACGTGCCAGAATACGAGACAGAGAGGGGCCAGGGGCCGGCCAAACCACCTGGCCGCGTGGCTAGGCTTGGCCTGCGCCAGGGGGTGGTCTGGCCGACCCCAGCACCCCCTCAGCCTCTCCTTCCGCCTATAAGTTGCCCTCGGGACGAAAACCCTAAGGACCCGATCAAAAATCCACGAAAGAGTCTGTAGCCGCCATCATCTCCATCCTAGATCGGGGGATCTAAAGCTCTTCCGGCACCCTGCCGGAGAGGGGAATTCACCCTGGAGGCCTTCTTCATCACCATGCAAGCCTCCGGTGTGATGCGTGAGTAGTTCATCCTTGGACTACGGATCCATGTAGTAGCTAGATGGCTGGTTTCTCCTCCTTTGTGCTTTCATGTTTAGATCTTGTGAGCTCCGTTCATGATCAAGATCATCTATTTGTAATTCATATATGTTGTGTTTGCGGGGATCCGATGGATATTGAGATGCTATTTCAGATTGATTATTGATTCTATCATGTCTTTCTTATTTGAGATCTTGCATGCTTTCCGTTGTTAGTAGCTATCTTGGCCAAGTAGATGCTAGCAACTCCAAGAGTTAGTATTTATGCTCGATAGTGGGTTCATGCCTCTGGTAATCTGGGGAAGTGATAGGAATCTCTAAGGTACTAGATGTGATGTTGCTACTAGGGAGAAAACAACGATCCTTTGTTCATAGAACAATTGTATTGTTTACTTTACACGGAGTTCGTAAAGCAATAATTTGTTGCTTGCAACTTAATACTGGAGGGGGTTCGGATGATAACCTGAAGGTGGATTATTAGTCATAGATGCAGTTGGATGGCGGTCTATGTATTATGTTGTAATGCCCAATCAAGTCTCAAAGGAGTCAAGATGATTAGTATATGCATGTATTGCTTTCTCAGTGTTTGTCAATTGCCCTATTGTAATTTGTTCACCCAGCATGTTATCTATCTAAGGAGATCCACCTCTAGTGAACTATGGATCCCGGTCCTTTTACTTTACATACAATCTACAACTGTTTACTGCTTTGTGTTTACTTTCTGCAAACTTTTACTTCTTTCCATTTGATACGTTTAATCCTTTGTTTTCCGCAAAACACAGTGAGATTGATAACCTCATCGTAAGTTGGGGACAAAGTTATGTGGTTGTGTTGTGCAGGTCTCCACGTTGCTACTAGCATCGGTAGTGCGCCCTGCCAAAGCTCAGCTAGTAACACCTTTGGGGTGTTTCCTTGCTCCTACTGGTTCGATTAAACCTTGGTTTCATAATTGAGGGAAAACTTTCTGCTATGCTCATCATACCTTCCTCTTGGGGTTCCCAACGAGCTCTACGTCGATCGTCGAGTGCATCATGTAGATAGTGCCATAGCTCGCCGACGTTAATATGCTCGCCGCCACTCTGGAGTGGAAATAAGAACAAAGTATACATCCTCCCTCTCTCTCCCCTCTGGTCTTATCCCCTCCCTGCACCCTCTCTCTCGCTTCCTTGGGTCGAAGCTAAACCCTAGCCCTAGATGCCATCGGCGTCGTGCCGTTGTCGTGCTCCCTTCGCCCATATGAGACCTCCACGAGCACCACCTCACCGTGTTAATATTCCTCGACAAAGGAATTGAGAAGCGGCGCCCCGAATCATCGTCATCGACGTCATCTTCCCCACCATCGACAAGCGCCGCCTTTGCCATCGTCGGTGTTGTCGTCATCCTCTGTCCTCGCTGACGCTAGATATTTATCAAGGGTAATTCGCTAGTCCTCCTAGACCCCTTCGTTCCTCCCCTCTTGCTCTGGCCCAGTCCCGAGATGCGTGCCACCGTCTACCGCCGCTAGCCCTCATCGTAGTGCTCGCTCTAGTGACCAAATCCGGCCAGCGCCGGCACTATTTAGTCCACCATGAAGCCCCAATTCGAATGTGCCTTTTCTCATAGCCCCGCGTGCTCCCCTCTGCTGGCTCCGATGACCACCTGATAGTGGCTGCCGAGATGACACCACCATGATGTCACGATGATGTGGCGTCGACCAAGCTCCGCCACGGTGGCAACCGGCGTGGACCCTGGCCCAGCAGTCAGTGACACTGGCTAGCTCAGGCTCGGGTGATAAAAGTAATCGATACTCTCACTGACGTCGTCCTTTGTCATGCTGACGTAATAAACCTTTTAAATTGGTTAAATAATTTCAGAAAAGGGTTTTCATGTTATAAAATTGATATCTTATTATTTATAAGTCATATATAATATATAAAAATGTTCAGAAAAATGAGATCTACATAATAGACTCATAATCATGCATTGTTCAACAACTTTCATTGCAAGTTTAATTAGAAGAACAAATCAACCCCTCTCATATGCATCCGGGGTTTCCTCGAATTAGGATTTATACCCCTCGAACCCTGTTTAAATTGCCAAGCATGATTTAGGGTTTCATTTTGATACTATTTAACTTGTCATATCATCATACTTGTTTGAGCATTGCGTTCGATGCCATGTGTTGATTGTTTCTCTTTCTTTCTAGTGTTTTGGTTCTTCCCGATAGAATACGATATTGAGATCAATACTGAAGACCGAGATTAACACCATCGAAGATCGATGTACAATACTTGATCAACTATAATCAAGTCAAGTACAAGGCTTCCGAAGATCTTCTATTTAGTTATCAACAGGCAAAGGCAAGCATAGCCCCACCATTATACAATCCTATGGTTTCGAAAGAATTTCAATTCTTGTCATGATGCATACAATTCTACCGTGGTCTTTTATCGATAGATAGAGTATCCTATCTATTGCAATACTCCCTTTGAGCTTATATTACCTAATCCACTACTCCTAGCATAACTAGGTTTGGCTTGTGTGCACTACTAGAGCTTATATCTGTGTCTTGCATAGCCATGCTTAGCTGTCAGTGCTAGTTCATCCAGATGATGTATCAGATGCAGAGAATCTAGTATGACAGGGAACATGATGAGATGAGATCAGTGGTAAAGGTAAACATGCTAAGGCTTGTATGGGAGGCCACGGTGGGATGTGGTTTTTGTAGTCACATGCTCGCCACTACTAGGACCCGAGTTCTTGCCTTTGGAACCGAGACGAGCGTACAGCCACACGGGGCCTAGAAAACCTCATGAGTAACTAACTTGCCTAGTTGATTCCATGAGTCACATAGTTCAGGCATTCCATTCGACATATGCATAGAAAATGTTTTGAAAGATTTAGCGGGTGAAGGTGCATCATAATAGGTAGGTAAGTGTGGACCGGGTCGCTTAGGGTCGACAGAGCCCTGATAAACCAACCTTGCCTCACATCTCTAGGGACCGGCTTCAGGACTTGACCCGTTATGGCGAAACCCTCCTTAGGGATTGACTCATGGTCTCGGCGAAAGCAAGGTAAAGGTCATGTCTAACCACCCTCTGCCGGCCTTCCAAGGAAGAGGACCATTACTAGTGGCATTAAGAGAAGGTTAATACGTGTGGGTAAAGTTGTACATCCCTGCAGGGTTAAATATTTTCGAAAAGCCGTGTTCACGGTTATGAACACTTGGTGACCAAATTCTAAGATGATAGAGAACTATAATCTAATCATAAATCTTAGCAGATCAACATGTGCTTAAGGATGCTTCATCATGGGTACGAGGGGGTGATCCTAGTTGATGATTTGGTGGATATCAAAAGATGATGATCAATTCTTTGGAGATGTGGCTCTCGTAACCCCTTTTAATATGTTCTGATTAGACGCGCTTCTTCTCTCCCTTGTTTCATAAACAAAGATGGCTTTATGCAAAATAACCCCACCAGCCATAAGTCTTGTAGAGTACACCATGTACTCACCCTTGCTTTGTTGGTACTTTTTGTAGCAAAGTAAGTATTCCCCTGAAGATGAGTTTGGTATGACATCGATACCGACGAGTAGCTTGGGGTTCCCGGCCAGAAGCCTTGAATCTATGGGA
This sequence comes from Avena eriantha, assembly GCA_910589775.1. Taxonomy (NCBI): domain Eukaryota; kingdom Viridiplantae; phylum Streptophyta; class Magnoliopsida; order Poales; family Poaceae; genus Avena; species Avena eriantha. The sequence goes on along the minus strand of OU342742.1, from coordinate 526,647,616 downwards.
TGGGACATCATCGTTATGCTTTAGGCCTCTTAGGCCATTTTTTAAGTTTGCTATACTTAATAGCATAATTTGCCTTCCGTTGTTTGATGTTTGTGGTTAGTGACCTCTGCTTGTAATATTTTGGTTCTTCACTCAGTTATGAGCCTGCTGTAATAATTTTTTTGTTGCAGGATAACTGTTGTGTTACTGATACTCCACTGGATATTCTCGAGATCTAGGTTAAGCTTATGTCAGGCTAAGGTATGGGATTTCTTAACCCTAATCCAGGGGGTGTCATAGTAAAGGACAAAGACTTCGGTGTCACGCAAAATCTCAGATTTCTGTCATATGGTTGCCATTCAGATATCCAAACCGGATGCCACCCGGAAACTGACCAGAATATCCATCCCGCGCGCTCGAGAACTGTAATGAATGGATTTTGGAGGACCTATATAAGGGGCCCTGATACGTTGCTAACGTATCCATAATTTTTGATGTCCCATGCTTGGTTTTATCTACTTTCTTATGTTTTCTCCAGACTTTGGAGTACTTTTTATACACTTTCTTGGACTAACCTATTAACAAGATGCCACGGTGCCAGCTGTCTATTTTCTGCTGTTTTTGGTTCTAGGAAAGTCAGAAAATGAATATTCTCGGAATTGGATGGGACAAAAGCCAAAGTCAGTTTTTCACGAGGGGGGCATGGAGCCAGAATACGAGACGAAGAGGGGCCAGGGTCCGGCCACACCACCTGGCCAAGTGGCCAGGCTGGGCCCGCACTAGGGGGTGGTCTAGCCGCCTAGGGCAACCCCTCGGCCTCCCCTTTCGCCTATATATCACCTCCGATACAGAAACCCTAAGTACCCCATCAATAATCCACGAAAGAGTTTGTAGCCACCATCATATCCATCCCTAGATCGGGAGGGATCTGAAGCTCTTCCCGGCACCCTGCCAGAGGGGAGAATTCACCCTGGAGGCCTTCTTCATCACCATGCAAGCCTCTGGTGTGATGCGTGAGTAATTCATCCTTGGACTACGGGTCCATGTAGTAGCTAGATGGTTGGTTCTTCTCCTTTGTGCTATCATGTTTAGATCTTGTGAGCTATGTTCATGATCAAGATCATCTATTTGTAATCCTACATGTTGTGTTTGCGGGGATCCGATGGATATTGAGATGCTATTTTAGATTGATTATTGATTCTATCATGTCTTTGTTATTTGTGATCTTGCATGCTTTTCGTTGTTAGTAGCTATCTTGGCCAAGTAGATGCTAGCAACTACAAGAGTTAGTATTTATGCTCGATAGTGGGTTCATGCCTCTAGTAATCTGGGGAAGTGACAGAAATCTCTAAGGTACTAGATGTGCTGTTGCTACTAGGGCAAAAACAACAATCCTTTGTTCATAGAAAAATCGTATTGTTTACTTTACATGCAATGCGTAATTCAATTATATGTTGCTTGCAACTTAATACTGGAGGGGGTCAGATGATAACCTGAATGTGGATTATTAGTCATAGATGCAGTTGGATTACGGTCTATGTATAATGTTGTAATGCCCAATCAAATCTCAAAGGAGTCAAGATGAGTAGTATATGCTTGTATGCTGTATCGATGTTTGTCAATTGCCCCGCTGTAATTTGTTCACCCAACATGTCATCTATCTTAAGGAGAACCACCACTAGTGAACTATGGACCTTGGTCCTTTCTTTTATCATCAATCTACAACTGTTTACTGTTTTCTGTTTACTTTCTGCAAGCAATTCCTTTCTTCCACACAATTCGTTTAATCCTTTGTCTTCAGCAAAACTGGTGAGATTGACAACCTCACTGTAAGTTGGGGGCAAAGTTCTGTGGTTGTGTTGTGCAGGTTTCCACGTTACTGCTAGCACCGGTAGTGCGCCCTGCCAAAGGCCAGCTAGCAACACCTTGGAGGTGTTTCCTTGCTCCTACTGGTTCAATAAACCTTGGTTTCATAACTGAGGGAAAACTTGTTGTTGTGCTCATCATACCTTCCTCTTGGGGTTCCCCAACGAGCTCGATATATTTTGGGCCGTCAGACCCTTCTTCCCCAGCGATTATGTACCCATTCTTGCAAGTTATCCCCTCCATTGTTGACCTTATTGAGCTTACTATCCCTCAATTCCTCCAATGGTTCTTGCATATTCTTGAGGGATTTGAAAGAGGAGATCTAGATCTACAACCCCACCAATCAATCTCTCCTCTAAGTGAGGGGAACATCTTGGGATCTAGATCTTGGAGTCTTTTGTGGATTTCCTCCATTGTTCTTCCTCTCTTATTCCCCTATAAGATTTTGTAGCTTTGGTGGAATTTGGGAGTGAAGGACTTGAGTTCTCAGTGAGGATTCGATTGGGTAAAAGTTGAGAAGCTTTTTACTCTTGGGCTCTTGGAACCCTAGATGGTTTAGTTGTACTGTAGGTTTGTGAATTACTTGGGGCCTCCAATTAAGCTGTGGAGCTTTCCCCAAGCTTGCTTGTTGGGAGCCTCCAATTGAGTTGTGGATAAGTGCCCCAAGCTTTGTGCGAGGTTACGGGTTGCCACCGACAAGTGCATCGATAGTGTAGTATGGATTGATCCCTTCGGGCTGAGGTTCACCAGAGAACAAGGGAGGCCTTTTGTGGCGTTGGTGGTTTGAAAGCACCCCTCTCCAAACGATATGTACTCCCTTGTTGGGAGGAACTCGGTAAAACATCATCGTCTTTGCGTGCCTTGGTTATCTCTATACCCGAGCTCTTTACTTATGCACTTTACTTTGTGATAGCTTTCGTGCTTGAAGTCTTATATCTTGCTATCACATAGTTGCTTGTCTTGCTTAGCATAAGTTATTGGTGCACATAGGTGAACCATAGTATATATAGGATTTGTGCTTGACAAAGTAAATGCTAGTTTTGTTCCTCCTTTGTTAAGCCCATCTCATAAAAGTGCTAAACAGCATATTCAGCCTACCCTCTAGGCGGCATCTGTGTCCTTTCACCATGGTGATGAGTCACCATGGTAGCATGGAAATTTGGCAGGTCACGAAGGGAATATCAATTGTTCATGAAGACAACAATGATCAAAACGTCAGAGCCATATGGGAGTCTTGTGTTGGATATGCTTGTCGCGTGGCCGAAATGACCAACTACAAAAAGGCGTTCTTCCAGTCCGTTGAAGTGCCACCAAGCCTCCTAGTCGAAGATGCATCTGATGATGATGAGAAGACTGAGTCTGACGTCATCACGGATAAGGATCAGGGCAGCGTGGATACTGGTGTCAGCAAATCGGCAAATCCTCCTTCATCTGCATCATAGGATTGAAAAAAAATGCATTACTTTGAAACAGGTGGTGTAATAGTTAAACTATTTATCTAGGTGTGCTGGTTTGTAAGAACTTATGCTTTACTCTAGCACTTTGAATGTTTTTGTTGTGCTCGAAAAATTACTTAAGCACTTTTTGTTTATACTTATCATTTATCTGACTTTCTGCCTCGTCCCTTTCGTGAGCCGACAAACCTTTAGCATGGAAATAATGTCGAGCAACGAAGCTCAATTGCTAAACCAGTTTAAACTCGAAAAATACCCAGGTCTAAGCAATCAAACAAAAACCGAAGTATAAACAGAAAATGAGACTTACACCCAAAGGTAGCATTTTATTTAGAATTGGAAATGTAACCAGAACAGGCATGAGCATAAAGTACTTTCAAGTATTCTAGAATTTTCTACTGTGACATGATCATTCAGAAATAAGATGGTAAACTTAATAATAAAGGGATGTAGCTAAGAAATATTCCATGGACGGTCTAATTCATTCGGATCTATACTGCCTCCAACTCTCTTTCTTTTCCTAGTAGTAGGTCTTTCTTTGTTTGGCCTCATGTTTGTTAGATAGTATGAACAATTATGTAATACACTGCTAACCATAAAGGGCCCTTCCCAGATTGGGGAAAGTTTTTTGCTTTCTTTGTTACACTAGTCGGATAACTAGATTGCCCTTTGTAAAATACCGATTTTTAACTCTCTGACTATGATACTTGTGTAACTTCTGCTGATAGGCTATAGATCTCTATTTAGCAACGACATGAACTTCCTCGAGCACATCGATGCCATCTTGTCGAGAAACTTTGGCATCTTCTTCGACATACGCAGCGACTCGGGGAGAAATATGGATAAGATCATTCAGAAGAACTTCCTCGGCACCATTGACCAAGAAGAAAGGTGTATATCTGGTCAAGCTATTAGGAGTAGTTCGTAAGTTCCATATAACACATGGCAATTCATCCGCCCAAGCCCCTGTGGCACGGTGAAGTGGTGCTTCGAGCCTAGGTCGGAGGCCTTGTAGAATCAAACCATTTGTCCTTTCGACTTATCTGTTGGCTTGTGGATGTGCGAATGATGCAATATCAAGTCAGATCCCTTGATCTTTGCAAAACTCGGCAATATCATAACCTCGCTGAGGTAGTAAGTCAGCACCAACTGCTCTTGTTTTTCCTCCTTTCGTTCCAGCACCGTGATGATGTTGACGACTATGTTTCTCGTAATAATGTAAAGCAACATGGGTTCCTGAGGTTACAGTGCTACAAGAAATATCTGGATGAGATTACTGCTTTCAGGTCTTGGAGTGCAGCCTCAGCTTCATCGGTCCAGACGAATGTGTTGGTTTTCTTCAAGAGCTTGTATAATGGTGTGGCTCTTTGATACCTTCGATCCAGATTCACAAATGTAGTATAATAGCTTTTTCCCTAGAAGACTAGGTTTAATCGAACCTTAGAAAGACTTGCTAAAAGGAAATAAAAAGGGCATGTCTACAAGACTTTGTTTTTTTGTTTTACCTTAGTTTACCGGACCAATCTAGTTTACTTTATAATGGGTTGAATCAATGGATGGATATAGGCCAGGGTTGAAGATCCACCTGCAGCTGCACATCATATGGTATAAAAGATAATATTAAGCATAGTCATGTATAATGTTTGAACGAAGATAATCTCTTGTGGGCAACACATCCTAATATTCTAGAGCCCCCATGATGTAGCGGGCATAGCAATAGACTTTTAATCCAGCCGACTGCACACCGAAGCCATGGGTTACAAACGATTATTAAGTGTAAAACACAGATCAAAGCTTTAAGTGGTGATGTTGTTGTGATTCCCGAATGGGGCGCTAAGCAAAGACCGTACTACCCCTTCTATCACGGAGGTTCCTATGAGATCGCTCCTAGCCAAGTATCTCACCTCAAGCCTTTATCAATCTATGGGATCTTGGGTACCTACAAGTCCACAGATCGAGACAAGAGACAAAGAAACAAAAGATACAAATCTCAATTGCAAAAAAAATACAATACTCCCATGATCTAGATGCACATAATTGTTGCGAGGTTTCTCCCCAACCCGCAACCCGTGAGGACTAATCACTCATAACAAATAGATCGGAGATAGAAAACATCATACAGATACTTAGATCAAAATCAAATATTCTTACAATGGTCGCCAAATCACAAGGATATCTAAAGTACAAAGCAATGGCTATGGCTAGTGGATGGATGGATGGTGGAAGTGATGAACAACAAATGAACAATGGATGAACAATGGCGTGGATCTTCTTTGGTGGTGTTGTGATGTAATCTGAGAATGGCGGCTCTCTGACCTGTGGCTGGAGCCTCAAAATATATAGGTCTCTTCATGAAAGTTCTAGGGTTTGACAAGACGAAGTCGTCGCCATCTAGTACGGGGGTGGTATGGGCGGGCCCTGCCCTTACCAATGGTTGCTAAGCATGCTGACACCCTGGCATAGCTTCCTAATTACTTGGTCGTGTGGACTTGCTCAAAAACCTTCATTATGACTCCTTATTTTGCATTAAAAACCGTGATTTCCTGTACAACATAATTTAAAGAGAGGTTTTGCATATATTTGCAATTATTAGTCATTAGTAGCAAGGCTTGAGAGTTTCTTGGCAATTGCTTGACCAAAAACAATGTTTAAATGCAGTGGAAGATGGCAAATATTGGAGCCATCACTCTTTCATCAAGCCGGCTAATGAACCGACTGACTGTTGTGATGCAGCCAATGAGCCATTGTACGTGCTTTAAGAAAGTTGGCCTGGTAATGTTGAGTATAGCCTTTATCTTGTCTTGGTTCACCTCTATGCCTCTCTGAGACAGGATGAACCTAACAATTTTCCGGCTGGAATTCCAAAAAAACACTTTTTCGGGTTAAGCATTATGTTGTATTTTTGTAGATTTGTGAATGTTTCCTCCAAGTAGGAAATTGAAGTTTCCTTCTTTTTGGACATCACAACTATGTTGTCCGCATATGCATGTACGTTGTGTCCGATTTGATCATGGAGGCAACATTGCATAGTGCTCTGGTAAGTAGCTCCTGCATTTTGAGCCCGAAAGGCATTGTCATGTAGCAGAAGGTTCCGAAGGGGGTGATGAATGAAGTATTTAGTTTGTGTGACTCCTTCATGCGTATTTGGTGATAAGCGAAATATGCGTCGAGAAAACATAGGAGTTCCAAGCCTGCCGTTGAATTGATAACTTGGTCGATTCTAGTAGAGCGAACGGATCTTTGGAAAAGCGTTGTTCAAGGCAGTATAATCAACACGCATTCTTAAACCAGTGGTGTACTTTTTAGGGACCATTATAGGATTGTCTGACCACTCAGTGTGGATAACCTCTTCAATAAATCTAGCTAATTCTAACCAGGCTAACTCCTTAGCTATAGCTTTGAATTTTTCATCGCCGAAACATCGTAAGGACTGTTTGACGGGTCTAGCATCAGGATAAACATTGAGCGAGCTAGGAAAGTTACCTAGGTACGCCGGTGATGTCAGAAGGTTGCCATGCGAAGATATCTTTATTAGCTTTGACGAAGTTGACGAGCATGCTTTCCTATGCGCGATCTAAACCTACGCCTATTTGCGTCACCTTAGAGGGGTCATCATCCTTCAGTGGTGTTGTCTTTGTCTCTTTTGATGCCTTGAACTCTAGAGTCGGCTTCAGCACCTCTTTCTTCATTGCAGGCATCTCGGACAGATCAGTGTTCTTCTTGATCTCCTGGTACTCCTCCACGTGTAGCATAGCTTCGGCGAAGACAACAGATCCATCTTTGCATTCTTGCGCTTTCTTTGAATTTCCTCGGATCTTGATGACATTGTTGGGACCTAGAAGCTTCATCATGTTGTAGATGTAGCAGGGCGAGCCATGAATTGCCAGTAGCTTGGACCCCCGAATATAGCATGCTATGCTCTCTTGAACGACACCACCTCAAAATAGAGTGGTTCAGTCCGATAATTTTCCGGTGTTCCAAAGGTAATGTCCAGAGTGATTTATCCTAGAGAGTTTTCTTGTCTTCCGGGGACGATTCCATGGAAAACCACGCTGCTATGGTTCACTTGGGTTTCCGATATCTTCATGGGGTGCAACATTTCGATGTAGAGGATGTTGATGTTGTTGCCACTGTCCATGAGGGTTTTGAGAACTCATAGCCGTCAATAAGTGAATTGACGACCAGAGCGTATTGTCCACGCCTATGAGGCTTGTTCGGGTGATCACAGCGGTCAAAGGTGATCTTCACTTCCGACCAGTCCAAATACTGGGGGGCAGTCGAAATAGTTGTGTTGAGCTCATGCATTACTGCTTTCTTGACCTTGGTGGGTTGGGATCCGAGGAAGCAGACGTAAGTGTCTTTCTTGGTTGGGTGAGCCTTCTTGCCATGTGACTTGGCATTTGATGCCTGTACCTCCTCCATGTAGGAATCTTCCTTGGACTCCTTATCTTTGTTAGAATTTTTCTTTCCTTTTCTTATCTTGGTCTTGTAGCCAATGGTTTCGTATTTCATGATGTCATCATTAAAATGACACTTAGCATTTGTGTGGGAAGAGCCCCCATTACCATCCGGGTGATGCACACACGGGTTATTGGCAATGTCGGCCTAAGAGTAGGCTTTACCAGGCTGCTAGTCTACTCTACCTTGGACCCGGGAAGTTTCGCGGCCTCGTCCCCGGCCGCCTCCACACCCTCCTCGACCTCCTGATCCGAAAGTCGCATTAACAGTTGCATTTTCTGAATTGGGTTTATCCTCCGAGGTGTTCTTGCGCTTATGGGTTTGATGTTGTTTCGGCTATTTTGCCGATTGAGGCACAGCTAGAGCGATCAACAGTCCTTCTGAATCGTCGTCAGCATATGTGTATTTGCTTGTCGTTTCTATCATCTCCCCTAAGTCGGTAACCTTGTCACGCTTAAGCTGGTGATGCAGCAATCTGATTAGGAGCCCTGCGATCAAAGCTTCGATCGTGGTCTGGTTGTTGACATAGGTATGATTACTCGGAAGCTTATAATTGTCTACCCTACATTGGGTAAAAGGCCTACGGCCCATGAAGACTCTAGATAAACGCCCAAGGAAGCAACCGACAAAGACTTTGATTGTATTAGGAAAGAAACCATGAACCGACATTATGTTGGTATTGTAATCATGCGTGTATGAAACCTAACCGCATACAGCTTCGAGACTCTGCCTATTATATATAGGACGGGAGAAGCCCAAGCAAGGGTATCAAAATCTAGAGGATAACTAATAGTGTGTTTTCTCAATATTCAGGCGACTTTGTCTTCATCGTTTTCCTGACATCCGACGAAATCCCCAGCATTCTCTTTTCGCGAAACCCCAAGTCCACCACCATGGGCATTGCCGAGGTTACCCCTCATCAATTGGCGCCATCTATGGGAAACCTGAACACTGGAAACACGGATTCGGCAGAACACTCTCCACCAAGCATCAACTCAACGAAAGCAGATCCACGCCCGCCCACCCTGGTATTGGTACCCGCCTATTTCAATGGCGGATCCGATCTAATCATTGGAATCCTCCACTTCCAAGCAGACAACATGCAAGAATCACACCATTCGGCCCTGATCGCATCAGAACCGTCGGTGGGAAAAGCTACACCCATAGCGGTACTAGCATCATCCGTTGGATCCTCCATGGACATCACATCACAGATCGAAGCAGGAGAAGAAGGTCACCAGCCAATCCCACCACATGAAGCAAACCCGACAAACTCAGAACCCAAAGAAAGCAGTGAAAACATCGACTTTGAAGAAAGGATGGCAAAATTATATCCAGAACTAAGATCTCGGAGTAATACCAACACACCCGCAGAAGCAAAAGATGACACCATTAGACCACGCATAACACGCCACCAAGTGTACATTATCAACGGAGATACCTCAACACCACGCTACGAAAACGGTAATCCTATTCTCAACCCCGATGATATTTTATCAGATGACCATGCAAGAAACCATGATAACAAAGGAGAACACGGAAACGGAGGAGGAACAGCAGATAATCGCATAGTCCAGGGAGGAGGCGGAGAACCTCACACAGGAGAGAGACAAGGACTTCGGCTACCAGCGTCGGCATGGCAAAAAGCATGGGAGGCAATTTCGGGAGCAGTCCCAATGACAGCGGATTCTTCACATGAGGATCTATTGGTGTACCAATATCTTCTCCACCACAAGAAGAGACCTACGCCAGATGCAAAGGCAACTTGATGAAAGAAAAATATTAGCCGACGAATCCAGTTTACGACGGGCACAATTAATCTCTACTCGAGGATCAAGGAGTGTAACAGGAGCAGCACCACCAAGAAGGGCAACATCTAGACTACAGAATATCCTCGAAGCAGAAAGAAGTGGAATCATCTGAGATCTCGGTCTATCATTCATGTCAATTGATCAAGCAGGAAACATCAAGGCAAAAACACCTCAGGTAGCCATTGTGGTCGCACAAACATATCTGATAACCACACAACCCGCACCCGACGATCTTCACACAACCCTCCACCGCTCCACCCTGATGAACCTCGGCATGGTAGGAGCCTCACTCGCGGAAGAAGAACAAGGACTCACACAAAGATCCCCATGACATCACAACAGTCATCGGCAAGTAGGACACACCCGATGATCTCGATCACCACCCCAGGCGCATCTCGTAGGATCCGAGCCGCGGAGAAATACAAGAAACGACAACACCCAACATAGGAGTAGTGGACCTAGAGATGAAAGCCACACCCGACGATATCAAGATGGATATGACGAAGATGACCATGAGTTATGCGGGGCCAGCTGTTTCACGCAGAGGATTTGCAAGGCCTCAGTACCCAAGGACTTCAAACTTCCACACGACCGACATAAATACGATGGACTCCAGGAACCCGAAGCTTGGTTAGCAGACTATTTAGCCACCGTCAAATTACAGGGTGGCTCCACAACTACCGCAATGCAAAGTCTACAACTACATCTCACCGGCGCCGCAAGATCATGGCTCAAGCAGTTACCCGAAGGTTCAATTGGTAGCTGGAATGATCTGGAAGATAAATTCATCCGACATTTCCATTCTACGTTCAAACGACCAACATCCTTGGAGCAGTTACGAGTGTGCAAACAAAAATCTAGAGAGTCAATAAGAGTGTTCATACAATGGTGGAATATTATCAAAAACTCAGCTGAATCCATATCCGACGAAAGGGCCATCGACGCCTTCAACAACAGCCTCCGTCGCCGAGAGTTGATAGAAGAACTGGGACGGGTTAAACCAAAGATAGTGTCACGGTTAATGGAGATAGCAAACCATTGGGCTGATGGAGAGGACGCGCTACATAATAAGCGTGTATGGTCACCTGAGGAAGATAGGGATAAACACGGAAATGATAGAAGAAGAAGTAACAACGATGGAAACACGGCACCAAGTTACGGCGCAGGAGGTTTTCGGGTGAAGGTAACAACGGAAGCAACAACCACAACGGCGGATACCGCCAGAACAGGGACGACGTCGAAGGAAGCCAGTCCGCACAGCGGTATCAGCCAAGAGCACGAGAACCACCTATGTCCACAATGCAAATGCTGGAAGGGCCCTGTAATATGCATTTTTACGTCGACTCAGCAGGCAAACGATAATCCAATCACCTGATGAAAGACTGCCGAACATTCCTGAAGATGCAGGAGTTGTGCAACGCAAAGGCAACCGAAGCAGCAAATCGAGGATACACATCCACGCCTGGTGCACTAGCCATCGGTGCACCACCACCACCAGCGGCACCACCACAAAACACAAACGATCAAAACAACGAGTACCCCAGACCAAAATGAGCAATGTCTATGATTCAGAAAGGGCGTCCATCCAACAGAATTCAGAAGCTCATCACAAGACAAATCAATATGGCGGAAACAGCAACATCAGCTACGCCTGAATATCTCCATTGGTCAGAGCAAGAAATCACATTCAGCAGAGCCGATCACCCACTTTGGGTCCCACGACCGGGTCACTCAGCCCTGATAGTCGAAGCACAAATTGCCAGGTTCGATATGAGCAAGGTCTTCATGGATGTAGGAAGTAGCATAAATCTGATCTACGCAAAAACATTGAGAATAATAGGCTACCCCCTGGATAATCTCGCCCCAACAGAAACATCTTTCCATGGAATAGTACCAGGTAAAGCCGAAATCCCTTTAGGCAAAGTTTTTATTGACGTTGTTTTTGGTTCCAAGATAAATTTCAGGCGAGAAAGACTCGAATTTGAAGTCAAGGATTGGCCATCACAATATCATGCAATCCTGGGATGGCCAGCCTTTGCACGGTTTATGGCAGTACCACAGTATGCATACTTAGTAATGAAAATGCCAGCACCAAAGGGAATTATCATGGTACAAGGAAGCTTCACACGTGCCAGCACCAAAGGGAATTATCATGGGAATACTTAGTAATTGAGAGTTCAACAAAATTTCTGAATCTTTCGGGATGGCAACAGAGTTCGAGCAACTCAAAAATTCAGCAAATTCACAACATCTAGAAGTAACACGTGTCAATCCCGATCAGGCTTTTGACACAGCAAAAGACACGAAAGAAGTACAGATCCACCCTGCTGACCCGACGAAAACAACATTCGTGGCTGCTAACCTTGATCCCGAATAGGAAAGCGCGCTCATCGAGTTCCTCCATGAGCAATGGGAGATTTTCACATGGCTACCTTCTGAGATGCCGAGAATCCCCAGGGAACTTGTTGAGCATGCATTAAATCTAGATCCAAAGGTGAAGCCAATAAAGCAACCACTTCGATACTTCGCAGAACCAAAGCGCAAGGCCATTGGAAAGGAGCTCCATCGCCTAACTGATGCCAATTTTATCAAAGAACTAACAAAATCAGAGTGGCTCGCAAACCCAGTACTAAAGAAAAATACTACAGAACTTCGGATGTGCATCGACTTTACTGCATTGAACAAACATTGCCCAAAAGATCACTTCTCATTGCCGCGAATCGACCAAATCATCGATGTAATTGCGGGATGTGAACGTCTTTCTTTCTTGGATGCTTACTCAGGATACCACCAGATTAGGATGAAGGAAGAAGATTAGGAGAAAATGGCGTTTATCACGCCTTATGGTGTATTCTGCTATACAACAATGTCGTTTGGCCTCAAGAACGCTGGAGCAACATATCAGCGGATGATGCAGAAGTGCCTGGGAAGCCAAATAGGCACAAACGTGCAAGTGTATATTGATGACGTCATAGTTACAACATGTCAAGGATCTGCGCTGATCAAGGACCTAGAAGAAACATTCAGAAATCTCGACAGGTTTAGCATCAAATTGAACCCAAAGAAATGTTCCTTTGGAGTCTCGGCAGGGCAACTCCTCGGATATTTGGTATCAGCTAGGGGAATCGAGGCTATTCCCAAAAAAAATACAAGCAATCCTCACAATGAAGAAGCCAACAAATCTACATGGTGTACAACAACTGGCGGGACGAGTGGCGACGCTAAGTCGTTTTATTGCGAGGTTAGGAGAAAAGGCGCTGCCATTCTATGCCCTCATGAGGAAATCAGAAAAAATCGAATGGACAGAAGAAGCTCGGCATGCCTTTGAAGATCTTAAAAGAACACTTTTGACATCCCCTGTCGTCATGTCGCCAAAAGAGAAGGAACCTTTACTCCTTTATATCGCTATCACACATCAGGTGGTCAGCATGGTCCTGGTCGTAGAGCGACCCGAAGAAGGAAAAACCCATGGTGTGCAGAGGCCAGTTTACTTCCTGAGCGAGGTTTTATCGCCATCCAAACAAAGATACCCACACTACCAGAAACTCGCATATGGGGTATTTATGACAGCACGAAAACTACGCCACTATTTTTCGGAGCACCCGATCATAGTGGTCAACGAAGCGCCTTTGTCAAGCATCCTCAACAATCCAGAAGCAACTGGGCGTGTTTCTCTATGGGGAATCGAATGATCCCATCAGGATATCACTTATGAGAAGCACAAAGCAATTAAGTCACAAGTTCTGCCAGATTTCATCACAGAGTGGACGGAGTTGCAATGTGCGGGTCCACCAGACCTTTCTAGTGCCTGGATAATGTACTTTGATGGATCAAAAATAACGGAGGGAGCAGGAGCAAGAGTTGTGCTAATATCACCTCAAGGCAACAAAATGCACTATATTCTTCGGATGAGCTTTACAAACGCATCCAATAACGAAGAGGAATAAGAGGCCTGTTGCATGGCATGCGAATGGCCAAATCTTGCGGTGCAACTCGCCTCAAAATCTTCAGAGATTCCAATCTTGTGGCATAGTAGGCAATGAATAAGTGTGATGCTGTCAGCGAAAATATGATTGCTTATCGCGACTTATATAGCATCATCGGAAGAGCAAGCAATGAGGAAGCCGACAATCTAGCAAGCATCGGATCATTGTGTTTACCAATACCACCAGGAGTTTTTTGGGAGGAGATAGTGCAGCGATCAACCAAAGCGAAAAGAGTCTTCAAGGTTGTAGCACCAAAAATAGGGAAAAAGAAACATCTGCAAAAAGAGTCGGGGGCTCCTTCAGAAACAAAGAACATAAAAGAAGCCATCGAAGAAGAAGAACAAGAAATCGGAGAGGTCATGCTAATTGAACCAACCTGGATGCAGTCGTATATAGCATATATGACTAAAGGAGAGCTATTAGAGGACGTGATAGAAGCCCGGTGAATCACCCAACGATCGAAGGCCTTCAGGATAATCAAAGGAGAACTATACAAAAGAAGCATTTCGGGTGTGTTGCAACATTGCGTAACACCCGAAGAAGGAAAAATTATACTAAAATATATACATGAAGGAGTTTGTGGTCACCATGTGATACGTCCATTTTGCATCACTATTCTATGTCTTAATTCACTATTATTCATTGATATATTTCGTATTGAGAGGTGATACTCATGTTATTTCATCTATTTTTTGCATGGTTGATGAGTTTTGGAGCATGGACCGCTGCAGTCAGGATTCTGATGGAAAAGGTGTTGTTTGGAGGCAAAATTCGCGAAGATCAGAAAATCCGGGAAAATATACGGAAAATCCTATTTCTCCAGAAGACTCAGGATGCCAGAAGATGGAGTGGAGGTGGGCCACAGGGGGCCCACACCACCCCATGGCACAGGCAGGCCTAGGCCGCGCCTGGGAGTGGTGTGGCCGCCCTGGACCACTCTAGCCTCTCCCCTCTAGCGTATATCAACCTCCCGAAACCCTAAGACTCGAGGAGCGGCCACAGAAAGATTCCGCCGCCTCTACAGGGCGGAAAACACCGAGAGAGAAAGATCTCTCCAGCAGACAGATTTCTACCGGGGGAATTCCTTCCCGGAGAGGGGAGATCGTCGCCATCAACACCACCATCAAGCTGGACTTCATCGGGATCATCATCATCATCACCACCATCATCACCATCAGCACCCTCATCACCATCTCCATATTGATGTAACAATTACGTTGAATCTTGCATTAGTTCATAGGGGAAACTTGCCGGTGTTGATTAATCTTTGTAGTTGATGCTATTGAGTGAACCATTGAATTATTGTTTATGTTTAGATTGTTATACATCATTATTACATCTCTGATCATGATCCATATGATGTCTTGTGAGTAGTTCGTTTTGTTCATGAGGACATGGGAGAAGTCTTGTTGTTAGTAGTGGAGTTGCGTTGAGAAAGATTCAATAGATTGTTATTTAAGTTGTGGTGTACTTCTTCTAGTGGTGTCATGTGAACGTTGACTACATGACACTTCACCTATATGGGCCTAGGGGAATGCATTGTGTATTTGGCTACTAATCGTAGGGGTTGCCGGAGTGACAGAAACCTGAACCCCCGTTAGGAAACCATTGCACAAGGGACGTAAGGGTCTTAGAGTTTAAAGTTGTGGTTAGGTTTCTACCTTAATTACTTTCTTGTACTTACGAATGTTTGCAAGGGGTATAATCACGAGTATGTATTAGTCTTGGATGGGGCGGTACATTAGCACAGGTTCACCCACACAACACTTAGCAAGCTAAAGAAGATTAATCGACTATATGAAGCGAAAGCACTTGACAGTCTTCCCATGTGTCCTCGAGAACGTTTGGTCATCTATAGAAATAGAACCGGCTTGTCCTTTGCTGCATAAAGGATTGGGCCACTTGCTGCATTTATTCCTACTGTCTTTTATTTACTCATACTTTGTTTACTTGCTTTATCGAAAACCCCTAAAAATCCGTTTGCTAAGTATTTGCAGAGAATTCCTGATCCATACCACTAGCCAGCACCTTCTGCTCCTCGTTGGGTTCTCCACTCTTACTTATCGAAAATACTACGATACACCCCCTATACTTGTGGGTCATCAAGAGTATTTTCTAGTGCCGTTGCCGGGGAGTGAAGCGCTATTGGAGAGTGGAACTGGTAAAGGAAACTTCTACTGTGAGTATTGTTTACTACTGTTAGTTGCTTTATTTTCGTTATGGATAATTCGCTGAGTTTCTTATTTGGTAATGCTACTACCACTGCTAAGGTAGTAGATAAGCCACCACCTGCTGAGAAAGATGTTTTCAAAATACCTACAAGAATCATTGATCGTGTTATGGATAACTACTATGTTGGGGATGGAACTGTCCATCCCGGTGATCATTTACTCTTTATACACGAATTATGCGGGTTGTTCAAGTGTGTAGGTATTACTACAGATCAAGTTAAGAAGAAGTTATTCGCATTATCACTGAAAGGAAGAGCTGGGGAATGGTATAAGCTGCTGAAGAATGGTCAAGCTCTAGAATGGGAGGAAATAGTGCCTCTCTTTTATTCAAAGTTTTATCCTCCTAGTGAGATTCATAAAGATCGGAATCAAATATACAACTTTTGGCCTCTTGATGGAGAGAGTACAACTCAAGCTTGGGGGAGATTGAAGTTACTAATGCTCAAATGTCCCATTCATGAGCTCCCCAACAATATTATTATCAACAACTTTTATGCAAGGCTCCCTCTACATGACAAGGATTTATTGGATGCTTCTTGTGCTGGATCATTCACTTGCATGGAAGAAGAAGCTAAATGGGACCTTCTAAATCGTATTCAAGACAATGCTGAAGCTTGGGAGAATGACAAAGGTAGAAAGTCAGGTATAAATTATGATTATGAATGCATTGAACCTTTTATGGAAAGTGATGACTTTCAAAATATTAAAAATGCTTATGGTTTAGATTCTCAAGCTATTGCTTCTTATTTTAAGGCTTTTGCTTCCTACATTGAAGTGCCTAAAAAGAAGTGGAATAAGTATCATGAACCTTATAAAGATGTTGCTAAGAGTGTTCCTGCAAGAAATACTGAAGTTTATACTGCTAATCATGTCTTACCCAAACCTTACATTGAGAAAATGCCTTTCCCAGTTAAGGTAAAGGAACATTCTATGATAGCTAGTATGGTTAATGAAAGTACAAGAAAAGCTGTTGAACCTGATAAACAAATAAATGATGAACCTATAATAGCAAATGTGAAAGACTTTGTCACTAAGTATGAGGAAGAGGGACACACTATCCTTTATAAGGATACCTCTAATATTGTTTCACATAGTAGTGTTATGAGAGCTAGTATTCCTGCGTTTTCTGTTAGAATAAGTGATCATTGCTACGATAGTCCTTGTGATAGCTATATTGTTAAGCTTATGCATGATACTGAAAGTTACTATGAGAGAGGGAAAAGTGTTCTTATGCATCTCAATAATATCAAGTTTCCTCGTTTTATGCTGAAAGTTTTTATGGTGCACTTCTTTTGCCTTCTTATGCAAGTTGCCTTTGGTTTCAATAACTTGTTTGCTTACAAAATCCCCTGCATAGGAAGTGGGTTAGACTTAAATGTGAGTGTGTTTTTGCTTCTTAATGCTCTCTTCGCTTCAATTCATATCCCTATGAGAGCTTCTTCAAAATTATCATGCCCATCTTAATGGCTATAAAGAAAGAGCTTTATGGGAGACAACCCAATTTGTTTTTGCTTTTAGTTTGTTTTTGTTTCTTTGAGTCTTGGCAGTTATTACTTCGGTAATAACCGCTCCTTATCCATTTTGTTTGGTTTTTGAGTCAAGATCAACCTCTAATGAGAGAGAAGTAATATTTGGGGAAGTTGTTGTCCCGAAACAGATTTTTTGTGCTTCTACCCCAGGTTGTTATTTAACTTTCGTTAGTTTTGCACTTTTTGATTTGAGCAACAGAAGATTTTCGAAAAATTTGATCTTTACCTGCTGGTATGTTTTGACAGATTTTGCCAATCTTGCATTTGCTTCTTTATTCGATTTCCTTTTTGAATTCTTTTTGGGTTTTCGGAAGGAGTTGCTACAGTAGCTTTTGTTGTGATGGTTTTCAGTTGAAGTTAGACTCAAAAGGTTTTATCACTTCACTTTTACTAATGTTGCTAATGAGAACTGTGTGAAGTTTTGTGTGAAAGAAATTTCCAGGAAGTGGAGATAATGGTGTAATAAGGAAGAGAAGGGTTTTATGACTCAAGTAATAAGTATATGAAGATGAAGATACTGATGATTCAAGTGGTGACTCCGGAAGGATCCACTAAATACCAAATTCAGAGACCTGCAGAGTCCATGTTCAAATAGGTAACAGTTCTGGTAAGAAAAGTTCCGCGAAAATACAATCCAACTATATTTTTGCAGTTTTCAGTCAATAAGGAAAGCTACGAAGCGAAAAAGGGACGGAAATGGATCTAGGGTGGCCCACACCACCCCATGGCACGGGCCCACCCCTGGCCGCGCCACCAGGTGGTGAGGCCACCCAGGACTCTGCCTCCGACTCGTTTTCTCCCAGTACCTTCATTTTGATGTGAAAATCCGTAATATATAACCCCCAGAATCTTCCGAGGTTTGTATATCGTGTTTTCGTCGTGTTTTTGTTTCGATCTGTTTCTGCCAGGTAGAATCCCAGATTTGGAGCCACAATGTCTTCCTCTGGATCATCCAAGGGAGATTCCTTAGAAGATATCATCAACCCATACATGAGAGAATTGAAGATTCATCCCAAGGAGTTGTTGCTCGAAGGTGGAGAGGTCCGGATTAAAGAGGTTCAAGGCCCCAAAGTTGAAGGAAGTCTGGAGGACAGGATGGAAGCACTGGAGCATGAAGTCTTTAGGTACAGGAAGATGGTGGAGCGGGAAGTGGATATCATCCATAAGATTTGTTCCGAACTCATCACCGAGTACCAGAAGGAGACTGCTGAACTCAAAGACGAAGTCCTCTCACTCCGCCAGACAACTAACGAACTGCAAGCACAGTTCTATGACGTTCAAAATCAAAACCGTGAGTATGAGGCTAGATTTAAACGCATAAGTGCTGCTGCAAGTTTCAGGATGTTAGAAACCACGATGTCCTTTGTTGATGGGAAGCCTTTACCCTGGAAGATGGATGAAGATGAGAGGATACCACCACCACCTAAGGAATTCGTCATCAGGTTTGGCATCCCCTTGGTTTGTTCCAAGCTTGGGGGAGTGCCGCGGTATCACATCACTATCTTTTTACCTTTTTAGTAGAGTCATATCATGAATAGAGGAGTTATTATGTAGTATGGTTTGCATTATGGAAGTGTCCCCTCTCTCATTAGATGTGTATCCCTTGGTGTGATTTTCCGTTATGGAATATTAATGAGAAGTTCTATCATTGACTCTTTTGCATAGCTTATGTTAGTTTTCAATTCGTGGTTATATGATTGATCTTGTTGTTAGTATTGGTATCACTTTGGGATCATTGAGTTAATTTAGTTGGTTTTGGCAAACCTGGCTCGGTCAGTAGCAACACCTTTCTGAGAGTTGAAAAGAAAAAGATAGAAGTACTCTAGAGAAAAATAATTTCATCATCTTTCTTTCTTGATTTGCTCATAAGTCTAGAATTCTCTAGTTAAGATCGTTTGTGCTTCCAAGGAAGATTACATGTTTGTCTTTATCACTTGTATGTTTGTTTGTTTCCTTCAACTCTTATACTTGCTACCCAGCCTTGCTAGCCAAAAACCTATACTGAGAGGGTATTCTTCTCGTGCATCCACCTCCTTTAAACCAAAACCTTTGCCATTTGTGTCCACCATACCTACCTAGTAGCATTATTGCTATTCCAAGTAAATTCTTGTTTTTTCTACCTCCCAAATTAAACTTGTTGTGTTAAAATTAGTGATTAAAGCTCTCACAAACTTGATGGCACACTTTACTTTCTTGCATTTAATAAACTTGAACCATTGGGTCCTTCTTTGTTGCGTATATGCTTGCGCTTTATGAGTTGAAGTTAGATGAACCATGTATCATGGGGACCGCTTTCAACACTTCATTTGGTACTTTGTACCTAGTTGATATCATGTTCTTTTGCTTATGGATCCCGGCGGTGTGAAATAAAAGTGGAACTTGTAAGATCATGGAGTTTATATGTGTGTTAGAGAAACGCCTGGGCCGCTAGCCTAAGCCATGCCTAATCATGGTGGAAACTTGCAGCATAACTATAGTGAGCATTTTATGAAGCATCCTCAATAAAAACCTATGCAAATAGCAAATAAAAAGATCGCTGAGATGCTCACTGTCTGCTTGCCTTGTCATTTTAATTATGGGATAGCTCATGTGTCATGTGCAAGGGGTACCCCGTTGGCGGTTCTCAATGATACGCATGTATTTACAATGACAAGAGCTTGCTCGTGACTGAAGTTGAGTAGCATGAGGATCGGTACTCATAAGTAAGGGGCATAAGATTTCAACTTATAACTTGTCAATCATATCCTCTTAGTTGTGTCACTTTAACCTTAATCACCTAAAGATGCCTATGATAGGGGCAATGAGAGCTGAAAGCTAGTATGTATCATAATTTTTGGGAGTTCTTTATGAGACTTGCAATCCCTACTTCCCTCTGTGAAGGGCCTTTCTTTTACTTTGTAGTTGAGTCAGTAAACCTACTCCCTTCTATCTCAGCAAGTATTTTGAGTTGTTGTGCTTCTATCATTCATATGATGATTTATGCAATCATGTTTCTTATGTTCCTAGTTTTGCACATTGCTCTTATCTTGATGTTCACTACTTTGAAAGCTATCATTGAAAACCAGCTATTTGTGAACTCCAGCAAATTATCAACTATTCTTCGACTAAGAGCTAAGTTTTCCATTACCAATTATGATTCACTTTATGTATCTTTATTGTGTTTCCTTTACTCATTGCAAGTTGAGTTATATAATAGTGAGTTGTCTTCTATTATGACCTATGTATTTGATGAATGTGATGCTTCTTGTCCGTATTCTTTTATCGACTCTTCACTCCATAAACTTGAGGCCATGTTTATTGAGCTCAGTTTCGCTTGGGGACAAGCGAAGTCTAAGCTTGGGGGGAGTTGATACATCCATTTTTCATCACTATTCTATGTCTTAATTCACTATTATTCATTGATATATTTCGTATTGAGAGGTGATACTTATGTTATTTCATCTATTTTTGCATGGTTGATGACTTTTGGAGCATGGACCGCTGCAGTCAGGATTCTGATGAAAAAGGTGCTGTTTGGAGGCAAAATTCGCGAAGATCAAAAAATCCAGGAAAATATACGGAAAATCCTATTTTTCCAGAAGACTAAGGATGCCAGAAGATGGAGTGGAGGTGGGCCACAGGGGGCGACACCACCCCATGGCGCGGGGAGGCCTAGGTCGCGCCTGGGAGTGGTGTGGCCGCCCTGGCCCACTCCAGCCTCTCCCCTCTAGCGTATATCAACCTCCCGAAACCCTAAGACTCGGGGAGCGACCACAGAAAGATTCCGCCGCCTCTACGGGGTGGAAAACACCGAGAGATAAAGATCTCTCCGGCAGACAGATTTCTGCCAGGGGAATTCCTTCCCGGCGAGGGGAGATCGTCGCCATCAACACCACCATCAAGCTGGACTTCATCGGGATCATCATCATCACCACCACCACCATCATCACCATTAGCACCCTCATCACCATCTCCATATTGTTGTAACAATTGCGTTGAATCTTGCATTAGTTCATAGAGGAAACTTTCTCGGTGTTGATTACTCTTTGTAGTTGATGCTATTGAGTGAACCATTGAATTATTGTTTATGTTCAGATTGTTATACATCATTATTCCATCTCTGATCATGATCCATATGATGTCTTGTGAGTAGTTCGTTTTGTTCTTGAGGACATGGGAGAAGTCTTGTTGTTAGTAGTGGAGTTGCATTGAGAAAGATTCAATAGATTGTTATTTAAGTTGTGGTGTACTTCTTCTAGTGGTGTCATGTGAACGTCGACTACATGACACTTCAACTATATGGGCCTAGGGGAATGCATTGTGTATTTGGCTACTAATCGTAGGGGTTGCCGGAGTGACAGAAACCTGAACCCCCGTTAGGAAACCATTGCACAAGGGACGTAAGGGTCTTAGAGTTTAAAGCTGTGGTTAGGTTTCTACCTTAATTACTTTCTTGTACTTACGGATGTTTGCAAGGGGTATAATCACAAGTATGTATTAGTCTTGGATGGGGCGGTACATTAGCACAGGTTCACCCACAAAACACTTAGCAAGCTAAAGAAGATTAATCGACTATATGAAGCGAAAGCACTTGACAGTCTTCCCATGTGTCCTCGAGAACGTTTGGTCATCTATAGAAATACAACCGGCTTGTCCTTTGGTGCATAAAGGATTGGGCCACTTGCTGCATTTATTCCTACTGTCTTTTATTTACTCGTACTTTGTTTACTTGCTTTATCGAAAACCCCTAAAAATCCGTTTGCTAAGTATTTGCAGAGAATTCCTGATCCATACCACTAGCCAGCACCTACTTCTCCTCGTTGGGTTCGACACTCTTACTTATCGAAAATACTGTGATACACCCCCTATACTTGTGGGTCATCACCATGCTAGTAGCCGAGAAATTGTTGCAAAAGCATTCCGGGCAGGATTTTATTGGCTAACTGCAGTACAAGATGCAAAAGACATTGTCAGAACATGTGAGGCATGTCAACAATTCGCAACAAAGCCTGGAGCACACGCCGCTGAGCTGAATCCCATACCCCTGGCTTGGCCTTTCGCTTAGTGGGGACTCGACATGGTGGGAAAACTTCACAAATCATCGCCAGGAGGACACGTCTTTATGCTAGTATCAGTCGACTAATTTACTAAATGGATTGATGCAATGCCTGTCACCACCCAAGATGGAACTTCGGCTGTGAATTTTATCAAATCCATAGTATTTCGGTATGGAGTACTGAACAGCATCATCATGGATAATGGGACCAACTTCACTTCCAATGGGTTTAAGGAATACTGCCAGGACATGGGCATCAAAATAAGCTACGCTTCGGTAGCTCACCCGCAAACAAATGGATAGGTCGAAAAAGTCAATGGACTAGTTACCGTTGGACTCAAAAAGAGACTACTGGTGCCACTTGACAGAGCAAAAGGAGCATGGGTGGATGAATTGCCATCCGTATTATGGAGTTTACGTACAACTCCAAATAATTCAACACAAGAGACGCCTTTCTTTTTGGTCCATGGTGCGGAAGCCATGCTCCCAGTTGAGGTATCACACGAATCGCCAAGAGTAGCTGCATATAATGAAGAGGAATCAAGAGAATCACTTGAAGATGATGTAGATGCGCTTTATGAAGCTCGAGATGAAGCCCTCCAAAGAGCAACTATGTACCAGCAAAACCTGCGCAATTCCATAGCAGAAGATTGCGGCCTAGGTCCTTTGCAATAGGGGACCTAGTTCTTCGCCTCAAGCAAGATGGTCACAAGAAGCTAGAATCGCCATGGGAAGGACCATACATCGTCACAGAAGTTATTCCCGGAGGAGCATATCGACTACAAGACAAGAAGACAGGAGTAAATTAGTCAAATCCATGGAACGTAGCACAGCTACGACGTTTTTACGCATAAGATTATTTGCAATATGATAAGAGTTATAGTTCGGCTTATTAAGCCACGATATCTAGGACAAAGGCTAACAGTCATCCGCTCAAAGAATAATGTACCATCGATTTTTGCCTTATATATAAAGAGATAAGTTATTTGTACCTTAATCCTTTTATTCCAAAGGTCAATGCTTTCCATCAAGCTAACAGCAACTATGAGCCTATGTCCAGATACAGGCATCCGAACATAGCCTTGGGGGCTACTCCCATCAGGAGCGCTAGCGCGCACCCGATAGAAATTCAGTTGTGTATGATGTATATCGATAATTGCAAAAAACCTTTTGAGTTTTACACTAGTGTATCCTCAAAAAGGTGTAGTATAAATTACTAAAACTATCTGATATAATCAGAAAGATTGGCGGCCCAGAAGGACAACCGCCAATAAAGCCAAAAACCTCGGATCACGCTCAGACGCGACAAAAAATCCGAATGTCGTGTTCAGAAACATGAAGGTAAGACCCTAGGATTCGTCCTATGTGGCCTAGTAATCGCACGGACGCGTTGGGTACCCGATAAAAATAGAAAACTGGAATTCAGTATTCGGTAAGACCTCAGCGGCTCGAACTAAATTACGCCAGTTATAAATTCCGGATTCAAGCCTGTGGACTTGAATTTGATGTAGGTCAACCTTGTTTTTGCCCAGGAGCAATTCACTGATTCCTGATCCATCAGAAGCATCAGACTCATTATACCAAATCCCTACATACAAAATGTAAAAGGTGATAAAGAAAAAAGAAACTTTGAGACTCAACCTGAAACTGTACTTCAGGCAGAGTCTCAGGGGCTACTGACATAGGTATGATTACTCAGAAGCTTATAATTGGCTACCCTACATTGGGTAAAAGGCCTATGGCCCATGAATACTCCAAATAACAGCCTAAGGAAGCAACCGACAAAGACTTTGATTGTATTAGGAAAGAAACCATGAACCGACATTATGTTGGTATTGTAATCACGCGTGTATGAAACCTAACCGCATACAGCTTCGAGACCCGGCCTATTATATATAGGACAGGAGAAGCCCAAACGAGGGTATCGAAATCTAGAGGATAACTTGTAATAGTGTGTTTTCTCAATATTCAGGCAACTGTGTCTTCATTGTTTTCCTGACAGACAAAATCCCCATTGTTCTCTTTTCTGTGAAACCCCAAGTCCATCACCATGGGCATTGCCAAGGTTACCCCTCATCATTTGTTGGCTCCTCGCATGAGTTTTTCATGTCAATCCATCATCCGAGATAGTTCTGGCAAGTTTCTCCAGTTTTTTGGATAAAAAAGCGGCAAGTCTCCGACTATGCAGGGCCTCCTGTAGGTACCCTCGAAATTCCAAAAGAATGCACTTTGCATATCATACTACTTATGAATTGTGTTCTCCGGGAGTCCACTGAGGCATGATCAAGCCATCTTCTGTAGCATGAGTGGGAGATATCGGACAACGACCAAGATATTTCCTACTTTGGCGATGCAACAAGCCTGGAAAAAATCCTGGAGCCAAGTATCTGGCCGAGCCACACCATTGTAGGGCTGGATGTGTCTTGAGATAGCGAACACCTCCATAATATTGGTTTGTTGGACACGTGGCTTGAAGCATTTTGTACCCATGTATATGTTATTCGACTCATAGCGTCGTGCCTCTATGTTTGAGTTGATCCGGTTCCTGGCATCACTAGGTGACAGGGAGTGCCGTCTTGGATGTTTGCTAAGGTCGCGGGACCATGGAGCCGGATCTATGCTTCTTCTATTACCTCATGTGCCCCAACATCCTCCCTAGATCCCGTGGGGGCCATTACAGTCACTGCTTGGTGGAGAGAGTGGTGATGCTGGGTTATTTCTAGATGAACGACGGCCTCCATCTGGAGCTTCGTTATGTCGAATCCAGGGAGGGTCTTCGTGGCGACGGCCACCGTGCCGTCTTGATCCAACATGGTTTTCATCGTTTATTCGTCCGTCATTATCGCCATTGTTGCGAGGCTCAGCTGGATGGCTTGTATGTCTAGGAGGTGGCATTCATTGCCGATCCTGCTCCCGACATTGTTCTTCATCTTCTTCCCTGCGGTGATTCGACTGCCGCCGGGGAGGTTGTTGTGGAACTAGTGCTACCATGGCATCTCGCTCTATGGCTAGGGAAACATTGCACCAATCATGTGTGGTTCTGCGTCGCCTTCCTAAAGAGACGGTTCTTGACCAAGTATCATCCCGAGCGTCAGAATGGTGGCACCAATCCGGTTCCCAACGCGGCCTTATATCATGCTACCAATTCAGGTCAGTGCGGCATTGGTCGGATTTCGAGACCAGCTTCCCGCTGAAAGACATGGAAGCCTTATGTTGCCCTAGGCCCTTGTTGAGTAGTGTTACCTCAACCAGACATGTTCTAGATTTGGATTATTTGCTAGGATCTCTCTGGTTGTGGCAGTGTTTTCTGCCAGCATGTTATACACCCAGTTTCCCTTGTTGTCCATCCAAGGTTGTCCCCCGACTATGTCTGTGTTGTTCCCCTCGAAAAGTGTCTTGTGAACATCCAAATTTTTATTTTCCAGCTCAGGGCCGTTCCGGGTCTTTTGATGTTGCAGGGAGTTGAACAGTCCTGAATCTGCGATGTGCTGCTTCTCCTCGATGAGGTGAGTGGCCTCGTCCAAGAGTCGTTGGCGCTGTGTTTTTAGGGCCAAGACCCTTTCCTCTAGCTCATCCGGTGTAAGTTTCGAGGTGGTTGGGATCATTGTTGTTGGTGCTTTTTCATAGATTTCACGGGCACCTGGGGTAACCACGGGTCCATCCACCAGAGTTTTTTTGGTTCCTAGGGGATCGGAGTGTCGTCTGAATCCTCCATTTGGAGCTCCTCGTGTTGTGGTGGTGTCACGGCACATGCCATGGTGATGCATGTAAAATGCATACATGAGATTTGTAGTTTGTTGACATGTTTACCCACATGTTTGCATCATATATAATGTTATATCCATGTTATTGATTTTTGGGGATTTACCAATGATCCCTTTTATTTTGGTTATAACCCGGCAGGGCAGAAAAACCATGTTTTCTATGTTTTTTATGTTTCAGGACCTAAATAGAGTCAAATGGACCTGAGCTTTTGGGGATGTCAATATTTTACCACAAGAAGCATCTAGAGCGCAAGAACCTCGGGAGAAGGGCCAGGAGGACCAAAAGAGCCTAGAGGGCGCGCCTAGCCTAGGTGAGCGCGCCCCTGCCCCTGTTTCCTCCTTGGTCATCTGATCGCCTTGATTCTTTCGCCCACGAAGTTCTCTTGACCTAAAAAACCCTATATAAGGACCCCCCCCCCCTCCCAGGAGTCCTCGAGACATAGCACACCAGAGACGAAAACACCACCAAACAGAGTCAATTTAGCAAAGATTGGAGAGGGAAAGTCCACCGGAGCCACCTCCGGAGGGACCTCCACCCACTCCAACATCATCACCATGATGAAGAGGGAGTAGTCCACCCTTGGACTATGGGTTTGTGGTAGTAGCTTGATCTATTTCTCTCTTGTTCTTCATAGATCTAGTACCATATGAGCTTCCCAACATGATTATGGTCATATATGTAATTCCTATGTGGTGGATCTTTATTCTATGATTTGATATTTGAGATTGGAATCTATTTTGTGTAAGATGTATTGGTAGATGCATATCATGTATCCCATTCTTAATTGCTTGTTTTGATCCAACTAGTATGCAAGAACTTATATGGGGAGAAGTGTGTATTAGATGGAGTATCATGTAGTTATTGAATTATGACAACAATATTCAAGATCTACTTTGGTTTTTACCATTCTTTTGATGCCTCACTAGGGATAAAGTGAAATCATGTGCTATAATTATCTTGTGACAGTGAGATAATCTTGTTAGGTCAAGATAGCATATTTGTATTTCAAACATCATGTAATATTACTTAAAGCTATACACTGATTTGTTCTTAATTCAAGATTGCATGGAGGTTTCCCTTTCTTGAGGAGTATAAGAGAGATGTGTTTCATCTCTGTGTTAGGACGTGATGCCCATATGAATGCTTATCATACACATAAAGAAGTTCCATGAATATTTATGGTTTATGAATTGTTTTATGATCACCACAACTTAAAAAGAGAGTAGCCAAGTGAACCCATGAACCTTGGTACAATTTTAATCATAAGAAACACCTTTCCAATTCAATTATCATCACTTTTATTTTCTGCAATTTATTATTTCGAAAATACAAAAATACTTTTCCTACTTGCAATCACTCACAAAGACCCAAAAACAACTTTATCTTCACATATCTCATATAGTTTGCATTGTTTTACTTTATTTACTTTATTTATTCAGTTTACTATATTTTATTTTATTTCACATTACTAATACGAAACCTTTTGCTTGGCAACCACTAGGTGGAGTTGGGGACACAAGAAAAATTATTTTGCTTTATAGGTTGCTTGACAAGGAGAAGGCAAATAACTTCTAAGCCAGTTCCCCGAGAGTTCGATTTAAACCCTTGAGTCACCCTTGTGGGGAAAAGAAGCTTGCTACAACACTCTGCACTTGGAGTCCCAATGAAAAGTGGCCACGATTGTTGCCATCAATTCGTATTTTATAGCGCCGTTGCTGGGGAACTACAAGAAGGACATCACTAGTGGATCCATCATCTTCATCGACTTGTGTAACAACCCAAGCTTGGGGAGGTTGCACCACTGTGAGATTTTTTCTTCTCCTTTAATATTTTTTAAGAATTTTTTATTTGTCTTGTTTTTAGTACTTTTAAGTTTTCCTTAAAACATAAAAACACATAAAAATTAGTATCACTTTTTATTTGTAATGGACATGGGGAGCGATACCTCAAGTCCTATAATACTTGGTAGACCTTTCTTGAGAACCACAGGTGCAATCATTGATACAAAATAAGGAAGTGTGAAGTTTCAATTTCCTCACAAGAAGTGTATGGAACACTTTCCAAGGAAGAATGAGGTAGCAAAGAAGCACAATCTACCACATGAATTCCATATCACTTAAACCAAGTAAGTAAAGCCTAGCTTAATGGCTATTAAGAAAGAGTTTTTCGAGAGGCAACCTAGTCATTTATTTTCATGTTTTCTTGCTGTTAAAAGAGTCCTTTTTAGTGTATTTGCTGTAGAGTAGTAATAAAGTACCAAGTGAAACTCATCTTGGATCATAAAAAGTTGTTAAACATATGGAGTAGCAAATTCCCGCAGAACAGTTTTTAGTAGAAAAATTCTCTAAATTTTTATGTAACTCCGTTTGTGCTCATATTTGCATAGAATTTACAAGTTTTGATCCTATGTATGCAAAAAAATTGGCCTAAATTCCTGACATGTTTAAGTGGGAGAAATAAATTCATTTTGCTGCTACTGAAAAACTAGACAGATTCTTCCATGTTTTGTCTTAACCATTCCCAAGTGTCCTGAAATGATTGATGTGAGCTATATTATATGCTAGGGATGTGTAGAAACATTATATGCTTGATGTAACATTTATAAATAATTTTTTCTTTGATATATATGCAGCAGCTATTATGCTTTTGTGCCACTAATGTCACCACTTAGAAAACAAATGGGAGAAAAGTTTTGTGTTGGAGTTTTTTGACAGGGAATAGAGGAACACCACACCAAGAGAAATCCAAGAATGGTGAAAACCATAAGCTTGGGGATTCCCAAGGCACACCACTAGACCTATTAAACTCTCAGTTTGCAAACCCCTAAACTTTATTTTCCGAGCAACATAAGACTATCATAGAAACTTGGAGCGTTTGTTTTGTTTATTTTACTTTTGTTTGCAATAAAAGGACCACCATCATGAATCCTTATGCATGTGTATGACTAATCTACTGAAAATAAAATTTGCCATGATGATATTAAAACTGAATATGAATGCCTTGAAATAAAAGAAAAGGGGGATAAAAGAAAAATGTTGAAATTCATGTTATGCCTAGTTACTAAGCTCAAATACTTTACATGAAGTATGATTTGTTTGTGCCTATTAATTTGTACCCTTTGCTCATGTATATTTATGTTCAACCATAAGGAGCAAGGTGAGAAAATAAATGTTGGCTGATGACCCACAAGTATAGGGGGTGTATCGTAGTATTTTTGAGGGAAGTGAAACCCAATTTATTGATTCGACACAAGGGGAGCCAAATAATATTTACAAGCCTTAACAACTGAGTTGTCAATTCAGCTGCACCTAGAAACAATCTTGCTCCAGTTTATCAGTAGCAACAGTTTTGTAGTAGGAATAGCAAAGTAACAGCAGTAGTAAAGCAAAGACAGTAGTAACAAAAGCAGTAAACAGTGGGATTCGAGTGCGGTAGGCATAGGGATGGATGGACGGGCGTTGCATGGACAAGACAATTCACATAGCAATCAGAACATAGGGCAATTGCAGATAAATAAGATAAAGCATCCAAGTACTAGATAATCCTAGGCATGTGTTCCATATATAGTCATACGTGCTCGCAATGAGAACTTGCACAACATCTTCTATCCTGCCAGCCCGTTTGCAGCGGGGCCTCAAGGGAACTACTGACAATTAAGGTGCTCCTTTTAATAGAGCACTGGAGCAAAGCATTACCACTCCGTGAACACATGTGATCCTCACATCAAAGCCATTCCCTTCCAGTTATCCCGATTTATGTCACTTCGGGGCCATTGGTTCCGGACAACAACGTGTGTATACAACTTGCAGATAAGACCAAAAACAATGCTATCATAATGAATCAATAACAAGTTCAGATCTAAAATCATGGCACTCGGGCCCTAGTGACAAGCATTAAGCATAACAAGTCGCAACAAAGTCATAAAGCACTAATAAAAGATACTAGGCACCATGCCCTAACAATCTGATGCCATTACATGAACGATCTCATCTAATCCCTACCATCCCCATAGCCTACAGCGGGGGATTACTCACTCATAGATGGGGGAAACATGGATGGTCGATGGAGAAGCGATGGTGATGATGATGGCGATGATCTCCTCCAATTCCTCGTCCCGGTAGGGTGCCAGAACGGAGTTTCTGGTGCTGTTTCATGGAATCTGGTGGTGGCGGTGGAGCGAAACTCCTTCTGGAAAAACGTCGAACCCCTGGAGTTTTTAGGTCAGAAGGCTTCTTATAGGCGAAGAGGGAGACCGAGGGGGTGCCTGGGGCCACCACACCATGCCCTGGCGCGGCCAGGCCCAGCCCGCGCCTAGGGGTGGTGTGGCCAGCCCCTGGCCCTCCTCCGTCTCGTATTCTGGCTCCTGGAGTCTTCTAGAAAAATAGGCACTTTGGCTTTTGTCCCGTCCAATTTCGAGAATATTCATTTTCTGACTTTCCTGGAACCAAAAACAGTAGAAAATAGGCAGCTGGCACTGTGGCTCTTGTTAATAGGTTAGTCCAAGAAATCATATGAAAAGTACTCCAAAGTGTGGACAAAACACAAGAAAGTGGATAAAACCAAGCATGGAGCATTAAAAATTGTAGATACATTTACAATGTATCATTGGATAACTAGATGGAACACTCTTTAGATCTCTTTTTGCTAAGCCTTCACAATGCAAGCTAAGACTTGTTCCAAACCCCTTAAACTATATTAGGCATATCTACCTATTTGTGGCAAAAGCTACTTCCAAGTATAATATGCATGTTGATCCTCCGAAATATTCAAAATCATCTCTTTTGTGTAATTTAAAGCTTATAAGAAAGTAAGGTTTGGGGTGATACCACTATGGAACTTTATGTGCTTTACATTTTATAAGTTATTTGTTGGACAAACCATGCTGTCATGGCACAAGCTTACAATATCTATTATTGAAATATCATGTTTGTTCTTGCTTTGTCCTACACTACACGCTGAACTAAGCATAAGGAAAGACAAAATGCTCCTAGGCCGCTAGCCAAACCCATGCATGACATGGTGGAAACTTACAGCATGACAATCAAAGATGCTCTTTTCAAAAGAAATTTGCCGAGAGGACTCATATGTCTGTTTGTCTCATCTTATGAAATGTGGAGATATGCCCCGTATGAAAATAACGCAAAAGAAGCATGCTTCCTAGCTACCAAACGTATGTTGGGCGTATAGTCAATCATGGGCAAGAGGTACCTCGGTGATGCAATTTTTATGACAACATGTGCTATACAATGACAGGTTGTAGTGTCAGTTCATTGGTAAAGGTGCATGAGACATTCAACTTGTAAATTTTTTAACACATAAACCATATGCAACTTTTGAAACAAAAGCTACTTGGAACCCCATCCTTATTAGTATTGTTGACATGTACTACATAGCTCAAAACTTTATTTTACATTCTTTATGGAGGGTTAACATATGTATTCAATGCTTACTTTCGGTACGAGATGCAAAACATCTCAAGGGTAGACATGAAACTAAGAAGTGAGTCTTCTAGTCGAGCATTAAACTAAGAAGTGGGCCCCAAAATAAGAGTAGAGGCATAAAACACCAATGTCGATGATAGGAAGAGTCTCTTATTCTATAGGTTCATCAAAGTGTGCTTGAAGGTTTGTTTTGATCCTCATTTGTTTTACCACACCATTACTTATTGTTTAACATGTTTATAGATGTGCAAAAGATACAACTTGATAGCACACTTGCTTATTATGTTTCATTTGAAAGATTTGAACCTATGAACTTTGTATGATAATGAAAGAAGCAAAGCAACAAACTCCAAAGTCCATGTTTATTTTTATCATCGTTATGCTCGAGGACGAGCATAGGTTAAGCATGGGGATGTTGATGCATGTAAAATGCATACATGAACTTTGTAGTTTGTTAACATGTTTACCCACATATTTACATCATATATAATGTTATATCCATGTTTTGCATTCATTTTTGGAGATTTACCAATGATCCCCTTTATTTTGGTTATAACCCTATAGGGAAGAAAAACCATGTTTTCTATGTTTTGATGTTTCAGAACCTATACGAATTCAAATGGACTTGAGCTTTTGGGGATGTCAATATTTTACCACGAGAAGCATATAGAGCGCAAGAACCTTGGGAGAAGGACTAGGACGCCCAAAATATCCCAAAGGGCGCACCCAGCCTAGGTGGGGACGCCTTGCCTCCGTTTCCTCCTCGGTCATCCAATCGCCTTAATTCTCTCGTCCATGGAGTTCTATTGACCTAAAACCCGCTATATAAGCACCCCCGGGGAGAACTTGAGACAGAGCACGCCAGAGATGAAAACACCAGCAAACAGAGTCAGATTCAATAAAGATTCAAGGGGGAAACTCTGACGGAGCCACCTCCGGAGGGATCTCCACCCTCTCCAACATCTCCAGCATCATCACCATGTGATGAAGAGGGAGTAATCCACCCCTCGACTATGTGTTCGTGGCAGTATCTTGATCTATTTCTCTCTTGTTCTTCATAGATCTAGTACCGTATGAGTTGCCCAACATGATTATGGTCATATATGTAATTCCTATGTGGTGGATCTTTATTCTATGGTTTGATATTTGAGATTGGAACCTATTTGTGTAAGATGTATTGGTAGATGCATATCATGCACCATGTTCTTATTTGCTTGTTTTGATCCAACTTGTATGCAAGAACTTGTATGGGGAGAAGTGTGTATTAGATGGAGTAGCATGGTGGTAGTGATGGAATTGTGACAGCAATATTCAAGATCTACTTTGGGTTTTACCTATCTTTTGCTGCCTCACTAGGGATAAAGTGAAATAATGTGCTATAATTATCTTGTGATAGTGAATAATCTTGTTAGGTCAAGGTAGCATATTTGTATTTCAAACATCATGTCACATTACTTAAAGCTATACTATGATTTGTTCTTAATTCAAGATTGCATGGAGGTTTCCCTATCTTGAGGACTATAAGAGAGATGTGTTTCATATCTATGTTAGGACGTGATTCCCATATGAATGCTTATCATACACATATAGAAGTTCCATGAATACTTATCATTGATGAATTGTTTTATGACCACCACAACTTAAAAAGAGAGTAGACAGGTGAACCCATGAACCCTGGTCCAATTCTAATCATAAGAAACACCTTTCCATTGCAATTATAATCACTTTTATTTTCTGAAATTTATTATTTCGAAAATACAAAATAATTTTCCTACTTGCAATCACTTATAAAAACCCAAAAACAACTTTATCTTCACATATCTCATATAGTTTGCATTGTTTTAGTTTATTTATTTCAGTTTACTATATTTTATTTTATTTTATTTTATTTCACATTACTAATATGAAACCTTGTGCTTGATAACCGCTGGGTGGAGTAGGGGACACAAGAAAAATTGTTTTGCTTTATAGGTTACTTGACAAGGATAAGGCAAATAACTTCTAAGCCAGTTCCCCGAGAGTTCGATTGAAACCCTCGAGTCACCCTGGTGGGGAAAATAATCTTGCTACAACACTCTGTACTTGGAGTTCCCACAAAAAGTGGCCACGATTGTTGCCATCACATGGGTAGGTGATGAGTGCATATTCATTGGGAGCAGTGAAGCTCCAAGGCAAAAAGCCCACTCTTTCATGGGTGGTAAACAGACAACGCTTGAAGCATTATCAAGTAAAAGAAGATATAAGTGCAGTCACCATACAAGTGATCACTCCAGAAGAGGTTATTAAGCAAAGATATACAAGGGATGAGAACTGCAAGAAGAATGGACTCGGGACAAAATGAGCAACACTACGGTCAAGCTATTGACCATAAAGAGCGCTTCATGGGAGGCAACCCATGAAAAGTAAAGGTTTGAGTAAGTTTTTAATTTTTTAATTAAATTTTAATGAGCTTGTGTTAAATGAGGAACATTTGAAGCTCTAGAAAATAAAAAGGAAGATTGATAATGCCAATATTGGTCGAAAATTTAAGCTATCATTTTTATGTCAAAACTAGATATTTCTTTAAGTTTCAGATTAATAAAGAATCCTTGGAAAAGCAAAAAAAATTGGTGGATCCAGAGGGTTTAACGACCAACTATATGGCGGGAATAAAAATTACGGCCATATAGTTTCGGTCGTATAGTTGATTCGACATCACCCCTTTCGTCCATGAAAGGTACTGATAGTTTGATGATTAACTATACGGCGGGAATAAAATTTACCCCCGTATAGCTGTCGTCGTATAGATATCGATGCCTTTGACAAAGCTCTTTTCTGGGTACTGATAGTTTAACGACCAACTATAGGGCGGTAATAAAAATTTCGCCCGTATAGTTGTGGTCATATAGATATCGACACATCTTCAAAAAAAATATTCGGATTACAGAAGGTTTAGCGACCAACTATACGGCGAGAATAAAAATTCCAGCCCGTATAGTTCCGGCCATATAGTTGGTTCCACCGTAGAATAAATTCTATAGTTGGTACATAACTATATGGCGAGAAATATACGAGCAGCGCCCATATAGTTGCTTGTTACAAAAGGCGGCTAGGGTTTTTGACCTCCCCTTTTAAAGCTGGTCGCATCTAACCTTTTTCATTAAGTTTTTGCAGAGCTACAGCCTCCAGCCTCGAAAAATCCTTGCCATCCCTATACAAGCCTCTTCTAACATCATTCGTGCAGCAAAGCCAAGCAACCCTTCCATGTCAACAAAATATGGAGGAAGAAAGAAGAGAAGCCCGTGAAGAGGATCGAAGAAGTAGAACCTAAAGGATCATCGTCATCATCCAGCCCAGAGATCAAGCCTCTCCTAAATTAGGAGGACATGTTCCCGCAAAGGATGTATATGATGAGGCAATCTGAGCGGGAAATAACAAGGATGAGTATCTCCCTAATCCCTATCGTCACAACATATGATCCTATTATAAACCTCCTCTTGGTCCATCACCTCTTAAACCTAAGAAGGTGCGGCAAGATGAGATTCATGATAAGATCTATGAGTTGGAAAAAGCTTCGAAGGCATGTATTGAAACAATTGGAGAAGGGATTGACTCCTACTAGATGATGAGAAAAGACCTTGAGAAAAAGGTCGATGACATCGATGGTAGAGTTGGTTTCCTGATTAAAACTATTTTTGAGTTGACAGATGAGAAGAAATTCCTCAAGAAGAAAATTTTCCTTAACTACTACGTTTCTTGTATCTTAAAGTTATTCCTTAACTACTACGTTTAGTTTTAGTTAAAAGCATTTTAGTCTTTCGCCTACTACTCCATGTGGGATCAATATCTTTATTTCGAAACTAGCTACAGATGATCTGTGCACTTACAGTCATCAAGCTATTTTCTGGCGCCGTTGCCAGGGAGATTAGCGCTATAAGTCACTTTACTTTTAGTTATTTACTTTCGTTGTACTAATTTTTAATTTAAGTTGCAGGACCGCAATAATGGACAACACTCACATTTAATCCAACTTGAGGCAGTAAGGAAAATCGGTTCGCCCATGGACGCTTTTATAACTATCAATAAAAGCATAAATCCATATGGAATTGATATCCACCCTTTATTATTTGAACTACTACACTCTAAGAAATTTGTAGGAACCAATGAAGACAGTCCATATGGACACTTACAATTCTTTGAAGACATTCTTAGTTCCTTTATATTTGACGACTATAATCTTGATATGGTTAAAACCCAATTGTTTAGACAAACTCTCTCTAATAATGTTTGTGACTGGTATAGATCTTTTTGTGCAGAAACACCAAGGACTTGGACGGAATTGAAAACCAATTTCCTATTAAAATATTACTCAGAAAGCAAAGCTCACGGGATGAGAGGTATTATTATCAGTTTCAAAAATAATCCTGATGAGGGTTTGTATGAAGGGTATTTAAGGTATAAGAGCTATCCTGATAATTGCCCCCATCATCATTTGCCTGATTGGTTGATCACTCATACTTTTTATGAAGGGATTAATAATGAAAATAGAATTAATTTAGACACCGCTTCTAATGGTAGTTTTATATTTTATACCTATGATGAAGCTTGGAAATTAATAATGAAAATGAGGGAGGCAACGGAAAATCTTAAAAATGAGGAGAACATTACAAATAGTTTTTATGGATATGCTTGTGTTAACGATTTCCTTGTAGATGAAAGGACTTGTGCAATGATTAAAACCCTTGGAATTGATTCTTACTCGGTAAAGAAAATTATTGAGAAATATGCCGGGCATTTACAAGTACCTACAGAATGGGAACCCCATAAACCCCTCGAAGAAAAGAAGTGTGCACGAGCGCTAATGGAAGAGTTCTCCTATGCACCTATTCAAGATCATATCAAGAAAAAGCGAAAAGAGGAAGAACAGATAAAAAGAAGATTAAAAAAACCAAAAAAGAACCCCGAAGCTACTAATATAAATAATGTTATATTGAAGGATCTTATGGAAGCAGGATCAGTGGATAATGAAGAGGTTATTCTAGACTTTGAAACCTCAGAAGTCATCAAAGGTAAGGTACAAGGTAATGGAACTTCTAAACCTATGACTCATATATATTGTGGAGAAACTTTCTTATAAGGAATTTGTGAGCCGATCTCCACTATAAATATTATACCTTCATCACTTTATGAAGAACTTCGCTATAATTTAAATAATCCAGATGTGGAACCTGTAGACACTACTATTAAATTGTCTAATATAACTAATATAAAACCGGAAGGGGTTATCAAAAACATCTATGTCTTTATTGGATCACTGATGTACCCCCTTGATTTTCATATTGTTGACATGCCTCGAGATTCTTTTGGTCCTATTCTTTTAGGCAGGCCTTTTGTTTCCATAACCAAATCTCGAGTTGATAATAAGAAGGAGACTATTTCACTGATGTTTGGAGAAGAGGAAATGACATTCCACTTCGCCAAATTAAAGAAGAGTCCATATGAAGTGGAAGATATCAAGGAAGAGAAAATGATTGTCGAGCTGGCTGCAATTCATTTTAGTACTCCACAAGATGAATTAGAGAGGAGCCTAATTAATTGGGAGGAAGCACCGGATGATAAGGAGAGAGAAGACATGGATGATTATCTTGATTCAGTTCCGGAAGCACAAAATCCACATGACTATGAAGAACTGGTAAGAAAAGGAGATGAAGAACCTCCGCCAATTGAATTGAAACAACTTCCAGATGATATGAGGTATGAGTTTTTAGATAATGAAAATAAATGTCCTGTTATTATTAGCAAAAATCTATCGCAAAATGAAACAAATAAACTCATTTTAGTCTTGGTTAAGCATCGTGAAGCCTTTGGATATACTCTAAGTGATATTAAAGGAATAGACCCATCTATTGTAACACATAAGATTACCATGCTTGATGATGTTGAACCTGTAGTTGATACACAAAGAAGGCTTAATCCGAAAATGAAAGAAGTAGTAAGAAAAGAGGTTATATGCTTATTAGATGTAGGCATAATATATCCTATTTTTGACAGTAAGTGGGTTAGCCCAGCTCATTGCATACCAAGACAAGGTGGTCTTGATGCTGCTATGAATGAGGATTGTGAGCTAGTTCATGTAAGACCTATTGTTCGATATCGTGTGTGCATTGATTTTAGGAAGCTAAACTGTGAGACACAGAAAAATCATAAACCAATGCCATTTATGGATAAAATTTTAGAAATACTTAGTAATAATTCTTTTTTTTTCTTGATGGTTATTCTGGATATTCCCAAATTGCCATACAACCAGAAGATCAAGAGAAAACAACTTTTACTTGACCTTAAGGCAAATATGCTTATAGATTAATTCCATTTGGCTTATGTAACGCAGTAGCGACTTTTCGAGAATGTGTTTTAAAAATCTTTGATAATTTTTTTGAGAAGACTATGGAAGTTCTAACAAATGATTTTGTTGTTTGTGGAACAACCTTTGATAATTGCCTCTACAATCTAACAAAAGTTATGCAGAGATGCATGCAATCAAATTTGGTTTTTAATTGGGAACAATGCCATTTCATGGAATGAGAAGGTAAAGTTTTGGGGCATAAGGTTTCAGAGAAGGGAATAGAAATAGATAAAACTAATATAAATGCTATATAAAATCCTCCAATACCTCAGGACATAAAAAACTTAAAAATGTTTCTAGGACATGCAGGTTTTTATAAGCATTTTATAAAAGATTTTGCTAAAATAAAACCTTCTTGAGAAATAAACTCCATTCTACTTAGACCATAACTGCATTTCAGCTTTTGAGAACCTTAAAACCAAATTAGTTTCAGCACCCATCATGCAATCTCCAAAATGGGATGAACCTTTCAAAATCATGTGTGATGCTAGTGACTATGCTTTAGGGGTTATGTTAGGACAACGAGATGGAAAGAATTTAAATGTTATTTATTACGCTAGTAGACCTCTTAATAAGATTCAGAAAAATTATGCTACTATAGAAAAAGAGTTCCTAGCTATAATTTTTGCTTGCAACAAATTTAGATCTTACATCATTAATTCTAAGGTAATAGTTCATACGGATCACCAAGCTTTGTGTCACCTCCTTGTGAAAAAGGATGCGAAACCCAGGTTGATTAGGTGGGTTTTATTACTACAAGAATATGATTTGCAAATAGTAGATAGGAGGGGTAAGGATAATCCCGTAGCAGATCATCTCTCTAGGATGGAGGGAATAATTACTAACCCCATACCTATAAATGAGACATTTCTGGGAGAATTATTAGCAAATGTTGAAATTGTTGATCCTTGGTATGCGGATTATGCTTACTATCTTGCAGTAAAATTATACCTCCTGGTATGACAAGAAATAAAAGGATGAAATTCTTTAATGATCTTAAATATTACTTTTGGGATGATCCGTATCTACATCGTCCTGGACCTGACGGAATGATTTGGAAGTGTGTTCATAACCATGAAATGAATGCAATTTTTCAAGCTTGTCATGACAGCCCATATGGAGGACATCATGCAGGCAAGTGAACTGCAGCAAAGGTACTTCAATCCGGATTATATTGGCCCACCTTGCTCAAGGACGCACACAGGTATGTAGAACACTATGATGCTTGCCAAAGAATAGGTAATATAGGTAGGAGACAAGAAATGGCAATGAAGTATAGTCTTATAATCGAACCCTTTGATGT
Source organism: Avena eriantha (assembly GCA_910589775.1). Lineage (NCBI taxonomy): Eukaryota > Viridiplantae > Streptophyta > Magnoliopsida > Poales > Poaceae > Avena > Avena eriantha. The sequence goes on along the minus strand of OU342742.1, from coordinate 526,608,376 downwards.
ATGGGGAATGGCTTACATGGGATCTTTTATAGAATCAAATGGTTATACTCATATTCTTATTGTTGTCGATTATGTTACTAAATGGGTTGAAGCTATTCCAATAAGCCATGCAGATGCAGCCGCCTTAGTGAAGATGATCAAGGATGTTATATTCCCCAGGTTTGGAGTTCCTAGATTCTTAATCACTGACGGTGGTTCTCATTTTATGAAAGGAACTTTCAGGAAAATCCTCAGCAAATATGGAGTAACTCAATGCGTTGCTTCACCATATCATCCTCAAACGAATGGTCAAGTGGAACTCTCCAATAGAGAATTAAAGACCATACTCGAGAAGATGGTGGACAAATTAAGAAAAGATTGGTCATACAAGTTAAATGACACTCTATGGGCATACCGTACTACGTTTAAAAATCCAGTGGGTATGACACCTTATAAGATGGTATACGGTAAGGCATGGAATTTACCTTTAGAATTGGAACACAAAGCTTTTTGGGCAATCAAGAACCTAAACTATGATCCTAAAGCAGCAGGAGAAAAACGTTTATTAGATATTCATGCTTTAGATGAGTTTAGAAGTGAGGCTTATGAGAATGCTAGATTGTTTAAAGAAAAATTGAAAAGATGGCATGATAGAAAAATAGAAAATAAGACCTTTAAAAGTGGAGACAAAGTGTTGCTCTATAATTTTGTTCTTAAGTTGTTTCCAGGGAAGGTCAGATTGAAGTGGGAAAGGCCTTATATAGTTGAAGAAGCCTATTCATTGGGAGCAGTGAAACTCCAAGGAAAAAACGTCCTCTCTTTCATGGGTGGTAAATGGACAACGCTTGAAGCATTATTGAGTAAAAGAAGATATAAGTGCAGTCACCATACAAGTGATCACCCTAGAAGAGGTGATTAAACAAAGATATAAAAGGGATGGCAACTGCAAGAAGAATGGACTCGGGACGAAATGAGCAACACTACGGTCAAGCTATTGACCATAAAAGAGCGCTTCATGGGAGGCAACCCATGCAAAGTAAAGGTTTGAGTAAGTTTTTAAAATTTTAATGAAATTTTAATAATCTTGTGTTAAATGAGGAACATTTGAAGCTCTAGCAAAGAAAAAGGAAGATTGATAATTCCAATATTGGTCAAAAATTTAAGTTGGCATTTTTCTATCAAAACTTGATATTTCGTTAAGTTTTAGATTAATAAAGAATCCTTGGAGAAGCAGGAAATTTTTGGTGGATCCAGAGGGTTTAACGACCAACTATACAGCAGGAATAAAAATTTCGGCCATATAGTTGCGGTCGTATAGTTGATTCGACATCACCCCTTCTGTCCATGAAAGGTACTGATAGTTTAACGATCAACTATACGGCGGGAATAAAAATTCCACCCGTATAGCTGTCATTGTATAGATATCGATGCCTTTGACAAAGCTCTTTTCTAGGTAATGATAGTTTAACGACTAACTATACGGGGGTAATAAAAATTCCGCCCGTATAGTTGTGGTCGTATAGATATCGACCCATCTCCAAAAAAAATCCGGAGTACAGAATGTTTAACGACCAACTATACGGCGGGAATAAAAATTCCCGCCTGTATAGTTCCGGCCGTATAGTTGGTTCCACCGTAGAAGAAATTCTATAGTCGGTTCGTAACTATACGACGGGACCTATACGGGAAGCGCCTGTATAGTTGCTCGTTACAAAAGGCAGCTAGGATTTTTGACCTCCCCTTTTAAACTTGATTGCATCTAACCTTTTCCATTAAGTTTTCATAGAGCTACAGCCTCCAGCCTTGAAAAATCCTCGCCATCCCTACACAAGCCTCTTCTAACAATATCTGTGCAGCGAAGCCATGCAACCCTTCCATGTTAACAAGATCTGGAGGAACAAAGAAGAGAAGCCCGTGAAGAGGATCGAAGAAGTAGAACCTAAAGGATCATCATCATCCAGCCCAAAGATCAAGCCTCTCCCAAATTGGGAGGACATGTTCCCGCAAAGGATGGATATGATGAGGCAAGCTGAGCGGGGAAAGAACAAGGATGAGTATCTCCCTAATCCCTATCGTCACAACATAGGATCCTATTATAAACCTCCTCTTGGTCGATCACCTCTTAAACCTAAAAAGGTGCGCTAAGATGAGATTCATGATAAGATCTATGGGTTGGAAAAAGCTTCGAAGGCATGTGTTGAAACAATTGGAGAAGGGATTGACTCCTACTAGATGATGAGCAAAGACCTTGAGAAAAAGGTCGATGACATCGATGGTAGAGTTGGTTTCCTGATTAAAACTATTTTTGAGTTGACAGATGAGAAGAAATTCCTCAACAAGAAAATTTTGAAGCTTCATTACGGCATGTCCAAGCTCAGCATCCGCTTTGCAAGCATAGTTAAAGATGGCAACACATAAGAAGAGGGCAATACTCTTCCTACCTAGGAGGAAGAATAGGTACCAAAAAGGAGTTATTTGATACCGCCTAGGAGGAAGAATAGGTAACACATGCCGCAACTGCCTCATTTATTTTATCGACTCAGCTTCATGAATATGAGGATCACATCCATTAAGCTAAACTTGCTCGGTACGAGCAAGAGTCTAAGCTTAGGGAAGTTGATGAGTGCATATTTGCATCATGTTTTATATTATTATTTTGCATTGTAGATGTAGGATCTTGGTATTTTACGGGGTTCACGCGCACATTTTATGTCTGTTTTCACTAGGACCAGGATAGATGATGGATACAATGGACACAATCCTTGGAGCAGTTGTACTGGGGAGAAAAGGAGTCAAAAACAACGTAAATTGCTTATTTGGGAAATATCAATAATACCAGAAGAAAACCCGAAGCGACCAAGGTATCCAGAGAGTTTAACGACCAACTATACGACCTGGATACTTTTTCTGGCCGTATAGTTGGTGCCGCCACCGCCTCCTCAAATAGTTTCACCCCGTGCAACTCGATCGGAGAGACGACATACAAAACACCCAGAAATCACTAAAAGCCTCACCTCCGGAAGGAATCTAGAGGGGGAACTTGCCCAAGGGATCCATCTTCGTCCTACGCAGATCTACGAGGCCAAGGCATCAATCTTCATCTTCATCAACCGCTGCACTACCATCATCTCCATCCATCCCATCTTCACCCATCTAGATCTTGTTGTAATTTCCATACTCGTTGTGGATCTATACAAGAACTGTTCATTTACAAATGATTCCATTACCATTGCCATGATGTTGATTGCCTCCATGTCTGAGTAGATCTTTAGTTCTTGGGGAGATGGAGAAACCCTAGCATATGATTGAGATAAGATAGAGATTATTATGTTATATATCATTATGTGTATGAGTTAATTGTCTTCATCTTGATGTTGGGAGCTGTGCACCTCCTTAATATTTGCCTCTTATGGGGACTCGATGAAGGGGATTACTTGTTGGTAGACGGAGGGATGATAGCACTTACTGTGACTATAAAGTTGTTGTCATTCTTTACATACTAACTTGGGGAATCAAGGAGAACTCATAAAGCCATGTCCATGCCACGGGAGAAATCCCTTAATAGAGGGATAATATGATTGATGTCGTTTATCTGTCAGGTGTGGTTTTGAAGGATGATGTGAGCAGTGGTTGCTGCCTATTTGTCCATATATGGAGCTCCTCCCACAAACATACATATCATGAGAATATTCGCTATAATAATCTTGATTGCTTAGTCTAAATTGCTAGCGGTGTATCCACCACTCCCTGAGAACGCCTTTTCCCCTATTGCAGTTCCAAGTTCTTTTACATACACGATTTTTACTTTCTGCATTAAGTTTTACTTTACTTTAATTGCTTCATTCAATCAAAAACCCAAAAAAATTATACTTTTCTTGCATCTTAAAGTTATTCCTTAAGTACTACGTTTAGTTTTAGTTAAAAGCATTTTAGTCTTTCGCCTACTGCTCCATGTGGGATCGATGTCTTTATTTCGAAACTAGCTACAAATGATCTATGCACTTGCATTCGTCAGTAGGATGAAGATGGGGCCGTATGGACTCTAGTGGAATCCGGGGAGGGATAGTGTGATGGATAGCGCACACGAAGTACACTCACAAACACATGATATACCCAGGTTTGAGGCTCTCCTAGAAAGATAAAACCTCTACTCCTGCCTCTAGACCTTATATTATGATCAATGGACTAGTGCAAGTGCTCCTTGAGATGTATCAAGAGGAGGAAGATGATGAAGTGCTTCTGCCCCTATCTCTCTCTAATACTTGTCTGTATCAAGAATGGACCGACCCTCTCCTTGGAGGCCCTGGATAACCTTATAAAGGGGTGGCCAGATTACATCTAGGGCATACATGGTACGAATATTCCTAGGATATGCTTGTACCAAAATAGTTGTTCGGTGCACTCCTTCCCCTGTCTCTAGCCTCTGCACGAAAATTGTCCAAAGCCCAGCTCATCTGACCGTTGGGGTTAGACACTTTCACGCCCGTGAACCTCTTGCCTAGGCCTCATTCCAGATGCACTTGTCCTTAATTAGCGCTTGTATCCAAGGATTTATGGGAGAGAGAGAAGTGCTAACCTCGGGGCCGACTCACTCCTTCCTAAGCACGCCAACCCCTGAGTCGGCCATGCCTGGATGACTCAGCCAGGACGGTACCTACACATAGAAAGCAACATAGAGGTTGTGCCGACATAGTATATATGTCGGCCAGGCCCTGCCGGGATAACCCAGCCTTTGGTAACTCGGTCGGCCCTTTTATACCTCGGCCCACTTATACCTTGGTGAGCTTTGTCCTTACCCCTTATCTTGACCATACCTGGGGTCATCCCCTCAACATTAGTCCCCGAAGCTGGTACGGTCTTAGTAGCTTTAGCTGGAAAGGCCACAACAGGTTCAACTTATTCGGATCTTTGTCCATATTGCCAACATATTTATATGTCAGCCCATTCCGATTTTAACTCGGTTGCACCACTTTGTGCATCGCTACCCATCATTGACCTTTATTATCCTAATCCAAGTTACCTCTCGTTTGCCAGGTCATATTCCTACATCCGGGTAATTTCCCTTAGGTGTCTAGCTTCTCTCGTACTCCTCATCTTATCCTAAGTGTCAAGCAATCATTGTGATTTGCCTCATTTTAAGGGCCACGCATTATTCACTGCCATGCCGTGGCAGTTATCACTACCAACCATCACATTGTCGCTTGGCTCCTCGATTACCATTGTGGCCATGATGTGCAGTTATGCCTCTGATCGGTGTAACCGTGCCTGTGGCACATTCTCATGCGTTGCCTCGCGAGATACACGCACACATCATGGGGTCAATGGGCACAACTGATCCCACTACCCATGATGCCCAGCACGGTTAAATAGGGGAGCGAGGGAAACCCTTATTCAATTTCCCCCGATCCCACTTCCTCTTCTTCCTCGTGCCGCCGCCGCTGTGCTCTACATCTTGCGACCGCGTCGCCCTTCTGTTTCCTTTGCACCGCTGCCTCGCCCAAGCGCCTCCCTCCGTCGCTGCCATGGGACCGCATCAATCTCTTCTTTGTGCCCTCGAAGCTAGCACCACATCATAGGAGAGTGAGCTTGAGGATATGGATCCCCAAGATGTTGTCACCGTCGACAAGCACGAGGATGAGGTTGTTCCCGAGCGTGGCTCCTAGGAGGGGTCCGATGTGACCCAAGTGGAGATTGATTGGCTCAAGCGGACCCGGAGGATTCTGCCAGAGGTGGACTGTCGCCTCCCTAGCAACGAGATCATCCCGACACCAAGGAGGGTGAGAATGTTGTATTTGTTTCCCACTTCGCCCATGGATTTGGTCTCCCCTTAGCAAATTTGCCAAAGAATTCCTCGATACATTTGGCCTCCAGCCCCGCCATCTTACGGCCAACACCATAGCCTCTCTATCCAGGTTCACCTCTTGCTATGAAGGATACCTCGGCCTCTAGCCTAGCGTAAACCTTTGGGCGAAGTACTTCCAACTCTGATCCAACATCGTTCCTAACAAGGAACTTTTTCCTGGCAAGAAACCTCTAACCCAGTGCGGGGCTGCCTCTATTACACCTTAGAAGAATTCCAGCTTTCCTCAGATCCAGGGCCTCGACTCATGCAAGAAGTGGCTGAGGTCCTTCTTCTATGTGAAGAATAACACTGATAGAGATATGATTCATCTCCCTACATTCTCTGTCGGTGTTCCCTCCAAGCTCAAATGGGACCTTGATCCGAAACAGAAGAATCCACTTGTTAACATGGTTGACAAGTATCTCATCGAGCTAAAGGAGGTCGGGTTATCTAATGATGATCTGATGGAAACCTTCATCAATAGTCGAGTTTGCCCCCTATAGCGCTACAGCCACAAGATTTGTCATATGAGTTGTCGCTTTGACCCAAACCGCGTCTCCACCATCGAGCTTACCAAGGCTCAAATCTACAAGTGGGTCAAGTCCATCTTTAAGACTTCTGTCTTGTCACCGCTAAGGGACTAGCCGGATGATGATGAGGATGAGGTGGAAGATGATTGTCTTGTTATTGAGGTACTTGACCCAATGCCACTATCATTTACCTATCCACCTGACTTTACCCAGCTAGTCCGGTTGGTCAGGTGCACGATGTGCCTCCTGTTGCTGTGGGAGGCCAAGGTACTGTGAAGAAACATGTTGCAACCTCTGTCGTGCCAACCGAGTCATCTAGGCCCGAGAAAAGTTTCAAGAGGCCCGGGAAGAAAAATGTGAGGCGAAAAGAGCCGCTAATTGTTACTAGGTAGGCTTTTTCCTCCGGGTTGTCTTTGTATTTCTTGTTTCTCTCTTTCTTATCTGATTCATTCTATCTTCCCGTTTCATTTGGCAGGGCTGCCCTGAATATACCTCAGAGTGGTTCTAGCATGGCCTCTCCAATCCATAGGTCACCACCTTCTCCACCTCGCGATAATACTTGGGTCCTTAGCCCACTTCATGGCAGCACCCCTCCTGTGCCGGATAGCAATCCACCCCGGCCGGAGGGAGAAAATGTCGGCGAAGGTGGAGGAAGCGCCCCTGAGGATGTGGCCATGCCAAATTAGAGGGATGATTCCTTCGCCCCCGAGAGAGATAGTGAAGAACATGGTGCCAACAGTGCCGGCGCCGATACAATTTCATCTGAGGTACTGGTAACCCCAGCACCAGTTCAGCCCCAACCTCAGCAGCAACAACCACCACAACCATCATTTGAGTTAGATGAGACTCAGCCTCAACAGCCCCAACCTCAACAATCTCAACTAACATCCTTGCAACGGCGGCCAGCCCCGGCTGGTAAATTGAAGAAACCAGCTACGTCGGCTACGACGGCATAGAAGAAAGCAATGGTTGTATCTCAACAACCGACAGTTGCCTCTATGCTGCAAAAAGGTTATGTCGCCTCTACCTCGGCTAAGGACAAGCAAATAGCGCTGCAAGTTAGCCCTACTGCTGCAATGGCCACCTAAAGAACTTCTGCTGAGAAAGGCTTAGTCCTGACTCAGACTCCGAGTGGTGAAAGCCTCGGCTCACTCACTGAGTATGCCACCAACTCGAACGATGCCGCATATGGTGAAGTTACCTCCGGAAATCCTTTACCTCATAAGTTTGGCCCGATAGAGATTGGTGAGTGAATGTTTACTGCTAGCAAGGCTCTTGCATATGTTGACAAGATGATGGAGGTAAATATCTCAGCTGCATTTTCGTACTTGCAATAGATAACACATAACCACTAGTCCCCGAGCCTCCGGGGGAGTAAGATATTACTTGGCTAGATTCTATTTTAGACCAACACTTTGTAATTTAGTTTTGGACCTTATCATGTCCGAGATATTCCGTCGAGTCAATGTAACTTAGTCAAAAATCCCATTAGCATTGAATATCCAGCCACCTAGATTCGTGGTGAGTTTACTCGGTTTGAATATTTAGTAGAGTCGAATATCTAGCCACCTAGATTCAAATCGAGTTTATTTGGTTCGAATCTTGAGTAGAGTCGAATATCCAACCACCTAGATTAGGATCGAGTTTACTCGGTTCAAATCTTGAGTAACACCGAATATCTAGCCACCTAGATTCGGATCGAGTTTACTCGGTTCGAATTTTAGTAGTGTCGAATATCCAGCCACCTACATTCAGATCGAGTTTACTCAGTTCGAATCTTGAGTAACATCGAATATCCAGCCACCTACATTCGGATCAAGTTTACTTGGTTCGAATCTTGAGTAGAATCGAATATCCAACTTACTTGGTGACCAACAACTTTGTATTTTTCAGATCTCCAACAGCAGGCGTACTACTAAATTTCAAAGACTCCTCTTTGCGTACAAGGGCCTCTCTAGTAAGCATAAGAAAGTGTTGCTGGAGTTGAAGAATAAAGGTATATCTCCGCCTCACTGCCTCGGTTCTCTTTTAATTTTAATCTTCCAAACTAACTTGTGATTTTCCCTTTGCCAGCCAAGGTTGAGGCCCAGAACAAGGAGATGTAGAAGCGCGTTGCTGACCTGGAAGGTACTTTGCCTCTTGCATCTCACTTTTGCACTTGCCCCTTCTTACTCGCTTTGTAATTTTTACCTCGGCTCAAACGAGATAAAAGATCTTGCAGAATCTCATCAGGATTGCATATCTATGCCTAAACTTATGACCATTTTCTCAATCAAGCGGGAGAACACCAAGCTCGGCTGAAGGATAAGGATGATGAAATCTCCTAGCTCTGGACCGAGAATGAAAACTTGAAGAAACTCCAGAAAGCTGAGCTTGACAAACTTGACCCGGAATTTTCTGAAGAGAAAAGTCGGCTCACACTTCAGCTTGAGAAGGACCTGAATCTTCTCAAGGAGGCTGAGATCAAATTTGATTTGGTTTCCGTCGAGCTATAAAGACTCAAGAAGAAGCATGCAGGTTGGTTGTCCGAGCTGACTCGGATCAACACCATCATGGCCAGTGAGTTTCTCTCTAGTTTTATTTTCTGGCTGACATTTCCCTTATGCTGGCATTTTCTAACTTCCTGCTTCTTACTCGTTCTCCATGTAACTTCCTAGAGTCAAAACCTTGTACTGTTGTTGCCATCAAAAAATCTAGAGTGTAGCGAGGCAAGACCAGTGGTACCTCGGCTGAATATGACGTTGATGACTCTTTGGCCAGTCTCTTGTCCTGCCTGAAACTAGTGAAGACCTTTGGGGTTGATCTTTTGAATGCGGTTATCTGAGTCTTCAGTGTGCTTTGGTTGGTAGAAACTACCCCCAAGCGTGTCTTAGTGCTGGTCGAGAAGTTGATGGAGTGCGAGGAGCGAGTTGGCCTATGGCACGAGTCTGCTGCCCGTGCTGGTGTTGATATAACTCTAGCCTTTGTGATGTCATGGTATGAGAGTATCGACTTAGATATCCTTCAGAACATGCACACTGGCTCTGAATGGATGACTAATCCAGAGTTTATCTAGCGGTGCCAAGGTCGAGTCAATGCTTTGATCCAGTATGGCAATGTCCACACATGGAATGATGGGTTGAGCTTTCTCGATGACATCAACAATGAATATGTTGAGGATGATGTCAATAATAACAAAGAAAACCTTGCTAAAAATGAATAGAAATCGGAGGGTGGCGCAGAGAACAAGGCTGACGCTGAGGCTGATACCCCGACTGATGCCGAGGCTGACGCCGAGGTTGATACCTCGGTCGCCACAACTCCTCCTCCATCAGCTAAAGTCTCTGACCCATCTACCCCTGCACCTGATACGGCTATTTTTGCTCCTGTCAAGACTACCTCTGCTCCTAATAAGGCTACCGCTGCTCTTTAGGCAGAAAAACTTGAAATTTGGTTAAATCCCCGGTATGCCGGGCGCAAATGTAATATATAGTTTAAGTTCTTCTGCTACTGCTATGATTTTATGTCGTATCTCCTTAGGTGGAGTCCCTGAGTTTATTTTCTTGTTTACTCAATCTTGCGATCCGGATCATGTCTACCATTTTTCGCGTTCAACTTATGAGTCACAAGATCAGAAAATTAAATTAACAATACTTTTAAACCACGAGAATTAGCTCAAAGTTTTCGGAGTCATAATAAATAAAGTAAATTAGGGGGTTAGTCCAAAAAAAAAATATCGGCTCGCTTATTTTACTGTCCTTAGTCGTTTTTCATGTGCAAAACACTTGCTAGATTTTGCTCTTGCTTGCTATGAAGCCGGGTTTCAGACAGCAGCAAGTCGAAGAGTGGGCCTTTGGTGCCGACACACTACTAACTCGGCCTGAAGGGGTAAGAAATTTAATCCAACCGACATAAAAAACGTAAATATAGAAAAAGACAATTACTACTGAGGCAGTCCCCAAGTCACTACTCGAGGTGCCGAGGTTTCACTGATAAGCTCATTGCCGATACAAATCAACATATGAGAGTTTGATATACATACACTTCTGCTAAGTGTAAAATGGGTGAAGTAGTGCTACATTCCATGGCCTTTTCGACTCTTCTCCTGACCTGTACGCCTTATTTCTCTCCTGGGGTTGAGCATCAATAAGATAATATGCATCATTGGGTAGTGCTTTGCTCATAATAAACAGCCCCTCCCATGGAGGTAATAATTTGTGCATTCCGGCAGTGCGTTACACTAGCTGAAGCACTAGATCCCCTTTTCGAAATACTCGAGGGTTTTACTTTTCGGCTGTGGTAGCGTCAAAGATTTTGCGGATATATGGCGGATCTAGACGAAAGACAAAGCATACCTTTGGATTCTTCGGCTTCTTTGCGGATCTTGATAAAGCGAGAGGCCATGTCAACCATCTCGCGCATCAATGGCTGAAGCACAGAGAGCAGATTATTAGGATATTAAGACTAAATAGAGACATGATATAACAAATAAGCTTCAGAAACAACATTTACATCCTACATATCAACTTTGACGAGGTCTTCAGATATTGCCACACCCTTGCCTGCAATTTTTTTTCTTTTCTGCGGTGGCGGTCTCGGTGAGGCAACAACATATTTCGGGATTGGATTTTCTGCAGGCGATTCATGTGTTTTCTTCGGATCTGCCAATGGCATAGGTGACTTAGCAGGAGGAGGAGCGACAGAAGCACCAGGGGAGATAAGGGAAGATCTTCTTCTTCATCACTATAGAAGTAGGATGAAAAATTCCCATATTTAGCAAGGACAAAATCAACATTAGTGTAAATAAAAGAAAGAGTGACACTTACGAGGAAACGTTTTGCGTCATATGGAAAAGATTCATCTAGGGAGGAGCCAAGGAGATGGGAGCAACCAGTTGTGCTTTCAAACCCGTCGAATCATCGAAGTCTTCGACGGTTTCGACGGCCTTCAAATGCTTCCTTTTTCTCGGAAGTAGGCACCCTTCGGAAATCCCTGGACAAAGCAGAAGCAATGGAACGGGTATCTAGAGAAGACCTAGAAACATATGCCTCCTCTTCTTCATCGGGTGCAGTTCCAACTCTGGTGAAATCTTCATATAAGGAGGCACTGGCTGGCAGCTCACCACTCTCTGAGAAGGGAGGAAGTGCACAAAGGTGGTCATAATCCTACACCATAAGGAGACATAATAAGTGACAGAATATTATGACATATAAAGGAAGACAAAGAAAACTCACATCTCGGAGAAGATTCTTCTTGCCAAAGGTTCCACTCGACAATCTGATGGAACTAGGATTTCCTTTGTCAGCGTGGTAAATGAGCAAACCCGTTTCTCATAAATATGGAGAGGGAGGCTATCTGGTGAAATCCTTCTTACCGGTATAAGTCCACATGCGGGACAACCTCGCCTTGATAGGTTGGATGCGCATCCGGATGAAGTCTTCATCTTAAGTGCTCAACTTTTCAAGTTGCATCAGCAAAGGCTTGATCTCTGTCATTTCTTCAAGAGTAGGGTGTTGGTCCCATGTGTCAAGCCTTCAGCACGTTTTCTTGGGTCAAAAGGGGGCAACCCGAAGGTCTGGCCCTCGCTTTTCTAGTCCTTGATGTAAAACCACTTGGTTTTCCATCCTTGGACAAAATCCAAAATTTTGAAGTCAAAATAATCAAATTTAGGACAAATAGAAAATATGGCACCCCCAACGTCATGGACAACGTCGTCGGAGGCGTTACAGTGAATATAGAAGAATTACTTCCACATGCCCCAATGGGGATGAATCCTGAGGAAGCACTCACAAAGAGTGATGAAACAGGTGACGTGAAGAAATAATCAAATTTAGGACAAATAGAAAATATGGCACCCCCAACGTCATGGACAACGTCGTCGGAGGCGTTACAGTGAATATAGAAGAATTACTTCCACATGCCCCAATGGGGATGAATCCTGAGGAAGCACTCACAAAGAGTGATGAAACAGGTGACGTGAAGAATGGAGTTTGGCGTGAGCTGATAAAGCTGCACGCCGTAAAGAAAGAGCAAACCACGAAGAAATTTGTGAACAGGGAGAGAAAGGCCATGATAGAGGAAGGAGAAAAACATTACCCGCTGATACATTGCAAATGTATCTATAATTTTTGATGTTCCATGCTTGGCTTTATCCACTTTCTTGTGTTTTGTCCATACTTTGGAGTACCTTTCATATGATTTCTTGGACTAACCTATTAACAAGAGCCACAGTGCCAGCTGCCTGTTTTCTGCTGTTTTTGGTTCTAGGAAAGTCAGAAAATGAATATTCTCGGAATTGGACGGGACAAAAGCCAAAGTGCCTATTTTTCTGGAAGACTCACGGAGCCAGAATACGAGACGGAGGAGGGCCAGGGCTTGGCCACACACCCCCTAGGCGCGGGTACCCCTAGGCCACGCCAGCACATGGTCTGGCCGCCCCAGGCACCCCCTCGGTCTCCCTCTTCGCCTATAAGTTGCCTTCTGACCTAAAAACTCAGGGGGGGGTCGACGTTTTTGCAGAAGGAGTTCTGCTCCGCCGCCACCACCAGATTCCACGAAACAGCACCGGAAACTCCGTTCTGGCACCCTGCCAGGACGGGAAATTGGAGAAGATCATCGCCGTCATCATCACCATCGCTTCTCCATCGACCATCCATGTTTCCCCATCTATGAGTGAGTAATCCCCCGTTGTAGGCTATGGGGATGGTAGGGATTGGATGAGATCGTTCATGTAATGGCATCAGATTGTTAGGGCATGGTGCCTAGTATATTTTATTAGTGCTTTATGACTTTGTTGCAACTTGTTGTGCTTAATGCTTGTCACTAGGGCCCGAGTGCCATGATTTCAGATCTGAACATGTTATTGATTCATTATGATAGTATTGTTTATGGTCTTATCTGGAAGTTGTACACACACGTTGTTGTCCGGAACCGATGGCCCTGAAGTGACAAAAATCGGGATAACCGGAGGGAATGGCTTTGATGTGAGGATCACATGTGTTCATGGAGTGTTAATGCTTTGCTCCGGTGCTCTATTAAAAGGAGCACCTTAATTGCCAGTAGTTCCCTTGAGGCCCCGCTGCAAACGGGCTGGCGGGACAAAAGATGTTGTGCAAGTTCTCATTGCGAGCACGTATGACTATATATGGAACACATGCCTAGGATTATCTAGTACTTGGATGCTTTATCTTATTTATCTACAATTGCCCCATGTTCTGATTGCTATGTGAATTGCCTTGTCCATGCAACGCTTGTCCATCCATCCCTATGCCTACCGCACTCGAATCCTACTGTTTACTGCTATTGTTACTACTGTCTTTACTTTACTACTGCTGTTACTTTACTATTCCTACTACAAAACTGTTGCTACTGATAAACTGATGTGAGCAAGATTGTTTCCAGGTGCAGCTGAATTGACAACTCAGTTGTTAAGGCTTATAAATATTCTTTGGCTCCCCTTGTGTCGAATCAATAAATTGGGTTTCACTTCCCTCGAAAATACTGTGATACACCCCCTATACTTGTGGGTCATCAAGACTATTTTCTAGCGCCGTTGCCAGGGAACATAGCTTTATTTATTAAGTTCACTTGGATTTTCTATTGTTCGCGGCTATCCATCCATCATGGGTAAGTCTCGTGATGGCAAGGTTCCTATTTTACCATCCACTACAAGAAGAGGTAGGGTTCTGAACACCTCTATTGCTCTTGATTCACCATCTGTTATGAGTAAGCTCGTTACACCACCACATACACATGCTACACACACTGCTACTACTGCTGAATCTGAAACTTCTGATGCTTATGATGCTGCTTCTACTGTGCTTGATAAGAGTGGTTCATTAGGTCCTTTCCTAGATGCTACGATTGCTAGAACTATAGCTGGAAATACTGAAACTCCTAATGAAGACACTACCACACCTGTTAGTTCACCTGAGTCAAGTGAGAGGTATGATATTGAAGATGGTTACGTTGAGATGAACGATGAATTTATTAAAGAATGTAAAAATACCCATGATAGGAGCGCTGCTAAGAGTCTCCTTGAGAGGCGTACTATTAGACCCAAATTATCTCCTATTTCTAAGTTTGCTGCTTCTCCCATAAACATTATAGATAAAGATTATGATTTCTCTCTCGATCTATCTTACATAGCTATTGTTGAGAAAGAACCTTTTTGTGGGACTAAGAATGAAAGTGCGGTAGCACATATGAATGAACTTTCTACCATGAGTGGCTTGTTTTCTGATGATATTAAGATGCGTACTTACTTTGTTGCTAAGATTTTCCCTTTTTCACTAAAAGGAGAAGCTAAAACTTGGTTTAGTAATTTACCTCCTGGATCTATTGATAGCCCTGATCGCTTGATTAGTACTTTCCTGTAGAAATATTTTCCTCCTAGTGCTAGACATGCTATTTTGCAGGAACTTTTTGATTTTAAACAGGGAGAAAAAGAGGTATTGCCCGAATATTGGGCAAAGTTTTGTGCTTTGATTCATGCACAAGCTAGAAGTCCATTACCTAAGAATGAGCTTCTTGATATATTTTATAATGGACTAACTGAAGAATCTAGGACATACCTAGATAGTTGTGCTGATTGTGTTTTCAGGAATAGGACTCCTAAGGAAGCTGAGGAATTAATGGCTAGAATAAGTAAGAACTATGAAGATTGGACTCCTCCTAAACAAGCTATACCTGAAGTAATTATACCTGAACCTACTATTCCGGTGCCTATAACAACATCAAAGAAGAGGTGAGTTATTGAATTAAATGATGAAGTGATGAAGGAAGCCAAGAAATGTCTTAAGGTGAAGGGAATTAAAGCTGCAGATGTCAAGAATTTACCTCCTATAGAAGAATTGTGTAAGCCTATTCCCTACTCATCCACTATCGAGGTACACTCTCTCCAACACTTTGATGAAGGTGATATCCCTTACTCTAAACCTCCTGATCAATGCTTAGAAGAATTCGATATCTTTATTGTTAAGCAAGATAATTTTAATAAAAGGGTGCAAAATCATCTAATGGAAAACACTAGAGCTATTGTTGAGTTGAAAGATATTGTGGAAAGAACCTCTAATGATGTTAAAATGATTGTTAAACACTTTCAAATGGTTCAAACTCAAATAGATCAACTCATTAAAGTGCAAAAATACTTGCTTATTAATGCCGCTAAAGAAAAACATGCTTATGAAATTAGAACTAGAAGTGGAGTTGCTACCCAGGATCCTCTTTATCCTGAGGGGCATCCCAAAAGAATTGAGGAGGATTCTCAACAAGCTGAAAATAGTGACTCTACTCGTAAGAAAAGGAAAAAGAAACATAAAACTGTTATATAACCCTCTGAACCTGCTATAGATCCTAATAGTATATCTATCTCTGATGCTGAAAATGAAAGTGGTAATGAAGAAAATGAAGTTCCTAATGAAGAAAAAGTTGAAGAAGAACCTGAAAATCACACTAAGAATACTAAATACACTAAAGAAGATTTTATTGCTAAGAAACATGGTAGTGAAAGAGAACCTTGGGTCCAAAAACCTATGCCTTTCCCTGATAAGAAACACAACTCAAAGGAAGATGAACACTATAATAAGTTTTGTGAGTGGATTAAACCTTTATTCCTGCAAATTCCTTTGACTGATGCTATTAAATTTCCTCCTTACTCAAAGTATATGAAGGATATTGTCTCGAATAAAAGGAAGATCCCTAATGAAGAAATTTCTACTTTGCTTGTTAATTATTCCTTTAATGGTAAGGTTCCTAAGAAACTTGGAGACCTAGGGATTCCAACTATCCCTTGCTCTATCAAGAATAGTTATGTTAGAACTGCTTTGTGTGATTTGGGAGCTGGAGTTAGTGTTATGCCTTTCTCTCTCTATAAGAGGCTTCAACTAGAAAAACTGATACCAACTGATATATCTTTGCAAATGGCTGATAAATCTACCACTATTCCTGTTGGTATATGTGAGGATGTACCTGTTCAAGTGGCTCATAATTGCTTGATATTAACTGATTTTGTTGTGCTTGAAATGCCTGAAGATGATAATATGTCTATTATTCTTGGGAGACCTTTTCTTAATACTGCAGGAGCTGTTATTAATTGTAACCAAGGAAAGGTGACCTTTAATGTTAATGACAAGGAACACATTGTCTATTTCCCCAAGAAGATTGAAAGGACTTATGGTTTGAATTCAACTGAACATGTTGAGGGCATTCAAGTTAGAGAAATATATTGTCCCATACCAAGAGAAAAATTTGAAACTATTATGATTGGGACTATTGCTATCAAGGTTGAGGTAACATAATCATTAGTGGAATACAAAGTTTTGTCTCATATGGGATTGTTTTGGTAACAAGACCTGATCAACCTTGTTAACAAAAGGATTTCATTGAACAAAAATTTGTTTTCACCATGATTATCTCCGCTTACTTCTATTCTATCCATTTTAGTTTTTGCTTATGCCTAACTTAAAGGCGTTAAAGAAAAGTACTTATTGGCAGATAACCCAAAAGTTTTAGATGAGTCTTGGAAGTGTAACAACCGCTCCTTATCCTTTTTATTTTCTTTTTGTGCCAAGAGTAACCTCTAATGAGAGAGAAGTAATAGTTGGGAAAGTTGCTGTCCTGAAACAGATTTATGTGTTTCACCGTACAAATTCGTGTAAAATCTCTGTACGTCCTTTTGAGGCATGAATTTTTGTGATTCTGCCCCAGGTTGTTATCTAACTTTCGTTAGTTCAACACTTTTCGATTTGAGCAACATAAGGTCTTCGAAAAAATTCGTCTTTACCTGTTGTTCTGTTTTGACAGATTTCTGCCATTATTTGCATTTGCTTCTTTTTGAGTTGTTTTGGGGAATTGAGCTTTTTGAGGGAAGTGCTACAGTATCTAGTGTTCTAATGGAAGTTTATTGATGTTATAACTGAACCTTGAGACCTATTATCTTGAGTGCACTAATATTACTAATAAAGATTGTGTGAAGTTTTGTATGAAGGAAAAATTTCGGGTGTATGGAAGGAATAAGTAATGAGATGAAGGATGGACTAAAACTCAAGCTTGGGGATGCCACGCGTGTCACCCCAAGAAATATCCAAGAAGTACAAGCGTCAAAGCTTAGGGATGCCCAAGGCATCCCCCTCTTCATCAATAAAAATCCCAGGTTTCTTCTAAACGCTTCATTTTTATTGTTTCATGCATAATTGTGTTGTTCTTGGAGCGTCTTCTTTTTCGTTTTCGTTTTGGTTTTTCATTTGCTTGGTTTTCTTAGTTTGCTGAATAAATTGGTTGGACCCCCTCTTTCATGTATTAGTTTTCAAATAGTTTGGTTTGGTTTGGAAAAGAGTAGGAAAGCTCATGCTTAAGTGGTAAACAGGGATTGTTTTGGCTTTATGCTTAGTATTCTTTGTTGTAGCATGACTTGTTATAAACAATTGAGATTGCTTAATGTTCCTTGGATGAATCATGCGTTGTTTTAGTATATTAAAGCATAGTATTGTGGTATTCTCCTTTGATGCTTTATTTGGTTTGACTTGGCACATGCTCACACCATGTTATGACTATCTCAAGTCACCTAAGCCTTTATGATCCTTTAGTTTTCAACTTGTAGTATCACTTTATGCTTTGATCAATGATGTTTTCTCGCTCTGCATGATTATGGACATTATTGCTCTCTTAGTTTGTCGCTCCCAGTCTTTTGCTAGCCTCCACAACCAAGTATGAGTTCCACTCATGCATCCAACTCCCTAAATCAAGTTATTCCAAAGAGTCCACCATACCTACCTGCTAGCTTATGTTATTCCAAGTATATTCATGCTTTTGTTTACCTTTCAAATTAAACTTGCTATGAGAAAACTAGTGATTAAAGCTCTCACGAACTTGATGGCACACTTTACTTTTCTTGCCTTTAATAAACTTGAACCATTGTGTCGTCTATGTTGTATATGCTTGCACTTATTTGTTGGGGATTAGCAGAACCATGTTGTCATGGGGAACACTTTCAACATTGCACTTGGTACTTGTACCTAGTTGATATGATGCTATTTTGTCTATGAATGTCGTCGGTGTGAAATGAAAGAGGAGCTTGTAAGTCCATGGAGTTATGTATATGTGTTAGAGAAACACCTGGGCCGCTGGTCTAATCCATGCTGACATGGTGGAAACCTGCAGCGTAACCATAATGATCTCTCTATGAAGCATTCTTCTTATAAAAAAAGAGAGTCCCATATTGAGAAAAAAAGAGAAAAAGCAAAAAAAAGATTATGAAAAGAGTAAAGAGAGAAAAAAGCACCATATTCCCATGGTAAATAAGAAGATTGCTGAGATGCTCGTTGTCTGCTTGCCTAGTCATTTTGATATGGGGATTCTTCCATATCATCGGGCAAGGGGTACCCCGTTGGCGGTTCTCTATGATACACATGTACTTACGATAACAAGAACTTACCGGACACTAAAATTGAGTAGCATGAGGAGCGGCCCTCGTATTCAAGGGACATCAGATTTCTAACTTATACTTCGTCAAGCATGTACACCATAGTTTGTTCACTTTAACCTTAATCACTTCAAGATTCTTATGATAGGGGCAATGAGAGCTGGAAGTTATAAGTACCATAATTTTTGGAAGCTCTTTATGAGACTTCAATCCCTACTTCCTTCTATGAAGGCCTTTCTTCCACCATTATATTGAGTCTCCACCTTCTACCTTTACGCACCTACTTTGAGAGCATAGTGGCCATTCTTAGTTCTATGTGCATTGTCCCAAGACTAGTTGATTGATGCATACCTTGATATTGCTTGTTTGAAACTATTTGTATCTAGTCATTCTTATGAACTTTGAAGGTGTCCTATGCATTTACACTTGCTACTCTATGAGGGACAAGCTGAATGCTATTATGCTATGTTTTCTTTATGTGAAACAAACAAACGTCTTGCAAAGCATTGTTATTCATGAATCTTTTGTTTGTGCCTTGTCATGTTGCATCATAGTTTCTTTGTCTTATTGCTAGAACTTTGTCTTTCATGTTATGATTGAAGTACTATGATCCCAGCTTTGAATGTTTTACAAATACTTTGATCAAGTTTTTGATGGTGCATGTCACCTCAAAAATTATTCTTTCTTTTTATCACTTACCTACTCGAGGGCGAGCAGGAGTTAAGCTTGGGGATGTTGATACATTGCAAATGTATCTATAATTTTTGATGTTCCATGCTTGGTTTTATCCACTTTCTTGTGTTTTGTCCATACTTTGGAGTACTTTTCATATGATTTCTTGGACTAACCTATTAACAAGAGCCATAGTGCCAGCTGCCTGTTTTCTGTTGTTTTTGGTTCTAGGAAAGTCAGAAAATAAATATTCTCGGAATTCGACGGGACAAAAGCCAAAGTGCCTATTTTTCTGGAAGACTCACGGAGCCAGAATACGAGACGGAGGAGGGCTAGGGCCTGGCCACACACCCTCCCAGGCGCGGGTACCCCCAGGCCGCGCCAAGGCATGTTCTGGCCGCCCCAGGCACCCCCTCGGTCTCCCTCTTCGCCTATAAGTTGCCTTCTGATCTAAAAACTCTGGGGGGTTCGACGTTTTTCTAGAAGGAGTTCCGCTCCGCCGCCACCACCAGATTCCACGAAACAGCACCAGAAACTCCGTTCTGGCACGCTGCCGGGACTGGAAATTGGAGAAGATCATCGCCATCATCATCACCATCGCTTCTCCATCGACCATCCATGTTTCCCCATCGACCATCCCCATTGTAGGCTATGGGGATGGTAGGGATTGGATGAGATCGTTCATGTAATGGCATCAGATTGTTAGGGCATGGTGCCTAGTATCTTTTATTAGTGCTTTATGACTTTGTTGCAACTTGTTGTGCTTAATGCTTGTCACTAGGGCCCGAGTGCCATGATTTCAGATCTGAACATGTTATTGATTCATTATGATAGTATTGTTTATGGTCTTATCTGCAAGTTGTATACACACGTTGTTGTCTGGAACCAATGGCCCCGAAGTGACACAAATCGGGATAACCGGAGGGAATGGCTTTGATGTGAGGATCACATGTGTTCACGGAGTGTTAATGCTTTGCTCCGGTGCTCTATTAAAAGGAGCACCTTAATTGCCAGTAGTTCCCTTGAGTCCCCGCTGCAAACGGGCTGGCGGGACAAAAGATGTTGTGTAAGTTTTCATTACGAGCACGTATGACTATATATGGAGCACATGCCTAGGATTATTGAGTACTTGGATGCTTTATCTTATTTATATGCAATTGCCCTATGTTCTGATTGCTATGTGCATTGTCTTGTCCATGCAACACCCGTCCATCCATCCCTATGCCTACCGCACTTGAATCCCACGGTTTACTGCTATTGTTACTGCTGTCTTTACTTTACTACTGCTGTTACTTTACTATTCCTACTACAAAACTGTTGCTACTGATGAACTGTTGTGAGCAAGATTGTTTCCAGGTGCAGCTGAATTGACAACTCAGTTGTTAAGGCTTATAAATATTCTTTGGCTCCCCTTGTGTCGAATCAATAAATTGGGTTTCACTTCCATCAAAAATACTGCGATACACCCCCTATACTTGTGGGTCATCACCCGCCACCCAAGCTCAAGAACATGAGTTGCTTCATCCCTCGGAAGCTTGAAGGTGTCCTCATCGAGGAGGTAGTAGTTGCGAGCCTCCCGCATATCTCGCTGAGAGCACTTTGTGGGAGACCATCCGACAGCCCTCTTCCTCGTTGCCTTGGCAGCGGTAGCAGAACTTGGATTTGCCCATGATGGATATTGTCGGGAGGAGGAAAGTGTGCAAAGAAAGAGGAACATGCAAGAATAGAGAGCGTAGGTGCAACACAAGGAAGAAGAAGAAGTATGCACCAAGGAGGAATAGTAAAAACAGTAAAGGGATTCTACCCTCGTTTATAAGGAACGCGAAGCTCAACGGTTAGATAAGGGAAGCAAAACATCAAGACATAGAGGATGAAGACACGTGGCAATGATTTGCGAAAGGATAAAAACCGTGGGCATATATTACCATGGGAAACATGGAGAAATCCGCACGATGCCTCGATTCTCAGGCATAGAGGAGGTCGTGCGGTCAAAAATCACCGCAAACGCACCATTCAAGCGCCATCATTACTACAACATGGGCCCACCATCGTAATGTCCCATCAGGACTCGTTTCTCAGAAACTACGACATGCTACCTTCGTTAGCAATGACGTCATGAATAACGAAAGATTGAAGAAATACTCTGGTACGTACAACCAATTGTTTTGTAGTAAATTCTCGGGTTCATACTTCGAGCCTATGCTTAGATGCAAGCATCTGAAGATAGCCTTGGGGGCTACTCCCATTGGGAGCACTAGTCGCACACCCGATTTATTTTTCGAGTTTGAATTTTTTTCGGTGAAGGCTTTATGATTACGAGCCTATGTCTTGATGAAATCAAGCGTAGCCTCGGGGGCTACTCCCAGCGGCAGCGCTGGTCGCGCACCCGATAGAAATAGTATAGTCCAGTAGGACCCGAAGAGGTATTATTGTCGTGCACTAAAGGCGCACCCGATGAAATGAAAAACTCCAAGCAAAGCTAAGCAACATACAAAACTATGAGTATTACATCTTTGTGCCCACAGATGGTTACTCCTGTCGGGAGCGCCCATACAACATCCAAAAATACTAGCAACCTCAACCATTCCAATAGCCAAACAAGGCAGTCGACAAAATTCAGAAAATCCTCTGACCACACACGACACGATAAAAGTCCGAATGTCATGTCCATGACATAAAGGTAAGACCCTAGGATTCATCCAATGTGGCCTGGTACACGCACATGAATGCGCTCTGCCAGTAAATTATTTGTATCAATGATATGATGAAAAATCCCGACGGATGCGTTGGGTACAAGAAATAATAGCACTAGAATTCAGTATTCGATAAGACCTCAACGGCTCGAACTAGATTACATCAGCAAATACCGAGTTCAGGCCAGGGGACTTGCATTTGACGTAGGTTCACAATGTTTTTTCCTATGAGCAATTAACTGATTCCCGATCTGTCGGATGCATGAGACCCATTGTTCCATATCCCTACGATAGTTAAAATAAAAAAACACATTGCAAAGAAAACCTCGGCTAACATTTCCTTTGAGACTCAACCCGAATCTACGATTCAGATGGAGTCTCAGGGGCTACTGACATGGGTATGATTACCCAGATTATTATGATTGGTTACCCTAGGCTCATAGCCTGCAAGGCCCAAGAAGGAATCAAGAAAGGCCCAAGAAGCATCCAACGGATCGCATATATTGCTAGATAAAGAAAGAGTAGGAATCGACATTGTATTAGTGTTGTAATCGTAACTTGTAACCTATCTATATATGGCCTCGAGACCCATCCTATTATATAAAGGTTGGGAGGAGCCAACGGAGAGGTACCGAAAAAAGGCTTCAACAATGTGTAATTGATTTGTTCTTAAGCAATCAAATGACTTTGACTCCCTTGTTTGACTGATCAGCCGACGAAATCCCAAGCGTTCTCTTTTCCATGAAACCCTAAGTCCATCACTATGGGCATTGCAGAGGTTATACCTCGTTAGTTTCTGTCGTATCTTTTGTCCATGCTATTGTAGGGACTTGGATCCGACCCTTCCCCTTCCTCCGCAGCCCTGGAGCTGAACTCCTCTTCGAATTCTTCTTCATACGCTTCGAGATCTGCCTTCTCTAGGGAAGCCGGTGTGTCGGTGTTTGTTTTGATTGCATCCAAAACTGAGTCGTTGTCATCTCTAGCATCAGCGGATCCAGATCTAGAGCCGATGTAGCTAACGAAGTGAGATCCATGCGCTTTGAGGTGGGCGAGGCCTTCTTCTTGTGCTTCTTTGAAACTTTTGATGGTCTTGAGAACAGCATCCTGATTAGCATTGCCTCGCAGCAGCATCTGCCTCACGGTGTGCCACAGAAGCGATGTTCCTACTCCAGCATCAGCAGAGCCGGATCTGAAGTTGTTGTAGCTTTGATCTTTCTGAGATTCGACCTCCTGAGGGAGATCTTCTTTAAATTAGATCTTCTCTTTCTCCACTATCTCCGCTTTAGGTGCAGGCTGGGTGGGATTGGGGTTTTTCGAGATCCGAAACTCCGTCGCTTTCACGGACAAAGTAGATCCAGAAGTTTCTTCCACCTCTATGATCACCGTTGGGGTGGGTTGGGCGGGTTCAACAAAACAAGGTAAACATCGATCTCTCCAAAAGACATGATGGTGTAGCTAGTCACGGCCTCCTTAGTCGGAATCTAGGTCACGTCAAGAAGGACGAGAGAGACGTTGC
Source organism: Avena eriantha (assembly GCA_910589775.1). Classification (NCBI taxonomy): domain Eukaryota; kingdom Viridiplantae; phylum Streptophyta; class Magnoliopsida; order Poales; family Poaceae; genus Avena; species Avena eriantha. Next base: position 526,584,744 of record OU342742.1, on the reverse strand, counting down.
TGACATAGAGGACATGACCAACGAATATTGTTTCGTCGATTCTGATACGCATAGATTCCATCGGGAAGGCATATCCAAAGGTCACCTACCCCATGGTGGGCACCAACTGTCGTCGGATTGAAGACAAGTACGCCATGAGGGGGTCCTCGAGGCATAGGAAAATGTGGGGTGTAAGACGTACGGTTCTCCGGGACTGTGAGCACACAAGTTTACGCAGTTGCAGATCCGACTATGGTGGATGGATCCTACTCCTGCTAGCAATCCAGTAGATTGGCAGAGCTAGAAGTACATATTAGAAGAGAGGTTTCGTCTGTGCGAGTTGTGGTTGACATTGCATTGCGCCCTAAAGGCCGATCCCTAGGTCGGCTTATATAGTCATCCAGTCCTAGGATTACAGGAGAGTCCTATCCGGCTATGATAGAGAGTCAGTTACATAATACATCTTGGACTACAAATATTTCTACATGCCTAAGTCTGTAAGTCTTCTGAGCCTTCCCGTAGTCGGACAGGCCTCCATCTTCTCTCTCTAACTGGGCCACGAGTGAAGCATAGCTCTATCCTGAAGTGGGTCACCCTGGTCAGCGAGTCACAATGGGTATACCCGGAAAGTATATCCCCAACAGTGTTTGGCATTCTCGTTTATGTCACATTAATTTTGGTTTGATGTCTCAGATGTCTAGTATGAGTTTAATTCCAAATTTCACTTGCTAAAGGTTCTAGGTCCCGAGGAGAGAAACTTGGCGCCTCTAGAACTCATACATTCTGATCTATACGAGATGAATGGTGTGTTGACAAAAGGTGGAAAGAGATATTTCATGACATTGATAGATGATGCTACTAAATTATGCTATGTTTACTTGTTGCAAACTAAAGATTAGGCTTTAGACCACTTTAAAATTTATAAGACCGAAGTTGAAAATCAACTAGAGAGGAAGATCAAGCGTCTTAGGTCGGATTGTGGTGGTGAATATTTTCCCAAAATATTTGATGAAGTATGTGAGCAACACAATATTATTCATGAAAGGACGCCTCCCTACTCGCTCCAATCAAAAGGGGTTACCGAGAGGAAAAACCACACACTAACTGACTTGGTAAATTCCATGTTAGCCACTGCTAGTTAATCAAAGGCATGGTGGGGGAGTATTTGTTGACTTCATATCATGTCCTAAATAGAGTTCATAAGAAGAATAAAGAAAATACACCTTATGAGGAGTGGGTTGGGAGAAAACCATCACTTTCATACTTGCGCACTTGGGGGTGTTTGCCTAAGGTCAACATACCGATTCCCAAGAAATGCAAGCTCGGACCCAAGATAGTGGATTGTATTTTTCTAGGTTATGCTCCATGGAGTGTAGGGTATAGATTTTAGTAGTTAAATCTGAGGTACCTGATATGCATGTTGATACTATAATGGAATCTCATGATGCAACATTCTTTGAGAATATGTTTCCTATGAAATATATGCATAGCTTTGGTCGAATTTGTGTTGATATACTTCTTGAATCTAGTGCATCTATTGAGAATTCTAAACAACCACATGAGGAAATTGTTGAGAAGGATGAAGATAAACCTCCCACGAGGAGTAAGAGACAAAGGATTGGAAAATCCTTTGGTAATGATTTTATCGTGTACCTTGTGGATGATACTCCTAGATCCATTGTTGAGGCATATGCATCTCCTCATGCAGATGATTGGAAATAAGCTGTCCAAAATGAGATGGAATCGATTCTTTCTAATGGAACTTGGGAATTATCAGAATGGCCCTATGGTTGTAAACCTATGGGCTGTAAGTGGGTGTTCCAGAAGAAGCTAAGGCCTGATGGTGCTATTGATAAGTACAAGGCACAACTTGTAGAAAAAGTCTACACACAGAAAGAAGGTGAAGATTACTTTGACACCTATTCACCTGTCGCTAGACTGACCACCATTCGAGTACTACTTTCCATGGCTGCCTCTTATGGTCTTCTCATCCATCAAATGGACATGAATGCAACTTTCCTTGATGGAGAGTTGGAAGAGGAGATCTATATGGATCATATGAATGAGTTTGTGGTAAGAGGTGAAGAGACAAAGGTGTGCAAGTTGTTAAAATCTTTATATGGCCTAAAACAAGCACCTAAGCAATGGCATACGAAGTTTGACAAAATTCTACTTTCTGCCGACTTTGTCATTAATGAGGCTAATAGGTGTGTGTAATATCGCCATGGTGGGCGGGATAGTGTTATATTATGTTTGTACGTGGATGATATTCTGATCTTTGGTACAAACATGAAAGTGATAAATGAAGTCATGTTTTTCCTATCAAAGAGTTTTGACATGAAAGATCTGGGAGAGGCTGATGTGATTCCGAACATCAAGCTTATTAAGAACAAGAATGGGATTACTTTCAGGGTCATGTCGCTTATGCTTGCGATCCTTACCTGGCCTATCTTTCAGCTCGCGAATATCGACAAGGTAATATGAAAAATTAAGAAGCACTTTGTTTATGACGAATGGTCCTTACTAAGGCAGGGATAGTTTGTGTGACTTTTGCTACTTGAGGCGAAACACAAGATCCCCCTCTTTAAACGAGTGATGCCTAACGCGGCGACTATGGTAGTTGTGTAGCTTCTGCTGGTAGATGGCAGATCTCTAGCATGCCAAGACATGTTCTTCCTTGAGCAGGTCCATAGATAAGTGCCTGGATTCTTCAACATCATCTTCATCGTAGGCGGTGACTCTTGATGCGTTATGGAGGATGTCGGATGGTAGGACTGCTTCTGCTCCATAAACCATGAAGAAAGGGGTCAAGCCGGTAGATCTGTTGGGGGTTATTCGTAAACTCCAAAAAACAGATGGTAACTCTTCCACACAGGCCCCAGCTGCTCTTTGTAGTGGTGCCTCTAAACATGGCTTGATTCCTTGCAAAATTAGTCCACCAACCCTTTCAATTTGACATTAGATTTTGGGCAGATGCTGCCATTGTCGATGATGATGCTATGTGGGAGACCAAATCTCACCACTATATCCTGGATAAATTTTAGGTTTGTTGCCCCATCGAGCTTTCTAATGGGTTTAGCTTCAATCCATTTAGTGAATTTATTAACTACGACCAGCAGATGCGTAAACCCATAAGGTGTTGTCTTCAAGGGACTAACCATGTCAAGCCCCCAGACTGCAAACGTCCAAGTTATTGGTCTTGTTCACAATTCTTCAGCTGGAGCATGTGGTTGCCTTGCATAGAATTGGCATCCAACACAAGTCTGCACCAGCTTGTCAGTGTCCGCCTTGGCGGTCATCCAATAGAATCCTTGTCGAAAGGCTTTGGTGACCAGAGATTAGGGAGAGGCATGATGCCCGCAATCTCTGAGATGAATCTCTCTAAGGATTTCAATACCTTCTTGCTAGGAGACGCACCGTAGGAATATTCCCGTGGTGCTTCTTTTGTATAGCTGTCCATTTATTATAGTATAGCCTTTTGCTCTGCATACTATCTACCGGATTTTGACTTCATCGGTGGGCAATGTTCCGTCTTTGAGGTAGTCCATGAACGGTTTCGTCCAAGCCGGAGAGGTCACTGTAATGGAGTTAACAAATGAATCAACTCTTTCTAGGTTGTCAGGGTATGCTCCTTTCACGGATGGTGTCCATAGATGATCCAAGAAAATGCTAGGTGGAATTGGTTTGCAGGTCGATCCAAGCTTTGGCAACAGATTTGTCGCCTCATTATCCTCCCTTTTTACACACTTGACTTCATAGTCATCAAAGCACTTGGCTATCTCGTCAACTTCGTCTCGATATGCCGCCATCATAGGGTTCCACGTGTTCTAGGTGCCAGCCACCTACTGCGCAACCAAGTCGGAATCTCCACAACAAACTATGCGTTTGATGCCAATATCCTTGGCTATGTGAAGTCCGTGAATGAGAGCTTCATATTCCACCATGTTGTTGGTAGCGTTGAAGTGAATCTGCAGGATGTACTGCAGCTTCTCTACTGTTGGTGATTGCTGTAGGGGTTCGGCGCCTGAAAACAATAAATTTTCCCTACGCCCAGAACCCCGATGCCTGGATCTATCTAATAGTAATGTAGTAACGGGAGGGGCTTTTCGAAACTTACCCTTGAAGACCAAAAAGCCTTGTCAACATTCAGGAGAACATGGTTGATGTAGGCGTACCAACGCCGACCTCAAGGTCATGGATGCTCCACCAGCTTCAACGACTTTGACGGCTCGAACGACTTCTAGTGCCCCAAGTGTTGCACCTTGTAGGATGATCCACACATCTGGTGCAAAACGATGACTCCCGCTCCTCCGATTCAGTAGCAGTTGCGGAAGTAGATCTCCTGGATCTGGAATCCCCGCAGCATGACGGCGCTCCACGGTGAAGAACACTCTCGTTCGCGCAGCCCTTACAGCGGGGCCGCACTTCACGAGAGAGAGAGAGAGAGAGAGAGAGAGAGAGAGAGGAGAGCACTTGGAGGGAGAAGCCTCAAGCTTAGGATTTATTGGTGTGTTTAAATCCCTCCATATGCCCTCCTTTATATAGGGGACAAGGGGTACCCCTTCCCTCAAAGTCCCGGGGTGGGACTAATCAAGGGGGAGAGGTGGGGGAGGTGCGTCGGCCAGCCCCCACATGGGCCCCACGTGGGGGGCAAGCCCACTAGGGCCGGTGGCCCCTCCTTGGCCCCTCCTAGGGTGGCGGGCCCCTATTGGGCCCTTTCCCCTCCGAGAATTGGCCCATTAGGTGGGCTGCCCCATTAAATCATATTTAAATATTAAATAAATATAAATACATGTAAAATTCAATAAATAACATATATTTACATATTATTCAATTCCCCTCTTGCACCGGAACTCCTTCCGGACAACACCGGACACCCTCCGAACTTTCCCGGGGTGGGACTAATCAAGTATCTTTAAGACCTTGGTTTCATCACTCATGAATCCTTTCATATGTACCATTATATTCAAAAATGGTGTCATTATTAAGTTTTGAATATCTTTTGGCATTTTTCATTATTTATAAACATTTAAATTTCTATCATCAAGATCAAAATATGAATAACCCATTCATAATCAAAACCGTGAACATAAAAGATATTACTCATATGAATAAAACAACTTATTTGTCTCGAATTCATATGAATAACTGTCTTACAAATGCAATACAAACACTAATGTAGTTCACTCTTATCGATTAAAAATTTATCCAAAACTTCTACTCCCTCCGACCCAAATTAGTTGACTTGGTTTTGTCTAGATTCAAATGTATCTAGACTCTTTTTAGTGTTAGATACGTCTGAATCTAGACAAAACCAAATCAACTAATTTGGGTCGGAGGGAATAATCCGAATGATAACTTCCAAAGGAGAGCGTCGCTGGCATCTTGCCATCAACACGCATTGTGGCGCACACTCCTTCAATCACTTCTCAAGCAGCAGGTCATGTTTTCACAAAACAGTACAAGTATCAAATACTTTGTAAACTGCTATAAGTGTTTGAAATTAAACATTTATAACTTTGTATATCAAATATATACCTTTCCTATTGATGACAGCTTCTGGAGCAAGCACTACATTCCGGGTTCTCATATGAGCCATGAACTCAAGGAAGGTAAACTCTTTCCCTTCCACGAGGTAGTTCAAGACGACATCTTTGTAGTTGTGGGGTAGCGAGTGCAACACCACATCTATCACAAATTTGTCGGTCACCCAGTAGTCCATGATGTCTACAAGGCGCTCATAAAGTCTGCCCATGATATCCAAGTGGTATTCCAGGCTGGTGTTTTCCCTCATCTTGCTTGAGAGGAAATCATCCATGTATTCAAACTCCATGATTCTGACTTGAGATGAAAAGAGCATCTTAAGTCCTTCGGCCAAACTGAAGGCCTCAATATCATGAAACCGTGCTCCCAGAGCAGGCTCCATGACATGAACCATAGTGTATTTGATTGTCATGAAGGCGTCATGTCGGGCACGATAATCATGATCATCAGGCAGTCCAGTGAAGCCCACGGGAAAATCTCCTAGAGGTTCTCGCAACACAAAGAGCAGATCGTGGAAGATAAGGAGGTTCCTTAGGTGTTGGTACCAGTCTATGAAGTTGGACCCATCTACTTTGAGTTTCTCATTCTCCATGAAACCCTCAAAACTAAACAGAGACTTGGGTTTTGACATGATATACAAAAGTATCACAAAGTCATTAAGACTAAGTTCATAATATGTGTTCAAATTATAATCACATTATATTAGATGAGCTCCCACTAAAACAAACATCCCTAAAGAAGTTTTAGCAATCACACAATCCCTATTCACTATGTCACCCCTGATCGTCACCGTCGACAACATAGCTGCAAAGGTAGACATTCTCCAATGTCAATCACATCATCCATGTGACTCATGCTCGATCTTTCGACCATCTATGTTCCGAGGCCATGTCTGTACATGCTAGGCTCGCTAATTCAACCTCACGTTTTTTAGTTGTGCAACATGGCTTACACCCACCGTATGCGAATGCAGATATGTCTGACACCCGATCGTCACAACATGCCTTATACCGGAGAACTTTCTTGGTGGTGCACACTAAGGGAGAACACAATTTTGGTATTCTATTAAGGGATCATCCTATTAATGCTACCGTCGAGTATATTATACTAGCACAAACAAGATGCACACAATAAACATCAAATGTAAATAAGTGCGACATGACATGGTCTTCGATCATCGCATCATGATCTCCATCGTGCACTACGGTGTGTGGCGCCAAGTCGTTGGTGCCACCATCCTATCACTACTACTTAGCAATAGGAAAGTAAACTACTTTATCTTTGCTTTGACCATATCATATCACAAGCCCCTTGCAAAATAAAGTTAGACGCGTCTACTTTATCTTTGCATGTTTTACGTGGCTGCTAGGCCTTTCGCACAAGAACCGTTTCTTACCTACGAACTTGAACCACAACGTGGATCAAATAGTTGTCTATACTACACCCCTTTTGAGGCCCTCTGTTGAAAATGGCATACCAACTAATGCGAGAGAGATAGACACCCCCAAAGCCACTTATATGGTACAAGCCGTGTGTCAAGCGTGGACCAGTCTCGCGAATTAACATGTTGGGGCTGCTTCATCAAGCATTGTTGCGGTATACACAAGTACACGTGGGAGGGTAACAACTATAGGATCAATGCCCACACGCTACAACTCGTGTGTTCTACCTGTACTAGCAATACTACGCATAGATCTAGCTCTGATACCACTATAGGGATTCGGCGCCTGAAAATAATAAATTTTTCCTACGCCCAGAACCCCGATGCCTGGATCTATCTCTTAGTAATGTAGTAACGGGAGGAACTTTTCGAAACTTACCCTTGAAGACCAAAAAGTCTTGTCAACGTTCAGGAGAACATGGTTGATGTAGTCGTACCGACGCCAACCTCAAGGTCGTGGATGCTCCACCAACTTTAACAACTTTGACGGCTCGAACAACTTCTAGTGCCCCAAGTGTTGCACCTCGTAGGATGATCCACACATCCGGTGCCTGACGATGACTCCCGCTCCTCCGATCCAGCAGCATTTGTGGAAGTAGATCTTCTGGATCCGGAATCCCCGCAGCGCGACAGTGCTCCGCAGTGAAGAACACTCTCGTTCGCGCAGCCCTTACAGCGGGGCCACACTTCATGAGAGAGAGAGGGAGGAGAGCACTTGGAGGAAGAAGCCTCAAGCTTAGGATTTATTGGTGTGTTTAAATCCCTCCATATGCCCTCCTTTATATAGGGGAAAAGGGGGTACCCCTTCCCTCAAAGTCCCGAGGTGGCACTAATCAAGGGGGAGAGGTGGGAGGAGGCACGCCGGCTAGTCCCCATATGGGCCCACGTGGGGGCAATCCTACTAGGGCTGGTGGCCCCTCCTTGGCCCCTCCGAGGGCGGTGGCCCCTATTGGGCCCTTTTACCCTCCGGGAATTGGCCCATTAGGTGGGTTGCCCCATTAAATCATATATAAATATTAAATAAATATAAATACATGTATAATTCAATAATTAAGATATATTTACATATTATTCAATTCCCCTCTTGCACCGGAACTCCTTTTGGACATCCTCCGGACTTTCCCGGAACCCTTCCAGTTTTCCCTTCTCTCTTCTTCGATGATTTCTATTATTCCAGAACGATCTCTGAGCATTGTCAAACCCTTAAGCGTGTGACCCCTTCGGTTCGGGAATACTCCAGACATGGTCGAGATCTCTCTCGCACCAATGATCAACAGAGGGACCTGGATGTCCATGTTGACCCCTGTGCATTCCATGAAATCTTTCGTCGTTTGAACCGTGAAAGATAGTGTCCAATTCCCTTGTTACTTTGATACTTTACTTGTCTAAGAGTCAATCAACAACATCGCCATGTCGTGTTCAATCTTGTTACCGACAAGTATAACTTTACTCGTTCCGAGCTATGACATCCCCGTGACCTAGTCACACACTGTAGCTTTATGGATGACATGTCTCCGACTGGGACCAGAGTATCTTTCCGTCACGCGGATGAATAGATCCCGCTCTTGACACATAATGCCTCAACGTGCCCCTCCGAATACCTAAACACACATTTATGATCGCCGTGTTACCGAGTGACGTTTGATGCTATCTAAGTATTCTCGGGTGACAATGATTGGTATGATCTCACGGTCTAAGGAATTGGTTATTATGTTTCTAGTCATTGTAACGATGAACTATGTGACTTGATCGTGTTATAATTCCTTTGTTGGGTATGTTCATCACTTACATTCACCTAATGAAGTGACCCCATTGTCAATTGACATAAATGTCCATGATCAGGAAATGTCGATCATCTATTGACCAATGAACTTGTGTCTAGAGGATCACTAGGGACTCTGGTGGTTTACATATCACACGTGTATTGACGTTCCTATAAATACAGTTATAGCATGATATAAAACCTATTATGAACTTAATGAAATATGTCAATAATCTATATTATTATTTGCCTCTAGGGAATATTTTCAACAATTGCAACAATACACTAGCCCCCGAGCCATTGAGTAACTTAGATCCGTCAAAGTGCATGACCCAAGACTCTGACTCTGGCACAGGAGTATCTGCCGGTAGCTTTGTCCAATCTGCAATGAAATCCACCAATGCTTGTGATTTGATAGTGTCGCGCCTCTTGTAGGTGATTTCGAAGGCGGCAAGCTCGATGCCCCACTTCGCCACTCTTCCTATAGCGTCACTATTGCTGATAATGTCGAACAATGGAGCTTTGCTCACTACGGTAATGGGGTGCTCCTAGAAATAATGCCTTAACTTGCGAGAAGCAAGGAAAACTCCATAAGCTAACGTCTAGTAGTACGGGTAATGCTACTTGGATTCCGTCAAGACCTTGCTTTTTCTTTTCCTTTTAGAGCAAGTTGTACTTTTTCCCTTACTTGGGATGTAAGGTTTTTAATGAGGCAACATTAATAAAGCTCGCTTCTTATGTCGAAACTACCCCTCCCCCTCTTTCGTTCCTATAAAACCCCCTCCTCATTGAGCTGGGTAAGCTTGAGGTGTGCAAGCACTCTAGTGTATTCTCTAGAAGATGTCAGGTTTTCCACATGATAGTAGTTTCACAAAGTATATGTCCATTCGGCTTCTGAAGTATGCTCGTGAGATTAGGAAAGACAATGATATAATTCCATTCAAGTAACTCCTTAGTAGTGATACCCTCCTCAGCAATTTGGGTAGAGAACTAAGTAGGTAGGTGATACCTTCGATCCGGATTACGGATGTAGTATAGCTCTTTTTCCCTAGTAGACCTAGGTTATCGAATCCACAGGAAGCAAATGTGTAGTGAAGTTACTTTAACAGACCTTCGGGAGATTTATAATTCCTTTTGTGTTTTTACCGGACCAATATCTTGTGTTGTTTTGTTGTTGTCGATGATGGAGAGAGAGGGCCTAGGGCGTTCGGTTTCACCTATAGTTGTGCAAAAACATCTGATGGAAATAAAAGATAGAAATAAAGTATGTGTGTACTTGTTAAAGCAAGATAAATTATATGTGGACAATGCATCCATAATTCCTATTGCCTCCACAACTGCTTATAGCAATAACCTACTAGTCTCATCCATAGAAGAAAGAGAACTAATGATATGCATAGTGATGTCACCATTAATCCCAAGCAAATCCCTCACATACATTCGTACTACCCCTTCTTTCACTGGGGTTCCCAACCTGTAGATCAGTCATCACTCATACTCCGTATACCTAGCTCAATCCTCGGGGTCTTGGGTACCTGACAAGTCCTTGGACTGAGGCAAGAGAGGATACAATAATCATCAGGTCATACAAACTAATACACGATCCCATCTATGATAAATCACATGCACAATTGCTACATGGCTAGGCCGAAGCCCTTAGCACAAGGATAATTACTCACACATAGAGATGAGATCAACAATCACAAACATTGTAATGAAAATCATAAGATCGATAGCAATAATCTTGCAATGTCATCAATCGGAGAATAGATCTACTGTTACAAGTGGTGGAATATGGCTATGGAGATGGAGAAGGGTTTGGAGATCTGGAGGCGGCTGGAGATCTGTGAAAGAGACTTTTTGGCCAGGTCTAGCTTGTTTTCTCGTTGTTCGAGGCTTCTTTATATAGGGGTCCCTTCACGAAAGTTGTTCTGTTTGACCTAATGGTGGCGGCGCCAACTATATGACCGGAGCTATACGGTCGGAATTTTTGCTCCGACCGTATAGTTGGTCGTTAAGGCGTCTGCCTCCATTGTTCGGCTCCTGGTTTCTTACGGTTGTTGGAAATCTCGTATCTTTGACTTTAATGTAGTGATTTCCTCCTTTAAACGACATTATCTGCGCAGGAAAAATACAAGAAGAAAGGATTGCATACCCCTCTGAATATTAGCATTAGTGGCAGGGTTTAGAGAGATATTTCATCAAAAATATGATTAATATCCAATTTAAATGTGAATGTAGATGGATATATTTCAGAGCCATCAGCAGGTGATGTAGCACAAAGGTTGTGGAGGAACAACTCCACCTTGCTGCTATAATATGAACATCACAAATGTTGAAGGAACCGCTTCAACTTGATGTGCTAGATATTGCTCTAGGGGCGTGAGCTAGATATCGCTCTAGAGGTGGGGTTGTCAAGAGTTCAATCCAAAACTCTTAACAGACAAGATCTAGTCCAAGATCTTAAAATAGGAACACAAGTTCTTTATTGATAGGTAGAGGTTATATAGTCTGGTTCCCTAGATATAGGAGTGCTCCTCTATTTATAGGTTGCATAAGCCTTCACTACTTAGTTCTACTTGTAGCTGGAACATTCTAGAGAACACTACTTAAAGCTAATAAATAATACAAAAACATGACTACAACACATAGCTAGAACACTCTAGAAACTGCTACAACACATATGACTAAAGTACCAAACTATGTAGAATATAGTAGAATTGTGTAGAAGTCAGTATTGTACTTGACTTCTGCTTTATCTTCTTTTATTTTCCATGTTGTTCTCCATCATCCTCCCCTGGTTGTTTAGAACTCGACCTCGAGTTATCCTCATAAAGTGCTTCTTCGGGGTGATAGAGAGTCAAGTTTGCCACATTGAATGTGTTGGATATTCCCATCTCAGCTGGAAGATCTATCATATAAGCATTATCGTTTATCCTTCTTAGAATTGAGAAGGGTCCATATTTCCACTGTCTAAGTTTCCCTTTAATGTCTAATGGCAGTCTTTGTTTTCGGAGGTATACCATCACCTTATCTCCAACTTGGAATGATTTCAGCCTTCGTTTGTAGTCAGCTAGTTGTTTGTACTTCTGATTTTGTGCCTCTAGCACATTGTGAATTTCTTCAAATAATTCAATGTAGTTATCAACAAAGGATAACGCTGATTTTGAGTTCCCCTTTGACGGTAGCTTCACTAGATCCACCACATGTACTGGAACTTTAGTGTAGACAATAGAAAAAGGACTCCTTCCTGTTGATCTGTGCTTGGAGTTGTTGTAGGAGAATTCAGTAAGAGATAAGACCAAATCCCATTGTCCCTTTTTGTCTCCACAAAATGCAACAGACCAGACTGCCCAAAAACTTGTTCACCACCTCCGTTTGGCCATCAGTTTATGGGTGGGAAGTACTCGAAAACTTTAATTCGGTGTTGAATTGCCTCCACAAAGTTATCCAAAATGCAGCAAGAAACTTGCTACCATAGTCTGAGACGATGGACCTTGGGACCCTATGAAGTCTGACCACTTCTCGAAAGGATAGATTTGCCACATGATGAGCATCCGTTGTCTTGCGACACAGAATGAAATGTGCCATTTTAGAGAATCTGACCACAACCACAAATACTGCATCATTCCCACGTCTTATTCTTGGCAAACCCAAGACAAAATCCATAGTTATATCCTCCCATGGAGCATTAGGAATAGGCAAAGGCATGTATAACCCTATGTTCTGGACTTGACCTTTGCATGTTTGACATACAAGGCACCGCTGAACAAACTTTCCTGCATCCCTCTTTAGTTGTGGCCAAAAGTAACAAGCCTCTAGGTTTGCGATAGTCTTGGCACGTCCAACATGGCCACTAAGATCACTTGAATGGAGCTCTCTAATCAACTTGTCACGTAGAGAATTTCTTGGGATGCATAAACAATCATTCTTTAAGAGATAGCCACCTTGCACCAAATAGTCGTCACCTAATGGTTGACCTCTCAAGTGCTTCATCCAAACATGGCCAAATTCTCCATCTTCTTTGTACAACTCCTTTATTTGATCCATACCTGGAAGTTCAGCCTCGAAGGTAGTCAAGAGGCATGCTCGCCGACTCAAAGCATCTGCTACCTTGTTGGTTCCTCTAGACTTGTGCACCATAAGGTAGTTAAACCTCTCTAGGTACGCTGCCCATCTTGCTAACATGTGATCCACATGCTTTTGATTTCTAAAATGCTTTAAGGATTGATGGTTAGTGTAAACAATGAATTCCTTAGGCAGCAAATAGACTTCCCAAGTCTTCAAAGCCCTGAAAACAACATACAATTCTAGTTGATAGGTACTCCACTTTTGTCTTGCTTTGCTTAGCTTCTCACTAAAGAAAGCAATGAGTTTTCGTTCTTGAGATAGAATAACCCCAATGCCTACTCCACTTGCATCGCATTCCGGCTCAAATGTCTTAGTAAAATCAGGTAGTACCAAGACGGGAGCTTGTGAGAGCCTTTCCTTGATCTCCTTGAAACTAGCTTCAGTGGATTCATTCCATTGGAACTTTCCTTCCTTCAAGCATTTAGTGATTGGTTCCTAATGGTACTGAAAATTTTCACAACTCGCCTATAGAAAGTTGCAAGACCATGAAAACTTCTCACCTTTGAAATAGTTTTTGGAGTTGGCCATTGCCTTATTGCTTCAACTTTAGAGTTGTCAAAATGGATGCCCTTACTAGTGATGACAAACCCCAAGAAAAGAAGTCATGTTTGAAGGAAAACACATTTCTTCAAGTTGACATAGAGTTCATTTTCCTTTAGTACCCATAGCACCTCACGAATGTGACCCAAGTGTTCGTCTTCGTCCTTGCTATATATTAGGATGTTATCAAAATAAACCACAACAAAGTGGGATAAGAAGGGTCTAAGTACATGGTTCATCAAGTGCATAAAGGTACTTGGAGCATTTGAGAGTCCAAATGGCACAACCAACCATTCAAATAACCCTTCCTTTGTCTTAAAAGCTGTTTTCCATTCATCCCCAGGTCTGATGCAAGTTTGATGATATCCACTTTTTAAATCTAGCTCTGTGAACACCGTGGCACCACTAAGCTGATCTAACATATCATCCAGACAGGGAATAGGGAATCTGTACCTTATGGTGAACTTGTTGATAGCTCTACTATCCGTACACATGCGCCAAGATCTATCTTTCTTTGGTGTGATCAAAGCTGGTACAACACATGGACTAATACTTTCTCGTATATGTCCTTTATGCAATAACTCCTCCACCTTTTCCTTTAGTACATCATGCTCTTTGGGGCTCATTCGGTAGTGTGGAAGATTAGTAAGTCTTGCTCCTAGGATCAAGTCGATTCGATGTTGTATTCCTCTCATTGGCGGTAAGCCTTGTGGTTCTCCAAGAATGCCTTGAAACTCAGCTAGTGGGCCATGTACCTTTGCTGGAATTTCAACCGCCGATTCCTCTTCACCTTTAACAATGAGTGCAGCACACATATCTGCCTCCTTCAAGTCTTCCATAATCTCCTTAGAGGTGTGGGAGATAGTTAACATGTTTTCCCCTCCTCCTTAGAGGCAGCACCATTTGATTGGTTTGGTAGGATGATGATCTTTCTCTTGTTCCAATTGAAGGAGTAAGAATTTTATTTTCCTCTGTGTGTCGTATCCACTTCAAACTACCAAGGTCTCCCAAGAAGAACATGGCTTGCATCCATGTCAAGAACATCACACATCACATTTGAGCGATAGTACTTACCCAAAGAGAGTGGCAGGTTGCATTGTTTGGTGACCCTCATATTCACCCCTTTCTTGATCCACCCAATAGTGCAGGGATTTGGATGGTCATGTGTCTCAAGCTTTAAATGGTTAACCAAATTCTAAGAGATAAGGTTCTCACAACTGCAACTGTCAATCACTAATTTACATACCTTGCCATTCACCGTGCATTTACTCTCAAATATCTTCTTTCGTTGTGTGTTGTCGGGCTGTGGTGTTGAGCACAAGAGATGCTGGACCACGCACACCACTTCTTCACCCTCTTCTTCACAAACATCTTGCCCTTCTATTTCCTTACATTCATATTCTTCGTCATCTTCTCCATCATGGATTGTTGTGTCGACAAATTTCCTCAATGGGCAGTTGCTAGATACATGTCCATCTTCACTGCATTTATAGCATTTTATCCTTGACTTTGCCTTACTCTTGCCTCCTTTTTGCTTTGGGGCAGGTTGCTTAGCCTTGGGTTGGGTGATCTTCTCTTCCATTCTATGGGAGTGACTCCTAGCTGAGCCTTCCATATGAGAATATGGGGCCTACTTGCTTTCCTTGTCTTCACCAACCTCTCGACCTTTAAGGCTAGATCTTGTGCTTGGTCAATGGACCAAATCTGTTGCATCCCCAAATGATCTTGGATAATGTCATTGAGGCCATTGATGTATCTTGCAACTTGCTGATCTTCAGTTTCAGCGAGGTTGCACCTCACTTGTAGCCTTAAAAACTCTTCTGTGTACTCTGAAATAGTCATATTTCCTTGAACACAGTTCTGAAACCAAATGAATATGATCTAATCATAATCTACATGCAAAAACCTCCCTTTCAAAAGATTCTTCATTTGTCTCCAAGATCTCACACGCGGTTCTCCTCTTAGTCTTCGATCTTCTTGCAGGCGATGCCACCATGCACTAGCTCCTCCTTTCAGCTTGTATGCGACCAAAGAAACTATACGATCTTCCGGAATATTCATGACCTCAAAGAAAGTCTCTACCTCATACAACCAATCAAGGCACCCTTCAATATCAACATTTCCATTGAAAGTAGGGATTTTAGCTTTCACCTTGTATCTATCTCTTGCATATGTAGCATTGGGTACTCTCAGGTATGTATAGAGATCGAGTTCTTCAAGGGCATCATCATATTCTTCGCCTTCAGAAGCTTCCATATAAGTTGGCCTTCTCGAGGTATGCTGATATGTGTGTCGTCGGGGTATTTGGGGTTGAAGATGACCCCCTCTTCTTAGTTATTGAACATATCTTTTTTCTCCTTTGATGACTCTTCTTCATCGGTAGTAGGAGGAACACCCCTTTTTATCATCTCAACGAGCTGATTGAACCTCCGGTTAAGATCTTCACGTAGCTCTTGGATGTGTTGTTCTGCATCATCCATTCTCTTTTCCAATCCTTCCATTGTTGGTTGCAACTTTGTCTCCAATAGAACACCAAGAACTGGAATGGATCAGCAAGGCTCTGATACCACCTGATGCAACACAAAGGTTGTGGAGGAACAACTCCACCTTGCTGCTATAATATGAACATCACAAATGTTGAAGGAACCGCTTCAACGTACTGCGCTAGATATTGCTCTAGGGGCATGAGCTAGATATCGCTCTAGAGGTGGGGCTGTCAAGAGTTCAGTCCAAAACTCTTAACACACAAGATCTAGTCCAAGATCTTAAAATAGGAACACAAGTTCTTTATTGATAGGTAGAGGTTATATAGTCTAGTTCCCTAAATATAGGAGTGCTCCTCTATTTAGAGGTTGCATAAGCCTTCACTACTTAGTTCTACTTGTAGCTGGAACATTCTAGAGAACACTACTTAAAGCTAATAAATAATACAAAACCATGACTACAACACATAGCTAGAACACTCTGGAAACTGCTACAACACATATGACTAAAGTACCAAAATATGTAGAATAGAGTAGAACTGTGTAGAAGTCAGTATTGTATTTGACTTCTACTTTGTTTTCTTTTATTTTCCCTATTGTTCTCCATCAGCAAGGGTGGTCATCTAGGACCCCGAGGAAATACGCCAAGAACTTTTCAGGATCAATTCAAGGTGGATGAAGAGAAAACATACGATACTAGTGGCATGTATCCATTTTTATGGATTGAAGAGAGCAAGAACGAAGATGCCAACTTCATGCCTAGCAGCAGCAAGGGCAAGAGTGCTGCATCATTGAAGGGCAAGAGTACTGCATCGTCGAAGGGTAAGAGTGTTGCATCGTCGAAAGGCAAGACTAAGTAAAACATATCCCCTTTCCATATTGGCCCTAGCCTCACCGTCAGCTTTTTCTATAAATAAGACATCCCACCCACTCCCAACTCTCATAGTCTCATTATCATTCTCCACTATCCATACCATCCATTTAGCTAGTCTAGACATGGCTGCTTAACCCAATCACAACAAATGGTTGTTTAAGCAAATCCAGGACCGCATCCTGTGATTAGAAAGACGAGGGTGTGTGACTGGTTCGACGAATAAGAATATGAGGAGGATGGTGTTGCCAAGTCGAGAGCTAAGTGCAGAAGATGCAACCGCCTCCTAGAAGTGAAGCCTAGGAGTGATAGAAGTCGATCAACTGGTCACATGGTTCGCCACATATTGTTTCATCAGAAGCAAGATAGAGAGAACTAAGTGGTTGTAGTGGTGTAATTTTATTTCCCCCCCTCTTTTAGAACAACTTGTACTCTTTTTCTTAATAGGGATGTAATAATTTTTAATAAGGCAACATTAATAAAACTCACTTTTTATTCCATATGCAAAACTGATTCATTACATTAAGTTTTTCTACTTTTTGGCTTTTAAAAAAAATCATTATTTTACGATTTTAGGAAGCAAACAAACAAAACAGGTCGTTTCCAGCCCCGGTGGGCCGCGGGCTGGCACACCTAGCGCCAGTGCCGTGAAGTTGGGCACGCGTGCCGGCCTGCCTCGTGAGCTACACGGGCCGCCAGGTGCTGTGCCGTGCCAGGCCGGCCTGTTGGTCAGGTGTACTCAAGAGAGATATCACGCGGAGCGGCTAGTAGCGTACTAGCGTTGTTGTCTTTGGGACGTCGGATCTTTTTCTTGGACAGGGGGGCCAGCATATCTGCCGTTCCTCTAGCACGCTAGACGAGCCGCTTCCATCTCTCTTTCCCTCTCGGTTGCCTCTGTCTCTCCCGACACAGCAACGCAGGCCACCCACCCGCGCACCTCGCCGGCCACCGCTCACCGGCGCAGCTCCAGCACCGTCTCCCGGTAGATTCTCGCCGCCCGATCCGGAAGTACAAATCAACAGAACCCCTGCGCCGCCGTTGCAGCAGCAGAAAAAAACGCCGTACGTCAGGGCTCTCGCCGACGAGAGGGGGAGAGAGGGAAGAGGAGATGGACGTGGTGAAGGCAGCGCAACTCTCGGGGCGGACGCTGGATCGGGTGGTGGTGCACCCGCTGGTGCTGCTCAGCATCGTCGACCACTACAACCGCGTCGCCCGCGACACCCGGAAGCGCGTCGTCGGCGTGCTCCTCGGCACCTCTTCCCGCGGAACCGTCGACGTCACCAACTCCTACGCCGGTAAGCGAACCCAACCCCCCGTCTCTGGCCTACTAGGGTTTGCCCTTTAGGGGTCCGCCCGCCGGTCTCCGGAGGATCCGGCGGACCTAGGGTTTCGCGGAATCGGCAGTTGGCGTGGACATAGCAAGGCCTTGCGTGATTAGATCTGTGCCATTGCTGTTACGGTGGTAGTTTACTGAATTTGTAACATGTGATTCTGCAGTGCCCTTCGAGGAGGATGACAAGGACCCTAGGATCTGGTTCCTCGACCATAATTACCATGAGTCTATGTTCTCCATGTTCAAGAGGATCAATGGTATGCCGTTTTAGAATTCTCAGATGTGCTACTTCCTATGCAGTTGTTTCTGTTGCACTAGTGACATGTTTTGGATGCAGCCAAGGAGCATGTCGTTGGCTGGTACAGCACCGGTCCAAAGCTAAAGGAGAACGACTTGGATGTTCATGCGCTGTTTAACAAGTATGATATAATTCTGCGTGTTAACCATATGTCGTGCAGTAGTTTATAAGCTCTGTTTTCCATATATACGCAGTTACTCGATACAGGTACTTTTTGTTATATACACGATTATTTGGTACAGGTACTTACAACTTGTATATACCATCCAATGTTAAAGCGTAAACTCTTCAAGGGGGGGTCTAGCTGTCTTTATGAAGTGTTACCATCCAGCCATAATTTAGTTTCAGTTGCTGTTTGATTTCATACTGTTAATAACTCATGGAACTGGAGAAATATCACCTGTGCAAAAAACTTTGCTCTATCTGTTAACCGCAAAGTTCCCAAAAAAATGGATAGCTAGTTATTATTTTTCCTTGAATTGATCTGCTAATACCTGACCAGTGGAAAAGTTCTGCTGGCCTGATAGAAAGTGTTTTTATGAAAGTATTGGCAATCTTAGGCGGTAGCATAATTATATTTACATTGGGTTGATCTGCTACTGTAAGTCTTCTCATTGTGCACTACATTACTAAAACAATCAAATGAAAATAATCAACTTGTTTGCTTTGAACTGACTCATAATTTTAGTGAGTTGGTTTGACCTGTTGATGGTTTGGGACATAAAAGCAGAGTGTTAAAATCTCTAGCGGACATACATACTTTGATGGTTTGCTTGAGTTTTTTTTATGGAAGTCATTGGTTTCCCCCATCTAAATCAATGTTCTTGGTATCAGTCCCAGGATGCTTGTCTCGTATTTTCTTTGTAACTTAGTCTTCGTGGTGGTAATATTGATTCTTGCATTACATTCTGCAGCTATGTTCCTAATCCTGTCCTGGTGATTATCGATGTTCAGCCCAAGGAGTTGGGAATACCCACCAAAGCATACTATGCTGTGGAAGAGGTTAAAGAGGTGAGTGTATGCTCGAAGGAGTTGGAAATTTATGCTTGCTTATTCAGTTTCACTAATGTATATGGCTTTCCATTACAGAATGCTACTCAGAAAAGTCAAAAGGTGTTTGTGCATGTGCCTTCAGAAATTGCTGCTCATGAAGTCGAGGAAATTGGTAAGATTTATTAGTTTCAAGTTGCATGAGAAAAGGGCAGCATGTGTGGCAGTTACAAGTTATTGATGGAGTTGTTCAGTCATGGTCTTTGTGATACTAGTTCACTTTGAGCAAAATAAAATAAAATTTAAGTATGCTTGTGAGGTTTTTGAGTTCAATTCTGAATGTTAGCTGATGTACGCTTTATGCTCCCTTCAGGAGTTGAGCACCTTCTGAGGGATGTGAAAGACACAACAATAAGCACACTTGCAACAGAGGTAATGCTCATAAGAATTAAGACGGGAAGGTACAAACTGCAGGTTGCTTTGTGTATTCCATGCCCCTAATTTATCATTTTGCTAATGAAGGTCAGCAGCAAGCTTGCAGCCCTGAAAGGACTCGATGCAAGGCTTAGGGAGATCCGGGGCTATCTAGATCTTGTAATTGACGCGAAGCTCCCACTGAATCATGAGATTTTGTACCACTTGCAGGTTTGGCTATATCTTTCTATTTGCATACGTTATGTTATTCACTTTTTTTGGGGGGGGGGGGGGGGGGGGGGGGGTGTATTTGATCATTTCTCCCGCTTGCGCCTCAGTAATCCCCCATTATACTTTGTCCTCACCAGGAATATTTCCATGCCCCCACAATCCTTAGTTGTTTGAAATGTACTATTCTTAAATGTTATCAGGATGAACTAGTTAATTGTAGTAGTCTCCTGAAGAAATTGGTAATGTTCTTCAGTGATTTCTTTAGGCATTATACGAATGTTGGGCAATTAGTGAGAAATTGAAATGTACCACCATTTTTAGTTCCCTGTGATACTACCACAGTTTTTACCAGAAGTTAAAGCACATGGGGTGCAAATGATGATTCAAGCATTCAATACATCACTTGGATTTGGGAATATATTATTTTTGGGTTGCCAGATCATGCTTTATGTATGTCTGTTATGGTGTCCTCATCAGATCATGCTTTATGTATGTCTGTTATGGTGTCCTCATAAGAATACTAATTTGTCTAATTGTAATGTTGCTTCACCAGTTACTAACTGCATAATATGATATATGCATGTGTCACCACATTTGGTAATGCTTTATCTTTTATCCAGCGCCTAGATCTGCGGACAAATTCAAATTTATCCTAAGTTCTTGTTACCGAAGCAACTTAACATTTTCACTCATGGAGTCCCTGACCTATTTGTTTTGAAATTTTCTTGCAGGATGTGTTTAATCTGCTTCCCAATCTCAATGTAAATGAGCTTATTAAAGCCTTTGCAGGTAATCATACATGTTGCCACCAATTTGGCCGAGCTGATTTATTTTTCCCCTCCATTTTTTGGGTTTAATAGTTGCAGCAACTTTATGATTTATCCTCTCCTGCAGTGAAAACAAATGATATGATGCTGGTCATATACCTGTCTTCTCTCATCCGGAGTGTTATCGCACTCCACAACTTGATCAACAACAAGGTAAGCTGTTTTTATCCGCTAGTATCTTCACGCTGATCACAGCTATGGAGTCACCCCCTTGTTCTTTTTTCCACACCTTGTGGGAAAGTGTCTAAATTCCTTTTGACGATCACAGATGCTAAACAAGGAACACGAGAAGGCTGAGGATTTGAAGCCGGCCGGCGGCGACCTCTTCTCCCGGTCCAGAAGGTAATTCATCCCCTTGACCCCATGCCTTTGACGCATCTCCTCCTATTTTTAAATTTGTTTGTTCTTGTATAATAATATGTCATCCTACTAATTTAGAATGTACACCTGTTTACTAATTTTCTATTTGTACACATACTCCTACTGATGAACTAAGAATAGTATCTGAAAAATAAGAGATCAGTACATCAGCCTGGCTGGTTATGAACACGAATGGCCACAGTCCACGTATGTGCATTGTATTATGGCTTCACGGTAGCAAAGCATGAGAAATGACTTTCAGCTGCAGCTATTTTCTGAACCTTCCAAGTTCCAACTGTACAAAGTGTGAGGATCTGTTTCTCGTGTTCTGAGAATATGACATGGCAGACCAAGTTGACCTCTTCTTAAGCCCACCACAGACGATTAATGCTAATGGCTAATGTTGAAACTACTCATTCGCCCATCTATGGTTGAATCTGCATCTTCAAATACCAACAGGGGTATAAAGTACAAACAAGCTCTATTTCAATTTTTGAAGTTTCCCTGGGGTATAAACTACAAACAAGCTCTATTTTCTCCTCGGCCACTCAAGTAGAAATAATCATGGCCGGCCACGGTCCAGGCAAGCTTCTTGTACGAACGTCTCCACGGTAGCAAGCATGAGAAATGGCTTCCAGTTTTAGCTATTTCTTTAACCTTTCGAGTTCTAACTGCACAAAGTGTAAGGATCTGTTTCTGTTGTTCCAACGTCGTCTTTAGCCCATCACAGATGGTTAATGCTGATGTCTAATGTTTTCACTGTTCTTTCTCCTATGTCTGTTCCACTGATATCTTCATTAAACACCAAAGACAATCTTGTGCCAAAAAATTTGTTAGGCATGCACGTAGGTGTGGAGCTTCATTAAACTACGTGCGTGCCTAATATACTGATATCTTCATTAAACACCGGAGTATATATAATTGAAAACAAAAATACCAAAGACAGTGTTAAAGCTATGGTTCTTGTGCCCAACAGAAATATTTATCGCACTATTATATGTAGCGGCATCCTAACCCAAGTCCCTTTCCTTGCAGCGAATGAAGAAGAGTTTGCTCTAGCTTGAGTGGCTCCACATGGCAAAGTTCGTACAAGCCAAACATTTCGCCAGCGGAGCCTATATTTATCATCTTTTTCTAGGGCATTTTATTGGTAAAATCAGTGGGATATGCATCTGCGCAGGCACATGAAACTATGGAAGTGCTTGTTTCCAAACACACTGTGTACCTCTTACCTAGAAACGAACCTGTAACTTTACACGGTGATCTTTTTGTTGATTGGAGTCAAATTTTATCAGAGGAACTTGCATTGTTGGCTCGTGTTGTCGTAACTGCCAATCTGTTTGTTCTGTCTGGTGACCCACGTAGCGTGGTTCGTGCTCCCAATTTCACTTTACACCAGCTTCTCGATATTTAGAGATTTTTTCACTTTACACCACTTGTTGGGGCCTTTTTACACAAAACCACAACTCTATTAATTTTTCCATAAAACCCCAACCTTTGGATAATTCACAAAACACAAAAACTGTTCTGAACTCGTTTTGACAACTAATTAGCTACTTGGGCCCATTTTTTGACACCACGTCGCACCCAAAGTAGGCCGGCTCGATCCAACCGAAGAGAGAGACAGAGGTAAGCTCACATCTGCTATTATTTGGATTTTCTCTGTTGGGTGTAGTTCTAGACGGGAAGAACCTAGAAATTTTGTTTTCATTCGGTAGTGCTATTGCGGGTTCGTTTGCTGACTCGATCCGTTTTGCTCATTGGTGTTGGGCCCGAACTTGGTCATGGAGAGCACGCATGTATAGAGCATGGAATCCTCTTAGTCGGTGCGTCGCACACTCTAGCTGTTGGGTCGCACGCTCCGACTTTGCTCGAATTGGTCAAACCAGACCGGTTCGTTGGGGAAGAAGCTTCATCAGCCACATTGGCATCCTCATAGTGGGGTCGCTAGCTAATTAGTTGTTAAACAAGCTAGTAACAGTTTTTGTGTTCCGCGCAAATAATTAGACCAATCATTAGTGTTTTGTGAAATAAATTAGTAGAGTTGTGGTTCTGTGAAAAAAAATCAACAAGTGATAAGTGCAAAAACCTCCGATATGTAGGTGTGGAGCTTCACCTAACACGCCAGACCCTAGAAGCCGAAGCATGGCTATTTTTTTAAATAATATGTTTTTTCTTTTATTTCGAAATATAATACTCCCTTCGTCTCAAAATAAGTGATTTGGGTTTGTCAAGATTCACATGTATCTAAACACTTTTTAGTATATCGATACATTCAAATTTAGACAAACCCACGTCACTTATTTTAGGACGGAAGAAGTATGTGGATTTAGAAATTTGCAAATTTAGCACATTATCGATTTTGGCCAAACCGAATGCGTCAGCTGGTGTGGCCAAACCGACTGGGTCAGTCGGCCAGTTAACGGCCACGCCGCCATGCAGGGTTGGTCCAGTTGGTTTGACCCACTCGGTTTTGGCCACACCGACTGGTCCATTTGGTTTCGGCCACATCGACAATACTATTTTTAAAAATTCTAAAATTCGTATATTAAAATTCAAAATAAAAAATAAAACCTACCATCTCCGTTCCAGATATAAGCTTTTTTAGCGAGCAGTTTAAATATTTTAGCCCAAAACACGTACAGTACAAAACGCGGAGCTGGCTTTTCGGTGGAAGTTGGAGAAGACGGATTTCACTCCAACGCTGTGCTTGGATGTATCAATTGGGGCTCGGAATTGGGCTTTTGAAAATGGCCCGACCGAATTCCACAATTTGGATGGCCTACGAATTGGACCGTGCAAATGTCCCACTGATTCCACGCCGGCCCGCACCGCTTGTAAATTTTTTTATCTCGTTTCCGAGCAGCTCGGAAAGGCTCGGAAACGCCTCGCGTACCCGTTCGTTCCTCTCCTCGACAGAAGGCGTCGCACGGGACAGGCGAGCAGAGCGAGCGCGGCGACAGGAGGCGGCGTCGGCGGCCGCTCCGGTGAGTCTCCCCTCCGTCTCCTCTTCCCACCCCTAGTCCAGCCCCTTGGTTTGCATCCCGCCCCCGTAGAGCTTGCTGGCGGCGGCAATGGCGTCCGCCCCCCTCCACTTCCCCGCCCCAAACCCTAGATCGACCAAGGCAGCGGCGACCGGAGGGGAAAGCGGAGGGAGGGCAACGGCGGCGGTAGGGCAACGGCCATGGCGTTCAGCCCCCTCCACTTCCATGCCCTCTTGTTTTCCTCCCCAAGCTGAGCTGCTCCCCTAGTACTGTGGCTTTTTTTTGAAGTTCTTTGTGGCTGACGGGATGTTCTTCAAAAATTGCAGGACAAATTCGGTGTTGAGTTTGAAGACTGAAAGGTTAAACATCAATTTCTGTCTCAATTTGAGTTTCCCGATTGAGCATTATACACATGTGTTGTTCATGTCAATGTCTGCATGTTACAAAATGGATATTAGAAATGGTAGATTGTTTGATTTAAATTGACTATGCTCTGAATAATTAGAATTCATATATTGTGTGCATTGTAGCTTAATCATGTCTCAACAAGAGATGGTTGATTATATTACCAAAGAGAACAAAAGAAGAAAAATGAAAAGGATATTATTGACGAGGCAGTTTTTCGAGATGTCATTTCTTGCTCTAGCTCATCTTAGTACGCAGAGGGGACCGAGGAACCTAGGATGCTTCAATGATGATGAGGAGAAAATTGCATATAGAAAGTACATCTTGAAAAAAACATATGATGGGTCCGAGGCATATTGCTATGATAAGCTCCGTTTAACCAAAAGAAACTTCCATGATCTTTGTGCTATGTTGCGTGAGAAGTGTGGTCTCAAAGATAGCATGTTTGTCACGGTAGAAGAAAATGTTGCTATGTTTTTACAAGTTGTTGGACATGGAATTAAAATGAGAGTGTTAGGTGGCACGTACCAGCGGTCTATAGAGACAATAAGTAGGAACCTATCTACTGTGTTATCAGCTATTCTATCTCTAAATGGGGAGTTCATCAAGCTTCCCGATTCTTCGGTCCACCCTCCGGATGATTACAAATGGAAGTGGTTTCCGGATGCACTTGGGGCACTAGATGGGTGTCATATTCCTGTGTATGTTAATGCCGCTGACAAAGGGAGGTATAGGAACAGACATCAAGAAATCACTAGTAACATGCTAGGTGTGGTTGACTGGAACATGAAATTTCTCTATGTTTTGCCTGGTTGGGAGGGCTCTGCTTCGGACTCGAGGGTGCTTCGTTTCCAGGCCCAAATTTCACGAGAAAACGAGCCTGTACCAAAATTCCGGGTACCATTTTTCGGCTAAATCTCGGATGCTCCCTCTGTGTTCTTTGTTGTCTACCCCTCCGTTTCAAATATAAAATGTTTTAGCCTTTTTTAAAATGCATGTATCTAGATATCTTTTAGTGCGTAGGTTCGGAGCAAAATGAGTGAACCTACACTAAAAGGTTTCTAGATGTGTGTGTTTCAGAAAAAGACTAAAACGTCTTATATTTTGAAACGGAGGGAATATATACTAAATGTGTCCAAATATATACGAATACAATTTGTGATGCTCCGCCTATGTTCTCATCCGACATGGCATTAATCACAGGAAGAGTAATGCTTTGAAAAATATGTGATTCATTAAGTAAAAGACCCTAACCAAATAGTTAGAGATGCCACAAGCAAAGATCATATAGCCTAATTGACTGCAAGTTGAATAAGCTAGGACCCTCTGTTCAGATCGTTCTGTAATATTTCCCTCTGATGTCCCATATCCCGTTTGTACCAGTTGCTCGCGTAACCCTCGAACACGGCCAGATCGCACGAAGTTCCATACAACGAACCTCACAACACCAGCCAGCATTGAGGGGCTGGCTCAGGGCGTGTTCGGCAACCCACCAGCTTCTCCAAATCCCCAAATCTCAGCTTTCAACTCCATCACTAGCTTCTCAAAATTGCTAGCAGGAGCTGAAAACGTTCGGTACAGCTTCTATTTGCTAGTTGGGCTGGAAGCCCAAAAGGAAGATATTTAGCCCAGGTGCAAAATAAGAATACCAGCCCGATTATCGTATGTTTGACGATACATTGGGATGGCGAACAGCTCGGTGAGAATCCTGGTGTTTTCATGAGTCCATTCGGCAGCCATTCTCCAAACTTGTCTATAAATATTCGATGTCACTTTTGTATGTATGCAATTTAATATAGTGATGATACATAAACATTCGGTAGCCATTCTAGCAAATTTCTGTACGTAAACATCCTAGGTATACATAAACTTTGAGCCACACATAACTAGCAGTAGCAGCGGTGCCAGTTCCAAAGAAATAAAAGAAACAGGGGCAGTTCATACCTTCAGCAAGGAACTTCAGCAAGAAAGTTCCCGTGAAATAAAAGAAATAGGGGCGGGTTCAGACCTTCAGCAAGGAACTTTCTCAAAACGAGCAGTAGCAAGCTATGGTAAAATGCAGCACACCACCACCTACAGGCTATACATCCGAATCGTGTCCAGTAAATCGTAGCAAATCGTGTCCAGTACTCCAGTCCACCACCTACAGGCTATACATCCGAATCTGGCCAGTTCCAAAGAAATACAAAAACAGGGACACTTTACCTTGGGAGGGGGTCGGGGCGTACAGGCGGCCAGACAAGGTGGGGGCGGCCGAGCGCAGCCTGAGGAGCTTGGGATGGAAGGGCACGGGGACGGCGAGGTCGCAGGCGGGTCGTGCTGGTCGATCTCGGACGCGGAAAGAGGATATCGAGCTCGGAGGTGGTAGAGGGCGACCGGCTGGGGGATCTGCGAGGACGGCGGCGGCCTGGTCGCGGAAGGCCGGCAACGCCGAAGTGGGGGAGGCGGCCTGCTCTGCTAGGGTTCTATCGAGAGGAGAGTGGAGATAGATACCAGAATAGAGGAAACACGCGTCTGAGTACGAGCGCATTCCCTAGCTTCCTCCGACGTGCTCTGCTCCGATGAGTTCTGCTCAGACTCTTGCCCGGTACTCCCTAGTCGCATAATCCCTAGTGCCTGGTGTTGGAAGCAAACCAGTTTGTTGGTGGTGTTTCTTTTTGAAGATATCCCATGGAAACAGTAGTATGTTTTATGGGCTCCTAATGATAGAACATATCAGAAAAATCATAGTGAAATTTAGAACCAATGCCCACTGTATTTCTGTCAGTTATGCCATCTAAATATGTTCGACGGATCCCTAGTGACAGTAAATGGATTTGGAACCATGTCCACTGTATTTGTGTCAATGATTATTATGGATTCTAGTAGTGAACTTCCTTCTCTTGTAGGTTAGTCTGTTCTTTTGTTAACATCTAAGTGTCATTGGTTGCAAGTGCAACAAATAAATTGCATTACGATTTGCTTCCTCGAGATGCCACATTTCCAAAGCTGGAATAAATGATTCAAACGTAACTCTAGTTCCTCTTGGCTCACATCTCGGTCCCTCGTGCGCAGAATAATTAGGGTGAGATGGCAATGGCATCGTCGTCGGCGTATCCTCCGCCCCCTCCATTTTACCGACTATACAAGGATTTTGAGCAGGACCCCTCGTCTGCACCGGAACCCCCACCACCGATCGATGGAGCGTACCAACTTTTTGGCGCTACCTACACAGTATGTTGCTTGTCACATTCTTCTCTGCAGTGTGTCATTTCTTGTGTCAAAGCTGACTCTGGGGTTTGCCTCTCTAGACAGATGTGGTGCTCCCAAGTCTGGAGGATCAAGGTGTTCGGCAGCTCTATCCAAAGGGCCCAGATATCGGTGCGTGTCGATTGGTCCTGTCTACTGATGTGTATATATTTCGAATGGTTACATTGTGATGAGTTAAATGATTATGGGTGCCATGGTGAATCCACTTGCAATTTGGATGAATCAAAGTGATTGTGCTTATATAGTTACTTCAATCACAGAGTAGCTGTTTAACTTATTATATTTAATGGGCTGGCAATTTGCAAAACTGATTGACCTTCAGACTTCAAAAAGGAGCTAAGGACACTCAACAGAGAGCTTCAACTCCATATCTTGGAGCTAGCAGATATTCTAGTGGAGAGGCCATCTCAGTATGCTCGCAGGGTCGAAGATATTTCGCTCATTTTCAAGAACTTGCACCATCTTCTTAATTCCCTGCGACCACACCAGGTATGAGCCGCAGTTCTTATTTCATGCAGTGGATTTATATTTCTACAATTCATTAGCATAACTCATTTTGGAATTTCTGTTAGGCAAGAGCGACATTGATTCACCTTCTTGAGAACCAGATACAGCGCCGTAAGCAAGCAATTGAGGATATAAAACAGTGAGTAACTGATCTTTCTTCAGCTTGACTGGGCCGCTAAATCATTATTTTGGTTATCTTTCATTGGACATGATCTATAGACAAGGTTGCAATCTAGCTCGTGTGTCGGTACTTCTTACAGAATACAAGAGTATTATCATAAGCTTGATTAGATTAGCTGGTCACTGAATATGTTGTACTATATCTATACATTTGTAATTATTTCAATGATTCAAGGGGAAATATCGTGTTAGAAGTCATGCTATTCTATAATCATGTTGTTGTATCATACATATATTACAACCACTATATTCTTAACCAGTGACACGCTTGTGATCTTTATAATATTAGCATTTTGTTGCTCGTACCACTGACTGCAAGTCTGATTAGAGAAAGCTTGGGCTATAGCTTGCTGCTGCAGTATGGGAGAGCAAAAGTTGCTCTCAGCTATGACTTGCTGCTGCAGGCCTGCAGTTCAAACGAGTCAGTTTGAAAAAATAAATTGATTGATTTGTAGAGAGCACATGCTGTTCAGCAAAATTGTTTATCCACTTGTATTTGTGAACCAGCACTTTATATGGTATTATGTATGTTCGTTTGGATCTTGTAACGAGTCAGGTTCTTTTAATGGGTAATTGTGTAATTGACTATCCTGATGCTATTGTAACTTTGCTATTATTGCAACAGCCTTGATAAATATTTTCTTTCTATTGATTTCAGGAGGAGAGAGGAGGCACAGAGGCTACTTGGGGAATCACTTGTTATTATAGATGGAAGTCAGCAGGTTATGACTCCAATGTGAAGGCCTACGATGTCCTGGGTTTCCCGGTGCCAAGTTAGCTAATTATAAGATGAACTATCGGTGTTTTAGGCGGCGAATGCATTTCACAGTATTCCTGTAGAGATAACCTAGTGATATTTCTGAGATATTTTTAGCTGTGAAGATAAAATATTTATCTGTGTGGGCTGTGAAATTTGAAGCACTGAATCTGATGTTCTATTACTTCTGCTTCGTGACGTATAGAACTCATCTTTCCATTTTTTTCTTTATTAATACGCTTTACCGGTACTAGATTTAGGGGTGCGCCTTGGCGCACGACCCTGTGAAATTTGTTTAGTAAAGTGGCGATAAAAAACATATACCGAGCATAAAAATTTGTTTCAACTATGCAGTCCAGTTATTCTTTCTGTTTCAATCTATATGTATTTGTAGTGTATAGTAGATTGTATGGCTGAAACATCTTTAATTCAGCTACATCATGACTTGATGAAAAATATTGTCTTGGTAGAGAGGAAGGTCTTCCAATCCAATCACGAAATACACAACGCCCCTTATTCATAGAAAAGTTCACGGTAGCATGTACAATGTGTCAACATAGACGGTTGCTGAACGTGTATCTAACATAGGAGCATGTTGAAATAAGTAATTGTCTGAATCAACACCGGATAAACATCTGTTGGAATACCATCCCAATTCACAGCAGAGATGTGTGGGATTTATTACACATGACTTAAGGCAAAGCAGTAGACACAACCAGCCTAATGATAATCAACATCACTGGCCATGCTTACTGGCCAGACTGAAGCATCTTAATTAGAGCTATAGACACCAACAAATTTATCATGACCCTGAGCCCAACTTAAAGTCAAGAAGATTTAGTATAAGTTGTAGATTCGCTGCTATGTTCTTTTAATATGGTGCTTATAGATGGATTCTAGAAGAAGCAGTGCAGATTAGTATCATAATGTAATTATTATTTACATTGATTATAATATCTGGTCCTAATACTTCTATGTCCGAATATTATAGCCACTGGTCCTTTCCGTTCGTTGCTCTATATTTGAAGGCTGCACTGATGTCCTGTCCTTCTATCTCTACCGAAGTCGTGAGAGTTTTCGTTGGTGGGGACTTTGGGCGAAATGATTCCATAGGTAGCCCAACTTCAGTCCGTGTATTTACATCCTTAACTTGTCTTGATAAGGAAAAAATATAGACCATATTTCCAACAGTCTGAACAACAATAATACTGTTTACGTCGATAATTATTATCTGCAGCATATTGTAATTATCATTTACATTGAGTCATTGATATTAATATTTGTCCTAACTTTTCTGTGTCTGAACGATCTGTCCCAGCATATAGCGCCTCTCTATCTTTTGAGAAGTTTACAACCCAGAGAATGGCATACACGCCATTTGCTTTTGCTCTTACCATTTCTACATTAATTTCATCTATACACCATGGGCGGTCCTGAGAAACTCTCCCTCTTTAGTTAGGTTTTCGCTTCTCTATATTTGGTCGTCATGAAACTGTGTGTTAATGCATTGTAAATTCATAACCAACGTTCCATGCCGTTCCATGTTGTACAATTGTCATGCAAGGTTGCACAGACTTGTGGCCCTTCTATCTAACAATAGCAATCTCAGTGGTGGGGTGTCCTTGATCCCATATGTAGCACAAACTCGGTGTATTTCCGTGTTTAAGGATAAAAGTACAAAATGCTTAGCACTTTTAAGTCTAGTTAACAAATATTTGAAGTTTGGTTGTATATGTTAACTTTTGCTAGCAGATATGGCCGAGGCCATCTGTTGTGGACTTTTAACTATTGATGAAGCTCCTTGCTTTCGTAGCACACAGTCTAAATTATGATCCTTAGAAGTTCAGATTGTTGTTCTGCTAAACAAGATGAGTATAAAATAGCACAAATCTATTTTCCCATTTGGTTATTTGCCTTATCTCTATGCATCATATGTGTTCAATCTAGTAAGCTTTCTAACGATGGTTTGAATAATTTTGACTTTCCGACTTTAGGAGTACATTTGGATGTCGTAATAGACCTGGATAAATCAATAGCTCAAGGTTTTGCTGAAATAAACGGCCTTTTTGTGAACCAGATTTCACTCTAGCAAATGCTAAGAAGCCTTTGTGCCTGCGTGAAATTTGCAGTCACTGATTGCCTTAGATCTTATATCAATCTTTTATTTCCGAGTTAATGTGTCCATAAATGGGACACAACTAATATGCTCTAGGGTGCATATGCTCCATTTATTTGAATTTTATTTTCAACAATTTTTCAAATGTCAACAAAATTCAAAAACAATTACTTGCGCGTAATTCTCCGCATTTTAAATTCGGACAAAGTCATTTCACAAAAAATTAACATTTTGTGTGGCTTGTATAAAAAAGGAAAAAATTGGGTGCTAATTTTTTTTGTCTTTTTACACGGCCCACAAAACATATCAGTTTTTCATGAAACCACATGTGAGAATATCGAATATGCAGATACACATGCAAATATTTTTTAGATTTTTTTAACAATTTGAAATATGTGTTTTTATTAAAGAGAGCAAATGTACATTTCTGCTATAAATGTGCCTAGTTACCTCCTCTGTAACTACAAAAGTGTGACGTCCAAGTGGCATATATGCGATTGACATTTCAGCTTTATTTTCAAGATTAAATATTTCAGGTTGAAACCCAGCAAGTATGCTGCCCAGCTAGATAGGTCTGTTTCTTGCGACCTCTCCACACACGCTCTTATTAGTCACCTCAGCACACCAAGTAGAGCTCAATGAAGGTATAATACACGTTGACTTGACTGATCTCAACGCACCCGAGTTGACAGATCAATACCAGCATTCAAGCCCCGGCTATCTTCAATTGGATTTGGTCCTCTGAGTGTCAGGATGAACTCAGAGGTCTCGCTTGGCTTCTTGTAATCGATACTTACCACCAGAGACATTCTGTTATGAAACAGTGTCCTTGTTGACGATGGTCATTGTTGCATCCTTTGTGACTCTTTGCCTATACCCTGGAGACTTGTGAGCATCCTTTCTTTGGATGCTCTCTCAGTCTGGAATTTTGGAGCAGATCGGTGTCAATATATCTAAAATAGTCCCGATATCATCGGTGTTTTCGCCGCTGCTATGCCATCTTTTGCTAACCCTCTTTTCATGTAATATCCTCTATGATTTGTATGGACATATCTCTTCTCATGAAATTCTGAATCCTTCCAGAGACGATAAAAACATAAATATAAGATATTGCAGAAACTGTGCCGATCAAATGTGAATATAAGGTTAAAAATTATCATTATCTTAAGTCGAAGAGAACAACCAGCTAGTTTCTAATTAAATGGATAAAAAGAGGAGAAAATTGCATTTTGCTACCACAATTGGGGCAACGACTTCAAAAAACTACCACAATTCAAGGAATTTGCAAAACACTACCACTTTTCTGCCTAATTGTCGCAAAAAACTACCACTTCTGTGTAATGGCCGAGTTAGAGTCGTTTGACACCGTTTCTGACAGGGATGGGCCCACCTAGGTATTGGCGTGGCATGGAGAAGTGGTAGTTTTTTGCAAAATTGACCACTCAAAAGTGGTAGTTTTTTTAGTACCTAGGTGGGCCCGACCTGTCAGAAACACGATCAATCAGGGATAAGACAAAAGGTTACACAAAAGTGATAGTTTTTTTACGACAATTAGTAGGAAAAGTGGTAGCTTTTTGCTAATTCCCTGAAATTGTGGTAGTTTTTTTGAAGGCGTTGCCCCAATTGTGGTAGCAAAATGCAATTCTCTCTAAAAAGAGTGATGAACAAACTGGCAAGTCATTTTGTAGCCTCAGATAGCACGGAGTAGATCAGCAAATGATGTAAGATAGTACACCCAAACAGGACATCTATCGGAGTCAAAATTATGAGGACATGAGGGAGACATTTACAAAAACTAAAGCAAGACAATACCAAAAAAAACCTTAATTTCTTAGAGACACTATTTCACAATAGGTTTGTAAAGTTTTATATCTAATGGTCAGTTGTGTTGAGAGGAAAGTACTTGTCATCGAAATTCAGAGTAAAAACCATGTCAATATATTGTGTCAGCACCCCCATTTGATACAATGATGGCCTGAAATTATTGATCAAAGAGCATTGGTAAGAGGGATTCACCAAAGACAAATTGTCCATATTCCGTCCTATATTCGATCAAAGAGCAACAGATTGTAGCAAATGCAGAACTAAGAGTGTTACTTAGCAATGTTGGCAGACTTCAAAAAAAAACTTAGCAATGTTGCTGGCCACGCATATGAACTGCAACAGATATTATTTTCAGTTGCAGCTTTAATCAAAATAAATATGAGTTTTTTCTGTCAGATTCTAATTAGTTTAGTTGAATAAAGATCCTACAGCTGAAAATATAACAATGCTTTCAACCTACAGATACAAGAAAGGCCTCACAGGGCCGTACATTGCCTTGTGTGCATCTCAACGGATGAGTGCGGCCGCGCGAGCAGGATCTGGGCTCTGGCGGCGGAAGGTAGAGAGAGAGAGAGGAAAACCTGGAATTTTGTAGTCGACCGCTCGCGCTGCCTTCTTTTGTCCAGGACAACGATGACGGCTCCGGGGATGCAGACGACATGAAAAATAAATGGCAACTAAGTGATCACCAGAAAGCACATGAAAAATAAATATGTCTAATAAATACTTCTTTGCTAAGGCACTACATGAAATATGTCTAATAATACCTAAAACTTTACCATGAGAATTTGAATTCTGATGATCTTCATTGGACAAATACAAAATCAGAATTTCTAATCTAGAATAGCAACAAAAGAAAACATGTAGATATTAGTTCTCAATAGCAGGGAGGCATCACAGATTCATATATAGCAGCTTAGACAGGTGCCTGCACGATCAAAGAAAAACATGCATTAAAAGATGTATTTCCACTTACCTGTTCTAAGAAAACATGGAGCTGTGGGTGTGAATAAGGATCAACATCAACAATTACTTCAAAAAGAGGAAAAAATATGTTTCCAAGGAGGTTCTGGAATGAATAAATCGTCCCATCTCTCTGTACACACTATAAACTGAAGGAATCTGCCGAGAAAATTAAACAACACATCAGTGCAGCTACTCTGGTAAGAAAATGGTTCACTGCACGAAGTAGATTTATGCTCCAGTTTGATTCCCGGAATGTTTATATATATAGAGAGAGAAACAAATCTAGAAAATGTGGGTGCAGAAACAACTAAAGACGACACTAGAGAGCATTACCTGAATTAACCAGCCAACATTGTCACTATACAATTCGTTATTCACTATCCAACTTGCCATCTGATCCTACTTACTTTTCTTTCTGCCATAAATGGAAAATTGGTACTCAGACATCTGATGGACAAAGAAGTATACGTCACAAATAAGCCATGAGAGAATAAGAAATGGACGAGCCTGTGTACGCGACTGATAGCAAGCTACAGAAGAGACATAAAAATTACAAATGACAACTAAAACATCTGAACTATTGGGTGAAATTGTATTGAGTGAAACATATAGATTAGAGGAGACGTCACCATCATGGACATCGTTCAAAGTTCTTCCTAGGGGATATGCTGACAATCTTCCGTAATACAAAATTGATTTCAAAATCTGGTACTATCCAATGAAGAGAAGCTCACCAGGCTGACCTCCAGGTTGAGCTCCCTCGTCCTCCTCCACTGAAGATCCTCCACCGGCGTGGCCTGCTAAAACAACACGGTCCACGGGGCCTCGAAGTACACGCCGGCACCACCACTCGTCCTCGTCCTAGTCCTCTGAGTAGGCCGAGGCCTACGCTGCTGCTGCTCCCCCTTCAGTTTCTCACCTAGAACAAGACACAAATCAATGAGGGCTCTATTTTTTGAGGTAGATGGAGGAGTTAAAAGGGTAAGCGCCACCGACCACCACTCCACCACCAGAGGACCGACAGCCTGGTGCTCGTGATGTTTCTTCTCGCCTATGTGCGCGGTGAGAAGAGAGAAAATAATAAAGAGCAAAACCGCGCAAAAGACATCATCAGACGCATCCATTCAGCATGCGAAAGCTTATAGAATGCATATTATTTGTCATAGCTTTCCGAAGAGATGATATGTACCCTCATGCGAAAAGCATGTTAACCTGAAACCAAGCAAAGTGAACAACGCAGATAGAGTTATTACACAAACTAATTAGTGTCATCCAACTGCACCATATCAGAAAGCACCGGGCCAAGATCTCTTAACCTATATGTATCATAAATGAATCCAAAAGA
Organism: Avena eriantha; assembly: GCA_910589775.1. Lineage (NCBI taxonomy): Eukaryota > Viridiplantae > Streptophyta > Magnoliopsida > Poales > Poaceae > Avena > Avena eriantha. Next base: position 526,549,207 of record OU342742.1, on the reverse strand, counting down.
AGACCATGAATTCTTCTATTCTAATGGTGCACATCTGGATTGTAAATGGCATCAATTTTTTTAATGAGATAGCAAATTGCAACCCACAGGACAACCTATATTGGTCAAAATCAGTGACGACATGCACAAAATGGAATAACGTATCAGTTGAGAGCTTGCAACAGACATAAACCTAGAGCGAGCAATTGAGCACCCTCCATGTCTACGTAATAAAAAAGAAAAGTACACCACTAAGAAAGGTCCTTCGTTGCTGAATCAAGCGCAGGACAACTGAACAATTTTGTAAGATAAACTGAAAAATACTGTCACACTCAAAAATACTGTCACCTAATTTTTTATTAGCACTGAGATTTTGGGGAAATCACGTGTATTAATTAAAGAAAGGGCGACCTTCTAAAATAATTGAACAATCCCCATTTAATTTTAACAATTCCCCTCAAACAGCATGACCCTAGGGCCCTAGCTTCCAATCATCTAGATCTCACACAAAAAAGAGAGATCATAATGAAAAATCATGTGTAGGTTCAGAACACATGATAATACAAAACAATTATAGAAATTAGACATATGTATCAAACAAAGAACAATGGAAAATCGACCACAAACAATGCCTTTTAAGGTATTGCAAATGTGCGAAGGCTATTAGGGGAACATTTCAGAATTGAGGGGATTAAGGAGTCCGCATCTGAAACCCAGAGTTACTAATTGTTCATAATCATTCGAACCTTAGAAAGATATATAAGAGAACAATTCTTGCTTGTCCAATAGTAATTCACCAACCAACAATCACCTAGAACTGTACCACCTTTGGAAAAACAGAGAGACAAATTGGGAGCCAGATGGTTTACATAGATTAAAAAATGACATCATGCCGAACCTAAATTCAGATGACAAACACCCAATTGTGGTAACCAAAAAGGAAGAAATAATACTGCTGAAATAACAGCAAGGAAATGGTTTTGGTAAGTAACAAGGAGCATATACCTTTTCATTTAGCTTCAGTGTCTCTTCCTACTCGAATAGAGCTTCCAAAACCCGCTAGACCCTCTAGTATTCAGATGTCGTTCCCACCATAAGAAAACCATTCAATATGATCTTGTACAGAATCTCTACACTGCACAAAAAATAGGAATTATAGGACCTGAAAATAAGAACGCAATCCTTACACTGCAGAAACTTATTATCAGGGTGATTTCATGACTTGATGTGGTGCTTCACAAACTAAATCTAAGACAAAAAGTTGGCAAAGAATATGGATAAAGATAACCTAGCAGTCCTTACCTCCTTTGCCTCGAAAACAAACAGAAACCAAGATTAGTAGTATAGAATGCCTAGTATATAGTAAACTACAGAAAAATGCCACCACAGACTTTGCATATAAGTGTTAAAATTCAGGAATGAAAAAATCAGTCATTTTAATCAGCTGACAAAGAATAAAGGCAATCAGTGATCTATTTTTTTGCAATCATGTAACACAGATAAGAATGTACAAAAAAATAAGAAAAAAGAAGTCCAGATTGAATAGGTCCTGGATCAAATACTTGATGTGTAATTTTTTTCCTAAAAATCCCACAAAACCGTTCCTCTCATTATTTCTTACTCTAAAAGAAAACAAGATATACTCATTGGTCACCTTCCTAGAGAGGAACCTTCAGATGACATATGCACGCAAAAATAAAAATGGCAACCGGCGAATTGATCATGCGTGCAAGGTAGGTATATAAAATAGAAAATGGCCAACCAATTAGCTAAAATACCAAGAAAATAAGTACCTGACTATACATCTACTCAAATCTATGCAGCTTATAAGTATATATCGTTGTTGGTCTACTGTGTAAATGGATATTGCTAGCCAAAATCTTAACAAAGGGAAATAAACATGGTATAGAAATATGAGGTGCTACCAAATGGGGAATGGAAAAAGGAGAACCTGATAGTTGCTCCCCAAAGTTTTACCTAGTAAAGGAGAACCATGATCCATTGATAGTTGATACATCCAATCCATCTGATATTCAGTGTTTTACCTAATCCAAGGAGGTAAAAAACAATAGTCCTGAAATACAACAGAATAGTATTCAGGTTTGAAGTTTCAATATGCAGGAAAAAAATCAATTTCGTTAATGAAGAGCGGGTATTCTACCTTCAGATGCGCTGGTAACCGACGCCCTCCTTGGCTCCGGCGTCACCGCCGCACCTCCACCTGCAGCCCACGCTCCTTCGCAGAGGAAGATGGTGACTGCCGGACACTCATAGCGCCCTCCATGAGGGAGAAAAGGTAGAGGAGGGGGTAGGCGGGTGTGCTGCTCGAGCAACGCTGGTTGGTGGCCTCCGCGCCCTATAGATCCGCACGGACTGTGCTGGTCATCGTGACCGTCGCCGACGAGGCATTTCGTGTGGCTGAAAATGGCTACGCTTCTCCTGCTGGCCACCGGCCACTCTTCCATCGACAGTTGAGCCGTGACCTCCCCGAGGTCCCGGCGCAAGCGCAGGTCCTGTTCGCCACCACCGCTCGATGTAGAGGCGCCGGAGACCAGGTCCATGGCGCGCTGCTGCTCCTCGTTCACCGGCGGCGGCTCGCCCAGGAGATGGGAGTGGACAGGGAGGGGACTGGGCAAGAGAGATGTAGCGGGGACTATGGGAGAGAGACGAGCGAGGACTGGGGAGATAATATGGGGCGGCGGCGGGTAGGGTTTCACCACCGGGTCGGGGTCGATTTTATATGGGTGTGACGAAGAAGATCTACGGTGCTTAGCGCCTTACTAATCCAATCGTGTGGCTAATCAAATCCAATTTTTGTGGTGCCTCCCAGGACATGTGCCTATTATACCTTTGGATGCAGCTTTGACATGCTCCAAGTCTCCAAACAGGCACATATTTTACTGTGCGCTCAGTAATCATTGGATCACAATTATATGTGTTAGAAGGACTTTTTATTTTGGCAGGTGCATCCTATTCATCTCAAGCGTCTGATCTGGACGCATTTCGGTTGAGTTTATGCGCCTTTGTCATAGGTCACTGTGTTGTACACTTGTGGTTTAGACGCTTTGGATTTTTTATCCAACTCACATTCAATAGTTATAAATTTTGTTGCATCTCGCAAATTCAGACTTATAGTTGCACGCCAATTCTCATTGTATACCCAGCTGATTTTGCAAATTAATCACTAATTATGCACCTCTTAGTTGTTTATCCTTGTAAACCTTCTTTCTTCTTTCTATATTGTATTGTGCATAGTGTTCTAAGAAATTCAATAATTTCACAAACCAAAATGCATTTCAATAGCTAAATAACTTGCATTTTTGTTATACCACATATTATATTATTCAAAGAATTTCAATATGTCACAATGCAAAATCCATTTTCCAGAACAGTAAGGATAAAGAAATAACTTGGAGAACTCAGAGGACATATCTAAACAGGAAAAGAAAAGAGAAGATGCCCTATTAGATGTAGACCCACTGTATATTGATATGAGAAATTAAACATGACAACAAAATAAAAATACAATAGTTTAGGTATTAAAAACGAGAAAATTTGCATATATATCCGGACATCCTATGCGTGTACACAAGTTTTCAGAAAGAATGATCATTCTACGTGGCTTGTGCAAAAAACATAAAAAACATGTTTCTGAATAGACACATTGGATCACTGAAATTTGTCTTTTTTTACATGCGACATATAAAATGTTATTTTCATGTGCAAACTTGTGTACGAACATTTAGTGTCCAGACGTTACATGCACATTTTTTTTCTAATTGTCTTTATATTTTAAAATATATTTTCACACAATGAGTTCATTTGCACCTGTGAGCCAAATTGGATATCCGTTTTTTATCTGTTTATTTAGGATGTCAGGAGTATGGCAATACTGATTCTGTGCGGTCAACCGCTGTGTTAGAAACTGAAAGCGATTGAATGAAAGCTTGTGCTTTATTGATCTGGGCAAAGCCCTTTTTATACAAGGATCTGAGAGGCGGTTTACAAGGAGCGGCAGTTGCCACTAGCGGTTTGTACACAACTAAAATGTGCTAATCTAAAAGTCGATTGTTGATGATGGTTGTTCTCCAAGCCGGTTACGTAGGGGCGCCGTTTTCTCAACACTCCCCCTTGTACAAAACTGCTTATGTTATGCCTTGTATTCCTTGTATAATCTTGTGAATATTTTGTTGATCACAAACGTACATTATGTTGAACAACTCTCCCAAAAACCCCGTGGGAAAAATATGAGGAGAATAGTATTTGATATGTTGTGAAAACTCCTTTAAAACCTAGTGGAAAAAATAAGGAGAAAATGATACGACATATAATGATCATTGTCTCTTTGAGAACTTATATGAGAAAACCTTGAAAAGATAAAATTCATTAGTAAGTTTAGAGGACAATAAATATGTCTTGTAATAGGATGTATGACATATATTCTTGTGTTGATATTACCTCATTAAAAATCTTGATGAGAACCATGTGAGTAAACTCATAAAGGGAAAACGAGTGTAATATAATGTTTGCACGAGTTATAATTCAGAGGGATACTCCCCCTGATCCTTGTAAATCACGAAGTCGTCGCATACCAATTCCATGAACATGTTGAAGTTGGTAAAGACTTTGTGAATAGATCAATGATATTATCGCATGGTTTGACTTGTAAGATGTTTATCTCCCTACTCTTTTGTAATTCATGAGGATAAAACAATTTAGGTGCAATATGTTTAGTGATATTGCTCTTTATGTAACCCATTTGCCTCTAAGCAACATAAGCAGCATTATCTTCGTAGATAATGGTTGGAGATTCGATAGAACCTTTTCCACATGATTGTTGTATGTGGTTTACCATTCTGCGAAGCAAACACATTCACGTGATGTTTCATATAATACGATTATTTTAGAATGATTGGTGGATGTTGCCACTAGAGTCTGTTTAGAAGACTTTCATGATATGGCTGTTCCACCATGTAGGAACACAAAACCGGTTTGTGATCTGGCATTGTGGGAGTCAGATAATTAGCCAGCATCAGTATACCCAATCATATCAATATCCATATTTCTCTAAAACTAATAGAATAGGCCAAGATCCTTTGTACCTTGGAGATATCGAAAGATATTCTTGACTCCCGCCCAATGACGTTTAGTGGGAGTTGCGCTATGTCTAGCTAGTAAATTCACTGCAAATGTAATATCAGGCCTGGTGCAATTTGCAAGATACATGAGCGCTCCAACGATACTGAGATATAGAACTTTAGATCCAAGTATCTCTTCTCCATCATCCCTTGGTCTAAATTGATCTTTCTCTACGTCTAGAGATCGAACAACCATGAGAGTTTTGGATGGATAGGATTTGTCCATATTGAATTTCTCCAATATTTTCTGGATATAGGCGGTTTGATGAGCCAAAATACCTGATGAAAGGTGCTCGAGTTGTAATCTTAAGCAAAATTTGGTTTTACCCAAATCCTTCATCTCAAATTCCGTCTTTAGATGATCGCGTGCTTCATTAATATCTTGTGTGTTGCCAATGATGTTAAGATCATCTACATACACTGAAATAATGCAAAAACCAGTTTTGGACTTCTTGATGGAAACACATGTACAATCATCATTGTTGGAGTCCCTTTTTTACAAGGAACTCACTAAGTCGGTTGTGCCACATGCGTCCCAACTGTTTTAAGCCGTATAGAGACTTATTTAGTTTTACATAATATACGTTGCGTTTTACGTTTGGACTCGAGATTGGGATTCCATCAGGAACCTTCATGTATATGTCTGAATCAAGTGAGCCGTAAAGGTAAGCGGCCTTACGTCCATCAACTGCATGGATAGGCGATTTTGTACTGCCACAGATATAAGATATCGAAAAGTAATGCCACTCATTCCTGGAGAATATGTTTCATTAAAATCAATGCCTAGTCTCTGCGTAAAACCTTGGGTGTCGTGGAATTGTCCACGACAGATGCTACAGGGTAGCTTACGTAGAGAAAAGGGCAAGGCGACGTAGGAGAATCCGGAAGCGAGATTGGCACACGACGTACCCAAGTTCACGTCCTCTCGATAGAGGATCGCTACGTCCTGCTAGCAATCCAGTATAAGATCATAGATTGGTTTACATGGAGCCGCTGTAGGCGGAGGGAGAGACTAGATCTAATATGGCGTGGGAGATCTTGTCCCGTGGGGGTGCCCCTGGTGGCTTTATATATGCAGCCAGTTAGGGTTTACAAGTGCTAATGGGCTTTCTATTGGAGTCGCCGTCTTGGGCCTCTAGTCGGCGTGTTGTCTGGGTCCAGTATGCGCCAGTCGCTGGTTGCCGGGAGTCCACTTGCCATGGGATTGGCTTCAGTCAGCTCGATCCATCTGTCGACTCCGCTTCATGGGTATACCCCAATTGTATTCCCCCATCAGTAGTCCTCGAGCGCGTCAGGGACTCGGCGATGACTTCAAGCCGTCAGATTGGCGTAGGCGATTCCAGGGTGGAGTCGATGGCGAGTCATTGGCGAGCTCCTGGAACAGAGAAATAGCTCATGAAGTAGCCCAATCGTTAAGGCGAGTCGACGCATCGGGCGAGTCGTCATTGGATGGAGTTGCCCCTTGGAGACGTTTGGCCGGTGCCATGTCAACTTGATGTCGTAGAGGACGTGGAGGCCACCAAATCTTTGATGGTGAAGTCGCCAAGTCGGTGCAGGGGAATACGCGAGGGCGAGTCCGCGGTGGGAGTCCCCGAGCGTGTTGAGTACGCGAGGGCGAATCCGCAGTGGCGAGTCCCCGATCGTGGAGAGTACGTGAGGGCGAGTCCCCGAGCGTGGCGAGTACACGAGGGCGAATCCACGGTGGCGAGTCCCCGAGCATGGCGAGTACGCGAGGGCGAATCCACGGTGGCGAGTCCCCGAGCATGTTGAGTACGCGAGGGAGAATCCGCGGTGACGAGTCCCTGAGCATAGCGAGCCACAGTCGTGGAACCACGTACACACGCAGTATGCCTAGGAGTAGTCCCCGAGGCTCGAGTTGGCTTGTAGAGGCGGCTTGAGGCTCTTTAGAGATGCATATTATGGAAATAGTAGTGGTTGTTGTCAATCATGGCGAGTCCGTGTGCGGAGAGTTCACGGTGGGCGAGTCCGTGAGGGGAGAGTCCTCGAGTGTTGCGGGTCCGTGATGATTGCGAGTCCGTGAGGGGAGAGTCCCCGAGTGTGGCGAGTCCGTGATGATTGCGAGTCCGCGAGGGGAGAGTCCCCGAATGTTGCGAGTCCGTGATGATTACGAGTCCGCGATGATGTTGATTGCTGTTTTTGTTAGCGAGTCTCTCATCTTGGCCCGGGAGGGCAGTCACATGGCGACTCCAAAGATGGCTATCAGCTTAGCGTTCTTCCTGGACGATTCGAGGCTTGGTTTGCAAGTCCTCATCCGCAGTACTTGGCCGTGCGAGTCGCACTGTCTAAGGTTGAGGAGGACAAGGTGCTGTTTGCGTAGCACTACCATTTGTCTTGGCCCGGAAGGCCAGTCGAGCAAGGCGACTCCAATGATGGTTCTCGGTTAGCGTTTTTCGTGGACGATCCGAGGCTCGGTTTTTGAGACCTCGTCCGCACTACTTGGCTATTGCGAGTTGCTCTTTCAAAGGTTGACAAAGGCGAATTGATTTTTCCCGGGGGGAAGAGACGCCCAGTGGTGAGTCCATGCAGTGTGGCATGCGACCCTCTCTGGCGACTCGGACAATAAAGGTCCCTTAGTAGGCGCGTCGTACGCATTCGACGTAGCCAGAAAGATTTGACGCGGAATTGTCGTGGAATTGTCCACGGCAGATGCTACAGGGTAGCTTACATAGAGAAAATGGCAAGACGATGTAGGAGAATCCAGGAGCGAGATTGGCACACGACGTACCCAGGTTCACGTCCTCTCGATGGAGGATCGCTACGTCCTGCTAGCAATCCAGTATAAGATCATAGATTGGTTTATATGGATCCGCCGTAGGCGGAGGGAGAGACTAGATCTAATATGGCGTGGGAGATCGTGTCTCGTGGGGGTGCCCCTGGTGGCTTTATATATGCAGCCAGTTAGGGTTTACAAGTACTAATGGGCTTTCTATTGGAGTCGCCGTCTTGGGCCTCCAGTCGGCGTGTTGTCTGGGTCCAGTATGCGCCAGTCGCCGGTTGCCGCGAGTCCACTCGCCATGGGATTGGCTTCAGTCAGCTTGATCCAGCTGTCGACTCCGCCTCATGGGTATACCCCAATTGGTATTCCTCCATAATTGGGCTACAAGCCTTGCTTTATATCTCACCACCTCATTGTTCTCATTCCTCTTGCGAACAAAAACCTATTTGAATCCCACAGGAAAAACTTTGGGAGGTGTAGGTATTGCTTCAGTGAATACCTTATGTTTGTTGAGCGAGGCTAATTCTACTTGGATTGCATCCTTCCATTTAGGCCAGTCGGATCGTTTCTCACACTCTGCTATGGTTTTTGGATCATGATCATTTAGAAGACTGTTTGCAATGGTAGTTGAGAAATATATGTCAATAATTGTAGACTTACGATTGTAAGATTCTCCAAAGTCTATAGTTTGTGAAAATTTTATTTACCCTTGTTGACTCGTCGTGATTTCCCAATACAGTTGAGTCTGGGTGATCCGATGTCCCAGTCATTGTGTGCACAACTGAGCTAGGTTGTGAAGGTTGTCCTTCCATTGGGTGTATATTACCCATTTGATGATTATCAACACTAAGTTGATTTTCATTTACTGGTTCAAAGGGTTTCTTCCTCTGTTTCCTTTGTTGCTTGCGAGGAGCTAAATCCTATTGTGTGGCCGTACTTCTCCCCCTCTTCCTTTGAACAGGGGGTTGAGTTGTTTTTGTTGGTACCTCCACTCGTTCAGGCGCATTTATTGCAGGATTATAGGATTTAGTAACACCTTTATAGTCAGTAAATGAATCTGACAGGTTATTTGCAATGTGTTGCAAATTAATTATTTTCCGAACTTGAAGTTCAGTTTCTTGAGTACGTGGATCTGAGGAGGAAATGCCTTGGGCATTCCAATCGATTTTTGGGCATTCTTTTTGGTACTTGATATCTCCCCCTAATGTCGGGAAATGGTCCTCATTAAAGATTCAATCAGCGTGACGGGCTGTGAATAGGTCCCCTGTGAGGGGTTCAAGGTACTTGACAGTGATTTGTACCCCACATAGATCCCCAATTTCCTATGTGGTCCCATAGATGTACGCTGCGGTGGTGAGATCGGCACATATGTGGTGCATCCGAATTTACGCAGATGAAAAATATATGGTAGATTTACACGTACTAATTGCAGAGGGGAAGTGTTGTGATATGTAGTTGGTCGCAATTGAATTAAATGAGCAGAGTGTAAAACTGCGTGACCCCAACATGAAATTGGTAAATTGCAATTCATTAGCAAGGGTCATGTAATGAGCTTAATTCTCTTAATTAGAGATTCTGCCAATCCATTTTGTGTGTGGACATATGAGACCGAGTGCTGAACTTCAATTCTTAGGGCCATGCAATAATCATTGAAGGCACATGAGGAAAATTCAGCAGCGTTGTCCATTCGAATTGTTTTAATTCGATTCTCGGGATAATGAGCTTGTAATTTAATAACTTGTCTCATTATTTTGGCAAAATGCATGGTTTCGTGTGGATAGTAGGCGCACGTGGGACCATCGTGTAGATGTGTCTATTAGAACCATGAAATACGTAAAAGGTCTAGACAATGGTTGGATCGTACCACAAATATTACCTTGAATTCGTTCAAGGAACTGGAGTGGTTCCGCTTGAATTTTAAGACGAGAAGGTCTTAAAATGAGTTTCCCGGTAGCACATGCAGTGCACATAAAATTCGTAGATTGTGGGAATTTAGATTCATTTAAGTCATGACCATTTGAATTGCAGATACATTTCCTCATCATCCCTATACCAGGATGACCAAGGCGATCATGCCAAGTTTGAAATGCATTGACATTCTGAAAAATTACCTTATACGCAACATGTGCTATGGGTTTTATGTATGTGTAGTACAATCCTGATGATAAAGAAGGAATTTTCTCAAATATTTGTTTGCCATATCCATTATCTTTGGTAAAAAGGAGATATTCCTCTTTGTTGTCTTCATGGGTTTTAATATGAAAGCCATTTTTGCGGATATCTCTATATCCTATGAGGGTACGAGTTAAATCGGGATACAATAAAGCGTCCTCAATCGTAATTTGTGTACCCATAGGGAGGGTAAATATGGCACGTCATGTGCCAACAATTACCGCATCGCATCCAACGATTGTTAAAATATCTCCATTTAACTTCTTAAGAGTTTAGAAATACTTTATTTCCCTAAGTATAGAGTTTGTGGTACCACTATCCACAAGGCACATTTCCTCCTCCATTTGGATTGACTCCCGTAGGATCTATATATTAAAAATGTAGAATTTTTAGTGATGAAAATACTTTTATTGGATATAGAATATTTACAACTTTATTGATATCAAGTGTTGATACAATATATATATATTGTGATTTACAATATAGGGTGAAGACAACAACAATAATAATATGTTTTTATTACAACAATATAATGGATGTATATAAATATATTGTCAAATGGAGTTGATCGACTAGTCAAAGTCACTGAATACGTCGTTTGAGGCGTATTCGATCATCATGTCCTCCTTGTCCTTGGAGTCTTGTGGTAGATGGAATTCCTTGGTGTTGCTTGGTTCTCCTTAAACATCTTGCGAACATCCAGTTTCCATGTTATTCTCAGGTTGAAGACTGAAGTGTGCTTCATATCTTGCTCCTTGGGTAGTTTTGTTCTGTCCCATGGATTGCAGGTAGAGGTTTACTAGATGTCTTGGGGTGCGGCATTTTTTGATGGTGTGCTTGTAGCATCCACATTTCTGGCAAATAGTAGTTTTATCAAACTTTTTCTTTGCTATGCCATTCCCCTTTTCTGAATTATATGGCATGTTCTTCTTGTTGCGATAGTGGTTGGTTTTACTCTTAAAGTTCTTGGTTTGGCCTTTGAATGAGCCATTGAACTTGTTATTTTTCTGAAAATTTGCATGTACCTCAAGTAGAGGAGCAGCCCCAACTAGGTGTTGATGACTATTTTTCAAAAGTTCATCATGTTTCTTAGCCTAGAGAAGCACATGTATAAGTTCAGAATAAACTTGGTAATTCCTGGCACGATATTGTTGCTGTAAGATCCTATCAGCAGGGAGCATAGTTGAGAGTCTTTTCTATCTTCTCCACTTCTGAAGGTTCCTTCTCGCAAAATCGCAACTTTGAACAAATCTTATGGACTTCATGATTATAAGCTCCGACACATTTGAAATCCTGGAGCCTTAAGTGGGTCCATTCATGACTAGCTTCAGAAAGTATAACAGCCTTCTGCTGTTCATATCTAGTCTTAAGTGATTGCCCCATTTTGCTTGGAGATTCCTCCATCAAGTATTCAGATTTTAAATCTGCGTGAATATGGTGTCTTATGATGTATAATGCACCATATTTCTGTTGCTCAGTTAAATGTGCAACTCCGGCCTGAGGAGGATCCTCGGGTGGTATGGGTGCACTTGCAATTCCACGGGATGAAAGACTTATCTTAACATACATAGCCCATGTAGCGTGGTTATGCTCGTCGAGCGCAAGCTCTTCAAATTCTTTGGCAGTCATTTTTTCCTACAAGAACAGGAACCAGAGATTTGATTAATTTACTTGTATGTAAATTAAAATCATCATGATTATGTTGTAATAAAATTTGCAAAATTTTGTGAACTCAAGTGAATACTTGAGTTTAGTGTAGACCTCAAATTATCTTGTCATAACACTTTGTTGATAATCACCATTTTCATGGAGTACGTCTCTCAGCACTAAGAAGCATAGTCTGAACTATGTCAGTAGATGCCTTTGGTCTTAGTACCTGATGGCTCAGTGTCGGCGCCAGGAAAATGCTAGTGCGATATTGATGTAGAACTCGTTGGGAACCCCAAGAGGAAGGTATGGTGAGCATAGCAGCAAGTTTCCCTCAGTTATGAAACCAAGGTTTAATTGAACTAGTAGGAGCAAGGAAACACCCAAAAGGTGTTGCTAGCTAAACCTTGGCAGAGCGCACTACCGGTGCTAGTAGCAACGTGGAGACCTGCACAACACAACCACAGAACTTTGTCCCCAACTTACAATGAGGTTGTCAATCTCACCGTGTTTTGCGGAAAACAAAGGATTAAACGTATCGAATGGAAAGAAGTAAAATTTTGCAGAAAGTAAACACAAAGCAGTAAACAGATTATAGATCGAATGTAAAAGACAAGGACCGGGATCCATAGTTCACTAGAGGTGGCTCTCCTTAAGATAGATAACATGCTGGGTGAACAAATTACAGCGAGGCAATACATCGAGAAAGCAATACATGCATATACTAATCATCTTGACTCCTTTGAGACTTGATTGGGCATTACAACATTATACATAGACCGCCAGCCAACTGCATCTATGACTAATAATCCACCTTCAGGTTATCATCCGAACCCCCTCCAGTATTAAGTTGCAAGAAATAGATTATTGCTTTACGAACTGCATGTAAAGTAAACAATACGATTGTTCTATGAAAAACGGATTGTAGTTTTCTCCCTAGTAGCAACAACACATCTAGTACCTTAGAGATTTATGTCACTTCCCCAGATTACCAGAGGCATGAACCCACTATCGAGTATAAATACTAACTCTTGGAGTTGCTAGCATCTACTTGGCCAAGATAGCTACTAACAATGGAAAGCATGCAAGATCACAAATAACAAAGACATGATAGAATCAATAATCAATCTGAAATAGCATCTCAATATCCATCGGATCCCCGCAAACACAACATGCAGAATTACAAATAGATGATCTTGATCATGAACGAAGCTCACAAGATCTAGACATGAAAGCACAAAGGAGGAGAACCAGCCATCTAGCTACTACATGGATCTATAGTCCAAGGGTGAACTACTCACGCATCACACCGGAGGCTTGCATGGTGATGAAGAAGGCCTCCGGGGTGAATTCCCCTCTCCGGCAGGGTGTCGGGAAGAGCTTCAGATCCCTCCCGATCTAGGGATGGAGATGACGGCAGCTACAGACTCTTTCGTGGATTTTTGATCGGGTACTTAGGGTTTTCGTCCCGAGGGCAATATATAGGCGGAAGGAGAGGCCGAGGGGGTGTTGGAGGTGGCCAGACCACCCCTTGGCGTGGGCCAGGCTGGGCCGCGTGACCAGGTGGTGTGGTGGCCTCCTGTCCCCTCTCCGTCTCGTACTCTGGCATCTGATGACTTCCGAAAAATAGGCACTTTGGCTTTTATCCCGTCCAATTCCGAGAATATTTATTTTCTGACTTCCTGGAACCAAAAACAGCAGAAAACAGGTAGCTGGCACTGTGGCTCTTGTTAATAGGTTAGTCCAACAAATCATATGAAAAGTACTCCAAAGTGTGGACAAAACACAAGAAAGTGGATAAAACCAAGCATGAAACATCAAAAATTATAGATACATTTGCAATGTATCAATATCCCCAAGCTTAACTCATGCTCGGCCTCGAGTAGGTAAGTGATAAAAAGAAAGAATAATTTTTGAGGTGACATGCACCATCAAAGACTTGATCAAAGTATTTGTAAAATATTCAAAGCTGGGATCATAGTACTTCAATCATAATATGAAAGACAAAGTTCTAGCAATAAGCAAAGAAACTATGTTGCAACATGAAAAGGCACAAACAAAAGATTCATGAATAACAATGCTTTACAAGACGTTTGTTTGTTTCACATAAAGAAAACATAGCATACTAGTATTCAGCTTGTCCCTCAATAGAGTAGCAAATGTAAATGCATAGGACACCTTCAAAGTTCATAAGAGTGACTAGATACAATAGTTTGAAACAAGCAATATCAAGTTATGCATCAATCAACTAGTCTTGGGACAATGCACATAGAACTAAGAATGGCCACTATGCTCTCAAAGTAGGTGCATAAAGATAGAAGGTGGAGACTCAATATAATGGTAGAAGAAATGCCCTTTTTTATAAAAGGAAGTAGGGATTCAAGTCTCATAAAGAGCTTCCAAAAATTATGGTACTTATAGCTTTCAGCTCTCATTGCCCCTATCATAAACATCTTGAAGTGATTAAGGTCAAAGTGAACAAACTATGGTGTACATGATTGATGAAGTATAAGTCAGAAATCTCATGTCCCTTGTATACGAGGGCCGCTCCTCATGCTACTCAAGTTTAGTCACCGGTAAGTTCTTGTCATTGTAAGTATATGCGTATCATTGAGAACCGCCAATGGGGTACCCCTTGCCCGATGATACGGAAGAATCCCCATATAAAAATGACAAGGCAAGCAGACTACGAGCATCTCAGCATTCTTCTTATTTACCATGGGAATATGGTGCTTTTTTTCTCTCTTTCCTCTTTTCATAGTATCTTTTTTTTTCTTTTCTCTTTTTTCTAAATATAGGACTCTTTTTTATAAGAAGAATGCTTCATAGACAGCTCATTATGGTTACGCTGCAGGTTTACACCATGTCAGCATGGATTAGACCAGCGGCCCAGGCGTTTCTCTAACACATATACATAACTCTATGGACTTACAAGCTCCCCTTTTATTTCACACCGACGACATCCATATACAAAAAAGCATGATATCAACTAGGTACAAATACCAAGTGCAATGTTGAAAGCGTTCCCCATGAAAGCATGGTTATGCTAATTCTCAACAAATAAGTGCAAGCATATACAACATAGACGACACAATGGTTCAAGTTTATTAAGGGCAATAAAAGTAAAGTGTGCCATTAAGTTCGTGAGAGCTTTAATAACTAGTTTTCTCATAACAAGTTTAATTTGGAAGGTAAACAAAAGCATGAATATACTTGGAATAGCATAAGCTAGTAGGTAGGTATGGTGGACTCTTTGGAATAACTTGGTTTAGGGAGTTGGATGCATGAGTGGAACTCATACTTGGTTGTGGAGGCTAGCAAAAGACTAGGAGCGACAAATTAAGAAAGCAATAATGGCCATAATCATGCAGAGCGACAAAACGTCATTGATAAAAGCATAAGGTGATACTACAAGTGTAAAACTAAAGGATCATAAAGGATATGGTGACTTGAGATAGTCATAACATGGTGTGGGCATGCGCCAAGTCAACCCAAATAAAGCATCAAAGGAGAATACCACAATACTATGCTTTAATATGCTAAAACAACGCATGATTCATCTAAGGCACATTAAGCAATCTCAATTGTTTATAACAAGTCATGATACAGCAAAGAATACTAAGCATAAAGACAAAACAATATCAAGCATGGCATGACAAAGCATAGGCCACAGTCAAGAACAAGCTCTTTTTACCACATAAGTATGAGCTTTCCTACTTTTTTCCAAACCAAACCAAACTATTTGCAAACCAATGTATGAAAGAGGGGGTCCAACCAATTTATTAAGAAAACTAAGAAAACCAAAGCAAACGAAAAACCAAAACGAAAACGAAAAAGAAGACGCTCCAAGAACAACACAACTGTGCATGAAATAATAAAAATGAAGCGTTTGGAAGAAACCTGGGATTTTTATTGATGAAGAAGGGGATGCCTTGTGTATCCCCAAGCTTTGACGCTTGTACTTCTTGAATATTTCTTGGGGTGACACGCGTGGCATCCCCAAGCTTGAGCTTTAGTCCATCCTTCATCTCATTACTCATTCCTTTCATACACCTGCAATTTTTCCTTCATACAAAACATCACACAATCTTTATTAGCAACATTAGTGCACTCAAGATAAATAAGTCTTAAGGTTCAGTTCTAACACCAAATAAATTTCCATTAGAACACTACCTACTGTAGCACTTCCCTCAAAAAGCTCAATTCCCCAAAAGAACTCAAAAAGGAACCAACAAGAAGCAAATGCAGAAAATTGCAGAAATCTGTCAAAACAGACCAGAAGGTAAAGACGAATTTTTTCGAAGACCTTCTCTAGCTCAAATCAAAAAGTGTTGAACTAACGAAAGTTAGATAACAACCTGGGGCAGAATCAAAAAAATTCACACCTCAAAAAAACGTATAGAGATTGTACACGAATGTTTGTGGTGAAGCACAGAAATCTGTTTTGGGACAAGAACTTTCCCAATCATTACTTCTCTCTCATTAGAGGTTACTCTTGGCTTAAAAAGCAAATAAAAAGAATAAGGAGAGGTTATTACAGAGGTAATAACTTCCAAGACTCATCTAAATTTTTTGGGTTATCTCCCAATAAGTAATTTTCTTTAACATCTTTAAGTTAGGTATAAGAAGCAAGAAAAAGGATCAAGTATTCTCAAATGAAAAAGCATTAAGATTAATACCAGAAATATTTTCAACAAGGCAAAGTATATCATCCAAATAAGTTATAGAGTATCCTTTCTCAATACTCTTAGGTTCACTATTCTCATCAAAAGGGTTTGCAGGAACAATCCAGTCAAGATTCTTTTCTATGGCATCATGTATTGCTACTAGTTTAAAGGGTATTGGTATCTTAGGTTCCTCCCTATTAGGTTCGGTTTTGTTCATATTTTCTCGTGTACCAACAACATCTACACATGAGCCTAGCATATTGCAACGTTCAAAGACTTTCCTAGCTTCCTTGGCAACATTATAGAACTCCTTAAACAAAGTTTCTAGAATAAAATCCCTCTTTTCAGGGTCCTCAATTTCTTTAAGCTTAAGAAACATTACTTGCATTAAGGGGTTGAGATTAACAAACCTAGCTTCTAACATGTGAATTAAAGAAGCCGCAGCAATCTCATAGTTTGGAGCAAGTTCTGCAAGGGATCTATCCTCAGTATCCTCATGTTTGCTAACATGATTAAAGAATTCTTCAATATTATCTTTCCCAATTATAGAAGCACTACCAATCGAAAGGTCTTTCAGGGTGAATTTAGGGATCAACATGGTGAGCTAAGAAAGTGGTGACAACTAAAAGAGACTTGATTTTTTTGTGTTTTTGATAAAGAAAGAAAACTGGTAAAACTAATTTTTGTGTGTTTTTGATAAAGAAACAAGCAAACAAAGCAAAAAGGAACTAAGCAAAACAAAAATAACAAAGTAAAGAGATTGGTTATGAGGGACTCCCCTTGTGAAGATATCCTTAACTCCCTGGCAACGGCGCCAGAAAAATGCTTGATGGCTCAGTGTTGGCACCAGGAAAATGCTGGTGCGATGTTGATGTAGAGCTTGTTGGGAACCCCAAGAGGAAGGTATGATGAGCACAGCAACAAGTTTCCCTCAGTTATGAAACCAAGGTTTAATCGAACCTGTAGGAGCAAGGAAACACCCCAAAGGTGTTGCTAGCTAAGCCTTGGCAGGGCGCACTACCGGTGCTAGTAGCAACGTGGAGACCTACACAACAAAACCACAGAACTTTGTCCCCAACTTGCGATGAGGTTGTCAATCTCACCGTGTTTGGCGGAAAACAAAGGATTAAACGTATCGAATGGAAAGAAGTAAAAGTTTGCAGAAAGTAAACACAAAGTAGTAAACAGTTTATAGATCGAATGTAAAAGACAAGGACCGGGATCCATAGTTCACTAGAGGTGGCTCTCCTTAAGATAGATAACATGTTGGGTGAACAAATTACAGCGGGGCAATTGACAAACATCGAGAAAGCAATACATGCATATACTAATCATTTTGACTTCTTTGAGACTTGATTGGGCATTACAACATTATACATAGACCGCCAGCCAACTGCATCTATGACTAATAATCCACCTTCAGGTTATCATCCGAACCCCCTCCAGTATTAAGTTGCAAGCAACATATTATTGCTTTAGGAACTGCATGTAAAGTAAACAATACGATTGTTCTATGAACAAAGGATTGTTGTTTTCTCCCTAGTAGAAACAACACATCTAGTACCTTAGAGATTTATGTCACTTCCCTAGATTACCAGGGTCATGAACCCACTATCGAGCATAAATACTAACTCTTGGAGTTGCTAGGATCTAGTTGGCCAAGATAGCTACTAACAACGGAAAGCATGCAAGATCACAAATAACAAAGACATGATAGAATCAATAATCAATCTGAAATAGCATCTCAATATCCATCGGATCCCTGCAAACACAACATGCAGAATTACAAATAGATGATCTTGATCATGAACGGAGCTCACAAGATCTAGACATGAAAGCACAAAGGAGGAGAACCAGCCATCTAGCTACTACATGGATCCGTAGTCCAAGGATGAACTACTCACGCATGACATCGGAGGCTTGCATGGTGATGAAGAAGGCCTCCAGGGTGAATTCCCCTCTCCGGCAGGGTGCCGGAAAGAGCTTCAGATCCCTCCTGATCTACGGATGGATATGACAGCAGCTACCGAATCTTTTGTGGATTTTTAATCGAGTACTTAGGGTTTTCGTCCCGAGGGCAATATATAGGCGGAAGGAGAGGCCGAGGGGGTGCTCGAGGCGGCTAGACCACCCCCTGGCGCGGGCCAGGCTGGGTCGCATGGCCAGGTGGTGTGGTGGCCCCCTGGCCCCTCTCCGTCTCGTACTCTGGCATCTGATGACTTCCGGAAAAATAGACACTTTGGCTTTTGTCTCGTCCAATTCCGAGAATATTCATTTTCTGACTTTCCTGAAACCAAAACAGCAGAAAACAGGCAACTGACACTGTGGCTCTTGTTAATAGGTTAGTCTAAGAAATCATATGAAAAGTACTCCAAAATGTGGACAAAACACAAGAAAGTGGATAAACCAAGCATGGAACATCAAAAATTATAGATACATTTGTAATGTATGAGTACCTTATGTTATGATTTGATTTAAATATATGGGAGAGCACATTGAAGATAGTCATAATGCCAATTTTGATAAAATGTAGACCTCACAATAATCGTGCATAATCTGCGCATTACGCAGTAGATGCCACATTACCTTGTGATCCCATATATAAATTTAAGGTGGCCATTGGATTTTTCATATTAATTATATTCTTTCTAAGTTGATTTGGTGCCTATTAGGCATATTTTGGACTTCACGATGGTGAATTAATATTTTAATTTTGCAAGAAAAAATAATCTTAATTGCAAAAATTATTATTATAACATTTATATATGTTATAGGGATTGTAAAATGCAAACACATTGAACATATAATGATTTATAGACACAATTTGGTCTAGAACTTTAGTATACACAATAATTGAGTACATTAAGTCTAAAACATGAAGAACTTAGAAGTTAGAACTGTACTAGTATAGTGCTAGTTGCTCAATCTACTAAAAGTGCTAGTGTATACTAGTACGTGCTATTAAACAACGGATGCCAGAATGTGGATGCTACAAGCACACCACCAAAAAATCTAAATAAACCTAGACATTAAAAGAGGTTAGATACATTTCATTCACAAAGCTAAAACATCTTATATTTTAAAATAGAGGGAGTACATATCTATACGTAGCACCGCGGAGATTACAGCAGCAGGCCGAGCAAGGTTGAAGCTCTTATGCAAAAGGAAAAAAGAGGGGCTTTTACGACTACTCTGTTGCTTTGTACTCCCTCCGTTTTAAAATATAAGATGTTTTAGCTTTGTGAAATGATTGTATCTAGATCCCTTTTAGTATGTTGGTTCATTACAAACTTAGATGAACCTACACACTAAAAGAGGTCTAGATACACTCTATTTATAAAGCTAAAACATCTTATATTTTGAAACGGAGGGAGTACATCTAACCTGAGTGGCTCATTTCATCGATGTTGATGGTTTGGTTAAAAAATGTGTTGTATGTCACTGACAATGTTCCTAGATTTTCTTTTCTTTTATAAGAGTGTGACTTTCTCAAGGTACTGTAAAATTGTCTTTCGTCGACAAATAAAGAAAACTAAATATGCTGCATAACACAACTGAAGTTGTAATTATACCCAATGTTAGAATACGGATACATATACGTATATGAGATAAACTAGGACTCTAAGATCATCTTGTACTCTAAGTCTACCTACCCCTTGTAATTCTATATATACCCTCACGAGGGTCAAATCAATACACCGAAATATTAGGGATTCAATATTTTCCACATGGTAACAGAGCGGTTAGCCTCACGGCACCGATCCTAGGTTCTTCCACCACTTCCGCAACACGCCGCCCCCGGGGACATTACTCCTGGGCGCGGTACCCGGTTTCAATCAAAGATCCGATCGATTCTTTAGACTAAACTAGTAAACATGCCCGTGCGTTGCACCGGGAGAAAAAAATCTACATCATGGAGACAAAAAAGTAAGTTCTTGTCGGTACTATTGCAGTGTGTTGTAGAAAAAATAGCTTCAGGGCGTCAACAATGTGCTCCATGTCAGGCGCCTCCACTACCTACTATGTCCGCCCCTTCTTTCAGGCCATCTAATACACATGCTTCAACACCGACAAAGCCATGCACCACAATCTCCTACTTCACTCCACTCCGCGAAGGCCTTCACCTTTCTCGAGGTCCAAGAGTGGAGGAAGTAGAAGAATGCGGATAAATCATTGGGGGAGGAGTCAGGATGCGGAGGTAAGGCGGATACCTTCAACTGAGAATTCTAAAAGCATTCTATCGAGTATTTTTGTGTGTCTAGTTAGACCCACTTCAAGCATCCACATGTGGCAACACGAAACATGTGCATGTCATCTTATCCTATTACGGTCATGTTTTTGGTCCACGTACACGATCTAAAGAACAATTTAGTTTGTTTTGGATTATGCAATTCGCGGTTGATTTTGCTCTAAATTTTTTGAGAGGTGCTAGGAAGTAAAAAACATCGACCACCGTGAGTGCAATAAACCAGCTATGATTATTAATTAGAAAATTTCTCAAATTTTCCACGAGCACGCTTCTATCTACTCTGAAGTTCTGAACCTGAAGCTGGTACTTCCTTCATCCCAAAATAGATGTCGCAAATTTGTCTAAATTTGGATTTGGATGTATCTAGACACTATTTAAATTTTGAAAAACTTGCGACATCTATTTTGAGATGAAGGAAGTACATATAAAGAAATAAATGCTATGATCTAAAAAAATATCTAGTCTCAGTTTACTGTCGCCTCAGCTACGAGTGCGCTGAACACCTCTATTTCCTCCCTCGCAAAAAAAGGACACCTCTATTTCCTGACGGCCGATGCACAAGTAAACAGAGCTTTCGGGAAAACAAAACAAGACTGCTGCTTGGAGATCGATGTTCCCAAACGCCATTGTTTAGTTTCAAATCGTCTAACTTCGACTACACCATAGTCCATCGGCGTCACGGAAATCGTCTAACTTCGACTACACCATAGTCCATCGGCGTCACGGTGGCCGCGGCACCGAGCACGCTACTTGAGATGGAGCAAGCAGGAGCTGCTGGTCAGCTGTCTGCTGTGCGATGTGCACCTACCGACTTGCTTCAGCTAGCGCACGAGAAGTACCTGATGGTCGCTGCAGCGGAGTCACGATGTCGTGCATGTGTTGAGTTTTCTTAAGGTGCTTCCAGCTAGATGCAACACATGATGTTTTGATGCTTGAACAACAACGGTGGATTCCGGCTAGATGCGCTGCACAACTGTGGCTGATTATTCGCCAAACGCCGGGTAGACACAGGCTTAAATTTAAAGGTGAGGAAAAAAGCAATCTAATCAATAACCCCGGGAAACGGCCTCGATCATCCAATGATTTGTGCCATGCTCCTGCGGCGTGGTGGCGTGGCCACATCGAGCAGCCCAACGCCGGCTCGAATCCCTCCTTCTCCTTGGTATCGTCATAGCACTTGGGTTCTCTGTCCATGACGAGCTGCCCAGGTGTTTGCTCGATCACATGTTTGTTATCCCTGGACATAGCGAGCCGCCGGTGGCGTGGCCTCCTCGAGCAGCCTGGCGTCTTCCTCGTCTGGCTCCAATCCCATATTACCAATACCACCTCGTCATCAATGTCCATAGCGAGCCATCAGCTGTCTTTTTGATCGGTCAGGTGTGGTGGTAAGGGAGCCTGTCCACGTCCGGCTCCAAGCCCATATCCTCACCATGGAACACGATGCCACTATTTGGTGTTGCTTCTGTGCTAGCGTTGAGCGGCCATCACGGGCACACCTCCAGCAGAGCGTCAAGGTGCTGTCTACCGATGGCTAGGATGTTGCTGCGCGTGTGCCGGCGACGACGGTCCACAGGTCCATAAAACCAAGCGGCACGTCCTTCCCATCCCAGCCCAGATCTTGAGCTAACGTCGAGTGCTAAAACGAAAAGAAGATTGTCGTACGGTATTAGACTAGATTAGATCCAAATTTCCGTTCATAGATTAGATCCAATTATTAGCCAAATAAATCCTTAAATTCACGACCCTCAAATCCTGGTGAAAAACAGTGCATGGTGCAGATCTCCTTCGCAACATCCAGTACCTCCGGGATCCGCCGACAAGATCGTCATCAACAAAATGTCCACGCGACTTCACGAGACATCGATCTGAGGCTTTGCGGTTGCCCTTCCGGATCTCCACCACGTGCACGCAAGGACGAGCCAATTGGAGATTCCTCCACTTCATGAGCATGCAAAGCAACATGGCCACGGAGGTGACGTCAAGCACCAGGCGCTCTAAAGCAAATTGCTTGCATGTTGTAGAGACTTCAGTACTACCTGCGGCACGCCCAGGTTACAGATCGTCAAGCATACGGGATCCTGCAGATGTCGTCAGAACTACTGCTCTGTGATACCAGATCCCGCGCCAACAAAAACGCGGCTGCGGGAGCCACCTGCGCTGCGCTGTATCAAACCGGACTATAACAACCCAAACAACTACATCAAAGAGAGGCATTAGAAGGGGACCCGATCTAATCTGGGTACGGCGTCCATGGACGGCTTGAGGCATGCGAGTATCAGATGGGAAAACTATCTTTTTCTTCTTTTGGAGGACTACTGACGGACTCCACGTCTCCGTCCATGGAAGTCAGGCAGTCCACCCAGACACGCGCGGTGCACAATCTGATCACCGGACAACACGGTCTTCTACACGGCTGCGTACCAGAAGTTTTCATACAAAATTTCTCGCAACGCCGACCAATTTCGTGTAGCCACGAGATGCTCCTTCCGCCGAGGCTACCATGCGACAATCTGCACTACGCCGATATTAAGATCTGCACTTCTTCAAGACGCGACTACAGACATCACGATTTGCACTGTCCGAGTCAAACTACAACGACCAAATCACGACATTAAGTTGTACGACTACCCCAGGCTACAAGCCAAGATCTTCGTCGAGCACATCCACGTAGAAACGGCATCAACATCATCCACACGCCAGGCTGGTGTGGAACACTGCTACGCCAACTTCTTCGACAGGCTTTCGACATCATCGCCACCACAAGGGACGCCTTCGAGCGATGATCATCGCCGACACGCCTACTCCAACACCGCCGACACATCATCGCCAAGGTCTACATCAACGTGGTATTTATCAACATTTTCGTCGATATATCGCCGCCGCCGCTATACCTGTCCACATGATGGACATACAACTACGACGCTCTTTGACAGTATAACTGCAAGGCACGACGATGGCATTGGCCGCGTCCACAACCCCGACGACTGCATCAACAAACCGACATCACAATTGTGATGCCCCTACGACCGCGCATACGGTTCTGGCAAAACCATGTGTGCTTGGTGGATTCCTCCGGTCCTGGCAAAACCGGTGGTCTCACTTATGACCGCGTCCAAGAGACGCCCCGATGGTACCTCTATAAGGTGCAAAACGTTCACAACAACAACAACAACAACAAACGCGCAATTTTTTGCGCCTCCGGCAATGGCGGCCACACAATATACGACGACTACGACATCGACCACAGCCACCTCGACCACAGCTACATCATGATCGGCTACCTCGATATCGACATCAAGAACAACGTCTATAGCAACTCAAGAACTCCAGTCAACAGCGTCCGCGTCGTCATTTGCGTTCATGCCACTCCCGCTTAGACTGTGGGAGGAAAGAGAGGCACCAGAAGAGGATGCAGTCACCGCCCCTAGGTGCTAGCCATGATCATGTCCACACGCAAGTGATGATGATAAGAAGGTGAAGACGACGGAAGCGCAAGACTTCAAATCCAGCCACAAGCGTCCACTTCACTCCCGGTACGACTGAGGAGGGATGTTAAAATACGAATACATATACGTATATGAGATAGACTAGGACTCTAAGATCACTTTTACTCCAAGTCTACCTACCCCTTGTAACTATATATATATCCCCAGGAGGGTCAAATCAATATATAAAAATATTAGGGATTCAATATTTTCCACACCCAGCATAGGAAAACTAAACCGGAACCAAACCTGCAATCCATAAGTATTAATACTTACATGGTAATTTCAACCGTCAACATACTGAATAAGAATATCAAACTTACGCCAACAATGAGGGGAACTAACTCAGGTGCTGCTGGAGGACTATATTTCCTAGGAGCAGACGAATCAGATACAACAATATGAATCGCAAACTCGAGACAATGAGACGAATGCAATCGTTGGCTAGCGACCCTAAACTCCTTGACTAACTTGTTATACTGGTTCAACATAGGCATCGACTCTGCTACAATACTTAGATCAGCGCCAACACTCTGCTCCCCTTCTGGCTTAAAAATCTTGAGGCGATGATCCAACTCATGAACAATATCAGGAACATACAAATGCACGCACATATCGTGGTTCTCTATATCTATGCTCCCCTTTGTTTTTTAAATGGCTTATAAACTGTTACAAACAAGTAAACTATATGTATATACTGTATAAAGGTATCACTGAAACAGGTGGTAGTTCTGATGGTTAACCATAGGGAGAAAATAGATTAATTCTTTCAGTTAGTAAGATGGAACAATGAGATAGGTTACATGGAAGAGAATGCCCTTCTTGAAAAGAAAATGATAGGAGTTATAGGTCTTGAATTGGTCTTGGTTCATTGTGATTCTAGAATACAAAAATCATGTTTTCACAGAAACATTCATGTTCGAGCAGGTAACTATCGAGTAATATCATCTTGGATTTCTATCTTTGGAACACCTTCTATTGAAGAACCAAGCTGGAATTGTATAAAAAAGTCATGTGAGCCATTGTAAATAATCTCTCATGGATTTTAGTTCTATCTATAAAAGAAAAATATAATGAACATACTGCAGGAAAACTGGAATGTCACACAAAAACACAATTAGAGATTTTGCGTACTATGTAATTCACAAAAAAATTAACGATGCCTATACATGAAAGATTATTTCTTGAAAAAACTTTTATGAACACATTATAAGCACAATTCATATAAAAATAATATGTCATAATTTGGATGCATCGACTTTGCTTGCCACTAAAGTCTTGGAACTCATGTGCATGTCTTGAGCATAGCAGAATCAAACTTCTGGGGCATCTTCATCAAATATGGGGACATACTGTAGATCTTCAGGTAACCTTGTAAGCACTATTTATAAGATACGGTGTTACAATAAAGTGAAAGAACTTTATGACTAATTGGCGTGGGAGTAAATAACCACATCTGTAAATTAAATTAAGAAAATAATAGCTTCCTTTGCTTTCCTTATTCTCAACAATTTTATGGTCAAAGCTACAATGAGTTCTGCAAACAAAGCCTAACTACCACTTTTACCAGTGAATAAAAAATGCTAGAATATTAGAGCAATTCTGCAGAAAACCTTCGAAAATAATAATAACTTGTAACAGAAGAAAAGTAGCTTTGGGATAGAATAGTGCACCATGATTCTACTGCTATCAGCAACCCTCACTTCAATAGCATTCATTTCCAAATTTCTCAGTTATGAGCAAAATTTTAGTCACCTCCTCGCAAAAAAAGGAAAAATTTCAGTTACCAATTGTAGGAGAACAATTCACACCAAGAGACATGCTTATTGGCATGAAACTGAATCAGATCTAAGCAAATCCCATTTACATGGAATGTCTACAAATGGATGGCTTCTACGTAAGAAGAGATGTCTAAATTTAGATATGGAACACCATAGAGAATGCACACCTCTTATGTGTCAATAAGTTTAAGCTTTTAGAAATTAGCTGTGACCCACAATCACCAAAACCATGATACTGTATATTATTTCTATGCAACACACCGTGAATATATTTCATTGACTGCAGCTTTAATTTGATTGCATAGTTAGCATAGACTATGCAATGCATTACTAAAGCAATTATGATAGATGACATGGTGTATCTTACTGCAATTTTCCGTCTCCTCATCAAAGTTATAGCAGCAACAATAGTGATGCAACCTAGGCTAGGCCATCCTCGGGTTGGGAGTTCTTGCAGCAAATCAACATCCAGTGCTTTAAGAACAAAACGCCTAAAATTCCAGACCTATCAAACAAAAGGAAATTGGGAATTCAACACAAATGGCCACCGAGAGAATTGATCTGCATCAAAAGGAAAGAGGATGCATGGCATTAAGCTACAAAACAATGACAAACTATACAGAATTAACCTTTCTAATCGAAATCATATCCCACCCCATTCCCATGTCTTTCATATACTGGATCAGGACCATAAAACTTACATAGCTAAATATCAAATCAGGATGTCCTTCCTAAATAAGGCTAACATACCCATAGTTGAATCTCCCTCCACATCACACATGACTATCCACCTACCTACTCCCTGCACAACATACTAATTTGAGGCCTCACCTATATAAGTGATACATCCAAAACGTATCTACTTACCCAGACACTTTTGCTCTTGTTTCTCCTCTAAACTTGTGTGATTTGGATGCAACTAACACAGACTGACGTTGTTTTCAGCAGAGTTGCATTGGTGTCTACTTTTTGTGCAGAAAATCAATTATCAGGAAAAATCCTAGAAAATATGCCAAAAATCCTATTTCACCAGAAGACTCCCGGAGCCAGAATACGAGACGGAGGGGGGCTGGGCCTAGGCCACACCACCTAGCCGCGCGGGCAAGCCCAGGCCGCGCCAGGGGGTGGTCTGGCCACCCTAGACTGCCCCTCGGTCTCCCTCTTCGCCTATAAGTTGCCTTCTGACCTAAAAACTCAGGGGGGGTTCGACGTTTTTGCAGAAGGAGTTCCGCTCTACCGCCACCACCAGATTCCATGAAACAGCACCAGAAACTCCGTTCTGGCACCCTGCCGGGACGGGGAATTGGAGGAGATCATCGCCATCATCATCACCATCGCTTCTCCATCGGCCATCCATGTTTCCCCCATCTATGAGTGAGTAATCCCCCACTGTAGGATATGGGGATGGTAGGGATTGGATGAGATCGTTCATGTAATGGCATCAGATTGTTAGGGCATGGTGCCTAGTATCTTCTATTAGTGATTTATGACTTTGTTGCGACTTGTTGTGCTTAATGCTTGTCACTAGGGCCCGAGTGCCATGATTTCAGATCTGAACATGTTATTGATTCATTATGATAGTATTGTTTATGGTCTTATCTGCAAGTTGTATACACACATTGTTGTCCAGAACCGATGGCCCCGAAGTGACAGAAATCGGGATAACCGGAGGGAATGACTTTGATGTGAGGATCACATGTGTTCACGGAGTGTTAATGCTTTGCTCCGATGCTCTATTAAAAGGAGCACCTTAATTGCCAGTAGTTCCCTTGAGGCCCCGTTGCAAACGGGCTAGCAGGACAAAAGATGTTGTGCAAGTTCTCATTGCGAGCACGTATGACTATATATGGAACACATGCCTAGGATTATCTAGTACTTGGATGCTTTATCTTATTTATCTACAATTGCCCTATGTTCTGATTGCTATGTGAATTGCCTTGTCCATGCAACGCCCGTCCATCCATCCCTATGCCTACCGCACTTGAATCCTATTGTTTACTGCTATTGTTACTGTTGTCTTTACTACTGCTGTTACTTTACTATTCCTACTACAAAATTGTTGCTACTGATAAACTGATGTGAGCAAGATTGTTTCCAGGTGCAGCTGAATTGACAACTCAGTTGTTAAGGCTTATAAATATTCTTTGGCTCCCCTTGTGTCGAATCAATAAATTGGGTTTCACTTCCCTCGAAAATACTATGATACACCCCCTATACTTGTGGGTCATCAAGACTATTTTCTGGTGCCATTGCTAGGGAACATAGCTTTATTTATTAAGTTTACTTGGATTTTCTATTGTTTGTGGCTATCCATCCATCATGGATAAGTCTCGTGATGGCAAGGTTCCTATTTTACCATCCACTACAAGAAGAGGTAGGGTTCTGAACACCTCTATTGCTCTTGATTGACCATCTGTTATGAGTAAGCTCGTTACACCACCACTTACACATGCTACACACACTGCTACTACTGCTGAATCTGAAACTTCTGATGCTTATGATGCTGCTTCTACTGTGCTTGATAAGAGTGGTTCATTAGGTCCTTTCCTAGATGCTAGGATTGCTAGAACTATAGCTGGAAATACTGAAACTCCTAATGAAGACACTACTACACCTGTTAGTTCACCCGAGTCTAGTGAAAGTTATGATATTGAAGATGGTTATGTTGAGATGACCGATGAATTTATTAAAGAATGTAAAAACACCCATGATAGGAGCACTGCTAAGAGTCTCCTTGAGAGGCGTACTATTAGACCCAAATTGTCTCCTATTGCTAAGTTTGCTGCTTCTCCCATAAACACTATAGATAAAGATTATGATTTCTCTCTCGATCTATCTTACATAACTATTGTTGAGAAAGAACCTTTTTGTGGGACTAAGAATGAAAATGCGGTAGCACATATGAATGAGCTTTCTACCATGAGTGGCTTGTTTTCTGATGATTTTAAAATGCGTACTTACTTTGTTGCTAAGATTTTCCCTTTCTCACTGAAAGGAGAAGCTAAAACTTGGTTTAGTAATTTACCTCCTGGATCTATTGATATCCCTGATTGCTTGATTAGTACTTTCCTGCATAAATATTTTCCTCCTAGTGCTAGACATGCTATTTTGCAGGAACTTTTTGATTTTAAACAGGGAGAAAAAGAGATATTGCCCGAATCTTGGGCAAGGTTTTGTGCTTTGATTCATGCACAAGCTGGAAGTCCATTACCTAAGAATGAGCTTCTTGATATATTTTATAATAGACTAACCGAAGAATCTAGGACATACCTAGATAGTTGTGCTGATTGTGTTTTCAGGAATAGGACTCCTAAGGAAGCTGAGGAATTAATAGCCAAAATAAGTAAGAACTATGAAGATTGGACTCCTCCTAAACAAGCTATACTTGAAGTAATTGTACCTGAACCTACTATTCCGGTGCCTATTCCAACATCAAAGAAGAGGGGAATTATTGAATTAAATGATGAAGTGATGTAGGAAGCTAAGAAATGTCTTAAGGAAAAGGGAATTAAAGCTGTAGATGTCAAGATTTACCTCCTATAGAAGAATTATGTAAGCCTATTCCCTACTCATCCACTATTTAGGTACACTCTCTCCAACACTTTGATGAAGGTGATATCCCTAATTCTAAATCTCCTGATCAATGCTTAGAAGAATTCGATATTTTTATTGTTAAGCAAGATAATTTTAATAAAAGGGTGCAAAATCATCTAATGGAAAACACTAGAGCTATTGTTGAGTTGAAAGATATTGTGGAAAGAACCTCTAATGATGTTAAAATTATTGTTAAACACTTTCAAATGGTTCAAACTCAAATAGATCAACTCGTTAAAATGCAAAAAGACTTGCTAGTTAATGCTGCTAAAGAAAAACATGCTTATGAAATTAGAACTAGAAGTGGTGCTTGATACATTGCAAATGTATCTATAATTTTTGATGTTCCATGCTTGGTTTTATCCATTTTCTTGTGTTTTGTTCCAACTTTGGAGTACTTTTCATATGATTTCTTGGAATAACCTATTAACAAGAGCCACAGTGCCAGCTGCCTGTTTTTTGCTGTTTTTAGTTCCAGGAAAGTCAGAAAATGAATATTCTCGGAATTAGACGGAACAAAAGCCAAAGTGCCTATTTTTCCGGAAGGGATCAAGTGCCAGAATACGAGACGGAGAAGGGCCAGGGAGCCACCACACCACCTGGCCGCGCGGCCAGGCCTGGCCCACGCCAGGGGGTGGTGTGGCCGCTCCCGGCACCCCCTCGGCCTCTCCTTCCTGCTATAAGTTGCCCTCGGGACGAAAACCCTAAGTACCCGATCAAAAATCCACGAAAGAGTCTGTAGCCGCCGTCATCTCCATCCCTAGATCGGGAGGGATCTGAAGCTCTTCTCGGCACCCTGCCGGAGAGGGGAATTCACCCTGGAGGCCTTCTTCATCACCATGCAAGCCTCCGGTGTGATGCGTGAGTAGTTCATACTTGGACTACGGATCCATGTAGTAGCTAGATGGCTGGTATCTCCTCCTTTGTGCTTTCATGTTTAGATCTTGTGAGCTCCGTTCATGATCAAGATCATCTATTTGTAATCCATACATTTTGTGTTTGCGGGGATCCGATGGATATTGAGATGCTATTTCAGATTGATTATTGATTCTATCATGTCTTTGTTATTTAAGATCTTGCATGCTTTCCGTTGTTGGTAGCTATCTTGGCCAAGTAGATGCTAGCAACTCCAAGAGTTAGTATTTATGCTCGATAGTGGGTTCATGCCTCTAGTAATCTGGGGAAGTGACATAAATCTCTAAGGTACTAGATGTGTTGTTGCTACTAGGGAGAAAAGAACAATCCTTTGTTCATAGAACAATCGTATTGTTTACTTTACACGCAGTTCGTAAAGCAATAATTTGTTGCTTGCAACTTAATACTGGAGGGGGTTCGGATGATAACCTGAAGGTGGATTATTAGTCATAGATACAGTTGGATGGCGGTCTATGTATTATGTTGTAATGCCCAATCAAGTCTCAGAGGAGTCAATATGATTAGTATATGCATGTATTGCTTTCTCGGTGTTTGTCAATTGCCCCGCTGTAATTTGTTCACCCAGCATGTTATCTATCTTAAGGAGAGCCACCTCTAGTGAACTATGGATCCCGGTCCATTTACTTTACATACAATCTACAATCTTTTACTGCTTTGTGTTTACTTTCTGCAAACTTTTACTTCTTTCCATTCGATACGTTTAATCCTTTGTTTTCCGCAAAACACGGTGAGATTGACAACCTCATCGCAAGTTGGGGACAAAGTTCTGTGGTTGTGTTGTGCAGGTCTCCACGTTGCTACTAGCACCGGTAGTGCGCCCTGCCAAAGCTCAGCTAGTAACACCTTTGGGGTGTTTCCTTGCTCCTACTGGTTCGATTAAACCTTGGTTTCATAACTGAGGGAAAACTTCCTGTTGTGCTCATCATACCTTCCTCTTGGGGTTCCCAACGAGCTCGACATCAACCACGAGCCAGCAAAGATTTTTTTGGCACCGTTGCCGGGGAGTCAAGGACATATTCACAAGGGGAGTTCCTCATAACCAATCTCTTTACTTTGTTGTTTTTGTTTTGCTTAGTTTTCTTTTTGCTTTGTTTGCTTGTTTTGTTCTTCAAAAACACAAAAAAAATAGTTTTACTTGTTTGCTTTCTTATTTGAAAACCCAAAAAATGACTACTCTTGAAAACAGTAAGTTGTGTGACTTCACTAGCACCAACAACAATGATTTTATGAGCACACCTATTGCTCCACCTGCGGCTGAAAATACTTTCTTTGAGATAAAACCTGCTTTGCTCAATCTTGTTATGAGAGAACAATTTTCTGGTATTGGTAATGAAGATGCTGCTTCCCATCTAAATAACTTTGTTGAACTTTGTGAGATGCAAAAGCATAGGGATATAGATGGTTATATTATTAAGCTGAAATTGTTTCCTTTCTCTTTGAGAGGAAAAGCTAAATAATGGTTGAATTCCTTAACTAGGAATAGTATTGATTCTTGGACTAAGTGCAAAGATGCTTTTATTGGAAAATACTATCCTCCTACTAAGATTATATCCATGAGAAGTGAAATAATGAAGTTTAAACAACTTGATAATGAGCATGTTGCTCAAGCTTGGGAAAGAATGAAATCTTTTGTAAAGAATTGTCCCACTCATGGACTGACTGCTTGGATGGTCATCCAAACTTTTTATGCAGGATTGAACTATTCTTTAAGGAACCTATTGGATTCAACTGCTGGAGGTACCTTTATGACCATCACTTTGGGTGATGCAACAAAACTTCTGGACAATATGATGGTTAATTATTCTGAATGGCATACTAAGAGAGCTCCACAAGGTAAGAAGGTAAATTCTGTTGAGGAAACCTCCTCCTTGAGTGATAAGATTGATATTATTATGTCTATGCTTGTTAATGGGAAAGCCCATATTGATCCAAATAATGTTCCTTTAGCCTCTTTGGTTGCTCAATAAGAGCAAGTTGATGTGAAGTTCATAAGAAATAACAACTTTGGCAACAATGCTTATGGTAATAATGCTTATAGGAACAATTTTGGTAACAACAATTATAAGCCATACCCTCCCAACAATGGTAAATCTGAATTACCTAGTGAAGGAAGAATCTTAGAAGTTGAAAGAGCCACTAAAAACTTCATGCAAATGCAATACGAGCAAAATACGCTATTTACTAAAACTATGGAGGAACAATCTATCATTTTGAAGAACATTAGACATCAACTTGAGAGTCTAAATAGGGAAATTCCTAGTTTACAACTGAAACTCTCTAATGCTGAAAGGAATATATCTTCTCTATCTGAAGCTCAATCTTTATTGATTAATAAAATGGCTGCTAAACCTGAAACTAATGATAATCCCTTTGCATCTACTAATGCCATACAAGTAAGAATTGATGAAAATGTTAGACTATTAGCTGAATTACATGCTAAGTGGGAAAGAGAAGATGAAATTGCTAGAAACATTAGTGTTTCTACTATCACCACCACTAGTGTTGAGGCTAGTAATAGTTCTACTACTTTATATGATAAAGTTGATTTTGATCTTGATGGTTGCAATATCTCTGAAGTTATTAAGTTCCTACAAAAGCTTGCTAAAAGTCCTAATGCTAGTGCTATGAACATGGCCTTTACAAAACACATTACTGATGCTCTCATAAAGATTAAAGAAGAAAAGATGAAACATAAAGCTTCTATTCCTATAAAACAAGAAGATGGTTGGGAACCCATCATCAATATGAAAGTGAATGACTTTGATTTCAAAGCTTTGTGTGATCTTAATAGTAGTGTTTCTATTATGCCTAGAAGGATTTATGATATGCTTGATTTGCCTCCTCTTGAAGATTGTTATTTGAATGTCCCACTTGATGCTAATGCTAAAAAGAAACTCATGGGGAGTCTTAATGATATACTTATTATGGTTAACTATTCCTATGTCCCCGTTGATTTCTATGTTTTGGATGTTGAATACAATGCTTCTTGTCCTATTACTTTGGGAAGACCTTTTCTTAGAACTGTTGGTGCCATCATTGATATGAAAGAAGGCACCATTAAATATCAACTACCACTCAAGAAAGGTATAGAACACTTCCCTAAAAAGAGAGAAAATATTTCTTTTGCTTCTCCTATGAAAACAAAATTTGGTCTTAATGCTTCTTCATTTGAGAACACTTGATTCTTTCTTTGCTTCTTATGCCTAACTTAAAGGCGTTAAAGAAAAGTACTTGTTGGGAGACAACCCAAGAGTTTTAGTTGAGTCTTGGAAGTTATTACCTCTGTAATGACCTCTCCTTATCCTTTTTATTTGCTTTTTGTGCCAAGAGTAACCTCTAATGAGAGTGAAGTAATGATTGGGAAAGTTGCTGTCCTGAAACAGATTTTTGTGCTTCATCGTAAAAATTCCCGAGAGAGTTCTGTAGGTCGGATTGAGATAATTTTTTGTGATTACGCCCCAGGTTGTTATCTAACTTTCGTTAGTTCAACACTTTTTGATTTGAGCAACATAAGGTCTTTGAAAAAATTCGTCTTTACCTGCTGGTCTGTTTTGACAGATTTCTGCCATTTTCTGCATTTGCTTCTTGTTAGTTGCTTCTTGAGTTCCTTTGGGGAATTGAGATTTTTGAGGGAAGTGTTACAGTAGCTAGTGTTATAATGGAAGTTTATTTGGTGTTAGAACTGAACCTTGAGACTTATTTATCTTAAAGTGCACTAATGTTGCTAAGAGATTGTGTGAAGTTTTATATGAAGGAAAAATTTCAGGTGTATGGAATGAATGAGTAATGGGATGAAGGATGGACTAAAGCTCAAGCTTGGGGATGCCACGCGTGTCACCCTAAGAAATATCCAAGAAGTACAAGCGTCAAAGCTTGGGGATGCCTAAGGCATCCCCTTCTTCATTAATAAAAATTCCAGGTTTTTTCCAAACGCTTCATTTTTATTGTTTCATGCACAGTTGTGTTTTTCTTGGAGTGTCTTCTTTTTCGTTTTCGTTTTGGTTTTTAGTTTGCTTGGTTTGCTTAGATTTCTGAATAAATTGGTTGGACCCCCTCTTTCATAACTTTGGTTTGCAATTAGTTTGGTTTGGTTTGGAAAAGAGTAGGAAAGTTCATACTTATGTGGTAAAAAGAGCTTGTTTTTGACTGTGGCCTATGCTTTGTCATGCCATGCTTGATATTGTTTTGGCTTTATGCTTAGTATTCTTTGCTGTAGCATGACTTGTTATAAACAATTTAGATTGCTTAATGTGCCTTGGATGAATCATGCGTTGTTTTAGCATATTAAAGCATAGTATAGTGGTATTCTCCTTTGATGCTTTATTTGGGTTGACTTGGCACATGCTCACACCATGTTATGACTATCCAAAGTCACCATAGCCTTTATGATCCTTTAGTTTTCAACTTGTAGTATCACTTTATGCTTTGATCAATGATGTTTTGTTGCTCTGCATGATTATGGATTATTGCTCTCTTAGTTTGTCGCTCCCAGTCTTTTGCTAGCCTCCACAACAAAGTATGAGTTCCACTCATGCATCCAACTCCCTAAACCAAGTTTTTCCAAAGATTCCACCATACCTACCTACTAGCTTATGCTATTCCAAGTACATTCATGCTTTTGTTTACCTTCCACTTGTTATGAGAAAACTAGTGATTAAAGCTCTCACGAACTTGATGGCACACTTTACTTTATTGCCTCTAATAAACTTGAACCATTGGGTCCTTCTTTGTTGCGTATATGCTTGCGCTTTATAAGTTGATATTAGCAGAACCATGTTTCATGGGGAACGCTTTCAACATTGCACTTGTACTTTGTACCCCATTGATATCATGTTCTTTTGATTACGGATCCCGGCGGTGTGAAATAAAAGTGGAACTTGTAAGATCATGGAGTTTGTATGTGTGTTAGAGAAATGCCTGGGCCGCTAGCCTAAGCCATGCCTAATCACGGTGGAAACTTGCAGCATCATCATAATGAGCACTCTATGAAGCATCCTCAATAAAAACCTATGCAAATAGCAAATAAAAAGATTGCTGAGATGCTCATTGTCTGCTTGCCTTGTCATTTTGATTATGGGAAAGCTCCCGTATCATGTGCAAGGGGTACCCTGTTGGCGGTTCTTAATGATACACATGTACTTACAATGACAAGAGCTTACTCGTGACTGAAGTTGAGTAGCATGAGGATCGGTCTTCGTAAGTAAGGGGCATGAGATTTCGGTTTATAACTTGTCAAGCATGTCCTCTTAGTTGTGTCACTTTAACCTTAATCACCTTCAAGATGCTTATGAGGGGCAATGAGAGCTGAAAGTTATAAGTACCATAATTTTTGGAAGCTCTTTATGAGACTTGAATCCCTACTTCCTTTTACAAAAGGCCTTTATTCGACCATTATATTGAGTCTCCACCTTCTATCTTTATGCACTACTTTGAGAGCATAGTGGCTATTCTTAGTTCTATGTGCATTGTCCCAAGACTAGTTGATTGATGCATAACTTGTTATTGCTTGTTTGAAACTATTGTATCTAGTCACTCTTATGGACTTTGAAGGTGTCCTATGCATTTATATTTGCTACTCTATTGAGGGACAAGCTGAATACTATTATGCTATGTTTTCTTTATGTGAAACAAACAAACGTCTTGCAAAGCATGTTATTCATGAATCTTTTGTTTGTGTCTTTTCATGTTGCATCATAGTGTCTTTGCTTATTGCTAGAACTTTGTCTTTCATGTTATGATTGAAGTATTATGATCCCAGCTTTGAATGTTTTGCAAATACTTTGATCAAGTCTTTGATGGTGCATGTCACCTCAAAAATTATTTCTTTTTATCACTTACCTACTCGAGGACGAGCAGGAGTTAAGCTTGGGGATGTTGATACATTGCAAATGTATCTATAATTTTTGATGTTTCATGCTTGGTTATATCCACTTTCTTGTGTTTTGTTCCAACTTTGGAGTACTTTTCATATGATTTCTTGGACTAACCTATTAACAAGAGCCATAGTGCCAGCTGCCTGTTTTCTGCTGTTTTTGGTTCCAGGAAAGTCAGAAAATGAATATTCTCGGAATTGGACGGGACAAAAGCCAAAGTGCCTATTTTTCCGGAAGGGATCAAGTGCCAGAATACGAGACGGAGAAGGGCCAGGGAGCCACCACACCACCTGGCCGCGCGGCCAGGCCTGGCCCGCGCCAGGGGGTGGTGTGGCCGCTCCCCGCACCCCCTCAGCCTCTCCTTCCGCCTATAAGTTGCCCTCGGGACGAAAACCCTAAGTACCCGATCAAAAATCCACGAAAGAGTCTGTAGCCGCCGTCATCTCCATCCCTAGATCGGGAGGGATCTGAAGCTCTTCCCGGCACCCTGCCGGAGAGGGGAATTCACCCTGGAGGCCTTCTTCATCACCATGCAAGCCTCCGGTGTGATGCGTGAGTAGTTCATCCTTGGACTACAGATCCATGTAGTAGCTAGATGGCTGGTTTCTTCTCCTTTGTGCTTTCATGTTTCGATCTTGTGAGCTCCGTTCATGATCAAGATCATCTATTTGTAATCCATACATGTTGTGTTTGCGGGGATCCGATGGATATTGAGATGCTATTTCAGATTGATTATTGATTCTATCATGTCTTTGTTATTAGAGATCTTGCATGCTTTCCGTTGTTAGTAGCTATCTTGGCCAAGTAGATGCTAGCAACTCCAAGAGTTAGTATTTATGCTCGATAGTGGGTTCATGCCTCTGGTAATCTGGGGAAGTGACAGAAATCTCTAAGGTACTAGATGTGCTGTTGCTACTAGGGAGAAAACAACAATCCTTTGTTCATAGAACAATCGTATTGTTTACTTTACATGCAGTTCATAAAGCAATAATCTGTTGCTTGCAACTTAATACTGGAGGGGGTTCAGATGATAACCTGAAGGTGGATTATTAGTCATAGATGCAGTTGGATGGCGGTCTATGTATTATGTTGTAATGCCCAATCAAGTCTCAGAGGAGTCAAGATGATTAGTATATGCATGTATTGCTTTCTCGGTGTTTGTCAATTGCCCCGCTGTAATTTGTTCACCCAACATGTTATCTATCTTAAGGAGAGCCACCTCCAGTGAACTATGGATCCCGGTCCATTTACTTTACATACAATCTACAATCTTTTACTGCTTTGTGTTTACTTTCTGCAAACTTTTACTTCTTTCCATTCGATACGTTTAATCCTTTGTTTTCCGCAAAACACGGTGAGATTGACAACCTCATCGCAAGTTGGGGACAAAGTTCTGTGGTTGTGTTGTGCAGGTCTCCATGTTGCTTCTAGCACCGGTAGTGCGCCCTGCCAAAGCTTAGCTAGTAACACCTTTGGGTATTTCCTTGCTCCTACTGGTTCGATTAAACCTTGGTTTCATAACTGAGGGAAAACTTGCTGCTGTGCTCATCATACCTTCCTCTTGGGGTTCCCAACGAGCTCGACATCAACCACGAGCCAGCAGTGCTGCTACCCAGGATCCTCTTTATCCTTTGGGGCATCCCAAATGAATTGAGCAGGATTCTCAATAAGCTGAAAATAGTGGCTCTACTCGTTAGAAAAGGAAAAAGAAACATACAACTATTGTAGAACCCTCTGAATCTGCTATAGATCCTAATAGTATATCTATTTCTGATGCTGAAACTGAAAATGGTAATGAAGAAAATGAAGTTCCTAATGAAGAAAAGGTTGAAGAAGAACCTGAAAACCACACTAAGAATACTAAATACACCAAATAAGATTTTATTGCTAAGAAACATGGTAGTGAAAGAGAGCCTTGGATCCAAAAACCTATGCTTTTCCCTGATAACAAACTCAAGTCAAAGGAAGATGAACACTATAATAAGTTTTGTGAGTGGATGAAACCTTTATTCTTGCAAATTCCTTTGACTGACGCTATTAAATTACCTCCTTATGTATATGAAGGATATTGTCTCGAATAAAAGGAAGATCCCTAATGAAGAAATTTCTACTTTGCTTGCTAATTATTCCTTCAATGGTAAGGTTCCTAAGAAACTTGGAGACCCAGGTATTCTAACTATCCCTTGCTCTATTAAGAATAGTTATGTTAGAACTGCTTTGTGTGATTTGGGAGCTGGACTTAGTGTTATGCCTTTCTCTCTCTATAAGAGGCTTCAACTAGAAAAGTTAATACCAACTGATATATCTTTGCAAATGGCTGATAAATCTACCACCATTCCTGTTGGTATATGTGAGGATGTACCTGTTCAAGTGGCTCATAATTGCTTGATATTAACTGATTTTGTTGTGCTTGAAATGCCTGAAGATGATAATATGTCTATTATTCTTGGGATACCTTTTCTTAATACTGTAGGAGCTGTTATTAATTGTAATCAAGGAAAGGTGACTTTCAATGTTAATGACAAGGAACATACTGTCTATTTCCTTAAGAAGATTGAAAGGACTTATGGTTTGAACTCAATTGAACATGTTGAGGGCATTCAAGTTGGAGAAATATATTGTCCCATACCAAGAGAAAAATTTGAAACTATTATGATTGGGACCATTGCTATCAAGGTTGAGGTAACATAATCATTAGTGGAATACAAAGTTTTGTCTCATATGATATTGTTTTGGTAACAAGACCTGATCAACCTTGTTAACAAAAGGATTTTGTTGAACAAAACAATGGTTTCACGATGATTATCTTCGTTTACTTCTATTGCTATCCATTTTAGTTTTTGTTTTCGTTTAGTTTTCTTTGTTGTTAGTTGCTTGCATGTTAGAGTATCTTAGAACTTCTGTAGTTCTATCCTTTTTTCCATTGCATCATTTTCCAAAAAAAAATCTGTCTGTCAGAAAATCATTCTTCTATACCTGAAAAATGCCCAAAAATAAAGTGTCTCGAAATATTCCAGAAAATTCATATTAAATTTTTACGTGAAAAACGGGGCAGAGGAGTGCCTAAGAGGTACCAGGGGGACCCACCAGGCAGGCTCACTACCTGGTGGCACGACCTACCCTGGGTGGCGCCATGCCATGGTGTGGGCCACTTCTGGCCCTCTACTAACTCTCTCACCTACCACTTTCTTCTCTCTTCCGAGTAAGCTCTAGTTCATTGCTCAAAATCGCATTCTTGCTGTGCTTTCTCTCGATTTTTTCGATGTCCTTGCTCAGCCCATCTTTGTTGCTGAAATTTGGAGCACTTGTTCTCTGGTATGTGACTCCTCCCTTTGTCCAAGTAGATTTGTGTTTAGTGGATTATATCTTGAGTATTTTGCTGCTGTAGGTGACAGGTTATGAGAGCTTGTAAGCTTGTTTGATGCTTAGAGATATAGTTTTGATGCATGCTTAGGCCTATTATAAGTCCCTATGAGTAGTACCCTTCATTATATTCACTTTGCAATCACTTGTTTAATAGGTGTTTAAATTTTAGAATAGAAGATGAGTGAGCATCAACTAAACCAACATGAACTATGGGTGCCTGAGGTCATGAAGGTCCACCGGGAGGAGGAAGTTTTTCCTTCCATTTATCCATGCTCTGAGTTCATGAGAGCTGCTGGAATTCTCCAAGATTTCCACACTTTGGTTTCGAATGCAGGGTTGGAACACTTTTTGGAAGATGAACCTTGTCAATTTGTGAAGCTAACCATGTCTGTGGTGCAGGACTTTCAATTTAGTCACTCTTTGCCTAACCCCATGGTCCACTACAAAATTTACAATATTGCTGTCGACCTTTCTCTCGATGACTTTTGTGCTGCTATTAAGGTACCTCAATGGGGATCATGTAGAAGGATTAAGGAGCGACCTGAACCACTCATGGATTTATACGCAGAAATTTTCCAAGGGAGCAGCTTCTCGAAGGAGAATGGAAAAATCCGTAACATTCATCTTCCCTCCATTCGTTACTTTGCCTACTTTTTGCCAAGTGTGTTCTTGCTAGGAAAACTGCCAATAAGTTATCTTCATATGATCTAGCATTTATCTCTGCTGCTCTTAAACGAGATAGGTCTTACAACTTAGGTGCTTTGATAGCTTTCCGTCTTGCTGCTAACTATGAGAAAGGTGGAATTTGTGGAGGCCTCATTGCTTCTCGTTTACTAGCATTGCATGGTTTAGTGCCTCATCATCTAGCCCTACAGTTCCCCATAGAAAGGCTTGATTTTAATTCCATGATACAACATAAATTTGTTTCCTCGTGTGTTAGTTTGAATGAGTTATCTTATGAAATAACCTTTGTCAAAGCTGGTTGGAGAAAGAGCAAGTCCAAGCATGTTGTTCTTTTGCCTGCACCTGTTTTGTTTAAACTTGATAACAGGGAAGGATGGTCCCTCACTGAGGAGGAGCTTGACAGGTACTTGGGAGAGCTCTCCCAATACGAGCAGGACACTAGAAGGGAGGTCACGGATGATTCGGTTCAGCCCTCGAATGAGGGAGAGTCTTCATATCAGCAGCATGCTTATGATTGGGGAGCTTCTTCTTCCCACGGGCCCAACTACGACCATTCTTATCATGATCCTCCTGCTTGGAACCCTTACCCGTATCTGGATTGATACCCACTTAGGCCAAAAGCCTAAGCTTGGGGGGAGGTACGCCGACACCGCACTCATCTCCTTATCATGTTGCGTCGGTACTTTGTATATTCATGTTTTGTTTTCTTTTTAGTTTTTGTTCTTTCTTTGCTTTTGCTTTCTAAAACACAAAAAGACCAAAAATATTTCTGTTGTTTCTCTTTGGTTTGCTTCTTCTTCCTTTTGCCTTGGTTTGTTTTTCCCTTTTTGCTTTGTTTGAATTATTCAAAAAACCCAAAAAGATTTTGCTTTGCTTGTTTTCCTTTTTGGTTCTTGTTTTAAAAATCGAAAACAACAAAAATATTTGTCGTTCTTCTTTGGCTTTGTGAGTTTGTTGCAGGGTTCATCAGTCCTTAGTGGATATTGGTTTCATATTATTATTCAAGCCACGCAAGTGAAGAGCAATAATGATGATTAATGACAACTTGAGGCGTGGTAAGAGGCTGGTAACGAACTCTATTTGTTTTCATTTTTGTACATATACTCGTCACTGTGGGCGTGCCTAGTCTGTTCGTGTAAGGTGTATGTTATCTTTGGATGCTTAGTAGTTCTTGCTTTCGTATGATTAGTTCCAGCTTGCTAATAGTTTGTAGCATGTCTTATGAATGTTTGCTTGCATTACTCTACTCATAATTTGGTATGACACCGTGGTATCCTCCTCTGAATGTTTCATTTGAATTGACTTGGCACATGCTCACGCATGCACATGAATAATCAGTTAAGCCTCGATGAATTATTTTGCCTTGAGGATCTTGAATCACTTTCATGCCATGATTAGTCCTGTTTTGTTGCAAGCATGATTATGACAGCTATTTCTCTCTCATTTGTCGCTCCCTTACTATTGCTAGCCTTCACTTTCACTGAGTATGTTTTACTCATGTTTCTAACTCCCCAAAACCAAATATTGCCAAAGTGTCCACCATACCTACCTATTAGCATCGTTTTCTACTTCCGTGCATATTCAATATGCCTTGTTTTCTTCCGAATAAAATGTTTGCTTGTTATGAGAAAGTTAGTTAGTAAAGCTCTCACAAACTTGATGGCACACTTTATTTTCTTGCATTTAATAAACCTGAACCATTGCGCCCTTCTTTGTTGCGCATATGCTTGCGCTTTATAAGTTGAAGTTAGCAGAACCATGTACCATGGGGAATGCTTTCAACATTGCATTGGTACTTAGTACCTCGTTGATATCATGTTCTTTTGCTTATGGATCCCGACGGTGTGAAATAAAAGTGGAACTTGTAAGACCATGGAGTTTATATGTATGTTAGAGAAACGCCTGGGCCGCTAGCCTAAGCCATGCCTAATCATGGTAGAAACTTGTAGCATAACCATAATGAGCATTCTATGAAGCATCCTCAATAAAAATCTATGCACATAGTAAATAAAAAGATCGCTGAGATGCTCATTGTCTGCTTGCTTTATCATTTTGATTATGGGATAGCTCCTATGTCATGTGCAAGGGGTACCCCGTTGGCGGTTCTCTATGATATATATATATATATACTTACAATGAAAATAGCTTACTTGTGACTGAAGTTGAGTAGCATGAGGATCGGTCTTCGTAAGTAAGGGGCATGAGGCTTCGATTTATCACTTGTCAAGCATATCCTCTTAGTTGTGTCACTTTCACCTTAACCACATTAAATATGCTTATGATAGGGGCAATGAGAGCTCAAAGCTAATGAGTACCATACTTTCAGCATTCGGAAGCCTTTCAAACTATTGAAAACCTTTTCATTTCCTTGTTGAGTCTCCACATATTCTTTGAGCACCTCCTTGAGAGCATAGTTGTCATTCTTTGTGCTTGTCCCATTACTTGACTATTTGTGTTATGACTTTTATGCTTGTATCTTTGACATCTTTACTTCTAGTCTTCACCTGAACTTCAGAGTTGCCTTGGCACAAAGGCAAGCGAGATACCACTCTATCATACCTTGTTATGAGCATTGTAATGTTGCTTATGTTTATGCTTCATGCTATTTATTATTTTTGAGTTGGAATCTCTTCATAGCTTGCAATGCCTATTAAGTAAACTTAGTTGCATACTCCTTATTATGAATTGTCTAAGTAGTTGATCACATGCTAAAGAATATATGCATCATATGAAGCAAATGTGTTCGTGAAAGTTCTTTTATCGCACTCAGTTTTCAACTGAATTGCTTGAGGACAAGCAATAAGCTAAGCTTGGGGGGAGTTGATACGTCCAAAACGTATCTACTTTCCCGAACACTTTTGCTATTGTTTCTCCTCTAAACTTGTGTGATTTGGATGCAACTAACGCGGACTGACGCTGTTTTCAGCAGAATTGCATTGGTGTCTACTTTTTGTGTAGAAAATCAAATATCAGGAAAAATCCTGGAAAATATGCCAAAAATCCTATTTCACTAGAAGACTCCCGGAGCCAGAATACGAGACGGAGGGGGGCTGGGCCCAAGCGACACCACCTGGCTGCGCGGGCAAGCCCAGGCCGCGCCAGGGGGTGGTCTGGCCGCCCCAGACTGCCCCTCGGTCTCCCTCTTCGCCTATAAGTTGCCTTCTAACCTAAAAACTCAGGGGGGGGGGGGGGTTCGACGTTTTTCCAGAAGGAGTTCCGCTCCGCTGCCACCACCAGATTCCACGAAACAGCACCAGAAACTCTGTTCTGGCACCCTGCCGGGACGGGGAATTGGAGGAGATCATCGCCATCATCATCACCATCGCTTCTCCATCGACCATCCATGTTTCCCCCATCTATGAGTGAGTAATCCCCCGCTGTAAGCTATGGGGATGGTAGGGATTGGATGAGATTTTTCATGTAATGGCATCAGATTGTTAGGGCATGGTGCCTAGTATCTTCTATTAGTGATTTATGACTTTGTTGCGACTTGTTGTGCTTAATGCTTGTCACTAGGGCCCGAGTGCCATGATTTCAGATCTGAACATGTTATCGATTCATTATGATAGTATTGTTTATGGTCTTATCTGCAAGTTGTATACACACGTTGTTGTCCGGAACCGATGGCCCCGAAGTGTCAGAAATCGGGATAACCGGAGGGAATGGCTTTGATGTGAGGATCACATGTGTTCATGGAGTGTTAATGCTTTGCTCCGGTGCTCTATTAAAAGGAGCACCTTAATTGCCAGTAGTTCCCTTGAGGCCCCGCTGCAAACGGGCTGGCAGGACAAAAGATATTGTGCAAGTTCCCATTGCGAGCACATATGACTATATATGGAACACATGCCTAGGATTATCTAGTACTTGGATGCTTTATCTTATTTATGTGCAATTGCCCTATGTTCTGATTGCTATGCGAATTGTCTTGTCCATGCAACGCCCGTCCATCCATCCCTATGCCTACCGCACTCGAATCCTACTATTTACTGCTATTGTTATTGTTGTCTTTACTTTACTACTGCCGTTACCTTACTATTCCTACTACAAAACTGTTGCTACTGATAAACTGCTGTGAGAAAGATTGTTTCCAGGTGCAGCTGAAT
The DNA here is from genome assembly GCA_910589775.1 of Avena eriantha. Taxonomy (NCBI): domain Eukaryota; kingdom Viridiplantae; phylum Streptophyta; class Magnoliopsida; order Poales; family Poaceae; genus Avena; species Avena eriantha. The sequence continues at coordinate 526,504,796 of OU342742.1, read as the reverse complement.
TGACAAGTCAATTGTTAAGGCTTATAAATATTCTTTGGCTCCCCTTGTGTCGAATCAATAAATTAGGTTTCACTTCCCTCGAAAATACTGTGATACACTTCCTATACTTGTGGGTCATCAGTAAGCTATGAAGCATGGTTATTATGGATTAGGAATTGTTTCCATCACATCTAGTTAGCATCAGTGTCACACTCAAGCAATCACCATGAAACAATTGAAGCTCTCTGCACAGTCTAATCTCCACTCTCCACTACAGATATGGAGAGTAGGAGAGAATAAGGACGGACAGTCTTACAGGGTAGTTTCTGGTGTAGAGGTGGATGGCCTCGGCAATGAGGCGGAGGGCGCGAGGGCACCGCTTGCTGGCAGCATAGAAGACGCGGAAGTAATCCATGGCCTCACGGAAGTCGTCATGGTAGATGATGGCAACCACGGTGCAGGGCCTATTGCGCTGTGGCACCGGCGCCACGTTCGCTAGCTCCGGCCGCCGGCACTCATGCCCGCATGGTCCACCTCCCCCCGGCGACACGAAGCCATGGCTGGAGGACCATCGAAGAGTGCATGTGCCATGCACCATGCACGCATTCCAGAGATCTATTCTTTCCCCCACTCGTATTCCTGCAGCAACGGAACAACTGCACCGGCTTCTCCTCTAGGCTCCAGCGCGTCGCCTCAAGGGAATATGCCCGAGAGGCAATAATAAAGTGGTTATTATATTATTCCATGTTTATGATAAATGTTTATTTTGCATGCTATAATTGTATTAATTGGAAACGTTAATACATGTTTGTCTAATAAACAAAATACAAAGTTCCTAGTACTGCCTCTCATATAAACTAGCTCGTTGATTAACAAGATGATCAAGGTTTCCTAATCATGGACATTGGATGTTGTTAATAACGAGGTCCAAACATTGGTGGAATGATGTGATGAACATTCATCTAAAGTATAGCATTACGATCAAAGTCATTGTGTTTATATTGCTATAACATCATACGAAGTAATCCTAGTCCTTAGACCATGAGATCATGTTAATCACTAACACCGGAAGAGTATCTTGATAACATCAAACGTCACACCGTAAAAGGGTGACTATAAAGGTGGGTTCAGTGCTACGAAGGTGTTATGTAGATGCTCATGGATCAAGAGTGGGACTTTTCCATCCCGGTGATGGATAGATATACTCGGGGCCCTCTCGGTAATATCACATTGAAATAGCTTGCAAGAGTGTAATGTGATCACTAAAATGTTATATCACAGGAACGAGAAAAGAGTGCATGTCGGTAATGAGATCAAACTAGGTATTGAGATACCGATGATCAAATATCGGACATGTAATATATCGTGAAACAAAGGGATTTAGTTACGATGTTAAAGGTTCACACGATCACAAGAGTCATCGTTGAATATGTGGGAGTTAGTACGGATCTCCAGGTCCCGCTATTGATTATTGATCGGAGAGGGGTCTCAATCATGTCTGCATTATTTGTGAACCATAGGGTGACACACTTAAGGGATACTGACACCATTTGGAGCAAATATGTTTCAGATAAAGATTTAAGAAAGCACTGGAATCATTTCGATGAAAACCGAAATTGTTTCGGGTGAAATTGCAGAAACTGGTTCTGCATGTGATATTAAAATATTGCAGGGGTTTTTATGTGAATGTTTGTTAATTAAAGTAATTAACAAAATTCTGAATAAAATAAATAAAATAGTTTTATTTAATGAGAGCTTGCATTAAATTTGGTCAAAATTTAATGCATGTGAGTAGACATGAGTGGAGGTGTCTGTTTATGTGAGTGGGAGATCGACCCACATGAATGAGGGAGAGGTGGGGGCACCCACCATGGCCGGCACCATGCCCCCTTGGCTACCCCCTCCCCTATATAAGGAGCACCTACTCCTCCTCCACTTTTACACCTCCTCGTGAAGGATCTCTCTCCTCCTCTAGAAATTATTCCCCATGGTCTCGGATTAGCGAGATACATGTTCCCGGTGGCTTTATATGGAAAGGAGTTGTTGCTTCTGTTGCTTTGCTGGAGCGAGGGACGGAGGTTATCGGGGTACTGGACGTGTGTGTGATCACGGATGCACCGCTACTTTGCGGTGCTGAACTTGGTGGCGCTGGACTTGCTGGAGCTGGACCTGCTAGACTTGCTGGATGATACGTTCTAAACGTATCTATAATTTTTGATGTTCCATGCTTGTTTTATATCTACTTTCTTATGTTTTGTCCACACTTTGGAGTACTTTTACACATTTTCTGGAACTAACCTATTAACAAGATGCCACAGTGCCAGGTTCCTGTTTTCTGCTGTTTTTGGTTCCAGGAAAGTCAGAAAATCAATATTCTCGGAATTGGACCGGACAAAAGCCAAAGTTGATATTTTACCGGAAGACTCGTGGAGCTAGAAGACGAGACGGAGAGGGGCCATAGGGTGGCCACACCATATGGTGGCGCGGGCTAGCCCTGGCCGCGTCACCAGGTGGTGTGGGCCCCTGGCCGCCCATCGACCTTGCCTCTTCACCTATAAGATGCCTCTCGATGCAAAAACCCTAAATCGTCAAGCCTCCAGCCATGAAAAGTTCCGCAGTGCCGCCACCACCGAAGGGGAGATTCGAGGGATAGAAAGTCTCTGTTCCGGCACCCTGCCGGGATGGGGAAGTGCCCCCGGAGCCATCTCCATCGATCTCCACCACCATCTCCATCGCCGTTGCTGATTCCCATGATGAGGAGGGAGTAGTTCTCTCTCGAGGCTAAGGGTTCTACCGATAGCTATGTGTTCATCTCTCTCTCTATGCATGATCAAATTGTGATCATGAGCTTTGTAATCAAGTAGATCTACCTTGCTACTCAAGTGCTTTAATAGATCTCTGCTCTCCCCATGTGTGTGAAAGTGACAGCGTGCACACCATGGTGGCACTTAGGCTAGAGATTACAATTACTTATTATGAGTTATATTTGGAGTTGGATGTCTCTATAAAATTGTGGTGTTTTTTGGAACCATCTAGAGCTCAAGGTGACAGTGTGGGGTTATCTAGATGGGAAAAGCGAACTTTGAGGTGTGCTGTTATAGCTCTACCATGGATTAGAGTGTCCAACCGGAGAGTAGTTCAGAGTAGTATCATAAAGAGATGATACTTATATGAGAGTGTTCACTAGTGAAAGTATGATCCCTAGGCCTTGTTTCTAAACATTGAAACACCGTTTGCAACTAGATCTGTTACATGTTTGCTTGCTTCCATCTTTATTTCAGTTTGCCTTTAGTCTCTTCCACGCCATCAAGCTCTTTTCTGGCACCGTTGTCTTATATCCACACCACTTGTATTTCACTATCTCTTCGCCGAACTAGTGCACCTATACACCTGACAAGTGTATTGGGTGTGTTGGGGACACAAGAGACTTCTTGTATCTTGATTACAGGGTTGCTTGAGAGGGATACCTTTGACCACTTCCTCCCTGAGTTCGATAAACCTTGGGTAATCCACTTAAGGGGAATTTGATGCTGTTCTACAAACCTCTGCACTTGGAGGCCCAAGAACTGTCTACAAGAATAGAAGTGCATAGACATCAAGCTATTTTATGGCGCTGTTGCCGGGGACTGAAGAAGAAGAAGCTCCCACATCAACCACACGCCAGCAAGTATTTTTCTGGCGCCGTTGCCAGGGAGTCAAGGACATCTTCACAAGGGGAGTCCCTCATAACCAATCTCTTTACTTTGTTATTTTTTTGCTTAGTTTACTTTTGCTTTGTTTGCTTGTTTCTTTATCAAAAACAAAAAAAAATTAGTTTTACAAGTTTGCTTTCTTTATTAAAAACACAAAAATGACTACTCTTGAAATCACTAAGTTGTGTGACTTCACTAGCACCAACAACAATGATTTTATGAGCACACCTATTGCTCCACCTATTCCTGAAGCTACTTTCTTTGAAATAAAACCTGCTTTACTCAATCTTGTTATGAGAGAACAATTTTCTGGTATTGGTAATGAAGATGCTGCTGCTCATCTAAATAACTTTGTTGAACTATGAGATGCCAAAGCATAGGGATATAGATGGAGATATTATTAATCAAGAATGGTTGAATTCCTTAACTAGGAATAGTATTGATTCTTGGACTAAATGCAAAGATGTTTCATTGGAAAATACTATCCTCCTGCTAAAATTATATCTATGAGAAGTGAAATAATGAAGTTTAAACAATCTGATAATGAACATGTTGCTCAAGCTTGGGAAAGAATGAAATCTTTGGTAAAGAATTTTCCCACTCATGGACTGACTTCTTGGATGATTATCAAAACCTTTTATGCAGGATTGAACTATTCTTCAAGAAATCTATTGGATTCTGCTGCTGGAGGTACCTTTATGACCATTACTTTGGGTGCTGCAACAAAGCTTCTGGATAATGTGATGGTTAACTACTCTGAATGGCATACTGAAAGAGCTCCACAAGGTAAGAAGGTAAATTCTGTTGAGGAAACCTCCTCCTTGAGTGATAAGATTGATGTTATTATGTCTATGCTTGTTAATGGGAAAGCCCATATTGATCCAAATAATGTTCCCTTAGCCTCTTTGGTTGCTCAAGAAGAGCAAGTTGATGTGAACTTTATAAGAAATAACAATTTTAGCAACAATGCCTACAAGAATAATTTTGGTAGCAACAATTATAGGCCATATCCTCCCAACAATGGTAATGCTTATGGAAATTCTTACAAAAATAATAGGAGTGCACCCTATGAACTTGAAGTTATGCTTAAAGATTTTATTAGTAAACAAACTGCTTTCAATAAAACTATTGAGGAAAAACTCTCTAATGCTGAAAGAAATATAGCCTCTTTGGCTGAAAGCGAATCTTCTTTGAATAAAATGGCTGCTAAACCTGAAACTAATGAGAATCCTTTGCAGCTACTAATGCCATACAAGTAAGAATTGATGAAAATGTTAGACTATTAGCTGAATTGCATGCTAAGTGGGAAAGATAAGATGAAATTGCTAGAAACATTAGTGTTTCTACTATCACTACCACTAGTGTTGAGGCTAGTCATAGATCTACTACTTTAGATGATAATTATGATTTTCATCTTGATGGTTGCAATATCTCTGAAGTTAATAAGTTCCTACAAAAGCTTGCTAAAAGTCCTAATGCTAGTGCTATGAATATGACCTTTACAAAACACATTATTGATGCTCTCATAAAAATTAAAGAAGAAAAGATGAAACATAAAGCTTTTATTCCTATAAAACAAGAAGATGGTTGGGAACCCATCATTAATATGAAAGTGAATGATTTTGATTTCAAAGCTTTATGTGATCTTGATAGTAGTGTTTCTATTATGCCTAGACGGATTTATGATATGCTTCTTTTGCCACCACTTGAAGATTGTTATTTGAATGTCCCACTTGATGATAATGCTAAAAAGAAACTCATGGGGAGTATTAATGATGTTCTTATTATGGTTAACAATGCCTATGTCCCTGTTAATTTCTATGTTTTGGGTGTTGAATGCAATGCTTCTTGTCCTATTACTTTGGGAAGACCTTTTCTTAGAACGGTTGGTGCCATTATTGATATGAAAGAAGGCACCATTAAAAATCAACTCCCACTCAAGAAAGGTATAAAACACTTCCCTAAGAAGAGAGAGAAGATTTCTTTTGCTTCTCCTATGAAAACAGAATTTGGTCTTAATGCTTCTTCATTTGAGAACACTTGATTCTTTTTTTGCTTCTTATGCCTAACTTAAAGGCGTTAAAGAAAAGTACTTATTGGGAGATGAACCAAAAGTTTTAGATGAGTCTTGGAAGTTATTACTTCAGTAATAACCTCTCCTTATCCTTTTTATTTGTATTTTTGTGCCAAGAGTAACCTCTAATGAGAGAGAATTAATAATTGGGAAAGTTGTTGTCCCGAAATAGATTTCTGTGCTTCACCATAATAATTCGTGTAAAATCTATGTACGTCCTTTTGAGGCGTAAATTTTTGAGCTTCGGCCCCAGGTTGTTATATAACTATCGTTAGTTCAACACTTTTCGATTTGAGCAACAGAAGGTGTTCGAAAAACATTCGTCTTTACCTGCTGGTCTGTTTTGACAGATTTCTGTCATTATTTGCATTTGTTTCTTGTTTGTTCCTTTTTGAGTTATTTTGGGGAACTGAGCTTTTTAAGGGAAGTGCTACAGTAGCTTGTGTTTTAATGGAAGTTTTATTGGTGTTAGAACTGAACCTAAATACTTATTATCTTGAGTGCACTAATGTTGCAAATAAAGATTGTGTGAAGTTTTGTATGAAGGAAATTTTCAGGTGTATGGAAGGAATCAGTAATGAGATGAAGGATGGACTAAAGCTCAAGATTGGGGATGCCACGCGTCTCACCCCAAGAAATATCCAAGAAGTACAAGCGTCAAAGCTTGGGGATGCCCAAGGCATCCCCTTCTTCATCAATAAAAATCACAGGTTCCTTCCAAACGCTTCATTTTTATTGTTTCATGCACAGTTGTGTTGTTCTTGGAGTGTCTTCTTTTTCTTTTTCGTTTTGGTTTTTTGTTTGCTTGGTTTTCTTAGTTTGCTTGAATAAATTGGTTGGACCCCCTCTTTCATACATTAGTTTTCCAATAGTTAGGTTTGGATTGGAAAAGAGTAGGAAAAGTTCATGCTTAAGTGGTAAAGACTACTTGTTTTTGACTGTGGCCTATGCTTTGTCATGTCATGCTTGATTTTTTTGGCTTTATGCTTAGTGATTTTTTCTGTAGCATGACATGTTATAAACAATTGAGATTGGTTAATGTGCCTTGAAAGAATCATGCATTGTTTTAGCATATTAAAGCATAGTATTGTGGTATTCTCCTTTGATGCTTTATTTGGGTTGACTTGGCGCATGCTCACACCATGTTATGACTATCCCAAGTCACCATAGACTTTATGATCCTTTAGTTTTCGACTTGTAATATCACTTTATGCTTTAATTAATGATGTTTTGTCGCTTTGCATGATTATGGCCATTATTGCTCTCTTAGTTGGTCGCTCCCAGTCTTTTGCTAGCCTCCATAACCAAGTATGAGTTCCACTCATGCATCTAACCCCAAATAAAACCAAGTTATTCCAAAGAGTCCACCATACCTACCTATTAGCATTTGCTATTCCAAGTATATTCATGTTTTTATCTACCTTCCGAATTAAACTTGTTATGAGAAAACTAGTGATTAAAGCTCTCACAAACTTGATGGCACACTTTACTTTTCTTGCCCTTAATAAACTTGAACCATTGTGTCGTCTATGTTGTATATGCTTGCACATATATGTTGGGGATTAGCAGAACCATGCTGTCATGGGGAACGCTTTCAACATTGCACTTGTACTTTATACCTAGTTGACATCATGCTCTTTTGTCTATGGATGTCGTCGGTGTGAAATGAAAGGGGAGCTTGTAAGTCCATGGAGTTATGTATGTGTGTTAGAAAAACGCCTGGGCCACCGGTCTAATCCATGCTGTCATGGTGGAAACCGGCAGCGTAACCATAATGAGCTGTCTATGAAGCATTCTTCTTATTAAAAAAAGAGTCAGATATTGAGAAAAAGAGAAAAAGAAAAAAGATACGAGAAAAGAGGAAAGAGAGAAAAGTCACCATTTTCCCATGGTAAATAAGAAGATTGCTGAGATGCTCGTTGTCTGATTGCCTTTTCATTTTGATATGGGGATTCTTCTGTATCATCGGGCAAGGGGTACCTCGTTGGAGGTTCTCTATGATACACATGTACTTACTATGACAAGAACTTACCGGTAACTAAACTTGAGTAGCATGAGGAGCGGCCCTCGTATTCAAGGAACATGAGATTTCCAACTTATACTTTGTGAAGCATATACTCTATAGTTTGTTCACTTTAACCTTAATCACTTCAAGATGCTTATGATAGGGGCAATGAGAGCTGAAAGCTAATAAGTACCATAATTTTTGGAAGCTCTTTATGAAACTTGAATCCCTACTTCCTTCTATGAAGGCCTTTCTTTTACTTTTATGTTGAGTCTCCATCTTCTATCTTTATGCACCTATTAAGAGAGCACATTGGCCATTCTTAGTTTAATGTGCATTGTCCCAAGACTTGTTGATTGATGCATAACATTGATATTGCTTGTTCTTAAACTATTTGTATCTAGTCACTCTTATGAACTTTGATGGTGTCCTATGCATCTATTTGCTACTCTATGAGGGACAAGCTGAATGCCACTATGCTATGTTTTATTTATGTGAAACAAACAAACGTCTTGCAAAGCATTGTTATTCATGAATCTTTTGTTTGTGCCTTTTCATGTTACAGCATAGTTGTTATGTCTTATTGTTAGAACTATATCTTTCATGCTATGTTGAAGTACTATGATCCCAACTATCAATGTTTTATAAATACTTTGATCAAGTTTATGATGGTGCATGTCACCTCAAAAATTATTCTTTCTTTTTATCACTTACCTACTCGAGGACGAGCAGGAGTTAAGCTTGGGGATGTTGATACGTTGTAAACGTATCTATAATTTTTGATGTTCCATGCTTGTTTTATATCTACTTTCTTATGTTTGTCCACACTTTGGAGTACTTTTACACATTTTCTGGAACGAACCTATTAACAAGATGCCATAGTGCCAGTTGCCTGTTTTCTGCTGTTTTTGTTTCCAGGAAAGTCAGAAAATCAATATTATCGGAATTGGACCGGACAAAAGCCAAAGTTGATATTTTACCAGAAGACTCACGTAGCCAGAAGACGAGACGGAGAGGGGCCATAGGGTGGCCACACCATATGGGGGCGCGGGCTAGCCCTGGCCGCGCCACCAGGTGGTGTGGGCCCCCTGGCCACCCACCGACCTTGCCTCTTCGCCTATAAGATGCCTCCCGATGCAAAAACCCTAAACCGTCAAGCCTCCAGCCACGAAAAGTTCCGCAGCGCTGCTGCCACCGAAGAGGAGATTCGGGGGATAGAAAGTCTCTGTTTCGGCACCCTGCCGGGACGGGGAAGTGCTCCCGGAGCCATCTCCAGCGATCTCCACCACCATCTCCATCGCCGTTGCTGATTCCCATGATGAGGAGGGAGTAGTTCTCTCTCGAGGCTAACTGTTCTACCGGTAGCTATGTGTTCATCTCTCTCTCTCTATGCATGATCAAATTGTGATCATGAGCTTTGTAATCAAGTAGATCTACCTTGCTACTCAAGTGCTTTAATAGATCTCTGCTCTCCCCATGTGTGTGAAAGTGACAGCGTGCACACCATGGTGGCACTTAGGCTAGAAATTACAATTACTTGTTATGAGTTATATTTGGAGTTGGATGTCTCTATGAAATTGTGGTGCTTGTTGGAACCATCTAGATCTGAAGGTGATAGTGTGGGGTTATCTAGATGGCAAAAACGAACTTTGAGGTGTGCTGTTATAGCCCTACCATGGATTAGAGTGTCCAACCAGAGAGTAGTTCAGAGTAGTATCATAAAGAGATGATATTTATATGAGAGTGTTCACTAGTGAATGTATGATCCCTAGGCCTTGTTTCTAAACATTGAAACACCCAACTAGATCTATTACATGTTTGCTTGCTTTCATCTTTATTTCAGTTTGCCTTTAGTCTCTTCCACGCCATCAAGCTCTTTTCTGGCACCATTGTCTTATATCCATACAACTTGTATTTCACTATCTCTTCGTCGAACACCTAACAAGTGTATTGGGTCTGTTGGGGACACAAGAGACTTCTGGTATCTTGATTGCAGGGTTGCTTGAGAGGGATACCTTTGACCACTTCCTCCCTGAGTTGGATAAACCTTTGGTAATCCACTTAAGGGATACCTTTGACCACTTGGTGATGTTCTACAAACCTCTGCACTTGGAGGCCCAACAACTGTCTACAAGAATAGAAGTGCGTAGACATCACTGGACTTCATCACGATCTTGAGATCGACAATTGTACGACTACATCATCCATGAGTTCCATCTCGTTAACAAAGCTTTGTTGTCTTCGAGAGTATGTTCTCTATGGATGTATATCCACCCGTTGCTTGTATCTAATAGATAGATCTTGGCGTATAATAGTTCCAATCGTAGGAATTTTTTATTTTCTATGCTGCAAACCCAATAGTGGTATCAGAGCCTGATCTATGCATAGATGCTTTGCACGGGTAGTATACATAAGAGTATGTGGGAGATGATGATCATTTTATTGCATCTTCTATGTATTTTGGATATTGGTGGCATAGTGGGATGAAGCGGCCCGGACTAACTTTACATGTCCTCGCACATGAGACCGATTCCACAATTAACATGCAACTAGTTTTGCATAAGTGGCTAGCGAGTGTCTGTATCTCCTACTATAGTCAATATCTGATTTACAACGAGTTGCTAATAACTTAGTTATCATCGTTGTGGTTCCATGTTTGTAGGTAAGACCAGTTCTATCTCCGAAAGCCCTAAGCCACGTAAAACTTGCAATGGATAAATTTGTCGTGGTGGTGTCACGGCAGATGCCATGGATAGGCTAAAGGTGGAGACTAATACACGCTAGGGGAATCCAGGGAGGGATAGTGAAGTGATTCTTCACACAGAAGTTTGTATTTGCTTTGCTTCCCAAATTACAAGTGCTCCTAGAGCTGTATTGGCGAGAGGAGGAAGGAGTTCCCTTACTCTCACACACAGATCACACTTAAAACCCTATCCAATCAGAATAGCGAAACCCCTTCTACTGAGATCCTAGCCCTCCTTATATAGAGGGAGCTAGGTCTCTGCTTAGGGCATACGTGGAGGCATATTCCTAGAATATGCTTCCTCCCAAAGTAGTAAGCCGACCGAGGTGCTTTTCCCCCGCGTCACATATGTAGAGGCTACGTGAGCCTCTGCGGCGCTCGCGTCAGCTGACATGGGCATCGTCACCCTTGTCGGCCACGCCCCGTTGGTCCTGCCCTTGTTTGCTTCGCTCAGGTAGTGCGTACCGGGACTTCTTTTGACCAGCGAGATTCCTTCCTTCTCCTAGAAGCTAGACGTGACCCGGATCATAGTTGATCCGGCCACACCCGTTCCTGCATACAAGTAAAACAGGCATTTTCGACTTACTCCTTAAGTCGGTTGAGACTTAGTTAGGCGAACGCCCCTGGTACGGGTTACCCCGTGATTCGGCCTGCCTTGAGGTGACCCGACCAACATCTGCTTTGGCCTTGCCGAACCTCGGCTAACTCGGCCTTTATACCCCGGCGTGACCCTACCCGGGGTATCCCCCCAACATTAGTCCCTGAAGCTGGTGCGGTCTTAGCTGCCTTGGCCGCTAAGGCCACATCAGGTTCAATTCTGAGCTCTGGTCGTTATTTCCGAGTTATCTCTTTATCTCGGGTTATATGGATTTACGTTCCCTTCGCACATTCCAAGTTTGCACTTGCCGGCCGGGTTACCATGGTTCCATCCGGGTCTTGTTTCCTTCTCTCGTACGCCAACCCATGTGGAGGCTAATCATTATGTTGTCTTATTTTAAGGGCCAGCACAGTAACCGCCGCAGTAATTGTCAGTTATCACTGTGCGTGGGTCACGTCACGCCTACTTCCTCGTTTACCGCATCCACGCGTCACGTCATGGGATCAGTTTCGTTTTGTGGCCTTCCGTGTGGCTTCGTGCTGATTGGTTGATGCGGGTAATACACGGCCACATCGTGTGGCACACCTGCAGGACACGATCCCACTTTCCCCTCGTGGGAGAGGTTAAATAGGGGAGGGGCACACTCCTTAGGATTTTCCCCCTTCCGCGCCCCTCTGCCCCTTGCTCTTCTTCTTGCCTGTGACAGCGCCGCCGCCAGTGCTTCTGCGTAGCAGCGCCACCGCCGCACTTTTGTCCCCACACCTCTGCATCTTCGCCACCGTTACGCGCCTCCTCCACCACGGGTCGTTGCCAATCTAGGCCGCTGCCCCCACCGCCGCTAGCGCCAGCGAGGGCAGCGAAGACCATATGACGGAGGAGGAGCTCGTCGTCACCGAGCAAGAGATGGAGGAGGACTCCGCGACGGCGGACTGTGGTGCGTGGGCCGGGTCTTGGGTCTGCCAGGACGACCTGGATTGGCTCTACCGCACCAGACGCATCCCCGCCGGCGTCGCCGCTCGTCTTGCCTCCGCCGAACTGGCCCCCTCACCCAATCCGGGTGAGTACGTCGTGTTCTTGTCCCACTTCCAACGGGGGTTCGGTTTGCCGGTCAGCGACTTCTTCCGGGATTGGCTTAGCACCTACGAACTCCAGCCGCACCACCTTCCTACCAACGCCATCACTTCTCTTTCCGCTTTTGCTTCTACGATCGAAGGTTATACCGGACTATGGCCCATGAAGGAGCTATGGATCCGGTTTTTCGGCCTTCGTCGTAATGTCATCCCAAACATCCAACTCGATCCGGAGGACAGGCAGCTCACTCAATTTGGAGCTGCTTCAATCTCACCCCGGAGGCTTTCCGTTTTCCCCCGGGTCACCGGGTTAGAGTCCTGCAAAGGGTGGGCCCGGACTTTCTTTTATGTCCGGAATACAGGCACTGAAGACTTAATCCGGCTGCTCCCCTATACTCCGGGTCCACCTAACCCGGAACTGTGGGACGTCGTTCCCAAGAAGCCCACGGCCTTGGCCAACCAGGTCAACAGGAGGTTCGCGGAGCTGAAGAAGCTGGGGTTGCGCAACAAGGATGCTATGATCACGTTCGTGCGCAACCAAATTTCCCCCCTCCAGAAGCGCACCCACAAGGTGTGCCACATGAGCTTCGGCCGCGACCCCAACCGGACCTCATCCTTCGAGTTGAGCAACGCGGAGATATATCGCCGGGTTAAGGCTCTCTTCACCACCCACAAGGACTTCTCCTCTGAGTGGACTTGGGGAATTGAGCATTATTGCCGTGATAGGCTTCCTCCCGCGGTAAGCTTCGTGGCGAAGCTTACCCCAAATTAATTATATGTCGGTCATTGTGGCATTTTTGACTCTGTTGTTCGTTCTTTTTCTTAGCTATTCCTTCAGCAGACCCTCGAGGACGGCGTGGATCCGACCCTTAAGTGGGCGCCGAACCGGGAGACCCCGGATGAGGAAGAGCCGGACCAGGAGATGTTCCTCCCGATGACCGATGCTACAAAGCGGCCCACGGGTAAATCCTCTTTTATTAGAGATTGGCCCGATGATGAAGATGGCTCGGATGTCGAGGTGATTGAACCTGTTGATGTTGTCCCCCTTTCTTTTGCTTTTCCGGCATCAGCTAATCCCTGTGGGCATATCCACGAGGACCCTCCCCTTGCCACGGGCGAGCCTATTCCGGTAGCGCCGAAGAAGAAGCGTGGAGCGGCACCAATTTCTTCCTCCGGACCTTCTCAGCCCGCCAAAAGGCGAAAGAAATCCGGAGACAAAACCGCCTCCAAGACAACAGGCAAGGCCCCAGAACGAAGGGCTCGGAAACCCAAGGAGCCCCAAACCTCGGATGCGTAAGTCATTTTTCCTTCTGCAACTTGCTCTTCCTTGCATTGTTGTAATTTCTCTTCTGACATTATTTGATTTGGCAGGGCTGCTGTGGAGGTCCCTCAGAGTGGATCTAGCATCTCTTCGCCGCTCCGGCCTAGCCCTTCTCCTCCTCGTGACGATGAGTCACGCCCGCTGAGCCCTATTCTAGAGGGTTCTGCGACTGCTCCGGGTTCTGTTCCACCTCGTCAAGACGGGGGTAACCTTGGAGCGGGGGAGATCGGCCCGGCCGAGGTGACGGCATCTACAACTTCGGCCTCGCCGCAACCAGCAGCCACCGAAACTACCTCGGCACCAGCACCAGCTCCAGCACCAGTAACCGAACCAGCACCAGCACCAGTTTCGGCACCAGCACCAAGTCCGGTAGCAAGAAAATCAGCAGCTGCACCAAGTCCAGCCACAAGAGCACCAGCGCCAAGTTCCTCCGCCTCGTCCGAGTCTTCTCAACCTTGGCGAGGAACTATCCCAACAGCTCCTAAGGGAAAATCGGCTGCAACCATTTCCTCTTCCCAGCAAGCAAAGGGCAAAAAGGCTCCTGACGCTACCAAATCAGCATTCGTCGAGGCTGGGCAGCGTACCCTTGCATCAATGCTTCCCAAGAAGGCTCCAGCAGCGAAGGACGCCCCTGCCAAGCCAACGGATGCACAACAGATGGTTCTGCACACCAACCCAGCCCTTGCGTTGGTTGAGAGGAAAGAGGCGCACGCGAAGGGCTTGGTGGCGCCCGATATGCCCATCGGCGAGCGGTACCCTCCGATGTTGATTGAATTTGTCAACAACTGGAACAAGGCTGAGTTCGTCCATGACGATGATCTCCCGGAGAGGTTCGGCCCCGTCGAGTTTTCCGCCCAAATGAACACAGCCGCTAAGGCAATCAACCTCGCGGGTCGGATGATGGAGGTACGTCGCTTCCCCTTTATATGCTGTAGATAATGATGATATAACCATTAGTCCCCGAGCCCCCTGGGGAGTAACTTGTTACTCGGTCGGATGCTCCTCAGAAAGTTAACGTAGCTCCGCGATAACTTCGAATATGCACACACCTAGAGCCGGGTAAAGTCCCACTTCGATCGGATCTCGCACACTTCGGATATGCACACACCTAGAGCCGGGTTAAGTCCCACTTGGCTCGGATCTCGCACACTTCGAATATGCACACACCTAGAACTGGGTTAAGTTCCACTTGGCCCGGATTTTTGTACACTTCGAATATGCACACACCTAGAGCCGGGTTAAGTTCCACTTGGCCCGGATTTTTGTACACTTCGAATATGCACACACCTAGAGCCGGGTTAAATTCCACTTGGCCCGGATTTTTGTACACTTCGAATATGCACATACCTAGAGCCGGGTTAAGTTCCACCTGGCCCGGATTTTTGTACACTTCGAATATGCACATACCTAGAGCCGGGTTAAGTTCCACTTGGCCCGGATTTTTGTACACTTCGAATATGCACCAAGCTAATTTATGTTTCTGTACTCCTTTCAGGTGAGCACCAATCGCCGGAGTGCTGAATTCCAACGTCTGCTGGATACCCACAAGATGCTACGCGCAAAGCAAGCTGCACTTCTCGCGGAATACGAGAAAAGGGGTAAATTCCTTCCTTGGCGCTTCTTCGTTTTCTTCATCTTCCTCTGCCGAACTAATCTCATCATTCGGTTTCCGCAGCTGGGGCGGAGGCTGAGAACAAGATTATGCGGAAGAATCTGGAGCAGATCAAGGGTAAGTCATTTTTGTCCGACCTTGCAGTGCTTTCCATTTCCTTCTCTCCTTGGCTCGGCAAACATTCATACCTCGGCTCTGCCGGGTCAACACACTATTTCAGCATCGCTTGAAGATAGTGTGCCTGTGCCTGATATGATGCTGCATTTTCTCGAACAAGCAGGGCAGCATCAAGCCGAGCTTAAGAAGAAAGATGATGAGCTCGCCCTCCTCCGGACCAAGGACGATGAGATCGCCAGGCTCAAAGCTGAGATGGAGAAAATGAAGGCCCAACACCAATCCGAGCTCCAAAAGGTTGGCCAGGATTACACAGAAGAGCGCGAGCGCCTCAATCTCCAGATCACCAAGGACCAGGATCTACTCAAGGAGTCTGGCATCCAGCTTGGGTCGGCGAATGCTGAGCTTGAGCAGCTTCGTAAGAGACGTGATGACTGCACCAGGGAGTTGACCCGGATCCTCACCCATATATCACGTAAGTTCCTTTCCCTTATCCGACCTACTTCTCCGGGTTACTTCATATGTCTTTTCTTTACCTTCTTCCTTTGTCTTGTTTCCAGGCAAATTTCCAGAGGGCACTGCTAGTGCGAGCGCAGCAGTTGCAGACTTCCGCCGAGAAAGGGGTACTCCTGCCGCTCCTGACAGTGAAGAGATTCCCTATGACATGGAGGACCTATTGGTCAGCTTGTCATCTCGCGTGGAGCTCATCAAGAATTATGGCAAGGACATCCTCGACGTTGCAGTTCGCATCTTCAACACGTTCTGGCCCGGAGAAGATACTCCGAAGACCACCGCAATCCTCGTTGAGAAGCTAATGGAAACCGAGACCCAGTTCGACCTCTGGAGAGAGTCCGCTAGACGTGCCACAGCTGATACCATTCTTCACCACATACTCATGTGGTATGAGAAGATCGATCTCAACCTCCTGACACGCCTGCGCACAGGGTCCAGATGGACCAATGACCCGGAGTGGGTAGCTCGGCGCCAGGCTTGCGCTCATAGCCTCATCGAATACGCTCCCATTCATGAATAGGCTGAGGGGCCGAGCTTCCTGGAAGCTGCTGGGGACGAAGAGATTGAGAACGACGAAGATGGCTCGGACGGTGATGGAGAAGATGACGCCTCGGATATCGAAGACGGCGAAGATGATGCCGAACTTCCTCCTGCTGCTGCTCCTTGAGCAAAAAAACTTGAAAATTTATCAGATCCCCGGTATGCCGGGTGAAGTTGTATCCCATATACATGTGATATTTTGCTACTAAGTTCTTATGCCGGATTAACTTTGGCATAGTCCCCGAGTTTATTTTTCTTGTTCATCCAATCTTTTGGCTCAGCTCGTGTCTACCTTGATTTGGTTTTACGACTTACGAATCCGAGCTTCAAAAATTGTCCTAACAATACTGGGAAACTTTTAGACTTAGCTCAAAAATAAAACTGCATAATAACTTGAAAATAAATACAAGGTTAGTCCGAAAAACAAGCGTCGGCTCGAATAAATTCTTTTCCTTAGTCGTTTTTCATGTGCTACGCAATTCCAAACTTGTTCTCTTGCTTGCCATGAAGCCAATTCTTGTTGGACAGCAGCAAGTCGAAGAGTTGGGTTCTTGGTGCTCACACATTACTAATCCGAGTTAAGTAGAACAACTTATTCCAGCTAACGCACAAAAGACAACAAATATTATTAAGGCAGTCCCCGAGTTACTGCTCGAGGTGACAACCCTTCATTGATAAGCTCATTGCCGGCATACATACCGACACATGAGAAGACTCGGATACATACACTTCTTTGCTAAGTGTAGAAAGGCCGAAGGAGAGCTACATTCCATGGACGTTTAGATTCCTCGCCGGACCTGTCCGCCTTGTTCTTTTCCTGTGGCTTTGCATCTATAAGATAATAAGAATCATTGTGCAATGCCTTGCTCACGATGAATGGCCCTTCCCATGGGGGGATAATTTATGCATGCCAGTAGTACGTTGTATCAACCGGAGCACCAGATCGCATTCCCGAAAGACTCAGGGGCTTATTTTCCGGCTATGATAGCGTCAAAGATTTTGCTGGTATATGGCGGATCTGGACAATGCCAGTTCTCTCGCTTCTTCTAGCAGATCAACATCATTTTGCCGGGCTTCTTGCACTTCGGCTTATGTGTATTGGGTGACCCTAGGCGAATCATGCTCTATGTCGGCTGGTAATACAACTTCTGCCCCATATACCAGAAAAAACGGCGTATAGCCTGTTGATCGATTCGGAGTTGTTCTTAATCTCCACAGTACCGCTGGTAGTTCTTCTATCCAGCACCCTGCTGATCTTTGTAGTGGCTCAATGAGCCGGGGTTTTATCTCGGATAATACTAATCCGTTGGATCTTTCCACTTGTCTGTTCGATGCGGGGTGGGCTACCGAGGCTACGTCCAGCCGGATCTTCTTATCCCTACAGAAACGCGCAAATGCTCCTTCCGCAAAATTTGTGCCATTACCAGTTATGATACTGTGAGGATAACCGTACCTCAAGATGATATCCTTGAGAAACGTTACAGCCGTGGCTCCATCACATTTTCTTACAGGCTTTACTTCAATCCACTTCGTAAACTTGTCCACCATTACTAAAATGTGAGTCATATTTCCCCTTGCTGGTTTGAACGGGCCGACCATATCCAAGCACCATACGGCAAATGGCCAAGTAATTGGTATGGTCTTGAGTTCCGACATTGGCATATGTGTCTTGGTAGCGTACCTCTGACAACCATTACATTTTCTTACCAGATCTTCTGCTTGCTCTAAGGCACTTGGCCAGTAGAATCCGTGCCGGAAAGCTTTTGCTACCAAGGCTCGGGACGAGGCATGATGCCCGCATTCCCCTTGATGTATATCTCGGAGGATGTCAACCCCTTCTTTTGGGTCAACACATCGCTGGAGGACATTGGTCACACTTCTTTTGTATAGTTCGGAATTGATGATCATGTATGCCTTTGCCCTCCTCTGTGTTTGCCTGGACAGCACTTCCTCAGTGGGTAACGTTCCATCTTTTAGGAATTGAAATATAGGTAGTGCCCAAGCTGGTATTGCTCGCATAGGGAACATAACTTCAACCGGATCACGCTGAGCAGTCCCTGGTTCTTGTGAAGTAGTCCCCGGGTTCACTGAAGCAGTCCCCAGGTTTGCCGAGGCAGTCCCCGGGTTTCGCGCACCACTTCCCATGTCAATATCCATGGGCACAGCTCCGGATTCCGTGTCCTCCGGGACATAAATTGAGTCGGTTTCTGGGGAGGGCCTGATGGATGGTTTCCTGAGGTGCTCTAATGCTACACCCGGTGGAATTGCTTGTCGGGTTGACCCGAGCTTTGACAGCATGTCAGCAGCCTCATTTTCCACCCGGGGTACATGGTGAAATTCGCATCCCTCAAAGTAACCAGATATCTTCTGCACATGAAATCTGTACAGTGCCATGTTTGGATCAAGGGCGTCCCACAGTCCCGACACTTGCTGCACCACCAAATCCGAGTCGCCAAAGCATATGATCCGACGTATCCCAATCTCTTTTGCTACCTTGAGCCCGTGCACAAGTGCTTCATACTCAGCGACATTGTTTGATGCCGCGAAATGGATCTGCAGCACGTATTTCAACTGGTCCTTCTTTGGCGAAGTAAGTACAACTCCGGCACCTAGCTCGGTTTTGGTTTTTGATCCGTCAAAGTGCATTCGCCAATAGTTTGGATCTGGGAGTGGCGGTTCGTATTGCACCTCGGCCCAATCCACGAAAAAGTCCGCCACTCGCATCCTTGTTACTCATTATCTCGGATATGGGGGCCTCACATATGACCCTGATGGGATGCTCCTCAAAGTAGTGCTTCAGCTTCTTAGCGGCCATGTACACGCCATACGCCACCTTTTGATAGTGTGGATAGTTCTGCTTTGAGGCTGACAACACCTCGCTCAAGTAATACACTGGCGTTTGCACCGACTTACCTTCCTCGTCGCGCTCCACCACTATCACTTCACTTACAACTCGGTTGGTTGCGGCTATATAGAGCAACATTGGCTCCTTTGATAGTGGTGAGGCTAACACTGGTGCAGTGGCTAACATCTTCTTCAAGTGGGCAAAGGCTTCATCGGCCTGCGGTGTCCAAACGAACTTATCCGACTTTTTCATGAGTTGGTAAAGAGGCAATGCCTTTTCTCCCAACCGACATACAAACCGACTTAACGAGGCCAGACAATCTGTGAACTTCTGGACATCGTTAAGACACTTCGGCAGTTCCATTCGTTCGATGGCCCGGATTTTGGTTGGATTAACCTCGATACCTCGGCTGGAAACAAGAAAGCCGAGCAATTTCCCAGCTGGGACACCGAAGGTGCATTTTTCCGGGTTAAGTTTCATCCGGAACCTCCTTAGGTTCGCAAACATTTGCCTGATATTATCAAGGAGCGTTTTGCTTTCCTTGGTCTTGATAACCACATCATCCACGTACACTTGTACATTTTGACCGATTTGGTCGTGCAAACATTTTTGCATACATCTTTGGTACGTTGCCCCTGCATTACGTAAACCAAACGGCATGGTGCGATAGCAATAAGCCCCATACGGGGTAATAAACGTAGTCTTTATTTGATCATCCCGATTCAGAGGTATCTGGTGGAAACCAGAATATGCATCAATGAATGACAACAATTCACATCCAGCAGTTGAGTCTATGACCTGATCTATTCTTGGCAGCGGAAATGGATCTTTTGGACACGCCTTGTTCAGGTTCGTGTAATCGATACACATTCGCCAAACCACTGCCACGTTCGGATCATCCTTCTTCTTCTCCACCAGCACCGGATTAGACAACCAATCCGGGTAAAGAACTTCCATGATAAATCCTGCAGCTAGCAACCGAGCTATCTCATCCCCGATGACTTTCCTCCTATCTTCGGCGAAGTGGCGGAGGGGTTGCTTCACTGGCTTAGCTCCGGGTCTCACATTCAAAGAGTGCTCGGCCAACTCTCTCGGAACACCTTGCAAGTCCTGTGTGGACCAAGCAAAAATGTCCCGATTCTCACGGAGGAAGCTGACAAGCTCGCTTTCCTATTTATCACTTAACCCGGCACCAATTGTTACGGTGCGCTCCGGGAACATGTCATCAACATGAACCTTCTTGGTATCTTTTGTGGCCTGGAAGGAGACACTTCCATGCGGGTTACTCAGCGCCAGCATATACTGCTGCGCGGACTGAGCCAATGCCGCCACCTCTTGAATTTTCCTTTTTTCCTGCGCAATCACAAGTGACTCGGCTAAGTTAGACCCAGCCGACGCACACTCCATGGAACGTCGGAAATCCCCAGCAATGGTAATCACCCCGTTTGGTCCAGGCAACTTCATCTTCAAGTAACTAATATGACAACTCGCCATGAACTTGTTCAGCGCTGGCCTTCCGAGTAACGCGTGGTACGCACTTTCTAAGTTCACCACCTCGAACTCCAAATTTTCAGTTCGGCAGTTATCCCTCGTGCCGAACAACACGTCAACCCGGACCTTGCCTATGGGCTCACAAGAAATACCGGGCACAATACCATGGAAAGTTGTCCTCGTGGCCTGTAGCATGTTCTCCGAGATACCCAACTTGCGCATTGTGTCCCATACATGATGTTAATGCTACTGCCATTTTCGATCAGTACCTTTGAGAACCATATGTTAATGCTAGGTCCAATGAATGTCGGATCCAGCACCAACGCATACGAACCAGGGCTTGGCATAAGTTTGGGATGATCCTTGATGCTCCAGGTGATTTCTTGGTCAGACCAAGGCATATACCTAGTCACTGCAGGCATCACTGCATTCACCTCCATATGTCGGCGCTGCAAGCTCTTTCTATCTGTTTCCTCACTGGTGAACACACAATAGCTCTGATGATGCTCTCTGTACTCATTTCTCCCCTCATTTCCGGGGTACCTCTGATCCGACTGATGCTGATTTTCCACTTGATGCACCACATCCCTTCTCTCATTGTTATCATACCTCGGCGGAGGGGGAGGCAACATTAGCTGTTGCGTGTTTGCTCCGGAGAGAAATTGCTGCCGGGGTAACTCCTGCCGAGGCTGATCATTCCGGGGTGCCTGAGCATTCCCCGAACCACCCTGTTCAATCTTGCGCATCCACTCACATTGCCTCGTCGTATGACCCGCTGGGTTACTCGGATTTAGCGTGTGAAACTTACACGGCTGGTCCAACATCGACTCGTAAGTATACCTCGGACAGTCCTTCTTTTCTTGCCACTATTTCTTTTGCTCTGGCATCCAAGTTTTCTTGCCATCGTTTCTCGGAGTCCACTGCCCTCCAGTTTTTTGGCGTTGACTGCCCCTGCTCCGGGATGATCTTGATTCACAGCTACAACTTGTTGCGAACCATATTGATGATCCGGTCTATCATCTCTCCTTTTCCCTCTGTAGTCATTCCTCCGGGATGACCCGGCTCCATCTCTCTGGTAGTACTCATCGTTTGACTCGTTTGACACGAGCCTAGGTTGGGTCGGATCACCCAGAGCATACGAATCAGCAATCCGGATCATCTCTGCCGACGTGGTTGGCATTTTCCTTTGCAATTTCTGCCGCAGCTCGATTGCATCTCTGCATCCTTGCGCAAACCATGCTATGGCCTGTGATTCTATCACGCCCTCACACGAGTTTCTCACTGTACACCACCGGGTTAGAAAATCCCGATCTGTCTCATTTGGTCTTTGCTTGCACATAGCTAGGGTCTGCGGCCTATTTGGCCTCTGATACGTACTCAAGAAATTGCGGATGAACATTTCCTCGAAATCTATCCAGCAGTTAGTGCTTCCGGGTGGCAAATTGTTCAGCCATACCCTTGCTGGCCCTTCCAACATCTGGGGTACATATCGTACAACCCATCTCAAGTTGCCAGTGGCAATTTTCACAGCTGTAGCATAATTTATCAGCCAATCCTCCGACTTTGTACTGCCGTCATACGTCTTTGTGCCCCTGGGTAGCTGGAAGTTGGGTACCGGTGGCTCCTTCATGATCCGGGGTCCAAAACACGCTGGACCTGGTGGACCTTGACATTCAATTTGTTCCGACCTATACAGTCGATCCAGTTTCAACCTGGCATCATCCGGCATCAAATCCCTGCTTCCCAATCTTGACCCTATCACATGATAGTCCAGTCTTGGGTATCCCGCGTTTGCCATTTCCGAATCTCCATCATTATACCTGTCTTGCTCTCGTGGAGCACCTTTCTGTTGCATACCTCGGCTGGCACTATGCTCTTGCCTTGGTATATTCCGCTGCTGCGGTTGTCCTGCTCCTGCCGAGTTTTGCTGTCCAGCATTGCCGTTGACGGTGTTCCCTTGACCGGCATTGCCTTGGTCGCGGTTACCTCGGCCAGCTTCACCTCGGCTCACACTTCGTCGATCATCATTTTTCTGTGCTTCTTTTCCTTTCCCCGCCCGCGTTGGGTCATACGGGACGATCTGTTTGTTCCGTCTAGCCGAGGTTATTACCTCTTCTCTCCTTCGACCTCCATGAGGAGACGATGCGGCTCCAGCGGATTTCTTCGGGTTACCCATCGCCGAATGGACGATCTTGGAGGCTCCAACTCTCTCCGGGTTAGCTCTGAGTAGTTCTTTGTTTTGTCTGTTCGCGATCCAAACCAGCTCGTTAACCCTATCTTGTTGTCTTTGCCGAGCCTCACCCGTTCGACCCTCTAACTCGGATGCAGCTGCATCCGCTGCTCTGAGGTTCTTTGTCGGGGTACTATACCTCGGCAGCCCCACGGACAAACAGTTTTTCAATTCCTCAATTCTAGTATCACCTTCTCTGTTCATTTCGCTCATGAGATTTCTCCCCTTCACTTTTACAACGTCAACTTTGTTCGCCTTTGTGTACTCACGCAGTGTCATATTCAACGACTGCTGAGCCGCGGCTATCTTTTTTGCACCCTCTAGTATTTTTTGCCTAGTTTCTTCTAGCTCGGCCTTCTCTCGAGCCGGATCTACTGCTGCTACCACAGGGTTTGCCAAGCTATCCATCGCTTCCCTCAACACATTCTCTGGCCTCTCTAGTGGAGGACCTCTACCTTTCCTCGGTGCCTTAGGCGTTACCTCCGGATCTGGCGCCGGATCCTTGCTTGTGCCTGCACCTGGCGCAGTCATCATCACCTCTGGGTGGTCCGGGGAGCGAACGACATGCGCCCCGCGAACCACGGTGAGGGGTGGCTCCCCTGCCTCGACGACGTGGCGTGGATGAACACACGACACGTCAACATCAACATAGACCTTGTGCGCGCCGAGCTTGACGAAGAGGCCATTGCGTGGAAGTGGGTGTGTGCCGAAGCAGCCAGCGTTGTCGCTGACGAAGTCCAGCACTCCAAAGCGCTGAACGAGCCCGGAGACGATGCGTTCGCCGGTGCCGATGAAGTTTCTCGTCCGGATCTTGACCCCTACTAGCGCCGCTAGCCCCATGGTGGGCGCCAACTGTCGTGGTGGTGTCATGGCAGATGCCATGGATAGGCTAAAGGTGGGGACTAATACACGCTAGGGGAATCCAAGGAGGGATAGTGAACTGATTCTTCACACAGAAGTTTGTATTTGCTTTGCTTCCCAAATTACAAGTGCTCCTAGAGCTGTATTGGCGAGAGGAGGAAGAAGGAGCTCCCTTACTCTCACACACAGATCACACTTAAAACCCTAGCCAAATCAGAATAGCGGAACCCCTTCTACTGAGATCCTAGCCCTCCTTATATAGAGGGAGCTAGGTATCTGCTTAGGGCATACGTGGAGGCATATTCCTAGAATATGCTTCCTCCCAAAGTAGTAAGCCGACCGAGGTGCTTTTCCCCCGCGTCACATATGTAGAGGCTACGTGAGCCTCTGCGGCGCCCGCGTCAGCTGACATGGGCGTCGTCACCCTTGTCGGCCACGCCCCGGTGGTCCTGCCCTTGTTTGCTTCGCTCAGGTAGTGCATACCGGGACTTCTTTTGACCAGCGAGATTCCTTCCTTCTCCTAGAAGCTAGACGTGACCCAGATCATAGTTGATCCGGCCACACCCGTTCCTGCATACAAGTAAAACAGGCATTTCCGACTTACTCCTTAAGTCGGTTGAGACTTAGTTAGGCGAACGCCCCCTGGTCCGGGTTACCCCGTGATTCGGCCTGCCTTGAGGTGACCCGGTCAGCATCCGCTTTGGCCTTGCCAAACTTCGGCTAACTCGGCCTTTATACCCCGGCGTGACCCTACCCGGGGGTATCCCCCCAACAAAATTAGAGGTGTCTAGTTTATATTGTTGCTGGGCTAGTGTCTTGATATGGTAATGTTCTAAGTTGATTTATAGTTGATGTATAGTTGATACATGACGAGGGGTAACCTCGGCAATGCCCATGGTGATGGACTTGGGGTTTCGCGGAAAAGAGAATGCTGGGGATTTTGTCAGATGTCAGGAAAACGATGAAAACAAGTCGCCTGAATATTGAGAAAACACACTATTACAAGTTGTCATCTAGATTTCGATACCCTCGCTTGGGCTTCGCCCGCCCTATATATAATAAGCCGGGTCTCAAAGTTGTATGCGGATAGGTTTCATACACACATGATTACAATACCAACATAGTGTCGGTTCATAGTTTCTTTCCTAATATAATCAAAGTTTTGTCGGTTGCTTCCTTGGGCCATTATCTGGAATCTTCATGGGCCGTAGGCCTTTTACCCAATGTAGGGTAGCCAATTATAAGCTTCAGAGTAATCATGCCTATGTCAGTACCCCCGAGACTCTGCCTGAACCGCAGTTTTAGGTTGAGTCTCAAAGTTTCTTTTTTCCTTTATCTTTATCGCTTTTTACATTTTGTAGGGATTTGGTACAACGAGTCTGATGCTTTCGACGGATCAGGAATCAGTTAATTGCTCATGGGAAAAAACAAGGTTGACCTACATCAAATTCAAGTCCCCAGGCTCGAATCCGGAATTTGTAACTGGCGTAATTAAGTTCGAGCCATTGAGGTCTTACCGAATACTGAATTCTAGTTTTCTATTTTTATCAGGTACCTAATGCGTCCGTCGGGATTTTTCATCGTATCGTTGATACAAACTTTTTTACTGGCAGAGTGCATTCTTGTGCGATTACCAGGCCACACAGGACGAATCCTAGGGTCTTACCTTCATGTTTCTAAACACGGCATTCAGATTTTTTGTCGTGTCTGAGCGTGATCCGAGGTTTTTGGCTTTATTGGCGGTTGCCCTGCTAGGCCGCTGCTTGTTGGCCCAAAATATATCGAGCTCGTTGGGGAACCCAAGAGGAAGGTATGATGAGCACATCAGCAAGTTTTCCCTCAGTTATGAAACCAAGGTTATCAATCCAGTAGGAGCAAGGAAACACCCCAAAGGTGTTGCTAGCTGGACTTTCGCAGGGCGCACTACCGGCGTCAGTAGCAACGTGGAGACCTGCACAACACAACCACAGAACTCTGTCCCCAACTTACAGTGAGGTTGTCGATCTCTCTAGTTTTGCTGAAAACAAGGAATTAAACGTATTGTGTGGAAGAAAGTAGTAGTTTGCAGAAAGTAAACAGAAAGCAGTAAACAGTTGATTGTAGATTAATGATAAAAGAAAGGACTGGGGTCCATAGTTCACTAGTGGTGGCTCTCCTTAAGATAGATGACATGTTGGGTGAACAAATTACAGCGGGGCAATTGACAAACATCGAGAAAGCAAACATGCATATACTACTCATCTTGACTCCTTTGAGACTTGATTGGGCATTACAACATTATACATAGACCGTAATCCAACTGCATCTATGACTAATAATCCACCTTCAGGTTATCATCCGAACCCCCTCCAGTATTAAGTTGCAAGCAACAGATAATTGCATTACGCATTGCGTGTAAAGTAAACAATACGATTGTTCTATGAACAAAGGATTGTTGTTTTCTCCCTAGTAGCAACAACACATCTAGTACCTTAGATATTTCTGTCACTTCCCCAAATTACTAGAGGCATGAACCCACTATCGAGCATAAATACTAAATCTTGGAGTTGCTAGCATCTACTTGGCCAAGATAGCTACTAACAACGGAAAGCATGCAAGATCACAAACAACAAAGACATGATAGAATCAATAATCAATCTGAAATAGCATCACAATATCCATCAGATCCCCACAAACACAACATGTATGATTACAAATAGATGATCTTGATCATGAATGGAGCTCATAAGATCTAAACATGATAACACAAAGGAGAAGAACCAGCCATCTAGCTACTACATGGACCCGTAGTCCAGAGTTGAATTACTCACGCATCACACCGGAGGCTTTCATGATGATGAAGAAGGGCCTCCAGGGTGAATTCCCCTCTCCGGCAGGGTGCCAGAAAGAGCTTCAGATCCCTCCCGATCTAGGGATGGAGATGACGGTGCCTATAGACTCTTTCGTGGAATTTAGATCGGGTACTTAGGGTTTTTGTATCGGAGGCATCTTATAGGCGAAAGGGGAGGCCGAGGGGGTGCCGGAGGTGGCCAGACCATCCCCCTGGCGCGGGTAAGGCTGGGCCGCGCGGCCAAGTGGTGTGGCGGCCCCCTGGCCCCTCTCCGTCTCGTATTCTGGCTCCTTTTGTCCCTCGGTGAAAAACTGACTTTGGCTTTTGTCCCGTCCAATTTCGAGAATATTCATTTTCTGACTTTCCTGAAACCAAAAACAGCAGAAAACAGGCAGCTGGCACTGTGGCTCTTGTTAATAGGTTAGTCCAAGAAAGTGTATAGAAAGTACTCCAAAGTTGGAACAAAACATAAGAAAGTAGATAAAACCAAGCATGGAACATCAAAAATTATGGATACGTTAATGTATCAACATCCCCAAGCTTAACTCCTACTCGTCCTCGAGTAGGTAAGTGATAAAAAGAAAGAATAATTTTTGAGGTGACATGCACCATCATAAACTTGATCAAAATATTTGTAAAACAATGATAGCTGGGATCATAGTACTTCAATCATAACATGAAAGCTAAAGTTCTAACAATAAGACAAAGCAACTATGTTGCAACATGAAAAGGGCACAAACAATAGATTAATGAATAACAATGCTTTGTAAGATGTTTGTTTGTTTCACATAAAGAAAACATAGCATAGTGGCATTCAGCTTGTCCCTCATAGAGTAGCAAACATAAATGCATAGGACACCTTCAAAGTTCATAAGAGTTACTAGATACAAATAGTTTAAAACAAGCAATATCAAAGCTATGCATCAATCAACAAGTCTTGGGACAATGCACATAGAACTAAGAATTGCCACTATGCTCTCAATGTAGGTGCATAAAGATAGAAGGTGGAGACTCAACATAAAAGTAAAAGAAAGGCCTTCATAGAAGGAAGTAGGGATTCAAGTTTCATAAAGAGCTTCCAAAAATTATGGTACTTATTAGCTTTCAGCTCTCATTGCCCCTATCATAAGCATCTTTAGGTGATTAAGGTTGAAGTGACACAACTAAGAGGATATGCTTTTAAGTTATAAGCTGAAATCTGATGCCCCTTACTTACGAAGACCGAACCTCATGCTACTCAACTTTAGTCACAAGTAAGCTCTTGTCATTGTAAGTACATATGTATCACAGAGAACTGCCAATGGGGTACCCCTTGCACATGATACATGAGCTATCCCATAATCAAAATGATAAGGCAAGCAGACAATGAGCATCTCAACGATCTTTTTAATTGCTATTTGCATAGGTTTTTTATTGAGGATGCTTCATAGAGTGCTCATTATGGTTATGATGAAAGTTTCCACCATGATTAGGTATGGCTTAGGCTAGTGGCCCAGGTGTTTGTCTAACACAAATACAAACTCCATGATCTTACAAGTGCCCCTTTTATTTCACACCACCGCGATCCATAAGCAAAAGAACATGATATCAACAGGGTACAAAGTACAAGTGCAATGTTGAAAGCGTTCCCCATGATACATGGTTCTTCTAACTTCAACTTGTACACAAGCATATACGCAACAAAGATGGACTCAATGGTTCAAGTTTATTTAGTGCAAGAAAATTGAAGTGTGCCATCAAGTTCATGAGAGCTTTAATCACTAATTTTCTCATAACAAGTTTAATTCGGAAGGTAGATAAAAACATGAATATACTTGGAATAGCATATGCTAATAGGTAGGTATGGTGGACTCTTTGGAATAACTTGGTTTTAGGAGTTGGATGCATGAGTAGAACTCATACTTGGTTACGGAGGCTAGCAAAAGACTGGGAGCGACTAACTAAGAGAGCAATAATGGCCATAATCATGCAGAGCGACAAAACATCATTAATCAAAGCATAAAGTGATACTACAAGTTGAAAACTGAAGGATCATAAAGGCTATGGCGACTTGGGATAGTCATAACATGGTGTGAGCATGCGCCAAGTCAACCCAAATAAAGCATCAAAAGAGAATACCACAATACTATGCTTTAATATGCTAAAACAACGCATGATTCTTCCAAGGCACATTAAGCAATATCAATTGTTTATAACATGTCATGATACATCAAAGAATACTAAGCATAAAGCCACAAAAATATCAAGCATGGCATGACAAAGCATAGGCCACAGTCAAAAACAAGCTCTCTTTACCACTTAAGCATGAACTTTCCTACTCTTTTCCAATCCAAACCAAACTATTTGAAAACTAAAGTATGAAAGAGGGGGTCCAACCAATTTATTTAGCAAACTAAGAAAACCAAGCAAATGAAAAACAAAACAAAAAACAAAGACGCTCCAAGAACAACACAATTGTGCATGAAACAATAAAAATGAAGTGTTTGGAAGAAACCTGTGATTTTTATTGATGAAGAAGGGGATGCCTTGGGCATCCCCAAGCTTTGACGCTTGTACCTCTTGAATGTTTCTTGGGGTGACATGGGGTGGAATCCCCAAGCTTGAGCTTTAGTCCATTCTTCATCTCATTACATCATTCTCTCCATACACCTGAATTTTTTTCCTTCATACAAAACTTCACACAATCTTTATTAGCAACATTAGTGCACTCAAGATAATAAGTCTTTAGGTTCAGTTCCAACACCAATAAAACTTTCATTAAAACACAAGCTACTGAAGCACTTCCCTCAAAAATCTCAATTCCCCAAAAGAACTCAAAAAGGAACCAACAAGAAGCAAATGCAAATAATGGCAGAAAACTGTCAAAACAGACCAGCAGGTAAAAACCATTTTTTTCGAAGACCTTCTGTTACTCAAATCAAAAAGTGTTAAACTAACGAAAGTTAGATAACAACCTGGGTCAGAAGCACAAAAATTCACGCCTCAAAGAGACGTACAGATATTTAACACAAATTTTTACGGTGAATCACAGAAATCTGTTTCGGGACAGCAACTTTCCCAATCATTACTTCTCTCTTATTAGAGGTTACTCTTGGCACAAAAAGCAAATAAAAAGGATAATGAGCGGTTATTACTGAAGTAATAACTTACAGGACTCATCTAAAACTTTTGGGTTATCTCCCAATAAGTACTTTTCTTTAACGCCTTTAAGTTAGGCATGATAATTTCGATGATGCTCACGTAAAAAATATGAATTAAAGTAAAAGAGAGCATCAAGAAGCAAATTCAAAACACATTTAAGTCGAACCCACTTCCTATGCATAGGAATCTTATATGAAAATAAATACACAAATAACAAAGTGACAGGCATAGGAAGATAAAACGAGAGTAACTTTAAAGCTTTCAGCAAATAGAGAGGTGTTTCAGTACCATGAAAACTTTTGCAACCATATTTTTCTCTCTCATAATAATTTCAGTAGCGTCATGAATAAACTCAACAATATAAATATCACATAAAGCATGCTTTTTATGATCTACAAACACTAGATCTTTATTATAAACATTTTCAAAAGAATCCTCAGGAACATGACATTCGTCCTCCTTTGGTAAGCATGGGGGACAATCAAATAATGTAAGGGGTAAAGAGTTACTCTCATTAGAAGGTAGGGATGGGTAGATCCATTATTCCTCCTCTTGATCATCACTCTCCTCCTCTTTTTCATCCAATGAGCTTCTAGTTTCAGCAATTTCTTCTTCCATAGGCTCCTGCAAGGCATTAATCTCTTCCATTGGTGGAGAGCATCTATTAAGATATTCAAGAATATAGCCATTTTCTACCTTGTAATTATCAAAGAAAAATATAAGTATATCATAAACCTCATATTTATAAGGTGAATCATCAGTATTTTCAAGCAAACTAGCAAGTTCAAATGCACCCTTCCAAGCAATAAATTCTTCAATTTGTTCCACATCATAAAAGTTATAATTCCCTTTAGCATAAGAAGATATGGTAACATTATCATTATACTCACATTGAAAAGGGAGGTGTTTATACCTCTTACAGCAACAAGATTTATCAAATCAATAAGTAACATTATAAGTAGAGCACACGTTTATAGCAATGGTATACAATTTATCAATTTGTTCCCATAAGTGTTTCCCTTTTTGTGACAAGCGGTGTTCCTTATAATAATATTTTTGATCTTCCATGAACCCACCTTGCCAATAAGATTCAGTTTCAAAGAAACCAACCATTGATAGAAAGCATGATAAAGCAAGACAATAATAGACCAACAAAAATAACAACTATAGTAGGAGCTAAATTTTTTTGTATTTTTGATAAAAGAAACAAGCAAACAAAGAAAAAATAAACTAAGCAAAACAAAAACAACAAAGTAAAGAGATTGGTTCTGAGGGACTCCCCTTGTGAAGATGTCCTTGACTCCCCGGCAACGGCGCTAGAAAAAGCTGCTTGTTGGCCCAAAATATATCGAGCTCGTTGGGGAACCCCAAGAGGAAGGTATGGTGAGCACAACAACAAGTTTCCCCTCAGTTATGAAACCAAGGTTATCAATCCAGTAGGAGCAAGGAAATACCCCAAAGGTGTTGCTAGCTAGACTTTGGCAGGTCGCACTACCGGCGTCAGCAGCAACGTGGAGACCTGCACAACACAACCACAGAACTCGGTCCCCAACTTACAGTGAGGTTGTCAATCTCACCGGTTTTGCTAAAAACAAAGGATTAAACGTATTGTGTGGAAGAAAGTAGTAGTTTGCAGAAAGTAAACAGAAAGCAGTAAACAGTTGATTATAGATTAATGATAAAATAAAGGGTCCTTAGTTCACTAGTGGTGGCTCTCCTTAAGATAGATGGAATGTTGGGTGAACAAATTACAACGAGGCAATTGACAAACATCGAGAAAGCAAACATGCATATACTACTCATCTTGACTCATTTGAGACTTGATTGGGAATTACAACATTATACATAGACCGTAATCCAACTGCATCTATGACTAATAATCCACCTTCAGGTTATCATCCGAACCCCCTCCAGTATTAAGTTGTAAGCAACAGATAATTGCATTACGCATTGCGTGTAAAGTAAACAATATGATTGTTCTATGAACAAAGGATTGTTATTTTCTCCCTAGTAGCAACAACACATCTAGTATCTTAGAGATTTCTGTCACTTCCCCAGATTACTAGAGTCATGAACCCACTATCGAGCTTAAATACTAACTCTTGGAGTTGCTAGCATCTACTTGGCCAAGATATGTACTAACAATGGAAAGCATGCAAGATCACAAATAACAAACACATTGATACGTCCAAAACATATCTACTTTCCCGAACACTTTTGCTATTGTTTTTCCTCTAAACTTGTGTGATTTGGATACAACTAACACGGACTACGCTGTTTTTAGCAGAATTGCCTTGGTGTCTAGTTTTTGTGCAGAAAATCAACTATCAGGAAAAATCCCAGAAAATATGCCAAAAATCCTATTTCACTGGAAGACTCACGCAGCCAGAAGACGAGACGGAGTAGGGCCACGAGGGGCCCACACCACCTGGCCGCGTGGGACAGGCCAGGCCGCACCTGGGGGGCGGGGGGGGTGTGGCCGCCTCGGCTGTCCCCTTGGCCTCCCTCTTCGCCTATAAGTCGCCTCTTGACCTAAAAACCGAGGGGGGTTCGACTTTTTTCCAAAAAGAGTTCCGCTTCGCTGCCACCACCAGATTCCGCGATTCGAAACCAGAAACTCCGTTCTGGCACCCTGCCAGGACAGGGAATTGGAGGAGATCATCGCCATCTTCATCACCATCGCTTCTCCATCGACCATCCATGTTTCCCCCATCTATGAGTGAGTAATCCCCTGCTGTAGGCCATGGGGATGGTAGGGATTGGATGAGATCGTTCATGTAATGGCATCAGATTGTTAGGGCATGGTGCCTAGTATCTATTATTAGTGCTTTTTGACTTTGTTGCAACTTGTTATGCTTAATGCTTGTCACTAGGGACCGAGTACCATGATTTCAGATCTGAACATGTTATTGATTCATTATGATAGTATTGTTTATGGTCTTACCTACAAGTTGTATACACATGTTGTTGTCTGGAACCAAAGGCCCCGAAGTGACAGCAATCGGGATAACCGGAGGGAATGGCTTTGATGTGAGGATCACATGTGTTCATGGAGTGTTAATGCTTTGCTCCGGTGCTCTATTAAAAGGAGCACCTTAATTGCCAGTAGTTCCCTTGAGGCCTCGCTGCAAACGGGCTGGCAGGACAAAAGATGTTGTACAAGTGCTCATTGCGAGCACGTATGACTATTTATGGAACACATGCCTATGATTATTTAGTACTTGGATGCTTTATCTTATTTATCTATAAATGCCATATGTTCTGATTGCTATATGAATTGTCTTGTCCATGCAACGCCCATCCATCCATCCCTATGCCTACCGCGCTTTAATCCTACTATTTACTGCAATTGTTACTACTGTCTTTACTTTTACTACTGCTTTTACTTTGCTATTGCTACTACAAAACTGTTGCTACTGATAAACTGCTGTGAGCAAGATTGTTTCCAGGTGCAGCTGGATTGACAACTTAGTTGTTAAGGCTTATAAATATTCTTTGGCTCCCCTTGTGTCGAATCAATAAATTGGGTTCCACTTCCCTCAAAAATACTGCGATACACCCCCTATACTTGTGGGTCATCAAGACTATTTTCTAGTGCCGTTGCCAGGGACCATAGCTTTATTTATCAAGTTCACTTGGAATCACTATTGTTCGCTGCCATCCATCCATCATGGGTAAGTCTCGTGATGGCAAGGTTCCTATTTTACCATCCACTACAAGAAGAGGTACGGTTCTGAACACCTCTGTTGCTCTTGATTCACCATCTATTATGAGTAAGCTCCTTACACCACCACATACACATGCTACACACACTGCTACTACTGCTGAAATCTAAAACTTCTGATACTTATGATGCTGCTTCTACTGTGCTTGATAAGAGTGGTTCATTAGGTCCTTTCCTAGATGCTACGATTGCTAGAACTATAGCTGGAAATACTGAAACTCCTAATGAAGACACTACTACACCTGTCAGTTCACCTGAGTCTAGAGAAAGCTATGATATTGAAGACGGTTATATAGAGATGACCGATGAATTTCTTAAAGAATGTCAAAACACCCATGATAGGAGTGCTATTAAGAGTCTCCTTGAGAGGCGTACTATAAAACCCAAATTGTCTCCTAATGCTAAGTTTGCTGCATCTCCCATAAACATTAAAGGTAAGGATTATGATTTCTCTCCAAACCTATCTTATATAGCTATTGTTGAGAAAGAACCTTTTTGTGGGACTAAGAATGGAAGTGCGGTAGCACATATGACTAAGCTTTCTACCATGAGTGGTTTATTTTATGATGATATTAAGATGCGCACCTACTTTATTGCTAAAATTTTCCCTTTTCACTGAAAGGAGAAGCTAAAACTTGGTTTAATAATTTACCTCCTGGATCTATTGATAGCCCTGATTACTTGATTAGTACTTTCTTGTAGATATATTTTCGTCCTAGTGCTAGACATGCTATTTTGCAGGAACTTTTTGATTTTAAACAGGGAGAAAAGGAGATATTGCCTGAATCATGGGCAAGGTTTTGTGCTTTGATTCATGCATATGCT
Organism: Avena eriantha; assembly: GCA_910589775.1. NCBI lineage: Eukaryota > Viridiplantae > Streptophyta > Magnoliopsida > Poales > Poaceae > Avena > Avena eriantha. Next base: position 526,470,588 of record OU342742.1, on the reverse strand, counting down.
GGATGTCCATTACCTAAGAATGAGCTTCTTGATATATTTTATAATGGACTAACTGAAGAATCTAGGACATACCTGGATAGTTGTGTTGATTGTGTTTTCAGGAATAGGACTCCCAAGGAAGCTGGGGAATTAATGGCTAAAATAAGCAAGAATTATGAAGATTGTACTCCTCCTGAACCAGCTATACCTGAGACAACTATACCTGAACCAACTATTCCTGCGTCTACACCAACATCAAAGAAGAGGGCAGTTATTGAACTAAATGATGAAGTGATGAAGGAAACTAAGAAATGTCTTAAGGAAAAGGGAATTAGAGCTGCATATGTCAAGAATTTACCTCCTATAGAAGAATTATGTAAGCCAATCTCCCACTCATCCACTATTGAGGTACACTCTCTCCAACATTTTGATGAAGGTGATATCCCTTACTCTAAACCTCCTAATCAATGCTTAGAAGAATTTGATGTTTTTATTGTTAAGCAAGATAATTTTAATAAATGGGTGCAAAATCATCTAATGGAAAACTCTAGAGTTATTGTTCAGTTAAAAGATATTGTGGAAAGAACCTCTAATGATGTTAAAATGCTTGTTAAACATTTTCAAATGGTTCAAACTCAAATAGATCAGCTTATTAAGGTACAAAAAGACTTCCTAGTTAATCCTGCTAAAGAAAAACATGCTTATGAAATTAGAACTAGAAGTGGTGCTGCCACCCATGATCCTCTATATCCTAAGGGGCATCCTAAAAGAATTGAGCAGGATTCTCAACGAGTTGAAAATAGTGGTACTACTCCTAAGAAAAGAAAAAAGAAACACAAAACCATTGTAGAACCTTCTGAACCTGCTAAAGATCCTAATAGCATATCTGTCTCTGATACTAAAACTAAAAGTGGTAATGAAGAAAATGATGCTCCTGATAAAGAAAAAGTTGAAGAAGAACCTGAAAGGCACACTAAGAATACTAAATACACCAAAGAAGATTTTGTTGCTAAGAAACATGGTAGTGAAAGAAAGCCTTGGGTCTAAAAACCTATGCCTTTCCCTGATAAGAAGCACAAGTCAAAGGAAGATGAACACTATAATAAGTTTTGTGAGTGGATGAAACCTTTATTCTTGCAAATTCCTTTAACTGATGCTATTAAATTGCCTCCTTATTCAAAGTATATGAAGGATATTGTCTCGAATAAAAGGAAGATCCCTAATGAAGAAATTTCTACTTTGCTTGCTAATTATTCCTTTAATGGTAAAGTTCCAAAGAAACTTGGAGATCCAGGGATTCCAACTATTCCATGCTCTATTAAAAATAGTTATGTTAGAACTACTTTGTGTGATTTGGGAGCAAGAGTTAGTGTTATGCCTTTTTTCTCTATAAGAGACTTCAACTGGAAAAACTAATACCAACTGATATATCTTTGCGAATGGCTGATAAATCTACTACTATCCTGTTGGTATATGTGAGGATGTACCTGTTCAAGTGGCTCATAACTGCTTGATATTAACTGATTTTGTTGTGCTTGAAATGCCTGAAGATGATAATATGTCTATTATTCTTGGGAGACCTTTTCTTAATACTGCAGGAGCTGTTATTAATTGTAATCATGGAAAGGTGACTTTTAATGTTAATGACAAGGAACATACTGTCTATTTCCCCAAGAAGATTGATAGGACTTATGGGTTAAATTCAATTGAACATGTTGAGGGCATTCAAGTTGGAGAAATATATTGTCCCATACCACGAGAAAAATATGAAACCATTATGATTGGGACCATTGCTATCAAGGTTGAGGTAACATAATCATTAGTGGAATACAAAGTTTTGTTTCATATAAAATTGCTTTGGTAACAAGACCTGATCAACCTTGTTAACAAAGGGATTCTAATGAACAAAACAATGTTTTCACCATGATTATCTTTGTTTACCTTTTATTTTATCCATTTTAGTTTTTGCTTCCGTTTAGTTTACTTTTCTGTTGTTAGTTGCTTGCATATTAGAGTGTCTTAGAACTTCTGAAGTTTTAGTTTTGTTTTGTCATTGCATCATTCCAAAAACATCTTTCTGTCAGAAAATCATTCATCTATACCTGAAACTTGCTCAAAAATAAAGTGTATCGAAAAATTCCAGAAAATTCATATTAAATTTTTACGTGAAAAAGGGGCAGAGAAGTGCCAGGAGAGTACTAGGGGGGCCCACCAGGCAGGCACACCACCTGGTGGCGCGGCCAGCCTAGGGGCGCGCCTGGCCATGGTGTGGCCACCCCTGGCCCTCCACTCTCTCTCTTTGACTTCCCACTTTCTTCTCTCTCTGGAGAAAACATTAGTTCTTTGCTCGAAATCGCGTTCTTCCTGTTCTTGCCCATGATTTTTCGATCTCCTTGCCCAGCCCATCTTTGCTGCTGAAATTTGGAGCAATTGTTCTCCGGTGACAGGTTATGAGAGCTTGTAAGCTTGTTCAATGCTTAGAGATATTGTTTTGATGCAAGTTTAGGCCTCTTACAGGTCCCTATGAGTAGTGTCCTTCATTATATATTCACTTTGCAATCACTTATTTAATGGATGTTTAAATTTCAGAATAGAAGATGAATGAGCATCAACTCAACCAACATGAACTGAGGGTGCCTGAGGTTATGAAGGTTCACCGAGAGGAGGAATTTTTCCTTCCATCTATCCAAGCTTCGAATTCATGAGGGCTGCAGGAATTTCCCAGGACTTCCACACCTTAGTTGCTAATGCAGGATTGGAGCACTTTGTGGAAGATGAACCTTGTCAATTTGTGAAACTAACTATGTCTGTAGTGCAGGACTTTCGATTTAGTTACTCCTTGCCTAACCCCATGGTCCACTACAAAAATTACAATATAGCTATCGACCTTCCTCTTGATGACTTTTGTGCAGCTATTAAGGTACCTCAGTGGGGATTGTGTGGAAGGATTAAAGAGCAACCTGCACCACTCATGGACTTGTATGCGGACATTTGCCAAGGTAGCAGCTTCTCAAAGGAGAGTGGGAAAATCTGTAACATTCATCTCCCATCCATTCGATACTTTGCTAACTTTATTGCCAAGTGTGTTCTCGCTAGGAAAACTGCTAATAAGCTATCCCCATATGATCATCTCAGCTGCTTTAAAACGAGATATAACTTACAACTTGGGTGCCTTGATAGCTTTCTGTCTTGCCGCTAACCGGGAGAAAGGTGGAATTTGTGGAGGCCTCATTGCCTCTCGTTTATTAGCATTGCATGGTTTAGTGCCTTATAATCTAGACCTACAGTTTCCCATAGAAAGGCTTGACCTTAATTCCATGATACAACATAAATTTGTTTCTTCTTGGGCTAATTTGAGTGAGTTGTCTTATGAAATAACCTTTCTCAAGGCTAGTTGGAGAAGGAGTAAGTCCGAGCGATTTGTTCTTTTGCCTGCACCTGTTTTGTTTAACCTTGATACCAGGGTAGGATGGTCACTCACTAAGGAGGAGCTTGATACGTACTTGGGAGAGCTCTCCCAACAGGAGCATGATACTAGAAGAGAGGTTACAGATGATTCGGTCCAGCCCTCTTATGAGGGGGAGTCTTCATATCAACAGCCTACCTATGATTGGGGAGATTCTTATTCTTCCCAAGGGCCTAACCACAATCATTCTTACAATGACCCGTCTGCTTGGAACCCTTACTCGCATTTGGGTTGATACCCACTTAGGCCAAAAGCCTAAGCTTGGGGGGAGGTACACCGACATCACGCTGATCTACATATCATGTTTAGTCGGTACTTTGTATATCCATGTTTCGTTCTCTTTTTAGTTTTCGTTCTTTCTTTACTTTTGCTTTCTAAAACACAAAAAGACCAAAAATATTTCTGTTGTTTCTCTTGGTTTGCTTCTTTTTTTCCTTGGTTTGCTTTTTCCCTTTTTGCTTTGTTTGAACTATTCGGAAAACCCAAAAAGATTTTTGCTTTGCTTGTTTTTCCTTCTTGTTCTTGCCTTTAAAAATCAAAAACACCCAAAATATTTGTTGTTCTTCTTTGGTTTTGTGAAGTTTGTTGCAGGGTTCAGTAGTCCTCAGTGGAATTTGGTGTCATATTATTATTCAAGCTACACAAGTGAAGGGCAATAATGAGGATTAATGACAACTTGAGGTGTGGTAAGAGGCTGGTAACGAACTCTATTTGTTTTCATTTTTCTACATATACTCATCATTGTGGGCATGCTTAGTAGTTTTGCTTTCTTATGATTAGCTCCAGCTCGCCAATAGTTTGTAGCATGTCAGATGATTGTTTGCTTGCATTGCTCTATTCATAACTTGGTATGACACTGTGGTATCCTCCTCTGAGTGTTTCACTTGAATTGACTTGGCACATGTTCATGCATGCATATGACTGAAACAATAATCAGTTAAGCCTCGATGAATTATTTTGCCTCAGGGGTCTTGAATCACTTTCATGCCATGATTAGTCCTGTTTTGTTGCAAGCATGATTATGACAGTTATTGCTCTCTCGTTTGTCACTCCCTTACTATTTCTAGCCTTCACCTGCACTGAGTATAAGCTTTACTTGTGTTTCCAACTCCCTAAAACCAATATTGCCAAAAGTGTCCACCATACCTACCTATTAGCATCATTTGCTATTCCATGCATATTCAATATGCCTTGTTTTCTTCTGAATAAAATGTTTGCTTGTTATGAGAAAGTTAGTTAGTAAAGCTCTCACAAACTTGATGGAACACTTTACTTTCTTGCACTTAATAATCTTGAACCATTGCGTCCATATTTGTTGCGTATATGCATGCGCTTTATAAGTTGAAGTTAGTGTTGACTCGTGTATTAACAAGCTCATTGGGGAACCCCAAGAGGAAGGTATGATGAGCACAGCAGTAAGTTTCCCTCAGTTATGAAACCAAGGTTATCAATCCAGTAGGAGTAAGGAAACACCCCAAAGGTGTAGCCAGCTGAACTTTGGTAGGGCGCACTACAGGTGCCAGCAGCAATGTGGAGACCTGCACAACACAACCACAGAACTCTATCCCCAACTTGCGATGAGGTTGTCAATCTCACCGGTTTTGCTGAAAACAAAGGATTAAACGTATCGAATGGAAGGAAGTAATAGTTTGCAGAAAGTAAACACAAAGCAGTAAACAATTGATTGTAGATTGAAAGTAAAAGAAAGGACCGGGGTCCATAGTTCACTAGAGGTGGCTCTCCTTAAGATAGATAACATGTTGGGTGAACAAATTACAGCGGGGCAATTGACAAACATCGAGAAAGCATACAAGCATATACTAATCATCTTGACTCCTTTGAGATTCGATTGGACATTACAACATTATACATAGACTGCCATCCAACTGCATCTATGACTAATAATCCACCTTCAGGTTATCATCCGAACCCCCTCCAGTATTAAGTTGCAAGCAACGGATAATTTCATTATGAATTGCGTGTAAAGTAAACAATACAATTGTTCTATGAACAAAGGATTATTGTTTTCTCCCTAGTAGCAACAGCACATCTAGTACCTTAGAGATTTCTGTCACTTCCCCAGATTACCAGAGGCATGAACCCACTATCAAGCATAAATACTAACTCTTGGAGTTGGTAGCATCTACTTGGCCAAGATAGCTACTAACAACGGAAAGCATGCAAGATCACAAATAACAAAGACATGATAGAATCAATAATCAATCTGAAATAGCATCTCAATATCCATCCGATCCCCGCAAACACAACATGTATGGTTACAAATAGATGATCTTGATCATGAACGGAGCTCACAAGATCTAGACATGAAAGCAAAAAAGAGGAGAACCAACCATCTAGCTACTACATGAACCCGTAGTCCAGAGATGAACTACTCATGCATCACACCAGAGGCTTGCATGATGATGAAGAAGGCCTCCAAGGTGAATTCCCCTCTCCGGGAGGGTTCTGGTAAGAGCTTCAGATCCCTCCCGATCTAGGTATGGAGATGACGGCGGCTACAGACTCTTTCATGGATTTTTGATCGGGTCCTTAGGGTTTCCGTATCAGAGGCAATATATAGGCGGAAGGAGAGGCCGAGGGGGTGCTTGGGGCGGCCAGACCACCCCCTAGTGCGGGCCAAGCCTGGCCGCGCGGCCAGGTGGTGTGCCCAGGCCCCAGCCCCTCTCCGTCTCGTATTCTTCCTCCAGGTGTCCCTCGGTAAAATAATGAGTTTGGGTTTTGTCCCGTCCAATTCCGAGAATATTCATTTTTTGACTTTCCTAGAACCAAAAACAACAGAAAACAGGAAGCTTGCACTATGGCTCTTGTTAATAGGTTAGTCCAAGAAATCATATGAAAAACACTCCAAAGTGTGGACACAACATAAGAAAGTAGATAAAACCAAGCATGGAACATCAAAATTTGTAGATACATTTGCAATGTATCAACATCCCCGAGCTTAACTCCTGCTCGTCCTCGAGTAGGTAAGTGATAAAAAGAAAGAATAATTTTTTAGGTGACATGCACCATCATAAACTTGATCAAAATATTTGTAAAACATTCAAAGCTGGGATCATAGTACTTTAATCATAACATGAAAGACAAATCTCTAGCAATAAGATAAAGAAACTATGTTGCAACATGAAAAGGCACAAACAAAATATTCATGAATAACAATGCTTTGCAAGACGTTTGTTTGTTTCACATAAAGAAAACTTAGCATAGTGGTATTCAGCTTGTCCCTCATAGAGTAGCAAACATAAATGCATAGGACACCTTCAAAGTTCATAAGAGTGACTAGATACAAATAGTTTAAAACAAGCAATATCAAAGCCATGCATCAATGAACAAGTCTTGGAACAATGCACATAGAACTAAGAATGGCCACTATGCTCTCAAAATAGGTGCATAAAGATAGAAGGTGGAGACTCAACATAAAAGTAAAAGAAAGGCCTTCATGGAAGGAAGTAGGGATTCAAGTCTCATAAAGAGCTTCCAAAAATTATGGTACTTAATAGCTTTCAGCTCTCATTGCCCCTATCATAAGCATCTTGAAGTGATTAAGGTTAAAGTGAACAAACTATGGTGTATATGCTTGACGAAGTATAAGTTGGAAATCTCATGTCCCTTGAATACGAGGGCCGCTCCTCATGCTACTCAAGTTTAGTCACCGGTAAGTTCTTGTCATCGTAAGTACATGTGTATCATAGAGAATCGCCAACGGGGTACCCCATGCCCGATGATACGGAAGAATCCCCATATCAAAATGACAAGGCAAGCAGACAACGAGCATCTCAGCAATCTTCTTATTTACCATGGGAATATGGTGTTTTTTCTCTCTTTCCTCTTTTCATAATCTCTCTTTTTTTTCTCTTTTTTCTCAATATCGGACTCTTTTTTTAATAAGAAGAATGCTTCATAGACAGATCATTATGGTTACGCTGCAGGTTTCCACCATGTCAGCATGGATTAGACCAGCAGCCTAGGCATTGCTCTAACACATATACATAACTCCATGGACTTACAAGCTCCCATTTCATTTCACACCGACGACATCCATAGACAAAAGAGCATGATATCAACTATGTACAAAGTACAAGTGCAATGTCGAAAGTGTTCCCCATGACAGCATGGTTCTGCTAATCCCCAACAAATAAGTGTAAGCATATACAACATAGACGATACAATGGTTCAAGTTTATCAAGGGCGAGAAAACTAAAGTGTGCCATCAAGTTCGTGAGAGCTTTAATCACTAGTTTTCTCATACCAAGTTTAATTTGGAAGGTAGATAAAAACATGAATATACTTGGAATAACATATGCTAGTAGGTAGGTATGGTGGACTCTTTGGAATAACTTGGTTTAAGGAGTTGGATGCATGAGTGGAACTCATACTTGGTTGCGGAGGCTAGCAAAAGACTGGGAGTGACAAACTAAGAGAGCAATAATGGCCATAATCATGCAAAGCGACAAAACATCATTGATCAAAGCATAAAGTGATACTACAAGTTGAAAAATAAAGGATCATAAAGGCTATGGTGACTTGGGATCGTCATAACACAGTGTGAGCATGCGCCAAGTCAACCCAAATAAAGCATCAAAAGAGAATACCACAATACTATGCTTTAATATGCTAAAACAACGCATGATTCTTCCAAGGCACATTAAGCAATATCAATTGTTTATAACATGTCATGATACAGCAAAGAATACTAAGCATAAAGCCACAAAAATATCAAGCATGGCATGACAAAGCATAGGACACAGTCAAAAACAAGCTCTCTTTACAACTTAAGCATGAACTTTCCTACTCTTTTTCCAAACCAAACCAAACTATTTGAAACCCAATGTATGAAACAGGGGGTCTAACCAATTTATTCAGCAAACTAAGCAAACAAAGCAAACCAAAAACCAAAACGAAAAGGAAAAAGAAGATGCTCCAAGAACAACACAACTATGCATGAAACAATAAAAATGAAGTGTTTGGAAGAAACCTGGGATTTTTATTGATGAAGAGGGGGATGCCTTGGGCATCCCCAAGCTTTGACGCTTGTACTTCTTGGATATTTCTTGGGGTGACACGCGTGGCATCCCCAAGCTTGAGCTTTAGTCCATCCTTCATCTCATTACTCATTTCTTCCATACACCTGAAATTTTTCCTTCATACAAAACTTCACACAATCTTTATTAGCAACATTAGTGCACTCAAGATAATAAGTCTTTAGGTGCAGTTCTAACACCAATAGAACTTCCATTAAAACACTAGCTACTGTAGAACTCCCTCAAAAAGCTCAATTCCCCAAAAGAACCCAAAAAGGAACCAACAAGAAGCAAATGGAGAAAATGGCAGAAATCTTTCAAAACAGACCAGCAGGTAAATACGAATTTTTTCGAAGACCTTCTGTTGCTCAAATCAAAAAGTGTTGAACTAACGAAAGTTATATAACAACCTGGGACAGAAGCACAAACATTCACGCCTCAAAAGGACATACATAGATTTTACACGAATTTTTACGGTGAAGCACATAAATCTGTTTCGGGACAGCAACTTTCCCAATCATTACTTCTCTCTCATTAGAGGTTACTCTTGGCACAAAAAGCAAATAAAAAGGATAAGGAGCGGTTATTACTTAAGTAATCACTTTCAAGACTCATCTAAAACTTTTGGATTATCTCCCAATAAGTACTTTTCTTTAACGCCTTTAAGTTAGGCATAAGAAGCAAGAAAAAGAATCAAGTGTTCTCAAATGAAGAAGCATTAAAACCAAATTTATTGCCCTTACCTCTCTTACTTTTATTCTTAACCTTGTGGAACTTGTGAATGCTTGGTGGAGAAACAAAGCGCATGGTTCCCTTTTCCACATCTATGATTGCTCCAAGGAGCTTCAAGAGGGATCTTCCAAGTGTGATTTGTCCTTTTCCTACACATTCAATAACAAGATAATCAGTAGAAACCATGTTCCCTAGGATCTTTGTAAACACTCCCTCAGCTATTCCAATGGGTAATATTGTGGCATTATTAGCAAGAAAATTTTCTTCTCCTCCTTAAGAAAGCCCCCAAAGATTCAAAGATTCATAAATATCTTTGGGCATAAGACAAAATTAAGACATGATATCACAGCGAGCATGAAAAGTTTCATTGTTTATAGCAATCTTTACTGTGGGAAGCCATTCGGAGGGTTTGGAGTTTATTGGAACATAGTTGTGATGCTCTCTAAGCGTATTATAGCAATCTTTCAAACTAGCGGTGCTGGTCTCAAGAGTATTCAATCTAGCAAATATGTTTATGAAAGAAGAATCAGATTTGCTAGGCAAGTTGTAAGTAAAGACCAACTTCTTTATGGCATTAACAGCATCATCCTCATTGCATTGGAGGAAATCTCCTCCCACAACAGCATCTAAAGCATATCTATAGCAAAGAGAAATTCCAAGGTAAAAACTGCTAAGTAACAAGCTTTGAGTCATTTTAGGTTCGGTTTTTTCATGTAGATTAGAGATTCTAGACCAAGCTTCTTTGAAACTCTCTTCAATTCCTTGTTTAAAAGTGAGAATCATTTCCTCAGGTGACATAGTGATTGGAGCAATGCTAGACATAATAGCAACTTAAGATAGGAACTAATTTTTTTGTGTTTTCAATAAAGAAAGCAAACTAGTAAACCTATTTTTTTGTGTTTTTGATAAAGAAACAAGCAAACAAAGCAAAAGCAAACTAAGCAAAACAAAAATAACATAGTAAAGAGATTGGTTATGAGGGACTCCCCTTGTGAAGATGTCCTTGACTCCCTGGCAATGGCGCTAGAAAAATACTTGCTGACTCGTGTATTAACGAGCTCGTTGGGGAACCCCAAGAGGAATGTATGATGAGCACAATAGTAAGTTTCCCTCAGTTATGAAACCAAGGTTATCAATCTAGTAGGAGAAAGGAAACACCCCAAAGGTGTAGCTGGCTAAACTTTGGCAGGGCGCACTACTGGTGCCAGCAGCAACATGGAGACCTGCACAACACAACCACAGAACTCTGTCCCCAACATGCGATGAGGTTGTCAATCTCATCGGTTTTGCTGAAAACAAAGGATTAAACTTATCGAATGGAAGGAAGTAATAGTTTGTAGAAAGTAAACACAAAGCAGTAAATATTTGATTGTAGATTGAAAGTAAAAGAAAGGATCAGGGTCCATAGTTCACTAGAGGTGGCTCTCCTTAAGATAGATAACATGCTGGGTGAACAAATTACAACAAGGCAATTCACAAACATCGAGAAAGCATACAAGCATATACTAATCATCTTGACTCCTTTGAGATTCGATTGGACATTACAACATTATACATAGACCACCATCCAACTGCATCTATGACTAATAATCCACCTTCAGGTTATCATCCGAACCCCCTCCAGTATTAAGTTGCAAGCAACGGATAATTGCATTATGAATTGCGTGTAAAGTAAACAATAGGATTGTTCTATGAACAAAGGATTGTTGTTTTCTCCCTAGTAGCAACAACACATCTAGTACCTTAGAGATTTTCTGTCACTTCCCCAGATTACCAAAGGCATGAACCCACTATCGGGCATAAATACTAACTCTTGGAGTTGCTAGCATCTACTTGGCCAAGATAGCTACTAACAACGGAAAGCATGCAAGATCACAAATAACAAAGACATGATAGAATCAATAATCAATCTGAAATAGCATCTCAATATCCATTAGATCCCCGCAAACACAGCATGTATGATTACAAATAGATGATCTTGATCATGAACGGAGCTCACAAGATCTAGACATGAAAGCACAAAGGAGGAGAACCAGCCATCTAGCTACTACATGGACCCATAGTCCAGAGATGAACTACTCATGCATCACACCGGAGGCTTACATGATGAAGAAGAAGGCCTCCAAGGTGAATTCCCCTCTCTGGTAGGGTTCTGGTAAGAGCTTCAGATCCCTCCTGATCTAGGAATGGAGATGACGGTGGCTACAGACTCTTTCATGGATTTTTGATCGGATCCTTAGGGTTTCCGTATCAGAGGCAATATATAGGCGGAAGGAGAGGCCGAGGGGGTGCCTGGGGCGGCCAGACCACCCCCTTGCATGGGCCAGGCCTGGCCGCGTGGCCAGGTGGTGTGGCCGGGCCCCACCCCTCCCCGTCTCGTATTCTGGCTCCAGGTGTCCCTCGCTAAAATAATGACTTTGGCTTTTGTCCCGTCCAATTTCGAGAATATTCATTTTCTAACTTTCCTGGAACCAAAAATAGCAGAATACAGGCAGCTGGCACTGTGGCTCTTGTTAATAGGTTAGTCCAAGAAATCATATGAAAAGTACTCCAAAGTGTGGACAAAACATAATAAAGTAGATAAAACCAAGCATGGAACATCAAAAATTATAGATACATTTGCAATTTATCAGTTAGTAGAACCATGTATCATGGGAAACGCTTTCAACATTGCACTGGTACTTTGTACCTCATTGATATCATGATTCAATTGCTTATGGATCCCAGCGGTGTGAAATAAAAGGGGAACTTGTGAGATCATGGAGTTTGTATATGTGTTATAGAAACGCCTGGGCCGCTAGCCTAAGCCATGCCTAATCATGGTGGAAACTTGCAACATAACCATAATGAGCGTTCTATGATGCATCCTCAATAAAAAACTATGCAAATAGAAAATAAAAAGATCGCTGAGATGCCATTGTCTGCTTGCCTTGTCATTTTGATTATGGGATAACTCATGTATCATGTGCAAGGGGTACCCTGTTGGCGGTTCTCTATGATACATATGTACTTACAATGACAAGAGCTTACTTGTGACTGAAGTTGAGTAGCATGAGGTTCGGTACTCGTAAGTAAGGGGCATGAGATTTTAACTTATAACTTGTCCAACATATCCTCTTAGTTGTGTCACTTTAACCTTAACCATTTAAATATGCTTATGATAGGGGCAATGAGAGCTCAAAACTAATGAGTACCATACTTTCAGCATTTGGAAGCCTTTCAAACTCTTCAAAACCTTTTTCATTTCCTTGTTGAGTCACCACCTATTGTATGACTACTTTCTTGAGAGCATAATTGCCATTCTTAGTGTAATGTGCTTGTCTCAAAACTTGATTAATTGTGTTATGACTTTGATGCTTGTATCTTTTATATCTTTACTTCTAGTCTTCACTCGAACTTCAGAGGTGCCTTGGCATTTATGTTTGCTCTACAATCAAAGACAAGCGAGATACCACTCTATCATATCTTGTTGTGAGCATTGCAATGTTTCTTATGTTTATGCTTCATGCTACTTACTATTTTTGAGTTGGAATCTCTTCATAGCTTGCAATGACTATTAAGTAAACTTACTTGCATACTCTTTATTATGAATTGCATGAGTAGTTGATCATATGCTGAGAATATATACATCTTATGAAGCAAATGTGTTCGTGAAAGTTTCTTTTATCGCACTCATTTTTCAACTGAATTGCTTGAGGACAAGCAATAAGCTAAGCTTGGGGGGAGTTGATACGTCCAAAACGTATCTACTTTCCCGAACACTTTTGCTATTGTTTTTCCTCTAAACTTGTGTGATTTGGATACAACTAACACTGACTGACGTTGTTTTCAGCAGAATTAACTTGGTGTCTAGTTTTTGTGCAGAAAATCAACTATTAGGAAAAATCCCGGAAAATATGCCAAAAATCCTATTTCACCAGAAGACTCATGGAGCCAGAAGACGAGACGGAGTAGGGCCACGAGGGGCCCACACCACCTGGCCGCGCGGGCCAGGCCAGTCCGCGCCTGGGGGTGGTGTGGCCGCCTCGGCTGCCCCCTCAGCCTCCCTCTTCGCCTATAAGTCGCCTCTTGACCTAAAAACCAAGGGGGGTTCGACGTTTTTCCAGAAAGAGTTCCGCTTTGCCGCCACCACCATATTCCACGATTCGGAACCAGAAACTCCGTTCTAGCACCCTGCCGGGACGGGGAATTGGAGGAGATCATCGCCATCTTCATCACCATCACTTCTCCATCGACCATCCATGTTTCCCCCATCTATGAGTGAGTAATCCCCCGCTGTAGGACATGTGGATGGTAGGGATTGGATGAGATCGTTCATGTAGTGGCATCAGATTGTTAGGGCATGGTGCCTAGTATCTATTATTAGTGCTTTTTGACTTGGTTGCAACTTGTTATGCTTAATGCTTGTCAGTAGGGCCCGAGTGCCATGATTTCAGATCTGAACATGTTATTGATTCATTATGATACTATTGTTTATGTTCTTACCTGCAAGTTGTATACACATGTTGTTGTCCGGAACCAAAGGCCCCGAAGTGACAGCAATCAGGATAACCGGAGGGAATGGCTTTGATGTGAGGATCACATGTGTTCACGGAGTGTTAATGCTTTGCTCCGGTGCTCTTTTAAAATGAGCACCTTATTTGCCAGTAGTTCCCTTGAGGCCCCGCTGCAAACGGGCTGGCAGGACAAAAGATGTTGTGCAAGTTCTCATTGCGAGCACGTATGACTATTTATGGAACACATGCCTATGATTATTTAGTACTTGGATGGTTTATCTTATTTATCTATAAATGCCCTATGTTCTGATTTCTATATGAATTGTCTTGTCCATGCAACGCCCGTCCATCCATCCCTATGCCTACCGCGCTTTAATCCTACTGTTTACTACAATTGTTACTACTGTCTTTACTTTTACTACTGCTTTTACTCTGCTATTGCTACTACAAAACTGTATCTACTAATAAACTGCTTTGAGCAAGATTGTTTCCAGGTGCAGCTGAATTGACAACTCAGTTGTTAAGGCTTATAAATATTCTTTGGCTCCACTTGTGTCAAATCAATAAATTAGGTTTCACTTCCCTCGAAAATACTGTGATACACCCCCTATACTTGTGGGTCATCAGACATGATAGAATCGATAATCAATCTAAAATAGCATCTCAATATCCATCGGATCCCCGCAAATACAACATGTATGATTACAAATAGATGATCTTGATCATGAACGGGGATCACAAGATCTAAACATGATAGCACAAAGGAGAAGAACCATCCATCTAGCTACTACATGGACCCGTAGTCCAGAGATGAACTACTCACGCATCACACCGGAGGCTTGCATGATGATGAAGAAGGCCTCCAGGGTGAATTCCCATCTCCGGCAGGGTGTCGGAAAGAGCTTCAGATCCCTCCGATCTGGAGATGGAGATGATGGTGGCTACAGACTCTTTCGTGAAATTTTGATCGGGTACTTAGGGTTTCTGTATCGGAGGCATCTTATAGGCAAAAGGGGAGGCCGAGGAGGTGTCGGAGGCGGCCAGACCACCCCCTGGCACGGGCCATGCTGGGTCGTGCGGCCCCTGGCCCCTCTCCATCTCGTATTCTGGCTCCTTGTGTCCCTCGGTGAAAAACTGACTTTGGCTTTTGTCCCGTCCAATTCTGAGAATATTCATTTTCTGACTTTCCTGGAACCAAAAACAGTAGAAAACAGGCAGCTAGCACTGTGGCTCTTGTTAATAGGTTAGTGCAAGAAAGTGTATAGAAATTACTCCAAAGTTCGAACAAAACATAAGAAAGTAGATAAAACCAAGCTTGGAACATCAAAAATTATGGATACGTTAGCACAGTATCAGCCACCAATCTTTCTGATTAAATCAGATAGTTTTATTATTTTATACTATCTCCCGATGGGAGTAACACCTTTTTTAGGATACACTAGTGTAAAACTCAAAAGGTATTTGTAATTATCAAATACTTCATACACAACTGAATTTCTATTGGGTGCGCGCTTGCGCTCCCGACGGGAGTAGCCCCCGAGGCTATGTTTAGATGCCTGTATCTAGACATAGCCTCGTAGTTGCTGTTAGCTTGATCGAAAGCATTGATCTTTGAAATAAAAAGATTAAGGTACAAATAACTTATCTCTTTATATATAAGGCGAAAATCGACGATACATTATTCTTTGAGCGGATGGCTGTTAGTCTTTTCCCTGGACATCTTGGCTTAATAAGCCGAACTGTAACTCTTATCATACTCCAAATAATCTTATGCATAAAAGCGTCGTAGTTGTGCTACATTCCATGGATTTGAGTAATTTGCTCATGTCTTCTTGTCTTGTAGTTGATATGCTCCTCCGAGAATAACTTCCGTGATGATGTATGGTCCTTCCCATGGCAATTCTAGCTTCTTGTGACCATATTGCTTGATATGAAGAACTAGGTTCCCTACTGCGAAGGACCTAGGCCGCAATCTTCTGCTATGGTAATTGCGCAGGTTTTGCTGGTACATAATTGCTCTTTAGAGGGCTTCGTCTCGAGCTTCATCAAGCGCATCTACATCATCTTCAAGTGCTTCTCTTGATTCCTCTTCATTATATGCAGCTACTCTTGGTGATTTGTGTGATACCTCAACTGGAAGCATGGCTTCCGCACCATGGACCAAAAAGAAAGGCGTCTCTTGTGTTGAATTATTTGGAGTTATACGTAAACTCCATAATACGGATGAAAATTCATCCATCCATGCTCCTTTTGCTCTGTCAAGTGGTGCCAGTAGTCTCTTTTTGAGTCCAGTGGTAACTAGTCCATTGGCTTTTTCGACCTATCCATTTTTTTGCGGGTGAGCTACCGAAGCGTAGCTTATTTTGATGCCCATCTCCTGGAAGTATTCCTTGAACTCATTGGAAGTAAAGTTAGTCCCATTATTCATGATGATGTTGTTCGGTACGCCAAACCGAAATACTATGGATTTAATAAAATTCGCAGCCAAAGTTCTATCTTGGGTGGTGACAGACATTGCTTCAATCCATTTAGTAAATTTGTCGACTGCTACTAATAGAAAGATGTGTCCTCCTGGTGATGATTTATGAAGTTTTCCCACCATGTGGAGTCCCCACTGAGCGAAAGGCCAAGCCAAGGGTATGTTATTCAGCTCAGCAGCGGGTGCTCCAGGTTTTGTTGCGAATCGTCGACATGCCTCACATGTTCTGACAATGTCTTTTGCATCTTGTACTGCAGTGAGCCAATAAAATCCTACCCTGAATGCTTTTGCAGCAATTGCTCGGCTACTAGCATGGTGACCACAGACTCCATGTATATCTTTCAGTATAATTTTTCCTTCTTCGGGTGTTACGCAATGTTGCAACACACCCAAAATACTTCTTTTGTATAGTTCTCCTTTGATTATCCTGAAGGCCTTTGATCGTCGGGTGATTCATCGGGCTTCTATCACATCCTCGGGTAGCTCTCCTTTAGTCATATATGCTATATACGGTTGCATCCAGGTTGGTTCAATTAGCATGACCGCTTTGATTTCTTATTCTTCTTCTTTGATGGCTTATTCTATGTTCTTGGTTTCTGAAGGAGCCCCCGACTCTTTTTGTGGATGTTTCTTTTTCCCTGTTTTGGTGCTACAACCTCGGAGACTCTTTTCGCTTTGATCGATCGCTCCACTATCTCCTCCCAAAAAACTCCTGGTGGTATTGGTAAACACAATGATCCGATGTTTGTTAGATTGTCGGCTTCCTCATTGCTTGATCTTCCTATATGTGATACTTCACACCCATCAAATTGAGCCTACACGATGTTGTATAAGTCGCGATAAGCAATCATATTTTCGCCGACAGCATCACACTTGTCCATTGCCTGTTGTGCCACAAGATTGGAATCTCCAAAGATTTTGAGGCGAGTTTCACCGCAAGCTTTGGCCATTCGCATGCCATGCAACACGGCCTCGTATTCCGCTTTGTTATTGGATGCGTTTGTAAAGCTCATCTGAAGAATATAGCACATTTTGTCTCCTTGAGGTGATATTAGTATGACTCCTGCTCCTGCTCCCTCCGTTCTTTTTGATCAATCAAAGTACATTGTCGAGGCACTAGAAAGGTCTGGTGGACCCGCACATTGCAATTCCATCCACTATGTGATGAAATCTGGCAGAACTTGTGACTTAATTGCTTTGCGCTTCTCATAAGTGATATCCCTAGGGGATAATTCGATGCCCCATAGAGAAACACGCCCAGTTGCTTCTGGATTGTTGAGGATGCTTGACAAAGGCACTTCATTGACCACTATGATCGGGTGCTCTGAAAAATAGTGGCATATTTTTCGTGCTGTCATAAATACCCCGTATGCTAGTTTTTGATAGTGTGGGTACCTTTGTTTAGATGGCGATAAAACCTCGCTCAGGAAGTAAACTGGCCTCTGCATGCAGTGGGTCTTTCCTTCTTCGGGTCGCTCTACGACTAGGACCATGCCGACCATCTGATGTGTGGCAGCGATATAAAGGAGTAAAGGTTCCTTCTCTTTTGGCGACACGATGACATGGGATGTCGAAAGTGTTCTTTTAAGATCTTCAAAGGCATGCTGAGCTTCTTCTGTCCATTCGAATTTTTCTGATTTCCTCATGAGGGCGTAGAATGGCAGTGCCTTTTCTCCTAACCTTGCAATAAAACGACTTAGCACCGCCACTCGTCCCGCCAGTTGTTGTACACCACATAGATTTGTTGGCTTCTTCATTGTGAGGATTGCTTGTATTTTTTCGGGATTAGCTTTGATTCCTCTAGTTGATACCAAATATCCGAGGAGTTGCCCTGAAAGGACTCCAAAGGAACATTTCTTCGGGTTCAGTTTGATGCTAAATGATGTCTACGCACTTCTATTCTTGTAGACAGTTGTTGGGCCTCCAAGTGCATAGGTTTGTAGAACAGCAGCAAGTTTTCCCTTAAGTGGATCACCCAAGGTTTATCGAACTCAGGGAGGAAGTGGTCAAATGTATCCCCTCTCAAGCAACCCTGCAATCACGATACAAGAAGTATCTTGTGTCCCCAACACACCCAATACACTTGCCAGGTGTATAGGTGCACTAGTTCGGCGAAGAGAAGGTGAAATACAAGTGGTATGGATATAATACAACGGTGCCAGAAAATAGCTTGATGGCGTGAAAGAGACTAAAGGCAAACTGAAATAAAGATAGAAGCAAACAAACATGTAATAGATCTAATAGCAAATGGTGTTTCAATGCTTAGAAACACGGCCTAGGGATCATACTTTCACTAGTGAACACTCACATATAAATATATTCTCTTTATGATACTACTCCGAATTACTCTCTGGTTGGACACTCTAATCCATGGTAGGGCTATAACAGCACACCTCAAAGTTCACTTTCCCCATCTAGATAAACCCAAACTGTCACCTTGAGCTCTAGATGGTTCCAAGAAACACCACAAATTTATAGAGACATCCAACTCCAAATATAACTCATAACAAGTATTTGTAATCTCTAGCCTAAGTGCCACCATGGTGTGCACGCTATCACTTTCACACACATGGGGAGAGCAGAGATCTATTAAAGCACTTGAGTAGCAAAGTAGATCTACTTGATTACAAAGCTCATGATCACAATATGATCATGCATAGAGAGAGAGAGAGATGAACACATAGCTATCGGTATAACCCTTAGCCTCGAGAGAGAACTACTCCCTCCTCATCATGGGAATCAGCAATGGCGATGGAGATGGTGGTGGAGATCGATGGAGATGGCTCTGGGGGCACTTCCCTGTCCCGGCAGGGTGCCGGAACAGAGACTTTCTGTCCCCTGAATCTCCCCTTCGGTGGCGGCGGCGCTGCGGAACTTTTCGTGGATTTCTGATTGATGATCTAGGGTTTTTGCCTCGGGGGACATATATAGGCAAAAGAGGCACGGCCGGTGGCCGACGAGGGGCCCCCACCATGCCCTAGCGCGGCCAAGAGGGACCCGCGCCTAGGGGTGGTGTGGCCACCCTATGGCCCCTCTCCGTCTCGTATTCTGGCTCCGTGAGTCTCCGGGAAAATAAGCATATTGGATTTTGTCCCATCCAATTCCGAGAATATTCATTTTCTGACTTTCTGGAACCAAAAACAGCAGAAAACAGGCAACTGGCACTGTGGCTCTTGTCAATAGGTTAGTCCAAGAAATCATATGAAAAGTACTCCAAAGTGTGGACAAAACACAAGAAAGTAGATAAAACCAAGCATGCAACATCAAAAATTATAGATACATTTGCAATGTATCAACATCCCCAAGCTTAACTCCTGCTCGTCCTCGAGTAGGTAAGTGATAAAAAGAAAGAATTTTTTTTGAGGTGACATGCACCATCATAAACTTGATCAAATTATTTGTAAAACATTGATAGCTGGGATCATAGTACTTCAACATAGCATGAAAGATAAAGTTCTAACAATAAGACAAAGAAACTATGTTGCAACATGAAAAGGCACAAACAAAAGATACATGAATAACAATGCTTTGCAAGACGTTTGTTTGTTTCACATAAAGAAAACATAGCATAGTAGCATTTAGCTTGTCCCTCATAGAGTAGCAAACATAAATGCATAGGACACCTTCAAAGTTCATAAGAGTGACTAGATACAAATAGTTTAAAACAAGCAATATCAAAGCTATGCATCAATCAACAAGCTTGGGACAATGCACATAGAACTAAGAATTGCCACTATGCTCTCAAAGTAGGTGCATAAAGGTAGAAGGTGGAGACTCAATATAATGGTGGAAGAAAGGCCTTCATAGAAGGAAGTAGGGATTCAAGTCTCATAAAGAGCTTCCAAAAATTATGGTACTTATAGATTTCAGCTCTCATTTCCCCTATCATAAGCATCTTGAAGGTGATTAAGGTTAAAATGAGACAACTAAGACGATATGCTTGACAAGTTATAAACCGAAATCTCATGCCCCTTACTTATGAAGACCGAACCTCATGCTACTCAACTTTAGTCACGAGTAAGATCTTGTCATTGTAAGTACATATGTATCATAAAGAACCACCAACGGGGTACCCCTTGCACATGATACATGAGCTATCCCATAATCAAAATGACAAGGCAAGCAGACAATGAGCATCTCAGCGATTTTTTTATTTGTTATTTGCATAGGTTTTTTATTGAGGATGCTTCATAGAGTGCTCATTATGGTGATGCTGCAAGTTTCCACCATGATTAGGCATGGCTTAGGCTAGCGGCCCAAGCGTTTCTCTAACACACATACAAACTCCATGATCTTACAAGTTCCACTTTTATTTCACACCGCCGGGATCCATAAGCAAAAGAACATGATATCAACGGGGTACAAAGTACAAGTGCAATGTTGAAAGCGTTCCCCAGGATACATGGTTCTACTAATTTCAACTTATAAAGCGCAAGCATATACACAACAAAGAAGGACCCAATGGTTCAAGTTTATTAAATGCAAAAAAGTAAAGTGTGCCATCAAGTTTGTGAGAGCTTTAATCACTAGTTTTCTCATAACAATTTTAATTTGGAAGTTAAACAAAAACATGAATATACTTGGAATAGTATATGCTAATAGGTAGGTATGGTGGACTCTTTGGAATAACTTAGTTTAAGGAGTTGGATGCATCAGTGGAACTCATACTTGGTGGTGGAGGCTAGCAAAAGACTAGGAGCGACAAACTAAGAGAGCAATAATGGCCATAATCTTGCAGAGCGACAAAACATCATTAATTAAAGCATAAAGTGATACTACAAGTTGAAAACTAAAGGATCATAAAGGCTATGGTGACTTGGGATAGTCATAACATGGTGTGAGCATGTGCCAAGTCAACCCAAATAAAGCATCAAAGGAGAATACCACAATACTATGCTTTAATATGCTAAAACAACATGATTCTTCCAAGACACATTAAGCAATCTCAATTGTTTATAACAAGTCATGCTACAGAAAAGAATACTAAGCATAAAGCCAAAAAAATATCAAGCATGACATGACAAAGGATAGGCCACAGTCAAAAACAAGCTCTCTTTACCACTTAAGCATGAACTTTCCTACTCTTTTTCCAAACCAAACAAAACTATTTGAAAACCAATGTATGAAAGAGGGGGTCCAACCAATATATTTAGCAAACTAAGAAAACCAAGCAAACTAATAACCAAAACAAAAATTAAAGAGAAGACGCTCCAAGAACAACACAACAATGCATGAAACAATAAAAATGAAGTGTTTGGAAGAAACCTGAGATTTTTATTGATAAAGAGGGGGATGCCTTGGGCATTCCCAAGCTTTGACTCTTGTACTTCTTGTATATTTCTTGGGGTGGCACTCTTGGCATCCCCAAGCTTGAGCTTTAGTCCATCCTTCATCTTATTACTCATTCCTTCTATACACCTGAAATTTTTCCTTCATACAAAACTTCACACAATCTTTATTAGCAACATTAGTGCACTCAAGATAATAAGTCTTTAGGTTCAGTTCTAACACCAATAAAACTTCCATTAAAACACTTAGATACTGTAGCACTTCCCTCAAAAAGCTCAATTCCCCAAAATAACTCAAAAAGGAACCAACAAGAAGCAAATGCAGAAAATGGCAGAAATCTGTCAAAATAGACCAGCAGGTAAAGACGAATTTTTTGGAAGACCTTCTGTTGCTCAAATAAAAAAGTGTTGAACCAAGGAAAGTTAGATAACAACCTGGGTCAGAAACACAAAAATTCACGCCTCAAAATAACGTACAGAGATTTTACAGGAATTTTTACGGTGAAGCACAGAAATCTGTTTCGGGACAGCAACTTTTCCAATCATTATTTTTCTCTCATTAGAGGTTACTCTTGGCATAAAAAGCAAATAAAAATGATAAGGAGAGGTTATTACTGAAGTAATAACTTCGAATACTCATCTAAAACTTTTGGGTTATCTCCCAATAAGTACTTTTCTTTAACGCCTTTAAGTTAGGCATGATAGTTTGAGAAGATGCTCACATAGGAAATATGAATTGAAGTAAAAGAGAGCATAAAGCAACTTCAACGCACATTTAACTCTAACCCACTTCCTATGCATAGGAATCTTGTAAAGAAACATGTGGGGCCCCCGGATTAATCCTCCGAGAATCTCTGTTATGCATACAACCACGATCCCATGATCAGTTAGTCGTGGCACATAACCGACAAGTATCATTACAACATCCAAGAATATACCAAAATATACGACTTACATACATGCCGTTATGGCTACATCAATAATCAACAGGGGAACTTCATCAAGCGTAGAGCCTGAGCCATGCCTTAACCTACAAGCAACTGACTGGGAGAACGTCCTAGCTCGCGTAGTTGCCAACACCACCTTCTTCTTGATATCTGACCAAATTAATAGCCAGGGACAATGCCAGTGAGTACATTGAATGTACTCGCAAACCACCTTAATGTAACAATAATAACAAGAGGTTCTTTTCTCAAATACTTTATCTTGTAGATATAGCATGTACATAGCTTTGTTGAAAACTTTTGTAAACCATTTTGGAAACCGTTTTGAAAAGTTTTGGAAAAACATTAGGACTGGGTCACCCATTTGTTCCCGTTTTCAGGTCGTCCCTCGACCAAACTCCTTCCATACCTCTCTGACCATCCCATGGTCAAAGCAGGTATCCTTCCCGACCATCTCATGGTCAAATCATTTCCAAAACCATTTCTTTTCCGAAATCCTTTTTGAAATCAAAACCAGCACCGCTCTATAGCAACCTTCCCAACCGTCCATGATCGCGGATGCGGCTATTCAAATAGATTTACACTTTGTAGAGGTTGTACACTTTTCCCACACCATCCGGGTACACTACCCTGATCTTCACCGATCGTGGGTCGAGTAACCGATCAAGACTATCCAGATGCCCACTCCAATATAAGTGCCTACCCTATGAGTGTTAATCCCCTCAAAACCGGGATGTCGGGTGAGGACCAACCAGAGCGCTTGTTTCCACCTCCCAGGTGAACGCTTTCAATGAGGGGCTCATAGTAACGCGTGGAGGCCTGCCGACCCTTCATTCCTTCTCCCGGTCGATTTCCCGCATGGACTTATATCAGAGAAGGCCCACCCTCTAGGGATCCTCGATCCCCTGTAGTTGTTGCGAGGCAGCTCATACCAGAGTAGACAAACATCAAATCCAGCCCTGTCCTATTCCAGAGTAATGTGGTTGCACGGGTTAATTGTTCTAGCAAAACTGCAAAGAACCGGGTGCGTTTTTGTAAACCTTTTTCCTCCATCTTTCCTTCAGCATTTTGTAAAACAAAACCTTCTCATTTTTCAACATCTCTTGGCAGGTCCCACCTCACCAAGGTTTTATCATAAAGCATTTGGTAAAACTTTTTCCGGGGTCTTCCCATCCTCTAGCTTTGCTTCGGCTAAATCGGGGGGGGGGGGGGGGGGGTCTCCAAAGGGTTATGGTGATATACACCATCTATTCTACTAGGGACAAGTAGGTGTCACCAAAGGGGGTTGTACTTAGCAGTACCAAAGAGTAATAGTTCGGAGGAGCCAAACCACTACCATATATATATACATCAATATATAGCAAAACAATGCAGTTTTAATAAGCAGTTGATAAAACATGCATAAGTAAAACAGTAGGACAAGGCTTATGAGAAAGAAGGTGGCTTGCCTGATGATCAGCAATATGGCATAAATTTCCCTGGACTTCTTCTTTAGATAACCCAATAATACCAATAATAATTACCACTTCTCCTGCTCTCCGATTTCATCGCAACTATCGTCGTCCAGACATCACATGCAAAAAAACAAGGGCACAATCAAAACAAGACATGCACGCACCAATACAATACAGCAAACCAATGAATAATACCAGATTAAGATTGGAATTAGGAGATTGAGATGGCCTTGCCTTGAAAAGTGAAAGAAAATCCCTTAGGATTTATACTCTAGAACTACCTAAGAGATGGATTTTGGGAACAAGAGCATATTCTGTATGATACCATTGTAAAAACATGATACCAACAGATAGGTATTGATAAAATGAAACCAACAAAAGTGGTTTCACTATTTTATCAATTACAAAAGATTTATAGTGACTATTATAGTGAAAAAGGCTCTAGTTTAGGGAAATAATTCACCAGAGGAGTTCTGGAGCTCCAAAAATTATTTAATTGGATGGTTAGGTATGGCTTGATGTACTTGTTCACTGAGAGTTGGAATCAAGTCAAGATAATTACTATAATGCCCTCAGGAAATTCCCTAGGGTAGTTCTGTAGACAAATTATCTTTTTCACCAGATTAAATCTACAGTAGATTTTGATTTGATTCCGAGGACACAGGGTAGGTACTTCCAATACCTTCCTGCAGAAATTGGAATCAACATTTTTGGATTAGCAGAACTACTATAGTGGATTTAGAGGTGAATAAACCATGCATAGAATAGTTTAATTCACAAGGATTCAACTGGGGGTTAGAAAATTACTGGCTCCTGGGCTTTGATAGTTATTGATGGTCCACTTCTCTGGGAGTTGGAATCAGCCTAATATGTTCTATAGACAAGCCTAGGGAATTTTCTAAAGTCAGGTTGTCTTTGTTTTTGTTATTTTTGCTACAGAAACTTCCAGGCTCCACTTGGAATGGGACCAAGTCTTGCTAACAGGTATTTCATATACCCAACAATTGCAGTTGGATTTACTCCATTTGGTGTGGTGGAACTCCCTTGAAGATTTATTGAATGATAAAGGTACTATCTAGGAGATAAATCTACAGAAAATATAGAGATGTTATTTGGCCAGACTTTTGGTGCTGCATGTTAGAGTAAACCTTCAGTAACCCTAGGAAATTTAGATCTAGGAAATTGTAGTTGTTTTCCATTTTCAAAATGATTTAATCTGAAAGTCAATTTTCTGGATTTAATGAAATACTAAAAGAAAAAGGAGAGGGGCATTGTCGGGCCGGAATTCCGGTCGAACTAGGCCATCCATGGAAGAATGCGGCCCACCGCGGGCACCTCCTTGTGCGGGATAGGGTTCAAACGGTCTGGCAGGCGGGGCCCACCCGTCAGTGGGCGCTGGCGGCCGAAGAGGTAAAGGGCGAGTTTGGGCCGTTGGATCGAAATGAGATGAACGGCCGCGAGCTCGTCTTCCTCGCTGAGTTAGAGCAAACAGAGGGGACCCTAGGGGCAGCGACGGCAAGGTCAGGGAGGCTAACCAGGGGCTCGGTAGGCAGCGAGGAGGGGTGGGGGTGACGTGGCGTTCAACGGCGAGCCTGGGGAGGGACGGCACGAGGGGTCTCCGTGCCGGGAACTGGATCGCGTGAGGACGCCTGAGGGAGAACTCATCGGAGCTCGATAGTAGCGACAGTGGAGAGGATCCTGGGCAAAACAACAAGGAGGGTTAGATGCAGAGGGACATGGGGGTCCTGGGAGCGAACATGCAGAGGGGGGAGAGGCAGTAGGGGGAGTCCCTTGCTCGGTAGACGGGGGAGGGCCGAAGCTTCTCCCTTGCTCTCTCTCGAGCAGGGCAGAGTGGTGGAGGGGGAGAGGGGTGCTCTGGGGTGGTGAGGTAGAGGGATAGGAGGCAAATGAGCGGGAGAGGAGAGCTGCAGGAGCCGCAAGCAATATATACCGAGGGGGAGGTTCTTGATGGACTTGGTCCATAGAGTATGTGGGGGAGGGAGGAAACCAGGGGCTTATTACTGTGGGCGTGGGGAGTGGTATCTGGTCTGTGCTGAGGGCAGAGGAGAGGTGGAATGGTTGCTACAAGAATTAAAGAGAAGGTATAACCAATGGGTGCATCTCTCCTTCCTCCAAGCACTAAAGGACAAGGGTAAGGGGTGCTACAGTGCATTGCTATAGTGGAACTCGACCAGGGGAGATGGTGTGCTGTGCAAGCTTGCTGGACTAGGTTGGAGGAAGGTTTGGTGGAGTTTAGAGTGGAGGATTTGCTTAGACTACACAATTGATCAACTACATGATTATGATGGAAGTCTCAAAAGTTTTCTTTGGAAATAGGGTAAAATGGCACTAATGGGTAGATATGGTCAATACATCAACCTAGGAATTGTTTGGGATTTTTCAATGGATTTAAAGTCCTCTTAAAATCCTTTATTCAAAAAGTGCAGAAGTAGTTTATAGAAGATCATTTGATAAATTTACATTGGATAGGTAGAGTTTTTGTTGTGATATGGTTCTAGATACCAAGGCACAGATTGGGGAATTTTCTTGGAATTTATGGTGAAGGAAAAGTATTTTTAGACAATTATTTCTTGTTTCTGCCATTTAAGAAAAATGGCAAGAAGAAATAATAAAGCTCTTCAAAAATATTTATTTTTGAAGTGGGAAGATGGGGTATGATATGTGGGTCTCAATTGAGCCAAAATTTGGGGAAGTGTTTTGGCAAAAACCAAACTTTCCTTTATGGAAGGAGTTTTGGAGATTTTGAGTAATAAGGAGATTAATTAGGTTTGGATCCATAATAAATAGGGGTAATATTTTATAAATCTTGATGATCAAGGTAGATGATGTAGGCAAGGTGTAGCAAGCATTTGAAACGTTGGGTTTAGAGAATCCATGTTGGTTTTGGTGAAAACTAGAGATTTAAGGATCTTGGGTAAAATTGCTATCATGCCACCAAAACCTTGTTGGATCTTGGAGCTCAGGGATCCCCTTGGGGCATGGGATATATGTATGGGTAGACCAAGTGATGTATAATTCAATGGGGTAGGGGTTTGTAATTGATCCTGCTTGAGCTCACGATGGCAAGCTTTCAAACTTTGAATAAAATAAGCCTGCCAAAGCAGATTATCAACTAGCCTTCAAAACCTTGTGGGTTTAAACAGCTCAAGGATCCAATTGGGACAAGTGAAGTAGGTATTGGTATAACTATATGAGTAGAACACAACCATGCAAATAGTTGGTCCATAGAGGGTTGGATGGTGGTGTGAGCTTCTATCAAAGTAGGCATGTTGACTAGATTTGCAGGAATAGTTATTTTCTTGCCTGCAAAACCATCAACAACAAGTGGGTTGGAGGATGCTCTAACCAAGTGAAATAGTGGGACTTGGTATACCTTAGGAGTGTTAACAAGATGGTTCAGATTCATTTCCAAAACTGCACAAGGGTTGAGAAAAGGAGGCATTCAAAAAGGTGATGTTGGAAACATATTTCCAGACTTAGCCAAATTGGGCAGATTTAGGGTTTTTGACTAGAATGTTGGTGGAGATGATTTTGAGGGGTTGCAAAGTACAAAAGCATCATAAAGTGAATGTGGTTGAAGAGTAGATTGAGTAGAAGGGATCCATGCTTGATATTGGTCTTCATTGACTTGGAATCTTCTAGAATGGATCTCTGTTGAATTGCTCTGGTTAAGGGTTTTAGATGATCACCTAGCATCTAGGGATCAGATCCTACTTTGTATTCTTGCTAAGGGTGGGATGATTTGGATACATCTTGATCCTAGTGATGAGCTCCTAGATTATCTCATACTACTTCTAAGCAAACAAGTCAAGCAGCAGATCAAGGCAATTCATCAGACAGCAGATCAAGGCAACTCATCTTACAAACAAATCAACTACTACTGGGGTTACCACCAAGCTTAGCTTGAGGTAAGGATGGGTATTTTTAAATAGGTTGGAGTTTGGACAAGGTAAGGTCCTTGGTATCTCTACAAAGAGTAGAATTCAAAAGCTTACAAAAAGGTTTTGTTAAATCTAGAGGTAAGAGTATTAGAAGGTTCTGTCTTGGAAGCATAAGGAGATAGTATTCTATAGCTCTCCATAGTTGGATCAATAGAAGCTACTAAAATAGTTGGTTTGCAAAGGCTTCTTGACTCAGGTTTTGGAAATGCCAGAACATTTGAGAATATGTAAAGTGAGCCAGGATAGTTTCGTTAAATAGCTTTTTGACAACTGGTGTTGAGGTAAGGAGTATATCTTCTAATACACCATCACAAGCATAAAAATATCCAAACAACAAGCAAACACTTCAGCATTAAACAAGAAAAAGTTTTTGTTCCCCTGATTTCTACAATCTGGATACTAATCAAGGTTGCTGAAATTGGGATGTTACAAAACAACTCATGAAAGCACAAAGCAACAAGCATAGTAAAGCAAAACAAGTGCAACTTCAAGACTTTCAACATAAAGAGGGGAAACTTAATATTGTTGAGATGCATAAAACCATGTTTCCCTCTCTCATAATAACTTTCAGTAGCATCAAGAATAAAATTAACAATATAATTATCACATAAAACATTCTTATCATGAGACACATGCATAAAAGAATTAATACTCTCCACATAAACATAATCATTCATATTAATTGTAGTGGGAGAAAATTCAACAAAATAGCTATCATTATTATTCTCATCACCATAATCATCAAATATAGGAGGCATATTGTAATCATAATTAATTTTCTCCTCAATAGTAGGTGGACTGTAAATATCATACTCATCATTGTAATCATCATATATTGGAGGTTTGGTATCATCATAAGCAATATAATAGCTATCTTCCAAAGCTGTGGAACTAAAAAGATCATTTTCATAAAAACTAGCTTCCCCAAGCTTAGCCTTTTCCATAGCATTAGCAATAATGGTGTCTAAAGAATTCATACTAACAACATTGCTATTAGCATGCAAATAAAGTTCCATAGGTTTTTTAATTTTCTCTTCAAACACTTGATGTCCTAACTCAAGATAAATTCTATAAAGCTCTCTAATTTTGTTGTTGTTTTCCATTAAGCCTAACTAGTGAAAACAAGAAACAAAAAGACAAAATTGCAGAATCTAAAGGAAATA
The DNA here is from genome assembly GCA_910589775.1 of Avena eriantha. NCBI lineage: Eukaryota > Viridiplantae > Streptophyta > Magnoliopsida > Poales > Poaceae > Avena > Avena eriantha. The sequence goes on along the minus strand of OU342742.1, from coordinate 526,441,586 downwards.
ACTTCGAGCACTAACACCGGAGGATGTGAGTACCTTTTAGCTTACCTCCCCGGCAACGGCGCCAGAAAATAGCTTGATGTATACGCACTTCTATTCTTGTAGACAGTTGTCGGGCCTCCAAGTGCAGAGGTTTGTAGAACAGCAGCAAGTTTTCCCTTAAAGTGATCACCCAAGGTTTATCGAACTCAGGGAGGAAGTGGTCAAAGGTATCCCCTCTCAAGCAACCCTGCAACCAAGATACAAGAAGTCTCTTGTGTCCCCAACACACCCAATACACTTGTTAGGTGCATAGGTGCACTAGTTCGGTGAAGAGATAGTGAAATACAAGTGGTATGGATATAATACAACGGTGCCAGAAAATAGCTTGATGGCGTGAAAGAGACTAAAGGAAAACTGAAATAAAGATAGAAGCAAGCAAATATGTAATAGATCTAATAGCAAACGGTATTTCAATGCTTAGAAACAAGGCCTAGGGGTCATACTTTCACTAGTGAACACTCTCATATAAATATATTCTCTTTATGATACTACTCCGAACTACTCTCTGGTTGGACAGTCTAATCCATGGTAGGGCTATAACAGCACACCTCAAAGTTCACTTTCCCCATCTATATAACCCCAAACTGTCACCTTGAGCTCTAGATGGTTCCAACAAACACCACAATTTCATAGAGACATCCAACTCCAAATATAACTTATAATAAGTATTTGTAATCTCTAGCCTAAGTGCCACCATGGTGTGCATGCTATCACTTTCACACACATGGTGAGAGAAGAGATCTATTAAAGCACTCGAGTAGCAAGGTAGATCTACTTGATTACAAAGCTCATGATCACAATATGATCATGCATAGAGAGAGAGATGAACACATAGCTACCGGTAGAACCCTTAGCCTCGAGAGAGAACTACTCCCTCCTCATCATGGGAATCAGCAATGGTGATGGAGATGGTGGTGGAGATCGATGGAGATGGTGGTGGAGATCGATCTTCGGTGGCGGCAGCGCTGCGGAACTTTTCGTGGATTTCTGATTGACAATCTAGGGTTTTTGCCTCGGGGGACATATATAGGCGAAAGAGGCAACGTCGGTGGCTGGCGAGGAGGCCCAAGGGGGACCCGCGCCTAGGGGTGGTGTGGCCACCCTGTGGCCCCTCTCCGTCTCATATTCTGGCTCCGTGAGTCTTAGGAAAAATAGGCATATTGACTTTTGTCCCGTCCAATTCCGAGAATATTCATTTTCTGACTTTCTGGAACCAAAAACAGCAGAAAACAGGCAACTGGCATTGTGGCTCTTGTCAAATGGTTAGTCCAAGAAATCATATGAAAAGTACTCCAAAGTGTGGACAAAACACAAGAAAGTAGATAAAACCAAGCATGGAACATCAAAAATTATAGATACATTTGCACTAAACTTGTCGATATTTGTGAATGTTTCTTCTAGGTCTTTGATTAGCACAGATCCTTGACATGTGGTAACAATAACGTCGTCAATATACGCTTGCATGTTTGTGCCTATTTGGCTTCATAGGCACTTCTGGATCATCCGCCGATATGATGCTCCAGCGTTCTTGAGGCCAAACGGCATTGTTGTGTAGCAGAATACGCCATAAGGCGTGATAAACACCGTTTTCTCATGATCTTCTTCCTTCATCCTAATCTGGTGGTATCCTGAGTAAGCGTCCAAGAAAGAAAGACGTTCGCATCCTGTAGTTGCATCAATGATTTGGTCGATTCGTGGCAATGGGAAGTGATCTTTTGGGCAATGTTTGTTCAGTGCAGTAAAGTCAATGCACATCCGAAGTTCTGTAGTGTTTTTCTTTGGAACACATACTGGGTTTGCGAGCCACTCTGATTTCATTAGTTCTTTGATAAAATTGGCATCAGTTAGGCGACAGAGCTCCTTTCCAATGGCCTTACACTTTGGTTCTGCGAAGCGTCGAAGCGGTTGCTTTACTAGCTTCGCCTTTGGATCTAGATTTAATGCATGCTCAGCGAGTTCCCTGGGGATTCCCGGCATGTCATAAGGTAGCCATGCAAAAATCTCCCAGTGCTCACGGAGGAACTCGATGAGCGCGCTTTCCTATGAGGGATCAAGGTTAGAAGCCATGAATGTTGTTTTCGTTGGGTCAGCAGGGTGGATCTATACTTCTTTTGTGTCTTTTGCCGTGTCAAAAGCCTGATCAGGATTGACACGTGTTACTTCCAGAGGTTGTGTGTTTGCTGAAATTTTGAGTTGCTCAAACTCCGTTGCCATCCCGAAAGATTCAGAAATTTTGTTGAACTCTCGATCACAACTATCGGCACGTGTGAAGCTTCCTTATACTGTGATAATTTCCTTTGGTGCTGGCATTTTCATTACTAAGTATGCATAATGCGGCACTGCCATAAACCGTGCTAAGGCTGGTTGTCCCAGGATTGCATGATATTGTGATGACCAATCCATGACTTCAAATTCGAGTCTTTCTCGCCTGAAATTTATCTTGGAACCAAAAACAACGTCAAGAAAAACTTTGCCTAAAGGGATTTCGGCTTTACCCAGTACTATTCTGTGGAAAGACATTTCTGTTGGGGCAAGATTATCCAGGGGGTAGCCTATTGTTCTCAACGTTTTGCGTAGATCAGATTTATGCTACTTCTTGCATCCATGAATACCTTGCTCATATCGAACTCGCCAATTTGTGCTTCGACTATCATGGCTGAGTGACCCAGTCGTGGGACCCGAAGTGGGTGATCAGCTCTGCTGAATTTGATTTCTTGCTCTGACCAATGGAGATATTTGGGTGTAGCTGATGTTGCTGTTTCCGCCATATTGATTTGTCTTGTGATGAGCTTCTAAATTATGTTGGATGGACACCCTTTCTAAATCATAGAATTGCTCATTTTGATCTGGGGTACTCGTTGTTTTGATCGTTTGTGTTTTGTAGTGGTGCCACTGGTGGTGGTGCACCGATGGCTAGTGCACCAAGCGTGGATGTGTATCCTCGATTTGCTGCTTTGGTTGCCTTTGCGTTGCACAACTCCTACATCTTCCGGAATATTCGGCAGTCTTTCATCAGGTGATTGGATTGTCGTCTGCCTGCTGAGTCGACGTAAAAATGCATATTACAGGGCCCTTCTAGTATTTGCATAGGTGGGTCTCGTGCTCTTGGATGATACCGATGTGCGGACTGACTTCCTCCGACGTCGTCCCTGTTCTGGCAGTATCAACCGTTGTGGTCATTGCTTTTGTTGTTACCTTCACCCGAAAAGCCTGCTGCAACGTAACTTGGTCCTGTGTTCCCATCGTTGTTCCTTCTTCTTCTACTTGCCGCGTTTATCCCTATCTTCCTCGGGTGACCATGCGCGCTTGTTATGTAGCGCATCCTCTCCATCAGCCCAGCGGTTTGTTGTCTCCATTAACTATGATACCGTCTTTGGTTTAACCTGTCCCGGTTCTTCTATGAATTCTCGGTGACGGGGGCCGTCGTTGAAGGCGTCGATGGCCCTTTCATCGGATATGGATTCATCTGAGTTTTTGATAATATTCCACCATTGTATGAACGCTCTTATTGACTCTCCAGATTTTTGTTTGCACGCTCGTAACTGCTCCAAGGATGCTAGTCGTTTGAACGTAGAATGAAAATGTCGGATGAATTTATCTTCCAGATCATTCCAGCTACCAATTGAATCTTCGGGTAACTACTTGAGCCATGATCTTGCGGTACCGGTGAGATGTAGTTGTAGACTTTGCATTGCGGTAGTTGTGGAGCCACCCTATAATTTGACGGTGGCTAAATAGTCTGCTAACCAAGCTTCAGGTTCCTGGAGTCCATCGTATTTATGTCGGTCGTGTGGAAGTTTGAAGTCCTTGGGTACTGAGGCCTTGCGAATCCTCTACGTGAAGTAGCTGGCCCTGCGTAGCTCATGGTCATCTTCATCATATCCATCTTGATATCATCGGTGCGGCTTTCATCTCTGGTCCACTGGTCCTATGCTGGGTGTTGTCGTTTCTTGTATTGTTTCGCGGCTCGGATCCTACGAGATGCGCCTGGTGTGGTGATCGAGATCGTCGGGTGTGTCCTACTTGCCAAGGACTATTGTGATGGCATGTGGATCTTTGTGTGAGTCCTTGTTCTGCTTCCGCGAGTGAGGATCCTAAAGGGAATATGCCCGAGAGGCAATAATAAAGTGTTTATTATCTTATTCCATGTTTATGATAAATGTTTATTTTGCATGCTATAATTGTATTAATTGGAAACATTAATACATGTGTGTTTAATAAACAAAATACAAAGTTCATAGTAATGCCTCTCATATAAACTAGCTCGTTGATTAACAAGATGAGCAAGGTTTCCTGATCATGGACATTGGATGTTGTTAATAACGAGGTCACAACATTGGTGGAATGATGTGATGAACATTCATCCGAAGTATAGCATTACGATCAAATTCATTATGTTTATATTGCTATAACATCATACGGAGTAATCTTAGTCCTTAGACCATGAGATCATGTTAATTGCTAACACCGGAAGAGTATCTTGATAACATCAAACGTCACACCATAACAGGGTGACTATAAAGGTGGGTTCAGTGCTACGAAGGTGTTATGGTGAGGCTCATGGATCAACAGTGGGATTTGTCCATCCAGATGACGGATAGATATACTCGGGGCCCTCTCGGTGATATCACATTGAAATAGCTTGCAAGCAAGTGATGTAATCACTAGAATGTTATATCACAGGAACGAGAAAAGAGTGCATGTCGGTAACGAGAGCAAACTAGGTATTTGGATACCGATGATCGAATCTCGGACATGTAATATATCGCGAGACAAAGGGATTTAGTTACGACATTAAAGGTTCACACGATCACAAGAGTCATCGTTGAATATGCAGTACGGATCTCCAGGTCCCGCTGCTGATTATTGATTGGAGAGGGGTCTCGATCATGTATGCATTATTCACGAATCGTAGGGTGACACACTTAAGGGAAACCGACACCATTTGGAGCAAATATGTTCTAGATAAAGATTTAAGACAGCGCTGGAATCATTTCGATGGAAACCAGAATTGTTTCGGGTGAAGTTCTTCATGTGATATTGAAATGTTGCAGGGGGGTTTTATGCGAATGTTTGTTAATTAATGTAATTGAAAAAATTCTAAATAAAATAAATAAAATAGTTTTATTTAATGAGAGCTTGCATTAAATTTGGTGGAAATTTAATGCATGTGTGAGTGGAATTTTGAGTGGAGGTTTTTATGGGAGTGGGAGCTCCACCCACATGAATGTGGAAGAGGTGGGGGAACCACCATGGCTGCCACGCCATGGCCCTTGTGTTGGGGGGATACCCACGGGTAGGGTCACGCCGGGGTATAAAGGCCGAGTTAGCCGAGGTTCGGCAAGGCCAAAGCGGATGCTTGCCGGGTCACCTCAAGGCAGGCCGAATCACGGGGCAACCCGGACCAGGGGGCGTTCGCCTAACTAAGTCTCAACCAACTTAAGCAGTAAGTCAGAAGTGCATGTTTTACTTGTATGCAGGAATAGGTGTGGCCGGATCAACTATGATCCGGGTCACGTCTAGCTTCTAGGAGAAGGAAGGAATCTCGCTGGTCAAAAGAAGCCCATGTACGCACTACCTGAGCGAAGCAAGCAAGGGCAGGACCACCGGGGCGTGGCCGACAAGGGTGACGACGCCCATGTCGACTGACACGGGCGCCGCAGAGGCTCATGTAGCCTCTGCATGTGTGATGCAGGGGAAAAGCACCCCGGTCGGCTTACTACTTTGGGAGGAGGCATATTCTTAGGAATATGCCTCCACGTATGCCAAAGCCGTGAACCTCTTGTTGACCTGGTTGGCCAAGGCCGTGGGCTTCTTGGGGATGACATCCCATAACTCCGGGTTAGGTGGACCCGGAGTATAGGGAAGCAGCCAGATCAAGTCTTCAGTGCCCGTATTCCGGACATAAAAGAAAGTCCGGGCCCACCCTTTGCAGAAGTCTAGCCTGGTGACCCAGGGGAAAACGGAAAGCCTCCGGGGTGAGATGGACGCAGCTCCAAATTGAGTGAGCTGCTTGTCCTCCGGATCAAGTTGGTTGTTTGGGATGACGTTACGACGAAGGCCGAAAAACCGGATCCATAGCTCCTTCGTGGGCCATAGTTCGGCATAGCCTTCAATCGTAGAAGCGAAAGGGGAAAGAGAGGTGATGGCGTTGGCAGGAAGGTGGTGCGGCTGGAGTTCGTAGGTACTAAGCCAATCCCGGAAAAAGTCGCACACCGGCAAACCGAATCCCCGTTGGAAGTGGGACAAGAACACGACGTACTCACCCGGATTGGGTGAGGGGGCCAATTCCGCGGAGGCGAGACGAGCGGCGACGCCGGAGGGGATGCATCTGGTCTGGTAGAGCCAGTCCAGGTCATCTTGGCAGACCTAGAACCCGGCCCACGCACCACGGTCTGCCGCCGCGGCGTCCTCCTCCATTTCTTGCTCGGCCACAACGAGCTCCTCCTCCGTCATCTAGTATTCGTGGCCCTCGCTGGCGCTAGCGGCGGCGGGGGGCAGAGGCCTTGATTGGCAGCGACCCGTGGTGGAGGAGGCGCGTAGCGGTGGTGAAGAAGCAGAGGCACGGGGAAGCAGTGCGGCGGCGGCGCTGCTACTTGGAGCACTGGCGGCGGCGTGGTCACGAGGAAGACGAAGAAGAAGAGCAAGGGGCAGAGGGGTGCGGAAGGGGAAAACTCCTAAGGGGTGCGCTCCTCCCCTATTTAACCGCTCCCTCAAGGGGTGAGTGGGATCGCGTCCTGCGAATGAGCCACATGGTGTGGCCGTGTATAGCCCACCTCGGCCAATTAGCAGGGAGCCACACGAAAGGCAACAGAGCGGAGATGATCCCATGACGTGACGCTGTGATGCGGTAAACGAGGAGGCAGGCATGACGTGACCCACCACAGTGATAACTGACAATTACTGTGGCAGTTACTGTGCTGGCCCTTAAAATAAGACAACATAATGATTACCCTCCACATGGGTTGGCGTACGAGAGAAGGAAACAAGACCCGGATGGAACCGAGGTAACCCGGCCAGCAAGTGAAAACTTGGAATGTGCAGAGGGAAAGTAAAACCATGAGGTCCAAATTAAAGTGGTAACCCGGCTGGCAAGTGAAAACTTGGAATGTGCCAAGGGAACATAAATCCATATAATCCGAGGTAAAGAGGTAACTCGGTGATAACGACTAGAGCTCGAAATTGAACCTGATGTGGCCTTAGCGGCCAAGGCAGCTAAGACCGCACCAGCTTCGGGGACTAATGTTGGGGGGATACCCCCAGGTAGGGTCACGCCGGGGTATAAAGGCCGAGTTAGCCGAGGTTCGGCAAGGCCAAAGCGGATGCTGGCCGGGTCACCTCAAGGCAGGCCGAATCACGGGGAAACCCGGACCAGGGGGCATTCGCCTAACTAAGTCTCAACCGACTTAAGCAGTAAGTCGGAAGTGCCTGTTTTACTTGTATGCAGGAACAGGTGTGGCCGGATCAACTATGATCCGGGTCACATCTAGCTTCTAGGAGAAGGAAGGAATCTCGCTGGTCAAAAGAAGCCCCGGTACGCACTACCTGAGCGAAGCAAGAAAGGGCAGGACCACCGGGGCATGGCCGACAAGGGTGACGATGCCCATGTCGGCTGACGCGAGCGCCGCAGAGGCTCACGTAGCCTCTGCATGTGTGACGTGGGGGAAAAGCACCCCGATCGGCTTACTACTTTGGGAGGAGGCATATTCTTAGGAATATGCCTCCACGTATGCCCTAGGCAGAGACCGAGCTCCCTCTATATAAGGGGGGCTAGGGTTTCAGTAGAGAGGGTTCCGCTATTCTGATTTAGCTAGGATTTTAGGTGTGATCTATGGGTGAGAGTAAGAGAGCTCATTCTTCCTCCTCTCGCCAATACAGCTCTAGGAGCACTTGTAATCTTGGAGGAAAAGCAATACAAACAACTGTGTGGAGAATCACTTCACTATCCCTCCCTGGATTCCCCTAGCGTGTATTAGTCCCCACCTTTAGCCTATCCATGGCATCTGCCGTGAGACCACCACGACAGTTGGCGCCCACCGTGGGGCTAGCAGCGCTAGCAGGGGTCAAGATCCGGATGGGAAACTTCATCGGCACCGGCGAACGCATCGTCTCTGGGCTCGTTCAGCGCTTTGGAGCGCTGGAGTTCGTCAGCGACAACGCAGGCTACTTCGGCATGCGCCCACTTCCGTGCAATGGCCTCTTCATCAAGCTCGGCACGCACAAGGTCTACGTTTTTGTGGACGTGTCATGCGTTCATCCGCGCCACGTCGTCGAGCCTGGAGAGCTGCCCCTCACCGTGGCTCGCGGGGCGCATATCGCTCGCTCCCCGGACCGCGCAGAGGTGATGATGACTGCGCCTGGTGTGGGCGCGAGCAAAGATCCGGCACCAAATCCAGAGGTAACGCCTAAGGCACCAAGGAAAGGTAGAGGTCCTCCACTAGAGAGGCCGGAAAATGTGTTGAGGGAAGCGATGGATAGCTTGGCAAACCCTATGGTAGCAGCGGTAGATCTGGCTCGAGCGCAGGCCGAGCTAGAAGAAACTAGGCAAAAGAAACTAGAGGGCGCAAAGAAAATAGCCGCGGCTCAGCAGTCGTTGAATATGATGCTGCGTGAGTATGCAAAGGCGAACAAAGTTGATGCAGTAAAAGTAAAGGGGAGGAATCTCATGAGCGAGATGAACAGAGAGGGTGATACTGGAATTAAGGAATCAGAAAACTGTCTGTCCGTGGGGCTGCCGAGGTATAGTACCCTGGCAAAGAACCTCAGAGCGGCGAATGCAGCTGCATCCGAGTTAGAGGGTCTGACGGGTGAAGCCCGTCAAAGATAACAAGATAGGGTTAACGAGCTGGTTCGGTTCGCGAATAGACAAAACGAAGAACTACTCCGAACTAACCCGGAGAGAGTTGGAGCCTCCAAGATCGTCCATTCGGCAATGGGTAACCCGGAGAAATCCGCCGGATCCGCATCGTCCCCTCATGGTTGTCCAAGGAGAGAAGAGGTAGTAACCTCGGCCAGACAGAACAAACAAATCGTCCCGTATGACCCAACACAGGCAGGGAAAGGAAAAGAAGCATAGAAAAATGATGATCGACAGGGTGTGAGCCGAGGTGAAGCTGGCCGAGGTAACCGCGACCAAGGCAACGCCGGTCAAGGGAACGCAGTCAACGGCAATGTCGGACAGCGAAACTCGGAAGGAGCAGGACAACCGCAACAGCGGAATATACCAAGGCAAGAGCAAAGTGTCGGCCGAGGTATGCAACAGAGAGGTGCTCCACGTGAGCAAGTTAGGTATAATGATGGAGACTCAGAAATGGCAAACGCGGGATACCCAAGACCGGACTATCATGTGATAGGGTCAAGATTGGGAAGTAGGGATTTGATGCCGGATGACGCCAGGTTGAAACTAGATCGACTGTATAGGTCGGAACAGACCGAATGTCAAGGTCCACCGGGTCCTGCGTGTTTTGGACCCCGGATCATGAAGGAGCCACCGGTACCCAACTTCCAATTACCCAGGGGCACGAAGACGTATGATGGCAGTACCAAGCCGGAGCATTGGCTGATAAACTATGCTACGGCTATGAAAATTGCCACTGGCAACTTGAGATGGGCTGTACGATATGTACCCCAGATGTTGGAAGGACCGACAAGGGTATGGCTGAACAATTTGCCACCCAGAAGCATCAACTGCTGGATAGATTTTGAGGAAATGTTCATTAGCAATTTCTCGAGTACGTATCAGAGGCAAAATAGGCCGCAGACCCTAGCTATGTGCAAGCAAAGACCTAATGAGACGGAGCGGGAGTTTTTAACCCGGTGGTGTACTGTGAGAAACTCGTGTGAGGGCGTGATAGAATCACAGGCCATAGCATGGTTTGCACAAGGGTGCAGATATGCAAGCGAGCTGTGGCAAAAGTTGCAAAGGAAAATGCCAACTACGTTGACAGAGATGATCCGGATTGCAGATTCGTATGCTTTGGGTGATCCGACTCAACCTAGGCTCGTATCAAACGAGTCAAACGATGAGTACTATCAGAGGGATGGAGCCAGATCATCCCGGAAGAGTGACTACAGAGGAAAAAGAAGAGATGATAGACCAGATCATCGATACGGTTCGCAACAAGTTGCGGCTGTGAATCAGGATCAGCCCGGAGCAGGGGGCAGTCAGCACCAGAAAACTAGAGGCCAATGGACTCCGAGAAACGATGGCAAGAAAACTTGGACGCCAGATCAAAAGAGACAGTGGCAAGAAAAGAAGGACCGTCCGAGGTATACTTATGAGTCGATGTTGGACCAGCCGTGTAAGTTTCACATGCCAAATCCGAGTAACCCAGCGGGTCATACGACGAGACAATGTGAGTGGATGCGCAAGATTGAACAAGGTGGTTCGGGGAATGCTGAGGCACCCCGGAATGATCAGCCTCGGCAGGAGTTACCCCGGCAGCAATTGCTCTCTGGAGCGAACACGCAACAGCTAATGTTGCCTCCCCCTCCGCCGAGGTATGATAACAATGAGAGAAGGGATGCAGTGCATAAAATCAGCATCAGCCGGATCAGAGGTACCCAGGAAATGAGGGGAGAAATGAGTACAGGGAGCATCATCAGAGCTATTGTGTGTTCACCACTGAGGAAACGGATAGAAAAAGCTTGCAGCGTAGGCATATGGAGGTGAATGCAGTGATGCCGGCAGTGACGAGGTACATGCCTTGGTCTGATCAGGAAGTCACCTGGAGCATAAAGGATCATCCCAAGCTTATGCCAAGCCCTGGTTCGTATGCATTGGTGCAGGACCCGACATTCATTGGGCCTAGCATTAATGTAAGGTTCTCAAAGATACTGATTGACAATGGCAGCAGCACTAACATCATGTATGCAGACACAATGCGCAAATTGGGTATCTCGGAAAACATGCTACAGCCCACGAGGACAACTTCCATGGTATTGTGCCCGGCATTTCTTGTGAGCCCATAGGCAAGGTCCGGGTTGACGTATTGTTCGGCACAAGGGATAACTGCCGAACCGAAAATTTGGAGTTCGAGGTGGTGAACTTGGAAAGTGCGTACCATGCGTTACTTGGAAGGCCAGCGCTGAACAAGTTCATGGCAAGCTGTCACATTAGCTACTTGAAGATGAAATTGCCTGGACGAAACGGAGTGATTACCATAGCTGGGGATTTCCAACGTTCCATGGAGTGTGCGTCGGCCGGGTCTAACTTAGCCGAGTCACTTGTGATTGCGCAGGAGAAAAGGAAAATTCAAGAGGTGGCGGAATTGGCTCAATCCACACAGCAGTATATGCCGGCGCTGAGTAACCCACATGGAAGTGTCTCTTTCCAAGCCACGAAGGACACCAAGAAGGTTCCAGTTGATGATATGTTCCCAGAGCGCACCGTGACAATTGGTGTCGGGTTAAGTGATAAATAGTAAAGCGAGCTCGTCAGCTTCCTCCGTGAGAATCGAGACATTTTTGCTTGGTCCACACAGGATTTGCAAGGTGTTCCGAGGGAGCTGGCCGAGCACTCTTTTAATGTAAGACCCGGAGCTAAGCCAGTGGAGCAACCTCTCCGCCGCTTCGCCGAAGATAGGAGGAAAGTCATCGGGGATGAGATAGCTCGGTTGCTAGCTGCAGGATTTATCATGGAAGTTCTTTACCCGGATTGGCTGTCTAATCCGGTGCTGGTGGAGAATAAGAAGGATGACCCGAACGTGGCAGTGGTTTGGCGAATGTGTATCGATTACACGAACCTGAACAAGGCGTGTCCAAAAGATCCATTTCCACTGCCAAGAATAGATCAGGTCATAGACTCAACTGCTGGATGTGAATTGTTGTCATTCATTGATGCATATTCTGGTTTCCACCAAATACCTCTGAATACGGATGATCAAATAAAGACTGCATTTATTACCCCGTATGGGGCTTATTGCTATCGCACCATCCGTTTGGTTTACGTAATGCAGGGGCAACGTACCAAAGATGTATGCAAAAATGTTTGCATGACCAAATAGGTCAAAATGTACAAGTGTACGTGGATGATGTGGTTATCAAGACCAAGGAAAGCAAAACGCTCCTTGACGACATCAGGCAAAGATTTGCGAACCTAAGGAGGTTCCGGATGAAGCTTAACCCAGAAAAATGCACCTTCGGTGTCCCGGCTGGGAAATTGCTCGGTTTTCTTGTTTCCAGCCGAGGTATCGAGGTCAATCCAACTAAAATCCGGGCCATCGAACGAATGGAACTGCCGAAGTGTCTTAACGATGTCCAGAAGTTCACAGGTTGCCTGGCCTAGTTAAGTCGGTTTGTATGTCGGTTGGGAGAAAAGGCATTGCCTCTTTACCAACTCATGAAAAAGTCGGACAAGTTCGTTTGGACACCGCAGGCCAATGAAGCCTTTGCCCACTTGAAGAAGATGTTGGCCACTACACCAGTGTTGGCCTCACCACTATCAAAGGAGCCAATGTTGCTCTATATAGCTACAACCAACCGAGTTGTAAGTGCAGTAATAGTGGTGGAGCGCGACGAGGAAGGTAAGTCGGTGCAAAGGCCAGTGTATTAATTGAGCGAGGTGTTGTCAGCCTCAAAGCAGAATTACCCACATTATCAAAAGGTGGCATATGGCGTGTACATGGCCGCTAAGAAGCTGAAGCACTACTTTGAGGAGCATCCCATCAGGGTCATTTGTGAGGCCCCCATATCCGAGATAATGAGTAACAAGGATGCAAGTGGCAGGATTGCAAAATGGGCAATTGAGCTAGCTCCTTATGCTCCACAATATGATAGAAGAGAAGACATCAAATCCCAAGCTGTGGCGGACTTTTTCGTGGACTGGGCTGAGGTGCAATACAAACCACCACTCCCAGATCCGAACTATTGGCGAATGCACTTTGACAGATCAAAAACCAAAACCGGGCTAGGTGCCGGAGTTGTACTTACCTCGCCAAGGAAGGACCAGCTGAGATACGTGCTGCAGATCCATTTCGCGGCATCAAACAATGTCGCCGAGTATGAAGCACTTGTGCATGGGCTCAAGGTGGCAAAAGAAATTGGGATACGTCGGATCGTATGCTTTGGCGACTCGGATTTGGTGGTGCAGCAAGTGTCGGGAGTGTGGGACGCCCTTGATCCAAACATGGCACTGTACAGATTTCATGTGTAGAAGATATCTGGTTACTTTGAGGGATGCAAATTTCACCATGTACCCCGGGTAGAAAATGAGGTTGCCGACATGCTGTCGAAGCTTGGGTCAACCTGACAAGCAATTCCACTAGGTGTAGCATTAGAGAACCTCAGGAAACCATCCATCAGGCCCTCCCCAGAAACCGACTCGATCTATGTCCCGGAGCTGTGCCCATGGACATTGACATGGGAAGTGGTGCGCGAAACCCGGGGACTGCCTCGGCAAACCCGGGCAATGCTTCAGAAAACCTGGGGACTGCTTCGCAAGACCCGGGGACTGCTTAGCGTGATTCGGTTGAAGTTATGCCGGTGGATCAAATGGAGATTGATGAGGATGTGTTCTATGTGCGAGCAATACCAGCTTGGGCACTACCTATATTTCAGTTCCTGAAAGATGGAACGTTACCCACTGAGGAAGTGCTGTCCAGGCAAACATATAGGAGGGCAAAGGCTTACACGATCATCAATTCCAAACTATACAAAAGACGTGTGACCAATGTCCTCCAGCGATGTGTTGACCCGGAAGAAGGGCTTGACATCCTCCGAGATATACATCAGGGGGAATGCGGGCATCATGCCTCATCCCGAGCCTTGGTAGCAAAAGCTTTCCGGCACGGATTCTACTGGCCAAATGCCTTAGAGCAAGCGGAAGATCTGGTGAGAAAATGTAATGGTTGTCAGAGGTACGCTACGAAGACACATATGCCAATGTCGGAACTCAAGACCATACCAATTACTTGGCCATTTGCCGTATGGTGCTTGGATATGGTTGGCCCGTTCAAACCAGCAAGGGGAAATATGACTCACATTCTAGTAATGGTGGACAAGTTTACAAAGTGGATTGAGGTAAAGCCTATAAGAAAATGTGACGGAGCTACGGCTATAATGTTTCTCAAAGATATCATCTTGAGGTACGGTTATCCTCACAGCATCATAACTGATAATGGCACAAATTTTGCGAAAGGAGCATTTGCGCGTTTCTGCCGGGATAAGAAAATCCGGCTGGACGTAGCCTCGGTAGCCCACCCAGCATCGAACGGACAAGTGGAAAGATCCAACAGATTAGTATATCCGGGATAAAACCCCGGCTCATTGAGCCGCTGCAAAGATCAGCGGGGTGCTGGATAGACGAACTACCAGCGGTACTGTGGAGTTTAAGAACAACTCCGAATCGATCAACAGGTTATACGTCGTTTTTTCTGGTATATGGGGCAGAAGCTGTATTACCAGCCAACATAGAGCATGATTCGCCTAGGGTCACCCAATACACAGAAGCCGAGGTGCAAGAAGCCCGGCAAAATAATGTTGATCTGCTGGAAGAAGCGAGAGAACTGGCACTGTCTAGATCCGCCATATATCAGCAAAATCTCCGACGCTATCATAGCCGGAAAGTGAGCCCCGAGTCTTTAGGGAAGGCGATCTGGTGCTCCGGTTGGTACAATGCACTACTGGCATGCATAAATTATCCCCCCCATGGGAAGGGCCATTCATCATGAGCAGGGCATTGCACAATGATTCTTATTATCTTATAGATTCAAAGTCACAGGAAAAGAACAAGGCGGACAGGTCCGAAGAGGAATCTAAGCGACCATGGAATATAGCTCTACTTCGTCCTTTCTACACTTAACTAAAAAGTGTATGTATCCGAGTCGTCTCATATGTCGGTATGTATGTCGGCAGTGAGCTTATCAATGAAATGTTGGCACCTCGAGCAGTAACTCGGGGACTGCCTTAATAATATTTGTCATTTTTTGTGCATTAGCTGGAATAAGTTATTCTACTTAACTCGGATTAGTAATGTGTGAGCACCAAGAACCTAACTCTTCGACTTGCTGTTGTCCAACAAGAATTGGCTTCATGGCAAGCAAGAGAACAAGTTTGGAATTGCGTAGCACATGAAAAACGACTAAGGAAAAGAATTTATTCGAGCCGACGTTGGTTTTTCGGACTAACCCTGTATTTATTTTCAAGTTATTATGCAGTTTTATTTTTGAGCTAAGTCTAAAAGTTTCCCAGTATTGTTAAGACAATTCTTGAAGCTCGGATTCGTAAGTCGTAAAACCGAATCGAGGTAGACACGAACCGAGCCAAGAGATTGGACGAACAAGAAAGGAAACTCGGGGACTACGCCCAAGTTAATCCGGCATAAGAACTTAGTAGCAAAATATCACATGTATATGCAATACAACTCCACCCGACATACCGGGGATCTGATAAATTTTCAAAGTTTTTTCGCTCAAGGAGCAGCAGGAGGAGGGAGTTCGGCATCATCTTCGCCATCTTCAATATCTGAGGCGTCATCTTCTCCATCACCGTCCGAGCCATCTTCATCATTCTCAACCTCTTCGTCCCTAGTGGCTTCCAGGAAGCTCGGCCCCTCAACCCATTCATGAATGGGAGCATATTCGATGAGGCTATGGGCGCAAGCCTGGCGCCGAGCCACCCACTCCGGGTCATTGGTCCATCTGGATCCTGTGCGCAGGCGTGTCAGGAGGTTGAGATTAATCTTCTCATACCACGTGAGTATGTGGTGAAGAATGGTATCAGCTGCGGCACGTCCAGCAGATTCTCTCCAGAGGTCGAGCTGGGTCTCGGTTTCCATTAGCTTCTCAACAAGCATTGCGGTGGTCTCCGGAGTATCTTCGCCGGGCCAGTACGTGTTGAAGATGCGAACTGCAAAGTCGAGGATGTCCTTGCCATAATTTTTGATGAGCTCCACGCGAGATGACAAGCTGACCAACATGTCCTCCATATCATAGGGAATCTCTTCACCATCAGGAGCGGCAGGAGTACCCCTTTCTCGGCGGAAGTCGGCAATAGCTGCACTCGCAATAGCAGTCCCCTCTAGAAATTTGCCTGGAAAAGAGACAAAGGAAGAAGGTAAAGAAAAGACATATGAAGTAACCCGGAGAAGTAGGTCGGATAAGGGAAAGGAACTTACGTGATATATGGCTGAGGATCCGGGTCAACTCCCTGGTGCAGTCATCACGTCTCTTCCGAAGCTGCTCAAGCTCAGCATTCGCCGACCCAGGCTGGATGTAGGACTCCTTGAGTAGATCCTAGTCCTTGGCGATCTGGAGATTGAGGCGCTCGCGCTCTTATGTGTAATCCTGGCCAACCTTTTTGAGCTCGGATTGGTGTTGGACCTTCATCTTCTCCATCTCATCCTTGAGCCTGGCAATCTCATCGTCCTTGGTCTGGAGGAGGGCGATCTCATCATCTTTCTTCTTAAGCTCGGCTTGGTGCTGCCCTGCTTGTTCGAGAAAATGCAGCATCATATCAGGCACGGGCACACTATCTTCAAGCGATGCTGAAATAATGTGTTGACCTGGCAGAGCCGAGGTATGAATGTTTGCCGAGCCACGGAGAGAAGCAAATGGAAAGCACTGCAAGGTCGGACAAAAATGACTTACCCTTGATCTGCTCAAGATTCTTCCGCATAATCATGTTCTCAGCCTCCACCCCAGCCGCGGAAACCGAATGATGAGATTAGTTTGGCAGAGGAAGATGAAGAAAAATGAAGAAGCGTTAAGGAAGAAATTTACCCCTTTTCTCGTATTCCCGGAGAAGTGCAGCTTGCTTGGCGTGAAGCATCTTGTGGGTATCCAGCAGACGTTGGAATTCAGCACTCCGGCGATTGGTGGTCACCTGAAAGAAGTATAGAAACATAAATTAGCTTGGCGAATATTCGAAGTGTACTAAGATCCGGGCCAAGTGGAACTTAACCCGGCTCTAGGTGTGTGCATATTCGAAGTGTACTAAAATCCGGGCCAAGTGGAACTTAACCCGGCTCTAGGTGTGTGCATATTCGAAGTGTACTAAAATCCGGGCCAAGTGGAACTTAACCCGGTTCTAGGTGTGTGCATATTCCAAGTGTACTAAAATCCGGGACAAGTGGAACTTAACCCGGCTCTAGGTGTGTGCATATTCGAAGTGTACTAAAATCCGGGCCAAGTGGAACTTAACCCAGCTCTAGGTATGTGCATATTCCAAGTGTACTAAAATCCGGGCCAAGTGGAACTTAACCCGGCTCTAGGTGTGTGCATATTCGAAGTGTATTAAAATCCGGGCCAAGTGGAACTTAACCCGGCTCTAGGTGTGTGCATATTCGAAGTGTACTAAGATCCGGGCCAAGTGGAACTTAACCCGGCTCTAGGTGTGTGCATATTCGAAGTTCTCGTGGAGCTACGTTAGTTTTTTAAAAGAGCATCCGGCCGAGTAACAAGTTACTCCCCCGGAGGCTCGGGGACTAATGGTTATTATCTACAGCATGTAAAGGGGAAGCGACGTACCTCCATCATCCGCCCCACGAGGTTAATTGCCTTAGCGGTTGTGTTCATTTGAGTAGAAAATTCAGCGGGGCCGAACTTCTCCGGAAGATCGTCGTTGTGGACGAACTCCGCCTTGTTCCAATTCATGACAAATTCAATCAGGCTCAGGGGGTACCGCTCACCGGTAAGCATATGGGGCGCCACCAAGCCCTTCGTGTGCGCTTCTTTCCTCTCAACCAAGGCGAGGGCTGGGCTGGTGTGCAGAACCATCTGCTATGCATCAGTTGGCTCAGCAGGGGCGTCCTTCGCTCCTGGAGCTTTCTTGGGAAGCATTGATGCGAGGGTACGCTGCCTAGCCTCGACGAATGCTGGCTTGGTAGCGTCCGGAGCCTTTTTTCCCTTGGCTTGCTGGGAAGAGGAAGTCGTCGTAGCGGATTTTCCCTTAGGAGCTGCCGGGGTAGTTCCTCGCCGAGGTTGAGAAGACTCGGACGAGGCAGAGGAGCTCGGCGCTGGTCCTCTTGTTGCTGAACTTGGTGCCGCTGCTGATGTTTTTGCAGCCGGAGTTGGTGCTGATGTCGGAGTTGGTATTAGTGCTGGTTTGGTTGCTGGTACTGGAGCTGGTGCTGGTGCCGAGGTAGTTTCAGTGGTTGCTGGTTGCGGTGAAGCCGAAGTCGTGGATGCCGTCACCTCGGCTGGACCAGTCTCCCCCGCTCCAAGGTTACCCTCCTCTTGACGAGGTGGAGTAGAACCCGGAGCAGCCGCATAACCCTCTGGAATGGGGCTCAGCGGACGTGACTCGTCGTCACGAGGGGGAGAAGGGCTAGGTCGAAGCGGTGAAGAGATGCTAGATCCACTCTGAGGGACCTCCACCAGAGCCCTGCATAAGAGAATATGTCAGAAGTGAAATTACAACAATGCAAGGAAGAGCAAGTTACAGAAGGAAAAATAACTTACGCATCCGAGGTTTGGGCCTCCTTGGGTTTCCGAGCCCTTCGTGCTAGGGCCTTGCCTGCTGGCTTGGAGGCAGTCTTGTCCCCGGACTTCTTTCGCCTTTTAGCAGGCTGAGAAGGTCCAGACGAGGAACTTGGAGCAGCCCCGCACTTCTTCTTCGGTGCTACCGGAACAGGTTCGCCCGTAGCAAGGGGAGGGTCCTCGTGGATGTGCCCACCGGGATTAACTGATGCCGGAAAAGCAAAAGAAAGGGGGACAGCCTCAACAGGTTCAATCACCTCGACATCCGAGTCATCTTCATCATCGGGCCAATCTCTAATAGAAGAGAATTTACCGGTGGGTCGCTTTGTAGCGTCGGTCATCGGGAGGAACATCTCCTGGTCCGGCTCTTCCTCATCCGAAGTCTCCCGGTCTAGCGCCCACTTAAGGGTCGGATCGGTGCCATCCTCAAGGGTCTGCTGAAGAAACAGCTGAGGAAAAGAATGAACAAAAGAGTCAAAAATGCAACAATAACCGATATGTAATTAGTCCGGGGTAAGTTTGCAACATGAAGCTTACCGCGGGGGGAAGCCTATCGCGGCAGTAATGCTCAATTCCCCAAGTCCACTCAGAGGAGAAGTCCTTGTGGGTGGTGAAAAGAGCCTTAACCCGGTGATATATCTCCGTGTTGCTCAGCTCGAAGGATGAGGTCCGGTTGCGGTCGCGGCTGAAGCTCATGTGGCACACCTTGTGGGGCTTCTGGAGAGGGGAAATTCGGTTGCACACGAACGTGATCATAGCATCCTCGTTGTGCAATCCAAGCTTCTTCAGCTCCGTGAACCTCTTGTTGACCTGGTTGGCCAAGGCCGTGGGCTTCTTGGGGACGACATCCCATAACTCCGGGTTAGGTGGACCCGGAGTATAGGGAAGCAGCCAGATCAAGTCTTCAGTGCCCGTATTCCGGACATAAAAGAAAGTCCGGGCCCACCCTTTGCAGGACTCTAGCCCGGTGACCTAGGGGAAAACGGAATGCCTCCGGGGTGAGATGGACGCAGCTCCAAATTGAGTGAGCTGCTTGTCCTCCGGATCAAGTTGGATGTTTGGGATGACGTTACGACGAAGGCCAAAAATCGGATCCATAGCTCCTTCGTGGGCCATAGTTCGGCATAGCCTTCGATCGTAGAAGCGAAAGGGGAAAGAGAGGTGATGGCGTTGGCAGGAAGGTGGTGCGGCTGGAGTTCGTAGGTACTAAGCCAATCCCGAAAAAAGTCACACACCGGCAAACTGAATCCCCGTTGGAAGTGGGACAAGAACACGACGTACTCACCCGGATTGGGTGAGGGGGCCAATTCGGCGGAGGCGAGACGAGCGGCGACGCCGGCGGGGATGCGTCTGGTCCAGTAGAGCCAGTCCAGGTCATCTTGGCAGACCCAGGACCCGGCCCACGCACCACGGTCTGCCGCCCGGCGTCCTCCTCCATTTCTTGCTCGGCGACAACGAGCTCCTCCTCCGTCATCTAGTATTCGTGGCCCTCGCTGGCGCTAGCGGCGGCGGGGGCAGAGGCCTTGATTGGCAGCGACCCGTGGTGGAGGAGGCGCGTAGCGGTGGCGAAGAAGCAGAGGCACGGGGAAGCAGTGCGGCGGCGGCGCTGCTACTTGGAGCACTGGCGGCGGCGTGGTCACGAGGAAGACGAAGAAGAAAAGCAAGGGGCAGAGGGGCGCGGAAGGGCAAAACTCCTAAGGGGTGCGCCCCTCCCCTATTTAACCGCTCCCTCAAGGGGTGAGTGGGATCGCGTCCTGCGAATGAGCCACATGGTGTGGCCGTGTATATCCCACCTCGGTCAATCAGCAGGGAGCCACACGAAAGGCAACAGAGCGGAGATGATCCCATGACGTGACGCTGTGATGCGGTAAACGAGGAGGCAGGCATGACGTGAGCCGCGCACAGTGATAACTGACAATTACTGCGGCGGTTACTGTGCTGGCCCTTAAAATAAGACAACATAATGATTACCCTCCACATGGGTTGGCGTACGAGAGAAGGAAACAAGACCCGGATGGAACCGAGGTAACCCGGCCAGCAAGTGAAAACTTGGAATGTGCAGAGGGAAAGTAAAACCATGAGGTCCAAATTAAAGTGGTAACCCGACCGGCAAGTAAAAACTTGGAAAGTGCCAAGGGAACGTAAATCCATATAATCCGAGGTAAAGAGGTAACTCGGCGATAACGACTGGAGCTCGAAATTGAACCTGATGTGGCCTTAGCGGCCAAGGCAGCTAAGACCGCACCAGCTTCGGGGACTAATGTTGGGGGGATACCCCCGGGTAGGGTCACGCCGGGGTATAAAGGCCGAGTTAGCCGAGGTTCGGCAAGGCCAAAGTGGATGCTGGCCGGGTCACCTCAAGGTAGGCCGAATCACGGGGAAACCCGGACCAGGGGGCGTTCGCCTAACTAAGTCTCAACCGACTTAAGCAGTAAGTCGGAAGTGCCTGTTTTACTTGTATGCAGGAACAGGTGTGGCCGGATCAACTATGATCCGGGTCACGTCTAGCTTCTAGGAGAAGGAAGAAATCTCGCTGGTCAAAAGAAGCCCCGATACGCACTACCTGAGCGAAGCAAGCAAGGGCAGGACCACCAGGGCGTGGCCGACAAGGGTGACGACGCCCATGTCGGCTAACGGGGGCGCCGCAGAGGCTCACGTAGCCTCTACATGTGTGACGCGGGGGAAAAGCACCCCGGTCGGCTTACTACTTTGGGAGGAGGCATATTCTTAGGGATATGCCTCCACGTATGCCCTAGGCAGAGACCGAGCTCCCTCTATATAAGGGGGGCTAGGGTTTCAGTAGAGAGGGTTCCGCTATTCTGATTTGGCTAGGATTTTAGGTGTGATCTGTGGGTGAGAGTAAGAGAGCTCCTTCTTCCTCCTCTCGCCAATACAGCTCTAGGAGCACTTGTAATCTTGGAGGAAAAGCAATACAAACAACTGTGTGGAGAATCACTTCACTATCCCTCCCTGGATTCCCCTAGCGTGTATTAGTCCCCACCTTTAGCCTATCCATGGAATCTGCCGTGACACCACCACGACACCTTGGGTGCCCCCCTCTCCCCTATAAAAGGCCCCCTCTCCTCCTCACAAACCACACCTCCTCGTCAAGGATCTCTCTCCCCCTCTAGTTATTCCCCATGGTCTCGGATTAGCGAGATACATGTTCCTGGTGGCTTTATCTGCAAAGGAGTTGATGCTTCCACTGCTTTGCTGGAGCGAGGGATGGAGGTTGTCGGGGTACCAGATGTGTGTGCGATCACGGATACACCGCTGCTTTGCGGTGCTGGACTTGGTGGTGCTGGACTTGCTGGAGCTGGATCTGATGGATGTGCTGGAGCCGGACCTGCTGGACTTCATCACGATCTTGAGATCGGCAAGTGTACGACTACATCATCCATGAGTTCCAACTCGCTAACAAATCTTTGTTGTCTTCGAGGGTAAGTTCTCTATGGATGTATATCCACCCATTGCTTGTATCTAGTAGATAGATCTTGGCGTATAGTTCCCATCGTAGGAAATTTTTTGTTTTCTATGCTACGAACCCAACAGTGGTATCAGAGCCTGATCTATGCGTAGGTGCTTTGCACGGGTAGTACACATATGTTTATATGTGGGCGATGATGATCATGTTATTGCATCTTTCATGTATTTTGGATATTGGTGGTATAGTGGGATGAAGCGGCTCGGACCAACCTTACATGTCATCGCACATGAGACCGGTTCCACGACTAACATGCAACTAGTTTTGCATAAGTGGCTGGCGGGTGTCTGTCTCTCCTACTATAGTCAATATCTGATTTACAACAAGTTGCTAATAACTTGGTTATCCTCGTTGTGGTTCCATGTTCGTAGGTAAGGCCGGTTCTATCTCCGAAAGCCCTAAGCCACGTAAAACTTGCAATGGATAAATTAGAGGCATCTAGTTTAGATCGTTGCTGGGCTAGTGTCATGATATGGTAATGTTGTAAGTAGACGTATGATAGATACTCTTACAACACACCTAACGTGTAAGTTCCATAGACCTTAGCCTTACACACAAAGGAATGATAGAGATCATACCATGATGCATATGATAGAGATCAAATGCATGGACCATATCATCCCACTTTACACATTAGATGTTTGCATCTTATATTGCTAGTTTGGCATTTTTAGTAGCATTGTAAGATGATCCCTCATTTACATATCAAGATAAAATGTATTCTTCCTTAAGTATGCACCATTCTATGGATCGTGTTTCAAGACATCACGTGATGATCGGGTGTACTCGACTCTACGCTTTCATACAACGGGTGTAAGACAGTTTTACACATGCGAATACTAAGGTTCTTACTTGGAGAGCCTAGAATGTACAGACATGGCCTCGAAACACGGACCGAAAGGTTAAGCATGAGTCATATAGTTGATGTGATGACCATATTGATGCTCGCCTTTGAAGCTACACCGACTCACGTGATGATCGGACTTAGTATAGTGGATTTGGTTCATGTAATCACCAAAAAGGCACGAGGGATGTCGTTTTTGAGTGGGATTTCATTTCTAATTTGGATTAGTCGAACTCAATTTGTCATAAACTAAATCGAAGTGAATTTTCATAATTTGTTGTAGTCATTGGCAT
Source organism: Avena eriantha (assembly GCA_910589775.1). NCBI lineage: Eukaryota > Viridiplantae > Streptophyta > Magnoliopsida > Poales > Poaceae > Avena > Avena eriantha. Next base: position 526,418,510 of record OU342742.1, on the reverse strand, counting down.
CTGTTCACCTTATGCTTAGTTTTAATTGAGATAATAGAACTATAGAATTTTGGATATTTACTTTACGAACTGGTATCGTATTGTTTTGAATGTCAATTTAAAGTTTAGAAGTCCTATTGCAAACTTTCAGCAAACTCTATTTACTCCATGAAGTTTAATAAGTAGTATTAAATCAAGAGTAAGAATTCCAATGTTAGTATCTAAAGTATCATGTTTTCCTCCATGATTATTGATATTCAAAAGTTGTTTTAATATCAAGGTTATCTAGGAGCTGAAAGAATTGTTTCAGGAACCATCATGTGTGGAAGATATTGTGATATCTGAAACAATGTTTTTGGTTACATTATGATAGAGTATAATTTAGCAAAATACATGTTCTCATATTGTATGAGAATTTGTGAAGGATGAGATGCTAGGCATCCGGATCTCCCAAAAAGGTGTTGGGAACTAACATTATACTCATGATTCTTCCTTATAGGCAATAGTAGCTTGATCATGAAAGTTTTCATGATAAGGATGAATAGAAGATGTAAGTAAAATGTTTACTACACTAATAGATTACTAAAGAACGGATTTTTGAAAGAACACCAAACATTTGATGATGGTGATCCACTTCAAAGTGCAAGTCCAAAGGTATTAGTATTTGACTATATACGCTTTGTACTATTTGTCATGTAAATGACACCACTATTGATGTTGATAGATTCTTTTAAAAGAAAAGGAATTGTTGAAAGAGAATCTATAAAATATTTGGCAGAAAAGAAAAGGTTGGAGATGTCCAACTTAGGTATATAGAAGATATACATGTTATGGTTGTATTCCTTACTTGTTAAACAATGTGGTTCTGAGGTATTGGATACCGAATTGGTTGGTATGAAATAACTAGCAAGAGAATAAATGATGATGTTCATCGAAAACAAATAAAGTGTTATTGTGTTACGGCCTAAGTAACTAGCAAGAGAATAAGTGACTAGAAGATATACATGTTACGGCCTAAGTAACTAGCAAGAGAATAAGTGATGATGTTCATCGAAAACAAATAAAGTGTTATTGTGTTTTTTGTTGTCGTCAAACCTAGCCTTCAAGATTTTTTTTAATAATTGTTATTTTGTTCCGGTATTACGAGAACGATGGTTGTTCAAATAACTACCGTATTCCATAAAGGATGGATGAACTTTTACAAATCTAGTTGGAGAAATCACATCCATAAACATTATTGCTAAAATGTCGTAAGAAAAATGATTGGAAGATCACTTATGAAGTGACATCGCTGTTTGAATTATATTGGAAAGTAAACATGAAGAAACTCCATGTTGATGGATTTTTGGAGTCATTTGATTTTGATCAATTGACGCTTGTGAAACTTTCCTCGAGATAATTGAAACTCCGTCCATAGGCCAAAGAGGAATGGATGACTAATTTATTGGATATTATGCATATTGATGTATATAGTCCATTATGTGTAGCCATATGCGATGGATCTTTTGGCTTCATATGCTTTCTCCAGAAATTTGAGTAAATATATCTATATATTTACTAAATAAGGAAGAAGTATGAAACATTTGAAAATTGTTCAAAGACTTTCAAGATGAAGTGAAAAATCATTGTAACAAGAAAATAAAAGAGTTTATGATTTGATCATAAAGGAAGATATTTGAGTTACAAGTTTAGCAAAACACCTAAGATTTCAGGAATTGTTCCGTGAATTTGCATTTCCCGATAAACCACAGGAGTATGGTATGTTCAAGAGATCAAATCAAACCTTGTTTGACATGGTAAGATCAAAGGTGTCATTTATAAAATTGCCATTATGTTTTAAGGATTAAAGCTTTAGAGACTACCGCTTTTACACTGAAAAGAGCACCATCGTGATCCATTGAAATGACACCATATGAGTTATGGTATGGGATAAAATCCGAATTGTCTTTTCTTAAATTTTGGTATGCTATGCATAAGTAAAATGTTTACAACCAAAGTCAGATAAGCACGTCTTTGTAGGTTATCCCAAAGAATTTGTTGGGAATTCCTCCATAACACCGAGGACAAAAGAGTTTGTCGCTTAGAACGTCAAGTTTCTTGAGAAGGAATTTTTCGTGAAAAGTTAAGTGGGAGGACAATAGACCTTTGATAAGGTTGTTAAACATTAGCTATATGTTCTAAGTAACGCAGCGCCGGAACGTGTCCTGGTGGCGGCCACAATGCTCATGGCTCCCGTGATTACAAAGGGTGTGATCTTGGAGATTAGAGTTCATATTGAACCATGTGGGTCGGTAAGAATCAAATAGTAAGATTTGAAACAGAAGTCGTTATTGTTTTGACAATGATGAACCGACTGCATGCAAAGAAGCGATGATGGGCCCTGACTCCATAAAATGACTAGAAGTCATAGAATCTGTGATAGTATCCATACACGAGAAATCAAGTTTCTGAACTTGGAAGACCCTCCAGAAAAGCATGAAGCCTATTGGTTGTGTTTGGATCTATAAAGAAATAGACATGGATGTTTAACATCTATGAAATAGTCGACCTGTCGGAAAGAAGTTTACGGCAATGTTCAAGGAGTTGACTATGACAAGATTTGATCTTTCATAGCGATATTTAGTCTTGACGGATTAATGTAGCAACCACTACATATAATTTGGTATATGGTAGTTGAATAAACAAAACAAGGTTCTTCTAATAGAATGGTTACCTAGGACGTGTACATGACACGGTCCGAAGGGTTTTGTTAATTCAAAGGGTGCTAAAAGGGCATGCAAACTTCAATAGTTAAAGTGAGCATAGCGGAGTTGGAATCTTCACCATGATGAAAATGTTAAAAGAGTTTAATTTCATCGGAGATGATGAAGATGCTTGAATTTGCAAGAAATTAAGTGGGAACGCTGAGACATATTTCTAATACATTATGTAGAGGACATGGTGTTGATTGGAAATGATGTATCTTGTATTGACATAAGTTAAGAATTTCATTAAAATAGGATTTCGATGAAAGACTTGGGCAAAACCGGAATATTTGGAATCAATGTCTATATGGATAGATTGAGGTGATAATATGGTTATGCCAGACGTACATATATAAGATATTGAAAGGGTTCAATATGGAAACAACAAGAAAGGTTCTTGCTGCATGGAAAGGATTGTATCAAGATTCAAGTGTTTCAACACTTGGTGAGTAAAATCACATGAATATTTTGATCGATTATACCGTGATATGTATATATCCAGATATGTCCTATGCTCTAAATGTTATGAGCACATACCAGAATGATTCATAAATGATCATTAGACGATAATAAAGATATTCTTATGAGCTTTGGAAGAACTAAGAATATATCATGTATAAGTGACAAATAGTTGAAGGTAGTTCATTGTAAAGTGTTACACTGATACTAGTTTTGTCACAAGATATGATACGTCCATTTTGCATCACTATTCTATGTCATAACTCACTGTTATTCATTGATATATTTCATATTGAGAGGTGATACTTATGTTATTTCATCTGTTTTTGCATGGTTGATGACTTTTGGAGCATGGACCGCTGCAATCAGGATTCTGATGGAAAAGGTGTTGTTTGGAGGCAAAATTCGCGAAGATCAGAAAATCCAGGAAAATATACGAAAAATCCTATTTTTCCAGAAGACGAAGGAAGCCAGAAGGGGGCTAGAGATGGGCCACAGGGGGCCCACACTACCCCCTGGCGCGGGCCACCCTGGGCCACGCCACCAAGTGGTGTGGCCGCCCTGGTCCACCCCAGGCACTCCCCTCTGGCGTATATTATCCTCCTGAAACCCTAGCGACCACAGAAAGATTCCGCAACCTTTGCGGGGCAGAAAACACCGAGAGAGAAAGATCTCTCCGGCAGACAGATTTCTGCCGGGGGAATTCCTTCCCGGAGAGGGGAGATCGTCGCCATCAACACCATCATCAAGCTGGACTTCATCGGGTCATCATCACCACCATCATCACCATCAGCACCCTCATCACCATCTCCATATTGCTATAACAATTGGGTTGAATCTTGCATAGTTCATAGGGGAAACTTTCCCGGTGTTCATTACTCTTTGTAGTTGATGTTATTGAGAGAACCATTGAATTATTGTTTATGTTCAGATTGTCATACATCATTACTCCATCTCTGATCATGATCCATATGATGTCTTGTGAGTAGTTCATTTTGTTCTTGAGGACATGGGAGAAGTCATGTTGTTAGTAGTGGAATTGTGTTGAGAAAGATTCAATAGTTTGATATTTAAGTTGTGGTGTACTTCTTCTAGTGGTGTCATGTGAACGTTGACTACATGACACTTCACCTATATGGGCCTAGGGGAATGCATTGTGTATTTGGCTACTAATCGTAGGGGTTGCCGGAGTGACAGAAACCTGAACCCCCGTTAGGAAACCATTGCACAAGGGACGTAAGGGTCTTAGAGTTTAAAGCTATGGTTAGGTTTCTACCTTAATTACTTTCTTGTACTTACGAATGTTTGCAAGGGGTATAATCACAAGTATGTATTAGTCCTAGGAAGGTCGGTACATTAGCATAGGTTCACCCACACAACACTTAGCAAGCTAAATAAGATTAATCAACTATATGAAGCGAAAGCATTTGACAGTCTTCCCATGTGTCCTCGAGAACGTTTGGTCATCTTAAGTAATACAACTGGTTTGTCCTTTGCTGCATAAAGGATTGGGCCACTTGCTGCATTTATTCCTACTATCTTTTATTTACTCGTACTTTCTTCACTTGCTTTATCAAAAAACCCTAAAAATCCGTCTGTTAAGTATTTGCAGAGAATTCCTGATCCATACCACTAGCCAGCACCTTCTGCTCCTCATTGGGTTCGACACTCTTACTTATAGAAAATACTGCGATACACCCCCTATACTTGTGGGTCATCAAGACTATTTTCTGGCACCGTTGCCGGGGAGTGAAGCGCTATTGGGGAGTGGAACTAGTAAAGGAAACTTCTACTGTGAGTATTGTTTACTTCTGCTAGTTGCTTTATTTTCATTATGGATAATTCACTGAGTTTATTATTTGGTAATGCTACTACCACTGCTAAGGTAGTAGATAAGCCACCACCTGTTGAGAATGATGTTTTTAAAATACCTACAAGAATTATTGATCGTGTTATGGATAACTACTATGTTGGGGATGGAACTGTCCATCCCGGTGATCATTTACTCTTTATACACGAATTATGCGGGTTGTTCAAGTGTGCATGTATTACTATAGATCAAGTTAAGAAGAAGTTATTCTCATTATCGCTGAAAGGAAGAGCTGAGGAATGGTATAAGCTGCTGAAGAATGGTCAAGCTCTGGAATGGGAGGAAATAGTGCCTCTCTTTATTCAAAGTTTTATCCTCCTAGTGAGATTCATAAAGATGGGAATCAAATATACAACTTTTGGCCTCTTGATGGAGAGAGTATAGCTCAAGCTTGGGGGAGATTGAAGTTACTAATGCTCAAATGTCCCATTCATGAGCTCCCCAACAATATTATTATCAATAACTTTTATGCAAGACTCCCTCTACATGATAAAGATTTATTGGATGCTTCTTGTGCTGGATCATTTACTCGCATGGAAGAAGAAGCTAAATGGGATCTTCTGGACCGTATTCAAGACAATGCTGAAACTTGGGAGAATGACAAAGGTAGAAAGTTAGGTATAAATTATGATTATGAATGCATTAAATCTTTTATGGGAACTGATGACTTTCAAAATATTAAAAATGCTTATGGTCTAGACTCTCAAGCTATTGCTTCTTATTTTAAGGCTTTTGCTTCCTATATTGAAGTGCCTAAAAAGAGGTGGAATAAGTATCATGAACCTTATAAAGATGTTGTTAACAGTGTTCCTTCAAGAAATACTGAAGTTTATATTGCTAGTCATGTTTTACCTAAACCTTACATTGAGAAAATGCATTTCCCAGTTAAGATAAAGGAACATTTTATGATAGCTAGTATGGTTAATGAAACTACAAGTAAAGCTGTTGAACCTGATAAATAAATGGTTGATGAACCACAATAGCAAATGTGAAATACTTTGTTACTAAATATGAATAAGAGGGACACGCTATCCTTTGTAAGGATACCTCTAACATTGTTTCACAAAGTAGTGTTATGAGAGCTAGTATTCCTGTGTTTTCTGTTAGAATAAGTGATCATTGTTACGATGGCCCTTGTGATAGCTATATTGTTAAGTTTATGCATGATACTGAAAGTTACTATGAGAGAGGGAAAAGTGTTCTTATGCATCTCAATAATATCAAGTTTCCTCGTTTTATGCTGAAAGTTTATATGTTGCACTTCTTTTGTCTTCTTATGCAGGTAGCCTCTGGTTTCAACAACTTGTTTGTTTACAAAATTCCCTTGCATAGGAAGTGGGTTAGACTTAAATGTGTGTATTTTTGCTTCTTAATGCTCTATTTCACTTCAATTCATATTCTTAGGTGAGCATCTTCAAAACTATCATGCCCATCTTAATGGCTATAAAGAAAGAGTTTTTTGGGAGACAACCCAATTTGTTTTTGCTTTAAGTTTGTGTTTGTTTCTTTGAGTCTTAGAAGTTATTACTTTGGTAATAACCGCTCCTTATCCGTTTTGTTTGGTTTTTGTGCCAATATCAACCTCTTATGGGAGAGAAGTAAGATTTAGGGAAGTTGCTGTCCTGAAATAGATTTTTGTGCTTCACCGTAAACATTCGTGAGAGATCTCTGTATGTTGGATTGAGCTGTAATTTTTTGTGCTTCTGACCCAGGTTGTTGTTTAACTTTCGTTAGTTTTTGCACTTTTTGATTTGAGCAACAGAAGATTTTCTAAAAAAATTATCTTTACCTGCTGGTCTGTTTTGACAGATTTTGCCACTCTTGCATTTGCTTCTTTATTCGATTTCCTTTTTGAATTCTTTTTGGGTTTTCAGAAGGAGTTGCTACAGTAGCTTATGTTTTGATGGTTTTCAGTTGAAGTTGGACTCAAAAGGTTTTATCACTTCACTTATACTAATGTTGCTAATGAGAACTGTGTGAAGTTTTGTGTGAAAGAAATTTCTAGGTAGTGGAGATAATGGTGTAATAAGGAAGAGGAAGGTTTTATGACTCAAGTAATAAGTGTATGAAGATGAAGATATCGATGGTATTCAAGTGATGACTCTGGAAGAATCTACTTGACACCAAATTCAGAGACCTGCAGAGTCTGTTTTCAAATAGGTAACAGTTCTGGTAAGAAAAAATCCGCAAAAACACTATCCAGCTATATTTTTGTAGTTTTTAGTCAATAAGGAAAGCTACGACGCGAAAAAGGGATGGAAACAGATCCAGGGTGGCTCACACCACCCTGTGGCACGGGCCCACCCCTGGCCGCGCCACCAGGTGGTGAGTCCACCCCGGACTCCGCCTCCGACTCGTTTTCTCCCAGTAACTTCCTTTTGTTATGAAACTTCGTAATATATAATCCCCCGGATCCCCCGAGGTTCGTATATCGTGTTTTCGTCATGTTTTTGTTTCGATCTGTTTCTGCCAGGACATACTCTTTGAAGGTTTAGAAGCACAATGGTGTCCGCCAAGGATAAAGGGAAGGAGCCTATGGAGGAAGACCTCCAAGACATCGGGCAGGAGAAGGAGATCAAGAGTGAAGGTGAAGAGGAGGCGAAGCACACCGACACTACCATTGCGAGCATTGGAGTGGTGGCAAACCCTGCCAGGACTATTGGAGGGAAGCCTCCTCATCACCGTTTAGATCCCTGGTCACTTCCTCCACGCACCAAGAATCCTTTCCATACTCTTATCCATGAGCATCAATACCAGAATATGCCCAAGGGGAAATTACCCTCCAATTTGGATTTGCCTTGTTCTAGCCATGCAGGAAAAGAAGACTTCAAGGAGGTAGAGTGGGGAAAGAATCGCAAGAGCTGGGATTCTCAACCTGACATGATCATGAGCCGCATTGAGCAAAACTCACAGCTGATTCGTAATCTCACCTTCGAGATTGGGGACTTGGGGAAACTGATCAAAGAGCTCATCGAGAGAATACCACCACCACCGAAGGAGTAATTCATCATCAGGTTTGGCATCCCCTTGGTTTGTTCCAAGCTTGGGGGAGTGCCGCGGTATCACTATCTTCTATCTTTTTCCCTTTTTAGTAGAGTCATATCATGAATAGAGGAGTTATTATGTAGTATGGTTTGAATTATGGAAGTGTCTCCTCTCTCGTTAGATATGTATCCCTTGGTGTGAGTTGCCGTTATGGAATATTAATGAGAAGTTCTATCATTCACTCTTTTTCATAGCTTATATTAGTTTTCAATTCGTGGTTATATGATTGATCTTGTTGTTAGTATTGGTATCGCTTGGGGATCATTGAGTTAATTTAGTTGGTTTTGGAAAACCTGGCTCGGTCAGTAGCACACTATTTTTGAGAGTTGAATAAAAAGATAAAAGTACTCTAAAGAAAAAATAATTTCATCATCTTTCTTTCTTGATTTGCTCATAAGTCTAGTATTCTCTAGTTAAGATCTTTTGTGCTTCCAAGGAAGATTGCATGTTTGTCTTTATCACTTGTATGTTTGCTTGTTTCCTTCAACTCTTGTACTTGCTACCTAGCCTTGCTAGCCAAAAACCTGTACTGAGAGGGAATTCTTCTCATGCATCCACTCCTTAAAACCAAAACCTCAGCCATTTGTGTCCACCATACCTACCTAGTAGTATTATTGCTATTCCAAGTAAATTCTTGTTTTTTCTACCTTCCAAATTAACCTTGTTATGTGAAAATTAGTGATTAAAGCTCTCACGAACTTGATGGCACACTTTACTTTCTTGCACTTAATAAACTTGAACCATTGTGCTCACCTATGTTGTGTATATGCTTGCGCTTTGTAAGTTGTGAATTAGCAGAACCATGCTGTCATGGGGAACGCTTTCAACATTGCACTGGTACTTTGTACCAAGTTGATATCATGTTCTTTTGTCTATGGATGTCGTCGGTGTGAAATGAAAGGGGAGCTTGTAAGTCCATGGAGTTATGCATATGTGTTAGAGAAACGCCTGGGCCGCTGGTCTAATCCATGCTGACATGGTGGAAACCTACAGCGTAACCATAACGAGTATCTATGAAGCATTCTTCTTATAAAAAAAGAGACAGAGATTGAGAAAAAGAGAAAAGGAGAGATATTATGAAAAGGGGAAAGAGAGAAAAAAGCACCATATTCCCATGGTAAATAAGAAGATTGTTGGGATACTTGTTGTCTGCTTGCCTTGTCATTTTGATATGGGGATTCTTCCGTATCATCGGGCAAGGGGTACCCCGTTGGCGGTTCTCTATGATACACATATGCTTACGATGACAAGAACTTACCGGTGACTAAACTTGAGTAGCATGAGGACCGGCCCTCGTATTCAAGGGACATGAGATTCTCAATTTACAACTTGTCAATGCATATCCTCATATTTGATCACTTTAACCTTAATCACCTAAAGATGCCTATGATAGGGGCAATGAGAGCTGAAAGCTAGCAAGTATCATAATTTTTGGGAGCTCTTTATGAGACTTGCAATCCCTGCTTCCCTCTGCGAAGGGCCTTTCTTTTACTTTGTAGTTGAGTCAGTAAACCTACTCCCTTCCATCTCAGCAAGTATTTTGAGTTGTTGTGTTTCATTCATTCATATGATGATTTATTCAATCATGTTTCTTATGTTCCTTGATTTGCAGATGGCTCTTATCTTGATGTTTACTACTTTGAAAGCTATCATTGAAAATCAGTTATTTGTGAACTCCAGCAAATTATCAACTATTCTTCGACCAAGAGCTAAGTTTGCCATTACCAATTATGATTTACTTTATGTATCTTTATTGTGTTTCCTTTACCTATTACAAGTTAACTTATATAATAGTGAGTTGTCTTCTATTACGATCTATGTATTGATGAATGTGATGCTTCTTGTCCGTATTCTTTTATCGACTCTTCACTCCATAAACCGGAGGCCATGTTTATTGAGCTCAGTTTCGCTTGGGGACAAGCGAAGTCTAAGCTTGGGGGGAGTTGATACGTCCATTTTGCATCACTATTCTATGTCATAATTCACTGTTATTCATTGATATATTTCGTATTGAGAGGTGATACTTATGTTATTTCATCTGTTTTTGCATGCTTGATGACTTTTGGAGCATGGACCGCTGCAGTCAGGATTCTGATGGAAAAGGTGTTGTTTGGAGGCAAAATTCGTGAAGATCAGAAAATCCGGGAAAATATACGGAAAATCCTATTTTTCCAGAAGACGAAGGAAGCCAGAAGGGGAGCTGGAGATGGGCCACAGGGCGCCCACACCAACCCCTGGCGTGGGCCACCCTAGGCCGCGCCACCAGGTGGTGTGGCCGCCCTGGTCCACCCCTAGCACTCCCCTCTAGCGTATATTATCCTCCCGAAACCCTAAGACTCGGGGAGCGACCACAGATAGATTCTGCCGCCTCTGCGGGGCGGAAAACACCAAGAGAGAAAGATCTCTCCGGCAGACAGATTTCTGCCAGGGGAATTCCTTCTCGGAGAGGGGAGATTGTCGCCATCAACACCACCATCAAGCTGGACTTCATCGGGATCATCATCATCATCATCATCACCACCATCATCACCATCAGCACCCTCATCACCATCTCCATATTGCTGTAACAATTGGGTTGAATCTTGCATAGTTCATAGGGGAAACTTTCCCGATGTTGATTACTCTTTGTAGTTGATGCTATCGAGTGAACCATTGAATTATTGTTTATGTTCAGATTGTTATACATCATTATTCCATCTCTGATCATGATCCATATGATGTCTTGTGAGTAGTTCGTTTTGTTCTTGAGGACATGGAAGAAGTCATGTTGTTAGTAGTGGAATTGTGTTGAGAAAGATTCAATAGTTTGATATTTAAGTTGTGGTGTACTTCTTCTAGTGGTGTCATTTGAACGTTGACTACATGACACTTCACCTATATGGGCCTAGGGGAATGCATTGTGTATTTGGCTACTAATCGTAGGGGTTGCCGGAGTGACAGAAACCTGAACCCCCGTTAGGAAACCATTGCATAAGGGACGTAAGGGTCTTAGAGTTTAAAGCTGTGGTTAGGTTTCTACCTTAATTACTTTCTTGTACTTATGGATGTTTGCAAGGGGTATAATCACAAGTATGTATTAGTCCTAGGAAGGTCGGTACATTAGCACAGGTTCACCCACACAACACTTAGCAAGCTAAATAAGATTAATCAACTATATGAAGCAAAAGCACTTGACAGTCTTCCCATATGCCCTCGAGAACGTTTGGTCATCTTAAGTAATACAACCGGCTTGTCCTTTGCTGCATAAAGGATTGGGCCACTTGCTCCATTTATTCCTACTGTCTTTTTTGACTCGTACTTTGTTTACTTGCTTTATCAAAAAAAAACCTAAAAATCCATTTGCTAAGTATTTGCAGAGAATTCCTAATCTATACCACTACCCAGCACCTTTTTCTCCTCGTTGGGTTCGACACTCTTACTTATCGAAAATACTACGATACACCCCCTATACTTGTGGGTCATCAAGATACAAATTAAATTTATCTCAATTTAGACTATGGGTGGCACAATGTAATGGAAAGTATATTCCATGATGGATTTGGATGAGTTCCAAAGTTGAAACATTGTGACAGATACTACAACAAAAGGCTAAGTATATGACTGGTATAGTAGCAGCAAAGGAGCGCATTTGTGTTAAGTAGTTTGTTATCAAACTAGGTGTGGTTCAAAGTGGGCTGATACTATGAAGATATATTGTAAGACAATAATATCAACATATTTTAACCCGGACGAACTAAAGGTCTCACCAAAGGACCAAATTTATACAATGCCATCTCATTTGAGAATGAGTGATGCGTAGAGATGCAAAGACATGCAAATACACACGGACTTGAAACTGTCAGATCCGGAGATTGTGTTAACCACTAGCAATCGCGTATATGCATCACCATAAAGCCATAGGTGTTCAATACGCAAAGTTTTTCAAACTAGATTATTGACTAGTGCAAGTGGGAGACTGAAGGGAATATGCCCGAGAGGCAATAATAAAGTGCTTATTATCTTATTCCATGTTTATGATAAATGTTTATTTTGCATGATATAATTGTATTAATTGGAAACAATAATACATGTGTGTTTAATAAACTAGCTCGTTGATTAACAAGATGATCAATGTTTCCTGATCATGGACATTGGATATTGTTAATAACGAGGTCGCAACATTGGTGGAATGATGTGATGAACATTCATCTAAAGTGTCGTTGTATTGGGAACGGCAGAACCTGAAGAGGTTAGATAGAGGTGTGGGGACTAGAAGGGAAGCTATCGACGGCGTCCGCAGGCGGGATTGGATACGAGCAAGCGTAGCTGGAAGCAAAGAAGTACCCAGGTTCGGAGCCCTCGTGGTGAGGTGAAACTCCTACTCCTGCCTGATCTGACTATGGGGGATACATGAACTACAACTGCTCCTCGAGCTGTATTTGCTAGCTACTGCCTTAAATGCTAAGAGACCAACCCTTTCTACTGAGGCCCTGCTTCTCTTTAAATAGGCAAAGAGGCAGCGGTCTCACTGGCCAATCCGACTGGCGGGCCCCACAGGCGGGTCCCAGCCGGCTGGTCATCTACAGTACCCCGTATGGTATGTCACGTCGGAGTGTGAGTGGTATGGCTGTCGTGGGCACAGTGGACGCCGTGCGAGCCCATCGTTAGCATCGGGCCACTGTTCCCGCGTCATCCCCGCAAAGTCTTTGGTATGGTCGGGTAGTTGCCAGTCTTGTCATCGTACAGGGCGTACCGTTCACTGATACGCACGTCGTCCTATCTCACTGATTGGGTCCGGCTACATCATCGTAGCCGGCTACTTCTTGCTGCTCCGGCTACCGTGCGATAGCCGGCATGCCCTGCCCTGTCCGGCTGTGCTTGGTCAGCCGGACGTGATCCGACTGCTTGGTTCTTGTCCGGTTGGGGTACCTGGGGGTCATCCCCCTGACACTACCCCCCGAGCGCGTGTGGATTCCGCCCTTAGGCGAAATGTGCACGCGCTCCTTCTTGTTTTTGAATTTGTGTCCGGCTGCGCTTGGCGGTTGCGCTACTCGTGACGTCAGTGCTGACGTCGGCCGTGCGCGCACGCGCCATCATTGCTCTGCGGCGGGCAGCGTAACGTCCCGTCGCACGTCGCTTCAAGGAACCGCTGTCCGGCGCTTCGGTTCCTGCTCCGGGATCTTCTGCGCATCTTGCTTTGGCACAAGGGATCTGGGCGGCGTTTGGGGTGAGGGCCGTCCGGATGCGCGCCACATGGCTCCGCTGACGGTTGCCCTTCCGGCCCTTTAAAGGGACGTCGCGGGGAGGCAGTTCCTTTCCTTCGCTTCCCCCGCTACAGCCTCTTCTTCCCTCGTGTGCTCCTGCTTCTGTGCACTTGCCTTCTGCGTCGTAGCTCGCTGCGCTGCCCGTTCGTCGTCGTCGTCACTACGAGCCACGGCCAATCTTCCATCGCCACTCCTCCCTGTCAGCCGGAGATGGCCGCCGACCGCGGGGCCTGGTGCGGCTCCTCCGTCACCGAGGACCACATCGCGAAGTACCACGCCACCCGCGTTCTTCCGCCGTCAGAAGAGGTGGCGGTGCGGTTGGCGCTGGCGGGGGAGGTGTCGCCGCACCCGGCGGAGGGGGGGCGTGTCATCTTCCTCTCCCATCTGGCGCGCGGGTTTGCCCTTCCGGTGCACCCGTTCTTCTTGACCTTCCTTGCCTTCTTCGACCTTCGTCTCCACCACCTCGGCGCCAACGCAATCGGAACGTTGGCGCATTTCATGGCGTTCTGCGAGAGCTAACTCGGGATCCAGCTAGATCTCGGGCTCTTCTGCCGGCTCTTCCGAGTCTGGCCGCAGGTGCAGTACACGAAGGGGCCGCTAGTCGTCTGCGGCGGCGCCTCCATCTACTCCCGCACCCAATCCGGCTACCCCAAGTTCTTGCTTCAGGACACGGTACGGCTGTGGCAGCAATCGTACTTCTACGTCAAGAACGTCACCAGCGTTGACCGGATCAATCTTCCGGCTTTCCAGGACGTCGAGTCCAGCCGGCAGAACTGGGAGCTAAAGTTTCATGGCGACAAGGCGGAGACGGATGCGATGCTGGCGCGCATGCGCTCCCTCGTCACCTGCCGGCTAACCGGCCTGGACATCACCCTCGGCTGGATGTCCCGGCTGATGATGCCGCTGCAGCAGCGAGAGCACAAAATGTGCTACTACTCCGGCTGGCTAGACCCTACCCGGCTGTCGCGCTGCGATCCCCGCTACCACAACTTGAAGGAGTGGGTGTGGACGATCACAAAGGAGCGGCTGCCGGAGAACTGGAAGTTCAGTCTGGCGCCCTACAGCCGGGAGAACCACGCGCCCCGGGTAAGTTCTATAGCCGGAAACTTCGCTTGTTCTTCCTGCGATTTTTGTTCTATCCGACTGACTTCTTTTATTCGGCATATGTTCGCATGCATCCTACGCGAGGAGGGTGAGGCTCCTCTTGAGGAGTTCACACCTGACTTTCCCGAGCCGCGCGCTTGGCGGTCCGGCAAGGAGTCGGACGGGGATGGCGATGCCTTTCCCAGTCGGAATGACGAGCCGGCTGCCGACCCGCATGCGGAGGTTCACGAGGAGGAGGAGGCCGCGCCGACCATGGACCCGGCGACGCGCTCCGCGACGGACGGCGAGGCAGGCGGGAGCGGCTCCAGTCGTTCCAGCTCTCGCAGGCCCATGACGGAAGAGCTGGCTCCCAAGAGGAGCCGGTCCAGCACCCTGCTGCCAAGCCGTCTTGGCCAGAAGAAGGGGCCGCCCCAGTTGTGCCGGGGTACGTTCCTTCTCCCCCTTTTTCTTTCGGTGTTTTCTGTCTGCTTCCCTTTTTTCTTCTTCTCCTGACTTTGGTTTATTTGCCTTTGCCTTCTCCTCCTTCTTCTTAGCACATTGGTTTCTTTTAGAGCCGCGAGCCGGGCCCGAGCGCCGACCGGGTCGCCGCCTCGAGCCCCGGCTGCGCCAGCTAGCGCCCCTCCTTCTTCTGTGGTGCTGCCTCCGCCTCCCCCTCGAGCTGAACCGGCTGCCTCCGCCGAACTGGAAGGTCCCCAGCCGGAGGCAGAGTCCTCCCAGCCGGATCTCTCCTCTGTGGGCGCGTGGGGGGCTGCCGGCAAGGAGCTCGTCATTGTTGGTGACGACAACTCCCACGAGGAGCCGGGGGAGGAGTGGAGGACGGCGGTAGTTGCTGCGAAGGAGTCCCTGGCTATCAACACCGTGGATGACGACGCTTCCTCTGCCGCCTCACTGTCGGACCTTGCCGCTACGCTCGAGCTGGCGGTGAAGGAGATCCAGCTGCTGGAGGCCACAGCCGGCGGGAACCGGTCGTTGGAGCAGAAGCTTGCTGCCGCCAACGGGACTTCCCAGAGTAAGTTCACTTCATCCGGCTTGCTTTTTTTTATACTGATAGCCGGTTCTGTTGCAGCCATCCTCGTGTGTGCTTAGCGCGAGATCGACCGCTTGAAGAAAGCGAACGACCGGCTGAGCAAGTCCAATTCTACTCTGCGGCTGCAGAATAAGGATTGGCACGCGAGGGTAGACGGTCTGGAGGCCACCATCAAGGAGCGCGACGCCTCGCTCGCCAGCCGAACCGAAGCCTTCAACCTTCTCGAGGCCTAGACCAAGGACCAAGAGAAGGAGATCAAACGGCTGGCGACCAAGGAGAAGGCTCTGGTGGAGGAGCTGATGCAGGTCGGCCACACGGCTAAGGGTAAGTTCCCTTTTTCGTCTTGTTTCTTTCCGGATCCGGTAGCCGGATCTGACCCTTTTTTCTGACAGCCTTTTACCCCGGCATAGACCTACTGGCCTACAACCGGCTGTAGGAGAACTGGCCGAGAGCGCAGCCGATGGCCCAGGAGCTCGTCGTCCTTCTTGGTGAGGAAGCTGCCAAGCTTCGTCAAGCAACGCGGGACGTTTCTCCTTCACGTGGCTGGAGGCTCCGGTTCCGGAGACGATGGCGCAGCTGGCGGCGAAGGTGGGACAGGTGCCGGCTACGGTGGACCGGCTGCGGGACTTGGCGGCGCGAGCCGGAGTGGAGATGGCTCTAGCCCTCATGCTCTCCTGGTACAAGGACGCCCGCGTCGAGAAGATCGTCGGTGGCTTCCGTGCCGGAGCTGATCTTGCCGCCATCCGCCAAGCCCATCCGGAACTCCGCGGATCTGCCATCAAGATTGCCGACTACATGGATCCCGACGAGGTGCTCACCGACTCGGAGTCCGTCGCCACTCCTGACGAGGAGGGCCCGATGCCGCCGTCCACTGGCGCCGGAACCGGATCGAGCTCCGCGCCGTCTCCTCCGCCCGAAGCTTCCGTCGGCCAAGATCCTCCTCACGGCAAGGGTCCTGCCGCCTAGTCACTGCCCCGGGATGCCGGGTGTATTTGTCTTGTCTTAGATATGCGTAGAACTTGTTTGGCTGTATCGGCTATCTCTGATGCCAGGTAACTTGTGGGAGCTTCGTCTCCCTTTTGCTTGTTAATGTTGAACTCTTGAGTTTCCTTTAACTTGTGCCTTGAATTTTCTTTTGATATTTTGCCGGCTAACTTTGACCGGCTAATTTTGCCCGGCTACATCCCTCTAGCCGGGGGAACTACCATTCCAGTGGGGGCGCGCGAGCACACCCACTGGGTGTAGCCCCCGAGATTTGGAGTGGCTGGCATAGCCAGGTGCTTCGAATCTTCCTCATTTTTCCCAAGTCCTCTAACTTTGCCCGATTAGGCTCGCTTTAGTCGGCTACTTTTCGCTGGCTGAACGCCTTCAGCCGGGGGAAATAACATTCCAGTGGGGGCACGCGAGCGCACCCACTTGGTGTAGCCCCCGAGATTCGGAGTAGCTGGCGTAGCCAGGTGCTTCGAATCTTCCTTGTCTTCTCTTGCTCCTGCCCTTGCCCTCACCTGGGCTCCAAACGGCCGGCTAAACGCCCTTAGCCGGTCAGGAATTACAAGATTCCACTGGGGGCGCGCGAGCGCAACCAGTGGGTGTAGCCCCCGAGATTCGGAGTGCTTGATGAAGGCAAGGACTTCGAATCTTCTTCCCTTTTCCTGAGTTCCGACTCAAGGTAGTCGGACAAGAATGTACATACACATACACACATGTCCTCATAGGTTAGTAGGTTAGTCTGCCAAATTGTAGCCAGAAAACGGCTTGTTTTTTTCAAAAACTAGCTTGTGCCTCTCTAGACACTTAGTCGCTTTCCCGTGTGCTCTGCTTGTCGTCGGTTTGAGGACAAGTACGCCATGAGGGGGTCCTCGAGGCGTGCGGGAGAGAGGGGTGTGAGGCGTACGGTGTTTCGGGACGGTGAGCACACAAGTTTACCCAGGTTCGAATCTGCCGGCTTTGGACGGACCCTACTCCTGCTAGCAATCCAGTAATACGGCAGAGCCGGAATATGGGTTACAAAGGTTTTGCCTGTGCAAGTTGAGATTGTAGACTATGTTATGCCCTAAAGGCTCTCCCTAGGACGGCTTATATAGATATCCGGCCTAGGGTTTACAGGAGAGATCAATCCGGCTACGACTAAGACTTGGTCACAGAGTACATCTTGAACTACAAGTAACATTATGGGCCTAAGTCGGTAAGTCTTCTAGGCCTTCACGTAGTCGGATTGGACTCCGTCTTCTCTCCCTAACTGGGTCGCCCGTGAAGCAAAGCTCTAACCCGAAGTGGGCCACCCTGGTCAGTGAGGATCTGTGAGGATACCGGAAAGTATATCCCCAACAGTAGCCCCCGGAGGCCTCCAAGATCCAAAGTTGGATTTTATCATCGTCTAGCTTGACCTTCGGCTTGCAGAATCTTGAAGGGTTCCTGAAACTTCACAACAAAAAATACGATCCGGGTCTTAAAAGTAAGTCGGTCCTTTCAATTAGTTACTCGGATTTTCCAGCTTGCTTTTAAACTAAGCGGGAACTTGGTATCTAACGCCACCTGACACAAGCATGGTCCAGTCACGTCACCTGACAGACGTTCCGTCAGCACAAACGTTGGTGGGTCCACGGTTCGCAGAACCGAGGCGCCATTTCAATGCGTGCGTGGAGATCGAGGCGACGCAATCATCACGCGGGCCCTTCCCAGTTCTTTCCACGATGCGTGGCAATTAAACTGTAGCGTTTGCACGAATCTTGGCGCATGTAGGTGGATATAAGGGGTTTACATTTCTTCTTCTCCTCTTCACCAGCCCTTCACCGTTCGTCTCTTCCCAATCCTCCAGCGCGCCCAGAGCCTTTTTGTCCTCCTTCCACAGAGCTCCTAGCATCGCCACTTTAAGGTCACGCTTTTTCACCGGAGAGAAAAATGGCTTCATCTTCTTCTTCTTCTCTGGCGGCGGCGGTGGCGGCGTCGGCGGAAGCAGCTGCAGAGAAAGAGAGCTTCCGAGGAATCTAGATCCCCTGCGCCCTCGACGACGACGGCCTCAAAAACATGGAGAAGGAGGGGCTTCTCGCCACCGGCGACTGGCGAAGCGGTTCCGGCGAAACCGTCCCCAATCCACGTGAGGGCGAACGCATCCACTTTGGCACCCATCTGGACCGAGGTTTGTCCTTTCCTCCCTCGGAATTCTTCTCCGAGGTGATTGACCACTATGGAGTTCAACTCCATGATCTTCCTCCCAATTCTCTTCTAGAGATGAGCGCATATGCCGCGCTTTGCGAGGGCTTTCTCGGCATTAGGCCGAGTTTGCTTCTCTTCCGGTACTATTTCCATGTCTGGAGAAATTCCATTACTGCCGGTGTTCCTTATATCACCGGTACTATTAGTTTTTATGTTAGACGAGACCAAGCATATCCCAAAATTTCTGCCAGTGACTCGGTCAAACAGTGGCCAGCCACTTTTTTCTATCATAGGGATATTCCGGCTCCCAGCAAAGCTACTGCTTTGCCGTCTTTTGTCGACGGAGCTGCCACAGCCCAGCCTTCCTGGGATGAGGCCGCTCCGGCTCTCACCGACGATCTGATCCTCGCTAAGAGGCGGATCGAATATCTTATCAAGCACAAGGGTCTGAGAGGCTCCGACTTAGTCCAGTGTTGGGTCGCACGTCGGATCCAGCCACTTCAGTACCATGGGGATAGACTGATGCACTCCATCACGTCTTCCAAAAAAGACTCTCTCCACATCAGCCCCAAAGCCTACACCATCCAAGGTTACATAAGCCAGATCAAATGGCTGATCAAGGAGCGGATCGAGAGGAAAATTCCGGAGATTTCTCTGGACATGCACACGGCGGAAAACCCTGTGGTAGCGGTAAGCTTCCATCAATACACCTTTTACGTGTTTCAATATTTTAAGTTATATGTTGCAATGCTGATATGTTTTCTTGTTTTCAGCTTGCTGATCTCCCCGAGTCGGAGCTTGCTCCACTCGAAGGATATCCTCCTGAGTTTTCTCAAGAGACTGAAGTGGTCCCATTGCCGGACCTTGCGCTCAAGAAGCGCAAAGCTCCGACAGTGGTTGTTGGCACAAAGGAAGTGCCCGTTGTGAAGAGGTAACTTTCATTCACAATTTCCGCCTTTGTACCTTTCTCGAATTTCTTTCTGAGATGTAATATTTCCGACTTTACTACATTCTCAGAGCAAAGCCTCTCATCAAGGGTAAGGGGAAGGGGATTCCTGCAAAGCCCCTGCGACAGACGAAGCTTACCATAGCTTCCCCTGCCACGGCTCCTCCAACTCCTTCCCCTCAACCTTCTGCAACACCGGCGATTACTCCTTCTCCGGCTGTTGCAGAAGATCCGGCTCCTCCAACGGCGCCTGTGATCCTTGGATCGCACACTGACGTCATTGTGGGTGCGTCAGCTCAAGATAAGGGTGAACCCTCTTCGGGTAATGATCCCTCGGCTGAAGTCTTCGCCGACAACCTCCTCAGCAACCTCGGACTTGCCAAATTTGGCTTATCCCGGAAATCTGCAGAGGAGATCTAGTGGCTGGCCAGGCAAGTCCTGGACAAAATCGATCTATCCCCGAAGAGGAAGCGCAAGAAGTAGAGGACGTCAAGTTCTCTGACCTTCTTGCCCAAGTCCGCCTTCACGACGAGAGGACCAGGACTAGCGAGCTTCCAACAGCTCCAGTAATTCCTCTTACTCTCGCCGAGAAGGTGGCAGCTGAGGTGAACGCGGGGTTAGACAAACTCACCCGCGAGCAATATGTAAGTCGGAATTCCAACTCTTGTTTTTTACCTTATGTTATATCATATCCTCTAGCCCCCAAGCATGAAGTAGGATATAGAAATCTGGGTTTATGCTTTCATTAGGATGCCAAAGAACGAACTAGTGTTGCCCCCAAGGCTCGTGCTGATATTTAGCAAAAAATATTAGCCCGAGTCTTAAGTAGCTTTCTGACTTTGGGTATTCTGACTTACAGAAAGTGTATTCCTATAACCAGGAATTGTTAAAAAATGTTTGTGATAAGCGGAGAGAAATCAAAGCACTCCGGCTTAGAAATGCTGAGCTCAAGTTAGCCAAGGATGAAGCCGAAGGTAAACATTTCGAGATTCAAACCTTGTCTTTTACTTTTTTCAATGTCGAATTTTTCTGAACTTTTGTTCTTTTTGTCTTACAGCATTGGTGAAACAATCCATCGCTGTGATTGAAGAGGCCGAGAACCTCAAGACCTTGGTGGTGGAGAACAAGGGACTTCGCCAAGAGCTGGATAAGCTCAAGGCGGATCATGAAAGGAGCATAGCTCAAGTCCTGGAGTCCTCCTCCATGGCCACTGAAGAGCGCGATCTCAAGATTGCCGCTCAAGATAAGGTTATCTCAGACCTCAAGAATGAGGTTGGCAGAGAGAAGGATATCTCCCAGGCGCTCCGGGCTGAACTCCAGAGTCTCCGGGAGGAGAAAGCCAAGATTGATGACATCATTCTTGGTATGTTCCATCTATCTGACTTATCATTTCTTCGACTTTCATCAATGTCAGTTTTTTTTCTTATCCTAGTTTTGTGTATAGGTTCCTCTGAACTTGACGGACTCCTCCTCGTCTGAACCCCGCACTCACCGGCTTACCCAAGTCGGTAATCTTCTTCATGACTACCGCCAGTCCCTTGAGGACATTGGCGAGTCTCTCAGGATTCCGGACATGCCAAACATGTCGGACTTCTAGGTGCGGGAGAAGGCCAAGGAGATGCCGCGGCTCGTTCGGGACTGGAACATGTCCTACACACGGACTGCTACACAGAACGCTCTCACCATGGTCATGAGCCACCATGGGAACATGGAAATATGGCAAGTGACCAGAGGATACTGCAAAGTAGACGAAGACGGCCAGGAGCAAGACCTTCAAGCCATCATGCACTCCTGCGCCGGATATGGGTGCCACGTAGCTGATCTGACCAGCTACGAGACTCCCTTCTTCACCCGCGTGGATACTCTGCCACCTCCTCCAGAAGACGCCGAAGAAGTTTCCGACAATGAACGGACCACCTCGGATCCGGACATCTCGGCAAGATATCAAGGCGGAGTAGCCAGCGAGCCGGCAGATCCTTCATCTCCTCCTGCATCATAGACCAGAAAACTATGTATTATTCCGGAAAAAACCTGATGCGATTGTAAATATTAAGTACTATGACTTTTGCTAGTCCTAAGTTTTTTATCTATTCAGCACTTTTGTCTTAGATTATTTGCGTGCCTGAAATGTTTTCATAAGCACTTAGAATTTTCCGCCTCTACTTATCGTTTATCTGGCTTTCCGCCTCGTCCCTTTCGTGAGCCGGCTAAACCTTTAGCCGGAAACTTTGCCGAGCAACGGAGCTCAATTGCTAAACCAGTTTAAACTCGGAAACAAAGCCGGCTTTCAGTACCAACAATTCACTACTCGGAAGATGCCCGCATCCAACAATCAGACAAATAACCCAAGTCTAGACTAGAATTTTTTAGAGTTATACCCGAAGGTAGCAGTTTTAGAATCGAAAATCTAAACCAGAACGAACATGAGGATAAAGTACTTTCAAGCATTCTGGGATTTTTGACTATGACATGATCACTAGGAAACAAGATGGTAAAAACTTCTCAGGAAAACTTTGAGGTAACCAAAACTTTTATTGCTCACAGAGCATGTACATATGTATGATTACAAAGAAAGATAAAACTAAGAATAAAAGGGACATAGCTGAGCAATATTCCACGGTCTGTCTAACTCATCCGGATTTGTACTGCCTCTAGCTCTCTTTCTCTTCTTAGTAGCAGGTCTTTCTTTGACTGGCCTCATGTCAGTTAAGTAGTACGACCCATTGTGCAATACTCGACTAACTAAAAAGGGCCCTTCCCATATTGGGGAAAGTTTGTGCTTTCTTTGTTGCACAAGTCGGAGAACCAAATCACCTTTATTGAAAGATCTAGTTCGGACTCTCTGGCTATGATACTTGCGTAACTTCTACTGATAGGCTGTAGATCTCATTTCAGCAACGACGCGAACTTCTTCGACTAAGTCGAGATCATTTTGTCGAGAAATCTCGGCATGCTCTTCGATATACGTGGCCACTCTAGGAGAAGTATGAATCAAATCACTAGGAAGAACTGCTTCTGCGCCATAGACCAAGAAGAAAGGTGTATATCCTGTTGACCTGTTCGGAGTTGTTCGCAAACTCCAAATTACAGAGGGTAGTTCCTCTGCCCAAGCCGTCGCAGCACGTCTCAGTGGTGCTTCGAGTCTTGGCTTCAAGCCTTGTAGAATTAAACCATTTGCTCTTTCGACTTGTCCGTTAGCCTGTGGATGTGCGACTGACGCAATGTCAAGCCGGATATTTTGCTCGTCGCAGAATTCAGCAAACTCTCCCATGGAAAAGTTACTCCCGTTGTCCGTGATAATGCTATGCGGATAACCATACCGGATTATAACATTCTCGACAAATCTTTTGGCTGTTGCTCCATCATAACTAGTGACAGGTTTAGCCTCGATCCATTTCGTGAATTTATCCACCATCACTAAGAGGTGAGTAAATCCACTTGGAGCTCGTTTAAAAGGTCCTACCATATCAAGCCCCCATACCGCAAAAGGCCATGTTATAGGTATTGTTCGCAGCTGATCAGCCGGAACATGAACTTGCTTGGCGTACTTTTGGCAGCCTTTGCATGTCTTGACTAATCGTTCGGCATCTGCCTGAGCTGTAAGCCAGAAAAAACCATGTCGAAAAGCTTTTGCCACTAAAGACTTGGCTGCAGCGTGGTGACCACACTCGCCTTCGTGGATTTCTCTTAAGATTTCCACTCCTTCCGGAGATACACAGCGCTGAAAAATCCCAGAAACACTCCATTTATGGAGCTCACCTTTAACAATAGTATAGGCTTTTGCTCGTTGGATAATCTGTCGGCTCAACACCTCGTCTTCGGGTAATTTGCCATCTACCAAGTAATCAAGGTAGGGTCGAGTCCAGCTAGGAATTACAGCCAGAACTGTTATTAAAGGTGAGTCGGATTTGGTCGGATAATCCTCATCTACTCCCTTTATCGAGGGAACTTTGAGGTGCTCTAAAAATGTGTCATTCGGAACCTCTTTCCGCGCAAAGCCTATTCGAGATAGTGCATCTGCTTCCTCGTTTTCTGCTCGAGGGATGTGTTGAACTTCAAACCCCTCGAACGATTTAGATAGATCATCCACGACAGCTTTATATGCTGCCATGTGCTTATTTGCATTACAAATATCCGAGACTTGCTGAGCAACCAGATCCGAATCTCCGTAACACATCAAACGTCGGATGCCAATATCCTTAGCAATCCGGATTCCATGCAGCAGTGCTTCATACTCGGCAATGTTGTGTGTCGCTGTGAAGTGGATCTGCAGTACGTATCAAAGTTTATCTCCTTGGGGTGATTTGAGCACCACGCCAGCCCCCGAGCCCCCTCGAGCCTTAGACCCGTCGAAAAAGAGGGTCCAATATTCCGACTCAGGGAGGACCATGTTCTCCTTGGTCTCTGTCCAATCAGCGACAAAGTCGGCAAGGATCTGGGATTTGATTGATGTCCGGGGTTTATACTCAATATCGAAAGCTGCAAGCTCTATGCCCCATTTGGCAACGCGTCCTGTGGCATCGCTATTGTTGATTATATCTCTCATGGGAGCTTTGCTCACCACGGTAATTTGGTGTTCCTGAAAATAGTGTCGTAACTTACGAGATGCCATAAAAACACCGTAAGCCAACTTTTGATAGTGCGGATATTGCTGTTTTGATTATGTCAGGACCTCGCTGACAAAGTATGTCGGACGCTGCACCAGGTGCTCCTGATTTTCTTCTGGTCTCTCCACCACCATAACTATACTGACAACCCTATTTGTCGCAGCAATGTAAAGCAACATCGATTCCTGAGGTTCCGGCGCCGCAAGGATAGGAGCAGATGAGAGTACTTTCTTAAGGTCTTGTCGTGCAGCTTCAGCTTCGTCAGTCCAGACAAAATCCTTGGTTTTCTTCAGGAGTTTGTATAATGGTGCGGCTCTTTCACCAAGCCGGCTTACAAATCGACTGACCGCAGCGATGCAACTAGTTAATCTTTGTACGTCCTTCAGGCGAGTTGGCCTGGAAATATTGAGAATAGCCTTGATCTTGTCACGGTTCACCTCTATGCCTCGTTGAGACACGATAAAACCTAACAATTTTCCGGCTGGTATTCCAAAGAAGCATTTCTTCGGGTTAAGCATGATGTTGTATTTTCGTAAATTGGCGAACGTCCTCTAAGTCGGAAATCAATGTTTCCTTCTTTTTGGACATGACCGCGATATCATCCACGTATGCATGTACATTGCGTATGAGTTGATCATGGAGGCAACGCTGCATCGTGCGCTGGTACGTAGCTCCTGCGTTCTTCAGCCCAAAGGGCATCGTAACATAACAGAAGGTTCCGAAAGGGGTTATGAATGAAGTCTTTATTTTGTCAGATTCCTTCATCCGGATTTGGTGATAACCAGAATATGCGTCGAGAAAACAGAGGAGTTCCGAACCTGCCGTAGAATCGATAACTTGATCAATTCTAGGCAGAGCGAACGGATCTTTTGGACAAGCCTTGTTCAAGGCAGTATAATCAACACACATCCTTAAATCAGTGGTGTCCTTTTTAGGGACCATTACAGGGTTGGCCGACCAATCAGTATGGACGACCTCTTCTATGAATCCGGCTAACTCGAGCTGCGCTAGTTCCTTAGCTATTGCCTTACGCTTTTCATCACCAAACTGTCGTAAGGACTGTTTGACGGGTTTAGCGTTCGGGTTCACATTTAGAGAGTGCTCGGCAAGTTCCCTAGGTACTCCGGTCATGTCAGATGGCTGCCATGCGAAGATATCTTGATTTGCTCGGAGGAACTTGACGAGCGCGCTTTCCTATGCGCTACTTAGGCCTACGCCTATCTGGGTCACCTTGGAGGGGTCATCATCCTTCAATGGCGTCGTCTTCGTCTCTTCTGATGCCTTGAACTTCGGATTTGGCTTTGTCACCTCCTTCTTCGTCGCGGGCATCTCAGACGTATCTATGCTCTTCTTGATCTCCTGGTACTCCTGGGCGTGCAGCACAGCTTCGGCAAAGGCGGCATTTCCATCCTCGCACTCTCGTGCTTTCTTCGGGTCTCCCCTGATGGTGATCACGCTGTTGGGACCTGGAATTTTCATCATATTGTAAATGTAACACGGACGAGCCATAAAAGCCCAGTAAGCCGGACGTCCGAATATAGCGTGGTATGCGCTCTTGAACGGGACCACTTCGAAGGAAAGTGCCTCCGTTCGATAATTTTTTGGTGTTCCAAAAGTAACATCCAAAGTGATCTCTCCCAGGGAGTTAGCTTGTCTTCCTGGGACAACTCCGTGAAAAATCACAGAGCTATGGTTAAGCTATGTTTCCAAGATCTTCATCCGGCGTAGCGTTTCTACATAGAGAATATTGATGCTTCTACCACCGTCCATGAGAGTCTTGGAGAAACCATAACCGTCAATAAGTGGATTGATGATTAAGTCGTATTTTCCTCACCTGTGTAATTTAGGCGGATGATCAGCGCGGTCAAATGTTATTGCCACTTCCGACCAGTCCAGATACTGAGGGACAGCCAGAACTATTGCGTTGAGCTCGTGGAGAACTGCTTTCTTGACCTTTGCTGGTTGAGATCCAAGGAAGGTGACGTAAGTGTCCTTCTTGGTAGGAAAGGTTTTCTTCCCTTCCGAATTGGGATTTGAAGCGTCGGCTTCCTCCATGTCGGAATCTTCCTTGGTCTCTTTGTCCTTTTCGGGATTTTTCTTTCCCTTCTTCCGCTTAGCTTTGTAGCCCGCGGTATCATCTCTCTTGATGTCGTCGTTAAAACGACATTCAGCGTTGGTGTGGGACGAGCCCCCATTGGCGTCCAAGTGATGCACACATGGGTTATTGGCAAAGTCGGCCCAAGTGTAGGTTTTACCTGGTTGTTGCTCTCCTCTACCTTGGACCCTTGATGTCCCACGACCACGCCCGCGGCCTCCTCCGCGCCCTCCTCGTCCTCCAGACCCGGAAACAGTAGTGACTACTGCCGTCTCCGTGTTGGGTTTTTCTTCCGAGGTGTTTTTGCACTTCTGAGCATGCTGCTTTGTCTTTGCTGACTGAGGTACAACGAGGACGTTGAGTAATCCCTCTGCATCGTCGTTAGCATCTGCATACTTGTTCGTTGTTTCTATCATCTCTCCCAGATCAGTAACCTTGTCACACTTCAAGCGATGGCGCAGTAAACCAATTGGGAGACCTGAAATGAAAGCTTCAATTGCAGTTTGATCATTTACTCCCTCGCAGGAGTTCTTGGTGTCAATCCATCGTCCGAGATAATCTCGGCAAGTTTCTCGGCTTTCTAGGTGCAACGCTGTAGGTCTCCAACTGTACAGGGCCTCCGATATGTGCCTTCGAAATTCCGAAAGAACGCACTTTGTAAGTCATACCAGTTGTGGATGGTGTTCGCCGGAAGTTCATTGAGCCATGATCGTGCCGTCTTCCGCAACATAAGTGGGAGATATCGGGTTGTGACCAGGCTGTTTCCGCCTTTGGCGATGCAGCAAGCTTGGAAGAAGTCCTGTAACCAGGTGTCTAGCCGAGCAATGCCGTCGTAGGCTTGAATATGTCTTGAGATAGCAAATCCTTCAGGGAATTTTGTAGCTCTTATGCGTGGTCTGAAGCACTTTGGGCCCACATACACATCATCGTTTTCGTAGCGCCGAGCCTCTATGTTGGAGTTGATCATGTGCCTTGCGTCGTTCGGGGATAGGGATCGTCCCGAATATCGGCTGTGGCTGCGGTGCCCTGGAGCCGGACTTTGGCTTCTGTCACCACCTCCTCCGCCATGTCGTCCTCCTTGACCTCCTTGGGGGCCGTTGTGATAACTATGTTGTGGAGAGGGTGGTGCAGCTGGGTTGTTTCCGGCTGATCGTCGGCCTCCGTCCGGAGCGTCATTATTCCGGTTCTGGGGAGGTTCTTGACTATGACGAGCCCCCTGCCGGTTTGTGCCAGCATGGTTTCCGTCGTTCCTTCGTCCGTCGTTCCCACCATGGTAAGGCTCAGCCGGACGGTTTTCATGTCTAGGAGGTGGCATTTTTTGACGATCCTCCTCCCGACATTTCTCTTTATCTTCTCCTTTTCGGGGAGGATTCCTCGGAATCAGTGCAGCGATCGCGTCTTTTTCTGCTGCTGGAGCGACGTTGCTCCAGTTATGTGTAGTTCTGCGGTGCTGTCCTGACGATCCGGTTCTTGAATAATTGTCTTCCCCGCGTTCGGGGTTATGATATTGCGCCCGAACGTAATGGGATCTTACGCCAGCCCATGCCAGATCTGTGCGACATTGGTCGGAATCCGAGACCAGCATTTGGCTTCCAGCCAGGGCGACCTTTTGCTCCTCCAGTCCCTTATTGAGTAGCTTGATACCCAAACGTATCTCTTCTGGTCCTGGATTAGCCGATAGAATTTCGCGAGCTGCCACAGTATTTTACACTGGTGTTGGGTATACCCAATCTCCATTGCTATCTTTCCGTGGCTTCCCCATCTCATCCCCAAAAAGGACGGCTCGGACACGTGGGAATTGGTCATGATTGGTGTGACGCTTCCGTGTCTTCTGATGTAGACGGGACATATACTCCTTGTTTGACATGCGCTTCTTCTCCACCTCGATGTTTTTGGCTTCATCAAGGAGTTGTTGACGACGCGCTTCTAGGGCTTGGGCCCTTTCGTCCAGCTCATTTGCAGTAAGTTCTGCAGCAGTAGGGATAGGTGTGGTTAATGCGGCATCGATGAGTTTACACGCACCTTCAGTGATCACGTGTCCATCCACCGATGCTTCTTTTTTCGGCTCGTCTGGGATAAGTGCTCCATCCGAGTCTTCCTCGTATTTCTCGGCAATCACCTCCTCTGTTAGAGGGTCTTTTGTCGGGGTCTTGTTCTTCTTCTTTGCCTTCTTGGCAGCGCCGGTAGCAAAGACGGCTTTGGGTCCGTTTCCCGGAGTCAAGCTCTGATCGGTACTTTCGGACATCTGGAGTTCGGGATTGTCTCCGACTTCCATATCATCCTGCACTTTGGGAGAGTGTTCCCCGGATCTTTCGTCCATGGCCTCTCCATCTTCTGTAGCTTTGGAGTTGTACTCCTCGTCATATTCCGCGGGTAACTTTTGGAAATCTGCTGACGTCATGGACTCATCCGAGGATGCGGGAACGTCGGCGTTTGTTCCAATTGCCTCCAGCACCGAGTCGGTGTTTTCTCCAGCATCGGCAGAGCCGGATCCGGATCCAACATACCCGACGACGTGCGATGCATGCTTCCTGAGGTACATGTGGCTTTCGCGGTTAGCCATATCGAAACTTTTAATAGTTTCAAGGATTGCTTCTGCGCTAGCGCCTTGCAGTATCATACATCTTAGTGTGTACCTAAGGAAAGGCATGTCTGTCCCGACATCGTCAGAGTCGGAATCAGTGTCGCTGATGTGCTCCTCCTAGATTTTGACTTCCACGGGTGGGTCGATCTGGGATCCGGCTTCTCCAGGGAAACCCACTCCAGATTCGACTTCAACCGTGAGGTCTTCTTCAGGCTCGGATTTCTCCACTATCTCCGAAACTGGTGCGGGCTGGGTGGGATTAGGGTTATCTGAGATCCGGAACTCTGCCGCCTCCGCGGACAAAGGGGACCCAGAAAATTCTTCTACCTCTATCATCACCGCTGGGGTGGGTTGGGCAGGTTCAGTGAAACCAATGTAAACATCGATCTTGCCAAAAGATATGATTGTGTAGGCAGTCACGGCCTCCCTAGCCGGAATCCAAGTCTCATCGAGAACGATGAGAGGGACGTTGCTGGCGTAGAGGATGCGACCGACGGTGATGGTCTCGCCGATTCTGATTCTTGCAGATTCCGCTTGGAACGCAGATCCAAAGCTCACTTGCCCCACGGTGGGCGCCAACTATCGTCGGTTTGAGGACAAGTACACCATGAGGGGGTCCTCGAGGTGTGCGGGAGAGAGGGGTGTGAGACGTACGGTGTTCCAGGACGGTGAGCACACAAGTTTACCCAGGTTCGAATCCGCCGGCTTTAGACAGACCCTACTCCTGCTAGCAATCCAGTAATACGGCAGAGCCGGAATATGGGTTACAAAGGTTTCACCTGTGCGAGTTGAGATTGTAGACTATGTTATGCCCTAAAGGCTCTCCCTAGGACGGCTTATATAGATATCCGGCCTAGGGTTTACAGGAGAGATCAATCCGGCTACAACTAAGAGTTGGTCACAGAGTACATCTTGAACTACAAGTAACATTATGGGCCTAAGTCGGTAAGTCTTCTAGGCCTTCCCGTAGTCGGATTGGACTCCATCTTCTCTCCCTAACTGGGCCGCCCGTGAAGCAAAACTCTAACCCTAAGTGGGCCACCCTTGTCAGTGAGGATCTGTGAGGATACCCGGAAAGTATATCCCCAACACTGTTGTTTTCGCTGCGTCCTTGCCGGGCAGCCGGGTTGCGGTCTGCAGCCGGAATCGAAGGGAGCTGACACTACATTGCGCACGGTACTAACGGCTTAGCAGCTGGATTGGTTCGATCTAGTTGCAGGGCCGGTACGCCCGTTCTGTTGCGCCTCCTCCCCATTTTTCATGTGGGATGCCTCGGGCTTTTGCTCTTGCTAGCCAGACAGCCGGGTTGCGGTCTGTAGCTGAGACGAAGAGTGGGCCTCTGACATCATCACACACTACTCAGCCGGTTTGTTGACTTAGCAGGTTGGGCCAGCCGGCAAGCACCCGGGTTGGGGTTGCCGGAGCCGGAAAATTTGAACCGAAAACAGATGCACACATATTTCTGGCAAGGAGCCCCCGAGATTCTCGTAGGGGTCCGCATTTTCATTCATGAGGTTTTCAGGATACATACACTGCCTGGCGACTAGGTGTAAAACGGGCGCAGCAGGGCCGCGTTCCAGGGACGCTCGGTCTCCTTGTCTGATTTGTCCATCTTGTTCGTGTGCGGCTGCTACGCGTCGATGAGGTAGTAGGAGTCGTTGGGCAGCGCCCGGCTGATGATGAAGGGGCCCTCCCAGGGTGGCGACAGCTTGTGCATGCCCTTCGTGTCTTGCACCAGCCGGAGGACTAGGTCGCCCTCGCGGAATGCGACCGGGCGGATTCTGCTTGAATGGTAGCGACGTAGTCGCTGCTGGTACAGGGCTGATCTGGATAGGGCCAGCTCACGGGCCTCCTCCAGGAGGTCCACTCCGTCCTCCCGCGCCTCCTGGTTGGCCTATTCATCGAACAAGAGCTTGCGTGGGGAGTCGAATTCGATGTCGGCGGAGAGGACGGCTTCCGATCCGTAGACCAGGAAGAACGGCGTGTAGCCAGTTGACCTATTTGGCATGGTGCGGAGGCTCCAGAGCACAACCGGAAGTTCTTCGATCCAACATCCGGGTGACCACTCCAATGGCTCGATGAGGCGTGGCTTGATGTCGGCTAGCACCAAGCCGTTTGCTCTTTCGACTTGCCCGTTGGACTGCGGGTGTGCAACGGAGGCAAGGTCTAGCCGGATGCCCTTGTTGCTGCAGAACCGGGCGAAGGCCCCCTTGGCGAAGTTCGTGCCGTTGTCGGTGATGATGCTGTTGGGGTAGCCGAAGCGGGTGATGATGTCGGTGAAGAAGGTAACGACTGTCGCCCCATCTAGCTTTCGGATAGGCTTGGCCTCGATCCACTTTGTGAACTTGTCCACCGCTACCAGTAGGTGGGTCATGCCCGCGCGTGCTCGCTTGAAGGGGTCGACCATGTCGAGGCCCCAAACTGCAAAGGGCCAGGTGATCGGTATGGTCTTGAGCACCGAAGTTGGCATGTGCCTGAGCTGCCCGAAACGTTGGCACCCATTGCACGCGCGGACCAGCTGCTCAGCATCCTCGAGGGCGGTGGGCCAATAGAAACCATGGCGGAATGCCTTGGCGACTATCGCCCTTGACGAAGCGTGATGCCCGCACTCGCCCTGGTGGATATCCCTGAGTAGCCAGTAGCCCGTGTCCACGTCGACGCATCTTTGGAAAATGCCGGATACGCTGCGCTTGTACAGTTCGCCGTTGATGATGGTGTACGTGTGCGCGCGGTGCCGGACTTGCCTGGCCTCCACCTCGTCATCCGGAAGTTCTCCATTGGTGATGTAGTTCATGAAGGGATGTGCCCAGAGTGGCACTTCCCGAATGACGAGGACGCTCCCGTCCTCCGGTTGACGGACGCCGGGGGGTCGTCCGGGTGGCGTACCCAGGACGGCAGACCCCGAGCTGCCTGACGAGCCAGCAGCCCCCCGGCCCTGCGAGCCGGAGGGCACCGCTTTGCCGGAGTTGGTGCGGGTCTTCTTTTTTGGCGGCTCTGCCGGCTCCGCTTTTGCCGCTTCGTCAGCCGGAGCGCTACATGCCCAGGTGATGGAGTCCGACTCCGCTGACGGGTTGATGGACGACTTGCGCAGGTGCTCCAAGGAGACCCCAGGTGGGATCGCCTGCCTGGTGGATCCGATCTTGGAGAGCGCGTCGGCTGCCTCGTTGCTGACGCGAGGGACGTGGTGGAATTCGCATACGTCGAAGGAGGCGCTGAGCTTCTGAATGTGAAACCGGTAGAGGGCCATGTTTGCGTCTCTGGCGTCCCATTCTTCGGACACTTGCTGCACCACCAGATCTAAATCACCAAAGCACAGGATCCGGTTGACGCCGATCTCCCTGGCTAGCCAGAGTCCGTGCACCAATGCCTCGTATTCGGCTACGTTGTTGGAGGCTTTGAAGTGGATCTGCAGCACGTACTCCAGTCGGTCCCCCTTGGGCGAGGTGAGCACGATGTCGGCTCCCAAGCCCCCGAGCATCTTCGACCCGTCGAAGTGCATCTTCCAGTGGTCCGAATCCGGAACTGGTGGGAGATACTGGGTCTCAGCCCAGTCGACGAGGAAGTCCGCCAATGCCTACGACTTGATCGTGAGCCGGGGCTCGTATTGGATAGAGTAGGCGGCAAGCTCGATGGCCCATTTGGCGACTTGGCCGGTGGCGTCCTTGTTGCCGATGATTTCCGAAAGGGGTGCGGTGCACACGACCTTGATCGGATGCTCCTGGAAGTAGTGCTTGAGCTTCTTGCATGCTAGGTACACGCCGTAGCACATCTTCTGGTAGTGGGGGTAGTTCTGCTTGGAGAGAGAGAGAACCTCGCTGAGGTAGTAGACGGGTCTCTGAACCGGCTGAGCCTTGCCTTCCTCAGGGCGCTCCACCACCAGGACGACGCTGACGACCCGGCTGATGGCTGCTATATAGAGCAACATCGGTTCCTTGCTAGCCGGCGTGGCTAGAACCGGTGCTGTGGATAGCATGCGCTTGAGGTCGCGAAACGCGGTGTCGGCCTGCGAAGTCCAGGAGAACTTGTCCGTCTTCTTCATCATCTGGTATAGCGGGAGTGCCTTCTCCCCCAGCCGGTTGATGAAACGGCTAAGGGAGGCCAGGCATCCGGTGAATTTTTGGACTCCAAGCAGGTTCCTGGGCGGCTGCATCTTCTCGATGGCCGCGATCTTCTCTGGGTTCGCCTCGATGCCTCGCAGTGATACGAGGAAACCGAGGAGCTGACCGGATGGCACTCTGAAGACGCACTTCTCCGGGTTCAGCTTCATCCGGTACTGGCGGAGGTTGCCAAATGTTTCTCCCAGATCCTCAAGGAGGGTGCGCTTCTCCTTGGTCTTGATAACCACGTCGTCCACGTAAGCATGCACGTTTCGGCCTATCTGCGAGTGCAAGCATTTCTACATGCATCTCTGATAGGTGGCGCCTGCATTCTTTAGGCCGAAAGGCATGGTTACATAATAGAAAGCCCCGTAGGGGGTGATAAATGATGTCTTGATCTGATCAGCCAGGCTTAGCCGGATCTGATTGTACCCGGAATAGCAATCTAGGAACGACAACAAATCACAGCCGGCCGTGGAATCGATGACTTGATCGATACGGGGCAAGGCGAAGGGGTCTTTCGGGCACGCCTTGTTCAGGCTGGTGTAGTCGATACACATGCGCCAGGTCTTGTTCTTCTTCAGCACCAGGACTAGGTTTGCCAACCAGTCTGGGTGGTACACTTCCATGATGAACCCGGCTGCGAGGAGCCGGGTGATCTCGTCACCGATTATCTTCCTCTTCTCCTCTACGAACCGGCGCAGAGATTGCTTGACCGGCTTGGCATCCGGATGCACATGAAGTGAGTGCTCGGCGAACTCCCTCGGCACACCCGGCATGTCCTTGGGGGACCATGCGAAGATGTCCCGATTCTCACGGAGGAAGTCGACGAGAGCGCCTTCCTATTTGCTGTCCAGGCCGGCACCAATGGTGACGAACTTAGTCGGGTCAGAGGGGTCGAGCAGGATCCTCTTCGTCTCCTTTGCTGGCTAGAAAGCTCCCTCTCCAGCCGGTTTGCTGCTACCCGGAATGTCCTGCTAGGACATGGCCACATTGCGCATGATCACGCGCTTTTCTTCGGCTATGATGAGGGCCTCAGCCAGTTTGGAACCGGCTGAGGCGCACTCCATCGACCGCCTGAAGCAGCCGGCGACGGTGATCACGCCATGGGGTCCCGGCATCTTTGTCTTGAGGTACGTGTAGTGGGGGATGGCCATGAACTTGGCGAGGACGGGGCGCCCGAGGAGAGCATGGTAGGAGCTCGTCAGGTTTACCACCTCGAACCAGATTGGTTCGCGGCGGAAGTTCTCCTCAGTCCCAAAGATGACGTCCAGCTAGATTTTCCCCAGCGGGGCGCAGGCAGGCCCCGGCAGTACGCCGTGGAACATCGTGGTAGTCGGGCGCAGGTCGCTCTCACGAATGCCCAGCTTCTCCAGCAAGGACTGGTAGAGGAGGTTGAGGCTGCTGTCTCCGTCGATGAGGAAGCGCGAGAATCGGCTGGTGCGCGCGTTGGAGACGATGAGGGGGTCGAGCCCCATGGCGTAGCCCCCGGGAGTCGGCAGATGCTCAGGCTGGTCTGCCCGGCTCCAGGTGATGGGAGTTTCCGACCAGTTCAGGTACTGGGGGCCGGAGAGACGATGGCATTGACCTCCTTGGAGCGTCGCATGCGGCTGTGCTTGTCATCCTGCTCCGTCTCGAAGATGTGGTAGGCGGCGTGCGGCTGGGGGTAGCCGTTGTTGTTGTTGCCGCCATTACCACCGTTACCATCATTGCCGGCTCCTCTAGCCGGTGGTGGAGGTCCACCCGGAGGGAGAGGGGGGGACGAGGCTGGTTGCCCTGGTCCTTTAGCTGGCGGGTCCAGCTGCAGTTCCGGGTGGTGTGAGTAGCCGGTTTGAAGGGACCGCTATGCCACTTGCACGGGCCGTCAAACATCTAGTCGAAGGTGAGCCGTGGCTTTTGCCTTCTTGCTTCATTAGCCGGCGCGTCGGGCGCGCCCTCCACAGCATTGACTTGCCGCGCGTGGTAGCGAGGCTTCTGTTGTCCGGCCTGGCGGTCCCCATGGAACCGGTTGTCGTTGCCATGGCATCGGGAGGATCCGGCTTCTCCAGCCGGATTGCTTGGTCGGTCGCGAGCCAGCTCCGTGGGAGTCGGACGGCCGTCCACGTTTACTCGGAGGGGCTTCTTCATGGCGGCATCTGCCGTGGCGTACTGTTCCGCGACCGTCATGAGCTCTGCCATGGTTTTCGGCTCGTCACACAGTAGCCGGTGGCGGAGCATGGTGCCTTCCCGGCAACCCTCGATGAAGAAACTAATGGCTTGGCTCTCCAGGATGCCCTCGTAGGTGTTGCGCAGCTCCGTCCACTTGGAGAGGTACTCGCGGTCGGTCTCGCGGTCACCTTGGACGCACAAGGCCAGGTCGCGCGGGCGCCCTGGACGTTTGTACGTGCCGTTGAAGTTGCGGACGAACACCTTCTTGAAGTCAGGCCAGGCGTTGATGCTGTTGGGCGCAAGGCTATTGAGCCACGTCCTTGTCGATCCGGTTAGCATGAGGGGGATGTAGCGCACGGCTGTGTGCTTGTTCCCGTGGGCGATGCCGACTGTCGTACCGTAGTCGGTCAACCAGTCTTCCGGCTTCATGCTGTTGTCGTACTTGGGGGTGTCCCTGGGTAGGGAGAACTTGTCCGGAAATGGCTCGTTTCGGATGCGGGGTCCGAAACAAACCGGACCGGTAGAGTCTTCCTCCTCCGTGACGCGCGCTTGAGCGAGGACCTCGATGCCGTCGCGGGCATCCGGACAATCCGGGTTGGGCGCTCCCACCCGGCCCGAGAGAGGGGAACCGGCTGGTCTGGGCACTCCGGTTGGCGGAGGGGGAGGCGGCGGGTTGCTGTTCACCATCTGCTCCTGGCACGGCTGGCCCCTGTTGCCAGAGCTGCGACGCCTGTTGGGGGCCCTAGCCGGCTGAGGGGAGGACCCCTGCTGTTGGCAGGTAGCTTGCTTCCCCTGGAGTAGCTGGGGTCCTCCTGCATCTGCCGGTTGGCGTCAGCCTGCTCATTCGCGATGCGGAGGAGCTCCTGCACGTGAGCATGCTGGTGGGCTCGCTCCTCGCCCTCTAGACTGGGGAGTTCTTCAGCCACGGCTCGTGCCGCGCGCAGGTTCTTGATGGGCGTCTTGTAGGTGGGCCGCATGAGGGCAGGCGCGGGATCCGGCTCACCGTCCTTTTCCAACCTACCGCCCAGCTCGCCGCCTCGGCGCCGCACCTGGCCACGCTGGCTTGGCTCCGTGGTAGTCGGAGTGAAGCCGTGCGCGCGGTTGTACTCACGTCGGGTGATCTCGAGTTGCTTGCGGGCTGCCGCCAGCTCCATGGCCTCCTAGAGGAGGATCTGTCTCTCCATGGTAAAGTTGGCCTCTGCCTCCTCCGGGTTATCCCCGAGGTTAACCGGCGTCAGGAGCCGATGGATGGCATCCTCCACCGGGTTCCAAGGATGCGGAGGAGCAGAAGTTCCGACCTCGTCCGCGCCTCGCTCCCGCGGCTAGCGGGGGTGAGAGCCGGAACCGGCAATCATGGCCTCCACGCCGCAGGATGCGGTGGAGGCGCTACCGCCTGGGCGTGGCAGCTCCGTGACAGAGACGATTTCCCTAGGGAAACGTTCTAGGACGGTGGCGACGTAGATGGGGAGGTCGCCGAATAGCAGGACGGTTCTGTTCGCTGGGAAGGAGGTTCCGGCGAAGCAGGAGGCATTGTCGATGATGTAGTTGAACTTGCCGAGCGTGAGCACCAGGCCGGAGGCCACGCGCTCACCGGCTGAAGTGCGGGGTCCCGTGCGGAACGTGACTCTGGTCGAAGCCATCTAGCCCCACGGTGGGCGCCAACTGTCGTTGTATTGGGAACGGCAGTACCTGAAGAGGTTAGATAGAGGTGTGGGGACTAGCAGGGAAGCTATCGACGGCGTCCGTAGGCGGGATTGGATACGATCAAGCATAGCTGGACGCAAGAAGTATCCAGGTTCGGAGCCCTCGTGGTGAGGTGAAACTCCTACTCCTACCTGATCTGACTATGGGGGATACACGAACTACAAGTGCTCCTCGAGCTATATTTGCTAGCTACTGCCTTAAATGCTAAGAGACCAACCCTTTCTACTAAGGCCATGCTTCTCTTTATATAGGCAGAGAGGCAGCGGTCTCACTGGCCATTCCGACTGGCGGGCCCCACAGGCGGGTCCCAGCCGGCTGGTCATCTACAGTACCCCGTATGGTATGTCACGTCGGAGTGTGAGCGGTATGGCTATCGTGGGCACAGTGGACGCCGTGCGAGCCCGTCGTCAGCATCGGGCCACTGTTCCCGCGTCATCCCCGCAAAGTCTTCGGTATGGCCGGGTAGTTGGTAGTCTTGTCATCGTACAGGGCGTACCGTGCACTGATACGCACGTCGTCCTGTCTCACTGATTGGGTACGGCTACATCGTCGTAGCCGGCTACTTCTTGCTGCTCCGGCTACCGTGCGGTAGCCGGCATGCCCTTCCCTGTCCGGTTGTGCTTGGTCAGCCGGACGCGGTCCGACTGCTTGGTTCTTGTCCGGTTGGGGTACCTGGGGGTCATCCACCTAACACGAAGTATAGCATTACGATCAAAGTCATTATGTTTATATTGCTATAACATCATACGGAGTAATCTTAGTCCTTAGACCATGAGATCATGTTAATTGCTAACACCAGAAGAGTATCTTGATAATATCAAACGTCACACCGTAACAGGGTGACTATAAAGGTGGGTTCGTGCTATGAAGGTGTTATGTTGAGGCTCATGGATCAACAGTGGGATTTGTCCATCCAGATGACTGATAGATATACTCTGGGCCCTCTAGGTGATATCACATTGAAATAGCTTGCAAGCAAGTGATGTGATCACTAGAATGTTATATCACGGGAACGAGAAAAGAGTGCATGTCCGTAACGAGATCAAACTAGGTATTTGGATACCGATGATCGATCTCGGACATGTAATATATCGCGAGAAAATGGATTTAGTTACGACGTTAAAGGTTCACACGATCACAAGAGTCATCGTTGAATATGTGGGAGTCAGTACGGATCTCCAGGTCCCACTGTTGATTATTGATTGGAGAGGGGTCTCGATCATGTCTACATTATTCACGAACCGTAGGGTGACACACTTAAGGGATACTGACACCATTTGGAGCAAATATGTTCCAAATAAAGATTTAAGAAAGCGCTGGAATCATTTCGATGGAAACCAAAATTGTTTCGGGTGAAATTGGAGAAAGTGGTTCTGCATGTGATATTGAAATGTTGCAGGGGGTTTTATGTGAATGTTTGTTAATTAATGTAATTGACAAAATTCTGAATAAAATAAATAAAATAGTTTTATTTAATGAGAGCTTGCATTAAATTTGGTGGAAATTTAATGCATGTGTGAGTGGAATTTTGAGTGGAGGCTTTTTATGGGAGTGGGAGCTCCACCCACATGAATGTGGAAAAGGTGGGGGCACCACCATGGCTACCACGCCATGTCCCTTGGGTGCCCTCCTCTCCCCTATAAAAGTCCTCCCTCTCCTCCTCACAAACCACACCTCCTCGTGAAGGATCTCTCTCCCCCTCTAGTTATTCCCCATGGTCTCGGATTAGCAAGATACATGTTCCCGGTGGCTTTATCTAGAAAGGAGTTGTTGCTTCCGCTGCTTTGCTGGAGCGAGGGACGGAGGTTGTCGGGGCACCGGACGTGTGTGCGATCACGGATGCACCGCTGCTTTGCGGTGCTGGACTTGGTGGTGCTGGACTTGCTGGAGCTGGATCTGATGGACGTGCTGGAGCTGGACCTGCTGGACTTGCTGGACTTCATCATGATCTTGAGATCAGCAAGTGTATGACTACATCATCCACGCGTTTCATCTCGTTAACAAAGCTTTATTGTCTTCGAGGGTATGTTCTCTATAAATGTATATCCACCCGTTGCTTGTATCTTATAGATAGATCTTGGTGTATAATAGTTTCCATCGTTGGAATTTTTTGTTTTCTATGTTGCGAACCCAACATCGTCATTGTTTTCTATGGTGCTGGACTTGGTGGTGCTGGACTTGCTGGAGCTAGATCTGATGGACGTGCTGGAGCCGGACCTGCTGGACTTCATCACGATCGTGAGATCGGCAAGTGTACGACTACATCATCCACGAGTTCCAACTCATTAACAAAGTTTTGTTGTCTTCGAGGGTAAGTTCTCTATGGATGTATACCCACTCGTTGCTTGTATCTAGTAGATAGATCTTGGCGTATAGTTCCCAACGTAGGAAATTTTTTGTTTTCTATGCTGCGAACCCAACAAATCCTACCATGCCGAGGTTCATCAGGGCGGAGCGGTGAAGGGCCACGCGTGGGTCATCGGGTGCGGGTTGAGTGGTGATCAGATATGTTTGCGTGGCCATAATGGCTGCCTGAGCTGTTTTTGCCTTAATGTTTCCTGCTTGATCAATTGACATGAATGATAGGTCGAGATCTCGGATGATTCCACTTCTTTCTGCTTCGGGGATATTCTGTAGTCGAGATGTTGCCCTTCTTGGTGGTGCTGCTCCTATTACACTCCTTGATCCTCGAGTAGAGCTTAATTGTGTCCGTCGTAAACTTGATTCATCGGCCAATCTTTTTCTTTCATCGAGTTGCCTTTGCATCCGGAGTAGGTCTCTCTTCTTGTGGTGGAGCAGATATTGGTATGCCAATAGATCCTCATGTGAAGCATCCGCTGTTATTGGGACTGCTCACGAAATTGCCTCCCTTGCTTTTTGCCATGCTGACGCTGGTAGCCGAAGTCCTTGTCTTTCTCCTGTGTGAGGTTCCCCGCCTCCTCCTTGGACTATGCGATTATCTACTATTCCTCTTCTGTTTCCGTGTTCTCCTCCATTGTCATGGTTTCCTACATGGTCATTTGATAAAATATCATCGGGGTTGAGGATAGGATTACGGTTTTCGTCGCATGGTGTCTAGGTATCTCCGTTGATCATGTACACTTGGTGGCGTGTTATGTGTGGCCTAATGGCATCGTCTTTTGCTTCTACGGGTGTGTTGATAGTACTCCGAGATTGTAGTTTTGGATAGATTTTTGCCATCCTTTCTTCAAAGTCGACATTTTCACTCCTTTCTTCGGGTTCTGAGTTTGTCGGGTTTGCTTCGTGTAGTGAGATTGGGCTGGTGACCTTCTTCTCCTGCTTCAATTTGTGATGTGATGTCCATGGGGGATCCAACGGATGATACTGGTACCGCTATGGATGTAGCTTTTCCTACTAACGGTTCTGATGCGATCAGAGCCGAAGGGTGTGATTCTTGCATGTTGTCTGCTTGGAAGTGGAGGCTTTCGATGATTAGATCGAATATTCCATTGAAATCAACGGGTACCAATACAAGGGTGGGCGGGCGTGGATTTGCTTTTATCGAGTTGATGCTCGGTGGAGAGCGTTCTGCCGAATCCATGCTTCCAGCATTCAAGTTTCCCACAGACGGCGCCAATTGACAAGGGGTAACCTCGGCAATGCCAATGGTGATGGACTTGGGGTTTCGCGGAAAAGAGAACGTTGGGGATTTCGTCGGATGTCAGGAAAACAATGAAAACTAAGTCGCCTGAATATTGAGAAAACACACTATTACAAGGTGTCCTCTAGATTTCGATACCCTCGCTAGGGCTTCTCCCGCCCTATATATAATAGGTCGGGTCTCAAAGCTATATGCGGATAGGTTTCACACACACGTGATTACAATACCAACATAGTGTCGGTTCATAGTTTCTTTCCTAATACAATCAAAGTCTTTGTCGGTTGCTTCCTTGGGCCATCATCTGGAATCTTCATGGGTCGTAGGCCTTTTACCCAATGTAGGGTAGC
Source organism: Avena eriantha (assembly GCA_910589775.1). Classification (NCBI taxonomy): domain Eukaryota; kingdom Viridiplantae; phylum Streptophyta; class Magnoliopsida; order Poales; family Poaceae; genus Avena; species Avena eriantha. The sequence goes on along the minus strand of OU342742.1, from coordinate 526,377,733 downwards.
CAATTATAAGCTTCCGAGTAATCATACCTATGTCAATACCCTTATAACACACCTAACGTGTAAGTTACATAGGCCTTGGCCTTACACAGAAAGGAATGATAGAGATCATACCACGATGCACATGATAGTGATCAAATGCATGGACCATATCATTCCACTTTACACATATGATGTTTGCATCTTATATTGCTAGTTTGGCGTTTTAGTAGCATTATAAGATGATCCCTCATTTAGATATCAAGATAAAAATGTGTTCTCCCTTAAGTATGCATTGTTTATGTTTTGCCGCTTCAAGGCATCACGTGATGCTCGGGTGTACTTGAATCCACGATCATATTTTGGGTGTAAGACAGTTCTACACACGCGAGTACTAAGGTTCTTACTTGGCAAGCCTAGCATGTACAGCCATGGCCTCGGAACACGGACCGGAATATTAAGCATGAGTCATATAGTTGATATAATGCCCATGTTGATGCTCGCCTTTGAAGCTACACCGACTCACGTGATAATCGGACTTGGTGTAGTGGATTTGGTTCATGTAATCACCAAAAAGACACGAGGGATGTCGTTTTTGAGTGGGAGTTCATTTCTAATTTGGATTAGTCGAACTCAATTTATCATAAACTAAATCAAAGTGAATTTGCATAATTTTTTGTAGTCATCGACATCTGTTTACTACCTTATGCTTAGTTTTAATAGAGATAATAGAACTATAGAATTCTGGATATTTACTTTACGAACTGGTATCGTATTGTTTTGAATGTCAATTTTAGAAGTCCTATTGCAAACTTTGAGCAAACTCTATTTACTCCATGAAGTTTAATAAGTAATATTAAATCGAGAGTAAGAATTCCAACGTTAGTATCTAAAGTATCATGCTTGCCTCCATGATTCTTGATATTCAAAAATTATTTTTAATATCGAGGTTATCTAGCCCATCATGTGTGGAAGATATTTTAATATCTGAAACAATGTTTATGGTTGCAATATGATAGAGTATAATTTAGCAAAATACATATTCTCACATTGTATAAGAATTTGCGAAGGTTGGATACGCTAGACGTCCTAATCTCCCAAAAAGGTTTTGGGAACTGACATTATACTCACAATTCGTCCTTATAGGTCATAGTAGCTTGATAATGAAAGTTTTCATGATAAGGATGAATAGAAGATGTAAGTAAAATGTTTACTACACTTAAAAGATTACTAAAGGATGGATTTTTGAAAGAACACCAAACATTAGATGATGGTGATCTACTTCAAAGTGCAAGTCCAAAGGTATTAGTATTTTACTATACATGCTTTGGACTATGTGTCAAATGTATGGCGCCACTGTTGATGTTGATAGATTCTTTTAAAAGGAAAAGGAAATGCTGAAAGAGAATCTATAAAATATTTGGCAGAAAATAATAGACTAGAAATGTCTAGCTAAGGTATATAGATGATATACATGTTATGGTTGTATTCTTTGCTTGTTAAAGAATGTGGTTCTTGGGTATTGGATACCGAATTGGTTGGTATGAAATATCATACAGAACGATGCAATTCATGAACTACAATGTCCTAAGTAACTAGCAAAAGAATATGTGATGATGTTCATCGAAAACAAATAAAGTGTTATTGTATTCATCATTGACATCAAAGCTTGCCTTCAAGATTTGTTTAAGCAATTGTTATTTTGTTCCGGTATAATGAGAACAATGGTTGTTCAAATAATTACCATATTCCATAGAACATGGATGAACTTTTACAAGTCTAGTTGGAGAAAATCACGTCCATAAAACTAATACTAAAATGTCGCAAGACAAATGATTAAAATATCACTTACGAAGTGGCATTGCCGTTTCAATTATATTGGAAAGAGAACATGAAGAAACTCCATTTTGATGAATTTTTGGAGTCTTTGATTTTGATTAAATGACGCTTGTGAAACTTTCCTCGAGATAATTGAAACTCTGTTCATAGGCCAAAGAAGAACGGATGACTAACTTATTGGATATTGTGCTTGTTGATGTGCATAGTCCGTTATGTGTAGCCATATGCGATGGATCTTTTTGCTTCATATGCTTTCTCCGGAAATTTGAGTGAATATATCTATATATTTACTTAATAAGGAAGAAGTATGAAACATTTGAAAATTGTTCAAAGACTTTCAGGATGAAGTGGAAAATCACTGTAAAAAGAAAATAAAGAGTTTATGATTTGATCATAAAGGAAGATATTTGAGTTACAGGTTTAGCAAAAACACCTAAGATTTCGGGAATTGTTTCATGGATTTGCATTTCCCGATAAACCACAGGAGTATGGTATGTTCAAGAAATCAAATCAAACCTTCTTTGACATGGTAAGATCAAAGGTATCATTTATAAAACTGCCACTATGTTTTAAAAATTAAAGCTTTACAGACTACCGCTTTTACACTGAAAAGAGCACCATCGTGATCCGTTGAAATGACACCATATGAGTTATGGTTTGGGATAAAACCCGAATTGTCTTTCCTTAAATTTTGGTATGCTGTGCATAAGTAAAATGTTTACAACCAAAGTCGAATAAGCACGTCTTTGTAGGTTATCCCAAAGAATTTGTTGGGAATTCCTCCATAACATCAAAGACAAAAGAGTTTGTCACTTGGAATATTAAATTTCTTGAGAAAGATTTTTTTTCGCGAAATGTTAAGTGGGAGGACAATAGAACTTTGATAAGGTTATTGAACATTAGCTATATGTGCTAAGTAGGGCAGTGCCAGAAAGTGTTCCAGTGACGGCCACAATGCTCATGGCTCTCGTGATTACAAAGGTTGTGATCTTGGAGATTAGAGTTCATATTTGATCCATATGCATCGGGTAACAATCAAATAGTGAGATTTGATAAACAAGTCATTATTTTTTTGACAATAATGAACCGATTGCATGCAAAGAAGTGATGATGGGCCCTGGTGAAAGAGCATGTGGGCCCCCATTTGTGGATTTGGTAATTAATGGCAATCTTTATGGACCAATGTTTGTACAAAGTTACACTTGTAGGATTTGTCCATTGGCATCGCTTGGAGCATGTGTTGGCTTCGAGGTCGTTGAAATGAAGAAGAAGATGCGTTGTGAAAGCTCAAAAGTCGCCGTCTCTAGAAGATCTCTTGTTTGATGCTTTCCATCCTCGGTGATCATGGATCGATGAAGACAAGGTCAAAGGATGCTCAAGGCAAAGGTATTCTTGATAGGTTTTACCTTTTGCCGGTCTCGTGTTGGTAGTTGAGAGACCGGGTTTAGGATAAATAGCCGTACTATCAAGAGGGGCTCTCGAGTGAGTAACTCGATCATATCGTTCGAAGAGAGCTAAAACCTTTCCATACTTGCATCATCGTATTTGGTTGTTTATTTGTCTTATCCATGTGAGGATATACCGCTTGTGGTAATCTTCATAACAAGCTCTTGTTTATCAAAATCGGATCTCCCTTTTATATCTTGTTGCGATTTCGATCTTGGCGGTTCTCCGGATTCTCATAGTGAGGTATCTCACATTATACTACTTGATACATTATAAATTGGATTCGGGTCAATCGGAGCTACCAAACTAAAGTTATGATCATCTGAATATTTGTTGTTTTGATTTAAAAAGAAAAAGCCTTTTTCTGTTGGTGGGCCAGGCGGTAGTACCGCTCTCCACTACCGCCTAGCCCTGAGCCGCGCGCCTCCTTTCTGCCTTGTCCGGTTGCTGGGTCCGGCACTCCCGGCATGGCCCGGTAGTACCGCCCGGGTGGGCCGGTACTACCGACCAGCCCAGGTACTATCTGTCGAGCTTCCCAGCCAGCCTCCTCGCATAGCATCACGCTCGCCCCCGCTCAGCCCCGCTCCCCCGATCCCCTCCCTGCATGCGCACACTTGCTCGCGCTGCTTACTCCCACCCCGCTCGCTCAGCCTCGCCCGCTCGCTGCTTCCCCTGCCACTGCTTGTGCTGGCCCAGCAGCCGCCGCTCGCCATTTGTTGGGCCACCTTGCTCCCGCCTCCACCCGCCCGGCCTGGCTGCGCTCGCTCTCGCCTGGGTCCCATGCACGCCCTAGCTTCCCCCGACCCCCTTCTCTCTCTCTCGGTAGCCGCACCTACTGCACCTGCCGCCAGCGCTGCCTGCTCGCATCGCTGCTGCCTAGCTCGGCTTGATCGGGAACCGGTAGTACCAGGCCTTTCCGGTACTACCGGCCCAGCCAGGCTATATTGGCCCCAATGGGCAGATCTGGCCTGCCCCTTTAAATAACCTTCTTCCTCTCTTTTTTAGGGTTGCTTCTTCTCTCATATTTGCTCAAGCTTTGCCTCTTCGATTTGATCTTCTTGAGCTTGATATTTCTCTCTCCCTCCATTGATTCTTGCTCATATTTGAGAGGTAGAGAGAGGAGATCTAGATCCACATTTTGACCAAACCAAATCTCCTCTTTGTGAGTGGATCTTTGGGATCTAGATCTTTGGGGCATTTTGTGTTCCCCATTTGTGTTCTTCCTCTCTTGTTCCCCCAATTGCTTCAGTAGCTTTGTTGGAACTTGAAAGTGAAGGATTGGGGCATCTTTGTGGTGTTCTTTCCATTTGCATTTGGTGCATCGGTTTGTGTTCTCTCCGGAGGATTTGTTCGGTGATATTCATTGTAGTTTGTCCCTCTTGGGTTCTTGGAACCCTAGATGATTGTGTAGCCTTTGTGGCGTGTTCTTGGGGTCTTCAATTAAGTTGTGAAGCTCGCCCAAGATTGAGGCCTTGGTGGCGCTTATTGGGAGCCTCCAATTAAGTTGTGGAGATAGCCCCAATCTTGTACGGGTTTGGTGACCACCCTCAAGTGTCACATAGTGGAACGGGTGCTTGACTACGTGGTGGGTGCTCGGGAGAATAGGATGAGGCCTCTTGTGGCATTGGTGGTCTTAGTACCGCCCACCCCTCCAACAAGACGTACTCCCTTGTTGGGAGGAACTCGGTAAAACATCGTCGTCCCGCGTCCCTCGATTATCTCTATACCCGAGCTCTTTACTTATGCACTTTACATTGTGATAGCCATCGTGCTTGAAGTAATCTATATTTCTATCATATTGTTGCTTGTCTTACTTAGCATAAGTTGTTGGTGCACATAGGTGAACCTTAATATATCTAGGCTTTATGCTTAACAAAAGAAAATGCTAGTTTTATTCCGCCATTGTTAAGCCCATATCATAGAAGTTTTTAATCGCCTATTCACCCCCCTCTAGGCGACATCCGTGATCTTTCACCTGATGATACATTGCAAATGTATCTATAATTTTTGATGTTCCATGCTTCGTTTTATCTACTTTCTTATGTTTTGTCCACACTTTGGAGTAATTTTCATATGATTTCTTGGACTAACCTATTAACAAGATGCCACAGTGCCAGTTGCCTGTTTTCTGCTGTTTTTGGTTCCAGGAAAGTCAGAAAATGAATATTCTCATAATTGGACGGGACAAAAGCCAAAGTTCCTATTTTACCGGAAGACTCATGGAGCCAGAATACGAGACAGAGGAGGGCCAGGGCTTGGCCACACCCCCCCCCCCCGGGCGCGGGCTATCCCTAGCTGCGCCACCAGGTGGTGTGGGCCCCCTGGTCGTCCACCGACCTTGCCTCTTCGCCTATAAGAAGCTTCCTGATACCAAAACCCTAAATCATCAAGCCTCCAGCCACGAAAAGTTCCACAACGCCACCACCACCGAAGGGGAGATTCGGGGGATAGAAAGTCTCTGTTCCGGCACCCTGTCGGGACGGGGAAGTGCCCCCGGAGCCATCTCCATCGATCTCCACCACCATCTCCATCACCATTTTCGATTCCCATGATGAGGAGGGAGTAGTTCTCTCTCGAGGCTAAGGGTTCTACCGGTAGCTATGTGTTCATCTCTCTCTCTCTATGCATGATCTCATTGAGATCATGAGCTTGTAATCTATAGATCTACCTTGCTACTCAAGTGCTTTAATAGATCTCTGCTCTCCCCATGTGTGTGAAAGTGACAGCGTGCACACCATGGTGGCACTTAGGCTAGAGATTATAAATACTTGTTATGAGTTATATTTGGAGTTGGATGTCTTTATGAAATTGTGGTGTTTGTTGGAACCATCTAGTGCTCAAGGTGACAGTGTGGGGTTTTCTAGATGGGAAAGATGAACTTTGAGGTGTGTTGTTATAGCCCTACCATCGATTAGAGTGCTCAACCGGAGAGTAGTTAAGAGTAGTATCATAAAGAGAAGATATTTATATGAGAGTGTTCACTAGTGAAAGTATGATCCCTAGGCCTTGTTTCTTAGCATTGAAACACCGTTTGCAATTAGATCTGTTACATGTTTGCTTGCTTCCATCTTTATTACAGTTTGCCTTTAGTCTTTTCCACACCATCAAGCTATTTTCTATCACTGTTACCACTTATATTTCACTATCTCTTCGCCGAACTAGTGCACCTATACACCTGACAAGTGTATTGGGTGTGTTGGGGACACAAGAGACTTCTTGTATCTTGATTGCAGGGTTGCTTGAGAGTGGATACCTTTGACCACTTCCTCCCTAAGTTCGATAAACCTTGGGTAATCCACTTAAGGGAAAACTTGCTGCTGTTCTACAAACCTCTGCACTTGGAGGCCCAACAACTGTCTACAAGAATAGAAGTGCGTAGACATCAAGCTATTTTCTATCGCCGTTGCCGGGGAGGAAAGGTAAAAGGTATTCACACCGGAGGATTAAAGAAGAAGAACCTCCCACGGCAAACGCCTATTTTCTGGCGCCGTTGCCGGGGAGGTAAGGTAAAAGGTACTCACATCCTCCGGTGTGAGTGCTTGAAGTTATTTCCTTTAGATTCTGCAATTTTGTCTTTTTGTTTCTTGTTTTCACTAGTTAGGCTTAATGGAAAACAACAACAAAATTAGAGAGCTTTATAGTATTTATCTTGAGTTAGGATATGAAGTGTTTGAAGAGAAAATTAAAAAACCTATGGAACTTTATTTGCATGCTAATAGCAATGTTGTTAGTATGAATTCTTTAGACACCATTATTTCTAATGCTATGGAAAAGTCTAAGCTTGGGAAAGCTAGTTTTTATGAAAAATGATCTTTTTAGTTCCCCAGCTTTGGAAGATAGCTATTCTATTGCTTATGATGATACCAAACCTCCAATATATGATGATTACAATGATGAATATGATATTTTCAGTCCACCTACTATTGAGGAAGAAATTAATTATGATTACAATATGCCTCCTATATTTGATGATTATGGTGATGAAAATAATAATGATAGCTATTTTGTTGAATCTGCTCCCACTACAATTAATAAGAATAACTATGTTTATGTGGAGAGTAATAATGATTATATGCATGTGGCTCATGATAAGAATGTTTTATGTGATAGTTATATTGTTAATTTTATTCATGATGCTACTAAAAGTTATTATGAGAGAGGGAAATATGGTTTTATGTATCTCAACAATATTAAGTTTCCCCTCTTTATGTTGAAAGTTTTGAAGTTGCACTTGTTTTGCTTTTATATGCTTGTTGCTTTATGCTTTCATGACTTATTTCTTTACAAGATTCCTATGCATAGGAAGTGGGTTAGGCTTAAATGTGCTTTGAATTTGCTTCTTTATTCTCTCTTTTATTTCAATTCATATTTCTTATGTGAGCATCTTCTCAAACTATCATGCCTAACTTAAAGACGTTAAAAAAAGTACTTATTGGGATATAACCCAAAAGTTTTAGATGAGTATTGGAAGTTATTACTTCTGTAATGACCGCTCCTTATCCTTTTTATTTGCTTTTTGTGCCAAGAGTAACCTCTAATGAGAGAGAAGTAATGATTGGGAAAGTTGCTGTCCTGAAATAGATTTCTGTGCTTCACCATAAAAATTCGTATAACATCTCTGTACGTCCTTTTGAGGCGTGAATTTTTGTGCTTCTGACCCAGGTTATTATCTAACTTTCATTAGTTCAACACTTTTTTATTTGAGTAACATATAGTCTTCGAAAAAATTCGTCTTTACCTGCTGGTCTGTTTTGACAGATTTCTGACATTTTCTGCATTTGCTTCTTGTTGGTTCCTCTTTGAGTTCTTTTGGGGAATTGAGCTTTTTGAGGGAAGTGCTACAGTAGCTAGTGTTCTAATGGAAGTTTATTTGGTGTTAGAACTGAACCTTAATACCTATTATCTTGAGTGCACTAATGTTGCTAATAAAGATTGTGTGAAGTTTTGTATGAAAGAAAAATTCAGGTGTATGGAAGGAATGAGTAATGAGATGAAGGATGGACAAAAGTTCAAGTTTGGGGATGCCACGCGTGTCACCCTAAGAAATATCCAAGAAGTACAAGCGTCAAAGCTTGGGGATGCCCAAGGCATCCCCCTTCTTCATCAATAAAAATCACAGGTTCCTTCCAAACGCTTCATTTTTATTGTTTCATGCACAGTTGTGTTGTTCTTGGAGTGTCTTCTTTTTCTTTTTCGTTTTGGTTTTTTGTTTGCTTGGTTTTCTTAGTTTTCTGAATAAATTGGTTGGACCCCCTCTTTCATACATTGGTTTTCAAATAGTTTGGTTTGGTTTGGAAAAGAGTAGGAAAGCTCGTGCTTAAGTGGTAAAGAGAGCTTGTTTTTGACTGTGGCCTATGCTTTGTCATGCCATGCTTGATATTGTTTTGTATTTATGCTTAGTATTCTTTGATGTAGCATGACTTGTTATAAACAATTGAGATTGCTTAATGTGCCTTGGATGAATCATGCGTTGTTTTAGCATATTAGAGCATAGTATTGTGGTATTCTCCTTTGATGCTTTATTTGGGTTGACTTGGCGCATGCTCACACCATGTTATGACTATCCCAAGTCACCATAGCCTTGATGATCCTTTGGTTTTCAATTTGTAGTATCACTTTATGCTTTGATCAATGATGTTTTGTCGCTCTGCATGATTATGGCCATTATTGCTCTCTCAGTTTGTCGCTCCCAGTCTTTTGCTAGCCTCCACAACCAAGTATGAGTTCCACTCATGCATCCAACTCCCTAAACCAAGTTATTCCAAAGAGTACACCATACCTACCTACTAGCTTATGCTATTCCAAGTATATTCATGCTTTTGTTTACCTTCCAAATTAAACTTGTAATGAGAAAACTAGTGATTAAAGCTTTCACGAACTTGATGGCACACTTTACTTTTCTTGCCCTTAATAAACTTAAACCATTGTGTCGTCTATGTTGTATATGCTTGCACTTATTTGTTGGGAATTAGCAGAACCATGCTGTCATGGGGAACGCTTTCAACATTGCACGGGTACTTGTACCTAGTTGATATCATGCTCTTTTGTATATGGATGTCGTCGGTGTGCAATGAAAGGGGAGCTTGTAAGTTCATGGAGTTATGTATATGTGTTAGAGAAACGCCTGGGCCACTGGTCTAATCCATGCCGACATGGTGGAAACCTGCAGCGTAACCATAATGAGTTGTCTATGAAGCGTTCTTCTTATAAAAAAAGAGTCCTATATTGAGAAAAAAATAGAAAAGAAAAAAATTATGAAAAGGGGAAAGAGAGAAAAAAGCACCATATTCCCATGGTAAATAAGAAGAATGCTAAGATGCTCGTTGTGTGCTTGCCTTGTCATTTTGATATGGGGATTCTTCCGTATCATCGGGCAAGGGGTACCCCGTTGGCGTTTCTCTATGATACACATGTACTTACGATGACAAGAACTTACCGGTGACTAAACTTGAGTAGCATGAGGAGCGGCCCTCGTATTCAAGGGACATGAGATTTCTAACTTACACTTCGTCAAGCATGTACACCATAGTTTGTTCACTTTAACCTTAATCACCTTAAAGATGCTTATGATAGGGGCAATGAGAGCTGAAAGCTATAAGTACCATAATTTTTGGAAGCTCTTTATGAGACTTGAATCCCTACTTACTTCTATGAAGGCCTTTCTTCCACCATTATATTGAGTCTCCACCTTCTATCTTTATGCACCTACTTTGAGAGCATAGTGGCAATTCTTAGTTCTATGTGCATTGTCCCAAGACTAGTTGATTGATGCATAACTTTATATTGCTTGTTTTAAACTATTTGTATCTAGTCACTCTTATGAACTTTGATGGTGTCCTATGCATTTATGTTTGCTACTCTATGAGGGACAAGCTGAATGCCATTATGCTATGTTTTCTTTATGTGAAACAAACAAACGTCTTGCAAAGCATTGTTATTCATGATACTTTTGTTTGTGCCCTTTCATGTTGCCACATAGTTGCTTTGTCTTATTGCTAGAACTTTGTCTTTCATGTTATGATTGAAGTACTATGATCCCAGCTTTGAATGTTTTACAAATACTTTGATCAAGTTTATGATGGTGCATGTCACCTCAAAAATTATTCTTTCTTTTTATCACTTACCTACTCGAGGACGAGCAGGAGTTAAGCTTGGGGATGTTGATACATTGCAAATGTATCTATAATTTTTGATGTTCCATGCTTGGTTTTATCTACTTTCTTATGTTTTGTCCACACTTTGGAGTACTTTTCATATGATTTCTTGGACTAACCTATTACCAAGATGCCACAGTGCCAGTTGCCTATTTTCTGCTGTTTTTGGTTCCAGGAAAGTCAAAATATGAATATTCTCACAATTGAACGGGACAAAAGCCAAAGCTCCTATTTTACCGGAAGACTCATGGAGCCAGAATACGAGACGGAGGAGGGCCAGGACCTGGGCACCCCCCCCCCCCCCCAGGCGTGGGCTAGCCCTAGCCGTGCCACCAGGTGGTGTGGGCCCCCTGGCCGTCCACCGATCTTGCCTCTTCGCCTATAAGAAGCTTCCCGATACCAAAACCCTAAATCGTCAAGCCTCCAGCCACGAAAACTTCCGCAGCGCCGCCACCACCGAAGGGGAGATTCGGGGGACAGAAAGTCTCTGTTCTGGCACCCTGCCAGGACGGGGAAGTGCCCCTGAAGCCATATCCATCGATCTCCACCACCATCTCCATCACCATTGCTGATTCCCATGATGAGGAGGGAGTAGTTCTCTCTCGAGGCTAAGGGTTCTACCGGTAGCTATGTGGTCATCTCTCTCTCTCTATGCATGATCTCATTGAGATCATGAGCTTGTAATCTATAGATCTACCTTGCTACTCAAGTGCTTTAATAGATCTCTGCTCTCCCCATGTGTGTGAAAGTGACAGCGTGCACACCATGGTGGCACTTAGGCTAGAGATTACAAATACTTGTTACGAGTTATATTTGGAGTTGGATGTCTTTATGAAATTGTGGTGTTTGTTGGAACCATCTAGTGCTCAAGGTGATAGTGTGGGGTTTTCTAGATGGGAAAGATGAACTTTGAGGTGTATTGTTATAGCCCTACCATCGATTAGAGTGTTCAACCGGAGAGTAGTTAAGAGTAGTATCATAAAGAGAAGATATTTATATGAGAGTGCTCACTAATGAAAGTATGATCCCTAGGCCTTGTTTCTTAGCATCGAAACACCGTTTGCAATTAGATCTGTTACATGTTTGTTTGCTTCCATCTTTATTATAGTTTGCCTTTAGTCTTTTCCACACCATCAAGCTATTTTCTATCACAGTTACCACTTGTATTTCACTATCTCTTCGCTGAACTAGTGCACCTATACACCTGACAAGTGTATTGGGTGTGTTGGGGACACAAGAGACTTCTTGTATCTTGATTTCAGGGTTTCTTGAGAGGGGATACCTTTCACCACTTCCTCCCTGAGTTCGATAAACCTTGGGTAATCCACTTAAGGGAAAACTTGCTGCTGTTCTACAAACCTCTGCACTTGGAGGCCCAACAACTGTCTACAAGAATAGAAGTGCGTAGACATCACCTGAATCCATAGAATGACTAGAAGTCATAAAATTCGTGATAGTTTCCATACATGAGAAATCAAGCTTTTGAACTTGGAAGACCATCCGAAAAGGCATGAAGCCTATCGGTCGTGTTTGGATCTACAAATAAATAGACATGGATGTTTGACATCTATGAAATAATCGACATGTCAGAAATGAATTTACGACTATGTTCAAGGAGTTGACTATGACAAGATTTGATCTTTCATAGCAATATTTAGTCTTGACGGATTAATCTAGAAACCACTACATATAATTTGGTATATGGTAGTTGAACAAACAAAACAATGTTCTTCTAATAGAATGGTTACCTAGGACGTGTACATGACACGGTCCGAAGGGTTTTGTTAATTCAAAGGGTGCTAAAAGGGCATGCAAACTTCAATAGTTGAAGTGAGCATAACGGAGTTGGAATCTTCACCGTGATGAAAATGTTAAAGGAGTTTAATTTCATCGAAGACGATGGAGATGCTTGCATTTGCAAGAAATTAAGTGAGAGCGTTGAGACAAATTTCCAATACATTATGCAGAGTACATATTGTTGATTGGAAATGATGTATCTTTTATTGACACGGGTTAAGAAATTCATTAAAATTAGATTTTGATGAAAGACTTGGGCAAAACCGGAATATTCGGCATCAATGTCTATATGGATAGATTGAGGCGCTAATATGGTTGTGCTAGACATACATATATGAGATATTGAAAAGGATTCAATATGGAAACAACAAGAAATGTTCTTGCTGCATGGAAAGGATTGTATCAAGATTCAAGTGTTTCAATACTTGGTGAGTAAAATCACATGAAGATTTTGATCAATAATACCGTGATATGTACATATCCAGATATGTCCAATGCTCTAAATGTTATGAGCATATACCAGAATGATTCATAGGTTGATCAGTGGACGATAGTAAAGATATTCTTATGAGCTTTGGAAGAACTAAGAATATATCATGTATAAGTGACAAATAGTTGATAATAGTTCATTGTAATATATTACATTGATACTAGTTTGTCACAAGATACAAATTCAGTTTATCTCAATTTAAACTATGGGTGGCACAATATTATGGAAAGGAAATTCCATGATGGATTTGGATGAATTCCAAAGTTAAGACATTGTGACGGATACTACAACAAAAGGCTAAGTATATGACTGCCATAGTAGCAGCAAAGGAGGGCATTTATGTCAAGTAGTTTGTTGTCAAACTAGGTGTGATTCACAGTGGGCTAATACTATGAAGATATATTGTACGACAATACTATCAACATGTTTTTACCCGAAGGAACTAAAGGTTTCACCAAAGGACTAAATTTATACAATGTCATCTCATTAGAGAATGAGTGATACGTAGAGACGCAAAGACATGCAAATACACACGGACCTGAAAATGTCAGATCCGGAGATTATGTTAACCACTAGCAAACGCGTATATTCAACACCTAGGTGTTGTATATACAAGTTTACAAACTAGATTATTGACTCTAGTGCAAGTGGGAGACTGAAGGGAATATGCCCAAGAGGCAATAATAAAGTGGTTATTATATTATTTCATGTTTATGATAAATTTTTATTTTGTATGCTATAATTGTATTAATTGGAAACGTTAATACATGTGTGTCTAATAAACAAAATACAAAGTTCCTAGTAATGTCTCTCATGTAAACTAGCTCGTTGATTAACAAGATGATCAAGGTTTCCAGATCATGGACATTGGATGTTGTTAATAACGAGGTCACAACATTGGTGGAATGATGTGATGAACATTCATCCAAAGTATAGCATTACGATCAAAGTCATTATGTTTATATTGCTATAACATCATACAAAGTAATCCTAGTCCTTAGACCATGAGATCATGTTAATCACTAACACCGGAAGAGTATCTTGATAACATCAAACATCACACCGTAAAAGGGTGACTATAAAGGTGGGTTAAGTGCTACGAAGGTGTTATGTAGATGCTTGATGTCTACGCACTTCTATTCTTGTAGACAGTTGTTGGGCCTCCAAGTGCAGAGGTTTGTAGAACAGTAGCAAGTTTTCCCTTAGTGGATTACCCAAGGTTTATCGAACTTAGGGAGGAAGTGGTCAAAGGTATCCCTCTCAACCAACCCTGCAATCAAGATACAAGAAGTCTCTTGTGTCCCCAACACACCCAATACACTTGTCAGGTGTATAGGTACACTAGTTCGGCGAAGAGATACTGAAATACAAGTGGTATGGATAATTATAAGTGGTAACGGTGCCAGAAAATAGCTTTGATGGCGCGTGGTTGACGTGGAAGAGACTAAAGGCAATCTGAAATAAAGATGGAAGCAAGCAAACATGTAACACATCTAATTGCAAATGGTGTTTCAATGCTTAGAAACAAGGCCTAGGGATCATACTTTCACTAGTGAACACTCTCATATAAATATCTTATCTTCATGATACTACTCTGAACTACTCTCCGGTTGGACACTCTAATCCATGGTAGGGCTATGACAACACTCCTCAAAGTCCGCTTTCCCCATCTAGGTAACCCCACATTGTCACCTTGAGCACTAGATGGTTCCAACAAACACCACAATTTCATAGAGACATACAACTCCAAATATAACTCATAACAAGTATTTATGATCTCTAGCCTAAGTGCCACCACGGTGTGCACACTGTCAACTTCACACACGTGGGGAGAGTAGAGATCTATTAAAGCACTTGAGTAGCAAGGTAGATCTACTTGATTACAAAGCTCATGATCACAATATGATCACGCATAGAGAGAGAGATGAACACATAGCTACCGGTAGAACCCTTAGCCTCGAGGAAGAACCACTCCCTCATCATCATGGGAATCAGCAACGGCGATGGAGATGGTGGTGGAGATCGATGGAGATGGCTCCAAGGGCACTTCCCCATCCCGGCAGGGTGCCGGAACAGAGACTTTCTGTCCCCCGAATCTCCCCTTCGGTGGTGGTGATGCTGTGGAACTTTTCATGGTTCGAGGCTCGATTCCTTAGGGTTTCTGCATCGGAGGCTTCTTATAGGCGAAAGGGGAGGCCGAGGGGGTGCCCTAGGCGGCCACACCACCCCCTGGCGCGGGCCAGGCCTAGCCGCGCGGCCAGGTGGTGTGGCGGCCTCTGGCTCCTCTCCGTCTCATCTTCTGGCTCCGTGTCCCCCTCGGTGAAATATAGAATTTGGCTTTTGTCCTGTCCAATTCTGATAATATTCATTTTCTGACTTTCTGGAACCAAAAACAGCAGAAAACAGGCAACTCGCACTGTGGCATCTTGTTAATAGGTTAGTCCAAGAAAGTGTGTAGAAATACTCCAAAGTGTGGACAAAACATAAGAAAGTAGATATAAAACAAGCATGGAACATCAAAAATTATAGATACGTTTGCAACATATCAACATCCCCAAGCTTAACTCCTGCTCGTCCTCGAGCAGGTAAGGGATAAAAAGAAAGAATAATTTTTGAGGTGACATGCACCATCATAATCTTGATCAAAGTATTTGTAGAACATTGATAGCTGGGATCAAAGTACTCTAAACATGAGCATGAAAGATGAAGTTCTAACAATAAGACATAGTAACTATGCATGCAACATGAAAGGATACAAACAAAGGTTCTTGAATAACAATGCATTCAAAGATGTTTGTTTGTTTCACATATAGAAAACATAGCATAGTGGCATTCAGCTTGTCCCTCATGGAGTAGCAAAACATAAATGCATAGGACACCTTCAAAGTTCATAAGGGTGACTAGATACAAGTAGTTTAAGAACAAACAATATCAACATTATGAATCAATCAATAATTTTTGGGACAATGCACATAAATCTAGGAATGACAACTATGCTCTCTTAATTGGTGCATAAAGATACAAGATGGAGACTCAACATAAAAGTAAAAGAAAGGCCTTCATAGAAGGAAGAAGGGATTCAAGTCTCATAAAGAGCTTCCAAAAATTATGGTACTTATTAGCTTTCAGCTCTCATTACCCCTATCATAAGCATCTTGAAGTGATTAAGGTTAAAGTGAACAAACTATGGAGTATATGCTTGACAAAGTATAAGTTGGCAATCTCATGTCCCTTGAATACGAGGGACGCTCCTCATGCTACTCAAGTTTAGTTACCGGTAAGTTCTTGTCATAGTAAGTACATGTGTATCATAGAGAACCGCCAACGGGGTACCCCTTGCCCCATGACACAGGAGCTATCCCATATCAAAATGATAAGGCAACAGACAATGAGCATCTCAGCGATCTTTTTATTTGCTATTTGCATAGGTTTTTATTGAGGATGCTTCATAGAATGCTCATTATGGTCATGCTTCAAGTTTCCACCATGATTAGGCATGGCTTAGGCAAGCGGCACAGGCGTTTCTCTAACACACATACAAACTCCATGATCTTACAAGTTCCCCTTTTATTTCACACCGCCGGGATCCATAAGCAAAAGAATCATGATATCAATGGAATAATAAGTGCAATGTTGAAAGCGTTCCCCATGATACATGGTTCTGCTAACTTCAACTTATAAAGCGCAAGCATATACGCAACAAATATGGACACAATGGTTCAAGATTATTAAGGCAAGAAAGTAAAGTGTGCCATCAAGTTCATGAGAGCTTTAATCACTAGTTTTCTCATAATAAGTTTAATTCGGGAGGTAGATAAAAACATGAATATACTTGGAATAGCAAATGCTAATAGATAGATATGGTGGACACTTTGGAATAACTTGGTTTTATTTGGAGTTGGATGCATGAGTGGAACTCATACTTGGTTATGGAGGCTAGCAAAAGACTGGGAGCGACCAACTAAGAGAGCAATAATGGCCACAATTATGCAAAGCGGCAAAACATCATTAATTAAAACACAAAGTGATATTATAAGTCGAAAACTAAAGGATCATAAAGGCTATGGTGACTTGGGATAGTCATAACATGGTGTGAGCATGCGCCAAGTCAACCCAAATAAAGCATCAAAGGAGAATACCACAATATTATGCTTTAATATGCTAAAACAACGCATGATTATTCAAGGCACATTAAGAAATCTCAATTGTTTATAACATGTCATGATACAACAAAAATCACTAAGCATAAATCCAAAACAATATCAAGCATGACATGACAAAGCATAGGCCATAGTCAAAAACAAGCTCCTTTTTACCACTTAAGCATGAACTTTCCTACTCTTTCCCAATCCAAACCAACTTATTTGAAAACTAATGTATGAATGAGGTGGTCCAACCAATTTTTTCAAGCAAACTAAGCCAACTAAAACCAAAAACAAAAAACAAAGATGCTCCAAGAACAACATAACTATGCATGAAACAATAAAAATGAAGTGTTTGGAAGAAACCTGAGATTTTTATTGATGAAGAAGGGGATAGCATCCCCAAGATTTGACGCTTGTACTTCTTGGATATTTTTTGGGGTGACACGAGTGGCATCCCCAAGCTTTAGCTTGTCCATACTTCATCTTATCACATTACTCTTCCCTGCACTTAAAATTTTCCTTCATACAAAACTTCACACAATCTTCATTAGCAACATTAGTGCACTCAAGATAATAAGTCTTTTGGTTCAGTTTCAACACAAGTAAAACTTCCATTAAAACAAAATCTACTGTATCACTTCCTTTAAAAAGTTCAAATGATCAAAGACAACTCAAAGAGAAAGAGATTAAGAGGCAAATGCAAATAATGGCAGAATCTATCAAAACATACCAGCAAGTAAAAAACAATTTTTTAGAAGACCTTCTGTTGCTCAAATCGAAAAGTGTTGAACTAACGAAAGTTGGCTAACAACCTGGGTCAGAAGCACAAATAATTATAGCTCAAACCGACGTACACAGATTTTTCACGAATTTTTATAGTGAAGCACAAAAATCTGTTTCGGGACAGCAACTTTCCAAAATCTTACTTCTCTCTCATTAGAGGTTATTCTTGGCACAAAAGCCACACAAAAAGGATAAGGAGAGGTTATTACTGAGTCAATAACTTCCAAGACTCTAGAAAACTATTGGTTTATCTCCCAAGAAGTACTTTTCTTTAGCGCCTTTAAGTTAGGCATGATAGTTTGAGAAGATGCTCACATAAAAAATATGAATTGAAGAAAAAGGGAGCATCAAGAAGCAAATTCAAAGCACATTTAAGTCTAACCCACTTCCTATGCATAGGAATATTGTAAAGAAACAAGTCATGAAAGCAAAAAGCAACAAGCATAGTAAAGCAAAACAAGTGAACCTTCAAGACTTTCAACATAAAGAGGGGAAACTTAATATTGTTGAGATACATAAAACCATGTTTCCCTCTCTAATAACTTTCAGTAGCATCATGAATAAAATTAAGAATATAAATATCACATAAAACATTCTTATCATGAGCCACATGCATATAAGAATTAATAATCCCCACATAAACATAGTCATTCTTATTAATTATAGTGGGAGTAAATTTAACAAAATAGCTATCATTATTATTCTCATCACCATAATCATCAAATATAGGAGGCATATTGTAATCATAATTAATTTTCTCCTCAATAGTAGGTGGACTAAAAATATCATATTCATCATTGTAATCATCATATATTGGAGGCATAATATCATCAAAGTAAATTTTCTCCTCCATGCTTGGGGGACTAAAAATATCATGCTCATCAAAACCAGCTTCCCCAAGCTTAGACTTTTCCATAGCATTAGCAATAATGGTGTTCAAAGAATTAATACTAATAACATTGCTATTAGCACGCAAATAAAGTTCCATAGGTTTTTTATTTTTCTCTTCAAACACTTCATGTCCTAACTCAAGATAAATACTATAAATCTCTCTAATTTTGTTGTTGTTTTCCATTAAGCTTAACTAGTGAAAATAAAAACAAGAAACAAAAAGATAAAATTGCAGAATCTAAAGGAAATAACTTTGAGCACTCACACCGGAGGATGTGAGTACCTTTTACCTTACCTCCCCGGCAACGGCGCCAGAAAATAGCTTGATGTCTATGCACTTCTATTCTTGTAGACAGTTGTTGGTCCTCCAAGTGCAAAGGTTTGTAGAACAGCAGCAAGTTTTCCCTTAAGTAGATTACCCAAGGTTTATCAAACTAAGGAGGAAGTGGTCAAAGGTATCCCTCTCAAGCCACCCTGCAATTAAGATACAAGAAGTCTCTTGTGTTCCCAACACACTCAATACACTTGTCAGGTGTATAGGTGCACTATTTCGGTAAAGAGATAGTGAAATACAAGTGGTATGGATAATTATAAGTGGTAACGGTGCCAGAAAATAGCTTTGATGGCACATGGTTGACGTGAAAGAGACTAAAGGCAATCTGAAATAAAGATGAAAGCAAGCAAACATGTAACAGATCTAATTGCAAACGGTGTTTCAATGCTTAGAAACAAGGCCTAGGGGATCATACTTTCACTAGTGAACACTCTCATATAAATATCTTCTCGTCATGATACTACTCTGAACTACTCTCCGCTTGGACACTCTAATCCATGGTAGGGCTATAACAGCACTCCTCAAAGTCCGCTTTCCCCATCTAGATAAACCCACACTGTCACCTTGAGCACTAGATGGTTCCAACAAACACCACAATTTCATAGAGACATCCAACTCCAAATATAACTCATAACAAGTATTTATGATCTCTAGCCTAAGTGCCACCATGGTGTGCACACTTTCAACTTCACACATGTGGGGAGAGTACAGATCTATTAAAGCACTTGAGTAGCAAGGTAGATCTACTTGATTACAAAGCTCATGATCACAATATGATCATGCATAGAGAGAGAGATGAACACATAGCTACCAACAGAACTCTTAGCCTTGAGGAAGAACTACTCCCTCATCATCATGAGAATCAGCAACGACGATGGAGATGGTGGTGGAGATCCATGGAGATGGCTCTGGGGGCACTTTCCCGTCCCAGCAGGGTGCCAGAACAGAGACTTTCTGTCCCTGAATCTCCCTTTCGGTGGCGGCGACGCTGTGGAACTTTTCGTGGCTAGAGGCTGGATTCCTTAGGGTTTCTGCATCAGAGGCTTCTTATAGGCGAAAGGGGAGGCCGAGAGGGTGCCCTAGGCAGCCACACCACCCCGTGGCGTGGGCTAGGCCTAGCCGCACGATCAGGTGGTGTGGCCGGCCTCTGGCCCCTCTCCGTCTCGTCTTCTGGCTCCGTGTCCCCCTCGGTGAAATATTGACTTTGGCTTTTGTCCCGTCCAATTCCGAGAATATTTCATTTTCTGACTTTCTAGAACCAAAAACAGCAGAAAACAGACAACTGGCGCTGTGGCATGTTTAGGTTAGTCCAACAAAGTGTGTAGAAATACTCCAAAGTGTGGACAAAACATAAGAAAGTAGATATAAAATAAGCATGGAACATCAAAAATTATAGATACGTTTGCAACGTATCAATGCTCATGGATCAAGAGTGGGATTTGTCTATCCCGATGACGGATAAATATACTCGGGGCCCTCTCGGTGATATCACATTGAAATAGCTTGCAAGCAAGTGATGTGATCACTAGAATGTTATATCACGGAACGAGAAAAGAGTGCATGTCGGTAACGAGATCAAACTAGTTTTGAGATATCGTTAATCAAATCTCGGACATGTAATATATCGCGAGACAAAGGGATTTAGTTATAATGTTAAAGGTTCACACGATCACAAGAGTCATCGTTGAATATGTGGGAGTCAGTACGGATCTCCAGGTCCCGCTGCTGATTATTGATCGGAGAGGGGTCTCGATCATGTCTGCATTATTCGTGAACCGTAGGGTGACACACTTAAGGGATACCAACACCATTTAGAGCAAATATATTTCAGATAAAGATTTAAGAAAGCGCTGGAATCATTTCGATGAAAACCAAAATTGTTTCGGGTGAAATTGCAGAAACTGGTGTTGCATTTGATATTAAAATGTTACAGGGGGTTTTATGTGAATGTTTGTTAATTAAAGTAATTAACAAAATTATGAATAAAATAAATAAAATAGTTTTATTTAATGAGAGCTTGCATTAAATTTGGTGAAAATTTAATGCATGCGAGTGGACATGAGTGGATGTGTGTGTTTATGTGAGTGGGAGCTCCACCCATACGAATGAGGGAGAGGTGGGGGCACCCACCATGGCCGGCGCCATGCCCCCTTGGGCTGCCCCTCCCCTATATAAGGAGCACCTCCTCCTCCTCCACTCTTACACCTCCTCGTGAAGGATCTCTCCCCCCTCTAGAAATCATTGCCCACGATCTCGGATTAGCGAGATACATGTTTTCGGTGGCTTTATCTAGAAAGAAGTTGTTGCTTCCGCTGCTTTGCTGGAGCGAGGGACAGAGGTTGTCGGGGTACCGGACGTGTGTGCGATCACGGATGCACCGCTGCTTTGCGGTGCTGGACTTGGTGGTGCTGGACTTGCTGGAGCTGGATCTGATGGACGTGCTGGAGCTGGAGCTGCTGGACTTGCTGGACTTCATCACGATCTTGAGATCAGCAAGTGTACGACTACATCATCCACGCATTTCATCTCGTTAACAAAGCTTTATTGTCTTCGAGGGTATGTTCTCTATAAATGTATATCCACCCGTTGCTTGTATCTTATAGATAGATCTTGGTGTATAATAGTTTCCATCGTTGGAATTTTTTGTTTTCTATGTTGCGAACCCAACATCGTCATTGCCTCGCCTCGATAGAGGGGGAGAGAGGGGTTGGAGAGTAGAGCGAGCTGCAGAGGGTGGGGTTGTGCTGTTGTGGCGGTGTGGTACTGCTGTGTGCCCATCTGGTGCTACGCCCCTCTTTGCCTCCTCAGTTCTACGTGAAACCCATGTGTCACAACTCTATTCGAGTGGGCACAAGGAGCCACCACTACTCGTTATTCCTAGGGAGCTTAGAGCTCCTTAGGGATTCGGATGTTTTCCCATGTAATAATCCTAATGAATTTACTTGGATGCAAGAGGCAAGTTCATATTGTTTTCTTATGATTTTACCACTAAAACATTTATACTCTCTCCGTCTTGAAAAGATATTGAAAATTTGTCAAAATTTGTATGTATCTATACTCCTCTATAGTGTGCCAATTTTGAACATTTGAATCTGCTTCACGTTTCTCTCTCATCATGGCATCCGGAAATCAGTACCAACCATTGATTTAAGTCACCATGATGAAGATCTAGGGTTGGATTCACACCGAGCGAAATCCAACGGCCAGAATCTGTGGGATTCGCCGTTGGCCAGCGCGCGTGCTCCCGAATTGGAATCTTCGGCCCACCTGAATCGATCGACGCCTCTAGAATATCAGTAAAAAAAATCTCGCAGATTCCAGATCTTCCACCGCCGTCGTCTGTCATCTTCTCCACACGCTCAGCCTCCCACGCCCCCTGCTCTACAAGCCCTCTAGAGTTTTTATGAGGTTCCCATTGTCCATCTCCACACAGCTTCTAATCTGAATTGAAGAAACTCAGTCCACCGTCGGTCACTCCTCTAATACTCTCTCAGGCCGCCGCTCCATAATCTCATCGCCGCCGCCGCTCCAGAATCTCATCGCTGCCGCCGCCCTCCCTGAAATCTCCCCTTCCGTGCGCCTCCTCCGCCAGCTGCCGTAAGTGCCCGCCCACTCAAGTTGTCCTTGATTTTCTCTCACTCTGATGTTGGGGCTACTGCAGGCCTGCAGTTCCCGTTCCTTCGCCCCTTGTTGCGTGGGTTTCCGGTGCTAGCGGTCATGTTGTACCAGTGCAGCCCAACCAGGCATTGAAACAGGTCATTATCAACCCTACACGCTCACAATTTGAAGAGGTAATATAGTTACATGCTATTTTGACCACTAATTGTTTGTGTTAATGTCCACAACGCTTTTTAAATTTATCTTCGGTCAATTCTAATTTTTAAAGGACTGTTGTGCAATGTCGTGACAATTTTAATAACGCACAATGATTTTGGCATTTCAAGCGAAAACATCTTCATATATAAAGTGAATTTTTCTCACTGGAACTTGACAAAAAGATGTTGATAATAGCACTAATAAATTATTGAGTTTATTAAAAAATAGCTTTTTTTGTTGAATAGTTATACTAGGTGATTTAGGATTCGTGTCTTTGTACAACCATATGATTTCTATACGTCTGCAGTCTGCTAAATGGGTTGTCTATGTGCTATACTGCAGACCCTTATTGAAATCATGTACAAGCCTTATTGAAATCATGTACAAACAGTTGTGTCGAAAAGGAGATGAAGGAAAATTTAGATAATCCTAGAACAAAGTCCACCAAAGTACAAGAACGGATCCCATTTCAAGATGTTACAAATGAGGTTGAATCACGGATATCATCATATGCGAAAAGAGGTGTGGCTTTAATATTTCTGAATACCAAATTTTGAGTTAATAAAGCCCCCTTTCTTAAATGATTTTCTAATCACCAAATTTGAAATAAAATTGTTCACTGCTGGTTGTAGGTGTTCTGATTACTAGAACTAAACGCCCAATATATCCATCTGGTATATCCATACAATCGAGTACTTCAACTGGACATAAAGGTATTGTACGAAGAAATGCTTCTGAGCATAAACGTTATCATGACCGGGAAATATATGTGAAGATGACTGCAGAACATCGTGATGGCTATCTGGGAAGGAACCGTGAGTACAAACGGAGAAGGAAAAATCGTGATGCATATAGCGATGGTGTGCAATCTGCAGCTAGCCAAACTAATAAAATGACCAACGATAACACGCACACAACAGCTCTCGCCAGCAGACTCAAAGAATGTATGTGTGCGTATAATTTAAAATTCTATCTTATCTATTAGTTGAAAAGTTAACATGATGTGATTATCCATACAATCAAATACAGAGGGACATTAAAAATGTGAATGTAATATGTTTATTTTTAGTACATGTAGTCAGATAATAAATATGTTTAGATACAGTATTGCAACAACTGTGTTTATCTTTACCTTCTGTTCTAATTATTTTTTTGTCTGAACACAGATACTGAAGTTGGAAGTTTAAATGTGTCCACATTTGATAAGATTCTTCCAGACAACATAGTCAGTCCAGTTATCGGAAGTCAGATCATGATCAATGCATGTGACATATCTACCTCATGTAATAATTTAACAAGTACTGGCTAGAATAAACGAATGTCTATGTTTCTGGAGAGTTGCAGTAAATATAAGAGGATGAGAATGTCTAATGCAGCAGGTTGTAGTACTACTACAGAAGAAACACATGATTATGTTTGTGCATCAGCAAGTATTGGTCAATGTAAGTGGACAAACACAGACATGAGGAGCAATTTCAAAAGAAAAAGATTGTCTGATGAGACGTCTTGCAGTTCTGCAAGAAAAGATGGTGGTAACTTACATGACAAATGCATTCCTCTAAAAATGCAAAAATGTACTGCAGTCCGAGAACATGAAAACCATGACAGTATCATCTATGTCCCAAAGGGTCCTTTTCCTGCTACAGAAGGTAATAAAGCTTTTAATATGTAGACCATCTCTTTCTACATGTGCGTGGAGTACTGGATTTTATCCATCAATTTTTTTTCTCCTAAATATTTTTTTACTAATAAAAATGATTCATAGATGATTCTGGGCTAGCTGAAGGTTTGGTCGAGGATGATTATGAAGATGATGAGAGTTATATGTTGCGTGGGCAAGGTAAATATTAATATGAATTCTCGACTGAAGATAAATACAACTTATACTGCTATCATTCTCACACATTGTTTTCTTGCTTTCTGCAAACAATTGACAGATTCTGGTTATTTATCATACCGAGATGTAAATCATGTAATTTGTGACAAACGAGTTGATCCAGGCGATCACATATATCGAAATATACCAAGTTCCCATCATGTTTTGGAGCCAGTGCCTAACTGTGCACATTGCGGTGCTAAAAGATTCCAGAACAAGAAGCCAATGTTTTGTTGCATGGGTGGCAAGGTCAAGATAGTAACTCCACGTGTTCATGATGAAGTGCGCAGACTATACACAGGTGAGAGAAAATGTAATATTTTTTCCCAAGAGGGGAAGTTGGCTGGAACTTGAATATTCCAAAAGTGAGAGCAAATGTTGTTGCTGATGTTAGAAATCAAGAAGATGACCTCGACGAAGGTAGGTTGTGCCATATGTAATATTCGCTTGTGTTATTATCTTCTCAAATGTATTTATCTAACGTCAAATATTTTTCATTGTATAGGGCTAGAGTGTAACTCTGGTTCCTCTGTTTCATCAAGGGAATATTATTGCTTCAAATTGCAACTTCGAGCCAAAGAATTTAATATCTTACTTTTTGGAAAGAGACTAAATCAACAATACATTGTTGATATGTACATTAAGATTGAATCGATAAGATTGGCATTCTACTTAAAACCAGCAAATCAGAATCTTATACGAGCAAATTTGTATCAAGGGTTGGTTGATAGTGTTGTTGCTGGTGAGACACGTGCATGCATGATTGGGAAGCGCATAATGCTCCATGCTTCTTTCATTGGTGGTCCGCGGGATGTGCGTAGAAGATATTTGAATTCCATGGCTTTAGTGCAACGGTTTGGGAAGCCAGATTTATGTCTTACCATGACATGCAACCCAAGGTGGGAAGAGATAACAAAAGAACTTGCACTAGGACAGTCATCGCAAGACCGGCCAGACTTGGTAGCACGAGTCTTCAAGGCAAAATTAGAAGATCTTAAGAATCTTATATTTAAGAAGAAATTCTTTGGAGAAGTTGCTGCCCATGTGCATGTGATTGAATTTCAAAAAAGAGGACTACCTCATGCACACTTCTTAATAATTCTGAAGTCAGAACACAAAATAAATAACCCAGATCAATATGATAAGATTATATCAGCTGAAATTCCCGATAAAGATAAGTATCCCGTTCTACATGATTTAGTTATTAAACATATGATGCATGGACCATGTGGTGTTCTCAATTATAAAAATTCCTGCATGCAGAATGGAGAATGTAAATACCATTATCCCCGAGGATTCTCGGAGGCTACATTACAAGGGAAGGACTCATATCCAATCTATAGACGTCGAGATGATGATCGTCAAGTGCGCATCAGGGGAGCTGTTTTGGATAACAAATGGGTTGTGCCATACAATCCGTACCTACTTATGCGATTTAATTGTCATATCAATGTTGAAGTTTGCTCTAGCATCAAGGCTGTTAAGTATTTATTCAAGTATATTTATAAAGGTCATGACCGTGCCTCTTTTATTGTAGAAGCCGCAGGAGATAAAGTTATCAATGAAATTCGAGAGTACAGGGATGCCAGGTTTATATCACCCCCAGAAGCAGTATGGAGGATTTATTCTTTCAATCTCAGTGAGATGTCTCCTCCCGTTCTACAATTACAAGTCCATTTGCCAAATATGCATATTGTGTGCTATAAAGATTTTGAAAGTTTGGAGAATGTCATTAGCTCAGAATCATCTTCAAAGACAATGCTCACAGAGTATTTTCGAATGAACTCTATCGATGATTATGTTAGAAATTTCTTATATAAGGAGTTCCCTGAATTTTATACGTGGCAAAAGAAGAACAAGACGTGGAGACGCCGGACAAAAAGAATTCAAGTAGGTAGACTTGTGGCTGCTCACCCTGCAGAAGGAGAGCACTATTACCTGAGAATATTGCTAAACCATGTGAGAGGGCCTACATCTTTTGATGATTTACGTACTGTTGAAGGTGTCATGTTCTCCACATTTAGAGAAGCTGCTGAGAGAAGGGGTCTCATTGAAACGGATGATAGTATTTCTGACAATTTTACAGAAGCTGCAACATTTCAAATGCCTTGCACACTTAGACGCCTTTTTGCTACATTTCTGGCATTTTGCGAGGTAACAAATGTCCTTGCGCTATGGAAAAAGCATTTTGAAGCCATGTCTGATGATTTTCGTATGGCGGGCATGGGTAGTGAGGTAATTGAGCAAATGGTGCTTAAGATATCTAAGATCTGCTATATTCTATGGGAAAGGACATCATGAGCTTTGATCTTCCAGATTTATTGGATAATGATGATTTCAAATGCTTAGGGCAGAGAGAACTAACCGAAGAGATATCTATTGTTGTTGATGAAGAAGATATGAAGTTGCAGGCAACGTTAAAAGATGAACAAAGGCTTGCTTTTGATGAAATATTGGACCATGTTTTGCATAAGAAGAGTAAGGTCTTCTTCATCGACGGTCCAGGAGGTACAGGAAAGACGTATCTTTATAAAGCTTTATTAGCTAAGGTGCGTTCTATGGGACTTATTGCCATTGCAACAGCAACATCTGGTATTGCAGCTTCTATAATGCCTGGTGGTAGGACTGTCCATTCTAGATTTAAAATACCAATAAGTATTCAAGAAGATACAGTGTGTAACTTCAGTAAGCAGAGTGGGACAGCAGAATTACTTCGAAGAGCATCTTTAATAATCTGGGATGAAGTTGCCATGACAAAAAGACAAGCTGTTGAGGCACTGGATAGATCCCTACAAGATATTACTGGTTGTAGATCACTATTCGGAGGAAAGTTAGTAGTGTTTGGAGGGGATTTCAGACAAGTTCTTCCTGTAGTGAGGCGCGGCACTAGGGCACAGATTGTTAATGCTTGTCTGAAAAAATCTTATATGTGGGATGATATAAAACAGATAAAACTACAACGAAATATGAGAGCATAGTCTGATCCGTGGTTCTCTGATTTTCTCCTGAGAATTGGGAACGGTACTGAAGAATCGGTTGGTGAAGATTA
Source organism: Avena eriantha (assembly GCA_910589775.1). Classification (NCBI taxonomy): domain Eukaryota; kingdom Viridiplantae; phylum Streptophyta; class Magnoliopsida; order Poales; family Poaceae; genus Avena; species Avena eriantha. Next base: position 526,350,137 of record OU342742.1, on the reverse strand, counting down.
TGTGCGCCTTCTGGAAGAGATAGTTATAGGTTATACAGATTCAGTAGCCTCAATTGGCAAATTGATCGATGATATATTTCCTTCACTTATCATAATGGAAGGTTGTAGTCCTATATAAGTGCACGTGCCATTATTACTACAAAAAATGAATATGTGGATGAAATAAATGCAATGCTTATAAACCGATTTCATGGAGAATAGAAGGTCTACTACAGTTTTGATTCGGCGGTGGATGATACGCAAAATCACTACCAACCTGAATTCTTGAACTCTTTGACACCTAATGGCCTACCTCGGCATGTTCTCAAGTTGAAGATTAATTGTCCGGTGATCTTGCTTCGAAATATAGATCCATCTAATGGATTATGCAATGGCACAAGACTAATTATTAAGGCATTTCAAGATAACGCCATTGATGCAGAAATTGTTGGAGGACAACATGCTGGAAAGCGTGTATTCCTTCCAAGAATTCCTTTGTACCCATCTGAAGATGATGCACTTCCCTTTAAGTTTAAGAGAAAACTGTTTCCAATCCGTCTTAGTTTTGCTATGACAATTAATAAAGCTCAGGGTCAAACTATTCAAATGTTGGCATCTACCTTCCCGAGCCCGTGTTTTCTCATGGTCAACTATATGTTACTTTATCAAGAGGGATATCAAGGCAAACAACAAGAATACTTGCCAAGCCAAACAAGGACGTTGACTTATCAGGAAGAAGTACCAAAAATATTGTCTATTCGGAGGCAGTGATATGATAAATGTATGTGCTGAATCACTGCCCTTTGTTTCGTTTATATGATACTCTTTGCATCATTTATAACATATTGGTATACTGATCACAGATTACTATTTTTTTGTAGGTAAAAAAACTGTTTTTTAGCAAGTCGTCAGCAGCACTACACTAATCTTGCAAGGAAGACCACGCTATACCTACAGGTATTTTTTATTTATTATCTTATAGTGTAGTACTGGACCTTGGTTCATCACTCTCTAAATCAATGTCGTGATGGTTTATACTTTAATGGAAGCAAAGTATACTTAGTAGAACTTAATAGACGATCCTTGCGGACCGCATTATTTAATGTACCAATCATGAGTGTTCTCAATTAACTCTGCTCTATTCTTGGATGCTAATAGGTTGTCCTAGCTGTTGAGATTACATGACCAATATCGAGAGTTGTTATCTGGCTTGTAGTGGAGGAGATGCCATTTAGTGCCCTTTTCATGTAATATTTTCTCATATTAATAAATATAAGTATATGGTCTCATGTTTTAATTTTTGTTTGGCACGGAACCATGTGCATGTGTTGAACACGAATAACTTGAATTGAAGACATGTGCTCGGCTGTGTATCCATACTTCAGACATTTGCTTCTTTTTTTAGGACAGCCTAAATATTTGCGATGAAGCAGTATGTACATACCAGCTCGGTATTTATTGTGTCTCTAAGGGCGCGAAACAGAAAACTATACCTATAAAATAGCTGTGCTGAAACAGTAAGGACCGGTTCCCAGATTGGTGTTCAGTGTGTTCCTCTAACTTGGAACGGTGGATTGTTTAAAAACAAAAAAAGACTTGATACAATGGCGACACATTCCACGCTACATATGGTTGATAATGTTGATGTGTTCCATATTATATTGACCTATCGAATTTGTTTGCTGTTACTATTGAGTTTTAGAAAGGATCTGCATTTATATTATGTTGTCTTGCTTATTGGGACGTGCAAAGCACGTGCAGTTTATTAGTCTATGCATAAAACGCATCTAGATTATATATGAATCTAGCATATTTTTTCGGACTAAGTAAGAGAAGAAAAAACAACGAAGATGATCAATAATAAGTTGGAACTGCGTGTGGTATATGTAATGAGCAAACCTGCATTGAAAACATGGACGGTAGCCTCCTTTCATATAAATATAAGATCAAAACGCCTTATACTTCGAAATAGGGGAGCACCTGCATCAATCCAGGCCGTTAAACACCTAATCACAGGGCTGAGATAAAACCCAACCACTTAGCATGGAATAAAGCAATGGATGCACGCACTCTCTCCACCATAGCAAAACCGCGTCCGTGCGTATAATAGCGAGCATCCAACCCCCACCGCCTACCCCACCTGTGCTGTTCCCACACCCCGGCTGACGCCTCCTCCCGTCGCCCCCTCCTCCGCACGAAACACCGGCGCCGCACTCATCAGGGAAGAAGAATCCCTCGCCCCGGCTCGATCCGATGGCTAACAGCAACCTCCCGCGACGAATCATCAAGGTGCGCCGCCGATCTGATCGTCCCAGCACAGATCTCTCGACTACTTCGATCCGTTTCGTCTTTTGTTTTTCTGCCTAATTTGTTGGGGCTGCTGTTGCGGTTGGATCTATGCAGGAGACGCAGAGACTCCTCAGCGAGCCAGGTGCGGGTGCTATTCAATCCGCGGTTTTGGTGGATTCTGGTGAGGTACTGCATTTTTGGGTTTGATTTCTGCTCTTTGAATGGTTTGTTTGTGCAGCACCGGGGATCAGCGCTTCGCCCTCGGAGGAGAACATGCGCTACTTCAACGTCATGATCCTTGGGCCGGCACAGTCGCCCTACGAAGGTATGCTATTTTTTATATATATAAATACGACAGTGGTGTTGTTTGTGGTATGGAGTGATTAAACTGCGACACTTATAGATAGCAATTATCAAATCGAGATGATTCTGTTCATAGCCTTTTATTAGAAATGGCAATAGTTCTCAAATAGTTGTGTTGGAATTATGGACGATGGAGGTTGTGCTGTTCGATCAGTCTGCTGATGTAGTGATGTGGCCTTTTCAGTTTTAGTTTCTTACCATCTGGGGCGGTTGTCATGTTTGATGATGCTTCTTTCTCCTTTTAGTATTTACTCCCTCCTTCCGGGTTTGTAAGGCCCTCACACATGTTTAGGTCCTCAATTTACCAACAAAATATCTGTTATATGCCACAAAAATTATGTCATTGAATTCATATTCAAAAGAAGCTTCTTATGGTATAATAATCGTAGCATATAACTCATGTTTCATTGGTCAAATTGATAATCTCAAAATTTGTGCAGGCCTTATTACCAGTATTGTTTCCCAGACAGATTTCTGCTATTTGCTGTGGGCTTATTTGTCCTATTTTATCTAGTATCACTAATTTGTCATCCTCTATGGTTTAGATTCAAATTTGTTGTGTGGTGTGATTTTATACCTTTCATGTTGTATTGATGTCCATGCCATCTTATGGTCCATAATTTGACATATTTGCTTGCTTAAGCCTGTTCAGTTTTATTTAAGTTGTATGTATGCCTACGAAGCACCGATACGGCGATACGAATACGGCGATACGGAGACGGCGACACGGAATACGGCGATGTCAAAAAACAGCAATACGGCGATACGTCGAGTATATGTGTAAAAATAATAAAATGACAGATTATATAAAGATAGAATAACTGAATGCATGAGATGAGATAAAATACTGTCCGTTTGTTGCCATTCCTTGATGATTGAATCTGAATGATCCCCAATTTCAGTTCATCCTGCCTCATTGTACATGCAAAATAAATCATATGGTAGTATTAGAATTTGAGATACATAATAACAGTGTAACAAACACAACCATCCATAGTAGGCTTGTAGGTTGCCTACCTAATGATAAACTCAGCGCAAGCTTGTAGTACTGAAGTATCAAATGGTTATAAAAGAATACACCAGAGTGCAAAAGGAGAAGTCCACTAAGTTTACATCATAAATAGGAAGATACAAAGTTCCAGAAGCTTCATAGTCAAACAGTGCAGGAATTAAAAGTGTGCATTACATAACATAACAATAACAGGAATTAAATAGACTGAATAATCAAGAGAGATCTGCTAGCATCTGCTCCTCCAATTCCGGTTCATCAAGTGAAAGCTCGGCACCTTCTAGCATGCCAACGCCAGTGAAGCTCTCAACCCCATCTCCACCAACATCCCACATTCGGCTTGGCCCACTATTATATTCATGAGAGTGCCTTGAAATTAGACGATGGTTGTTGTGGGTAAACACTAGATCCTCAGCTCGTGCAGGAGTGAGCTTGTTTCTAGCAGAGCTATGGATGAAGGCATATGTGCTCCAATTCCTTTCACAACAAGAAGAAGATGCGGGCTGACCAAGTAACTTCAATGCTAATTTCTTTAAATGCTTTGTGCTTCCTCCATGAGTTCCCCACCATTGCTTTGGTTCAAAATCGTCTCTATCTTCAATTGAATCAGCATCTTGGAAATCATTTGACATGAGAGCAAAATCAGCAAATTCTTTTTTGATGGTCTTGTAGTCATCTTGGTCTGGATATAACTTCCGCAAACACTTGTTTCTCATGTCAAGGATTTCTTTGTCATCCAATGGGGTAACACGGCCTCGAACTGCCCCAACCCAACTTGGAGTATAGTACCTATTTTAAGTTTTTAATGTAGCAATATAAAATCAGCAGCCTTTTCAAGTTCAGATCTTCATAATTGACAAATAAAAGGCATAGAATTTACCTAGGATTGCATGAGTGAGCCAAGCAATGGAGTGGGGTATTACTCTTTGTCCAACGTGATAGAAGGATTTTCTTAATAACAATATAAAGGGCACAATCTTCATTCGGCCCTTTTCCTTCATGACGATAAATAGGAGTTTTCACCTAGGAGCATGAGAACAACAAAGATCAGCAAGCAATACACATCAATAATGAGTTAATGACCAAATGATAGCAAAGAATATTTGACCATTTACCTTCTCTATCATGTCGTCCCACATCTCATATATCAAATGGAGACATGGCTTGTCCGTGGCGGTCGCCCTTATCATTGAGTAAATGGGTAACATGAATGATACAATGTATGTAAGTTTGTCCCACCACACATCATCGAGAATAAGGTCCTTCACACCTTTGACTATGAGCTCTACTAGCCGGAGCCTCTTTATAAGCAGCCCAATTTGCATGAAACCTCTTCAGCATGATCACAACACTTGCAAATCTGGTTTCTGCAATTTGAAGGAACTTGAGTTTGCTGAACTCATTGAACATAGACAACCTCATGCTATGATTCATGATGTAATTCTTGATAAAAGAAGCCTCATCAGCGATCTCTCTTATAAACCAAAGAACCTCATTGTCCCCAGCAAAGTTTTTTGGATCACAGATATCCTTCACTGCAAGGTTGAGCGTGTGAACAATGCAAGGAGTCCAATAAATATTTTTGTACTTTGCTTCAACCATCAACCCAGCAGATCTGCAATTGGATGCATTGGCTGTGATCACTTGGACCACATTCTCAGGCCCAACCTCCTCAATCACTTCCCTAAGTTTCTCAAAGATGTACTCTGTACTTTTTGTCTGCCAATGAAAGATCAGCAAGCAATGAAATATCAGCAAGCAATTGAAGTTAAAGACAAGTAGACAACAAGACACTGAATATGGTCATGCATTTTTTACCTCTCCTTCAGTGGCAATGGACTTTAGAAACATTGGACCTCCCTCGGTGACGGCCATGAAGTTTAAAATTGGCCGCCTTTGAGGGTCGGACCAACCGTCTGTGCAAATGGTCACTCCTTTGAGGGGCCATGTACTCTTCGTGGGTTCTAGCATCCTCGATATATGCTTCTTCTCTTTGTCAAGAAGAGTTGTCCTCAATGCATTATATCCCGGAGGCACATACCCACCCATATCATGGCTTGCAATGAAACGGTAGGATTCACGATAGTAAGGATTTCTTGCAAGATTAAAGGGAACCCCTACAATATACAAACATAACAAGTCAACAACGTTACAAGTTCACAACAACAATGTAGCAATATAAAATCACAACAAAATCTGAAGCTGCACAATTTCCGTACCTCCGGTGAAGTACATTCTTGCAATAAGAGCATCAGCTTGTTGCTTTGTCTCCAAATCAAAACTTTCCACAATACCTTGTTGCTTTCCTGTTTTTCTCTTCTTTGATGAACCAGATGCCTCGGAGGGGGGTAGACAAATTGTATTCCTAGTTGGACCATGTTCAATAAGGTCTTGGGCAGCCTGATTCTCCTTTTGAAGCTGCACAAAGACATCATGTGGCAGCTTCTGACAAGGGCTAACACCAGCATTTGCTATCTTCAGAAAGTGTGCTCTGACTCTTGAATAGCTTCCGGGGAAATCTTTCAGACAGAAATGGCATTGGAACCGTTTGTTTCCTCCACGGCCTGTTGGATCTGCTGATAATTTTGTAGCATGAGCCCATAGAGGATATTTTGCATTGCCAAGTCCTACATCAGCATCTGGACCATCAACATTTATGGAATTGCTTGCACTAGCACCAACAGAAGATTGACTACCTGTAGAAGTTGCCATGCTGGAATCTCACCCCCTGCTAGAGTGCCAGCCCCAGAAAATCAGCAGCAAATCAGCAAGCAGCTATGCACACACACGCAGCAAGCTAGCAAATAGAGCACTAGCAGGCGCAGGCGCACCTAGCAAGCAGCTAAGCAGAGCACGCGCAGGCGTGCAGCAAGCAGCTAAGCAGAGCACGCGTAGGCGCGCAGCAAGCAGACGCAGACGAACGGGAGGGGCCGGGAGCATACCTTGCTGCTGGCGAGTGGCGACGAGCGGGAGCAGAGGCGACTCCAGGTGGCAGAGGCGGCGCGATTCCGGGCGGAGGCGGTGCGATTCCGGCCGGGGATGGCGCGATTCCGGGCGGAGGCGGCGCGATTCCGGCCGGCGCGGCGCGATTCCGGGCGTTTGCTCTCCAGGTGGCGGCTGCCAAGGAAAGGAATGGAGAGAGGAAGAGAGGACGCGCGGGTTAGGGTTAGTAATCGACCGGGATCGATTTGGCTCTCCCGTGTCGCCGCTGTATCGCTGCCGTCTCCGCCGCGTATCGGCATTATTTTCTTTTTTTTTAATTTGGAAAAAGGGACACTCAAGGGATACGCGTATCGGTCGCGTTTTGGAGTATCGGAGTATCGGTGACGTTTTATACGGCGATACAAGCTTTTTTGCCGTATCGGTGCTTCCGAGATGTATGCAGTTGGAGGACACGTTAATGGAAGTGGACTAGCCGAGTAGTCTATTTAGCAAATCTTATCATTTTTGTATATGGATTACCTTAATAGTTTTATTTGTTCTGGACTATATGTGTCATGCAACGAACATGTTTTGTTTAAGTGTTAGCATTCTACTTTATGATCATTTGGCTTTCTGATACTGTTCCTCTTTCTTATGTGTTGGCCAGGTGGAGTTTTTAAGCTGGAACTCTTTTTACCCGAGGAATACCCGATGGCTGCCCCGAAGGTAATCGTTTGTAGACTGGATTTTGGTTAACATTATCTACAATGTTACTATGCTTGTACGCTTTAAACCTAATTATGATGTATTCATAATTATATCGTGAGATTTCCTCTTTGCCAATATGACTCCTAATTTTTCATAGCTTTGTGTCTATGCACACTCTATGCTTGTCACTATTATCATTTACTGTGCTTCCATATATCCTAGAGGATAGTGTTTTATCGCATCAGCCTTGTTTCCTTGTGTTTAAACAATGGGAGCTTGCGTGATTAGATTTTGTTATATTGAAAATATGGAGTTTCAAAGTTCAAACACATGTAGCATGATGTTTATTCGCGCAGGACAGTTAATTGGGTTATTACTTAGTATTTAGCTCACGAAATAGTAACACTTACGCGAAGATCCTCTGCAAATATTTGATATAAAAAAGTTATGTCTGTGTACATTTTGAGCCTGCCTCTATTGGTTTTGGGTTTACTATCTGTTGTGTGCTGCTAAACAGACTCCTAATTCTCTGATTTGCTTGTCATTCATACAGTTTATTCGGATTTTGTATTTCTTTGACTTGACAATATAATTTATTTAGGACGATTAAATAGCACCGAGGCTGTTAAGCAATTGTTACTGGAGCTGTCCCAGCCTTTCTTTGGTGTCTAAAAACCCGTAATTTACTATGTTTCTGTTAATAATGTCTGGGTCTTTTATATTTGCTTGTTGGCAATGCAGGTTAGGTTTCTGACCAAAATATACCATCCCAACATTGACAAGGTAAGCAGGCATATTCTTTATTCCTTAATATCCTTTATTTTACCCACCACAGAAACGTTTACGCCTTATTGTGATTTATCTATGTAGCTTGGTAGGATATGCCTTGATATTCTCAAGGACAAATGGAGTCCGGCTCTTCAGATTCGAACAGTTCTCTTGAGGTCAGTCTCTCTTTGTTTGCTGTTCACATATTTAACATCTTATTATTTTCTTCAACCTAGCACAACATAACCTTTTCTCTGAGCTGTTTACTTGGGCTTACTTTCCAAAAGAACAGTATTTCTGTTGAGCTTAATTAACCGAATGACCTGCTGCAGCGTTACTTACCCCTTTTGTCAGTTTCCTGCACTACATTATTCTTCCAAATAGTATCCGATTCTAGAAAGTTGTTTTTATATTTACTAATGCTGTACCGGTTGCCTCTTGACATTTTTTCTGGCTTTCAGTATCCAGGCACTTCTAAGTGCTCCAAATCCAGATGACCCTCTCTCTGAGAACATTGCTAAGCACTGGAAATCCAATGAGGCAGAGGCTGTTGAAACAGGTAACATTGGTTAACAGTTCTGAAAATAGTCTTTTTCATTTCCCCTTTGGCCTATGATATCTTAACTTTTAAGATATGTTGTGGCATCCACAGCCAAGGAGTGGACTCGTCTGTACGCCAGTGGAGCATGACAACCCAACGCTGGGCCTGATGTAATAACCCATCATACTCTAGTCGGTAATCGAGTGCCATTTGCCTGATAAGACCAAGCTGGAGTTACCTGCAATGGAAGGAAGTATCTAAAATGACTACCGCTCGTCGCTCTATTTGGTTGTACACTGTGTTGGTTCCCTTTACCCTTGGGGTACCTTTGACCGTTCAATGTCTGTGGTAGACCTTTCTGTGCTGCTCCAAATATATTGGTTACTCCATCTAAAAAAAAATTGGTTACTCTATGTAGGAGAGCTTAACAAGTGTCCACGTCATTGACGTTGAAGCTGGCTTGTTTCGCTGAGGTTTTTGTTCTTCCTTTGTCATTTCGGAATTGTTCTGCCAACTTCGTTGCAGTACCTGTCGGAATTTAATTCTGCGATGCTGCATGTGATAAACTCACATCAATAATGCTAACCTACGGACAGTTTGATACAGAATTACTCCCTCTGTTTCATAATATAAGATGTTTTATCTTTATGAAAGAAGTATCTAGACCTCTTTTAGTTTATAGTTTCGGAGCGAATCTACACACAAAAAAAGTCTAGATACACTCTAAAACATCTTATATTAGGTACGTAGTTGGAAGAAACGAGTGGCAGTTCTGACTTTTTTTCCATCGGCGGCCGTCTGATTGACGGAACCTCCCCGATTGACATGCTCGTCCGTAACAATCTGCTCGTAAGTGTGGCGTTATTGAACTCACACTCACACCATGCTAACAGTGTTTAGTCGTACGTAGCTTGTCATTTAAGATAAACACTGATGGAGCCTTCTTTGCTGACACTAGCACCGGAGGATGGAGCTTTGTGATCCGTGATCAGACTGGTGCTGTTCGGGTTCTGGCGCGGGATTTCTCGGCTACGTTGGCAGTGCTGCTCTCGCCGAAGCCCTGGCTTGCTAGGAAGCTCTGCATGCCGCTGCGAACTGGGGGATGGGACACCTGCATGTCGAATCGGATGCTCAAAATCTCATCAATGCTCTCCAGAAGCAAAATTTTGATCGCACACCGGAAGGAGTTGTCTATCGTGATCTGCGTACCTTTATGCGGCTAAACTTTGTCTCGGTCTCGTTTTCGTTTTGTCCAAGGACATGTAATAATCTCGCACATGAACTAGCAGCTCTGGGTGTGCGTCGGCATGATGCCAAGAGGTTATGGCTGGAAGCCTTGCCGAACGATGTATCTCCTCCTATGTTCTATTCTTTTGGTAGTCCTTGTTAACGGTTCGGGAGGAATTTTGTGCTCTGACTGCCAAAGTGTACTTCTGATTGTCTCGAGTCAAAGATTTTAAAATTTGACCAATTTTATTATATATATTAGCAACATATGTGACGTCAGATTGATATATTATAAAACTCTACTAAATGGATTTAGTGATACTATTTTGGTACTCCCTCCGGCCCAAATTAGTTGCTTTAGATTTGGCTAGATTCGAATGTATCTAGATTTATTTTAGTGTTAGATAATCCGAATCTAGAAAAAAGTAAGTCAACTAATTTTGGTTGGAGAGTATCATAAACGTAGCTATATTTTTCATACTCGATGTCTCAAGTTTGTCTATCTAGACACTATTTAGTATATAGATACATCCAAATTAAAATAAACTTGAGACATCATTTTCGTAGCGGAGGGAGTATAATAATTGATCAAATTTTAAATAGTTTGACTATTTATTTACGGAGTGAGGGAGTACTCGGGTCTTGCTTACTTACTGCTAGACTAGAGCCTGATTCGCCTAGCTCACCGGGAGCACGCGATTCGTGCTCGAATGTGAGCGCGTTGCCAGTATGCACACGCCAGAAAAGGCACGGATCGTGCGTTGGTGGCATCCGACAAGTAGCAACAAGACCTAGGAGACGACGATTCAGTTCATAGGTGCAAAATGCTCTATTATGAAAAAAGATATTTTAAAATATCAAAAAAATCGAAACAAAAATTCTACGTATATATTTAAACATTTTATGTTCGTTCACAAGTTTTTAGGACGAAAGAAAATTTTATGTGTTGTGTGTAAAAAGGACAAAAAATGCCATATGAATAGTTGTATTCCCGTGACACATTTTGTTTTTTTGTACACGACACATAAAATATTCTTTCACCCCGAAAACTTATAAACCAACATAAAATGTTTTAATGTATATGCGAATTTTATTTTTGAATTTTTGAGATTTTAAAATATGTTTCTCACAATGGATGTATTTGCACCTGCGAGCCGAAGTGAATATCCACAAGACGTACTCCTACATTTTTTGTCAGATATAGGATTCGTCTGAGTATGAATGGGTACTGTCGGAAATGTTTCCACGGAAAGACGACAAGTGTGAGCCTGAGAGAGATAGCAAGGTCACGTGCTATTACCATGTCACATTTCCCGTTAATTTTCATGGAAGAGGAAGATAGCCGATGTTCATTGATAAGAGCATCTTCACTAGCATTCCTAAGAGGGTGTTTCTAGATTTTTTATCCGGATGGCGAAAAATCATCTCGTTGCATTTCCAAGTCTAAGTCGCTCATGACGCAAAAGAAGAGTTTCCAATCACAACTTGGCACGACATGAACACTCATATGAGACCCCGCTTTGTTCTTACGCACTATACTCATGACCTCTTCAACAAGCTACAATCGCTTAGTCAAGGGACAAAGACCGTGAAAGAGTACTTTAAGAAAATGGAGCTCAACATGATCCGCGCCAACATTGAAGAGCGTGATGAGCAAACACCCAGTTTTCACTGGATTTAACTCATTGTACATCCGAGGTTTCTAGACTGAACCCAGGGCGCCGGGAACCGCCTAGAAACGTCAGATGAAGCGAAAAAAATGATGGGTCAACCCTGTCAGCGACACAACCCATTCCCCACCGTGATTCGGCTCTCCCGCGACACAGAGTTCTCTCCAAGTTGCTCCCTCGCTGCCTTGTCATCACCGGCGAACCCCTGCCCCGCCTAGCCGAATCCACGCCTATAGAAAGCCCGCTGCTACATCCTTTCTCCTCGGCATAGGCCTTGTTTCTCCTTCTCCAGCCTTCGCCGCAACTCGGCTTCGTTCTGAGCCCCCGCCACCTCGCCCGCGAACTATTAGGCGTATTGTCGATTCAGCCATGAACTCTGACGACGAGGAGCTATTCACCCTATTGCTGGAGGAAGAGACCGCCGAAACCGTCAAAGATGAAGAACTATGTTGTGTTTTATTCTATGACGAACTATGCCGAACTTTGTTTGTTTAATTTCGAGGCAATAGAACTGGACATACAATTACTTGCGCTGCATGTGCAAATTCATACAACAAGTTGCAGATTGGGGCGACCTCGTACAGAAACTTGCTATACATGTGCAAACCGATACAAAATCGTGTTGTGCTTGACACCTATTGACATGGGTATACCCTGCCGGTACTCGAGATTGGTATATACGGTCTAGATATGGTGGAAGCCCACGGCGTTGCCATGGCCCAATGAAGATTTCGAGTGGCCTACGGACTCTCAATAACTTGCGAGACAAGAAGAAATCTAAAGATAGAAAGTTTGAAGGGCAAACCCTAATCTGTAACCGACTCGATCTGCTACCTGAGACCTGGCCTATCTATATAAAGGCCAGGAGGGGGCGGCGAGGAGGACACACGCAACCCTAGTTTCCACAACCCTCGCCAGATTGCATCTGCGCACCATTGTAATCTTCGATTCCTTCGTTAATTCCAAGAGCAGATAAGCAGGAGTAGGGATCTCTACGAGGCCTGAACCTGGGTAAACCTTGCGTCCCTGTGTGCTTGTTTGCTAGTCGATTGATGCTTCCAGCGCTCCCTCCTTCTCCAAAACCCAAGTGCATAACAATGGGCATTGATGAGTTAAACCCTCGTCAATTGGCGCCGTCTGTGGGAATTGGGAGTGGTGATGTTGCGGCTTCTTCGGCCTCATCAACCGCGATCTACAACTCCGCAAACAGCGGAGATTCACCAGCTCTTCGGCGCGTTCGACTTCACCGTCCACACGCCTGCCACTCGCCCGGCTTTTGAGTCTGTGGGCGACGGAATCAGCCTGGCGATAGGGAGTTTCTGCTTCCAAGTTGGTCAGATGGGCACGCTTCGCATGCCTGATCATCCAACAGCATCCACGATTGCTCCAGCGTCGTGGTTCCTGCCACCAATCGGCACCCTCAGCGAGCTCAACACCTCAGCAACAGTTGAGAGCACGGACAGCGACAACAGTTGCGAATCCGATCTGGGCGGCTTAGCAACGGAAGATGGAGTCTACGACTCTGGATCCGAGAGTTGTGGGAGCAACAGCTTCCCCAGCGACTTCATGTGTGCCATAATTAACACTGGCGACTCCACCGCTAATCGCGAAAACGGTGGCAACGGTTCTAACCCGCCTAATGGTGGCATCCCTAATGGCGGACCTCCCAACGGCGGCCCCACCAATGGTGGCAACGGCGCGACCGCCAACAATGGAGGGGCAGTCGAATCCCCAACCATGGTGAACGAGCACACTGGCGAACGTGTCGTGATCAAGCTCAACGATCTCGAGTGGGCTCATTGCCGAGACACCCTGCGAGGCAATCCTCTGCCCCCAGGTACGCCGCAAGAACTGCTGATGGGCTATCATTGGCTGTTGAAGGAAGAATACAGACGCCAGCTACAAACAATCACGCAACTCGAAGCACGTAAAAAGGCGGCAGACGAGTCGAGCCTTCGAAGGGCCAGGTTCTCCTTCCACGAAGGATCCTCCTCCAAAGGCAACGAGTACGTGGCCAACAAGAGACGATCTCGAATGGCCCATCTCACCGAGTAGGAGTGCATAGAAGCTGCAAAAGTCCTCGACTTCAGCTCTATGACAGTCGACACCCGGGGCAATGTGGTCCCAAAGACGCCGCAAGCAGCGGTGACAGCGGCCACCATGTACCTACTCAACAACCAGCCGCCACCTGGAGATCCCCGAGCTGCCATGCACCGATCTATGATCGCAGGCTTGGGGCTAATCGAGGTCGCTCTCGACAAAGAGCCGACGCTGGAGCTGAAGAAAAACAAGGCTCTAGCAAAATGCTATTCCTCACCCTCGTCCAACGACAACAGTCACGATCTGTCTCGACGTCGCCGCTCACGGTGACACGACCATGACTACGACGTGCGTGATGACATCACGCAGTGCAAAATCCACAAGTCAAGGGCATGACGTGCCCAATCGACTGACTCGGAGGACGAAGACGTGGAGCTCTGTGGCGCCAGATACTTCAGCAGGACCATCAAACAAAAGCAAATGCCCGAGGGGTTCAAGCACCCATCGGAGAACCCAAAGTTTGACGGCCTGCAGGACCCGAAAATATGGTTGGAAGATCACATCTCCTCCGTTAGGCTCCATGGTGGGAGTCGAAGCACTGCCATGCAATCCCTACAGCTACAGCTGTAGGGCGCCGCTCGAGCTTGGCTCAATAACCTCCCGCGCGGATCCATTCGCAGCTGGGATGAGCTGGTCTACAGCTTTGTGCGCAACTTCAAGGGCACCTACAAAAGGTTCGTATCAATCGAAGAACTGAGATGCTGCCAACAAAGGTCGGGCGAGTCATTACGCTCATACATCTAGAGGTGGTCCATCATCAAGAACTCCATAGAAAATATCTCGGAGGACTGGGCGATTGACGCATTCAACGGCGGCGTTCGCCGCATAGAGCTCAGGGAGGAGCTGGGCCGCTTGAAGCCCAAAACCATTGACCACCTGATGGGAATCGCGAATCGATGGGCAGATGGAGAAGATTCGGTGAAAAACCATGTTCACTCCGACGACGAAGCAGAGCTCGAGCGTAGACGCGATCGCCGAAGCAAACGTCGAATGCGCATCTACGATGACCATGACAACGTCAACATGGTCGCAGCCGGATATGTCGACAGGCGCGACGACAATCGCAATAGCGGCTATCGTAGTGGTGGACACCGCGATTCCGGGAAAACCACGCAAGTATGGCAACGCCGCACTCGCGAAGAGGGACGTGCGACAACAATCGAGGACAAACTGTCCGGCCGTGCAACGTGCACTTCTACATCGACAAGCACGACGGCAAGAAGAAATCCAGCCACCTTCTCAAGGACTGCCGCGAGTTCCTCAAGCTCCACGAGGGTTTGGCACGGATGAATCGCGACGCCGTCAACAGAGGCTACGGAGTTGCCCCAGGCACTGTAGCACATGGAGCTCCTCCTCCACCACCTAGAGGGCCACCACCCGCGGTCGCACCGATCCACGATCAAGGCGGTGAGCCATACCCACGGGCCGTGGGCAACATGATGATCCAAAAGGGACGCCCATCGAATCGGGTGTAAAAGGCCATCACTCGCCAAGTCAACTTGGCGACAAACTCACCACCATCCACCACTGAGTACCTCAGTGGAAGCGACTCCTGCATTACCTTCGACAAGCGCGACCACCCGCGTTAAGTACCCCGCCCAGGCCATTGTCCCCTCGTACTCGAGTCGTAGATTGGAGGCTTCGACATGAGTCGTGTTTTCATGGATGGTGGAAGCGGCATTAACCTTATGTTCGCGAGTACCTTGCGAGCAATGAGGATCCCTCTGACCTGCCTAGAGGTCTCAGACACGACATTCCACGGCATCGTCCTAGGGAAGGGCATATATCCCCTTGGCAAATTCAACCTCGACGTCATCTTCGGCACGCTGAAAAACTTTTGATGTGAACGCATCGTCTTCGAAGTCGTCGGCTGGCCCTCACAGTACCACTGCATCCTCGGACGTGTCACATTCGCCAGGTTCATGGCAGTGCCGCACTACGCCTACCTGTAGATGAAAATGCCAGGCCCCAATGGCGTCATCACAATCAACAGGGGCTTCGAGAGGTCCGACAGTTGCGACAGGGAATTCAACATAATTTCCCAGTCCTTCGGTATGCAGGAAGAACTCACAAGATTGAATGAGTCGACAGACAACAATCTGCCTCCCCTGAGCCGGCCAAGTTCACCTGACCTGTCCTTCGACTCATCCATGCACACGAAGAAAGTTCAAGTCCACCCATCGGACCTTGCCAAGACGGCCCTCATCGCCAACAACTTGAGTCCCGCATAGGAACTCGCGCTCGTCGAATTCCTCCGTGATCACTGGGAAATCTTTGCCTGGTGTCCAGCGGACATGCCAGGAGTTCCCAGGGAATTCACTGAGCACGCACTCAACGTCAACCCAGACGCAAAGCCAGTCAAGCAAACAATTTGGCAACTGTCTGAGCCAAGAGCAAAAGCGATCGGAATGGAGATCAACAGACTCCTCGACGCTAAATTCATACGCGGGATCAAGGAAAGCACTTGGCTCGCCAATACGATGCTAGTATCGAAAAAGGACATGGATATCCTACGGATGTGCGTGGATTTTACCTCTCTGAATAAGCACTGCCCAAAGGATCACTACCCGCTGCCACGAATCAACCAGATAATCGACTCCACCGCGGGATGTGAGCTCCTCTGCTTCCTCGACGCCTACTCTGTCTATAACCAGATTCGAATGAAGGAGGAAGATCAAGAGAAAACGGCGTTTACAATGCCTTTCGGTGTGTTCTGCTACAACACAATGCCCTTCGGGCTAAAAAATGCAGGAGCAACCTATCAGCGATGCATGCAGGCTTGCCTCAGGAACCAACTTGGTCGCAACATCCAAGTCTATGTTGACGACATCATGATCAAGACCAAAGAGGAAGCCTCGCTAATCGACGATTTACGCGAAACCTTCGCCAACCTTGACCGCTACCGGATTAAGCTCAATCCGAACAAATGCGCCTTCAGCGTACCATCTGGGCAACTACTCGGGTATCTCATCTCAGCGAGAGGGATCGAGGCGAACCCGAAGAAAATAAAAGCCATACTGGCCATGGAGAAGCCGAAGAACGTAGGAGGTGTCCAGCAGCTGGCTGGGTGAATTGCAGCGCTCAGTCGATTCATCAGTCGAATGGGTGAAAAGGCACTGCCCTTCTACCAACTTCTCCGCAAAGCTGACAAGTTCGAGTAGACCAATGAGGCATAGGAAGCATTCGAAGACCTCAAGTGTCTACTGTCTACCTCACCAGTATTGGTGACCCCACGTGAAAGGGAACCATTGTTGCTATACATCTCCGCCACCAACCAGGTGGTCAGCACAGTGCTCGTGGTGGAACGAGCCGAGGAAAACAAGGTCCACGGGGTACAGCGCCCAGTCTACTACCTCAACGAGGTACTCACACCAACAAAGTAGCGGTACCCGCACTATCAGAAGCTGGCATATGGCGTCTTCATGACAGCCAGGCGATTGCGCCAATACTTCCAGGAACATCCAATCGTGGTGGTCAACGACGCCCCGCTTGGACATATCCTCAACAACCCCGACGCCACCGGACGAGTCGCGCTTTGGGGAATCGAGCTGTCTCCACGAGACATTACATATGAGAAGCGCGACGCAATCAAGTCGCAAGTTCTCCCTGACTTCCTCGTGCACTGGATGGAGAATCAACTCCCTGAAAAACCAAATATGTCTTACCTTTGGACAATGCACTTCGACGGATCCAAGCGAAAGGACGGAGCTGACGCAGGTGTCATACTGACATCGCTCTAGGGAGACAAGCTGAAATATATTCTGTGAATGCAGTTCACCGCCTCCAACAATGAAGCTGAATACGAGGCCCTGTTGCACGGGATGCGGGTGGCAAAAGCCTGTGGCGCCAAGAGGCTCATAATCTACGGCGACTCCAAGTTGGTCGTCAACCAAACAATGCACGAGTGCGACGCACTGAACGACAATATGATCGCCTACCGCGACCTCTACGACACACTCGAAGGGGACTTCGACGGCTGCGAGCTGCGGCACATAGGCCACGAAAGCAATGAAGAGGCAGACACACTCGCCAACATTGGCTCTACCTGCGCCCCCATACCACCTAAGGTATTTCTCGAGTGTATCTGCGAACGCTCCATCAAGCCAAAGGCCGTAGAGAAGAAAACATGCGCAACAACGGACTCAGGGGCTACGCCACCCAATGAGCCAATGGCACTCGACAACCTGGAGCTCGACACAGGACTCGAAGGACCAATGGCGATCATGATGATCGAACCCTCTTGGACTCAACCATACATCACATACCTTCTTAGCAAAAGGCTACCGGACGACCCAACCGATGCGCAACAAATCGCACGGCGATCCAAAGGATCCGACGTCATCAACGACGAACTATACAAGCGCAACATCACAGGAGTACTCCAACGATGCGTCTCCAACGCTGATGGAAGAGCCGTTCTCCTCGACATCCATGAAGGGAATTGCGGGCACCACGCCGGCAGTCGCGCCCTCGTCGCCAAAGCTCTACGAGCTGGATTCTACTGGCCTACAGCCATGCGTGACGCCAAGGACATTGTCCAAAAATGCAACGCTTGCCAGCGATTCGCGGATAAACCATATGCACCTAGCGCGGAGCTCCGACCAATACCATTGGCCTGGCCCTTCGTGCAATGGGGACTAGACATGGTCGGCAAGCTCCCAAAGTCCTCGCGAGGAGGCTACGTCCACCTCTTGGTCGCAGTCGACAAATTCACCAAGTGGATAGAGGCCGTGCCGGTGACTAACCAATCTGGAGCCAGTACAGTCAAGTTCTTCGAGTCCATTGTCTATCGCTTCGGAGTGCCACACAGCATCATCACGGACAATGGGACAAACTTCACCTCTAAGGAGTTCCAGGGCTTCTGCGAGGACCTGGGAATCAATGTAAGCTATGCTTCAGTAGCTCATCCACAGACAACCGATTAAGTCAAAAAAGCCAATGGGCTCGTTTGCGGTGGAATCAAGAAGCGACTTCTCAGGCCACTCGAACAAGTCGCGGGATGCTGGTCAGATGAGCTACAATCCATACTCTAGAGCCTACGCACAACCCCAAACAGTGCAACGGGATACACCCCGTTCTTCATGGTGCATGATGCTGAAGCGGTGCTACCCGCAGAGGTACGGTACAAGGCACCGCGAGTGGTCGCTTACAGCGAGCAGGAGTCAACAATTGCACTCGAAGACTCCGTCGACCTCCTTGATGAGGCACGGGAAATCACCGCAGAAAGATCAGCGATCTACCAGCAGAACCTGTGTAACTACCATAGTAGAAGGCTACGCCCCAGGTCCTTCGTCGAAGGAGACCTGGTCCTGCGATTGAAACAACAAGGGCATCTCAAGCTCGAGTCCCCTTGGGAGGGACCGTACGTGATTATAGAAGTAATCCCAGGTGGCGCCTATCGCCTCAAAGACTTTGAGACAGGAGTCACATACTCCAACCCCTGGAACATCGCGCAGCTGCTGTGCTTCTACCCTTAGTCATTTTTTATTTCTTTCATCACAAATAAGGCTATTCAGCCAAGGCTACTTAGCCACACATTGTATCTCGTACTGTTCTACGAATAAATAAAGCTAAGTGCCCCAAACTCTGCGTTTTTCTATTATTTTTGCCATCTATATACTCGGGGACTGCACCACCCTTTACACATCTGTTCTACGAACCAATCGCAATATCCTGAGTAGCTAACGCACTAATCGTACCCTTGACAAACACCAACCCATCTGCAACGCACCTGACAGGTTAGCAAGGTGCTGAGATAAACACAAGTCAGGCCAACGAAAAGGAATCGCATAGTGTAACGCACTCGCAAAACATACGAGCTAACAAGCTCTTTATATACATCAATGTCAATCAATTATACAACATATATATATGAAATTTACAACACTGGTACAACTATGTGCAGGGTACAAACCAAACTACTATTGCAACAAAAGAACGTTTTTCTGCTCCTCAAAGAAGTCGACAATTTCCTCTGCTGGGCGATCCACCGCCTGGTAATGAGGAACCATGTTCCAGGTCGAACCTGCTGGCGGCGCTGGCGGTCCAGCAGCAATCGCTGCAACATCTACATCAGGCCTATGCAGTCGCACCAGTGATAGAGCAGCCTTGGCACCAGCCACCAACTGTTGCCGCACACACTCGCGGACCCCACTCAAGTCCTGAAATTTAGCAAGAAGAGTCAGCAGACTCGAGGGAACAACATCCAGCGGAAACATCATCTGATAGATATTCCTTAAGCACGATTGCGATTTCTTCAGAAAGTGCAGCACTCACGAGGCACGATCCTGCAGGGTCGCCAGTGCGATTGCGCGATCATGATCCACCCAGAAGTATCCACTCGCATGAAGCTGCTCTTGGATCAGGTCATTCATGCGAATGTCGATCATGTCTTTCTCATCCTGCGGATGACTTGCGCTGACAACTATACCAAGCAAAGGCAAAAGTATGAAGACAACGAACTACCGCGAGTGGCTACAAGAAAAGATAAGGAAGCAGAAAGCTAGCACTTGAATCGGTCGCCCAGCTGCGCCACCTCCCCTAGCAGATATTGCTCGCGGGCAGTGGCCTTCTCCGCCCTCAACTTCCATACATCTGGGTTACCACGGAGGACGGGCAGTTCACGCTCTATCTGCTTAACGCGGTCACGTAGTCGCGAAAGCAGAGACAGCTCATCCACCCTTGAGCGCGACTGCGCTAAGGCATCATCAGAGGATGGCAGATTCCGAGGCTCACTCAAAGGACCACTCGATGTTCCCTATCACAAGCCAAGCAAGATATAATAAGAAGACCAAGCAAAACATGGACAAAAACTCAAGTGCATTCAAGCATAAACAAGTATCAACAGATACACCCGCCAACGACATGTTCTAGACAAAAGGGGTCAAACTATTAACTATTACAAATATGACTATTGATGAGCAACTGGCTTCTTCGACTTGGACTTCGGTTTTGGGGGCCTCATTGAGTCTGTGGCAGTATCAGACGCCACAGACTTCCCGCCGGCCCCTGACGCCACAGCCTTCGCCGCCTTCTTGGCTCGCTGCAGCTCCTCAGAGTACTTCGCGACTGTGTTGATGAGTTGCGGCCCGTACTTGCCACATGCAGTTGCAAAGGGAGCAAAAACTACTTGTTGACCATCCACGCCGACAAGCATCGCCTTGGAGACCGGAGCAGGATCCACCTCGACTCCATGGGCTTGAACCATCGCGAGTGACATAGGAGTGCCAGCCGCACGAAGCGAGTTCTTGAAGCTGCAGGAATGCCTCTAGCAAGGGACTCCACCAGATCGTCTATGTTTTCAATCAGCTCAGCTTTGGGCGCCAGCTCCTCGCGGAGGCGACTGAGTACACCCTTGGCTTTAGCCAGCGTCCCTTGGATGGAAGCACTATGATCTTCGACTGCCACGATGGCGCCTGCCAAGGCATCATCACGACGGAGCGCCTGGGCATCGGAGCTTAGACCGCTGGCATCTACACAGAGCAAAATGTTGGCAAAAAAGGTCAGCACAATAACAAATTCAAAAGAAAGGACACGACGAAAACCCAGACGAAGAAGTACCTGAAAGACCCTCGGCAATCGAGAAGAGCTGTTCTTCGAACAACTTCTCCCTAGCAGCGATGGAGGCGCGCAAATCCTCTTCGCGTTTCCGCGATTCGTTAAGCGCAGCGACTGCCTCATCGTGACTCTTCACCGTCGTGGCGAGCGTCTTTTTGAGGGAAGCGGCATTGCGAAGAAGCGCATTATGCTCAGCTGCGAAACAAACAAAGATAGCCGTAAGTCGAGTATATCACAAGGATGATGAAGAAGAAGCAACGATCACTCACTTTCAACCATGAGATGGCGATTGTCGAGCATTGCATGCTGACGACCCATTGCTAGCACTTGCTCCACCAAGTGAGCGGCTTCCTTCACAATAAGCTGCAACAGGAGAAACAACAAAAGGATCAGCAGATAACATGGATGATTAATTCGACTGCAAGAAAAAACAATATCACACATACGTGATCCTCCAGTGACTCAGAAGTCGATTGTCGCGCAGTCCGGACAACCATCTGGTACTCCACATCGTGTGGAGAACTTGATGAATTGTGCCCAGAGTGGGCCGCCAATGGAGGAGACGGAGTTCGTTCAGCCATTTCCTTGGCCTTGGAGTCCACGACTCCAGATTCTTTCAAAAATTGGACGTCGCCAGAAGATGACGACGCCGGTTGATGATACATTACAAATGTATCTATAATTTTTGATGTTCTGTGCTTGGTTTTATCTACTTTCTTCTGTTTTGTCCGCACTTTGGAGTACTTTTCATATGATTTCTTGGACTAACCTATTAACAAGAGCCATAGTGCCAGTTGCCTGTTTTCTGCTGTTTTTGGTTCCAGGAAAGTCAGAAAATGAATATTCTCGGAATTGGATGGGACAAAAGCCAAAGTGCCTATTTTTCCGGAAGACATCTAAAGCCAGAATACGAGACGGAGAAGGGCTGGGGGCCAGCCACACCACCTGGCCGCGCGGCCAGGCCTAGCCCGCGCCAGGGGGTGGTCTGGCCGACCCCAGCACCCCCTCGGCACTCCTTCCGCCTATATATTTCCCTCGGGACCAAAACCCTAGGTACCCGATCAAAAATCCATGAAAGAGTCTGTAGCCGCCATCATATCCATCCCTAGATCGGGAGGGATCTGAACCTCTTCCCGGCACCCTGCCAGAGAGGGGAATTTTCGAGGCCTTCTTCATCATCATGCAAGCCTCCGGTGTGATGCGTGAGTAGTTCATCTCTGGACTACGGGTCCATGTAGTAGCTAGATGACTGGTTCTCCTCCTTTGTGATTTCATGTTTAGATCTTGTGAGCTCCGTTCATGATCAAGATCATCTATTTGTAATTCTGCATGTTGTGTTTGCGGGGATCTGATGGACATTGAGATGCTATTTCAGATTGATTATTGATTCTATCATGTCTTTGTTATTTGTGATCTTGCATGCTTTTCGTTGTTAGTAGCTATCTTGGCCAAGTAGATGCTAGCAACCCCAAGAGTTAGTATTTATGCTCGATAGTGGGTTCATGCCTCTGGTAATCTGGGGAAGTGATAGAAATCTCTAAGGTACTAGATGTGCTATTGCTACTAGGGAGAAAACAGCAATCCTTTGTTCATAGAACAATCATATTGTTTACATTACACGCAATTCGTAAAGCAATAATCTGTTGCTTGTAACTTAATACTGGAGGGGGTTCGGATGATAACTTGAAGATGGATTATTAGCCATAGATGCAGTTGGATGGCGGTCTATGTATAATGTTGTAATGCCCAATCAAGTTCCAAAGGAGTCAAGATGATTAGTATATGCTTGTATGCTTTCTCGATGTTTGTCAATTGCCCCACTGTAATTTGTTCACCTAGCATGTTATCTATCTAAAGGAGGGCCACCTCTAGTGAACTATGGATCTCGGTCCTTTTCTTTACATACATTCTATAAACTGTTTACTGCTTTGTGTTTACTTTCTGCAAACTATTACTTCCTTCCATTCGATATGTTTAATCCTTTGTTTTCAGCAAAACACGGTGAGATGGACAACCTCATCGCAAGTTGGGGACAAAGATCTGTGGTTGTGTTGTGCATGTCTCCATGTTGCTACTAGCACCTGTAGTGCGCCCTGCCAAGGCTCAGCTAGCAACACCTTTGGGGTGTTTCCTTGCTCCTACTGGTTCGATTAAACCTTGGTTTCATAACTGAGGGAAACTTGCTGATGTGCTCATCATACCTTCCTCTTGGGGTTCCCAACGAGCTCTACATCAACACTGAGCCATCAGTGGACTCTGGCCTGCAAGGGCTGGACACGACGACACAACCACGTGTGAATGAGGGCGCAACCTCCCTCTTCTTTACCCATGCGACTCTCGAGGTCGCATACGCGCTCGTATAGCACATCTGTCTCCTCAGACTCACCGGGCATCACCACGTTCTTCCAAGAATGCCTCCTCCTACACGGTGTCGTGGCATCGAAAGGCGTGAGTCCGAAGTGGTCTCCGTCGGCCTTTTGGTCGCAGATGTAGAACCACTTGTCCCTCCACCCTTGGATGGACGCCATGAGATTGATGTCAAAGTACGTGACGTAGGAGTCGACGTGGATACCGCAGCCTCCTACATCGTAGACTACGGAGCCAAACGCCGACTGATGCTTCAGCTTGAAGAGACGCTTGAAGAGACCAAAGTGTGGCTCAATTCCGAGCCAGCACTCGCAAAGCGTAATGTAGCAGGCAATATGGAGGATAGAGTTGGGGAACAGCTGGTGCAGCTGGATCCCATAGAAACAAAGGAGGCCCCTGAAGAAAGGATGCACGGGCAGACAAAGACCGTGGATGATGAACGCTAGGAACATCACCCGGAAACCAGCAAGATAACAAGGGGTTACCTCACCACCTGGGACTCGTGACTCACCAACCGCGGGAGACAGAACTCCATCTTGGCGCAGGAGACGGAGCTCGGAGGATTTGATGCTGGACGCGCGCCACGCGCCATTGGTGATGCGACTACCCGCGCCCTTCTTCTTCCCGATGACGGTGGCGCTGGTGCCCACAGCGGTGGAGCCGCCCTTCTTCTTGGCAGCGGTAGTGGCGGCGGCGGACTCAGTGACAGCACCTCCCTTCTTCTTCCCCATCTTGCGGTGGTGATGAGAGCGAAGAAAATAACTCGGGAAAACCCGGAGTTGGTCCAGCGCCACGAATGAAACGAACTATCGGAGGCAGAGAGTGATACATTGCAAATGTATCTATAATTTTTGATGTTCCATGCTTGGTTTTATCCACTTTCTTGTGTTTTGTTCCAACTTTGGAGTACTTTTCATATGATTTCTTGGACTAACCTATTAACAAGAGCCACAATGCCAGCTGCCTGTTTTCTGCTGTTTTTGGTTCCAGGAAAGTCAGAAAATGAATATTCTCGGAATTGGACGGGACAAAAGCCAAAGTGCCTATTTTTCCGGATGTCATCAAGTGCTAGAATACGAGATGGAGAGGGGCCAGGGGCCACCACACCACCTGGCCACACGGTCAGGCCTGGCCCGCGCCAGGGGGTGGTGTGGCCGCTCCCGGCACCCCTCGGCCTCTCCTTCCGCCTATATATTGCCCTCGGGACAAAAACCCTAAGTGCCCAATCAAAAATCCACGAAAGAGTCTGTAGCCGCCGTCATCTCCATCCCTAGATCGGGAGGGATCTGAAGCTCTTCCCGGCACCCTGCCGGAGAGGGGAATTCACCCTGGATGCCTTCTTCATCACCATGCAAGCCTCTGGTGTGATGCGTGAGTAGTTCATCCTTGGACTACAGATCCATGTAGTAGCTAGATGGCTGGTTCTCCTCCTTTGTGCTTTCATGTCTAGATCTTGTGAGCTCCGTTCATGATCAAGATCATCTATTTGTAATTCTGCATGTTGTGTTTGTGGGGGATCCGATGGATATTGAGATGCTATTTCAGATTGATTATTGATTCTATCATGTCTTTGTTATTTGTGATCTTGCATGCTTTCTGTTGTTAGTAGCTATCTTGGCCAAGTAGATGCTAGCAACTCCAAGAGTTAGTATTTATGCTCGATAGTGGGTTCATGCCTCTGGTAATCTAGGGAAGTGACAAAAATCTCTAAGGTACTAGATGTGCTGTTGCTACTAGGGAGAAAACAACAATCCTTTGTTCATAGAACAATCGTATTGTTTACTTTACACGCAGTTCGTAAAGCAATAATCTGTTGCTTGCAACTTAATACTGGAGGGGGTTCGGATGATAACCTGAAGGTGGATTATTAGTCATAGATGCAGTTGGATGGAGGTCTATGTATAATGTTGTAATGCCCAATCAAGTTCCAAAGGAGTCAATATGATTAGTATATGCATGTATTGCTTTCTCGATGTTTGTCAATTGCCCCGCTGTAATTTGTTCACCCAGCATGTTATCTATCTTAAGGAGAGCCACCTCTAGTGAACTATGGATACTGGTCCTTTACTTTACATACAATCTACAATCTTTTACTGCTTTGTGTTTACTTTCTGCAAACTTTTACTTCTTTCCATTCGATACGTTTAATCCTTTGTTTTCCGCAAAACACGGTGAGATTGACAACCTCATCGCAAGTTGGGAACAAAGTTCTATGGTTGTGTTGTGCAGGTCTCCACGTTGCTACTAGCACCGGTAGTGCGCCCTGCCAAAGCTCAGCTAGTAACACCTTTGGGGTGTTTCCTTGCTCCTACTGGTTCGATTAAACCTTGGTTTCATAACTGAGGGAAACTTGCTGCTGTGCTCATCATACCTTCCTCTTGGGGTTCCCAACGAGCTCTACATCAACACCGCCATCAAGCATTTTTCTGGGCGCCGTGCATTGAGCCATCAAGCATTTTTCTGGCGCCGTTGCCGGGGAGTCAAGGACATCTTCACAAGGGGAGTTCCTCATAACCAATCTCTTTACTTTGTTATTTTTGTTTTGCTTAGTTTCTTTTTGCTTTGTTTGCTTGTTTCTTTATTCAAAAACACACAAAAAATAGTTTTACTAGTTTGCTTTCTTATTTCAAAAACCAAAAAAATAAAAAATAGTTCCTATCTTATTATGTCTAGCCTTGCTCTAGTCACCATGTCACCCGAGAAAATGATTTTCACTTTTAAACAAGGAATTGAGGAAATTTTTAAGGAAGCTTGGTCTAGAATCTCTGATCTACATGAAAAAACTGAGCCTAAAATGACTCAAAGCTTATTCCTTAGCAGTTTTTACATTGGGATTGCTCTTTGCTATAGATATGCTTTAGATGCTGTTGTGGGAGGAGATTTCCTCCAATGTAATTAGGATGATGCTATTAATGTTATAAAGAAATTGATCCTCACTTACAACTTGCCTAGCCAAACTGATATTTCTTTCGCAAAAATATTGCTAGGTTGGACACTCTTGAGGCTAGCACTACTAGCTTAGAAAATTGCTATAAAACGCTTAGGGAGCATCACAATTATATTCCAATAAACTCTGAACCATCAAAGTGGTTCCCTACAGTAAAGATTGAGATGAACACTGAAACTTTCAAGCTCGCTGTGATATCATGTCTGAATTTTGTCTTATGCCCAAAGATATTTATAAATCTCTGAATACTTGGGGGCTCACTGAGGGAGGAAAAAAAAATCTCTTGCTAATAATACTACCATATTACCTCTTGGAATAGCTGAAGGAGTGTTTACAAAGATCCTTGGGAAACGATTTCTATTGATTATGTTATTGAATGTGCAGGAAAACGACAAATTACACTTGGAAGGTCCTTATTAGAACTCCTTGGAGCAATAATAGATGTGGGAAATGGGACCATGCACCTTTATTCTCCACCAAACAATCATATTTTCCCCAAGGTTAAGAATAAAAGTAAGAGAGGTAAGGGCAAGAAATTTGGTCTTAATGCTTCTTCATTTGAGAACACTTGATTCTTTTTCTTGCTTCTTATGCCTCACTTAAAGGCGTTAAAGAAAAGTACTTATTGGGAGATAACCCAAAAGTTTTAGATGAGTCTTGGAAGTTATTACCTTTGTAATAACCTCTCCTTATCCTTTTTATTTGCTTTTTGTGCCAAGAGTAACCTCTAATGAGAGAGACGTCTTTTTGAGGCGTGAATTTTTTTGCTTCTGCCCCAGGTTGTTATCTAACTTTCGTTAGTTCGACACATTTTGATTTGAGTAACAGAAGGTCTTCGAAAAAATTCGTCTTTACCTGCTGGTCTGTTTTGACAGATTTCTGCCATTTTTTGCATTTGCTTCTTGTTGGTTCCTTCTTGAGTTCTTTTGGGGATTTGAGCTTATTGAGGGAAGTGCTACAGTAGCTAGTGTTCTAATGGAAGTTTATTTGGTGTTAAAACTGAACCTTAAGACTTATTTATCTTGAGTGCACTAATGTTGCTAATAAAGATTGTGTGAAGTTTTGTATGAAGGAAAAATTTCAAGTGTATGGAAGGAATGAGTAATGAGATGAAGGATGGACTAAAGCTCAAGCTTGGGGATGCCACGCGTGTCACCCCAAGAAATATCCAAGAAGTACAAGCGTCAAAGCTTAGGAATGCCCAAGGCATCCCCTTCTTCATCAATAAAAATCCCAGGTTTGTTCCAAATGCTTCATTTTATTGTTTCATGCACAGTTGTGTTGTTCTTGGAGAGTCTTCTTTTTAGTTTTCGTTTTGGTTTTTAGTTTGCTTGGTTTTCTTATTTTTCTGAATAAATTGGTTGGACCCCCTCTTTCATACATTGGTTTGCAAATAGTTTGGTTTGGTTTGGAAAAGAGTAGGAAAGTTCATGCTTATGTGGTAAAAAGATCTTGTTTTTGACTGTGGCCTATGCTTTGTCATGCCATGCTTGATATTGTTTTGGCTTTATGCTTAGTATTCTTTGTTGTAGCATGACTTGTTATAAACAATTGAGATTGCTTAATGTGCCTTGGATGAATCATGCGTTGTTTTAGCATATTAAAGCATAGTATAATGGTATTCTCCTTCGATGCTTTATTTGGGTTCACTTGGCGCATGCTCACACCATGTTATGACTATCTCAAGTCACCATAGCCTTTATGATCCTTTAGTTTTCAACTTGTAGTATCACTTTATGCTTTGATCAATAATGTTTTGTCGCTCTGCATGATTATGGCCATTAATGCTCTCTTAGTTTGTCGCTCCCAGTCTTTTGCTAGCCTCCACAACCAAGTATGAGTTCCACTCATGCATCCAACTCCCTAAACCAAGTTATTCCAAATATTCCACCATACCTACCTACTAGCATATGCTATTCCAAGTATATTTATGCTTTTGTTTACCTTCCAAATTAAACTTGTTATGACAAAACTAGTGATTAAAGCTCTCACAAACTTGATGGCACACTTTACTTTATTGCCTCTAATAAACTTGAACCATTTGGTCCTTCTTTGTTGCGTATATGCTTGCGCTTTATAAGCTAAAATTAGAAGAACCATGTTTCATGGGGAACGCTTTCAACATTGCACTTGTACTTTGTACCCCGTTGATATCATGTTCTTTTGCTTACGGATCCCGGCGGTGTGAAATAAAAGTGGAACTTGTAAGATCATGGAGTTTGTATGTGTGTTAGAGAAACGCTTGGGCCGCTAGCCTAAGGCATGCCTAATAATGGTGGAAACTTGCAGCATCACCATAGTGAGCACTCTATGAAGCATCCTCAATAAAAACCTATGCAAATAGCAAATAAAAAGATCGCTGAGATGCTCATTGTCTGCTTGCCTTGTCATTTTGATTATGGGAATGCTCCCGTATCATGTGCAAGGGGTACCCCGTTGGTGGTTCTTAATGATACACATGTACTTACAATGACAAGAGCTTACTCGTGACTGAAGTTGAGTAGCATGAGGATCGGTCTTCGTAAGTAAGGGGCATGAGATTTCGGTTGATAACTTGTCAAGCATATCCTATTAGTTGTGTCACTTTAACCTTAATCACTTCAAGATGCTTATGATAGGGGCAATGAGAGCTGAAAGCTATAAGTACCATATTTTTTGGAAGCTCTTTATGAGACTTGAATCCCTACTTCCTTTTACAAAGGCCTTTCTTCCACCATTATATTGAGTCTCCACCTTCTACCTTTATGCACCTACTTTGAGGGCATAGTGACCATTATTAGTTCTATGTGCATTGTCCCAAGACTAGTTGATTGATGCATAACTTGATATTGCTTGTTTTAAACTATTGTATCTAGTGACTCTTATGAACTTTGAAGGTGTCCTATGCATTTATATTTGCTACTCTATTGAGGGACAAGCCGAATACTATTATGCTATGTTTTCTTTATGTGAAACAAACAAACGTCTTGCAAAGCATTGTTATTCATGAATCTTTTGTTTGTGCCTTTTCATGTTGCATAATAGTTTCTTTGTCTTATTGCTAGAACTTTGTCTTTCATGTTATGATTGAAGTACTATGATCCTAGCTTTGAATGATTTACAAATACTTTGATCAAGTCTTTGATGGTGCATGTCACCTCAAAAAGTATTCATTCTTTTTATCACTTACCTACTCAAGGACGAGCAGGAGTTAAGCTTGGGGATGTTGATACATTGCAAATGTATCTATAATTTTTGATGTTCCATGCTTGGTTTTATCCACTTTCTTGTGTTTTGTTCCAACTTTGGAGTACTTTTCATATGATTTCTTGGACTAACCTATTAACAAGAGCCACAGTGCCAGCTGCCTGTTTTCTGCTGTTTTTGGTTCCAGGAAAGTCAGAAAATGAATATTCTCGGAATTGGACGAGACAAAAGCCAAAGTGCCTATTTTTCCGGATGTCATCAAGTGCCAGAATACGAGACGGAGAGGGGTCAGGGGGCCACCACACCACCTGGCCGCGCGGCCAGGCCTGGCCCGTGCCAGGGGGTGGTGTGGCCGCTCCCGGCACCCCCTCGGCCTCTCCTTCCGCCTATATATTACCCTCGGGACGAAAACCCTAAGTGCCCGATCAAAAATCCACGAAAGAGTCTGTAGCCGCCATCATCTCGATCCCTAGATTGGGAGGGATCTGAAGCTCTTCCCGGCACCCTGCCAGAGAGGGGAATTCACCCTAGAGGCCTTCTTCATCACCATGCAAGCCTCCGGTGTGATGCATGAGTAGTTCATCCTTGGACTACGGATCCATGTAGTATCTAGATGGCTGGTTCTCCTCCTTTGTGCTTTCATGTCTAGATCTTGTGAGCTCCGTTCATGATCAAGATCATCTATTTGTAATTCTGCATGTTGTGTTTGCGGGGATCCGATGGATATTGAGATGCTATTTCAGATTGATTATTGATTCTATCATGTCTTTGTTTTTTGTGATCTTGCATGCTTTCCGTTGTTAGTAGCTATCTTGGCCAAGTAGATGCTAGCAACTCCAAGAGTTAGTATTTATGCTCGATAGTGGGTTCATGCCTCTGGTAATCTAGGGAAGTGACAGAAACCTCTAAGGTACTAGATGTGATGTTGCTACTAGGGAGAAAACAACAATCCTTTGTTCATAGAACAATCGTATTGTTTACTTTACACGCAGTTCGTAAAGCAATAATCTGTTGCTTGCAACTTAATACTGGAGGGTGTTCGGATGATAACCTGAAGGTGGATTATTAGTCATAGATGCAGTTGGATGGCGGTCTATGTATAATGTTGTAATGCCCAATCAAGTTCCAAAGGAGTCAAGATGATTAGTATATGCTTGTATGCTTTCTCGATGTTTGTCAATTGCCCCACTGTAATTTGTTCACCTAGCATGTTATCTATCTTAAGGAGAGCCACCTCTAGTGAACTATGGATCCCGGTCCTTTACTTTACATACAATCTACAATCTTTTACTGCTTTGTGTTTAATTTCTACAAACTTTTACTTCTTTCTATTCCATACGTTTAATCCTTTGTTTTCCGCAAAACAGGGTGAGATTGACAACCTCATCGCAAGTTGGGAACAAAGTTCTATGGTTGTGTTGTGCAGGTCTCCACGTTGCTACTAGCACCGGTAGTGCCCCCTGTCAAAGCTCAACTAGTAACACCTTTGGGGTGTTTCCTTGCTCCTACTGGTTCGATTAAACCTTGGTTTCATAACTGAGGGAAACTTGCTGCTGTGCTCATCATACCTTCCTCTTGGGGTTCCCAACGAGCTCTACATCAGCACCGCCATCAAGCATTTTTTGGGTGCCGTGCATTGAGCCATCAGAGAGCAGCAACAATGGAGATGGAGGCACAAAGTAGAGAGGGAGCAGATGAGAATTTATCGCAGCTGCGCTGCTACTTAACCCCCTGAAAGATGTAATCCAACGTCCAGCAGAAACCCTATCAAACACGTGGCGCACATCACGATCGACACGTGGAGGACCTGAAGCACGAACCGTCCCCCACTACCCCCATTACGTGCGAAAATCGAGGAGGCACAGTTAAAACGAAGATTACGCACGCCCGGTCAAGTTAGGGTTAGAAAATGGGACCCACCGCTCGTCACGTCCCGTCAAACCCGCTCACGCGGGCAACTGAGATTATCACATCGTCAACACTGATGTCATCAAAGATTGAGCAGTAGAAGACTTCGAGTACTTTAGTCCTTACTCGAGTCTTCGACTCCACCAAGCACTCGGGGGCTACTCCCATAGGGAGCGCTGGTCGCGCACCCTACGATTTTTTTATTTTTTGCAGGAATATGGACATTTAAAGCATACCCCACCACTCGAATCCACGATTCGACTATGGACATGGGTTACTCCCATAGGGAGCGTTGAAAATAAATTCGACTGAAATAAGCAAACAAAAAACGATAGCAGTCGCAAAAGTTCTTTAGTCTCTGCCCGAGACTTCGAATCAACCAGGCACTCGAGGGCTACTCCCATAGGGAGCGCTGGTCGCGCACCCTATGATTATTTGTATATCGTACTATGTGTTGATAACATCCACACTCAAAGTCTATAGCGACACCGCCTCATATTTTTCCCTACAAGGAGACTGCGTCTCCTGGGTCACCCGAATCATCTCCGCGATGACAAAATTTCGGATGACGCGCTTGCAGCGTGAAGATAAGACCTGAACAAGGCCTGGCAACGCATTTGCTATGCACTACCAGAAATTTATCCGTGCCTACAGGTACGATGAACATGCCTTGATGGACGCGTCGAGTGCTCACACCCATATACTGGAATTCGAATCCTGTAAGACCTCCGTGGCTTGAGTCGAATTACACCAGCACTTTTCCGAATTCGAGTCCGGGGACTCGAGTTCGAGTAGATTGCGTTGTTTTACCCTAAGGTAGTTAACTGATACCGATACATCGGTTAAATCAGGCACACACCTCAACAATCCCTATGACACAAACAAAGCACTCGAAAATACTCAGTCATGCACTCGAAAGGCTTCATAAAGTCCCCAGTCAAATCTGCGATTCCACTGGACACTCGGGGGCTACTGACATGGGTATACCCTGCTGGTACTCGAGATTGGTATATACGGTCCAGATACGGTGGAAGCCCACGGCGTTGCCACGGCCCAATGAAGATTTCGAGTGGCCTACGGACTCTCAATAACTTGCGAGACAAGAAGAAATCTAAAGATAGAAAGTTTGAAAGGCAAACCCTAATCTATAGCCGACTCGATCTGTTACCTGAGACCTGGCCTATCTATATAAAGGCCAGGAGGGGCGACGAGGAGGACACACGCAACCCTAGTTTCCACAACCCTCGCTAGATTGCATCTGTGCACCATTGTAATCTTCGATTCCTTCGTTAATTCTAAGAGCAGACAAGGAGGAGTAGGGATCTCTACGAGGCCTGAACCTGGGTAAACCTTGCGTCCTTGTGTGCTTGTTTTCTAGCCGATTGATGCTTTTAGCGCTCCCTTCTTCTCCAAAACCCAAGTCCATAACAATGGACATTGATGAGTTAAACCCTCGTCACCTATCATTTTCAATTTTTCTAAACCCCCTGCATTATCTTGCAAATGTCATCCACTTATCTTTTCCTAGATCCACCGGGAGCTCGCCATCCTCACGTTGCGCACGACATCTAACTCCATGGCGTATGCGGATCCACGTGCCAACCCGCGCTTGCGTGCGCCATCGGCCGCGCGTCTGTGCAACATAAGAGAATGTTCAACCGTCGTCGCGAACACCATCGACGATGGTCTTACCACGGCCATCTCGCACTGTCGCACCACACCCCTGCCAGCCCCGTGAGCGCTAGTAGTGGCCTCACCAGGTCCCATGCCCACGCAGCTGGTGTCCATCTCACGTGTTCTTCCCGAGCAACGGTGGCCACATGCCAAAACTCAACTAACAAATTGATCATTGTGAGCACAAATCGAGAAGATTGGTGAGTAATTTTCCACGTGAGCTGGTCGGCCTCGAACTGACTACATGCCGTTCATGGCAAGCGGACGACACTTCTAGCAAACATGAGCCACTAATGTCATCCGCGGTCACCGCAACGATGTCCACCGTCTCATACTCGCCATCTTTGTCTCCTGACAGCGTTTATCATCCCTAAAACATAGCTTGCGGGGTCGCTCGGCGCCGACTTTCCTGGGTCGAGCACCTTAGCCACCTCGACCTTCCAGAACACCCTCAACAACACATTTTACCGGTGTGACTGCTCAACGCCACCATGCTCCGCTGCGACGTACGCCTTCTCCCTCTCCAGTAGCAACAACTTCGACACACTACTGGACACCGCCGTCTCCCCTAATCCTGGGGGGTCCACGAGCTCAACGTGCCGGCAGGTCAAGTCCCGCCGAGCACAAGCACCGTCAATCCTCGTGTCACGCCAGATATCACCAGCCTGTTCTACGTAGGCCACATACGTCTCCGATGTCGGCGCACCATGTTAGTGGGAGGACGAGCTCGGCGTCCGAGTAACGAACTCCCATGCGTTGTGTTCGGGGCCGACGACTTGTTTGCACCACTGCTTGAAGGACACGATCAACCTTAGCATTGGGCCTCGTCGGCAAGCTCATGCTCTACGCTTCAGGTTTTTGACTCGTGGATGACGCGCCTCCCGGTGGATCTGGGGTAGGAGGCACGGTCTCATTTGAGATTAAATTTTTTCAATGGGGTATTAGCAAAACTAAAAATACTACGTGCCAAACTCAAGACGACTTTGTATCAGTTTGCACCAGTATAGCAAGTTTCTGTACCGGTTCACCCCAACCCACAACTTGCTGTATGAATTTGCGCATGCAACGCAAGTAGTTGTATGTCAAGTGCTATTCCCTCTTTAATTTCATACTGAACTATGCCAAACATTGCTCCGTATTCATATCTACGATGAACTGTATGAATTTGAGCCAAATTTGGAAAAAATATCGCTGATTTTGCCCCTAAAAACCACGATTAGGAACGAAGTGGTAAACTGATCATTTCCAGACAGAAAGTTACATCCATCTGATGCTATTTAGCGCCGGATTTTCGCCTGGGAACGCCGAACGAGTGAAGATGCTCTGGGCAGAACAGAGCGTTACGCCAGAGGCTATGAGCTGTTATCACATCATCACTTTTTTTTGCGATTAAGGAAAAATTCCATTAAGGATCAGTCGGGATTACAATCCTTAGCTAGAGAAGCCAAAAGAAAAGGTGGGATATAGTTCACCCAGAGACACCTTCTTCTAACCCGACTAACCCTCCTAGCACACAAGTGAGCTGCTTCATTTGCTTGGCGATTGGCAAACAGCAGTTTGAAGCTAGAGAAGTTCCCGCTTAGCTCCTCAATATCTTGGCGAATGGTAGTGATGCAGGATCTAGTGCCACCTGGGTCTTCGATGAGCTTGATGACCTGCTGAGCGTCAGATTCAATCTCCACTTTCTGGTAACCTTGGTCGACAGCTAGACGGACACCTTCGAGGATTGCGAGAGCCTCCATGACCATAGGGCTCGCAGCGTGGCCAGTCCAGTTTGCTTGAGCATGAATCATGCTCCCATGGGCATCCCTGACCACAACTCCAGTAGCTCCAGTGCCATATTCTCCGGTGTAACTGGCATCCACGTTAATTTTCAGAACGCCATCATCAGGTTTCTTCCAGTTGGACAGAGTTTTAATCGGTGTCGGGGAATGATTCTTCCCAAATTGGGCCAGGTCATAGGTTGTATCAAGAGCCCACCGCACCGATCCAATGATGTTTCTGCCGCCTTCACCATGTCTCCTAGCATTGCGTTCTGACCAAACAGCCCAGCAACCACACAAAATAATGCAAGCATCAGAGAGGGGGATGAGGTCCCTAGAAATAAGATCAGAGGACCACGACCTCAGATGAAGATTGGGAATGTTGATCTCAGTAACCTTCTTGAGTTCCTCCCAAAAAAGTTGAGCCCACGTGTAGTCAAATAAGGCATGGTAGATCGACTCGCTTTCCGCGCTGCAAGAATCACAATGAGGGAGTCTGCCCATGTGTCTGTCCTTCAAAATCTGTTTGCAAGGGATGAAATTCCATAACACTCTCCACCAGAAGGTTTTGATTTTGGGGGGCACCTGAAGCTTCCATAATCTTTCCTAGAAGAAATTTTGCTCACTTGATGACGATTGTTGAGGAGTCCCAATCTTTTCAGCAGCAAGAAGGCGGTAGCAAGACCTGACGGTGAAGGAACCATTTCTCTCTGGGTCCCATGCCCAAAAGTCCTCGAAGCAGCGACCAAGTGGGATAGAAAGGATGGCAGCAGTGTGAGGTTCAACAAAGTTTTTAGTCACTTTATCCTCATTCCATTGTGCCTGACCGATAATAATCAGATCACTTACTCTTGTAATTTCAGAGTTATTCTGTCTAACAATGGGTCTTTTACAAATATGATCGGTGATCCAAGGATCATCCCATACCCTGATTGATGATCCGTCTCCCACCCTTTTAATTAGTCCTTTTTTCAGTGCCTCCCTGCCATACAGAATCGCTTTCCAAATATGAGAGCTTGATTTTTTGTTCGTAGCTGTGAGGAAATCCTTATCATGGAAGTATTTTCCTTTTAAGACCTGGGAACACAAGGAGTCAGGATTAACCAGGAGTCTCCAAGCTTGCTTAGCTAACAAGGACTAGTTGAAGAGTTGGATATCCCGGAAGCCCATTCCTCCAGACGATTTAGGGATGGCAATATTTTCCCATTTCCTCCAATGCATCTTTCTCCTCTGATCATCTCCACCCCACCAAAAACGAGCCAGAGCACTTACGATTTGTTTGCAAAGTTTCTTGGAGAGTTTGAAGTAGCTCATTGAATAAGTGGGGATCGCCTGGCAGATTGCCTTGATAAGAACTTCTCTCGCCGCACTGCTCATAGATTTGGGACTCCATCCTTTAATAAACTTTTTAATTTGCGTAATAATATGTTCGAACTCACAATCGGTTGATCGTCCCAGCACTGTCGGAAGGCCAAGGTACTTCTCAATCAAGGCTTCAGGGGCGATGCCAGTCGCAGCATGAACCACATACTTTAAATCATCAGGGCAGTTGCTGCTAAAAAATATGGCAGATTTGTTCTTGTTTACTAGCTGACCAG
This sequence comes from Avena eriantha, assembly GCA_910589775.1. NCBI lineage: Eukaryota > Viridiplantae > Streptophyta > Magnoliopsida > Poales > Poaceae > Avena > Avena eriantha. The sequence goes on along the minus strand of OU342742.1, from coordinate 526,313,561 downwards.
ACCCTTGGCGGTAGGCTTCTAGAATCGCATGCAATCTGGTCGCTCCAATAGCAGAAGCTTGAGTGAAGATGAGGCAATCGTCAGCGAACAGGAGGTGGGAGATCCATGGGGCATGCATCCCCACTTTGATTCCACGACAAAGGAATTGTTGCCCACTATACTTCAACAAGGAACTAAGGCCCTCGGAGCAGAGGAGGAATAAATAGGAAGAGATCGGGTCGCCTTGTCTTATACCCCTCGAGGGTTTAAAGAACTCAGAGAAGTGGCCATTGACTCTGACAGAGAAGGAGACGGTTTCAACACATTTCATCACTAGGTCAATCCAGCCAGGAGCAAAGCCTAGCTTAGCCATGATCTCCCTAAGGTAGCACCACTTGACCCTGTCAAAGGCTTTAGCCATGTCGATCTTAACCGCACAAGCCCCACTCTTCCCCTTCTTCTTTTTAAAGTAATGAACACATTCAAAAGCCGTGATCACGTTGTCAGAGATTAGTCTGCCCGGGACAAAGGCATTTTGTTCCTTAGAAATAAGTCTGAGGGCTAAGACTTTGGAGACAATCTTATACAGAACATTGCAAAGCGCAATAGGTCGGTATTGAGAGAGATCTTGAGGTTGTTTCACCTTAGGGATGAGGACCAGAAAGGTTCGGTTGACAAGCTCAGGCATATCCCCGCCCTCCATAAATCTCCGGACAGCTTTGCAAATATCATTTCTGAACATGCTCCAATGACGGATATAGAATCCTGCAGTAAAACCGCGGTCCTAGAGATTTGTTGGGTTGCATCATAAACAGAGCATTTTCAATCTCAATATCGGTAACGAGGGCACATAGTCTTTCATTCATAGTGATAGTGACCTTTGGCTGTACAAACTGGGTTATCAGCTCAAGAGTAGTCTGCTCTTGAGCCGCAAAGAGCCTGGTATAAAAATCCGCAGCCAGGGCTTCTAATTCAGATTGGGACGACACGTATGAGCCGTCCACCTTCTTAAGGGACACAATCTTATTGGTTCTAGCACGCTCCCGAGCCCTAGCATGGAAGAATGAGGTATTACGGTCTCCTTCAGCAAGCCACTGAACACGTGAGCGTTGTTTCATCATTGTTTCCTCTCTCGCCAGGAGATCGACAATTTTTTTCATCAAGACACACTCCTCCCTAGAAGGGCCAGAACGAAGAGAGGTGCCCCGGATAATCTCGAGCCTCCTTCTCAGGATCTTCAATTGTTTATTGACAGAGCCAAATTCCGTGCTAGACCATGCTGTCAGTTTATATTGCATTCGTTTCAGCTCAGTAGATAGGTCTGCAAGGTCAAGTCCCCCAGGCTGCCAGCCATTATCAACAACCTAATCATATCTCTCATGCTTAAGCCACATGTTTTCAAAGTGGAAAAGCTTGTTAGAACTGTCTCCCCGAAGCCAATCAGACCGCTTAATCTTGATTAGTAAGCAGCAATGGTCAGATGAAGAGGTTTGCACATGGCAAACAGTTGTGTTGTCAAAAGCGTCAAGGAAGCGACCGTCTCCCAAGACCCTATCCAATCTGACCTTGATGTTATTAGAAGCAGTCTATTTATTGTCCCAAGTGTACGGAAGACCGGTGTATCCCAGGTCCAAGAAGCGGCAGTAGTCCACGATGGCCCGAAATTCCTCCATCATCCATTCTTGTCTCACATTGCCTCCAATTTGTTCGAAAGCATTTAGTATCTCATTAAAATCCCCTGCACAAATCCAAGGGGAGTCAAATTCTCGTCTCAGGTGTTGCAAAAGCTCCCAGTCTCTCTTCCTCCTCGATCTTACAGGGTTGCCATAGAACCCTGTAAATCTCCATTCTCTCTCACCCATCAGGTCGCTCTTTATCAGCACGTCAATATGACTTCTGCTGTAAGATTTTAGAGACACAATGTAATCGCTATTCCAGAACAGTACTAAGCCTCTGCTCAGACCCTCGCTCTTCACAGCAAAGGCGTGATCAAAGCCCAACCTCCACCTCAGATCTTGTGCTTTCACATTTGACATCTTTGTCTCCGACAAAAACACCAAGTTAGAGTGATGCAGCTGGACTAGATTGCGAACTTCTTGAACTACCGCGGGTCGTCCGCAACCCCGACAGTTCAAACTTAGGAGATTCATCGGGCCCGGCGGTCCTCCTCGAAGGAGGCCGCCGATGATGCCAAGGAGTAAAACGAAACCTTTGCTGGTACTTTTATTATCACACTCTCATCCCACCACAAGGTAAAAACGATCCCTATGACAGCACCGAACTTACAAAGGATGAGCACGAGGAAGGCCTTGAAGGTGCGTACTAGCTGCACCAAAACATGAACTGTCCGAGGCTGCCCCACTCCCCATCACTTACCAAGTTACCGTGACAAGTCGACGGAGCCACATCATCGAAGGAGTCCAATGCGTGGGACACCCTCACGGTCACACACACCCGCGGTAAAACCCTCGCACCTACTGCCAGTCCAGGTCACAGGACGCCGGTAAATGTAACGGTGTGTTCACTTCGAGAACAAAGTGGAATGGAATGGCATGGTTCCGTTCTAGTAGAATGGATCGGTTCCATTCTTGTGTTTAGTTGGAACAAAAAGTGAAATGAAATGGTTCCATCCAGTGTTTAGTTGGGACAAACCCCTTCGCGCTGCTCACACTGCCACCTCCCCCGTCCGACGGTTCGGTGAAAAACCAGCACAGATTCCTCGCTTTCCACTGCTCCATGCTCTCGTTTGTTTTATTGACATCCCAAGTCCCAACGCCAGACGGGTCAGCTACTTCGGGAGCTGTCGCGTCCGGCCGTCTCGTGCGCGGGGGTCCGTCGACCCGCCCGCGTGACCCCGTTCACCGCCATGGCCGCCGACGACGAGCCCTCCATTACCCGCTGGTCCTTCGAGGTAATTCAACGGCCTATGCTGCTGTTCACACCCCCTTTCCTGCTCTCTCTTGCTGAGATCCCGTTGCCCCCAATCGCCCCGGCCTCGGCTCAGGACTTCGAGCGCTACTACGACGCGGGCCTCGGCATCCGCCACGCGCCCAAGGGCGACGGAGATGACGACGAGGCGCCGCTCGGATCAGGCCCCGCCGACATCGCCCACGCCAACGGCGGCGCTGACCTGGCAGTCTTCGAGCAGTACGACCGGCTGGTAATTAAATTCGACCTTCTCCCCATTGCTTCCTTCCATGTTACTATTACTCCTACTTTGGAGAACTTACAGTATCTCTATTGGCTTTCGGCTGCAGGATAGAAATGTCGAGTTCCGTAACGGGGCAATGGACGCTGCTGGGCCGCCGTAAGACTTGCTGCTTACTCGAGTGAAGTACAACTAGTTCGCATGGGGATTTTTTTAATCTGAATTTCTGCGATGACGTCCTAATGCTGGTTAAATCTGAGATAAGCTAATTCCGGGGTGTTCTAAACTCCTAGTATGAGAGCATGGAAAATCCTAAGTTTATCTTTCAATGCGGTTCAACTTATTTGAGGCTCTAGTATGATAGTATCTGCTTCACTTCTCATCTGGATCCTACCTAGTGTAGGATCCACATTGTGCATCTTAGTGACCAAAGCTTATGAATGGCTCCTTTATGGTAGCTTTCTAGCTGTGGCTTGCTCAGATGGATGCATGCCAGTTAGTATTCCATTATTGTCTGCTGCTAAGCAACATTTACAGTTTTAGATTGATTGGATAACAAATTAGAGATTTGGTCTTATACCTATTGTTCCATAAAAAAAATGGGTGACTAAAATTCGCAAACTTATAAATATGACTAATCAGTTTCTAGTTGTTCTTTTCCTTACTCGAGAGTTAATTGTAAAGCATTGCTGTACTATTTGGTCCATGAATGAAAACTAGAGCCCATGCCTGTCCTTTTCTTTTGTGATAACAGGATGTGTACCTTTGCAGGCAGAAATCTCTACTTCCTTCTTTTGAATCTGCAGAAACACGCAACTTAGCAGAGACATTGTTGAGGTAACTGTCTTGACAATTATGTAGCTATCCTTGCATTCTTACCATTTCGGCATTGTCATGTATTTTGGACCTGTACCCTCTTGGTGTAATGCACTAATTTCTACAGGGATATTATTCGTGGGAGTCCAGATGTTAAATGGGAAAGCATTAAAGGCTTGGAAACTGCGAAGCGTCTTCTTAAAGAAGCAGTTGTCATGCCTATAAAGTATCCCAAGTAGGTTTGTGTGCTCCCTGAAAGATATACTGAAGCTTGATACTTCTTTTTCATAAAACATAATCTTGATATGCCCTATAGTACCAAGGTGTGATTTTTCACTCAGCGTGTGTAGACTGTAGACAGCTGTATCTGTATACACTATTTTCCTATGGCAATATGGCATACATGCTTCAGACGCAGAAAGCTCTCAAGCATTACGTAACATATTAACCTATTAAGCGACCACCATCCCATCCATGTTGGGGTCCCTGGCGAGTGACAATCATCTCCAATCGCTGCTACATGCTACCATCCACTCCTTGTCCTCTAACCGCTGCAACAAAGACCAAGACTACAACCAATCGATAGACAATCTTAAAAGAGCTCTAAGATCCCTAGAATTGGAGAGCTGTGGTTGCTCCAATGTTTTGACCCTACTTGTAAGATATCCTACTTATGAAGATTTTAGTTGGTGGTCATCTGTTGACTCCTTTTCTAGTCTTCCTTGTCTCGATCCTGACAAGTGCGACCATACAAACCTACGAGCATAGAAGAAAGCTACTGTCTCCTCCGCCAGCCCAGATAAATGGAAACATCAAAGTGAATTAATTTGACATATAACTTGACCAAACTATGTTTCACACAGTTTTTTGGTTTTGTAGCTTAGCGCGGGCGCCTTATAAGTCCTGCAAATGATTGTAGTTTTTTGTTTTGATAAAAAAAATCATTATTTCGACATAGTGAAATATACCAGCACAATGCACTAGCTCCTACCAGGAGTAGAGATCACACACCCTCCCTTAGACCTGGGAGTAAATGCCCAAACAAATAAGGCTATACTAGGAGGTGGTAAAAGATCACGTGCTAAGTATCTGCCTTTTTTCATACAGAAAGGGTTAAAAAAAAGTTTAAAGTTCTGATGTCGTAGAATTCGTATCAATCAGACAATGTTTTGCTTCTTGATCTATAGAGTATTGCTCTTTTGTTTCCTAACCAGATTCACACTATAGGTACTTCACAGGTCTGTTATCACCTTGGAAAGGCATATTGCTTTTTGGTCCGCCAGGAACAGGAAAGGTTTGCACATAAGAAAACCTTTGCATTTTTGTTTTACCATGCTCCATTCTAACAATAATGTAGCACTTCATCTTGGGCCTTATTTGTCGAATTATTTGTCCACATGTCTTTCTTAAGGTGATTATGATTTGTCCAAAAAATGCCTTCAATTATGATTTGAAATGCCCGATTGGGATTTAGCCAATTATTTGCCTACCAAATCTTGTGAATTATGCTATTTTCACCTAACTTAAATACCTATAGTAGTTGTGGTTGCCGGTTGATCTGTTCTGATGTTGTCTCAGTGTTGCTATCATGGTACTGAATGATTAAGATAAAGACTGGTTCCACTAATTATTTCACAATTCTGTTCCAATATCTGTTCTTCCATTCTTCTAACTTAGTATTTTTTTCATCCATGCATTTGCTGTCATACTGTAGCCAAACTAAAATCGATGACCATCACCAAAGTGCAATTATTAACTTCCCTCATATATTTCATTTCAGACAATGCTAGCAAAAGCTGTGGCTACTGAGTGCAGCACAACCTTTTTCAATATTTCAGCCTCATCAATTGTTAGCAAATGGCGTGGTATGTCTTTTCTCCCTCTTGTTTCTGATGTGCAGTTGCATTGTTTTTCTGCTATTAATGTTGCTGTTTTTTCCCGGGACATGCTGTACTGCCATATACAATATCAGTCTGATCACTTAATACATGCTGTGCGGACAGGATTTTGTTCATTGCTAGTCCCTCTGTTTAGGATTATTAGGCCGGAGGGCCGATTTGGCGATACCAAGATGCATCGGATTACTCCTTTAATTTGACACAAAAGTCTCATCCACTACGTACTAATGCTCTCAGCCACTCGTATTATGCGCATGGCTAAGAGGATTGAATGCATTGGCTTGCATGCTGTAAATTACGGTCTATGGCTGCGTGTTTTACCTTGATTTTAGGATCACAGTGCTGCATATCCTGCATTAACTGAACCGTGTGTAGTTAATACTCCGGCCTAATATACCTGAAATATCTGGAATTGCTCTTCGGCCTAATAGTCCTAAACAGAGGGAGTATGTGCCTTTCCTGTTAATATTCTATATTGTTGTAATAAATTTACGTTAGATGCATACTTTCGTATTTGTTGAACTATCTTGGATAGTAGTATTTGCGGAAGAGTAAAATACATCAGAAGCCACATAACTTGTCCGTATAAATTGGATTGGTCCTTGTACTTAGAACAGTTGAATATACAGTCACTGAAGACGCGTTGTTGGGTTAGCGTACGGTCACCGCATATGCTGGAGCTACGTATAGGCAGGATTTTTACTAGTCAAACCGTTCACTTAAATAATGGCCACAAACATGAGGATGGTTTTGCAAAAACGCCAGCAACAACTGCCCAGCACCGGGCAACGCAGCAGACCTACCCAGCTCTGAAACGCCCTGCTGCAGTCGTGTCGCGGCATGACAGCGAAAACAGCAGCAGGAACGCCCCCCGCACACAGCTGTAGAGTTGAGTCCGTCAGCGTGGAGGCAGACTCGCATATGTGCCTCTTGCCAGTGCGTGTACACGAAGATGCGCCGTGGTGCCTCTCGCCGGCACACACGTTGCGGAGGCACGGGCCTTGGTGACCCTGCTCGCCGGACATCCAGGCTCTCTGCAGCGCCACACCACTGCAGCGACGAGCACTCGGACATCTTTGTCGTGAACTGGTGTTAACACTGCTGGCCAGCGATGGAGGTGCACGACATGGCATGGCTTCGGGCACGAGGGGGAGCAAGGAGAGGAGGGAAAACACGAGCGGATCATCCTCGGCTTCCATGACATTGCCCTGGCCTCCTCCACCTTCCTGGTGATGACATGGCCAACTGCGGCAACCGACGGCGCAGGCCAACGCGGCGTGGCAGCTTGGAGACGTGCAAAAGTTTGGGGAGGCCTTCGGCGCGCTCCTATGTACACATCGGAGCCGAGAAGACGATCACGGGGTCGGGGACGAAACAGAGTTGGGAAATCGATTACTCGATGTGTCGGCGGCGGACGTCGAAGGTGGGGAAGAAGAACGCGGCGATTAATTCGGCAGGAAGGACCACCAGAACGAGGCTGAGCGAAAGGGCAAGGTCTAGCAGCTCCGATAGGACTACGGCGGCGTAACAACGAATGGCAACGGCGTCGGCACGAACTGGACACCAGGGGCACGTCTCTCACTGTAGAAAGCACGTGGATGAGCACCACGTGGGCGGGTGATCACTTGTCTCTGCTGCTCGCGTACGTGTCTTGTTCGCGACAGCAGCGACTTGCCCGGCAGGGTGCGGCCGTGCAGGACCGGGAAGCGAACTGATGGCAGCAAATAATCCTGGGGACTTCTCGCAGAAAAGGTATTTGCTGCCACTGTCACGCGGGTCCCACGATGCCATGTCAGCCAATATGTAGCTCCAGCGTCCGTGGTGACCGTATACTGACCCAACAATGCGTCTTCAGTGATCATAACTTCAATTTTTCTAAGTATAAGGACCGATACGATTTATACGGACAAGTTCCATGGTTTCCGGTGTATTTTACTCTTTGCGGAACTCCAAATCTGTTCTCTAAAAACAACCTATTTGCAGACATGCACTGTAGTAAAAAAGTCATTGCATTTAACCGTGCAAACCCCATATAATTAATACATGTTCTTCCCGCACCATGATGTTAAGGGGCTTTGGTTTGTGACTCGTCTGAACCATACTGAGAGCATCTCCACTAGCATTCCCAGGAGGGCCTCCCCAGGCCTTTTTTTATCCGGATGGCGAGTTTTCGCCTAGCCTCGTTCCCAGGATGCCAAATTCCGCCGGATTTGGCCCAACTTTCATCCGGCGTTCCTAGGCCAAACCCGACCCGCCGGGAGTCGCCTGGGAAAAACTGGTGGGCCAACCTTGTCGGCGAGACATCCCATTCCCCACCGCGATTCGGCTCTCCCGCTGCACAGAGCCTTCTCCCCAGCTACCCCCTCGCCGCCGGCGATACCCCGCCCCGCCTAGGAGAATCCATGCCGATAGAAAGGTCCACCGCTGCCGCAACCTTTCCCCTCGCTGCTGGCCTTGTTTTGCCTTCTTGCGCCTTCGCCGGCAGATCGACTCCGTTCCAAGCTCGCGCCCACCTCGCCTGCGAAGTGTTCGGCGTTTTGCCTGTTCGGCCATGGGCTCCGATGACGAGGAGATGTTCGCTCTGCTGCTGGAGAAAGAGACCACCGCAGCCATCGATTATGAAGAGCATATGCGGATCTTTGGCTCCCTGGCCAAGCTGTACACGCAGACTGCAGCGCCGAAGCGTGGAGGCTCGGCGAAGGGTTGCCGGAAGTGCAAAGCAAGGCAGCGGATGGAGGGCTGCTGCATACTGTACGCCGACTACTTCGCCGACAACCAGCTGCACGAAGAGGCCGTATTTCGGCGCTGTTTCAGGATGAGCTGAAAACTTTTCCTCGAGATCATGCATGCCATCCGGGAGTACGACCCCTACTTCATATGCAAGAAGGACTGCACCAGCATGGTAGGGTTTTCCTCACTGCAGAAGTGCACGGTGGCGATGAGGTTGCTTGCATACCGAGCTTTGGGTGATAGTGCAGACGCATGGCCGAGTCCACCGCCATCGATTGTTTGTACAGGTTCTGCAGGCAGTGATTGCAGTGTTTATGCCACAATACTTGAGATCACCTACTGCTGAAGACATTGCTCGGGATCCTCGCAGTCAATGAAAGTAGAGGATTTCCTGGGATGCTTGGAAGCATCGACTGCATGCATTGGCTTGGCAGGGAATGTACAAAGGCCACAAAGGAGGTTGCATTGTGATACTCGAGTCAATTGCTACACATGATCTCTAGATTTGGCACTCCTTTGGCATGGCAGGATCGAACAACGACATCAACGTCCTCCAGTCCTCTACTGTCTTCGCCAAGCTTGTTGAGGGTCATGCTCCTCTGGTGGACTTTGAGATCAACGGGCACCACTACAACAAGGGATACTATCTTGCAGATGGCATCTATCCAAGATGGCCAACATTTCTGAAGACTATCTCAAGCTCCATGCTCCCCAAGCATGCTCAGTTTGCCAAGGAACAAGAAGCTTGCAGGAAGGACGTGGAGCGGACATTTGGTGTGCTCCAACAAAGATTTACAGTTGTCCAGTTCCCTGCTATGACCTGGTCGAAAGATCAGATGTTGGAAGTGATGAACGGTTGTGTGACCTTGCACAACATGATCATTGAGGACAAGCGGAAGAATCCAGTGGATTTGGTCGAGCAGGAGGAGCCATACTACAGATAGGGGACCTCTTGCAGAGCCTGATCACCAGGTGCCGGCATCGTGGGCTGCCTTCATCGCCATGCGTCAGGAGATACGAGACCCCACAGTGCATCAACAGCTGTAGGATGATCTGGCCGAGCACATATGGATACGCAAGGGCAACACATAGCAGCTATGCCAAACATGATCTGGCCGAACTATGTTGTGTTTCATTCTATGCCGAACTATGCCGAACTATGATGTGTTTAATATTATGCCAAACTATGCCGAACATTGCTCTGTATTCATATTATGCCGAACTGTGCGAATTTGAGCCGAATTTGGGCGAAATGTCGCCAAATTTGCCCAAAAAACGTATGCCTGGGAACCCCGCCTGGGAACGCAAGTGGGAATTTGGCTATTCCCAGGCTGAAAGTTCCATCCATCCGGCACTAAATAGCGCCGGGTTTCGGGCTGGGAACTCCGAATGAGTGGAGATGCTCTGAAATTTGGTATTACCAACAAAAACCAGTTCACATTTAGTTTGGTGCATAATTTTGGCTCTGCATGCAAAACCTGACGCTGCCAACCCCATAAGACATCAACACGCGGGCTTCTCCTGGGGGAAGAAATCACCCCCCCACCCCCTGTTTTTGACAGGGCTCTTGCCGGCTGGTTTTGTTGACATGTTAATTCAGGATTGGATGCATTAAATGCTGGACTGGTTTAATTACAGTGCTTCTAGTGACCAAATTTTCTAACCAGATGTCTGATTTGCTTTATGGTTGCATAGCCGTATTCACGGTGATTTCATCAATAAAATAAGACCCTATACTGGCTATATTTGATAAAGATGGCGTATGCAATCTGGACCCACACAACACCCATAAAATCAAATTCACATGGTTACAGTCCATAAACCCTTTAGTACAGATGCTCTGCACCCTTGCGTAGTGCATACCTTCTGCTACCATGGAGGATTGCTCCCCTGCACCCCTGTACTCCATCTTCTGTTACCCTTACCCATTTTGTGTGTTGGATCCCTGCTTGCACCACCCCCAATAGCGATTTATGGAACACTGACCCAAACAGCACCTGTCTCTGTGGAATTGTCACTTTCAGCCATCGACATGGAACACTATTTCGAACATAGCTGATCCTTTGTGTGTGGAGTTATCACTTTGATTATCAACATGGAAGAAATGATATTTGCATTTAAGTAATTCTGTTTACTCGCCTATATTACAATTGTTGGGGGTCTACCAGATGGCTTGGTCTTTATCTGCCTCTAGGTTGATCTTATTATCTCCAGTGTCATGTCCTTACTGTGCATGGGATTCTCTTGTTTGTCACATTCCTAGCGAAGTTGTATCATGTCTTGCTTACTCTAATAGTTAGTATGGTACAGGTGACTCAGAGAAACTAGTGAAAGTGTTATTTGAGCTTGCGAGGCATCATGCACCATCTACCATTTTTCTAGACGAGATCGATGCAATTATTAGCCAACGTGGTGAAGCTCGTAGCGAACATGAAGCCAGTCGTCGATTGAAGACTGAACTATTAATACAGGTAGCTATCTTGATGATTTTGCAGAGTCTGAATTATCCTGAGATGTTTCGATGCTTACTAAATATAAGGCCAAGCACAAAAAGAGTGAACATCACTTTATAGAAGAAAAAGAACTGGAGAACAAGTTTAGACATCTTCTAGCTTGAAAACAGGGGATTCAGTCAAGACTTTGAAATTTGCTGAAGTCGACGTGTTCAATAATCTTTCAGCTGTTTAATTTCGTCATGCATTTTGACACCGGGCTGTTTTGTCTCTGTTTTTTGGTGTTCCTAACATTTCATTGCTGCAGATGGATGGGCTGACTAAGACAGATGAACTTGTTTTTGTTCTTGCGGCCACAAATTTACCATGGGAACTGGACGCAGCAATGTTACGCCGATTGGAAAAACGTGTATCCTTTTCTAAATAATCTTGAAATATCAAATATGACGAACATTTAATGAGGGTCAATGTATCATTATGCCATAAAACACATCGCAGGCTCTTCTGACTGTACCATTTTGCACTAGAGTAGGCAATTTAATCCGCATATCTGGAAATTACTGTTCAATCTTATTAGAATGCCACCAGAGTTTGTTTGTGAGACCACATCCTTTTTCTGTACCTAAACAAAGTAATTTGTCCTTAACTTGTCCAATCAGATTCTTGTGCCCTTACCAGAGTCAGAAGCTAGACAAGCTATGTTTGAAGAGTTCCTACCATCTTCTCCTGACACAATGGAGGTTCCGTATGATATTCTCGTGGAGAACACTGAAGGATATTCAGGCTCTGATATACGCCTTGTGTGCAAGGAGGCTGCAATGCAACCCCTTAGACGGATAATGGCAGCTCTAGAAGGCGCACAAGAATTAGTGCCTGAGGATGGTATGTGCTCTGTCCTTCACTTGTGATTTCCTACCTTTTCGGCAACCTGTGTGTGCACCAGAACAAATGACTTCGCGTCTGTCGTGTTGTAGATTTATTTTTCCTTATTACCTATTTCTTCCCAAGTTCTAGGAAGATTTTTCCTGTGCGGATGTATTCAGCGCCTTTAAGAGTGAACTTATAGTTTAAAATAGAAAAAACTAGTACGACCCATTGAATAATCTATATTTAAATAGCACCCCTATAATATAATAAATCAGTTACATTCTAGCACCTTTGGGGTTAAATTTGAAAAATGATGCAGATTTGCCTGAAGTTGGCCCAGTAACGGCAGAAGATATTGAACTTGCTTTGAGGAATACACGGCCGTCTGCTCATCTCCATGCACATAGATACGAGAAATTCAATCAAGATTATGGCAGCCACGTCCTAAGCTAAAGGTAGCAAAGGCGAGTATATACCTGCCTTAGATATTTCTAAGGTGCTCTTTGAACTGTTCCCTAAGCATGTCTAGAAGCCTGTTGATACGATTTCAATTGCACCGTATATGGAACCTAAGTGTTAGTTGGGTACTGTACTTGCCATCCATGTATTTCCAGCTCATAAGCATTCATTGTGTACGATATTTGCTCCATCATGTTCATTACCATTTGTTTGAGAAGTAATAAGCTCTCCGGGTATTTAAATAGCACCCCATGCCACCATGTATATACTCACTCGTACATATAGCAAACAGGAACACTCTTAGGCTTTCAGCTTCATTTAGCTTAAGCTTTTGGAACATGATAGGTACCCGTACCTCTGAATACATAGATAGGCTTAACCGATCTGATAGATGGCCGGGGATTACCTGAATCGATAAGTTGCTTTACTGCGGGACAGTGGTAGTATTCAGTTGCAGCAACTCGCTTGTATCCTTGGGGGATTCTTCAGCGCCGAGCTGGTGGAGCTCGAAGGGCGCCAGCCTGCAGGTGGCGAGCTTGGTCTTGTATGCGGCCTTCTTGTACTCCTGCCACGTAAAGCTCTTGTACCGGCTCGCCTCCAGCGTCCCCATCAGCCCCGCCACCGGCATGATCCTCTGCTCCGGCGCCGGGCCGCCGAAGTATATCATGGACAGCCTTGACCTGACCTCCTCCCCGGCCTCTGCCACCACCCTGTGCCTCACGCTTCTGTACCTCCCGTTCGTGAGAACCTGCATGGCGTCTCCAACGTTGATGAAGAAGGATTCCGTGTCGGGCGTGATGGGGAGCCAGCTGCCGTCGCGCAGCGCGATCTGCAGCCCGGGGACAGAGTTGGAGCGCAGCAGCGACATGATCTGAGGGTCCGTGTGCTCACCGAACCCTGTGATGTTGCCGTCCACCGCCTCCAGCCGCAGCGACGGCGGGTAGTGGTTCAAACGCAGCAACTCCTCGCTGCCGGCCCTGTGCACCATGCCCCTGAACATGTCCGTGTCCTCCATCCCCAGCCCTTCCGCCATCAGCTCCATCACCCTCCCCGCCACCTTCTGCACTGTCCTCATGTACCCATCCAGCGCGTGGCTGCACTTGACAATTAACACTCGAGAGTTCGAATTAAATCAAACAAGAGTGCAGATGAGATTATGTACGTTATGTACCAGAGTGCCATGGGCATAGTTGAGATGGAATTAACAGTGCCGGAGCCGGCTGACAGGAGGAGGTACTCCAGGGAGCCGACGTCGCCGTTGCTCCCGATATTCCCGCAGCCGTAGCCAAGCGGCTTTTTAAGGCCGGCGGCACTCTCGATCTTGTCATGCCGGGGCAGCGCAAAGAAGGCCATGGCCTCGGCCTCCAGCGTCTCCCCTAGGCCAACGGCCATGCCATGGTTGACGGCCTTGAAGAAGCCGTGGCTCCTGCAAGCATCGGCGATGGCACCCGCGGAGCCCGGCGACCACAGGTCGATCACCGGAACGAAGGCCAGGGTGGTAGCAACGGGTTGCTTCGTTTCAACATCTCTACTGGCTGGTACTGATGCGTCCATGGTTAATTAGCGTGCCTGCACTTGATGTGATTATGGGGCATGCAAAGCTAGCGTATTTATAGGCATGGCTAGCATGTGCAATGGATTGTGTAGGCCACCTAAGGGAACTCAGCAAATTTGTAGCAGGATTAACTAGCCCGATGTAAACTTGCTTAACAGTGCGATGGTACGTCAAACATTTACTTTCTGAGAAGCATGTCGGTACAACATGCACACGAATCACCACCACACGTACACATCATCTACCGAAAACAGTAATTATAGAGCTGGTCTTTAGGATCAGCGGACTCACCACAGGCATCTTGCTATTGACCTATTGCCAGAATTCATCGACCCCCATTTAAAGTATGTTCACCCTGCCAGAAAAATATGAAAAGCACAGAAATCTTATGCCAGAATTGCCAGTGAGAGATGGGCGGCATAATTGCCGTCTTTTGCAAGGTTATCCATTTTGTGGCATTCATGTTGGATCTTTATCCAATGGTCATCCTGTGATCATCGTGGCAACAAGTGCCATGGGGTTTGCGCTTTGTCGCACGTTATATTTCTGTGATATGGCAGTAAAACCGAGCATGCATACTTCTGTGACGGATGCCTAGATTCCACATGCCACACTGACGGTACACTGCACACTTCGCGCTAAGTAAGTTGCCAACTAAAAATCATGCAAGTGTTCTTACCCACTTGTGTTTTATTGCTCTGCCATGTGCGTGGAAGTGCACAACAAGATCTATTTATTTTTTGGTTAAATAAATGTACCCTTTCTCTTTTCTTGTTTACTTGAATCCTTTTTATGTCTTTGAGGTGCTAGTTTGATCTTGCATTGCATAACCTTTTTTTTTTGTCAAGGAGTACTTGTATTGTATGATGGAGAGGAGATATTTTTGAGAACAAATGCAGTGATATAACAGGCTATAACAGTGACTCCATTCCAGTTTGAACAATGTATCTGTGACATGGTTACTTTGAACATCATTTTGCACCCAGAATTCCACCCGTCTTAGTCCAAGTGGTCCTCAGTGTTCTGTCGCTCGATATCAATGCGTACAAGACTACAAGAGGCACAAATTGGCCACGGAAGGTGGCCTGTGCGTACCACCCGAGTTGTAAATGCACACTTGCCCTGATGAGACTATCAAGAACAAAGAAAGGGGTTGGTTAGAGTTCTAACTGAACAATAGCTAGTGGTTGATGTAGAGTGGACAGCACCGAGGATTGCTCGGCGGAGCGGACATGGGCACATGGCTACAAATAAAACTAGAATGGTGTAGGTGCACTTGTCAGTTATCACGCTGACGGAATGGATCAACGCCTGAGGCATGGCTTCTTAATTTTGTAGGATGAGCTGCTCTAAACTTTGTTGTAGGTCAGGTGCTGCCACTTTCTGCAGTTTTATGTTACTCCTTGGACCAGTAGTAGGGGCAGCAGTGGTTTAAGATGCTAGAGATGTCAATTGTGAACGTTGCTTCATTTTTTCAGCTTGTTTTTTTTTCTTGTAAAAGAAAATGATGACCTTCAAGTGTAGTTGGGCATGGCCCGAGCTGGGTCTACTGTTCTTGGGCTGATAGCTCTAATACTTTTGGTTTTCTTAATCCCTGGGCCTCCAGTGGCTGATGCAGATTTATGCGTCTGTGTGGGCGAACAATTTAGCGGTTTAGAGTCCAAGACTTTTTACACGAGTTGGCATATTACGAAGAATGCATCGTACCGTTAAGAGATCACAAATACATTTTTCTCTTTTTCTAAAAATAATAATACCTTTTGCTCTTCTAAAATATTTCAGATGTGTTATGAACTTGGCCTTAAGACTACACTTTTTTGATGTGTTGTAATTGTGTCAAATATATGTATATGCTATAGTTGGACTTTGATTAAACGGAAGGCTAGGGCTATAGTTGGACTTGATTAAACGGAAGGCTAGGTGTTTGAGTTGGACACTTGTAACCTGGTCTAATATGTGAATGCATCGGAGTAGCCAAAATATACTTCTCTACCATATCAACACTAGCTAGATTATTACAACTTTCTCCATCAATAATGATCCGTATAGCTCTTCCTTGACAACACCTCGTGTTTGGAATAGGTTGTGAGTTGATCATGCTCAGCTTTGCTCAAATGCACACTCAACGCACGTTGTGCAACTAAGCTCTTGTATTGATCAGCAGTTTCAGCTCCCATTACTTCCGTCTCTTCTTTAGAAGCAGAATTATCCCCATCACGTGCAGCGATAAGAGCTTTCTTCATCAAAATCACTTGCTAAATCATATTCACCATCATCACGCACCATCATAACACGCTGTGTTGTGCACATCTTCTCAATATGGCCATATCCCAGCACTTGCGGCATTGTATATCCTTCGCCTTGCTTGTGGAGGCTATAAAAGAAGAGCTACGAGGACAATTGGATGATGGTGGAGGAGCAGCCGAAGGCGTTCGTGATGAAGGTGTGGTGGCTTTGGACGTGGTAGGCGCTGGTGGCGTACCATGCGAAGGAGGTGCTGATTGTCGGGATGTCCATGACGATGTACGACCCTCAAAATTGTTAGACCTTCTCCATGGTGGTTGATAATCTTGCACTTCACGTTCAGTTTTGCAAGCAAGATGAAACAAACGAGTAATGGTGCGATATTCCTTATAGCCTAAGATGTTTTGAATCTCCTTATTTAAACCAAGAAAGAAACATGCCATCACTTGTTCCGTATTTTCAACAATACTAGCACGAACCATCCCAGTTTGTAATTCCTGATAATATTCTTCTACAGAATTTTTTCCCTTGTTCTTTAGCAAATCTCGTTGACAAGTTGGTGGTACAAAACGAACACGCATAGTAGTTTTTAAAGCAGTCTAAGTATTAGGAACATTAGCATGATTTACATGACAATATTCAGACCACCAAAGTGAAGCTAAATCTGTAAACTCGCAAGTAGCAGCACTAACACGCATATTCTCAGGATATCTTAAACATGCAAAACGTTGATCTACTTCCAATTACCATGTAAGATATGCATCAGGATTATATCTATCCTCAAAAGGTAGAATATTTTGCTTAAGCTTAACAAGATGATCATCATTATGTACCTGTGGTCGAGCGTTGCGGTAGTAATGCCGACGACGACCAGCAATTTGTTCAACATACTCGTCGAACTCATCCTCATCTTCATACTCGTACTCACCATCCTCCTCATATTCCGCGAAAGTGTCAGCCGCGGTAGCAGCGGAAGCCGGCGGTGCAGCAGCTTCGGCGGTGGAAGCAGGAGGTGGTGCAGCTGCAGTAGGAGCAGGCGAACCAGCAGTATCATGATCCGTGTGTGGGATGCGTCGTGCAAGCCCCACTTGGTCGGTTAAACACCGTTGAGGATGTGGTGCAACATCATGTGCAAGTGCAGGTAACCTGGTGAGGATCTCTTGAAACTTGGCGTCAAGCTTGTCATTGAAGGATTTCTCTAGCCCTTCTATCTTGTCAATTGTTTCGTTGAGCTTGACATTAACATCTTCCAGTCTTGAATCAACATCTTGTGCATGCCCTACCAAAAGCTTGGTGAAGTGAGCATGTATCTCTTCATTTGTCATGTTTGCCAGTTCAAGAGGAATATCTGCCATGGTTAGTCCTTAAAAGCACATGTGTATATGCCTATGAGTACTGAAATATGGTGAAAACATGCGTAATCCGTCAAGAAATATACACAACTCTTACAAGTTCTTACCAAACAGGAGGAAAAGGTGATGTGCAACCGCAAGGATCAATGGTTCCAGAGATTGAACCGAGCGATTACCAAGAATCGACACAACGCACGTGGAGAAATCTGTGGAGATCTGAGAAGGCTTAGCAAAGGAGGTTAGCAATTATCAAAACAACAATGCAAAGTTGAAAAGATGCTCAATGATGGTACCGTGCTGGTCCTACGCGACCCTACTAGAGACACGAGCCTAGATCACTAACGATGTCACGACGTGGCACACCAAGCAATGGTGTGATGATATGGTGCTTTGAAAAGTGAATCGAGATGTCCAAAATCACTATGATGGCGAGTGTCTAGAATTGATCTACTGGGTCTAAAAACAGGATAAACCCCAAAAAATTTGTCGAATTTTTTTTACCGTGCTTCGTAAAGCGCGTAGGTGCTAAAAATATGTTGCTATAACGGCTGATGGAGAAAAATGATCCCCAAAGCCGAAAACTAGTATATCCAGAAAAAAATTGGAGGCATTTTCAGACATTTTTTTGCTCTCCTTGATTTGTGACCGAAACTTTAACTCACAGCACGGAACAATGAAGGAAACAAAATAAAGAGGAAAGAACAACTCTACTCGGACTCGTGCCGCGGCAGGAAAACCGATCGGATCTATGTTGCGGTAGGAAGGTGGTGTTGGAGTCTATGGTTTATGGTGGTAGGGGTATATGGCGGCGGAATATGGTGGTGGATGTATGGCAATGGGAGTAATCGACGACCGTGGCGGCGGTGACTAATGTGACCAGAACTCAAAACTCTAAGGGATGAGACACTAAGACCGGTAACTCGACGCGACGATGCAGACACAAATTCAACGATACAAAACTGAAAAGATAATGCAAGGCAGAGAATGGTGATGGGATAGATCTAATTGTATTTTTGGCTTTTTTGTGGGTTATAGGTAAAACAGATCTATATTAGGAAAAATTGTAAATCTCACCGAGCAACCTAAAATTTGATACCACTTGATAGGGCAAAGGTGTTCGATCTTTTGATGAGATGGTGATAGTTGATTTGGGTGGAGTTCGGGCTTGATGATCCGACTACACGTGCGAGCACGAGCACGAGCGCCAATGCAATCGCTAGGCCAATCTCCTGGAGGTTACCGATCTTGCAGAAGCACGATCAGCCTTACCAGCGAGGGTCTTAATTCCTACCTGAAATCGAGAACAAGTAAGAACTAATATTGCAATCAAGATATTGCGGATTAAGATGAAAGCTTTATTGAAAAAGGTGGGATTCTGAACAGGTGCAAAGTACAAGAGGTCTCTGTGACACTCAAGCCTTGGCGAATTTGCAATGATGGCTAACTTTTAGTCTAAACAAAATCCGAGTCTAAAAGTGACGACTACACGGGAATTTAAGGAGGAAAAGGTGGGATTTCGGCTAGCCATAGGTATGGTGGCCGAACCGAACCCTAGAAGCCTTTTCCCCCTCAAATACGGACTCTAAAAGTGCCTATTTTAATTTCTGCGAAAATAACATGGGCCTGACCCAAAATAAAAGTGACGCGGTACCATATTAAGCTATGGACGAATCTATGAAGTAATATTCTTAAATATTTCGTCCAAGTCTTCAATCATCATTATGGTGACTTCAAAGTTCTAAAATCTCCACTTGTGGTGTCCTCTTCAATCCTCACATGCTTGCTGCCATCTCCATGCATGACCATGCTCCAATGCTTGTCTATCTCGTCCATGCTAGGTCCATCATTCCTAAGAGTAACAAACACATCTGATTTAGGCGGCATCATATTTTCATGTATATGAGGATTAGTTCCAAGAAACGAAAGTACCTGATAGCTAAGTTGTTTGGCACGAGCTCGAGTGATAGATCCTTGTATTTGTGTAGCTATAGATACATCGGTTGTATCAATAAATGGGATGTCCTCATCAGAAGGGAACCAAGGAACGCCTAGTTGGATGATGCAAGGCGTGACTTGGAGCTCTCTAGAAAGTCACGTGGGGTCAGACTGAAGGTGGATATAGATCTAAACTATCTCGATATCAATAAAAGGAAGGTTGTGGAGTGCAATGAAAAGAGCTCACGAGTTACCTAGCCCAAAATCTTGATCACAAAATTTTGGAAGTGAGGCACACGCGAATGGGCTTTGCTGAACCGAAGGAGAGGCCTGGGTCGATTCGATCGCTCTGACCTAAGAGATCTGATCAATAGTTGTTCATGGGAGAGCATGGGAAGGACAAGATGTCTTCCACAACCAGGTTCGAGGTGATGAAGGTCGATGGTACATGCAACTTATCGCTATGGTAGTCGAGGGTCAAGGATTTGTAGGGGCAGTAGGGACTTTGGTCAAAGCTGATGTCGGGAAGCTTGCCAACATGGATGCTAATGACTGGTATGAGATGCAAATCACGACTGGACGAGTCTAGATGATCAGGTCTTTTATCATGTGATGGATGAGGGAGTCACCAAGTGTAATTTTGAAGATGTTGGAGGTGTAGTTCCTGGACAAGACCACGCACAATAAGTTGTATCTGAAGCAGGAATTGTATGACATGAGGATGCATGAAGGGGCGAACCTTACTGAACACATCAATGCCTTCAACCATGTGGTCTCAAACTTGGAATGCATTGGGGACAAGGTGGAGGATGAGGACAGGGCTTTGCTCATGCTTATTCGTTGTCTAAGTCCTATAAGAGCTTGGTTGTTACTCTAAAGATCACCGACACCAGTCATCCCCTTGGTGGATTCAGGGGAATGTTTTGGGGATACCAGTCCTCCTAGGCTTGAGGATTCCCTAGCGTGGGTGCCCACCCGCTGATGTTGATGTCGCCGAAGTGGTTGGTGAAAAAATCCAAGATGCCAAAGTAGATAGAGTCGGTTGAAGATTCCCAACCGTGCGTGGTGATGCATGTAAAATCCAAGGTGCCAAAGTAGATGAGTGGTTGGTGAACACCTTCATAGACCGAACAAGCCCGACCCTCGCAGGCGACTCGGGGGGACTGTGCCCACGCCGCCGCCGGCCCTCACCCCACCACCTCCCCTCCCCCGCCGCTGCCGCTGGCCTAGCCGCGGTGGCGGCGGCCCCCGCTGCCAAAGGTGGCTGGGGGAGATCCCGCGGTGGACGCGCTCCGCCCAACGGCTTCTTCTTCGTCTCCTCCGGTGGCTGCATCGGCGTGGCGATGAGGGGGCTCGGCGGGCGGGGGTTGGCGGTGGTGGGCGGCTTCGCTGCGCTGTGGCAGGGGTGACGCTTGCTGCCGGTGCTGCTGGTTGGCGCGGCGGGTCCCGTCGGGGCCTAGATGGGCTTGGCGGGCCGTGGTGGCGCCTCTGCCTTGGCTGGAGGGGGATGCTGGGGCGGCGGCCCCAGGGTGCGGCGGTGGGGGCCAGCGCGGCCGTGCGGGCGGCGTGTCGGCCGTGCTTGGAGGATTGGGTTGCTGTTGCTCGCGTGCCCTTATGGGACGGGGCGGTTCTCCGGCCAGCGAGGTGCTGGGCGGAGCCGTGGTCGCTGATTCCGGTCTCCTTCGCGTGGTGCGGTGCTATTGGAGTCGGCTAGGCGGGCACTCCTCCTCCCTGCTTGGTGGTCTGGTGGCGGTGGATGGTGTCTGCGGAGTGGACGCCGGACGGCAATCGCGGCTAGGGTCACCGTGGGAGGAGGTCCCCAGGTGGGTTCCATGCGGCATGTGGTGGTGGCGGCGGTGCGCTGCAGGGCAGGCATGGCTTCCTCGCCTAGTGGATCGACTTGTTCGTCTTCAGGTATGGTGTTCTCCGCGCAAAAGCACCGCATCGACCTAGGTTGATGCCGGCGATGTCGGCGTCTGCGGACGTCGTTCCCCTCGTTGGAGGCATCGTTGAGGAGCTCCTTCACCTCCCTCGTCGTTTCGGGTCACAGACTCTCCGGGTGAAAACCTGAGCTCTTGGTTTCTGCCGGAGCGGGCATCGGCGGCGCCACCGTCGTTTTTTCCCTCTGAGGGCGATGCCTTTGGAGGTGTTGGTGCTCTGCTAGGCGATTGAGCCCGTGTTGTCTGGCTGCTGCATCGTCGGCTAGGAGTGCGCGCGGTCTCGGGACCGGTGTGGTTGCCTGCGCGGCGGCGATGTTGCCGTTGCGTTGGTGTTTGGTGCTCCAGACCTAGTCGAGCTAGGTCGCGTGGTCTCATCTTGGTTTTGCCGATTTTCCCCGAAAACTGTGCCGCTTGGGGTTTTGTTTTTGGTCCGGTTCCCCTTTTAACCGGACCCGTGTGTTTATACGTCTGTTTTGGGTTTTGGCCGGTTTCCCTTCCAAACCGGCCAATTCTCTTCTTCTAATAGAAAAGGCAGTGCTCCTGCTGGTTGCTCTAAAAAAATGCATGTAAAATGCATAAATGAACATTGTAGTTCATTGATACTTTTTCCCATATATTTACAACTTATATGATGTTATATTCATGTTTTACATTGATTTATGGGGATTTCCGATGATCCCGTTTATTTGGTTTAGAACTCTACAAGACAAGAAAACTTTGTTTTGCGTATTTTTAAGTTTCAGGGACCTAGGCTAAGTCAAATGGACCTGGGATTTTTTAGAAGTATTTTTTTGCAAGGAGAAGAAACTGGAGCATAAGAACCACGAGAGGGGAGGCCCAAGGCCCAAACAAGGCCTAGTGGTGCTTCCCACCATGCTGACCACGCCACCACCCCTCGTTCCTCCTTGAGCCTCTGCAGCCATCCATCTTGAGCCCTAGCGGGAAGTTGTGACCTAGAAACGCCTATAAAAAGACCCCCAGGATGATATCGAAGGAGGCGGTGCAGAAACACAAAACACCAAAACATAGATAGAACTAGCGAAGATTGGAGGGGGAAACACTACCGGAATCGCCTCCGGTGGGATCTCTACCTTCTCCAACATCTTCAGCTTCATCACCATGATGAAGAGGGAGTAGTCCACCTCTGGACTATGGGCTTGTGGTAGTAGCTTGATCTATTTCTCTCTCGATCTGTCATTGTTCTAGTACCATATGAGCTGCCCAACATGATTATGGTCATCTATGTAATTCCTATGTGATGGATCTTTATTCTATGAGTTCATATTTGAGATCTGGTCTATATTATGTGTGAGATGTATTGGTAGATGCATATTATGTACCCGGTCTTTATTACTTGTTATGATCCAACTTGTATGAGAGGGCATGTGTGGGGGAATGTGTGTATTAGATGGAGTAACATGGTGGTAGTGATTGGCTAGTGACATCAAGATGTAATATGGTTTTTACTTCACTAAGGATAAAGTGAATGCATGTGTTATTATCATATAGTGACAACCTAGATTATCTTGTTTGTTCAAGGTAGCATATTTGTCATTCAAACATCATGTCAAAGTACCTATGGCTATACTCCGTTTGTTCTTAATTTGTGTTGCATCATCATTATGATAGGACATGATGCCCATATGAATGCTTATCATACACATAATGAAGTCTTTATCAATACAATATTGCTTATTAATTGTTTTATGCCACTACACTTTATGAGAGAATAGACAAGTGAAGGCATGAAACCACGCCCCATCTTTTATTATAAGAAACACAACCTCATTTTAATTTCATTGCTTTTAGACTTGCTGCACTAATTAAATCCCAAAACAAAAAACACTTTTACTATTAGCAAACACAAACAAAAACCCAAAAAGACCTTTACCTTATTTTTTTAGGTTTGCCTAGTTATATAATGCTTTTACTTTTATTTATTTAAAGTTTATTTTAGTTTTACTAAAACGAAACCTTGTGCTTGAAAACCACAGGGTGGAGTTGGGGACACAAGGAAAATACTTTTTTTGTAGGTTGGTTGAAGAACAAAACAAGAGAAGCCTCTAAGAAAATTCCTCGAGAGTTCGATATAAACCCTCGAGTCACCCTTGTGGGGAAAAGATGCTTGCGACAACACTCTGCACTTGGAGTCCCAACAATTTGGTACCCATGGAGTTGTTGCCATCACGTGGGGACACTGCTGGGATGGCCCTCGGTGATGGAAATTTCATTGGAGGCGAATGGGAACAATGAATCCATCAAGATGCTTGAAAGTGAGGCACAAAGACCCTACCTGGCGCACCAACAGTCAAGGTTTTGATTCTCGGTCATAGATTTGTAGGTGTATGGGTTTGTGATCACAACTGATGGGCTAACAACCTCAAAGCATGCAAGATCTATGCAGGTTCAAGCCTCGGATGATGATCTGGCAACAAATCTATGTCCTATTGGCAACAAATCTATGTCCTATTGTGGCTTTATTATATGGAGCATGTAACGTGCTCAGATATTATAAAGGGTGATCCGGCTAGGAGCCTAGCCGGTACATGTGGTGGATGACGACTAGAGAGTCTAGCCCATGTCGAGTCTCTTCCTACTAGGGGATGACTCCAGGTGGAATGGAACTTATTGGTGTGCTTTGAGAGCCTAATGATTAACTATCTATGAACTACTTCTCTGGTGAGCTTCTCGGTGGAGACTTGTGGCTTCTGTGGACTAGTGGTGTGTTGGGTATTTCCGATGCCCTACTATCGATTCCCCTTCATCCACATGGATCTTCTTTTCTTATACTCCTCGACCTTGTACATTGGGGATTGGGTAGGGAGTTACGGTTGTTCCTGAAGGGACATGGAGATGCTCGACTTATTGGCTGCCACACTTCTTCTCCTATTAGCGCACAGTTAGGCGTCGTATTCTGTCGATGATATCATGAAGGACTTATGATCCCCGGGGGATGGCCTGGCTAGGCGGGGGGTCAGGATGTGGCACAAGGAAGGGTTAGACCTTGATTCTAAGCTAAGGGAACTACCCAGACGGAGAGGCATGTAGTCTAATCGACCGGTGTATGTGTGTGTGTCCCATTATGTCAGCACAAACTTCTGGGGTGTGGGCCTCCTGAATCTTCTGTCTAGTTTGCCCTGCTAGCCGGCTATTTTTTAAGGTGGTTAGTGGTCCTCCTTTCTTAGTGTCATCTTAACACTAAGCCATGTAGGGCTATGCTTGGCCTTAGATGGTATGCTAAGTTTGTCCATCTCCGGGTGCCCAGTTACCCATGACGACCCCATCACTGAAGGGATTCAAACCGGAGGAAAAGGATTACGCGATGCGGTGGTCTATCATGTTGAACACCCATTGTGCCAGGTCATGAAGGTGAGGACCTTTTGGGAGCACACGTCCATAGTCGTTCTTCCCCGACCAATGGAAAATCTTTTGAGGGCGATGTTTAAGCAGGGGAGTCTAGCGGACCATCTAGCCAGCGGTAAAGTCCAGGACACTGAGTGGGCATCCACTCAGCTCTAGCACTCGCTCAACGAACGCCTCGACCTTATTTTGGTTGCAAAACTCCTACATGCTCCAGGAGGAAATATCTGGAGTCAGACCGGGGGCGAGCTCGGGAAAGCTAGGCCAGTCATCACTAACTGGAAGATCAACGTAGTAAAATAAGCCCCTCTGCCATCTCCTTATATTCTAAAAAAATTGATCTAGAAGGCAGTAGGTGTCATGCCGCGTGACTATAGCATTGTCGCATGGGGAAACGACCAGGCTTCTTCATACTTGAGCCTTAAGGCGATAGAAGGTGCACCACAACCCAACATGTGGCCACACACCCAAATAGCCCATGCAGAAAGACAGTAAGATGACTACCTGGAGGAGTCTATTAGTAGAGAAGTGGTGAGGCTGCAACCGGTAGATATGCAGCAACTGCTGAAAGATGAGGCTAGTGGGCACCGATAGCCTCCCTCGAAGAAAGCTATGGAGACAACGCGCTCTCTCGGCTGGGGGCCAGGAACCCACTACAAACCTGATGCCTCTAAGCACATTCCTCCTTAGGGGAAGTAGTCCATGCTATAGGAGCTCCTCCAAATCATCCTCCCTCACCTTGGAACTGCACCAGGTTCTTTGATAATCGTCATCAAAAGGGAGGGCGGAAGAGCGGCGGGGGAGCACATGAAGAAGGAAGGGCGCCATCGCGTGTAGCCTTATATGGGGAAACGGTGCAGGCTCGACTAGGCATCTGAACCATCCTGACCCCTTAGGTTGTGCGCATGTCCCCGCACATAGTGGGCAATAGCGTGGCCTACTGCCCACCAGCAGTTTACAGTTTCCAAGGCACCTTCATCATCATGATATCGATAACTATCCCTCAATTAAGACTACGTAGGCAATGTGGCGTCAATTCCAACCGAGGTCTCGGCCCACGCCAAAGCATGATCGACAAGCCAATGCCACGAACAAGACCAGAGTTGGTGTCAATTTCCTAACACAACTTCATCGACATACTTCGTACACTACAGGAATAGATAGCTACGCCAACGGTCGGGAGCTACGCCGACGGCCAAACGTCAGGGCCGTCGGCGTAGGTCACGAGCTGGGCGTCCCAGGAAGCTAGCCGTCGGCGTAGAATTGCCCTCGGCGTACGAGAGCTACGCCGACGGCTGTCCTCGGCATAGCTATTTTCCCTTTTATCTCATTAATTTTTGAAAAATCATAACTAAATCATTCTAATTCAGAAAAATACAAATAATATATCAAAATTTGCAGAAAAATAAGATCTATCTATCTACACGCAAATATTACACATTTGTCAATAAAAATTAAGTAAAACATAAAAATAAAACATTACATATAGTTTGAAACGAGCATAAAAAATTCAAAAACGAGCCAAACAATGTGAAACCTTCGCGCGGGGTCATATTATGTGATATAGCTGCAAGGAAAAATACCAAACTTGGTATATTGATTATGTCTCAAAAAAACCTTCACAAAATGACCTATCGCATTCGAGGTTTCCTGACTTTCTGGTCAAATGACCAATGTTATGCCTAGAATCAAGGCATAGTTTGTGATAATATGTCTATATTGTGCATACATGTGCAGCATGGGCTGGCGAACAATGTTGCAGGAGGAAGTTTTCCTTTTCATCGCACTAAAAAGCCATTTTCTATTTTCCGAGCGCAAAAATGGGGGGGGGGGGGGGGTTTGTGAAACAACCACCAAATGGTTAATTCAAAATGCTACCACCTCATTTAAAAAAAATACTAACCACCTTACATGGACAATGTCCTAACATGGGGATCTCAAACCTTTCTGTCCATCCGTGATGAAAAAGACAAATTTTACCGAATCAGCAGGAAGTGGGCCAGATATGAACTACATGTACATGTTTTGATGCTCATGATTTTTTACAAAAATCATTTTTAGGTTCACAATATGCTATTTCATCAGACCCACTTCAAGTTTAGCGAGGCTCAGCCCCGAGCTAAGAATCTTTATGTCTGCCGTTTTAAACGGGCAAATAAATTATGGCTAGAATCAGGTCATAATTAGTTATAAGTTGATATGGATATCATATTTGGATTCCTATCATTTTTCTGATCAATTTAGACATATTATTTGTCGAATTCTGATTTACGGATTTAGAGATATTAATTATTCCATATTAAATAGAAAAATACAAAATAAATAAAATCATTATATTTTTATTTGAATTCAACAATATTTTTACTTATTCATTGTTATTTACTTAAATAATTGTTTGTAATTTCAAAAAATACAAACATGTGCATGATGATATAAGAGTTAATAGGATTGATATCATAGTATTGACAACAATGTATAAATTGCTTTGCGGGAACATATTTTGAAGGAATAGAGAAGTTAAGTGTGCTGGGGGTGGAGTAGTGCTAGGATGGGTGACCGATCGGGAAGTTTCATCGTAAGTGCAATTTGACCTAAGATTAAGTGTAATTAGTGTAAAAATTGTTCCAAGTGAGAGATTAATGAGTCAAACAATTCAAACATTAAAAAAATAGAGAAAAAAATTAATTTTTTTTGAATTATTTTTGCAACCGGTCGTTAGGCTATGCCGACGGTAGCTACGCTGAGGGCTGCCGTCGGCGTAGCCTACGCCGACGGTTTTTTCATACGCCGACGGCCTTCTCGCACTCCGCCGAGGGAGATTGTTGCCGAGGAGCTACGCCGAGGGCAGCCCTCGGCGTAGCCTACGCCGACTAGGATTGGGGCTACGCCGACGGCTTTTGGCCCTCGACGTAGCTTGCGATTCCTGTAGTGGTAGGGAACCGATGGCAGCTAATGTGGGGTCTCCACGGTAATGCCCATGGATGATGGACTTGAGTTTTAGGGAAGAAGAGTACACTGGTAGATTCTTTGGCTAACAAACAAGAATAAGGCATGGTTTACCCAGGTTCAGGCCCCCGGAGGGTAATACATACCCTACTCCTTCTTGTCTCTTCTTGATTAGTAATGAAGTTTACAAGGTATCCTTGATGGCTATGGTGGTGTAGATTGGATCTTGCCTAGGTAAGATTGTGCATAAGCTCGATAGTCCTCCTCGACGCCCCTCCTATACTTTATACGGGAGGCTAGGTCTCAAGTATCATGACCGAGTCGGTTATAGGCTAAGTGCAAACCCTATAATTCCCTAAGTTTGGTCTTGTTCTTGCTCCATGCGCTAGAAATCCGGGCCTTCAAGACTCTGTAGCTGCCAACTTATCTTGGGCTTCGTGGTCCTTAGTCAATCACCACATGGGCCTCCAGTTGGGCCAAGGAAGGTATACTAACAGTGGTACCCAATGGGTTATATACCCACATCAGCCCTCAAGTGACTAGTCGAGTCATAGACTTAAGTAGGGACTTAAAGTTGTAGGTCATGTATCATGAAGTCATAGTCGACAATATGCGAGAATAAACCACTAACCTAGAAGTGCATCGATTCAGTATCTCATGCATATTAAATAGTCACAGGGATGATGGTTTGACACGTTGGTGCTCTCGATGGATCGGGACCAATTAATTGCTCTTGGGCAAAAACAGGGTTAACCTACTCAAGGTTGAGTCCCCAGAATCGAACCCAGTATATACCAGGGTAGATCGACTCGTGCCATGGAGGTATTATTGAGTCAAACTCCAGCCTATGAATGGGTACCCAACCCGTCCATCAGGATTTTCATCACATCGTAGGCGTGGAAGTCATCCAGTAGAGCGTAACAGATGTAATTTCTAGGCCAATAAATTCAATCTATGGTTCTTATCATCACATCATAGAAGTGGCAAACAAACATATCTTCATAGCCGATGCGATCTGCACTGTCAAGGACATATTATCCCACACACTCGAATTCACATCAGTTGCAACAAATGGAGTCCATGCTGCGAATAGAGTCGACGTGACGAACAAGTTGTCGGGTGCATGACTAGTGCTCCTAATGGGAGTAGCCCCTGAGGCTATTTTTGGATAATTATAGCCGTTCATAGGATCGTTTAGTTACATCATCAAACAATGTGATCATCCAAGGAGATACTCGACTTGGGCCATGCTCTTGCGAGCTCGAGTAGCCTCTGTCAACTCCTTCCAAGGACTTGATTTACCATCTTAGTGTAGATGACGTCATGGATGACATCAAGATGTACTCAAGTGCTGCTCTGAGCAACTGATGGGATGCGTTGACACTGGCCCTGTGGTGATATTGACTAGTGCGCGCGATAGTTGAGTTTGATTTGACCGCACGACGCGCAAAAACCAGAGAAAGACAACGGTCTCCTCGATTTTCATGCAGGAGGAGTGTCGGGGGGATGACCCCCGGGTACCCTAACTAGACAAGAACCAAGGCATACAACTAGCGTCCGACTAGCAAATCGTAGCCGTACACATGCAATTTGTACCGGCTACCAACCGGTAGCCGGAACCAGGAAGGGTGGCAAGATACCAATCCGGCTACACGGTCGTAGCCGGGTGCAATCAAGAGGACAGGGTGACATGCAGCACAGTGCACATTACACCCTAGGTACAGCGACCAGACCCCCAACTATAAGACCATACCGAAGACTGTGCTAGTGACACGGGCATAGTGCCTGGATGTTGACGACAGGCTCGCACGACATTCACTATGCCTATGATAACCCGCACGACTTGTACTTCGACGGGACACGCCATATCGGATACTGTAGATGACCAGCCGGCTGGGGCTCGCCTATGGGACCCGCCAGCTAGACTGGCTAGTAAGACCATTGCCCCTCTGCCTATATAAGGAGGGGCAAGGCTCTAGTAGCAAGGGTTGGACACTGAGCATTTAAGAAGGTAGCTAGATCATACAGCTCGAGGAGCGATTGTACCCCGTATTCTACCCATAGTCAGATTGGCAGGAGTAGGAGCTTTACCTCATCATGAGGGCTCTGAACCTGGGTACTGCGTGTGTCTCGCTACACTAGCTCGTACCCAATCCCTCCTGCGGATGCCGTCGAGAGCTTCCCTGCTAGTCCCCACACCTCTATCTAACCTTTTCAGGTACTACCGTTCCCAATACAACGACAGTTGGTGCCCACCATGGGGCTAGATGGCTTCGACCGAAATCATGTTCCGCACGGGACCCTGCACTTCAGCCGGTGAGCGCGCACCCTCTGGCCTAGTGCTTACGCTCGGCAAATTCGACTACGTCATCAACAACACGTTGTGTTTCACTGGATCCACCTTTCCGGCAAACGGCTCCATCCTGATTTTCGGTTACCTTCCCGTCTACGTCACCACCGTGTCGGAGCGTTTCCCTAGGGAGATCGTCTCCGTCTTGGAGTCGCTGCTCCATCTCTCCACGTGGCGTTGAGGTCATGATGGCCGACTCCAGCTCCCAGCCTCGCGGTCCTCGGGAGCAGGACGGTGATGAGGCCGACACTTCTGCCCCACCGCGGTCAAAGAACCCGGTGGAGGAGGCCATTGACCGGATCCTCACTCCGGTTAACCTCGGGGACAACCCAGAGGAGGCGGAGGCGAACTTCACCATGGAGAGTCAACAACTTCTCCTGCAGGAGGCCATCGAGTTGGCCGCCGCCAAGAAGCAAGTGGACATCACCATGCGCGAGTACGACCGCGCCCACAGCCACACCCCGGCTACCAAGGAGCCGGCGTGGACAGGTGCAACGCCGGGGCAGCGAGCTAGGCGGAAAGATGGAGAAGGACGACGAGCCGGATCCACCGCCTCTCCTTGTCTGGCCCACCTACATCACGCCCATCAAGAACCTGCGCGCGGCGCAAGCCACGGCGGACGAGCTGCCCAACATGGAGGGCGAGGAGCGAGACCGGAACCACGCCCGGGTACAGGAGCTCCTCCGGATCGCGGATGAGCAGGCTGACGCCATCTGGCAGATGCACGAAGACCCTAGCTACTCTAGGGGAAGCAAGCCTCCCGGCAACAGCAAGGGCGCACCCTACAAGACCTAGCAGGCGTCTTCTCCTCTGGCGAGATCCCGTAGCAGGCGCCACAACTCTGGCCACAAGGGCTAGCCGCGTCAGGAGCAGACGGTGAACAACAACCCACCACCACCCCCTCCACCAACCGGAGCGCCACGACCTGCCGGTTCTCGTCTCTCGGGCCGGGTAGGAGCGCCCAACCTGGACCGTCTGGATGCCCGTGACCGCCTCGAGCTCCTAGCTCAAACGCGCATCACGGAAAAGGAAGATTCTACCAGGCCAGTTTGTTTTGGACCTCACATCCGCAACGAACCGTTTCTGGATAAATTTACCCTATCCCGAGATACCCCCAAGTATGATAGCAGCATGAAGCCAGAGGACTGGCTGACCGACTACACCACAGCAGTCGACATCACCTATGGAAACAAGCGCATAGAGGTGCTCTACGTCCCCCTCATGCTAACCGGGTCGGCGAGGACATGTCTCAACAACCTCGTGCCCAACAGCATCATTGCCTGGCCAGACTTCGAGAAGATGTTCGTCCACAACTTAAACGGCATGTACAAGCGTACGGGTCACCCTCGCGAGCTGGCCCTGTGCATCCAAGGCGACCGCGAGTCGCACCACGAGTACCTCGCTAGGTGGACGGAGCTGCGCAATACTTGCGAGGGCATCCTAGAGAGTCAGGCGATCAGATTCTTCGTCGAGGGGTGCCGAGAAGGCACCATGCTTCGCCACCGGCTACTGTGTGACGAGCCAAAAACCATGGGGGAGCTCATGATGGTAACGGACCAGTACGCCACGGCTGATGCCGCAATGAAGAAGCCTCTCCGGGTGAATGCTGACGGGCGACCGACTCCTTCGGAGCCGGCTCGCGACCGGCCAAGTAACCCGGGCGGCGAAGCCAGATCCTCCAGGCGGCACATCAAGGACAACCGGTTCCATGGGGACCGCCAAGCCGAACAACAGAAGCCCCGCTACCACGCGAGACAGGTCAACACTGTGGAGGGCGTGAAGGGAATATGCTCGAGAGGCAATAATAAAGTGGTTATTATCTTATTCCTTGTTTATGATAAATGTTTATTTTGTATGCTATAATTGTATTAATTTGGAAACGTTAATACATGTGTGTTTAATAAACAAAAAGAAAGTTCATAGTTATGCCTCTCTTATAAACTAGCTCGTTGATTAACAAGATGATCAAGGTTTCCTGATCATGGACATTGGATTTTGTTAATAACGAGATCACAACATTAGTGCAATGATGTGATAACATTCATCCGAAGTATAGCATTACGATCAGATTCATTATGTTTATATTTCTATAACATCATACGAAGTAATCCTAGTCCTTAGACCATGAGATCATGTCAATCACTAACACTGGAAGAGTATCTTGATAACAACAAACGTCACACTATGAAAGGGTGATTATAAAGGTGGGTTTAGTACTATGAAAGTGTTATGTAGAGGCTCATGGATCAAGAGTGGGATTTGTCCATCCCGATGACGGATAGATATACTCTGGGCCCTCTCGGTGATATCACATTGGTTAGCTTGCAAGCAAGTGATGAGATCACTAGAATGTTATATCACGGGAACGAGAAAAGAGTACATGTCGGTAACAAGATCAAACTAGGTATGGAGATACCGATGATCGAATCTTGGACATGTAATATATCGCGAGACAAAGGGATTTAGTTACTAGTGTTAAAGGTTCTCACGATCACATAAGTCATCGTTGAATGTGTAGGAGTTAGTATGGATCTCCAGGTCCCGCTTCTGATTATTGATCCGAGAGGGGTCTCGATCATGTCTGCATTATTCACGAACCATAGGGTGACACACTTAAGGGATACCGACACCATTTGGAGCAAATATGTTTTAGATAAAGATTTAAGAAAGCACTGGAATTATTTCAATAGACACCAAAACTGTTTCGGGTGAAATTGCTGAAATTGGTTCTGCATGTGATATTGAAATGTTGTAGGGGGTTTTATGTGAATGTTTGTTAATTAAAGTAATTAACAAAATCTGAATAAATTTAATAAAATAGTTTTATTAAATGAGAGAGCATTCAATTTGGGGAAATTTAATGCATTTAAAGTGGAGACTTTAAAAGAGAATGTGAAGGGGCAAAATTTATGTGGAGGGAGTTACCACCACATGAATGAGGAGGTGAGGGGTCACCCCTTGGGCACCGGCCATGGGGAGGGGTACCCCCTCCTCCTATAAAAGCCCCCCTCTCACACCTTCACACTCACACCTCCTCGTGAAGGATCTCTGTCCCCCTCTAGTAATTTTCCCCATGGTCTCGGATTAGCAAGATACATGTTCCCGATGGCTTTATCTAGAAAGGAGTTGCTGCTTCCGCTGCTTTGCTGGAGCAAGGGATGGAGGTTGTTGGGGGTACCGGACGTGTGTGCGATCACGGATGCACCACTGCTTTGCGGTGCTGGACTTGGTGGTGCTGGACTTGCTAGAGTTGGATCTGATGGACGTGCTAGAGCCGGACCTGCTGGACTTCGACAAGTGTACGACTACATCATCCACGAGTTCCATCTCTTTAACAAAGCTTTGTTGTCTTCGAGGGTAAGTTCTCTATGGATGTATATCCACCTGTTGCTTGTATCTAGTAGATAGATCTTGGTGTATAGTTCACATCGTAGGATTATTTTTGTTTTCTATGCTACGAACCTTTCAGTGGTATTAGAGCCTGATCTATGTGTAGGTGCTTTGCACGGGTAGAACACATAAGAGTATGTGGGCGGCGATGATCATGTTATTGCTTCTTATATGTTCTTTGGATATTTGTGGCATAGTGGGATGAAGCGGCCCGGACCAACCTTACATGTCATCGCACATGAGACCGGTTCCACGACTGACATGCAACTAGTTTTGCATAAGTGGTTGGCGGGTGTCTGTCTCTCCTACTATAGTCAATATCTGATTTACAACGAGTTTCTAATAATTTGTGGTTATCATCGTTGTGGTTCCATGTTCGTAGGTAAGAACAGTTCTATCTTTGAAAGCCCTAAGCTACATAAAACTTGCAATTGATAAATTAGAGGCGTCTAGTTTAGATCGTTGCTAGGCTTGTGTCGTGATATGATAATGTTTTAAGTTGATGTATAGTTGATACTCTTACAACACACTTAACGTGTAAGTTCCATAGACCTTGGCCTTACACACAAAGGAATTATAGAGATCATACCATGATGCATATGATAGTGATCAAATGCAAGAACCATATCATTTCACTTTACACATATGATGTTCGCATCTTATATTGCTAGTTTGGCATTTTAGTAGCGTTATAAGGTGATCCCTCTTTTAAATATGAAGATAAAAATGTGTTCTTCCTTAAGTACGCACCGTTTATATTTCCCCGCTTCAAGACATCACGTGATGATCGGGTGTACTTGAATCCACGATCATATTTCGGGTGTAAGACAGTTTTACACATGCGAGTACTAAGGTTCTTACTTGGCGAGCCTAACATGTACAGACATGGCCTCGGAACACGGACCGAAAGGTTAAGCATGAGTTATATAGTTGATATGATGCCCATATTGATGCTCGCCTTTGAAGCTACACCGACTCACGTGATGATCGGACTTGGTGTAGTGGATTTGGTTCATGTAATCACCAAAAAGGCACGAGGGATGTCGTTTTTGAGTGGGAGTTCATTTATAATTTGGATTAGTTGAACCAAAATTTTCATAAACTAAATCAAAGTGAATTTGCATAATTTGTTGTAGTCATTGACATCTGTTTACTACCTTATGCTTAGTTGTAATTGAGATAATGGAACTATAGAATTCTGGATATTTACTTTATGAACTGGTATCATATTGTTTTGAATGTCAATTTAAAGTTTAGAAGTCCTATTGCAAACTTTTAGCAAACTCTATTTACTCCATGAAGTTTAATAAGTAGTATTAAATCAAGAGTAAGAATTCCAATGTTAGTATCTAAAGTATCATGTTTTGCCTCCATGATTCTTGATATTCAAAAGTTGTTTTAATATCGAGGTTATCTAGGAGCTGAAATAATTGTTTCAGAAAGCATCATGTGTGAAAGATATTGTGATATCTGAAACAATGTTTATGGTTGCAATATGATAGAGTATAATTTAACAAAACACACGTTCTCATATTGTATGAGAATTTTTGAAGGTTGGAGACGCTAGGCATCCTAATCTACCAAAAAGGTTTTGGGAACTGATATTATTCTCATGATTCATCCTTATAGGCTATTGTAGCTTGATCATGAAAGTTGTCATGATAAGGATGAATAGAAGATGTAAGTAAAATGTTTACTACACTGAAAGATTACTAAAGAATGGATTTTTGAAAGAATACCAAACATTTGATGATGGTGATCCACTTCAAAGTGTAAGTCCAAAGGTATTAGTATTTGACTATACACGCTTTGTACTATGTGTCATGTGAATGACACCACTATTGATGTTGATAGATTCTTTTAAAAGGAAAAGGAATTGCTGAAAGAGAATCTATAAAATATTTGGCAGAAAAGAAAAGTTGGAGATGTCGAGCTTAGGTATATAGAAGATAAACATGTTATGGCTGTATTCTTTGCTTGTTAAACAATGTGGTTCTTAGGTATTGGATACCGATATTGGATACCAAATTGGTTGGTATGAAGTGTCATACAGGACAACGCAATTCATGAACTACAATGGCCTAAGTAACTAGCAAGAGATTAAGTGATGATGTTCATCGAAAACAAATAAAGTGTTATTATGTTTCTCGTTGAGATCAAAGCTTGTCTTCAAGATTTGTTTAAATAATTGTTATTTTGTTCCGGTATTACGAGAACAATGGTTGTTCAAATAATTACCGTATTCCATAATGGATGGATGAACTTTTACAAGTCTAGTGGGAGAAATCACATCCATAAACACTATTGCTAAAATGTCACAAGACAAATGATTGAAAGATCACTTATGAAGTGACATCGCTGTTTGAATTATATTGGAAAGTAAACATCAAGAAACTCCATGTTGATGGATTTTTGGAGTCTTTTGATTTTGATTAATTGACGCTTGTGAAACTTTCCTCGAGATAATTGAAACTCCATTCATAGGCCAAAGAGGAACATATGACTAGCTTATTGGAAATTGTGCATGCTGATGTGCATAGTCCATTATGTGTAGCCATATGCGATGGATCTTTTTGCTTCATATGCTTTGTCCAGAAATTTGAGTGAATATATTTATATATTTACTTAATAAGGAAGAAGTATGAAACATTTGAAAATTGTTCAAAGACTTTCAAGATGAAGTGGAAAATCATTGTAACAAGAAAATAAAGAGTTTATGATTCGATCATAAAGGAAGATATTGGAGTTACATGTTTAGCAAAACACCTAAGATTTGAGGAATTGTTACAGGATTTGTGTTTCCCGATAAACCATTGGAGTATGGTATGTTCGAGAGATCAAATCAAACCTTGTTTGACATGGTAAGATCAAAGGTGTCATTTATAAAGCTGCCATTATGTTTTAAGGATTGAAGATTTAGAGACTACCATTTTACACTGAAAAGAGCACCATCGTGATCCGTTTAAATGACACCATATAAGTTATGGTTTGGGATAAAACCCGAATTGTGTTTTGTTAAATTTTGGTATAATATGCATAAGTAAAATGTTTACAACCAAAGTCGGATAAGCACGTCTTTGAATGTTATCCCAAAGAATTTGTTGGGAATTTCTCCATAACACCGAGGACAAAAGAGTTTGTTGCTTGGAACGTCAAGTTTCTTGAGAAGGAACTTTTCGTGAAAAGTTAAGTGGGAGGACAATAGAACTTTGATAAGTTTGTTGAACCTTAGCTATATGTGCTAAGTAGCGCAACACCGGAAAGTGTCCCGGAGGCGGCTAAAATGCTCATGGCTCCCGTGATTTCAAAGGTTGTGATCTTAGAGATTAGAGTTCCTATTGAACCATGTGGGTCGGTAAGAATCAAATAGTGAGATTTGATAAACAAGTCGTTATTGTTTTGACCATGATGAATTGACTACATGCAAAGAAGCGATGATGGGCCCTGACTCCATAAAATGACTAGAAGTCATAGAATCCGTGATAGTATCCATGCACGAGAAATCAAGTTTCTGAACTTGGAAGACCCTCTGAAAATGCGTAAAGCCTATCGGTCGTGTTTGGATCTATAAAGAAATAGACATGGATGTTTAACATCTATGAAATAGTCGACATGTTGGAAAGAAGTTTACGGCAATGTTCAAGGAGTTGACTATGAAAAGATTTGATCTTTCATAGCGATATTTAGTCTTGATGGATTAAAGTAGCAACCACTACATATAATTT
Source organism: Avena eriantha (assembly GCA_910589775.1). Lineage (NCBI taxonomy): Eukaryota > Viridiplantae > Streptophyta > Magnoliopsida > Poales > Poaceae > Avena > Avena eriantha. The sequence continues at coordinate 526,276,414 of OU342742.1, read as the reverse complement.
GATGTATGGTAATTGAACAAACAAAACAATGTTCTTCTAATAGAATGGTTACCTAGGACGTGTACAAGACACGGTCCAAAGGGTTTTGTTAATTTAAAGGGTGCTAAAAGGGCATGCAAACTTCAATAGTTGAAGTGAGCATAGCGGAGTTGGAATCTTCAACATGATGAAAATTTTAAAGGAGTTTAAATTCATCGGAGATGATGAAGATGCTTGCATTTGCAAGAAATTAAGTGGGAGCGCTGAGACAAATTTCCAATACATTATGCAGAGTACATATTGTTGATTGGAAATGATGTATCTTTTATTGACACACATTAAGAATTTCATTAAAATAGGATTTCGATGAAAGACGGGCAAAACTGGAATATTTGGCATCAATGTCTATATGGATGGATTGAGGCACTAATATGGTTGTGCCAGATGTACATATATGAGATATTGAAAGGGTTCAATATGGAAACAACAAGAAAGGTTCTTGCTGCATGTAAAGGATTGTATCAAGATTCAAGTGTTTCAACACTTGGTGAGTAAAATCACATGAAGATTTTGATCGATTATACCGTGATATGTATATATCCAGATATGTCCTATGCTCTAAATGTTATGAGCACATACCAGAATGATTCATAAGGTGATCATTGGACGATAGTAAAGATATTCTTATGAGCTTTGGAAGAACTAAGAATATATCATGTATAAGTAACACATAGTTAAAGGTAGTTCATTGTAAAGTGTTACATTGATACTAGTTTTGTCACAAGATAAAAATTAAAATTTATCTCAATTTAGACTATGGGTGGCACAATGTAATGTAAAGGATGTTCCATGATGGATTTGGATGGGTTCCAAAGTTAAGACATTGTGACGGATACTACAACAAAATGCTAAGTATATGACTGTTATAGTAGCAGCAAAGGAGGGCATTTGTGTTAAGTAGTTTGTTATCAAACTAGGTGTGGTTCAAAGTGGGCTAATACTATGAAGATATATTGTAAGACAATAATATCAACATATTTTAACCCGAACGAACTAAAGGTCTCACCAAAGGACCAAATTTATACAATGCCATTTCATTTGAGAATGAGTGATGCGTAGAGACGCAAAGACATGCAAATACACATGGACCTGAAACTGTCAGATCCGGATATTATGTTAACCACTAGCAATCGCGTATATGCAACACCAGAAAGCCATAGGTGTTCAATACGCAAAGTCTTTCAAACTATATTATTGACTCTAGTGCAAGTGGGAGACTAAAGGGAATATGCCCGAGAGGCAATAATAAAGTGGTTATTATCTTATTCCTTGTTTATGATAAATGTTTATTTTGCATGCTATAATTGTATTAATTTGAAAACGTTAATACATGTGTGTTTAATAAACAAAAAGGAATTTCCTAGTTATGCCTCTCTTATAAACTAGCTCGTTGATTAACAAGATGATGAAGGTTTCCTGATCATGGACATTGGATGTTGTTAATAACGAGGTCACAACATTAATGGAATGATGTGATGAACATTCATCCGAAGTATAGCATTACGATCAAAGTCATTGTGTTTATATTGCTATAACATCATACGAAGTAATCCTAGTCCTTAGACCATGAGATCATGTCAATCACTAAAATGGAAGAGTATCTTGATAACATCAAACGTCACACCGTGAAAGGGTGATTATAAAGGTGGGTTCAGTACTACGAAAGTGTTATGTAGAGGCTCATGGATCAAGAGTGGGATTTGTCCATCCCGATGACGGATAGTTATACTCTAGGCCCTCTCGGTGATATCACATTGGTTAGCTTGCAAGCAAGTGATGAGATCACTAGAATGTTATATCACGGGAACGAGAAAGGAGTACATGTCGGTAACGAGATCAAACTAGGTATGGAGATACCGATGATCAAATCTCGGACATGTAATATATCGCGAGATAAAGGGATTTAGTTACTAGCGTTAAAGGTTCTCACGATCACAGAAGTCATCGTTGAATGTGTAGGAGTCAGTATGGATCTCCAGGTCCCGCTTCTGATTATTGATCTGAGAGGGGTCTCGATCATGTCTACATTATTTGCAAACCGTAGGGTGACACACTTAAGGGATACCGACACCATTTGGAGAAATATGTTTCAGATAAAGATTTAAGAAAGCGCTAGAATTATTTCAATAGACACTGAAACTGTTTCAGGTGAAATTGCGGCAATTGGTTCTGCATGTGATATTGAAATATTGTAGGGGGGTTTTATGTGAATGTTTGTTAATTAAAGTAATTAACAAAATTCTGAATAAATTTAATAAAAGAGTTTTATTAAATGAGAGAGTATTAAATTAGGAGAAATTTAATGCATTTAAAGTGGAGACTTTAAAAGAGAATGTGAAGGGGCAAATTTATGTGGAGGGAGTTACCACCACATGAATGAGGAGGTGAGGGGTCACCCCTTGGGCGCCGGCCATGGGGAGGGGCACCCCCGCCTCCTATAAAAGGCCCCCCTCTCACACCTTCACGCTCACACATCCTCGTGAAGGATCTCTCTCCCCCTCTAGTAATTTTCCTCATGGTCTCAGATTTGCGAGATAGATGTTCCCGGCGGCTTTATCTAGAAAGGATTTGTTGCTTCCGCTGCTTTGCTGGAGCGAGGGACGGAGGTTTTCGGGGTACCGGACGTGTGTGCGATCACGGATGCACCACTGCTTTGCGGTGCTGGACTTGGTGGTGCTAAACTTGCTGGAGCTGGATATGATAGACGTGCTAGAGCCGGACCTGCTAGACTTCATCACGTTCTTGAGATTGGCAAGTGTGCGACTACATCATCCACGAGTTCCATATCATTAACAAATCTTTGTTGTCTTCGAGGGTAAGTTCTCTATGGATGTATATCCACCTATTGCTTGTATCTAGTAGATAGATCTTGGCGTATAGTTCACATCGTAGGATTTTTTTGTTTTCTATGCTGCAAACCCTTTAGGGCACGCCCGACGCACTGGCTGGCGACACAAGAAGGCATAAGCCGCGGCTCACCTTTGATCCAATGTTCGATGGCCCGTGCAAGTGGCATAGCGGACCCTTCAAGCCGGCTAGGCACACCACTTGGAACTGCAGCTGGACCCACCAGATGGAAGACCAAGGTAGCCAACCTCGTCTATCACCACCCCCTCCCGGCGGACCACCACCACCGGCTAGGGGAGCTGGCAACAACGGTAATGGCGGCAAAAACAACAACGGCTACCCTCAGCCGCACGCCGCTTACCACATCTTCGAGACCAAGCATGATGACAAGCACAGCCGCAGGCGATGCTCCAAGGAGGTCAATGCCATCGTCTCCCTAGTCCCCCAGTACCTGAACTGGTTGGAGACCCCATCACTTGGAGCCAGGAGGACCAGCTAGATCGCCTCCCGAATACCGGGGGCTACGCAATGGTGCTTGACCCCCTCATCGTCTCCAACGAGCACACATGCCGCTTCTCGTGCGTCCTCATCGACGGAGGTAGCAACCTCAACCTGCTCTACCAGCCCTCCCTGGAGAAGCTCGGCATCCGCGAGTGCGACCTGCGCCCGACCACCATGACATTCCATGGTGTGCTGCCAGGGCCGGCTTGCGCCCTGTTGGGCAAAATCCAGTTGGACGTCATCTTCGGGACCGAGGAGAACTTCCAACGTGAGCCGGTGTGGTTTGAGGTGGTGAACCTGACAAGCTCCTACCATGCTCTCCTCGGGCGCCCCGCCCTCGCCAACCTCATGGCCGTCCCCCACTACGCATACCTCAAGACGAAGATGTCGGGGCCAAATGGCGTGATCACCATCGCCGACTGCTTCAGGCGGTCGATGGAGTGTGCGTCAGCTGGCTCCAAGCTGGCTGAAGCCCTCATCATAGCGAAGAGAAGCATGAGATCATGCACAACGTGGCCTTGGCCCAGCAAGAGGTGCCGGCTAACAGGAAGCTGGCTGGTGATGCGGCTTTCCGGCCGGCCAAGGAGACGAAGAGGATCCTGCTTGACCCCACTGCCCCGACCAAGTTCGTCACCATTGGTGCCAACTTGGAAAGCAAATAGGAAGGCGCACTTGTCGACTTCCTCCGTGAGAATCGGGACATCTTCGCATGGTCACCCAAGGACATGCCGGGTGTCCCGAGGGAGTTCGCCGAGCACTCACTCCATGTGCGACCGGATGCCAAGCCAGTCAAGCAGCCCCCGCGCCGATTCGCAGAAGAAAAGAGGAAGATCATTGGTGACGAGATCACCCGGCTCCTTGCAGCCGGGTTCATCATGGAAGTGTACCACCCAGACTGGCTGGCCAACCCAGTCCTGGTGTTGAAGAAAAACAAGACTTGGTGTATGTGTATTGACTACACCAACCTGAATAAGGCGTGCCCGAAAGACCCCTTTACTTTGCCCCGTATCGATCAGGTTATCGATTCCACGACTGGCTGCGACTTGTTGTCCTTCTTGGATAATTATTCCGGTTACAATCAGATCCGGTTAAACCCGGCTGACTAGATCAAGACATCATTTATCACCCCGTACGGGGATTTCTGTTATGTAACCATTCCTTTCGGTCTGAAGAATGCATGCGCTACCTATCAGCGCTATATGTAGAAATCCTTACACTCGTAGATCGGCCGAAACGTGCATGCTTACGTGGACGACAACGTCATCAAGATGAAGGAGAAGCGCACCCTCCGCAAGGACCTGGGGGAAACGTTCGGCAACCTCCGCCAGTACCAGATGAAGCTGAACCTAGAGAAATGCGTCTTCGGGGTCCCATCCAGCCAGCTACTCGGTTTTCTCATTTCACAACGGGGAATCGAAGCAAACCCGGAGAAGATTGCGGCTATCGAGAGAATGCAGCCACCCAAGAGCTTGCTCAGAGTCAAGAAGTTCACTGGATGCATGGCCTCCCTCAATCGTTTCGTCAGCCAGCTGGGGGAGAAGGCACTTACATTGTACCAGCTGATGAAGAAGACGGACAAGCTCTCCTGGACCTCGCAAGCCAACGCCGCCTTTCACGACCTTAAGCGCATGCTATCCACAATGCTGGTTCTAGCCATGCTGACTAGCAAGGAGCCCATGTTGCTCTATATAGAAGCCATCAGCCAGGTCGTCAACATAGTCCTAGTGGTGGAGCGCCCCGAGGAAGGCAAGGCTCAGCCGGTTCAGAGACCCGTCTACTACCTCAGCGAGGTTCTCTCCCTCTCCAAGTAGAACTACCCCCACTACCAGAAGATGTGCTATGATGTGTACCTAACCTGCAAGAAGCTCAAGCACTACTTCCAGGAGCATCCGATTAAGGTGGTGTGCATCGCACACTTTCGGAGATCATCGACAACAGGGATGCCACCGGTCGAATCGCCAAGTGGGCAATCGAGCTCACCGCCTACTCCATCCAATACGAGCCATGGCTCACGATCAAGTCACAGGCTCTCGCAGACTTCCTCGTCGACTGGGCCGAAACCCAGTACCTGCCGCCGGTTCCTGACCCGGATCACTGGAGGATGCACTTTGACGGCTCGAAGATGCTCGGGGGCTTGGGAGCCGGCATCATACTCACCTCGCCCAAGGGAGACCGGCTGGAGTACGTTCTCCAGAGCCACTTCAAGGCCTCCAATAATGTCGCCGAGTACGAGGCGCTGGTGCATGGCCTCCAGCTAGCCAGGGAGATTGGCATCAACCGGATCTTTTGCTTCGGCGATTCGAATATGGTGGTGTAGCAAGTATCCGGGGAATGGGATGCCCATGATGCAAACATGGCCCTCTACCGATTCCACGTACAGAAGCTCAGCGCCTGCTTCAACGGATGTGAGTTCCATCACGTCCTTCGTGCAAACAACGAGGCAGCCGGTTCACTCGCTCTAATTGGATCCACTAGATAGGCGATCCCGCCAGGGGTCTCCTTGGAGCATCTACGCAAGCCCTCCATCAACCCATCTCCTGAGTCGGATTCCATCATCTGGGCGGGAAGCGCGCTGGCTGATGGCCCGGCAGACGCGGAACCCGCAAATAAAAAGGCTCGCACCAACTCCGACGCGTCCGCACCCTCCGGGTCGAAAGACCCGGGGGCTGTCGACTCATCAAGTGGCTCAGGGGCTGCCGTCCCGGGTACCTCACCCGGATGCCCCCTGTCATCCCTCAGCCGGAGCACGAGAGCATCCTCACCATCCGGGAGACACCATCCTAGGCGCAACCCTTCATGAACTACATCGCTAATGGAGAGCTTCCGGATGATGAGGTGGAGGCCAGACAGATCCGGTGATGCGCGCACACGTACACCATCATCAACAAAGAGCTGTACAAGCGCAACGTATCCGGTATTTTGCAGCGGTGTGTCGACGTGGACACGAGCTACTGACTACTCAAGGACATCCACCAGGGCGAGTGCGGACATCACGCTTCATCTCGGGCGATAGTCGCCAAGGTGTTCCGCCACGGCTTCTATTGGCCCACTGCCCTTGAGGATGCTGAGCAGCTGGTCCGCGCGTGCAACGGATGCCAATGCTTCGGGCAACTGAGGCACAACTACGGTTCTCAAGACCATACCGATTACCTGGCCCTTTACCGTCTGGGGGCTCAACATGGTCCGCCCCTTCAAGCGAGCGCGCGCAGGCATGACCCACCTGCTGGTGGTGGTGGACAAGTTCACAAAGTGGATAGAGGCCAAGCCTATCCGGAAGCTGTATGGGGCGACAGTTGTCACCTTCTTCACAAACATCATCAACCGCTTTGGCTACCCCAACAACATCATCACGGATAACAACACGAACTTTGCCAAGGGGGCCTTTGCCTAGTTCTGCAGCAACAAGGGCAACCGGCTGGACCTGGCATCCGTCATGTGCCCACAATCCAATGGGCAAGTCGAAAGGGCAAACGACCTAGTGCTAGCCGACATCAAGCCGCGCCTCATCGAGCCTTTAGAGTGGTCGCCCGGATGCTGAATCGAAGAACTTTCGGCTATGCTATGGAGCCTCCGCACTATGCTGAATAGGTCAACCAGCTTCACCTCGTTCTTCCTCGTCTACAGCTCGGAAGTCGTCCTCTTCGTGGACATCGAGTTCGATTCGCCGCACAAGCTCCTCTATGATGAAAGGGCCAATCAGGAGGCAAGGGAGGACAACGTGGACCTCCTCGAGGAAGCTCGTGAGATGGCCCTGTCCAGATCAGCACTGTACCAGTAGCGCCTGCGCCACTACCATTCGAGATGGATCCGACCTGTCGCATTTCACGAGGGTGATCTGGTTCTCCGACTGGTGCAAGACACGAAGGGCATGTACAAGTTATCACTGCCTTGGGAGGGTCCCTTCATCATCAGCCGGGCGGTGCACAACAATTCCTACTACCTCATCGATGCGCAACAGCCGCGCAGGAACAAGATGGACAAGTCAGACGAGGAGACGGAACGCCCCTAGAACGTGGCCCTGCTCCGTCCATTTTATACCTAGTCATGTGGCAGTGTATGTATCCCATGAACCCCGAGAGATACTCAAGGGCTTCTTGCTATAAATTTGTATATGTTCGTTTTCCGGTTCAGTTTTTCTGGCTCCAGCAACCCCTACCCGGGGGTTCGCCGGTTGGCTCGGCCTGCTAACTCTATAAACCGGCTGAGTAGTGTGCGATGATGTCATAGGCCACTCTTCATCTCAGCTATAGACCACAACCTGACTGTTCGGCTAGCAAGAGCAAAAGCCCGAGGCATCCCACACGAAAAACGGCAAAAAGATGCGACATATTGAGCGTCCTGGCCTCGTGCCTAGTTTTAGATTATCCTTCTACTAAGCCCCCAGTACCGTGCACAATGTATTGTCAGCTCCCTTCGATTCCGGCTGCAGACTGCAACCCGGCTGCCCGGCAAGGACGCAACATAAATAGCAGAATGCACGGGAAAGCGACTAAGTGTCCAGAGAAGCGCAAGCTAGTTTTTGGAAAAAGCCGAAGCTATTTTCCGTCTAAAAAGCAGTACCTTAACCGACTAACGTATTGACAATGAATCTATATGTGTGTTTGTTTTGTACGACTACAACGAGCTGGTCATCAAAAGGAAAGAAGATTCGAAGTCCTTGCCTTCATCAACCGCTCCAAATCTCGGGGGCTACACCCACTGGGTGCGCTCGCGCGCCCCCAGTGGAATCATGTAGTTCCAACCGGCTAAAGGAGTTCAGTCGGATGTTCGGTCCCAAATGAGGGCAAGGGCAGGGAAAGAAGAAAAGAAGATTCGAAGCACCTGGCTTTGCCAGCTACTCTGAATCTCGGGGGCTACACCCAGTGGGTGCGTTGGCGCACCCCCACTGTGGGTTGTGGTTGACCAGTTGGTTCGAGCAAGGCCAGGTTAGCCAGCTAGAGGCGTCTAGCCCGAAGAAGCCAAGAGCTTGAAGGAAAGAAAGAAGGAGAATCGAAGCACCTGGCTTCGCCAGCTACTCCGATTCTCGAGCGCTACACCTAGTGGGTGCGCTGGCACGCCCCCACTAGAGTTGGAGTTCTCCCGACTAAAAGTGTTTAAGCCAAGCAAAGATAGCCAGATAATTGTAACCGGCAAAAGATAAAAAACTTCGAAGCATGCAAGATCACAAGGAAAAAATAGGGGCAAACAACATATTAAGATAAAGGGAGCCAAAGCTCCCAGAGGTTCAACCGACATCAACATAGTCGGCACAGGCAACGAGTTCAGCAAAAGTAAAGCTATTACAATTCCACCGTCATCCCAGGGATCAAGTCTAGGCGGAGGGGCCCTTGCCGTGAGGGTGATCCTGGCCGGCCGTGGCTTCGGGAGGCGGAGGAGGCGCGCTCGAGGTTCTGGCTCCGACATCTTCGCCTGCCGGCTACGACGATGGCTCGGTCTCCACCTCCGGCGTCCTAGCGGACTCCGAGTCGGTAAGGACCTCGTCGATGTCGGCGCAGCCGGCGATCTTGATGGCAGAGGTGTGGAGCTCGTGGTGAGCTTGGCAGATGGCGGCGAGGTCAGCGCCGGCGCGGAAGCCTCTGCCGATCTTCTCGATGCGGGCGTCCTTGTACCAGAACAACATCAGCGCCAAGGCCATCTCTGCTTTGGCTCACGCCGCCAGGTCCCTCAGCCGGTCGACGGCAGCCGACACCTCCACTACCTTGGCTGCTAGCTGGGCGATCATCTCTGGTGCCACGACATCCGGCCACAGGAAGTCGCAGACCACGTGAGCCACTTTCCGCAGCTCAGCGGCCTCCTCGCCAAGAAGGGAAACCAACTCTTGAGAGGTTGGCTGCTCCCTCGGCCAGTTCTCTTGGAGCCGGTTGTAGGCCAGCAGGTTTACACCGGGATAAAAGGCTGTCAGAAAAAGAAAGTCAGGTCTGGCTACCAGATCCGGATGGGAAAGACTAGTCGGAAAAAAGTACTTACCCTTGGCGGTGCGGCCAATCTACATCAGCTCCTCAAGGAGGGTCTTCTCCCGGTCCCTAGCCATTTGATCTCCTTCTCGTGATCTTTGCTCTGGGCATCGAGGAGATCAAAGGCTTGAGCCCGGCTGGCAAGGGCAGAGTCACGCTCCTTGATGGTGGCCTCTAGACGGTCCGTCTTGGAGTGCCACTCTTTGTTCTAGAGCCGGAGGGAGGAGTTGTACTTCGACAGCCGGTTGTCCGCCTTCATCAGGCGACCAATCTCCTACTGGGCACACACCATGATGGCTGCAAGAAACTGGCTATCAGCAAAAAAAAAGAAGAGAGAAAGAAAAAGGGAGAAACCGAATAAAAAGACTTACTCTAGGAGGTGCCGTTTGCAGCGGCCAGTTTCTGCTCCAGCGACCGGTTGCTCCCAGCCGAAGCTTCGAGTAGCCGGATCTCCTTCACCACCAGCTCCAAGGTGGCGGCAAGGTCCGACATGGAGGCGGAGGAGGAGGCATCGTCGTCGACAATGTTGAGGGTCAGCGACTCGTTCGCCTCCAGAACCGCCGCCTGCCACTCCTCCCCCGGCTCGCTATCAGAGTTGTCGTCCTGGAAAACCACCAGCTCCTTGCCGGCTGCGGCCCTCCTCGTCCCCGCGGAGGCACCCCCTCCGCTTTGCTGGTTTGGCGTGACCGCGTCTGGCTGCACCACCGTGGTCGGCGGGGCGTCGCTGGTCCCAGCACCCGTGGCTTGATCCGCGCGGGGTGGCCGTGATGGAGCCCTGGAGGACGGAGTGGGGGCCGCAGTGGCAGCAGGAGACGGGGCAGCTGGCGGCGCGGGGGGCGGCGAGCCGGCTAACGCCCGCGCCGGGCTGCCGGTGCCGAAGGAGACAAGCGAGCTAAAAGAACAAAGGAAAGACCAGTAAGAAGGACAGGAGAAGGGAAAACTGTGCAAGAAGAAAGGGGGGAGGGACGGCCAGTACTTACCCCTGCACTACCGGGGGCGGCTTCTTCTTGCGGCCAAGCCGACTCAGGGGAGGGCGCTGGTTCAGCTCCTTTTGGGGGCCGACTCCTCCACAGCGGGCCAGCTAAACCCGCTCCCTCCAGCGCTTGACCAGCTGGAGCCGCTCCCTCCAGAACCTGACCGGCTGGAGCCGCTCCCTCCGGCACATGTCCGTCAGGAGTCACCGTCCGTTGCGCAGCGTCGAGTCGGTTCGGGAGCCAGCGCGGCCTCCTCCTCCTCATCAACCTACACGTGGGGGTTGTGGGCTGGCTCGTCGTTCCAGTTAGGGAAGACGTCGGGATCGCCATTCGACTCCTCGCCGGACTGGCGTGCGCGCGGCTTGGGAAGGTTAGGCGCGAAGACCTACACGGGGGGCCTCACCCTCCTCCCGGATGATGCAGGGAAAGTTCTGCCAAGAGAAAAGAGGAAAAGGAGTTAGCCGGATGAAAAGACCACAATAGGAGAAGGAAAGAACCGACTGGACAAGGAGGGCGCACGGTTATAGCGGATGTAGGGGACCTACCCGAACCTCTAGTTCTCTGGCAGCCTCTCCTTGCTGATCTCCACACCCACTCCTTAAGGTTGTGGTAGCGGAGATCACGGTGGGACAGCCGGGTGGGGTCCAACCGGCCGGAGTAGTAGCACATCTTGTGCGCGTGCTGCTAAAGTGGCATCTTTAGTCGGGACATCCAGCGAAGCATGATGTCCAGGCCAGTCAAGCCGGCAGTGACGAGGGAGCACATCTGCTGTAGCATCACGTTCGACTCCGCCTTGTTGCCGTGGATATTCATGTCCTGGTTCTGCCGACTCGACTCCATGTCCTAGAAGGCCGGCAGGTTGATCCAGTCGATGTCGGTGACATTGCTGACGTAGAAGTATGACTGCTTCCATAGTCGAACCGTGTCCTATAGCCGGAAATTCGGGTAGCCGGTCTAGGAGCGGGAGTAGATGGAGGCACCACCGCAGGCCACCAGCAGGCCCTGGGTGAACTGCACCTGCGGCTGGACGCGAAATAGCCGGCAGAAGAGCCCAAGATCTGGCTGGATCTCGAGGTAGCACTCGCAAAATGCTACGAAGTGCGCGAGGGTGCCGATGGCGTTGTCGCCGAGGTGGTGGAGGCGAAGATCGAAGAAGGCGAGGAAGGTGAGGAAGAAGGGGTGCACGAGCAAGGCGAAGCCGCGAGCGAGATGGGAGAGGAAGATCACCTGCTCCCCCTCCTCCGGGTGCGGTGATTCCTCCTTCAGTAGCGCGAGTTGAACCTTCACCTCCGTCTCCGATGGCAAGACACGAGTGTCGCGGTACTTGGCGATGTGCTCCTCCGTGACGGAAGATCCGCACTAGGTGCCGCGCTCCGAGCCCATTGCAGTGTCACTCGCCATGGTGGTGGGTGCCGAGTGACGGTGACCCGTGTCTCCGGCGATGCTAAAGGAGCAGTGCAGCTAAATCCGGCGGCAAGCGCTCAAGAGGCAACGGTGAGGCAGCAAGGACACAGAGGAAGATTGAGGAAGCAGTGAGCGGAAGTGGGGAGTGGCTCCCCCGGGCGACCTTTTAAGGGCCGGGGAGCGCAACCGTCTACCGCTCCACGTGGCATCCACCGGACCACGCCGCACCCCCACCACCACTCTTGATCCTTTGCGCTAGCACCGAGTGCGCAATAGATCCCGGGCCGGAAACCGAAACAACAGACGGCGGTTCCCGAGGCGACGTGCGACACGACGTAACGCTGTGCGCAACAGCACAATGATGGCGCGTGCGCGCATGGCCGGCGTTAGCACTGACATCACGGTTAGTGCAACCGCCAGGCACTAGGCAGATAAAAGTTTCAAATGCAAGAGGGAGCACAAGCACATTTCACCTAAGGGCGGAATCCACATGCGCTCGGGGGCTAGTGTCAGGGGGATGACACCCGGGTACCCCAACCAGACAAGAACCAAGGCATACGGCCAGCGCCCGGCTAGTAGATCGTAGCCGGACACAAGCAATTCGTACCGGCTACCAACTAGTAGCCAGAACCAGGAAGGGCGGCAAGATACCAATCCGGCTACACAATCATAGCTGGGTGCAATCAAGAGGATAGGGCGACGTGCAACACAGTGCACAGTACACCCTGGGTACAGCGACAAGACCCCCAACTACAAGACCATACCGAAGACTTTGCTGGTGATGCTGGCACAGTGCCTGGATGCTGACGATAGGCTCGCATGCCATTCACTGTGCCTATGATGACCCGCACGACTTGTATTTCGACGGGACACACCATATCGGATACTATAGATGACCAGCTGGCTAGGGCCCGCCTGTGCGACCCGCCAGCCGGACTGGCTATTAAGACCATTGCCCCTCTGCCTATATAAGGAGGGGCAAGGCTCTAGTAGCAAGGGTTGTACACTAAGCATTTAAGAAGGTAGCTAGATCATACATCTCGAGGAGCGATTGTACCCCGTATTCTACCCATAGTCAGATCGACAGGAGTAGGAGCTTTACCTCATCACGAGGGCTCCAAACCTGGGTACTTCGTGTGTCTTGCTACACTAGCTCGTACCCAATCCCGCCTGTGGACGCTGTCGAGAGCTTCCCTGCTAGTCTCCACACCTCTATCTAACCTTTTCAGGTGCTGCCGTTCCCAATACAACGACAGAGAGTTAGTGGGGGTGTGACCTTTTGCACTTCATGTCGCCACGTGTCACTACGGATGTGAGCCGCGTGGTTGAGAAGTAGATCGGACGGCCCTGGGCAGACACGATAACTCTATAAAGGACATGGGAAGGGGCTGTGCTACCTGTTCTTCCATTCCCATATCGTTGTTCTTCTTCTTCCCGACGTAGATCACCATTGTTGCCTAGAGACCAAAACTCTTGCATGCTTATTTTGACTTAGAAAAATATCCCATCTCGCATCTAGGGGGAAGACAAAGGGCATCAGTTCCTCCTCGGGTGCCGAAGCATCAAAGAATAAGGCCGGCGATTAGGGGAGATCCTCGTTCTACTCAAGGGACCTCAAAATATTAAGGAAGACTAGGCAGATGTCAGAGAGTAACAAGAAGGTGAGGCTTCCTAGTGACGAGGTAATCCCGTGCCCCAATGTTAGCTAGCAGGTGATTTTCATGTCCTTCCTCTTTCGTGGCCTCTCTGTCCCACTCATGAATTTCTTCGTGGGTTGCTCTTTGTCTATGACGTCCACCTCCATCATCTTACACCCAACTCAATACTCCACATAGCCTTCTTTGTCACACTCTATGAGTGCTTCTTGGGCGTTCACCCCTACTGGGGCCTATGGAAGCATTTCTATTTTGTGAAGAGGCAAGTAGGAAAGAAAGGAGTTTACGTTGGTAGGTTTGGGATCTTCGTCCGGTCAGACATCGAGTACTTCGATTTCAAGATACTCGAGTCCATCCATGACTAGAGGAAGAAGTGGTTCTACATCTGTGACAAGCCGAGCGCTTCCCAAGAATTCGGGCTTCCGTGGTTCTCGGCTATTGCGGTCATGACGAAGAAGTATTTGAGACATGAGCTATCAGCTACCGAAGCATACAAGTCCAACAAGCTCATGGCTCGGATCTTGTCCCTCTAGAAGACAATAGGCATGGAGGTGTCAGGAGTCCAGATCATCTCCACCTTCATCCTAGCCGCTCTAGGATAGGGTTCATGCCATGTGGGAGTACACAGGTGCCGCGGACCCAACACGAGTCCAAATGGAGGAGCTCTCCACCAACGAGCTAGAAGACTGCGTCAGGTCCCTTAGCACCTTGATGTCTGAGGATCCATTCCCTGGTGAGCCTTGAGTAGAACCTTAAGGCATCGAAAAAGAGCTTCCCGAGGTAAACTTTTATCTTTAGTTTTCTTTGATTGCCGTTGAACCTATTCTGGCAGCTGGCTTAGTTGATTTCCATTCGATTGTAGGATCATGGGCACCTCGTGTTCCTTCTATCACAGCCAGAGGGAAGCGAAATTCCATAGGATGAGGAAGTAGACGATTCGCACTCATCGCTTCCCTCGACCTATTGTGAGGGCGAGGCGGCCGACATCAGCACACGCAAGCAGAGTCACGCCTCTAAAGAACCTGGGGAAACTACCGACTCCAGTTCTTCAGCTCCACTGGTGGCCAGGGGGCCTTTGAAGGTGGTGCCTATACGATCATCTCCCCTAGCACCGACCACCAAGAAGTTGCGTTTAGGGGCAGAATGGGCACTCGTGACCGATGTCAGCTTGTAAGGGACTTTATTGAGCAAGCTTTAGTGACTTTGTCGAGGAGAGCACATAATTGAATATGTGTGATTCTATAGGGACTCATCAGACTTGGATCCTCTCTCGAAGTAGCTGGTACTCCCTTCGTTCAGAAATATAAGACGTTTTAACTTTATGAATCGAATGTATCTAGATGTCTTTTAGTGTATAGGTTCATAGAGGTTAGGAGTGAACCTATACACTAAACAGTCTAGATACATTCATTTCACAAAGCTAAAATATCTTATATTTCTGAACGGAAGGAGTAGATATGAAGGGGAATGCTGCGGAGTCGACAACAAAACCAACTGAGACGATGAATCGAAAGGGCGATGCTGGTGCCCCTGCGCTTCTAAGGCCGAAAAGAATAAGGAGATTGTTTTGCCAACAACTTTTGAAGATTTGCCATAGGCCTTGGGCGACATGTAAGTTTCGAGCATCCTTTGCATCTAGGCCTAGCCGATGAGTGAGAGGCGTATCTTGTCGGGTGCTTAATACCCGAGTAGCCCCCGAGGCTATGTTCAGCTAATTGTAATTGACCGTAGGCTTGGTTTCGTTATGGATTTACTAACTTATAATGTATTCATGTAGCCATTCATGCGCTTGATGATGGAGATCGGTCGACACTTCATCCAGGTCGAGTCTGGGTGCGATCAGTTCCGAGGTAAGTTCCGCTTCACATTTCGTCCAACAGCTGTCTAGAGTTTTGACTAAACATAATGTTGTTGTTTTAGAGTCTCTCTCTCAGGATGCAGTTGAGAGGGACGATGCCCGACATCGAGCCGATGAGTTTGAAAAGAAGCTTGAGGCTCTTGAGGAAGAGTCTCAGGTGGCACTCGACCAGGTGAAGGCTAAGCCCCGGGAGCGCGAGAAGAAGTGCCACACCGTGGCTGCGGATCATGAGGACAAGCTTGAAGGTCGGTTGCGTGCCTTAGCCGAAGCCCTATTAGGTAAGATACTTTTCTCTAGCTTCATAATGTTTGTCCTTGACCCTCTCAAGCTGAACTCTTCATTCTATTGCGTAGGTGTGATTGGTGCTCCCTTGGTCCTCAAGGATCAAGTTTGCGTCAACTCCCTAGTGGATGCTGCTGCCGTAGTGCACAGGTGCTGGAGCTACTAGCCAAGGTGAGGGAGGTGATGGCAAGGCTCCACAAGAACATGTTTCCCAAGGAGGATGTTCCACAGACCCTTGGGGAACTCGTTGAGGTCTTCAATGCTGATGAAGATCCCTTGGTGCGCTACAGACGCGCCCAGACCCGGGTCAGGGCAGAGACGGTGTTGAAATTGTCCATGGGCCATGACATCGAAGCCGACTTGTAGACGACCACTTCTTCCTTCCCAACAAGACACGATGATGAGGAGGTAGAACTCTGTCCTTTTGCTAAACAAGAGAAGAAGCTTGGAAAGCAGCTAGATGCCCTGCTAGGGAGACACTATGTCAAGAGAAGTGCAACTTGTGAGGCCAAGGCATCCGAGCCACCCAAGGATGCAGCTTAGGCCATTGCTAGTTTTTATTTTGTTGTCCTTGCAACGAACTTGCCACCAGTTGGCCTTTGTTAGTAGAAGCCTATATTTTGCTTTCCTTGAATGTCTTTGCATCCGCATGCTCCCAATGGGAGTAGCCCCCGAGCGTATTACTCGATCATGTGCCCGGGTAATTGTTTTGATCAACATGCTTATGTCTTCTCCTTTTTCTTTGCAGGTTATGGCGATTGTGAAATATAGCCATCTTTATCCACGTTTAAATCATATTTTAAGTCAATAAATTGACTAAATAACTCTTCAGCCTTACTACTAATGACTAATTATTGCAAAGATGTGAAAATCACTCTCTTGATTTGTGATGTGTTGAAAATCGTGCCTTTATGACGAGATCAGGAGAAATTACTGAAGAATATGTCGTTACCAACACAACCAAGTCAACCAGGCTCAAAAGGCGATTCTATGAGGTGTAACGAGCATCAGTACGGGAGATCCCCGCCCTTACTACATGTCGACGCCTTCCTTAGGTCAAACACAACTACTTATGTGAAGGAGGCGACACCACTCGAGGAGAGACATACCCTTCAGCCGCCATAGAACCCATTTGCCATTCAGATCTCATCCATCACACATTGAAGGAGATCCACACCACCATAGTTCATCACATCCATCTCCTACCTCCATAGCCATTATCTTGTAATAGAGATATTCTTGCAAATTGGTGACCATTGTAAGAATATTTGATTTCAATCTAAGTTTTTGCCAATGATTCATATTGTTGATCTTATTATTATGAGTGTGTCGAACTTCAATACAGGGGGTACCACGTCCCGCCTAGTTGTTGGGCCCACATCGCTCACTCTTCGGAGCCTCCGGGGGTGCGCAACCCTCTAGAGGTCCGGCAAGACTGCCACGCCAACACAGGCGTCAGAATACCTCCTCAAGAGGTACTAGAGGGAGGCACGCTCAATACATGTGCCTGCCACAAGGCGACAACCCAACGGGTGGCCCTGCTACGTGCCACTTGCCTCGGTAAAATAAGATGATGCCTGACCGCTTCTGTGTCAAATACGGGGTGATGATAGCCAGACTCGGTAGAGCCCATCATCTCCACTTTGGTGCAAGAAGACCAAGCCTAATGAAGCGCCGCAGGGGAGACATCATCGAGGATCGTAACACTGGGCTGAAGACCGGCACGCATCCTAGATCCGGTTCACGGGAAGTACGTGTGTGCACTAGAGCTCCTTTGGCAGGAAAGTGGTGACCATTCCCTCCTGATATTTGGGGGAAGAGGACCAGTGCCACTATAGAAGGAGGGAAACCCCTAGCTTAGAAGGGATCGATCCTAGAGATCTCAAACCCTAGACACACATCTACCTCTGTACCCTTGCGAAGCACTACGATCAATACAAAAAAGTAGGAGTAGGGGCTTTACCTCCTCACGAGGGTCCTGAACCTGGGTAAAAAACCCTTGTCTCTCTCTGTCGTGTATGAGCTCCGTCATATCCTTCATTGTTGGCTAACCTAGAACGCATGTTCAACCCCATCTCGCACTCATGACTCGTTGGACCCCTTTTTCCTTCATGAGCACAAGTCTCCGACATTTGGCGCGCCAGGTAGGGGGCTGAGGCGCGCTTCTGGGAGCTTCTACAGCCGCGACACTATGGCCGCGCGTGTCGACACCCATGATGGCTACTACCGGCATAAAGAGCGGCAGGGTGGCTAGAGCTTGCGGCGTGTCGCCTCCTCCACCTCCATGTAGCCCAGGGCCACGGGAGGTTTCTCCATGTACCCTTCCTTAGGGCAGCGCACGGAGACCTCTCCCTCAACCGCTTCTCCACCCCACATGCATGGCACCACGCTCACCCCGGAGGATGCGCGGCTCATGGTGAAGGATCTCCTCCACTATGCCCTGTCGAGGCTGCACGATAGGAATGGCAGGCACGCCTTACAATGTTGGTCGACGTCACATGGGATGACATGCACCCGAATCCTTCGGAAATGGGGTCTTGAGGGGCTGCCCATAGTGCGCCCCTCCACCCCCATCTCTTCCTGGCTTGGGGGGCTCTAGAGGCGGGTGACCCTCCTGTGGGGGCACCGCCGCCTCGAGCCCCCGGTGCCGAGAAATCACCCACTCGCCCGAAGACGCCCGGGTGACCCTGGCCAGACATTGTGGCCGCAAGGCCCGCATCGCTCGCGATGTTGTGGTACCCGGTCACTAGAATCTTGCGGCCCTAGCCAGAGGAATCGGGACTCGCTATGCCAGCTGATCCATGCTAGCCGAGCACATCAGGCGTGTGGTGTGGCTGCGCAAGTTCATGACGGAGATGCCTCCGCACTATGATGGCACCACCAACCCCACGGAGATCTTACAGGTTTACACCACGGGTGTTGAAGCTGCAGGTGGCGACGATCACATCCTGGCTAACTGGCTTCCTATGGGACTCAAGGCCACGATGCGTACCTGGCTGATGAGCCTTCCCGAGGGGTCTGTCGACTCATGGTCCACTCTCTGTGAACTCTTCATCGCCAGGTTCAAGGAAGTAGACGGACACATGCTTACATATGATGACCTTCGGCAAGTGTGCCAAGAGCCCGGCGAGACCCTCCACAAGTACCTGCAAAGGTTTGACCAGTGCCTCATTAGGATTCCTGGGACCACATATGTTGAGGTCATCTCCGCTTTCACCGAAGGCGTCCTGAATGTCTAGGTGCTCAATAGGATCGGTCATTAAGGGGAGTCAAGCGGAAGCATCCCCCGGGGGAAGCAGCAGGTGACACCCCCAACCCTGTCCTATATTGTGCCTTTCATCAGAGGCCAGGTCATGACATCGAGGAACGCCTCAATCTTAAGGAGTTCAAGGAGTATGACGGCCGGAGGAGGCGCGGGCATGACGATGGATACGATGGAGGGCTGGACTCTCACGTGTGGAAGCATAGGACCCCGCGGCCGAGGGGATGCCAGGGATCCATAGAGCCACTAAAGACTCAAGTTGCTCACCAACCCAAGACCAGTCGACCTAACACAACCTACGTGTTGGAGAGGCTATTGCGCCACACGCGCCCTGAACTGGGTGTTTCAGGCAAGCTCCCAAGGTGACACATGTTTTCTCCCCGCCCCTTTTTGAGAGTTGGTTTTTCGCAGCCTTGTGCTGGCTTGATGGCATCGTTCCAAATAGCCGAAAACCTTTGTCGATTTTTACCTCTTCATGACATGCCCCGGTTTTATGAGGATTTCTTTTTCACCCATGCGTTTGCCATGTTCTCGTTCATCTATCATAAGAATGGGTGCTGGGATAGTGCCTACTATTGGACCACTCCCATCAACACCAGGGCCTAAACTGTCGAGCTCTGAACTTACGGACTAGTTCCAGCGGTAAGTCACCTCACCCACAGTTCCCGGTGCTTTAATTCCTCATATAATACATAACGGAACCAAAAGAGCACATGTGGCCCAACCCGCTGAGTGCATTCGTTAGCCGGCGGGGGCACTAAAACACGCGGTGCCTATGGTAAATCTCCTCGAGAAGCCGACAGGACAAGCGGGGGCCCCATAGGATGGCTCGTGATGGTATCCCCCTCTAGCGGCCACCTTTTCATGCTAGACATACGGTCTCCTCTTCGAGGGTCCCACAGGATAAGCATTTGCCCTACGACACTCTCCCTGAGAGGCTTACGGAGTAGAACTGAGCGTATAGAACCTACGATTACCTCTCTAAGGAACTATATAGGGAAAGTACTAGTCCCACGGCTACCTCCATGAGGAGCTCACGGGACCAAACCGAACTTACATATCCTACATGCCACCTCTTGAGGAACCTACAGGACAAGTACAAGCCACATGACTCTCTCGATGAGAGGCGACCAGGGCGGTCCATGAGGGTATCCCCCTCCAGCGACCACCTTTTCATGCTAAAGTTACGGTATCCTCCTCAAGGGGCTAAATAGGATTAGCATTCACCCCAACAGTCTCCTCCTCGAGGGACTCATGAGGTCCACTCTCGAGGGACTTTGCACCCTAGAAGAGCGTCATACGTGCTACGCTTACGATTGTCTCTCCCAGAAATCAATAGGAGGCCCACGAGAGAGCCATATGGTCCTTTTTCTATATCTATGAAGTGGAACATGCGAAACATATGGTCATCTCCCTGAGAGGCTTACGAGGGAAGCACAAGTCTCACACTCGCCTCTAGGAGGGGAAGGTGGGATAGCCCACAAGAGAGTCCACCTCATCAAGTGGGCTTACATATCCTACAATAAATGTCACCTCCTCAAGAGGCTAGCAGGGGAAGGCCACCTCACGAGGCAGTGTACAACACTATTCATAGGAAACTTAACTATGGTGGTCTTGTCAAGGCTTAGCAAAAATCATACAAGGAATTAAAGACCTGCTCCGGCAGGGCCGAACAAAGGCACCACCCATGAACACCCAGAAAGTGTCCTCGCCGCTAGAGGTCATGGGTTACAACAAAAGAAGCGGAATCTCAGAGATGCATCAGGGTAGCGAAGTTGAAGAGTGGCTCTCAGCAGGCTCCTCAGCACCCTGTTCGCTGCTGACTAACTCCCGAGGGCACGTCTCCACCTTTGCCCTACGGAGTGCTCATGGCACCAGCGCTCACATCGGAAGCCTGGCTGGCCTCACCCTCTTCACTTGAAATGAACCGTGGGACGAAGGCCGCCACATGCTCTTCTATGATCTCCTGAGAGTGGGGGATGACCATCGTAGGGGTTGCCTCAGGGTACTACACCTCCTACAGAAGTTCCTCACCAGGTAAGTCGGGGTCGATGCGATGGAGGTTGAAGAAAACCTGAGTTGCAGTGACCCACAACATCTTGCAGCACTCCTTGAGGTGAAAGGCCCTGTAGAGCTTGGCTCTCCCCTCCAGCTCGACGGTAATGCAATGAAAGAGATCCAGATACACACTGCTCTCTTCGGTGTTCGCAAGGGCCCATGTGTAGAAGTTGGTCACCCCGAGGTCAGCGAGGGTGGCGGCAGCGTGCAGGGCTAGATCATAGAACATCTGGCACCGCGCCTTCTCATGCACCTGGTTGTCTGCATCCTCTTGGTTGTGGAGGGCCTTACTCTTATTCAACTCTTTGAGCTCGGTGAAGGCTCGAGTCAGCCGCTCCTCCGCCTGCTTCAAAGCCACCTCCATCTCGGCTTTCCTTGCCTGGAAGCGCCGCTCCTGGGTGATGGCTTTCTTTGAGCAGTCCTATTGAAGGACTTTTGCCTTCCTCGCATACTCTTCCTGGAGGGATTTGTGACCTGCGGTTAGAGCCTTGGTGTGATCCACCTTTAGATGTTTCCGCTCACCCTCGAGCTTCTCATTGGAACGACAGATCTGCTCTGTGGTCTTGGGACTGATGATGTCCAGGTCACGCCCACGCTCATCAAGCTTCTCGTGGGTCATATCTAGATCATCCTCCTGAAGCCGAACAACTTCCTCACGACGCGCCACTTCCATCTCCCTCTGCTGGATTCTACGGTGATCCTCCTCGATCTCCCTCTCCGAGAAGGCAATAGCATGCTCGCAGACCGACAGCTCCTGAATCTACATGGAGAGATCTCCACTAGGGGAAGTCATCCCAGGGGATGGATCACACCTTAGACCGGGCTCAGGATCTCCACGGCCTCGCACCCGACGCTACCAAAGGTCTCCGAACACCAGGGGCTCCTTGCTCCTCGGTGTTGCTCCCACAGTCCAACGGCGGCATCAAGGACTTTCTGCTCCTCCTGGAGGTGGTGCCACACCCGTGCGAGCAGGTGCTCCTCGGCGGCCACGTCTGTGAGGAACCGGTCAAGACCGACACATGTGGCCTCCACCATGGCATGAAGACGTCCGGTCCTTCCAAGCAGCTCGAGATCGGGGTGCTCCGTGGTGGGAATGTCCGCCTGATCAGCTGCAAAGGCTCGGGGGATGGCCTTGCATGTTCACTCATTAGCTCTAGGATCCAGAGACAGGGTCGCCTACTGGGCCCCCATAGGGTCCTCTCGCGCGTGAAGACCCCCATCCTCTGCGCCTCTAGAGGCTGTGACCAGACCACCCAGAACAAGGCTCATGGTCTCATTGCCATCCTCCACGGCGCCCATCCACTCCAAGATCTGCAAGGCACCCAAAGAACAGTCTCGGATCCCCGACACGGATTGGGGTACCACCTCGTTTCCAAGATCAAGCGGGCCAAGCTCCGTCGCGCATGTGGTCGAGTCTTCGGCTTGCAGGCGGCCCGTGCTTATGGTCCCCGCCGAGGGGTGTGCCCCATGAGTAGGACTGATCTCCCCAGAGGCCTTGCCAAATGAAGAAACCCCCTCTTTCTTGCTCTTCTTCCTGGATAAAAAGCAGGGAAGAAGGAGGGGAAATGAGCGCCAGCCAAAATACAAAAACAAAAGCAACCCCCATGGGGAAAGGCTCACGTTTTTCTCCCAGAACTAGTGTGGGACCAGTGTCCCCTCTTTAGGCCTGGGGAGGAAAGTGTCTCCATCGTCAAACACACGTCTCTTCCCCATCGAGGGACCTCAGGAGGGGGTAACTAGCCCTAGGTGTGGGACAGAGCATGCGGCCCTCGACGCCACATGTAGCATGGGAAATAATGCTAACCGGCTCTCTGTCGTCCTCCTCCAAGGAGGACACATTGTGAATCATCCTTCCTCGGCAAACAAGCTGAGACGTCTTGGCGACCCTGCTCTGGGATACACCCTCGTCATCTAGCTCTCCCACAGAGCTCTAGGCCAGACTCATGATGTGGGGAGCCGCCCGGGCCTCTGGAGCCGAAGCCCTCTCCCCCCACTGGTTGAACAAGGGGTGTCCCATGCGAGCGACATCAACATCACTAACCAGGTAAAGGGAAGGAGCTTCCCGCAAGATCTCTGGCATGACAGCCTCACTGAGGAGTAGCTCCATGAGCATGACCATAGTGTCATTAAGAAGGAGTCCCCCAGACATCTTGATCCGGTCCTATCCATCGGACATGGCCCATACGCCCGTGTTGTGCTCCTAGAGGGGAGCAATCTGTCATCGGAGGAACTCTCGGACCACCATCTCACTGGTCAAGCGACTTCCTCAAGGCCTCCACACACCTCTTGAGGGGACCGGGGCCTATGCAGGTGGCATCCACCCAGGCCCATCTGGGGTTTTCCACCACCGGTCCGGAGGGAGCGTGGAGTTGCGGATGCGCTCTAAGGGTATCCACGAAGACCCAGTCCTTGTGGAATCCGTGCGTTTCCCCTAGACAGAGAGAGGGAGGAAGCCTTCTCCATCATCAATGATGAACTCAACACTGCCAAGGCGCTCTCCTGCCCTCCGGACTTGGAGGCGGAAGAAGTGCCGGAACAACACCACCGAGGGCATCACACCCACAAAGGCGGCCATGAGGGTCATGCTCCGTGGGTGGAGGTGGAGCAGATGGATATGGTAATGCTCCAGGATGACAATGAAGAAGGAGGAGAACAGAGGAACCATCCCCGTGATGATGGAGTGCATGAATACGGGGAACATGGTGGCAGGACGATCACCTCCGCTCATCAAGTCGCACCATGCTCGGGTGGCCCTCCACTCATTCATGGCCGAGGCTGCCATCCGCCAGACTTTCTCCAGGCCATCCTCGTTGACAACCTTTGGGTGCGGCAAGGAATTGCGCCCCGGAAGTGGAGGGCCCGCCGTAGTCGGAGCATTGCGTGCCTTCTTGAGCGCCATGACCGAAGCGTTGGAGGCTGGATGGAAGCAACAAGGAAGGGCAATGAAGTGAACAGCCTAGGCCCATGCCTGCGCTTTTATGGAAGGAGTGGCCTTTGAGGACGAATAGCGGAGGCGACAGTCCCCGCATCCAATGGACACTTCTTCGCCCTAGCCGCACGTGGATGGCTTAGATAAACCCCTCTAATGATCGTGCGCGGACACGAGCCGACGTGGGCCCACTCTAGTTGGTCCCTTGACTTCCTCGACCCCGAGGTGGACTCGTACAAGCCAAGCGCTTGGGGGCTACTATCGGACTATCAGTACAAGGGGTACCACGTCCTGCCTAGTTGTTGGGCCCTCATCGCTCACTCTTCAGAGCCTCCGGGGGTGCGCAGCCCTCTAGAGGTCCGGCAAGACTGCCACACCAACGCAGGCATCAGAATACCTCCTCAAGGGGTACCAGAGGGAGGCGCGCTCAAGACCATGTGCTTACCATAAGGCAACAACCCAACGGGTGGCCCTGCTATGTGCCACCTGCCTCGATTAAAGAAGATGCTGCCTAGACGCTTCCGTGTCAAAGATGGGGTGACGGTAGCTGGACCTGGCAGAGCCCGACATCTCCACTTTGGTGCAAGAAGACCAAGCCCGATGAAGAACCACAGGGGAGACGTCATCGACGACCGCATCAGCGAGCCGAAGACCGACGCGTGTCCTAGACCCAGCTCATGGGAAGTACGAGCGTGTACCAGATCTCCTTTGGCGGGAATGTGGTGACCCTTCCTACCCAATATTTGGGGGAAGAGGCCGAACACCACTATAAAAGGAGGGTAAACCCTACCTTATAAGGGATCGATCCTAGAGATCTCAAACCCTAGACACCCATCTACCTTTGTACCCTCACGAATCAACGCGAGCAATACAACAAAGCAGGAGTAGGGGCTTTACCTCCTCACGAGGGTCCTAAACCTGGGAAAAAATTGTGTCTCTCTCTATCATGTGCGAGCTCTGTTTTATCCTTCATTGTCGGCTAACCTAGAACGTGTGTTAAGCCCCCTCTCAAACGCAGGGCTCGTTGGACCCCTTGCTTGTTCATAGGATGCAAGTCTCTGACAGAGTGAGTAGTCCTCATGGGCTGCGGGTTGGGGTGAAGCCTTGAAGTGTCCATGTGCATCTAATATGATGGGAATATTGTGTAGTGATTGAATTGGAGCTTTGTTATCTTGTATCGCTGTCTCTACCTCGACCCTAGGACTTATTGGTACCAAAGACCTTGCAGATTGTCCAAGGTGTGAGGTGTGATGAGTGTAGAATGCTTAGGATCAATAGTAACATCACTAATCTTAATGCTTTGGTCGGTTTTACTTAATAATCATCGTAACCTGTGGTTTCGTCGTATAATGGTTGGACCAAAAGACTATCGTATCCTATGGTTTTAGGAGGTCTAGTAGTTGAGGATGTAATGCCCACAATTCCTATCACTATTAGATCATTTTACACATGACTACGCTTAATCTTATTTTTATCCCATTTCGTATGTATAGCTGTAGGTGGATCTTCAACCCTGTCCTATCTCCATCATTGATAACAACCAAAAGATACATAATAAACTAGACAGATCCGATAAATGAAAAACAAAATTAATCAACAAGTCTTATAGAAGTTCCTCAAATTTCTTTTTAGCATTTGCTTCCCAAGGTTCGATAAACCTAGGTCTTTTCTAGGGAAGAAACTGCTATACTGCATCCGTAATCCGGATCAAAGGTATTAGCCCTTTTTAAGTGCCGTTGTTGGGGAAGAAAATTTTCTATCCTGGTGAGGTTAGTAGAGACCTTGTTAATTCTTTTTGTTTTAGTTTTAGTTTTAATTATTGTTATTAGTTTACATTTTGTTATCTACTTGAAAACCCCCAAAAATTAGTTACTTGTTTCTCTAAACCTAAAAATACCAAAATTATAATTATTATGGCGTGAAAGAAGCTTGGGGAGTATGCTACTCCCAATGATGATTTTATTCGTGCACCTATTACTCAACTCGCTGTTACGTTGGAGAACTATGAAATTAAGCCTAACATTTTGAGTTTGGTTCAATAGAACCAATTTTGAGGTTTAGCTACTAAAGACTCAGGTTTGCACTTAAATACATTTACTAAAATATGCGACATGATGCGCATAAAATATGTTGACCCCGATGTGGTCAAATTACACTTATTTCCTTCTTCACTTAGAGGAAAAGCAAAAGCTTGGTTGCTAGCTTTGCTAAAGGAACTATTACTTAATGAAAGGAATGCATTAATACATTTATAACTAAGTTTTCCCTCCGGCTAAGACTATGCAACTTCGATCAAATATTACATGTTTTAGACAAGAAGATCGCGAGCCACTAGCGCTTGCTTGAGAAAGAATGAAGGAATATGTAATGAGCTGACTAAGCCATGGGATGGAAGAGTAGTTACTTCTCATTTATTTTATAGCTCCCTTAACCCAATGTCTAAATATATACTTGACACTACAGCCGGAGGCACATTCATGGGAAAGGAAGTAAATGTCACCAAAAGCTGCTGAATGATATGCAAAGCAACCATGCCCAATGGCATGTAGATAGATCTCCCTCAAGAAAAGTGAATGCAATAATTGAGGAGACAAAATAAGAGCTTACTTCAAAGGTAGATGAGCTACTAATTTTTTTAAATGGTAACGAAACCCAGGTAAATGCCATCACCGACTCAAACATTGATGAAGAAGATTTTATAGCTCGTAATCCTTGTAATCCTACATGGAACAGTCAAAACTATGGCTTGAACTTTCAAAAGAAATATGCTAATCTTGTAGGTGCTCCAAATAATAATAACTATACCAATAGTAATGAGCAAGTAATGGTAATCTCCCACTTGAAAATTCTTTTAAATATTTTATGCAAGCACAAATTGAGAAGAATAATCTTCTTATTAAGATTATAGAGAACAATGAAACTATTACTAATAAACTATCTATCCAAGAAGTTACTCTTAGAAGTTATCTTCAGGCTTTATAGGAAAGAACAAAGACTGTAGAAGCACAATTGGGAAAAATAGCCGAGAGTAAAACTCTCATCCTTGCAAGATTTGCAGGAAAGCCCGAACTAAATCCGGTCAAAGACCTCAAGATGATGAAGGTAGAAAATAAAGATGAGCAGTCTGAGCAGTTGGACTATAGCAATGCTCCATCTCCGTATTATACCATGGAGGATCTTGCAAAGATGATCACCATAAAGAATCCCCGTATTGAAGGAGGCAATGATGCCATGTACCAACATTTCATTCAAGAAGTATCATCTAAGGTACGTGAGCTAGAAGCAATACAAGAAGTTAGCTGAGAAACTTCCAGCTAAATTAGATGATACATTTGAGCCCACAATTAAAATCCATACAGGAGTTAATGAGATTGCTACACTTTGTGACTTAGGTGCTAGTGTTTCAACAATTTCTAAAAGTCTATTTGAAAGACTTAATCTTGGGCCATTTCAAACTACTGAACTAAGACTCCACATAGCGGATTCGACCTATAAACAAGTTGTGGGAGTCAAAGAGAATATTGTTGTAGAAACTAAAGGATGTCATGCACTAATTGATGTTGTTATAGTGGACATGCCTAAACATCCTATAGCACCAATAATTTTAGGAAGACCATTTTTAAGAACTATAAAATCTTTAACTAATTTACATGTAGGGAATGTTAGAGTAGGTCTACCATCTATAGAACCTTTTGTAGTCCATTTATCTAAAAATAAAAGGCCAAACCTACTGATAATAGGATCATTACTTTAAAAGTGAACTACTTTGGAGCGGGTGTTTCACTTCCAAAACAAAGTGATTGCCATTTGGGTCAAGCTAATTGACCTTAACTCGAAGCGCTTCATGGGAGGCAACCCATGTGAAATAAAAGTTTTATATCTATTACTGTTAGTGTTTGTGTTTGTGTTTGTTTTTTTTTTTTTTGCAAATAAAGAGTGTTCAAGAGATCCATTGAAGAGAGGAGAAGAAAATAAGGTAATCGTTCTATAGATTTTATTCACTAACACATGGTTATATGATCAATGATTTAGTACTATATTTATTCTATCATTTTTTAGGTTTAACTGATGTGCAAAGGCATGTGAGAAAGTTGCAATGAAAATTTTAAGTTTTACAGGATTCTAGGTCATAACAACCATACCACATCTAGACCAAAGAAAATGAAATTATCAAATTTTGTTTGAAGGTACTAAGTCCTTAACGACCACCTGTATGGGGGAACACGATCATACCGCTTGCCCGCTCCAATTCGATGCAAAAGTTTGAGAAAGTTTTAGAAATCACTGAGCCTGTAACAACCATCAGTATGGTGGGACGTGGTCATACCGTGCGCTCGTACCGAGTGTGTCACCAGGATCAAGCCTCGATCCTAGGGAAACCTCGCTCAGTATGTGTCATGGTATTGCCGATGAGTACACCATGGAGGGGTCCTCATAGAGCATGTTTAGAGAGGTGCGGGGAGGCGGGTAGTTGATAGTTATGAGCTAACACATCTTACCCAGGTTTAGATCCCACAACGATGGAGGAATCCTACTCTTGCTATAAATCACTATAATGAAAATACATTGAGTTACAGAGATCAGTTCACTGTGCGAGGTTGAGTTGTTCCCTAAAGGCTCCCATAGGTCCAGCTTATAACGGCACTAGAACCTGGGGTTACAGGGAAGAGTCCATACTGGAAAAGTTACAGAGTCCTACAATAATACTAACTAGTCTTCGTGTCTTGTACTCCAAGGCTCCGGGTTCGTCTATGTCAATAGAGTAGCCTTCCTTTATCCGGCATGAGCATCCCTTTTGGATCCACCTAACTGGGCCACCTAGTAGGCCATAGGCCTTGCTACCAACTATGGTCCACCCAGGTTAGCCGGATTAGAGACATTCTATGGTGATACCCATTAAGCATATCCCCAATAGTAGCCCCCGGAGAACTATGAGATCTTGCGTCGTCTTGCCTCTTAGTCTTGAATGTTTCGTCTAGGTGATGTCGGAAATTTGTCAAACAAAATCTCGGAGTCCTCCCAAAGAATCCTACAAACATATCCATCTTCAATGTGTAAGTTAGAGAATCGTCGAGTCTTCAGTCTTCTTCCTCTAATCAGATATGTTCCGGCTAGACCTAGAATCTTCAGACATGACCGTTCCACTACATCTATCAGGAAGTTGACGTAGGCTACATCTTATGCTACCTCGATACTCACATATGGCTAGTGTTTAATCATAATGATTTTCCCGCATGAGAAATCCGAAACATTCAGCGGCAAACATGGGACGCAGAGAAATTACCGCACATGTTCATGCACATGTCGCTCACGCTTGAACCATTAAATCTCCTTTACACACGAATCTTGGTGCTAGGGAATATAAAGGTGACTGCGGTGAGACTTAGCTCTTTACCCTGCATTCTCCCCAGCTTCTTCCTTGCGACGAATGACCCTTTGAGATCCAAACGGGATAACCCTAAATAAAACCCAATCTCCCCACATCATATTCTCCTTAATGGTAAGCAACAGCAACCCCACAATGTTGGAGGACCTTGAGGCTCAGAGAAAGCCATCAAAATAGGTTGAGGTCTCATCAGAAAGGATAGAGATCCCAGTTACCGCTGTGGTGGAAAGGTCCACTAGAGGCGACCAAGGATCGGTGGCGCTCGAAGCCATCGAGGAAGACAAGGAAGAGGCAGACTCCCACAAGGGACTGTGGAGAGGCTTGGAGCTCACTTCTGCGGATCTGAAGGAGCTTATCACCGAGGGCTATGTTCCAATGGCGAAGGAACTGGTCTAGCGGCCGGCACCGGCCGATGAGGTCATCCCTTCTCCCCAAGCCTGGGAAAGGTATACCTTAAAGCCCAGTTGGTATGCGGTGTATCCCTACCATTCTCCGACTTATTTCTCCAAGTCCTTGAGCACTTATGAGTTCTCCCCCAAAACCTTTCTCCCAACAACTTCTGAATTCTCCCTACCTAGGAGTTAGGCCTAGGCTAGATATATCCAGTTATTTCTTTATGGTGAAGAGAGATAAAGAGAGTATGACGTCTCCAAGGATGAGCTTCGTAATTGTGGGGCCATAAGCTTCAAGACCCGTCCGAGCCAGCGATTTCCTACATTGCCGATCACGAGTCCTGCAAAAATTGCTATACATATTCCTCTGGCCAAGATATCCCTTTGACCATCCGACAAGTTTCGTATCTAGACTTCGTCAATGGTGCTACTACCGAGTCTACCACTGGGAGGTCCCAAGCCATTATCCCCTCCAACGAAAAAGCCTCCTGCATCATAAGGCATATTTAGAGTGGCTCATAGATGAAGGTGTACCCGGCTTGGACCTAGCCATGTGCTAGTTCGTAAGGCGGATCCAGCCTCTGCAACACTGCGCCAAGCTGATGCATCAATATACAAAAGAGAGGACAGATCCAATCCAGATCTCCGGTGACAACTTGTCAATTGACTCCATCAAGCTTAGGCTAAAGGAATTTGTCAAAGTGAAGGATAAGAAGCGGGGCTTCACCATCACCTTCGACATGTTTGAATGCGGAAAATTCCTAGATGTAATACACTTCCCACACTGCTTTATATACACCAAATTATCCTTCTTTGATGCACCAATAATCTAACATGCTTTTACTTATCAGCTAGCGAGCCTGGCTGAGGAAGATATGGGTGCCCAAGTTTATGATCCCAAGCTGAAGGATGTGCAAGTTTTGTTTGATGATTATACGTCTAAGGATCATCCTGCCCTAGTAACGCAAAAGTGGAAGAGCTACACCTCTGATGATAATGCCGCTGGTAAGAAGAAGAAGTTGATGAGTGGAGTCTCCCAGAAACTCACTACTATTTTAGAGGCAGAGAACAGAAAAGCTGCTAGCATACCCCTAACTAACTCACCTACTACTGTGTAAGTATTTCTCTTCTCCAACTTTGTCTTTTCCTTACTCATTCATGTACTTATACTTTGTATGTATCAGGAAGAGGACCAATATTAGCTTGAAGTGCACCTCCAGGGATATTGGAGGTTTAAAGAATATTCGTGGGATGCTTTCCAAGCCCTCCCCCAGCATTGATCCCACCACTCCTACCGTCAAGCCTGCTATAGGCTCTGCCGGGACATCATCCACCAGTTTACCTAAGACCTCTGCTATGGAGACATACATCAATCCAATCCAAGATGTCTCAGGTTCTACCAGCTTGGATATTGTTCCGAGCACCTAGGCGATGCAAGAGAGGATATCATCATAGGTGGCTGAAGCCCAGACTAAGGATGCCACTGTAAAAGGGAAAGAGCTGATGGCGGGAATAGGTGCAATGCCAACCACCAGCAAGTCGGGATCATCTACACCATCTGTCACTATTATAGTGCAAAGATCAGCTAGAGCTTTGTCCATTCCATTGGGTGGTGCGTCTGCAGTATATTTGACTCCCCCGACACCAATCTTAGAGGATCTAATCCAACAAGATATTATCATTCACAACAACACCATGATTTTCCATGACTCGTATGTCACAACAGGAAACAATTTGAAAATCATTACTACCGTAAGTCTTTGATACTTCACATTTCACTGAAGATATATCCCACTGTAGCTCCTGAGCGCTTAAGCGGAAAACCATAGGTTTTGGCCTGAGTGCTCTAAGACTAACTAAGTGAAAAACTTGATAGTGTAGCCCCGTTTTCTAGGTAGAACAAAATATTCCGGCTAGATACTCATACAAAAGCATACTTTGATAAATTTTCATACAATAGCCATGAGTGTTTAGGTAAAAATTATACAAGTTCTGACTAGATGCTCAAGAGAAACTAAGCATGTTCCTTGTGTAGAATGAGCATGCTCAGAAGGTAGCCACCAATGAGAATATTACCAAGCTGTAGGCGGAGTTGGAGACCGAAAAGGGTAAAAAAGGCATTTCTGAAGGAACATATCAAAAATAATAAGTGACTGTTCTCTTTCGACATCCCCTTAATCCGTTGCTTGAGCTTATTCTTCCGAGTACTCATGATGCTTGGTTTTTTTGACTTCCAGATGTTGTTGCCAAGGCCAAGCACACTATTGAATAGTCCAAGCATATTCAGTAGATGGATGATGAGAACAAGAACTTGAAGAAGTACCTAGATGGTGTTATTGCTATGTATAATGACACGATTAAGTCAATGCAAGAGTTTACAAACACAAAGATGGAGCATCTCAAGAAGGAAATTGAAATTCTCAAGGTTCAGAACCAGGATGCCGCAATGAAAAATTCCTGGAGCCTTGAAGCATTCAAGAAACTTCAAAAGGAGCATAGCATCTTGGCGGAGACTTGCCAGCAAGTTGACACCAGCATCTTCGGTAACTTTCTTATGTCTTACTCAATTTCTACAAGTCAGATCTTGCATGTTGTTGCAATACTCATGGGCTTCGAATCTCATGGAAATGCAGCCCCCATTTGCTTGGAAAACTTAGGTGAAGGTTCTCCAGATTCAAAATTTTGCATGATTCTTGCCAGAAACTTTATCAACACCGCCATCACCCAAGCCAAGGAGATCACCAAGCTGATGGATATCACGATTAAGGTAGTTGATTCTACTGCAAAATACATGGAGATCCTCCATCGAGCCCCTGAGAATATAAAGAGCTGGAAGGACTCCTCTATCTGGGCAGGAACCAGGATGGCACTGTCCCTGGTCAAGGTGCACTACGCTGATGCCGATATAGAGCTAGTAACCTCCGGGATGCTGGAAATTGACGAAGAAGGCAACAAGATCGATATCACTGCTATCCAAAACTCTCTTGTCGGATACGATAATAATATTCTGAAGATAGTCAAGTCGGGCATCTTCGTGCCTGCCGAGGAACTAGACAAAGTGTCGGAAGGATCAAAGTCTTCATTTGGGATGACTAATTTTGATGTTATCACCAAGGCGTGATCTCCTCCTGCCAATGACGCGGCATCCAAGTCACCTGCAGCAGAACCATAAACATTGATGTATTAAATGTGTCTCTGTGTATTTTGTGTATGCGGAAAAACAGTAAGTAGTAAGGTGGAAAACTTGGCTACAAGCCTCCAACAACTTAAGAATGTCCGACATGTATATTTTTTAAGAAAGTGTTGGCTTATCATTATTCTGGTTCTTATGCTTGACCTTTCATGAGACGGAAGACTCACAGCGTAGAACCATGCCCTTAGGTGATGATGCTTAATAACACAATTAAGAAACTAAGGCCAAAATCGCCGACTTTGAGTGCCAAAAATTTACTACTCTGGAATCCATATAAAAACAACAAAAAACATGTAGATCAGGAACTTAAGCTAATGCTCGTAGGCAGAGTTTTTGACAAGTGCAAATGCAAAGGTAGTGTGTAAAAGGTTTTACATGATCCAAAAATGAACACTAAAGGAGGTAAAAAACTCAGGAATATGAGTGAACTAAATGCTTTATTTCATTGATCATATAAGGTACATATTACATAAAATAAGAAATGTTAAGTATAGAAGGGACGTAGGTGTGCTATGTCCCATGGATGATCGGTATCCGGAGAATCATCATCAGGGTCACGTCTCTTACGCTTGCGATCTTTTCCTGGCCTATCATGCAACTCGCGGATATCGACGAGGTAATAGGAACCATTGAGCAGCGCTTTGCTTATGACGAACGGTCCTTCCCAAGGTGGGGAATGCTTGTGTGACTTTTACTGTTTGAGGCGAAGCACTAGATCTCCCTCTTTAAATGAGTAATTCTGAACGCGGCGATTATGGTAGATGGCAGATCTCTGGGTTTCCAGAATGTGGTCTTCCTCGAGTAGGTCCACAAATAAGAATCTGGATTCTTCAGCGTCATCTTCATCATAGGCGGCGATTCTTGGTGCATCATGGAGGATGTCGGATGGTAGGACTGCTTCTACTCCATAAACCATGAAGAAGGGGTGTAGCTGGTGGATTTGTTGGCTGTTGTTCACAAACTCCATAGAATAGATGGTAAATCCTCTGCCTAGACTCTAGCTTTTATGTAGCAGTGCCTCTAAGTGTGGCTTGATTCCCTCCAGAATTAGTCCATTGGCCCTTTCAACTTGACCGTTAGATTGTATATGTGCCACATATGCTAAGTCAAGGCGGATACCTTTCTTGTGATAGTATGCCTCTACTTCCCCGAGTGATAAGTTGTTGCCATTGTCAGTGATGATGCTATGTGGGAGACCAAATCTCACCACTAAATCCCGGCAAATTTAAGGAATGTTGGCCCATCGAGCTTTCTAATGGGTTTATCTTCAATCCATTAAGTGAATTTATCAACTGTTGTGAGTATATGCGTAAATCCACGAGGTGCCATCTTCAAGGGTCCAAACATGTCAAGCCCCCAAACTGTGAACGACCAAGTAATTTGTATGGTCCGCAATTTTTTGGCTAGAACATGTGGCTACCTTGCATAGAACTAACATGCAATACATGGCTCAACTAGCTTGTCGGTATCCGTCTTGGAGGTAAGCCAGTAGAATCCCTACCGAAAGGCTTTGGAAACCAATGATTGAGGAGCGGCGTGATGACCACAATCCCCGAGATGGATCTCCCTAAGGATTTCAGTTCCTTGCTGCTGAGATACACACCTTAGGTACATGCATGTGGTGCTTTTTTGTATAGTTGGACATTGATTATAGTATAGGCCTGTGCTCTACATACTATCTTCTGGCTTTCGACATCGTCTATAGGTATGTTTCATCTTTGAGGTAGTCCATGAATGGTTTAGTCCAAGTCGAAGGGATCAGTACAACTTTGTTGACAAATGAATCGACTCTATCCGGATTGTCGGGGTCTGCTCCCTTCACGGATGGTGTCCGGAGATGCTCCAGGAAAACTCCAAGTAGAATTGGTTTGCACGCTGATTCAAGCTTTGACAGTAGATCTTGATGGGTTCGTAGCATGGAAAACAAAAATTTTCTATCGCAAGAACGAACAAAACCCAGATCTAATCTAGATAAAAGCCAAGATCTAATCTATTAGACATGAGCAACGAGATAGTTAGGAACTAACCCTCGTAGATCCGAAAGCGTTAACAAGATTAGATCTCGTGGTTGATGTAGTCGATCACTTGCCGATCTCAAGATCGTGTGGACGATCCTTCCGGCGTCGCGTTCCGGCAGCGCTTCCGCCGTCGGTCAAGTTGACGATCCTTCCGGCGCCGCGTTTCGGCAGCACTTCCGCAGTCGGTCACACGTGCGGAGTCGAAGCAGACCTTCCTCTCCCCGTTCCAGCGAGCAGCGGCGGTAGTAGATCTTCTCCACGGAATCCCAGCAGCACGACGGCGTGGTGGTGGTGGTGGAGTAGAGAATTCTGTAGGGCTTCGCCTATGCCTGTGCAGAAGAAAGGTGGAGGAGAGAGGCGGCAAAGATTGGAGTTATGAGAGCAGGGGAGGAGGGGGCGCCCCTGCCCCTCTATTTAAAGAAGGGAGGGCGCCTGGGGAGGGGGAGTCCTTGTAGGACTCCCCTCCTCTCTAGGCCGGCGGATTGGGAGTGGGGGGAGGAGTCCTCCTCCCCCATGACTCCTAGTCTTGACCCACCAGGACTCTTTGATCCCTATCTTGATTTTCAAGCAAACTCCAAGATATCTTCTAGAACCTTCCGGAACATTCCGAAACCTTCTAGAATCCTCATACAAACACTCCGGAACATTTCCTAACTCAGAAAATGATCTCCTATATATGAATCTTATTCTCCGGACCATTCCGGATCTCCTCGTGATGTCCTGGATCCATTCTGAGACTCCGAACAACATTCGGTCTCCAATGCATATTCCATATCTACTTAAAACAACTTCGAACCTTAAGTGTGTCACCCTACGGTTCGTGAATATGTAGACATGATAGAGACACATCTCCTATCAATAACCATCAGCGGGACCTGGAGATCCATAATGGCTCCTACATACTCAACGATGACTTCGCGATCGATTGAACCATTTACATATGAAACCAATTCCCTTTGTCTCACGATACTATACATATCCGAGGTTTGATCGTCGGCATCCCCATACCTAGTTCTACCTCGTTACTGATAAGTACTCTTTACTCGTTCCGTGATATGTCATCCCTTGTGACCTAGTCACATGCTTGCAAGCTAACTAGATGACATTCCACCGAGAGGGCCCAGAGTATATCTATCCGTCATATGGATGGACAAATCCCAATCTTGGTTCATGCGCTTCAACACATACTTTCAGAATACCCAATGACAACTTTATAACCACCCAGTTATGAAGCGGCGTTTGATGTCATCAAAGTACCCATCCGGTGATGGTGATTAACACAACCTCATGGTCGAAGGATTAGGTTACTATGTATTTGAAAGCTTACAGCAATACGAACTTAATGACTTGATCTTATGCTACGCTTACTATGGGTGTGTGTCCATCACATCATTCTCCTAATGATATAACCTTGTTATTAATCACATGCAATGTCCATGATCAGGAAACCATGATCATCAATTAATCAACAAGCTAGTTCAACAAGAGGCTTACTAGGGACTCTCTTATGTTTACAAAACACACATGTATTAGTGTTTCCTAATAATACAATTATAGCATGGGATGTAAACATTCATCATAAACACAAAGATATAATAATAATCACTTTTATTATTGCCTCTTGGGCATATCTCCAACAGATCTGCCACCTCATTGTCCTCCCTTTTGACGTACATGGCTTTTTAGCCATCGAAGCACTTGGCTATCTCGTCTACTTCATCCCGATATGCCTCCATCATAGGGTTCCGCAGATTCTAGGTGATAGCCACCTCCCCATAGCAAACTATGCGCTTGATGCCAATATCCTTGGCTACACGAAGTCCATGAATAAGAACTTCATATTTTTCCATGTTATTTGTAGCATTGAAGTAGATCTACAGGTCGTACTGGAGATTTTCCCTTGTTGGTGTCTATAATAGTACACCAGCCCCCGAGCCATTGAGTAGCTTGGATCTGTCAAAGTGCATGACCCAAGACTTCGGCTTCGGCACATGAGTAGTGGCTAGGGTTTCCGTCCAATCTGCGATGAAATCTGCCAATGCTTGAGATTTGATAGCATCACGCTTCTTGTAGGTAATTTTGAAGGCAACAAGTTTAATGCCCCACTTCGCCACCCATCTTGTGGCGTCACTATTGTTGATGATGTTGGACAGTGGAGCTTTGCTCACTACTGCAATGGGATGCTCCTGGAAATAGTAATTTAACTTTTGAGAAGCAAGGAATACTCCATAAGCTAGCTTCTCGTAGTATGGGTAACGCTGCTTAGATTTCGTCAAGACCTTAATTACATAGTAAACTGGTCACTGAACTCCGTGCTTGTGTGCTGGTTCCTTTTGCTCCACCATGACGACGATGCTGATGACCCGGTTTGTTGCCGCCATGTATACTAACATGGGCTCCATTGACTCAAGTGTTGCAAGGATTGGTGCGGAGGAGAGTATTCTCTTCAACTCCTAGAGTGTAGCATATGCTTCGTCTATCCATATAAATTTTTCCACCATTTCAAGTAACTTGTAGAGTGGCATTGCCTTCTCTCCAAGCATGCTGATGAACTGATTTACTGCTACAACATAGCCTGTGAGAAGTAGGATGTCCTTTAAGCATGTCAGGCATTTGATGTTGAGGATGACCTTGATCTTCTTCGGGGTAACCTCAATTCCACAATGTGAAATGATGAAGCCTAATAAATTGCCAATTCTTAGGGTTGAGCATCATGTTGTACTTCCATAGTTTATTGAAGGTTTCCTAAAGTCAGCGATAAGATCGTTTCTATTCTTTGACATCACCGTGATGTCGTCCATGTAAGAATGTATGTTGCAATCGATTTGGTAGTGGAGACAACATTGCATCGCCCGCTGGTACGTAGCACCTACGTTTTTTAGCCCAAAGGGCATCGTGAAGTAGTAGTATGTGTCATAAGGTGTGATGAACAAAGTGGGCAATTGATCAGACTTGTGCATCTTGATATGGTGGTATCCGGAGTACGTATGCAAGAAACAAAAAATTCTGAGGCAGCCATCGAGTCAATGAATTGGTCAATAGGCAAAGCAAAGGGATCTTCCGGGCTCGCTTTGTTTAAGCTAGTATAATCAACACACATCCTTAAATTTTTGGTCTCCTTCTTGGGTACAAGTATAGGATTGACTACCCATTTGGTGTGGACTACTTCTCGGATGAAATTATCCTTAAGTAACCTAGCTAGCTCCTTGCCTATGGCTCGTTTCTTTTCATCACTGAAGCTTCATACAGGTTATTTCACCGATTTTGCTTTTGGATCGATGTTTAAGATATGCTTAGCAAGTTCCCTAGGAACACCTTTCATGTTGAAAGGTTGCTAGACAAAGATGTCCTTATTCTCACAGAGAAACTCGACGAGCACGCTTTCCCATTTGGGATCTAGGTCTGTGCCAATGTCGATGGTCTTGGAGGCATCACCTTCCACAGGTTGCACCGGCTTGGTCTCAATGGAGGCCTTGAACGCAGGTTCGGAATCAGATATCCGTTTCTTCAAAGTCGACATCTCTGAGGCATCGACCTGGCTCTGGATTGCCTTTAATTCTTCACCATAGAGTACGGCTTCGGCATAGGCGGCTTCTCCTAGTTCACACTCCCTTGCCTTCTTGAAGCTTCCGACAAGGGTGATGATAGTGTTGGGCCTCAGTATCTTGAGTTTGGTATAGATGAAACATGACCCGACATGGAAAACGTGAAATACGTCACGTCCAAAGATGATGTGATACACGCTCTTGAAGGGTACCACTTCAAAGGTCATTCTCTCTTGGCGGTAATTGTTGACATCACCAAAAGCAGCCCGAAGGGTAATGCACCCAAGGGATTGAGCTTGCTAGCCAGGAACCACGCCATGAAACATGGTGTTGCTCCTCCTTAGCTGGACCTCTGACAAGTTGATTATGTTGAGCGTATCAAGGTACATGATGTTGATGCTACTTCCGATGTCCACGGGGCACTTGGTGAATTCGCTGCCATCGATCAAAGGATTGATGACCATGGCATATTGGTTTTCTATCGGGATGAGCTCTAGATGATCCTCTCTATCCCAGGTGACATCAACTTCCGACCATTTCACGTACTGGGGTACCTTGGGGAGTGTGGCAAGAAGTATCCTCATAGAGGTTTTCTATGCCCAGATGGTGGGGGTACCAAGGAAGGTGTGATAGACAAGAGATTTCTTCTCGAATGGATTTTTACCCTTTCCATCACCCTTGTTGGCGGGTTTGGGTTCTGCATCCTCATCCATGTCATATGAATCCTCGGACTCTTTGTCCTCCTTTCCCTTGCCCTTTCTGTGAGGTCTATTCTTCCGACTTTTCTTGTAGCTGGACTCAGGGTCCTCCTTCAGGTTGTTGACAAACTTGTAGTTGCGGTTGGTATGGGTGGCTTTACCATTCATGTCCAGGTGGACAAAACATGACATATCTCGGTACTCCTCGTACGTCTGGGGAACGTAGGGCATAGCAGGTGTAGTTTCACTACCACACTGCTACCCACGACTAGCCCCCGGTCACAAGCATGCTATCTGTCTTTGCCTCTGTCAGCGAACGTCATGGCGACCATGTCAGCAACTTGCTTATCTTTGGTGGATTCTTCCGCTTATTGGGTTTGTTCTTCTTGTCTTGGTTAGGGGTCGCCACTATAGGTAGGGCACTGTGAGCATCATCGTAGGCAGCGGCAAATTCGCTAGCCTTAGAAATCATTGAGTTGAGATCAAGCTTTCACTTGTCCTGAGTGCGATTCATTATATGTAGGAGCAGGGATCCTCTTTCCAATCAATCGATGAAGACAGCCATAGCCATTTGATCATGTACTCCCACGCATTAATTCTTCATGTCAAGCCAATGAGACATGTAGTTTCAGGATTATTCATCCTTCTCCTGTACACACCGTTGCAGGTCACCGACAGTGTAGGGACGTTTATACATACCCTCGAAGTTCTTGGTGAACGCTTCATGAATGTCCAACCAATTGCAGATGGATTTCTCTGGTAAGTCGCCAATCCATTGTCGGGCGATGCCGGTGAGCATTAGTGGGAGGTAGATAACGGTGACATTAGGGTTTTCCCATGCAATTTCTATTTCTTTGTGGTAGTCCTACAACCACGTAGATGGCATGGTGGTGCCCTTATAGGGCCTGATAGTCTTGTCAATCCGGAGGCCCCTAGGGTAAGTTGTGGTCCGAATAACTGGACCGAAACAATGTGGTCCTTGGTATGTCTCATCCCGAGATTCTTGGATCTTATCGAGGCACGATCATGCATCGTACGACTCCGATTGTTGCTTGTGCTGATTGTCACCATGAGGAGGAGAATTGTGATGCGAGTGGTGAGACCTACGGGATCCTCCATCATGGTGGCTGCTAGGGGGCGACGGTGGCGGTGGTGGTGTTAGGTTGGCCTTCTTGCTATTCCTATCCTCAGAACCACTATTCCAGTCACGATTGGTTGTCGAACATGGAGCCTCCTAGTTGGTTCTGCTCTTTTGTCCGTTGTTGCCGCTGTGCTCTCTACCATGCCTGGGATTCTCTCCGTTATCGTGTATGATGATGCCACCCTAGGGGCGTCTAGGAGGTGGTATGCTATAGAGGTGTCGAGGCTATGGCTCATCTTGATGTTGGGGATGCTAGGGAGGTAGCGACGAATGATGGGTGTGATCCTTAGCTCCATGGTTGGAGGATATTGTGATAGCATCAGCCATGTTGCATGCCTCTCTCCGCCTATGTTCCGAGAAACCTGTGGGAGATCCAACATCGTGAGGTAGGTCTTTGACTTACTGAGTAGGGGATCTTGGCCTGCGCTGGTTGTTGGCACTATACTGGCAAAACTCCGGGTTGGTCTCGAAGTGCTGAGAGGTGGCCTTTTCCTATTATTTGCCAGCCTTAGCAACGATATCATAAATTGATCGACCGCCATGGGAGATCTACCCTGTTCCAACAAGGTTTTGGTGACGGCTATGTTGAGGGTAGGTGTCAGCATGAATTTCTTATCAGCCTGGTCGATGTAGGGGGTAGCTTTGCCGGTTTGGACAGACCCCACCCCAAATTGCACCAACCCTCGGGATCACCGACGACGTGAGTGGGACTGTCGTGCTTTCTGCTGCTTGATCAGCTTGTTGTACTCGGCTTCCATTGCTCTTGCCGCCTTGATCGAGTCTTGCGCCTTAGCGAGATCTTTGTCTAGCTTTGCGCCTTGATCCACAATGTACTTAGCCTCCACGAGGATTTCTTAGCGCTTTTAATCAAGATGCATAACATTCCGAATATGGGCAATGGTTAGCAACTCGACATGGGTCTCTCCATAGATCACCTTATTAGCAGGAGTGATGAAGATGTTGCCGACAGCTGATGTAGATGGTGGTGGTGGCAGATTTTCTTGATTGGAACCACTAGGTTCGGTGGTAAGTTCCTATGCATGTTGCCGGGAAATAGCCGGAGGAGGCATGACTGTTGCCGGATCCGAGGGATTCATGGTATTCTTACCTATGACCGCCTGCTTTCTCGACATCGTATGCCATTGGCAGAGCTTCTCCGGCACCTTGGTTCTCCTGGTCTTCTTCTATTACGTTGTCGATGGCCACCATTACCTAGAGGAAAGTGGCAATTTGGTTGGCATGCTCCTCGTACTCAATCTCCTCCTCGATCTCTTTCATAGCAGCATTGAGTTCCTCCAAGTTGGCTGACATGTTGCCGCATTCCATGCTGATGTCGGTGGAGAGTGCATCCAGGACTAAATCGGAAGGACCGTCGGTGTTCTTAGAAGTGGAGGCCAATCCAGAGGCAACATGACTGATGAACTTGGATCCTCTGATTGTGGTGACGTTGGCGACCCGACCCTCAACATCAGCCTTAGAGAAACTATTAACAGTCTCAGTTACTTGGCTGAGAGTGAGTAACCCAGCGGCATGTTGCCTCCTGAGAGAATGTTGGAGAAGTGTACCGCGTTCGAGCCCTTCGACGAAGTGGTAGACTGCATCATCATTCCAGATTCCCCCATGGAGCTTCTCAGCCTTAGCAATCTAGCAAGGTAGTCACGCGGGGATTCACTTGACATTTGGACGCAGTGTGACAGATCGAAGGTACTCATGGTACCAATGAAGTGAGACCTATGCTTCTCTAATACTTGGGGATCCAAGCGGTTTTGCATTAGTCTTCCACCATAATTTCTTACACATGGGAGGTTTGGGTGGGCCTTGTTTTGTTAAGATCTAAGCCGACAAACTCTGAGGAGAGATCCAAGCTTGATCCTTCCATGATCATGTCTAGCCCGGAGGCGGTTCGTGTGGGTCTTGACGCGTGTCCAACTTCCTGGGAGTTTGATCCCAAGACAGTTTCACCGATGAAGATGTGGATATACTCAATTGGAACAATGGAGCAGCGGGTGGGGTTTGACTTTGTAGGGATCCAGAACTCATCTGGAGGGACGATCAGAATGTTGTTGGAGAAGAGAACATTCCCAATGGCTATAGTGTCGCCGATTCCTGCGAAGAGATGGGCCTCGCCCGGTGTAGATCTTGAAGCGCCTCTTACCCCACGGTGGGTGCCAAAGCCATGGAGGGGGTCCTCATAGAGCGTGTTTAGAGAGGTGGAGGAAGGCGACGAGTTGACATGTACGAGGTAACACAACTTACCCAGGTTCATATCCCACAACAGTGGTGGAACCCTACTCCTGCTATAAATCACTATAATGGCAATACGCCTAGTTATAGAGATCGGTTCGTTGTGCGAGGTTGAGTTGTGCCCTAAAGTCTCCCACATGTCCAGCTTATAAAGGTGCTAGAAGCTAGGGTTACAGGGAAGAGTCCATAACGAACAGGTTACAGAGTCCTACACTAATACTAACTAGTCTTCGTGTCTTGTACTCCAAGGCTCCAGGTTCGTCTATGTCGGACTGTAGCCTTCCTTTATCCGGCATGGGCCTCCCTTATGGACCCACCTAACTAGGCCGCCCAACAGGCCATAGGCCTTGATACCAACTATGGGCCACTCAGGTAACCCCTGATCATATTATTATGAAAATAGATTTTTCTGACCTTTTCGAAATGCATGCGATAACAATAGTAGATCACAAATACTATATATAAAATAACGAAAGGACATGAGCAAGTGTGAACTTCCCTTTTGTGATTGCATGATTATGCACTCACGGTCATTGAGACAATATAAACTCCCAATATCTGAAAAACACCATCATTGGTCTAGTAAGTACTAATCTTTAAAGTAGCAAGATGCCATTATGCATAAGTAATGTAATGAAATGTTTTAAACTCCAAATCCCTGGAGTAAACATAGATGATCTAGGGTTTGTGGAATTGTGATTATTTCTTTGGGATGTGTTGTCCTTTTAGATCAATTTCACACTTGTGAATTTTATTAGGCTTGTGAGATAGCGTGTGAGAAGGTTTACAAGTATACCAAAATAGCATACAACTACATAACACCCAAGTGTTGATACATGGTTAAAAACTTCTTATATAAACATTGTTATTCTATTAGAGCTTTAAAAAATAGCTACATCTTATTTTTAATGCATTTTAAAGAATAACTTTTGAAGAAAAGCTTACTTAACAAAGTAAAAGCATTTAAACTTTTAAATATGTACTATTAGGGTTTTCCTACTCTACTTACTATTAAAGAAACCATTGTCATAATTGAGTTAATCATATTACTTGTATTTGGGATTTGTAGGTCATTTATGTGAGATGATACAATAATTTGTTCACTTCATAATACTTCATAAGATTAATTAAAAGTAGCATTACTTTGACTTGAGTGTTTTTTTGTTGATATTATAAGTGAATGAAATAAATTTATCCACTTAGGGATTAGCGATTATATTCCATGAACATAGAAATGGTATTACTTAAACTACTTAAGAATTATCTTTAGGTTTTGAATGCATTCATAAACTTGTGAGTGAAATGATGGTAAAAATGTTAATGAGTAAAAAAAATACTATTTTTGATGATTTTACAATTGATAAAATCCTTTTGTAAAAAATAATATACATTTATTTTTTTAATGATAATTTGAAAATTTGCATTGAAGATGTTTTGGACTATTTTTACTTCATATTAGCAACAATTAAGACTAATACTATTATTAGACCTTAAATGGATAATATTAAAAATATTAGCAATTTTATATACCCTTTTATGAATTAATAATAAAACAAATAGGTTTAAATTCAAGTTATTAGTGTATTAAATTTTTAGTTACAACAAAAATGGAACATTACATTTTTAACATGTAGTTTTTATTTTTCTTATCATTTTGGTATATTATATGTATTTTATGATTTATAATTAATAAGATATAATTTTTCTAAGTTTTATTATTGTAGAATATATTTGATAAATAGAAATTATTTTATTAAGTTACTAAACAGTAAATGAAAATGGATTTCAATTATATATCTTATTTTTATAAATATTCAGATATATTATTTGTATTTTGCTGATTTAAAATGCTTTAGTTATGATTTTTCCTAATTTAAATCCATTTTTATATCATTTTAAAACAATTAAACATTTTTGGAATATATAAAACATTTATCCACTTGGCCCCACATGTCATATGTTTATTCATTTTGGAAAGTGATTTAGGAAATTATTAAAATGCTGACATGCCTAGCCCACAGGAATTTTCTATTTTCTCGAAATGCTTTATTTAAATAATTTAAAACAAAAGAAATGGGATTACTGCATCATGCTGAAGTCATGTTGACATCAACAATGGTGAGCTCCTAGGTG
Source organism: Avena eriantha (assembly GCA_910589775.1). Taxonomy (NCBI): domain Eukaryota; kingdom Viridiplantae; phylum Streptophyta; class Magnoliopsida; order Poales; family Poaceae; genus Avena; species Avena eriantha. The sequence goes on along the minus strand of OU342742.1, from coordinate 526,231,901 downwards.
ACTCATGGGCTCATTGCAGGAGGCAACTCGGGCATGCATGAACGTGCGTGTTGGGCACCGACAGCAAAGGTGAACCAAACGGTGGTCGTGCCCTATTTTTGGGCCACCGAACCTACACTCCTGACCATGCTCTGCGACAGCGCATGGTCGCGCTCATGGAGAGGCCAAACCATAAGGGTAGGGAGATGAAGAGAGGTCCTGGAGGACCATAGGATCATCAGGAATGCGACAATAGGGTCAACGGTGGCGAGGGAGGCCAACAGACGGTGAATCGGCGGTGACCAGAGCTCGGGAAGAACACGATTATGGCGTTTGGAGGCGCTCCAGCTTGTGCGCTTCGTCAAAGAAGACGAGGGAGACGCAGTGATTCTCGGAATGTGCTCGGCGAGGCAAGGGGGTGTGCGGAATGGCATGGCATGGTGGAGCCTGGGCTAGGGTTTGGTCACCATGGAGCAATTGAGTGAGGGGAAAGAGCAGAAGGTGTGCTGGGGCTTCTCAGCAGCATCTAGGGCTACTTGTAGACGACCAGGGGAGGCGGCACGGATCTTGGTGCGGCCGAATTGCAGCGCAATGATAGTGATGTGCTTCCTCGATCCATCGGTGAGGAAGAAGAAGAGGAAAAGAGGCCAAAGGGGTATCGGTGGTCATGGACTCCAGTTGGGCCGAGGTAGGCCGTGGGAAAGTAAGCGGAATGACAGTTGTTGCTACACGGGGTGGTGGTTAAGAGAGAAAGGAAATGGGCTACGGGTCAGAGCTGATTTTTATTTTATTTATCCCTTTTCTATTTCCTGTTTTGCTAAATTAATTTCATATTTGATTCCTACTAGATTTAAAATACCCCCAAACTTTTGTATAACATTAAGGATATTAGATGGATCTATTTTATCAAGTAATTTTCTTACCTTTTTATTATTTTCAAATCTCAATTTATTTTAGAGGTGTGTAAATATAATGATAATAAACAAGTCTTAAGTTTTATGGTTTTGTTTATTATGTAGGGATTTATATTTTCGTGCCCCTGGTTCATTAGTTGTACTCAGTTTTCCCCAGTCGCTTAACTTTTCCTCACTTTTCCCCTCCCTCTATTCTAAAACCCTCACAGGCGCTCGGACAGAGGGATGCCGTTAGGTCAAAGGCTTACCGTTACATGCTGAACGGTGGGACCGTGTTGGGGCAGGTCCTGCCGTGGCCGTTACGTGCTGACAGGTGGGGCTAGGATACACGTCAGACCAGCCATCCATCTCTCGCTGACATGTGGTCCTCTTTTCCCCGATTGTGTAGCCGATGCAGCCAATGACAAATGGGGCCATTCTATGGGGCGTCGAAGCCAATGATTGATGGGGCCGCCATGTAGGGCCGTTATGTGGGGCCGTCGAAGCCAATGACCAATGGGGCCATCATGTGGGGCTGGAGGGGGATTTGCATATTTGCCATGTTTTACTTTGCAACTTGCATATTTGCCATTTTGTGTGTCCCTGTCATGTGGTGGTCATGTGGCAAATATGCAAATTTTAAAGAAAAAGTTTGACAGATACGCAAAATTGGCAAATATGCAAAAATCCCGGAGCAGCTACTCCCCCAAACATTGACATGTGGGGTCATGTATGACACGTGAGGTCGACTCTATCTCTCATCCGCTCCCAACCCCCTAACCCCAAGCAGCTCCTATCCCACCGGCGGACAGAGCGGCCATCATCGGTGCGTCGGCATGTCGCCCGGTCCGTCCTACGGCGGCGGCGGACAGACTGCAGCGCTGCACCTCAACTATGTCTCCAGCACCTATTTTGTTCAAACACATTGTACGTAGGGGCAGTACCGACCGCAGGCAGGTCCGCCGCCCATGACAATCAGGGTTTTGTTCCGCTGCCATAGCTCAATGAACAGTGACAACAATTGCTAGTAGTGCTTGGTAAGACCTTCGCTCCTGCTCCGCCCACCCTAATCGTTTCGGTTCTCATAATTTCCTCGATATTGCAGGTCCAAATTAGTCATCAATGTCTGGTCATAGAGGGTACACTGGTGAGGGTGGGGAATCGATCATGTCATGGCCACCTTCTCCTTCTCCTACCATGTCAGAAGTGGAGGTAGATCCTTCTCTTTGTACTACCATTAAATTTGAAGTGCCTCCATGGCCTATCGGACTGATTTCAATTGGATTTGTTTTGGGATTGTTACAGTGTGGTATGCAGGCCGATGATCAATGGTACATTGAATACCAAGATGAATCAACCCAGTGGTCTATCCAGAGGATGGATTTGGAGGAGATAGTTGCCAATTTAGGTGATGAATTGGCCCGTAAAAACCTATTAATATTTGAGCTGAAGCGTACTGTCGAGGAAGAAAAGAAGAATTTAGAGCTTATTCTCAAATAGAAGTTGACAGTTGAGGCTGATCTTGCCGTATATGATCAAGTGGTAGAAAATCTAAAACATGAACTTCAAGTAAAGGGGGGGGGGGTAGTAGATTCATGTGGCAGTTTTAGTAGTTTTCATCCCCGTCCTAGCAGTTACAGTATGCGGTTGTGGTGAAGGGTGGCACATGTAATCATTAGTTGAATAGATAGCTACTAATTTAGAGAGTAGAATTGTTATTCAATGGATGGTTGTGAGTTCCTGCTAATTTAGTCACTTTGTTGTCCCAAAGTTGTTGAGGTAATGTATTGTGGGGCCCGAGTTGCTTGCCATTGGATCTAGCGGTCCCAAAGTTGTCGATAAAATGCATCATGGGGCCTGAGTTGCTTGCCATTGGATCTAGCGGTCCCAAAGTTGTCGAGGGAATGCATTGCGGGGCCCGAGTTTCTTGCCATTGATCTAGCGGTCCCAAAGTTGTTGAGAGAATGTATTGCGGGGCCCAAGTTGCTTGCAATTGGATCTAGCTGCCCATAGTTGGTGTGCCAAATGCCTAGATGGTCAAGTTTGGGCCCTATCAGTTTTGACCGTTCTGTCGCTGCCATCGTGGCTGCCATGTAGACTTGCAGCATTGGCGGCAACATCCATTCCCCGTCCCAAATTAGTAGACTCAAATTCGTCAGATACGGATGAATCTAATACTAATTCATATCTAGATACAATCGAATCTAGACAAATCTAAATCAACTAATTTGGGTTGGAGGGAGTACTACTTATGAATCAGCTTTAGAGCATATCCACCGTCCTCATAGCTCAAATACATATCAATTTTTATTCAAATCATACATATGTCAATCAAATTTATACAAGCCCACTTGAGATTGTCAAAGCAAGTACTACTACTTATGAATCAGCTTTAGAGCATATCCACCGGTCTCATGGGTCAAATATATATCAAATTTATTCAAATCATGCATATATTTTAAGTCACAGAATTTTGGATCAAATTGGGCTCAAATTTGTCCCAATTTTAAGTGGACGGTGAGCTAGCCGCCCTCCCGCCGTATGTGTACTCCAAGAAGTACTGGCAAAGTGCTCCCATCCATCCGGCCATGAGGTACATCCGGCCTTCACCGTCGAAGTGCACCTCGACATGCGAACCGCGGCACGGCCTGCCTCCAATAGCTTCAGTTCACGAGGGCTTGATCTGCGCATTGCAGTGATGTTGCGGATGATGGATTCCATCGGTTTCTTTCATCGATGACCACTATCGGCACCACCGCCATCGCACTGATGTTGAGGATGATGGCTTCCATCGGTATCTTTCATCAGCAACGGATCTAAGGACATGAATGGAAGTGAGACAGAAAAAGATAGAAATTTCAGACGCTTTGATCCTCACCACCGCACGCTGTTCCAACCCCCACTATTAGGTCCGCGTCGCCGTACACTGTTCCGACCGCCACGCTGAGGTCCACGCCGCCGCATGCCATTCATACCGCCATGCTTAGATCCGCGCCGCCATGCGATAGGGAAAGGGAGGGAGAGACATCTAGCCCGTTAATCTCTCCTCTCCGTAGAGGGTAGGTGCGCCCAACGGGAGAGAGAGACCTCTAGATCATCGGATCATGATGTATCCAATGGTGGTTGGCCAAGATCCTTGTGGCATACTTCTCGACCAATCAGAGTGCAGCCCGTGCGACATGGAAAGGGAGGGAGAGACATCCAGCCCGTCGGGCTCTCCTCGTCGTACAAGGTAGGTGCGCCATCGGGAGAGGCAGGCCTCCAGCCCGTCAGATCATGATGTATCCAACGGTGGTTGCCCAAGAGCCGTGTGACATACATCTCAACCAATCAGAGCGCAGCCAAACTGAGACATGAGAGAGGGGGTGGGGGAAGTGAGGAAAACTTTAGCGGGAGGGGAAAACTGAGTAGATCTAAGGAAAACAAGGGCACTCAGATTAAAAACTGAGCAAGGAAAATTCAAGCTTTTGGCATAAAGAATGGAAAATGTGTTATTTGAACAAAATAATCCAACTTGGCTGACATTATATTGTTTGCAACTCAAAGATACACAAGTGTTCCAAATTTGGCCTCATTTAGATAAAGTATGTTTTGGGATGGGGTATTTTGGAGCTTGATTGAGTAGAAAGACATGCATCTCCAAAGCTAGTAGCTCATTCCAAGAAGGGTTTAAGAAGTGGTTTAGGGGATAAGTCGATTTCTCTTTATTTCCTTTTCCTTTATTATTCATGCTAGGTTGTAGGTACCATAACAAGACTCCATGCGAAGGTTGCACTATGTTTTGAGTAGGAAACCATTTTTTGAATTTAATCACTTAGAAAAAGAAAAATGTGGTTGATTACAAGTAAATCCAAAATTTCCAATTTCATATGGTAAATCAATCCAAGATACACAAGTGTGCCAAATTTTGGATCAATTGGTCAATGTTTGCTATGGTTTAAGCCATGAACTAGCTAAACCCCATGTATTGACCACATGTCGAGGGCAAAACTGAGTAGTGCTAAGCAACTAGGTGGATGACCATAGCAACATTATGGAATTATCCAACATACAAACTTGGGAGCGTCACACTAGTTCGAATTCAATACAAACATTGACAGTAGTTCAAATTCATCATACAAATTCAAATTAATAATTCAAATTCATTTTTTTCTTGCTCCTAGTGTTTTTTTCTGGGTTCACCACCTTGCTCCGGGTGATCCTAGCTAGAATATTTGCGGAGTCCACCATTAGCTTCTTCCATCTATTCCCTTTGTTCTTTTTCTCTGCATCCAATGAATCAAGTGCTTCAGTCTGTCGTACAATTGGTTCAATCACGTTTCGTTCCATTGGTTCATATGGTTCAAAATGCATTGGCATCATTTCTTCAATATCCTCTTCTATAATTCCTTTACTTTTGAACTCTACTTCTAATGAATAAATTGCTTTATTCTCCTCTCGATCCATTGGTTCAAACTCCTCTTGATCCATTGGTTCAATCTCCCCTGCATTTGTTCAAGCTCCTCTACATTTAGTTCAATCTCCTCTAGATCCATTGGTTCAATCTCCTCTCTATCCGTTGGTTCAATCTGCAATGTATCCATCACTTCATTCTCCTCTCGTTCAAATAATTCATTCTCATCTACATTTGCTGCTCTCGCCTGATCATCCATTCCATAAGATGGGTCCACTGCATTTTTACAAAGCCTAGCAATGTGCCCTAGGATCCCACAATGTTTGCACTTACATCATCGAGGTGGTGCACCACCCTCTGCACTAGCTCTCAACCTATTCTTCCTTGGCCTACCTGCTGGTCTAGTAAAAACTAGAGAGTATAGCTTGAAGCCTAGATCCACTTTCATCCATTGGTCTTTTCCCAACAAGTTGGAACATTCTGAGCATATGCTGCCCTAAATTTGGCAACGGAGAAATACTCCAACACGTACTGATAAACTTCACCCTTTCCACCTCCTAGAGCACCCATGAAAAACAATGCATGTATGCAGGGTTTCCTACGGAGCTGCCATTGCCTGCAATGGCATGTCCTATCAACCAAACTCACTAGATACCTCCATTGACTATCTTTACTATTAGTGTATGTTACCTCAGCGTCCATTCCTCTTCCAATGCATTTCATTTCCCTGGCATGCAAAGTCTTAATAAAAGATGGGAGGATGATATGGCCAGCATATATATTGTTGATGCAATTCTTTGACGCAAATCGATCTTTATCATGATCATTTGCCCAATCTTATCAAATATTTGCCATAGCATAAGCCCTTTCAATGACTTGACCTTTGCATTGAAACTATTTGCAAGGTTACTTGTTACATAGTCTACCTTGCAAATTTCATTGAATTGGCTTCTTGACCACACCATTCCATGATGTGCATCAAATTACTCGTTCACCACAGGTTTTTGTTTATACAATACTTCCAAATGATACAAATGCTTCTTCAAACTGCATGTGTATGAAGCTAGCCATAGGTTGTCAGTATAAACTTTACCCTTGAATTTCTTTGTACTGCACTAAGTGTCGCATATATTCCCTATGCTCCACTCCGGGGAATACTGCTTCTACAGCTTTCTCCAAACCATTCCAAGCGTCCGTGTGGATAGTAAGTCCTGGTGGATGACCTATAAGGTCGCGCAAATTCTCCAGAAACCAAGTCCAACTTTCCTCTGACTCAATCTCCAAAACTCCAAAAACAATAGGGAACATCCAGTTGTGGCCATCAACTGTAGTAGCAGCTACTAGCTGTCATTTAAATCTGCCATGAAGAGTTGTTGCATCCACGTCTAAATAAGGCCTACAACCATCCAAAAACCATTTCCAGCAAGCTTTGAAACAAACAAAAGCCCCTTCTAAAGCACTCCTTCTCCATTGTCCTCCCTCTTATTTTGTACTGAACTTTATTCCTATCTATCTGTATAACACTACCTGGACTAGCTATCTTCACTTTAGCTTTGAAGCTGTAAAGCAACTAAAAACTTTCATTCCATGGACCATTGATCCTATCAAGAGCCATTTCCTTTGCATAGAACATCCTCATGTATAGTACTATAATATTAAACTTTTGAGAAACTTCTTTTATGAGCGCTATTGCACCAAGTGATGGGTTTACTCTCATCCAATCCATGATTGCATATGCCAACCACCTAGTCTTTTCTAGTGTTGTTTTGTCCTTTGGCTGTCCCCCTTGAAGGTGGACAAGAATGTTTGAACCGGTTACTTTTTTCTAAAACATAATGAAAATGTCAGGTGCAGTTAACAAACTCTACACAATGATCTGAAATACACAACTGGTTGTAATACCTGAATCCTGAGCATAGTGGATGCATGCATCCTCCACCTACACCTCTTGCATGGGCACTTCACTGTGAACATTGCTGGCTCACTCTTAATAACATCATAATCATTATTGGTGTGGATGCAATATGTAGTAAGGGCATTATGATAGTCCCGCATCATTTCAAATATGATGCCTTCTGAAATCTTAGGATCGTTCCTGTCCTACTCAATTACTGGCAAGTCCTCACCATCGTACTCGGCTAAAACGAGATTGTCATTGTTCTCATCATTCTCTTCGTCATCAGTGTCATCAAATATGGCACTGTGGGCCATTTCCTCCATGTATTGATCCTCTAGTGCCCGTTTACTAAATCTATCTACCAGTTTAGGAAACATCAACTCATCCTCATCATCTAGTGGAGGCGCTCCCTCGTTAGGCTTTGCTTCGTCCTCCACATCGTCCGCATGAGTGATTTGGCTTACACTCGAAGTGCGAACAGGTGGTACTATTGTGGACCTACAAGGAGCATGGGGGCGCACACTGTTAGCAAAGACAACAGAGACACATGATGCCCGATCACCTGATGATGCCTTACCACCAAATGATGCTTTAACCCTCTTTCCCATGTGTTCAACTTTATGTTGCACATGGAGACAAATTCGACCAAAACGTACGACAACATTCAAAGATAAAAGCATTACCAGGTTAGCTTTGCTAGTTAGTGGGAGCAATCTTTGCTCGCTAATGTTGAAATATTGCAAATCAACTGAATCGCCATTTCTCTAGGGGAATTTCGAATAGATTTTATTTTTCAAATCTCTGAGAGTTATGGAGGTTGCAACCACCGCTGGGAAGTACAATCCAGAGAGATATTGTTCAGAACCACGAATTACGCTAGTATCCAGTTTAAGCGCCAACCGAAATGCCAGTGTTGGATCAATCCTATTCGAAAAGCAAGGCAGTTAGTTGAGCACCAGCGATTCATGCTCAATTACTGCATATAATCAATCCACAAAGGGAAACGATGCTTACCTAGATGGAATCCATGCATTAGATCCTTCCGATTCCACCCAATCTTCTCCGCGCTCGATGGGGTGGACCGGTACACCAGCCGGCGTTGCATACTGTTCCGCGAAAAGGGTAGATCTAGCGGGGGAGGGAGCGGAGCCGGAGGTGGAGTGGGCACCACGGCTAGGGGGAGGGGGCGGCTCCGTGGCCGAGGACGACATAAGGTAGTAGGGCACGATGGCGGGGGAGCAGAGAGCCGATGTGGGAGATGTTCCATGCTCGGGGAAGCGAATGCTTTGTGTGAGCGAGAATGGACGGTCCGACGTGTCTCCATGCGGCCCCACCTTCACCACATATGCAAGACCCATCCCAACGCGGCCCCACCCTTCACCACATATGCAAGATCCGTCCCAACGCGACCCCACCGGTCAGCATGTAATGCTCGAGGCCACGCAACATAATGCTCAACGCACGACCCACCCAAGTGCAGTCCCACTGTCAGCATGTAACTGTTAAGCCTTTGACCTGACGGCATCCCTCCGTCCGAGCGCCTGTCAGGGTTTCAGAATAGAGGGAGGGGAAAAGTGAGGAAAAGTTAAGTGGCTGGGGAAAACTGAGTACAACTAACGAACCGAGGGCACGAAAATAGAAATCCCTATTATGTAAGGTCTTATAAAATGATTTTATTTGTATTTTGATAATTGTAATCTCATTGGTGTAAGATGATTAATGATAGCCATAGGATCTTTTTATATATTATCATGATTTTTTTGATTATAATATCCTTTATTTTAAACCCCTCCCCTTAGTTCTAGTGTTTGGAATTTAAGAAATAAAGATTAAAATATTCTTAAGAACATTCTTGTGACTAACTAGTAATAGGAAATAGTTTTATTGATGTAGATATATAAGCATAAAAGTGGTACATGCTTAATATATATTCTTACCAAAATATTAGTCATGAAACATTACTTTTTGATATTCCTAATAGATAAAAATGTATTCCTGGACTAGTTATTCTCTATACTTTTAGGCTAGATGAATTCTTAGTAGAATATTAACATACAATGGTTTGTAGAAAGTACTACTAAAGTAACAACATTGACTTATACATCATGTATCAATTGTTTAGGATTTTAAACTACAAGTATTTACTATGAACTCTAGAGAATTTACTACACTTGTGTTCATGTATGAACATTGCTCAAGATCTAGGGTTAAGGAACATTGCCTTTAAATTGAGGGTCATGGATGATATCTCAATTTAGGATAAGATAATAAGATTGCTTTCTTAGTAGGACCCATGAGAAAGAAATAATGCTAATTGTTTCTAAGGACACTTGATTTTATGGTTGGGAATCACAAAGAGTGTTTAAGTAAATGGTTATAGAAAAAATTTGCAAACCATTGAGAACATAGAATGGTTGATCAAGTGTATGAGATAAATATTAATCTTGCTACAGAAAGAATTCCTATCTTACATACTTCATATGTCTTGTCTTGTAACTAGGGAATTCATTTCCTAGATATACTACTGCTTCACATCCATCATCATGACTTGGCATGATGAGATTATTTCACATTTATACCCTCACTAATAAATTCTCTAATTCAATCCATTTCCAATGAGCTTCACACTAAAGCTCTTCGTATACTCCTTATAGAGGTAACTCTCCTTTCAAGGATATCTCTGATGAATCCAAATCCACTTAAATGATTACTCTCTTCCTTAATGAATTACTTTGTATCTTACTTATGAATCTCAAAAAATTTCCACTGAAGCCTTTCATATAGTTCATAGCTACACTTTCTTAGATGCAACTACTTAATGATAACTTCCAATCCATTAAGTATTTACTTCTAACTCCACTCACATTCTCCTTTATTACTCATCACTAACGCTCCTCTAGTAATTGTATATTGCAATTCCCACTACACCTCTAGTGTATACTAACCTCTGAAAGAAATGGTACTACCCTTATAATTGCTCTTGTAGGAGCTTATTCATACTATCCTAACTTCAGCTACCTCCAGTAACTCATACTCCAACTTCATATCACACAATTGTGACTTTTCATGACTAACCTAAGATAATATATCTATACTAGGGTTTAATCATATTTTATCTACCAATGTCACTTTTGTATCTTATTAACATTCACTTCTAATGACTCAAGCATGATCATTACAATACTTTGGTCATTTGTGGCTTAGGCTTCTAGTTGGCTAATCAAGGCTTTCATCAATACAACCCTAAACTTGTATTATAATTATCTTCTTCAAAGTTCCATTTGACTAAGAGATATTATTCAATGAATATGCCTACTTGATACAATAAGATAACTCCTTGGTAATTATATCTTCAAAGTCATCATTATGATCCTCTTGTTACCAGCGTATATCTTTATTCAAAATAACTCTCCTATTCCCTTCAGGAGTGAGTTAACTCCACAAAATTGATGGGTTCGTAGCATGGAAAAATAAAAAAAATCCTATGCGCGAAACACTATCTAGACAAGATCATCTACGAGATGGTAGGAACGAGTAACTCATCCTCGAAGACCGCAAGCAGGACTACATTCCTGCTCAAATGTTGTCGGTGAATATGAAGGTGTATACGCAACAATCTCAAGATAGGGTACTCAAGGCGCCACAATCGTCGGCACCTCCGTACTTGGTCACACGTGCAACTCGTTGACGTCCACCACGCCCTCGGTCCAACGAGGAAGTGGAAGAAGGGATCCGCCAGAAACTCCTACTCCAACTATTTTGCGGCAGAGCTTCGCTAAGTAAGGGCAATGGTGGAGCAACAAGGGAGGGAGAAGAAGGAGGCTAAAGTTTCTAAAGGAAGATAGGAGGAGTTGCCACCTTTTATAGGAGAGGAGGGGTAGACCCTAGGGGGTGAGCCGGCCCCTAGAGGTGCCACCTCTCCCTCTTCATGGTGGTAACGCCCTCCATCAAGTAGGTAACCCCCTCTCTTATTTTCCTTTTTAATTGCATGACATTTATAACAATTAAACCACACTTATAGAATTAATAAAACATTTTTATCTATTTAATATTTGATAATTCATTCAATTAAGAAACATTAACAATTACCCCATGTGTTATTTCGATATTCCGAAACAGTTTTGGTGCTTTTCTGAAACAACCCCTTTGTTGTCCAATAATTCAGTCGGAGTTCCAAATCCACTCAAAACACGTCACCGAACCTTAAGTGTGTTAGCCTACAGTTCATGAATAACATGGACATGATCGAGACACCTCTCCGATCAATAATCATTAGCGGGATCTAGAAATCTGTGATGACTCCCACTTACTCAACGATGAATCTAGTGATCATGTGAACCATTAACGTTGTAGTCAATTCCTTGTCTCACGGTATATTACTTGTCCGAGATCCGATCATTTGGTATCATCCATACGTAGTTCGATCTCATTCCTGACAAGCACTCTTTACTCGTTCTGTTATATGACATTCCCGTGACCTAGTCACATGCTTGCAAGGCGGTGTCAATGCAATATCACCGAGAGGGCCCGGAGTATATCTTTCCGTCATCAGGTCAGACAAATCCCACTCTTGATCCATGAGCCTTAACTAATACTTTCAGAGTATCCAAATCAAGCTTTATAATCACCCTATTATGGAGTGACGTTTGATATCATCAAACTACCCTTCCGACATTAGTGACTGACATGATCTCATGGTCTAAGGATTAGGACTACTTCGTATCAGTTTGATATAGCAATGAAATTTGATGACTTGATCATATTGCTATTCTTACGCGAGGGGTCACCTCGGCAATGCTCATGGTGATGGACTTAGGGTTTCGCGGAAAAGAGAACACTAGAGATTTCGTCAGATGTTAGGAAAAAGATGAAGACAAAGTCGCCTAAATATTGGGAAATCACACTATTACTAGTTGTCCTCTAGATTTCGATACACTCACTTGGGCTTCTCCCGTCCTATATATAATAGGTCGGGTCTCAAATCTGTATGCGGATAGGTTTCATACACGCGTGATTACAATACCAACATAATGTCGGTTCATTATTTCTTTCCTAATACAATTAAAGTCTTTATCGATTGCTTCCTTGGGCTATTATATGGAATATTTATGGGCTGTAGGCCTTTTACCCAATGTAGGGTAGCGAATAATGAGCATCCGAGTAATCATACCCATGTCAGTAGCCCCCTGAGACTCTATCTGAACCGTAGTTTCAGATTGAGTCTCAAAGTTTTCTTTTTTCCTTCTTTCTTGTTCCTTGGTTTTTATTTTTTGTAGGGATTTTGGTACAACGAGTCTGATGCTTCCGACGGATTGGGAATCAGTTAATTGCTCCTGGGCAAAAGCAAGGTTAACCTACATCAAACTCAAGTCCCCAGGCTCGAATCCGGAATTTGTAACTGGTGTAATTCAGTTCGAGCCGCTGAGGTCTTACCTAATACTGAATTCTAGTTTTTATTTTATCGGGTACCCAACGCGTCCGTTAGGATTTTTCATTGTATCGTTGATACGGATATTTTACTGGCAGAGCGCATTCTTGTGTGATTACCAGGCCACACATGACGAATCTTGGGGTCTTACCTTCATGTTTCTGAACACGGCAATTGGATTTTTGTCACGTCGGGTGCGATCCAATAGTTTTTTAGTTTCTGCAACCTACTCCTAATAGGAGTATCTGTCGTCGAATGTTTCCTTTGTTTTTCTTTATCGGATGTTCGCTAGCACTCCTGATAGGAGTAGTCCCCGAGGCTATGTTTGGATATATGTATCAAAACATAGGTTCAAAATCTTAATTGTATGATGTCAATGCTTCTGTATTCTTATTGGGTGCACGACTAGTGCTCCCGATAGGAGTAGCCCCCGAGGCTCAGTCGTAATATCGTATTTTTCAAGTGTAGTCTCGAATCTTCTCCTGGAGGATTTTACTTCGGCTTCAATTTATTTTCTTTGGGTCACATCTTTAAGACAAAGCCGCAATTTCTTGCAGAGCTTCTGTTGTGACGTCAATTATGACGTATTTGATGTTATTGATTTCCAGAGAAGCACGCCTTGACAGGACGTGTTGAGCGTGGGCCCATGCAGCAGTAATGATGATGCGTGATAGCGTATTCAGCAGAGATTTTTGACTGCATGTTCCCTCTCCGCGCAAGAATCGAGGCGTCACGCGATGTTCCCTATTTTTACCGCAGCCATAACTTTCTTTATCTTTTTTCCTTTATGGAATCTTTGTAACACGTGTCATCATCATGCAATCTTTTGTCGGTTCGTTTTTGCATCGAACGGTTTAGATCTTACATCGTTGCTCTTTATAAGGGAGGGGAGGTGTGTTTGACTGTTTTACCTTACCTCCTCCTGCCTCATCTTTTTCCTTGCACTCTTGCCCTCTTGTGAACCCCTGTTCTTTCTCCCCTGCAAAATTCTGGTCCTTGTGCTCATATTTTCCCTTTTTCCATCATGGGAAAAAGCAAAGCTGCTAGGACTTCTGCCGCCGCTGCCAAGGCCACCAGGAAGAGGGCCGTCGGATGGGCTCCCACCAAGGGCACGACGTGGGAGCTCCGTGAGGCACGCAACTCTGGTCTTCTGACGGAGGGTTCCTTCAAGTTCCCTGGAGACGAGGCTTCTCCCATCCCCGAGCCTGGCTGGAGGGTAATGTTCCTCCCTTTCCTCTTCCGTAGTCTCTCTCTTCCTATCCATGAATTTCTCCGTGGCCTTTTGTTTGTTTATGGCGTGCAGCTGTATCAGCTCACGCCCAATTCCATTCTCCATGTTGCTTGTTTTGTCATTCTTTGTGAGTGTTTTCTTGGGATTCATCCCCATTAGGGCCTTTGTAAACACTTCTTCTATGTTCGTCGCAATGCCACTGACACCATTGTCCATGATGTTGGTGGCGCCATTTCTTCTGTCCGGTCCGATGTTGATTACTTGTACTTCAAAATCATTGAGTTTGTCCAAGGTTGGAAGTCCAAGTGGTTTTATGTCAAGGATCAGCCACTCGAAGGTCAATCTTTTGGGTTAGCCCCCTTTGATCCTAGGAAAACCTGCCATAAACTTGACTCATGGGATCAACATCCTTCCGTCGAAGAAATGGCGGAAATCCAGCCCTTTATTGATCGTCTTTCCAAGCTACGGCATGAGGTTGGCAAGGAGTTATCGGGTCTTCAGGTCCTGGCATACTTTTTGCGGATTCGTATCCAGCCGCTTCAAGCCCGGCTTTCTGGCATGTGGGCTTACACCGGGAAGAAAGACACGATGTGGATTACTTCGGAAGACCTCGCCCTCAAGGTGTATGATAAGAGAGTCCAGAGCTTCACAACTTTGACCAAGAAAAGCCCGGTTCCTTCATCTTGTCTTGTGGAGCCCTATGGAAATAAGAAACGGCTTCCCGGGGTAAAGTTCCTTTGTCTTCGTATTTTCCTTTCTTCTGTTTGTAGATACACTTTCCAAGTCTTCTTCTTTCTGTAGGATTTTGATCACCTGAGCTCACTTCCTCCCCTTCCTAGAAATTGTGAGCCCCCTGTCTACCCCTCTGCATCCAATGATCTCCCTATGTCTGGGACTACCGCGGATGAGGAGGGGGAATTCTCTGCATCTGATTCTTCATCGAAGACACAATCTCTTCCTTCGGCTGGCTCCGGAGATTTCTACGTGGAGCCTGCTGGCGAAAAGAGGAAACGTCCTTATGTTGTGGAAAGGGTCGGGGATTTGGATGACTCAACTGCTTCCAAGTCTTTTGGTGCTTCTCCGATCACAGCTGCTCCTGCCAAGATGAATTTGTTTCGTCTTGTGCAGGATGTGTCTTCGTGAGTATTTGCTTTCTTCTCTTTCTGTTTCTCCGCGTGATTTTACTGTTGCTGCTTGTTCCGCTTGTGTTGTACTGTTGCAGTGATGACGAAGATCTTCCCGCTTCTCCTCTTCCTACATCTATGGGCTGCTCCACAAGGAAAACTCCCCCGCCATTGGCGGAGCCGAAAGAAAAACTTCTGTCTCCTGTGGAGAAAACCATCCAGAAGGATGTTGCCACTTCATCCAAGCCGCCACCGCAAAAAAGGAAGAAAACGGTGGGTAAAGGGGTGCTGATATCTGACAATCCTGTTGATGTGGATATGAAGGATGTAAGTCACTTTTGATGCCAATTTTTTTCCTTCCCGTATACTTTTTATTTTGCCTTCATATCCTTTTGCTATGGTTTTTCTTTGTTCGGCCTTTGATGCGCGAGATGGTTAGTATGGCCTCTCATTTTATAAGGATCCACGATGATGCCGAAGAACTGAAAGGTATGTGCTGATTATCTTTGTAATCTCTTTATGAAATGTTCAACCTCATTTTTGTGATTTGCTCATACAGCCGCTGCCAAGCAATCCGGAGTTATTCAGGATGAAGCGATGAAGCGCGCTGATGATCTGGATGACAAACTCCAAGTTGCGAAAGAGGCTTTGGAGGAGGCCAATCGGAAGGCGAAAACTGATGCTAAGGAAGTGGCTAGGCAAGTCGCTGCTCGGGATGCAAATCTGCGGCAGCGCCTGGAGGCCCTCAATGACTTGCTGACCCGTAAGTTTTTGTCTGTGCACGTTTTTGTTTTGTTTCTTTCTTTTGGTTATCAATCTCTTCTTCTCTCTTTTTTGTTGTCAGAACTGACTGGCCAGAACCTGACGCTGAATGATGATAAGGTTGATCCTTTGTCGGATGATGTTAGCATTTTGGAGGCTAACAACCTTCATGGGCGCAATCTTCTTGTCTGCTCTCGCCGTGCCTTCAAGAATCTTCATGCCGAAGTATTTCTAACCAAGGATGTGCTAGACAATCTGAATGATCTTGTCGTCGTCTTCGGTGCTGATCCTAGCCCCCTTGTTGGTTATAGTTTGATGCAATCAAGGAGTGGTGCCGAAACTTTGATGGCCTTGGTGATGGCGTACGGCGAGAAGGTCGACTGGGAGAAGGTTACCTCCTCTGTCCCAGTCACCCCCAGTGGGCTAGAAAATATTCTCGGCTGCTCCTAGGCCTGGGTTCGGGTTTGGAGAACCTAGCTGCCCCTTCTTCGGCTACCCCTACTGCGACGGGTGCTCCTTCTTTAGCTGCCCCTGCTGCTATCATAGCTAGTGCTCCTTCCGCTAGTGCCACCCTGTCTTTGAAGGATACAACGTCGTAGGCTATGTTTTGTAATTTTTATCGTGTCTCCCCTTATTGTAATGGATATTGAACTTGTCCAGCCTCCTTTTGCTTCTTTTTACAAGAAAGCAGCTTTTGAATATATGCATGTGACATTGCTTTTGTATGTTGACTGTTTCGTATACTTCTTTGTCTTGTCAGATATTGAATGATTCTTCGGCTCCTTCTAGTTCCGGGCGCCAATTGACGAGGGGTCACCTCGGCAATCCCCATGGTGATGGACTTAGGGTTTCGCGGAAAAGAGAACGCTAGGGATTTCGTCGGATGTCAGGAAAAAGATCAAGACAAAGTTGCCGGAATATTGGGAAAACACACTATTATAAGTTGTCCTCTAGATTTCAATACCCTCGCTTGGGCTTCTCCCGTCCTATATATAATAGGCCGGGCCTCAAAGTTGTATGCGGATAGGTTTCATACACGCGTGATTACAATACCAACATAATGCCGGTTCGTGATTTCTTTCCTAATACAATTAAAGTCTTTGCCGGTTGCTTCCTTGGGCTATTATCTAGAATCTTCATGGGCCGTAGGCCTTTTACCCAATGTAGGGTAGCGAATAATGAGCATCCGAGTAATCATACCCATGTCACTATGGGTGTAAGTGTTCATCACATCATTCTTCTAATGATGTGACCTCGTTATTAACAACAACCAATGTTCATGATTAAGAAACCTTGATCATCTGTTAATCAACAAGCTAGTTAAAAGAGAGGCTTTACTAGGAACCTTTTTGGTTGTTTATTAAACACACAAGTATTAACATTTCTGATTAATACAATTCTAGCATGAGAAATAAACATCTATTATGAACACTTTATTATTGCTTGTCGGCTATATTCCTTTCAGTCTCCCACTTGCACTAGAGTCAATAATCTAGATTACATAGTGATGAATCTAACACCCATTGAGTTCTGGTGTTGATCATGTTTTGCCTTAGGGAAAGCTTTAGTCAATGGGTCTTCCACATTCATATTTGTGTGTACTTTGCAAATATTTATATCACCATCATTGACATGTTCACAGATGGAGTGAAACCATTGTTGTCACAATAGATAACCATTGGATCCAACACACTCGGAACCATAGCTAGTACAGATATGAACTCCTTCATCCAAACCGCTTCCTATGTCAATTCTGAAGCAACAACATATTTCGCCTCTGTAGATGATCCCGCTACCACGCTTTGCTTGGAACTCCTCCAGCTCACTTCTCATCCATTCATTAAAAACACATACATGAATTGAGACTTAGGGTCATCCGGATCAGTGTTAAAGCTAGCATCGACGTAACACTTTGTGACAAACTCTTCTTCACCACCATACACGAGAAACATATATTTAGTCCTTCGTAAGTACTTAAAGATATTATTGACCGCCATCCAATATTCCAAACCTGGATCATATTGGTACCTACTAGTCAAACTAATAGCATGTGCCACATCTGGTCTTGTATATAACATAGCATACATGATAGAGCCTATGGCATAGGCATAGGGCATCGTATTCATTACTTATCTATCTTCTGTTGTAGCCAGACTTTGAGTCTTTCTCAATGTCTTTCCTTGTAACATAGGTAAGAACCCTTTCTTACTTTTTGTCCATTCTAAACTTCTTTAGAATCTTGTCAATGTATGTACTTTGCGATAATCCAATTAAGCATCTCGATCTATCTCTGTAGATTTTGATGCCTAAGATATATGCAGCTTCACCAAGGTCCTTCATTGAAAATTTATATTTAGGTAACCTTTCACACTCTTCAAAAGTTCTGTATCATTTCCAATTAGTGTCATCCACATATAATATTATAAATGCTACAAAGCTCCCACTCACTTTCTTGTAAATACAATCTTCTCCATAAGTTTGGAAAAATCCAAACCCTTTGATTACATCATCAAAATGGAGATTCCAACTTTGGGATGCTTGCTTCAGTCCATAAGTGGATCGCTGAAGTTTGCATACCTAGTTTTTTATTTTATCGGGTACCCAACGCGTCCGTTAGGATTTTTCATTGTATCGTTGATACGGATATTTTACTGGCAGAGCGCATTCTTGTGTGATTACCAGGCCACACATGACGAATCTTGGGGTCTTACCTTCATGTTTCTGAACACGGCAATTGGATTTTTGTCACGTCGGGTGCGATCCAATAGTTTTTTAGTTTCTGCAACCTACTCCTAATAGGAGTATCTGTCGTCGAATGTTTCCTTTGTTTTTCTTTATCGGATGTTCGCTAGCACTCCTGATAGGAGTAGTCCCCGAGGCTATGTTTGGATATATGTATCAAAACATAGGTTCAAAATCTTAATTGTATGATGTCAATGCTTCTGTCTTATTGGGTGCACGACTAGTGCTCCCGATAGGAGTAGCCCCCGAGGCTCAGTCGTAATATCGTATTTTTCAAGTGTAGTCTCGAATCTTCTCCTGGAGGATTTTACTTCGGCTTCAATTTATTTTCTTTGGGTCACATCTTTAAGACAAAGCCGCAATTTCTTGCAGAGCTTCTGTTGTGACGTCAATTATGACGTATTTGATGTTATTGATTTCCAGAGAAGCACGCCTTGACAGGACGTGTTGAGCGTGGGCCCATGCAGCAGTAATGATGATGCGTGATAGCGTATTCAGCAGAGATTTTTGACTGCATGTTCCCTCTCCGCGCAAGAATCGAGGCGTCACGCGATGTTCCCTATTTTTACCGCAGCCATAACTTTCTTTATCTTTTTTCCTTTATGGAATCTTTGTAACACGTGTCATCATCATGCAATCTTTTGTCGGTTCGTTTTTGCATCGAACGGTTTAGATCTTACATCGTTGCTCTTTATAAGGGAGGGGAGGTGTGTTTGACTGTTTTACCTTACCTCCTCCTGCCTCATCTTTTTCCTTGCACTCTTGCCCTCTTGTGAACCCCTGTTCTTTCTCCCCTGCAAAATTCTGGTCCTTGTGCTCATATTTTCCCTTTTTCCATCATGGGAAAAAGCAAAGCTGCTAGGACTTCTGCCGCCGCTGCCAAGGCCACCAGGAAGAGGGCCGTCGGATGGGCTCCCACCAAGGGCACGACGTGGGAGCTCCGTGAGGCACGCAACTCTGGTCTTCTGACGGAGGGTTCCTTCAAGTTCCCTGGAGACGAGGCTTCTCCCATCCCCGAGCCTGGCTGGAGGGTAATGTTCCTCCCTTTCCTCTTCCGTAGTCTCTCTCTTCCTATCCATGAATTTCTCCGTGGCCTTTTGTTTGTTTATGGCGTGCAGCTGTATCAGCTCACGCCCAATTCCATTCTCCATGTTGCTTGTTTTGTCATTCTTTGTGAGTGTTTTCTTGGGATTCATCCCCATTAGGGCCTTTGTAAACACTTCTTCTATGTTCGTCGCAATGCCACTGACACCATTGTCCATGATGTTGGTGGCGCCATTTCTTCTGTCCGGTCCGATGTTGATTACTTGTACTTCAAAATCATTGAGTTTGTCCAAGGTTGGAAGTCCAAGTGGTTTTATGTCAAGGATCAGCCACTCGAAGGTCAATCTTTTGGGTTAGCCCCCTTTGATCCTAGGAAAACCTGCCATAAACTTGACTCATGGGATCAACATCCTTCCGTCGAAGAAATGGCGGAAATCCAGCCCTTTATTGATCGTCTTTCCAAGCTACGGCATGAGGTTGGCAAGGAGTTATCGGGTCTTCAGGTCCTGGCATACTTTTTGCGGATTCGTATCCAGCCGCTTCAAGCCCGGCTTTCTGGCATGTGGGCTTACACCGGGAAGAAAGACACGATGTGGATTACTTCGGAAGACCTCGCCCTCAAGGTGTATGATAAGAGAGTCCAGAGCTTCACAACTTTGACCAAGAAAAGCCCGGTTCCTTCATCTTGTCTTGTGGAGCCCTATGGAAATAAGAAACGGCTTCCCGGGGTAAAGTTCCTTTGTCTTCGTATTTTCCTTTCTTCTGTTTGTAGATACACTTTCCAAGTCTTCTTCTTTCTGTAGGATTTTGATCACCTGAGCTCACTTCCTCCCCTTCCTAGAAATTGTGAGCCCCCTGTCTACCCCTCTGCATCCAATGATCTCCCTATGTCTGGGACTACCGCGGATGAGGAGGGGGAATTCTCTGCATCTGATTCTTCATCGAAGACACAATCTCTTCCTTCGGCTGGCTCCGGAGATTTCTACGTGGAGCCTGCTGGCGAAAAGAGGAAACGTCCTTATGTTGTGGAAAGGGTCGGGGATTTGGATGACTCAACTGCTTCCAAGTCTTTTGGTGCTTCTCCGATCACAGCTGCTCCTGCCAAGATGAATTTGTTTCGTCTTGTGCAGGATGTGTCTTCGTGAGTATTTGCTTTCTTCTCTTTCTGTTTC
This sequence comes from Avena eriantha, assembly GCA_910589775.1. NCBI lineage: Eukaryota > Viridiplantae > Streptophyta > Magnoliopsida > Poales > Poaceae > Avena > Avena eriantha. Next base: position 526,211,236 of record OU342742.1, on the reverse strand, counting down.
TCCGCGTGATTTTACTGTTGCTGCTTGTTCCGCTTGTGTTGTACTGTTGCAGTGATGACGAAGATCTTCCCGCTTCTCCTCTTCCTACATCTATGGGCTGCTCCACAAGGAAAACTCCCCCGCCATTGGCGGAGCCGAAAGAAAAACTTCTGTCTCCTGTGGAGAAAACCATCCAGAAGGATGTTGCCACTTCATCCAAGCCGCCACCGCAAAAAAGGAAGAAAACGGTGGGTAAAGGGGTGCTGATATCTGACAATCCTGTTGATGTGGATATGAAGGATGTAAGTCACTTTTGATGCCAATTTTTTTCCTTCCCGTATACTTTTTATTTTGCCTTCATATCCTTTTGCTATGGTTTTTCTTTGTTCGGCCTTTGATGCGCGAGATGGTTAGTATGGCCTCTCATTTTATAAGGATCCACGATGATGCCGAAGAACTGAAAGGTATGTGCTGATTATCTTTGTAATCTCTTTATGAAATGTTCAACCTCATTTTTGTGATTTGCTCATACAGCCGCTGCCAAGCAATCCGGAGTTATTCAGGATGAAGCGATGAAGCGCGCTGATGATCTGGATGACAAACTCCAAGTTGCGAAAGAGGCTTTGGAGGAGGCCAATCGGAAGGCGAAAACTGATGCTAAGGAAGTGGCTAGGCAAGTCGCTGCTCGGGATGCAAATCTGCGGCAGCGCCTGGAGGCCCTCAATGACTTGCTGACCCGTAAGTTTTTGTCTGTGCACGTTTTTGTTTTGTTTCTTTCTTTTGGTTATCAATCTCTTCTTCTCTCTTTTTTGTTGTCAGAACTGACTGGCCAGAACCTGACGCTGAATGATGATAAGGTTGATCCTTTGTCGGATGATGTTAGCATTTTGGAGGCTAACAACCTTCATGGGCGCAATCTTCTTGTCTGCTCTCGCCGTGCCTTCAAGAATCTTCATGCCGAAGTATTTCTAACCAAGGATGTGCTAGACAATCTGAATGATCTTGTCGTCGTCTTCGGTGCTGATCCTAGCCCCCTTGTTGGTTATAGTTTGATGCAATCAAGGAGTGGTGCCGAAACTTTGATGGCCTTGGTGATGGCGTACGGCGAGAAGGTCGACTGGGAGAAGGTTACCTCCTCTGTCCCAGTCACCCCCAGTGGGCTAGAAAATATTCTCGGCTGCTCCTAGGCCTGGGTTCGGGTTTGGAGAACCTAGCTGCCCCTTCTTCGGCTACCCCTACTGCGACGGGTGCTCCTTCTTTAGCTGCCCCTGCTGCTATCATAGCTAGTGCTCCTTCCGCTAGTGCCACCCTGTCTTTGAAGGATACAACGTCGTAGGCTATGTTTTGTAATTTTTATCGTGTCTCCCCTTATTGTAATGGATATTGAACTTGTCCAGCCTCCTTTTGCTTCTTTTTACAAGAAAGCAGCTTTTGAATATATGCATGTGACATTGCTTTTGTATGTTGACTGTTTCGTATACTTCTTTGTCTTGTCAGATATTGAATGATTCTTCGGCTCCTTCTAGTTCCGGGCGCCAATTGACGAGGGGTCACCTCGGCAATCCCCATGGTGATGGACTTAGGGTTTCGCGGAAAAGAGAACGCTAGGGATTTCGTCGGATGTCAGGAAAAAGATCAAGACAAAGTTGCCGGAATATTGGGAAAACACACTATTATAAGTTGTCCTCTAGATTTCAATACCCTCGCTTGGGCTTCTCCCGTCCTATATATAATAGGCCGGGCCTCAAAGTTGTATGCGGATAGGTTTCATACACGCGTGATTACAATACCAACATAATGCCGGTTCGTGATTTCTTTCCTAATACAATTAAAGTCTTTGCCGGTTGCTTCCTTGGGCTATTATCTAGAATCTTCATGGGCCGTAGGCCTTTTACCCAATGTAGGGTAGCGAATAATGAGCATCCGAGTAATCATACCCATGTCACTATGGGTGTAAGTGTTCATCACATCATTCTTCTAATGATGTGACCTCGTTATTAACAACAACCAATGTTCATGATTAAGAAACCTTGATCATCTGTTAATCAACAAGCTAGTTAAAAGAGAGGCTTTACTAGGAACCTTTTTGGTTGTTTATTAAACACACAAGTATTAACATTTCTGATTAATACAATTCTAGCATGAGAAATAAACATCTATTATGAACACTTTATTATTGCTTGTCGGCTATATTCCTTTCAGTCTCCCACTTGCACTAGAGTCAATAATCTAGATTACATAGTGATGAATCTAACACCCATTGAGTTCTGGTGTTGATCATGTTTTGCCTTAGGGAAAGCTTTAGTCAATGGGTCTTCCACATTCATATTTGTGTGTACTTTGCAAATATTTATATCACCATCATTGACATGTTCACAGATGGAGTGAAACCATTGTTGTCACAATAGATAACCATTGGATCCAACACACTCGGAACCATAGCTAGTACAGATATGAACTCCTTCATCCAAACCGCTTCCTATGTCAATTCTGAAGCAACAACATATTTCGCCTCTGTAGATGATCCCGCTACCACGCTTTGCTTGGAACTCCTCCAGCTCACTTCTCATCCATTCATTAAAAACACATACATGAATTGAGACTTAGGGTCATCCGGATCAGTGTTAAAGCTAGCATCGACGTAACACTTTGTGACAAACTCTTCTTCACCACCATACACGAGAAACATATATTTAGTCCTTCGTAAGTACTTAAAGATATTATTGACCGCCATCCAATATTCCAAACCTGGATCATATTGGTACCTACTAGTCAAACTAATAGCATGTGCCACATCTGGTCTTGTATATAACATAGCATACATGATAGAGCCTATGGCATAGGCATAGGGCATCGTATTCATTACTTATCTATCTTCTGTTGTAGCCAGACTTTGAGTCTTTCTCAATGTCTTTCCTTGTAACATAGGTAAGAACCCTTTCTTACTTTTTGTCCATTCTAAACTTCTTTAGAATCTTGTCAATGTATGTACTTTGCGATAATCCAATTAAGCATCTCGATCTATCTCTGTAGATTTTGATGCCTAAGATATATGCAGCTTCACCAAGGTCCTTCATTGAAAATTTATATTTAGGTAACCTTTCACACTCTTCAAAAGTTCTGTATCATTTCCAATTAGTGTCATCCACATATAATATTATAAATGCTACAAAGCTCCCACTCACTTTCTTGTAAATACAATCTTCTCCATAAGTTTGGAAAAATCCAAACCCTTTGATTACATCATCAAAATGGAGATTCCAACTTTGGGATGCTTGCTTCAGTCCATAAGTGGATCGCTGAAGTTTGCATACCTAGTTTTTTATTTTATCGGGTACCCAACGCGTCCGTTAGGATTTTTCATTGTATCGTTGATACGGATATTTTACTGGCAGAGCGCATTCTTGTGTGATTACCAGGCCACACATGACGAATCTTGGGGTCTTACCTTCATGTTTCTGAACACGGCAATTGGATTTTTGTCACGTCGGGTGCGATCCAATAGTTTTTTAGTTTCTGCAACCTACTCCTAATAGGAGTATCTGTCGTCGAATGTTTCCTTTGTTTTTCTTTATCGGATGTTCGCTAGCACTCCTGATAGGAGTAGTCCCCGAGGCTATGTTTGGATATATGTATCAAAACATAGGTTCAAAATCTTAATTGTATGATGTCAATGCTTCTGTCTTATTGGGTGCACGACTAGTGCTCCCGATAGGAGTAGCCCCCGAGGCTCAGTCGTAATATCGTATTTTTCAAGTGTAGTCTCGAATCTTCTCCTGGAGGATTTTACTTCGGCTTCAATTTATTTTCTTTGGGTCACATCTTTAAGACAAAGCCGCAATTTCTTGCAGAGCTTCTGTTGTGACGTCAATTATGACGTATTTGATGTTATTGATTTCCAGAGAAGCACGCCTTGACAGGACGTGTTGAGCGTGGGCCCATGCAGCAGTAATGATGATGCGTGATAGCGTATTCAGCAGAGATTTTTGACTGCATGTTCCCTCTCCGCGCAAGAATCGAGGCGTCACGCGATGTTCCCTATTTTTACCGCAGCCATAACTTTCTTTATCTTTTTTCCTTTATGGAATCTTTGTAACACGTGTCATCATCATGCAATCTTTTGTCGGTTCGTTTTTGCATCGAACGGTTTAGATCTTACATCGTTGCTCTTTATAAGGGAGGGGAGGTGTGTTTGACTGTTTTACCTTACCTCCTCCTGCCTCATCTTTTTCCTTGCACTCTTGCCCTCTTGTGAACCCCTGTTCTTTCTCCCCTGCAAAATTCTGGTCCTTGTGCTCATATTTTCCCTTTTTCCATCATGGGAAAAAGCAAAGCTGCTAGGACTTCTGCCGCCGCTGCCAAGGCCACCAGGAAGAGGGCCGTCGGATGGGCTCCCACCAAGGGCACGACGTGGGAGCTCCGTGAGGCACGCAACTCTGGTCTTCTGACGGAGGGTTCCTTCAAGTTCCCTGGAGACGAGGCTTCTCCCATCCCCGAGCCTGGCTGGAGGGTAATGTTCCTCCCTTTCCTCTTCCGTAGTCTCTCTCTTCCTATCCATGAATTTCTCCGTGGCCTTTTGTTTGTTTATGGCGTGCAGCTGTATCAGCTCACGCCCAATTCCATTCTCCATGTTGCTTGTTTCGTCATTCTTTGTGAGTGTTTTCTTGGGATTCATCCCCATTAGGGCCTTTGTAAACACTTCTTCTATGTTCGTCGCAATGCCACTGACACCATTGTCCATGATGTTGGTGGCGCCATTTCTTCTGTCCGGTCCGATGTTGATTACTTGTACTTCAAAATCATTGAGTTTGTCCAAGGTTGGAAGTCCAAGTGGTTTTATGTCAAGGATCAGCCACTCGAAGGTCAATCTTTTGGGTTAGCCCCCTTTGATCCTAGGAAAACCTGCCATAAACTTGACTCATGGGATCAACATCCTTCCGTCGAAGAAATGGCGGAAATCCAGCCCTTTATTGATCGTCTTTCCAAGCTACGGCATGAGGTTGGCAAGGAGTTATCGGGTCTTCAGGTCCTGGCATACTTTTTGCGGATTCGTATCCAGCCGCTTCAAGCCCGACTTTCTGGCATGTGGGCTTACACCGGGAAGAAAGACACGATGTGGATTACTTCGGAAGACCTCGCCCTCAAGGTGTATGATAAGAGAGTCCAGAGCTTCACAACTTTGACCAAGAAAAGCCCGGTTCCTTCATCTTGTCTTGTGGAGCCCTATGGAAATAAGAAACGGCTTCCCGGGGTAAAGTTCCTTTGTCTTCGTATTTTCCTTTCTTCTGTTTGTAGATACACTTTCCAAGTCTTCTTCTTTTTGTAGGATTTTGATCACCTGAGCTCACTTCCTCCCCTTCCTAGAAATTGTGAGCCCCCTGTCTACCCCTCTGCATCCAATGATCTCCCTATGTCTGGGACTACCGCGGATGAGGAGGGGGAATTCTCTGCATCTGATTCTTCATCGAAGACACAATCTCTTCCTTCGCCTGGCTCCGGAGATTTCTACATGGAGCCTGCTGGCGAAAAGAGGAAACGTCCTTATGTTGTGGAAAGGGTCGAGGATTTGGATGACTCAACTGCTTCCAAGTCTTTTGGTGCTTCTCCGATCACAGCTGCTCCTGCCAAGATGAATTTGTTTCGTCTTGTGCAGGATGTGTCTTCGTGAGTATTTGCTTTCTTCTCTTTCTGTTTCTCCGCGTGATTTTACTGTTGATGCTTGTTCCGCTTGTGTTGTACTGTTGCAGTGATGACGAAGATCTTCCCGCTTCTCCTCTTCCTACATCTATGGGCTGCTCCACAAGGAAAACTCCCCCGCCATTGGCGGAGCCGAAAGAAAAACTTCTGTCTCCTGTGGAGAAAACCATCCAGAAGGATGTTGCCACTTCATCCAAGCCGCCACCGCAAAAAAGGAAGAAAACGGTGGGTAAAGGGGTGCTGATATCTGACAATCCTGTTGATGTGGATATGAAGGATGTAAGTCACTTTTGATGCCAATTTTTTTCCTTCCCGTATACTTTTTATTTTGCCTCCATATCCTTTTGCTATGGATTTTCTTTGTTCGGCCTTTGATGCGCGAGATGGTTAGTATGGCCTCTCATTTTATAAGGATCCACGATGATGCCGAAGAACTGAAAGGTATGTGCTGATTATCTTTGTAATCTCTTTATGAAATGTTCAACCTCATTTTTGTGATTTGCTCATACAGCCGCTGCCAAGCAATCCGGAGTTATTCAGGATGAAGCGATGAAGCGCGCTGATGATCTGGATGACAGACTCCAAGTTGCGAAAGAGGCTTTGGAGGAGGCCAGTCGGAAGGCGAAAACTGATGCTAAGGAAGTGGCTAGGCAAGTCGCTGCTCGGGATGCAAATCTGCGGCAGCGCCTGGAGGCCCTCAATGACTTGCTGACCCGTAAGTTTTTGTCTGTGCACGTTTTTGTTTTGTTTCTTTCTTTTGGTTATCAATCTCTTCTTCTCTCTTTTTTGTTGTCAGAACTGACTGGCCAGAACCTGACGCTGAATGATGATAAGGTTGATCCTTTGTCGGATGATGTTAGCATTTTGGAGGCTAACAACCTTCATGGGCGCAATCTTCTTGTCTGCTCTCGCCGTGCCTTCAAGAATCTTCATGCCGAAGTATTTCTAACCAAGGATGTGCTAGACAATCTGAATGATCTTGTCGTCGTCTTCGGTGCTGATCCTAGCCCCCTTGTTGGTTATAGTTTGATGCAATCAAGGAGTGGTGCCGAAACTTTGATGGCCTTGGTGATGGCGTACGGCGAGAAGGTCGACTGGGAGAAGATTACCTCCTCTGTCCCAGTCACCCCCAGTGGGCTAGAAAATATTCTCGGCTGCTCCTAGGCCTGGGTTCGGGTTTGGAGAACCTAGCTGCCCCTTCTTCGGCTACCCCTACTGCGACGGGTGCTCCTTCTTTAGCTGCCCCTGCTGCTATCATAGCTAGTGCTCCTTCCGCTAGTGCCACCCTGTCTTTGAAGGATACAACGTCGTAGGCTATGTTTTGTAATTTTTATCGTGTCTCCCCTTATTGTAATGGATATTGAACTTGTCCAGCCTCCTTTTGCTTCTTTTTACAAGAAAGCAGCTTTTGAATATATGCATGTGACATTGCTTTTGTATGTTGACTGTTTCGTATACTTCTTTGTCTTGTCAGATATTGAATGATTCTTCGGCTCCTTCTAGTTCCGGGCGCCAATTGACGAGGGGTCACCTCGGCAATCCCCATGGTGATGGACTTAGGGTTTCGCGGAAAAGAGAACGCTAGGGATTTCGTCGGATGTCAGGAAAAAGATCAAGACAAAGTTGCCGGAATATTGGGAAAACACACTATTATAAGTTGTCCTCTAGATTTCAATACCCTCGCTTGGGCTTCTCCCGTCCTATATATAATAGGCCGGGCCTCAAAGTTGTATGCGGATAGGTTTCATACACGCGTGATTACAATACCAACATAATGCCGGTTCGTGATTTCTTTCCTAATACAATTAAAGTCTTTGCCGGTTGCTTCCTTGGGCTATTATCTAGAATCTTCATGGGCCGTAGGCCTTTTACCCAATGTAGGGTAGCGAATAATGAGCATCCGAGTAATCATACCCATGTCACTATGGGTGTAAGTGTTCATCACATCATTCTTCTAATGATGTGACCTCGTTATTAACAACAACCAATGTTCATGATTAAGAAACCTTGATCATCTGTTAATCAACAAGCTAGTTAAAAGAGAGGCTTTACTAGGAACCTTTTTGGTTGTTTATTAAACACACAAGTATTAACATTTCTGATTAATACAATTCTAGCATGAGAAATAAACATCTATTATGAACACTTTATTATTGCTTGTCGGCTATATTCCTTTCAGTCTCCCACTTGCACTAGAGTCAATAATCTAGATTACATAGTGATGAATCTAACACCCATTGAGTTCTGGTGTTGATCATGTTTTGCCTTAGGGAAAGCTTTAGTCAATGGGTCTTCCACATTCATATTTGTGTGTACTTTGCAAATATTTATATCACCATCATTGACATGTTCACAGATGGAGTGAAACCATTGGATCCAACACACTCGGAACCATAGCTAGTACAGATATGAACTCCTTCATCCAAACCGCTTCCTATGTCAATTCTGAAGCAACAACATATTTCGCCTCTGTAGATGATCCCGCTACCACGCTTTGCTTGGAACTCCTCCAGCTCACTTCTCATCCATTCATTAAAAACACATACATGAATTGAGACTTAGGGTCATCCGGATCAGTGTTAAAGCTAGCATCGACGTAACACTTTGTGACAAACTCTTCTTCACCACCATACACGAGAAACATATATTTAGTCCTTCGTAAGTACTTAAAGATATTATTGACCGCCATCCAATATTCCAAACCTGGATCATATTGGTACCTACTAGTCAAACTAATAGCATGTGCCACATCTGGTCTTGTATATAACATAGCATACATGATAGAGCCTATGGCATAGGCATAGGGCATCGTATTCATTACTTATCTATCTTCTGTTGTAGCCAGACTTTGAGTCTTTCTCAATGTCTTTCCTTGTAACATAGGTAAGAACCCTTTCTTACTTTTTGTCCATTCTAAACTTCTTTAGAATCTTGTCAATGTATGTACTTTGCGATAATCCAATTAAGCATCTCGATCTATCTCTGTAGATTTTGATGCCTAAGATATATGCAGCTTCACCAAGGTCCTTCATTGAAAATTTATATTTAGGTAACCTTTCACACTCTTCAAAAGTTCTGTATCATTTCCAATTAGTGTCATCCACATATAATATTATAAATGCTACAAAGCTCCCACTCACTTTCTTGTAAATACAATCTTCTCCATAAGTTTGGAAAAATCCAAACCCTTTGATTACATCATCAAAATGGAGATTCCAACTTTGGGATGCTTGCTTCAGTCCATAAGTGGATCGCTGAAGTTTGCATACCTAGTTTTTTATTTTATCGGGTACCCAACGCGTCCGTTAGGATTTTTCATTGTATCGTTGATACGGATATTTTACTGGCAGAGCGCATTCTTGTGTGATTACCAGGCCACACATGACGAATCTTGGGGTCTTACCTTCATGTTTCTGAACACGGCAATTGGATTTTTGTCACGTCGGGTGCGATCCAATAGTTTTTTAGTTTCTGCAACCTACTCCTAATAGGAGTATCTGTCGTCGAATGTTTCCTTTGTTTTTCTTTATCGGATGTTCGCTAGCACTCCTGATAGGAGTAGTCCCCGAGGCTATGTTTGGATATATGTATCAAAACATAGGTTCAAAATCTTAATTGTATGATGTCAATGCTTCTGTATTCTTATTGGGTGCACGACTAGTGCTCCCGATAGGAGTAGCCCCCGAGGCTCAGTCGTAATATCGTATTTTTCAAGTGTAGTCTCGAATCTTCTCCTGGAGGATTTTACTTCGGCTTCAATTTATTTTCTTTGGGTCACATCTTTAAGACAAAGCCGCAATTTCTTGCAGAGCTTCTGTTGTGACGTCAATTATGACGTATTTGATGTTATTGATTTCCAGAGAAGCACGCCTTGACAGGACGTGTTGAGCGTGGGCCCATGCAGCAGTAATGATGATGCGTGATAGCGTATTCAGCAGAGATTTTTGACTGCATGTTCCCTCTCCGCGCAAGAATCGAGGCGTCACGCGACGTTCCCTATTTTTACCGCAGCCATAACTTTCTTTATCTTTTTTCCTTTATGGAATCTTTGTAACACGTGTCATCATCATGCAATCTTTTGTCGGTTCGTTTTTGCATCGAACGGTTTAGATCTTACATCGTTGCTCTTTATAAGGGAGGGGAGGTGTGTTTGACTGTTTTACCTTACCTCCTCCTGCCTCATCTTTTTCCTTGCACTCTTGCCCTCTTGTGAACCCCTGTTCTTTCTCCCCTGCAAAATTCTGGTCCTTGTGCTCATATTTTCCCTTTTTCCATCATGGGAAAAAGCAAAGCTGCTAGGACTTCTGCCGCCGCTGCCAAGGCCACCAGGAAGAGGGCCGTCGGATGGGCTCCCACCAAGGGCACGACGTGGGAGCTCCGTGAGGCATGCAACTCTGGTCTTCTGACGGAGGGTTCCTTCAAGTTCCCTGGAGACGAGGCTTCTCCCATCCCCGAGCCTGGCTGGAGGGTAATGTTCCTCCCTTTCCTCTTCCGTAGTCTCTCTCTTCCTATCCATGAATTTCTCCGTGGCCTTTTGTTTGTTTATGGCGTGCAGCTGTATCAGCTCACGCCCAATTCCATTCTCCATGTTGCTTGTTTCGTCATTCTTTGTGAGTGTTTTCTTGGGATTCATCCCCATTAGGGCCTTTGTAAACACTTCTTCTATGTTCGTCGCAATGCCACTGACACCATTGTCCATGATGTTGGTGGCGCCATTTCTTCTGTCCGGTCCGATGTTGATTACTTGTACTTCAAAATCATTGAGTTTGTCCAAGGTTGGAAGTCCAAGTGGTTTTATGTCAAGGATCAGCCACTCGAAGGTCAATCTTTTGGGTTAGCCCCCTTTGATCCTAGGAAAACCTGCCATAAACTTGACTCATGGGATCAACATCCTTCCGTCGAAGAAATGGCGGAAATCCAGCCCTTTATTGATCGTCTTTCCAAGCTACGGCATGAGGTTGGCAAGGAGTTATCGGGTCTTCAGGTCCTGGCATACTTTTTGCGGATTCGTATCCAGCCGCTTCAAGCCCGACTTTCTGGCATGTGGGCTTACACCGGGAAGAAAGACACGATGTGGATTACTTCGGAAGACCTCGCCCTCAAGGTGTATGATAAGAGAGTCCAGAGCTTCACAACTTTGACCAAGAAAAGCCCGGTTCCTTCATCTTGTCTTGTGGAGCCCTATGGAAATAAGAAACGGCTTCCCGGGGTAAAGTTCCTTTGTCTTCGTATTTTCCTTTCTTCTGTTTGTAGATACACTTTCCAAGTCTTCTTCTTTTTGTAGGATTTTGATCACCTGAGCTCACTTCCTCCCCTTCCTAGAAATTGTGAGCCCCCTGTCTACCCCTCTGCATCCAATGATCTCCCTATGTCTGGGACTACCGCGGATGAGGAGGGGGAATTCTCTGCATCTGATTCTTCATCGAAGACACAATCTCTTCCTTCGCCTGGCTCCGGAGATTTCTACATGGAGCCTGCTGGCGAAAAGAGGAAACGTCCTTATGTTGTGGAAAGGGTCGAGGATTTGGATGACTCAACTGCTTCCAAGTCTTTTGGTGCTTCTCCGATCACAGCTGCTCCTGCCAAGATGAATTTGTTTCGTCTTGTGCAGGATGTGTCTTCGTGAGTATTTGCTTTCTTCTCTTTCTGTTTCTCCGCGTGATTTTACTGTTGATGCTTGTTCCGCTTGTGTTGTACTGTTGCAGTGATGACGAAGATCTTCCCGCTTCTCCTCTTCCTACATCTATGGGCTGCTCCACAAGGAAAACTCCCCCGCCATTGGCGGAGCCGAAAGAAAAACTTCTGTCTCCTGTGGAGAAAACCATCCAGAAGGATGTTGCCACTTCATCCAAGCCGCCACCGCAAAAAAGGAAGAAAACGGTGGGTAAAGGGGTGCTGATATCTGACAATCCTGTTGATGTGGATATGAAGGATGTAAGTCACTTTTGATGCCAATTTTTTTCCTTCCCGTATACTTTTTATTTTGCCTCCATATCCTTTTGCTATGGTTTTTCTTTGTTCGGCCTTTGATGCGCGAGATGGTTAGTATGGCCTCTCATTTTATAAGGATCCACGATGATGCCGAAGAACTGAAAGGTATGTGCTGATTATCTTTGTAATCTCTTTATGAAATGTTCAACCTCATTTTTGTGATTTGCTCATACAGCCGCTGCCAAGCAATCCGGAGTTATTCAGGATGAAGCGATGAAGCGCGCTGATGATCTGGATGACAGACTCCAAGTTGCGAAAGAGGCTTTGGAGGAGGCCAGTCGGAAGGCGAAAACTGATGCTAAGGAAGTGGCTAGGCAAGTCGCTGCTCGGGATGCAAATCTGCGGCAGCGCCTGGAGGCCCTCAATGACTTGCTGACCCGTAAGTTTTTGTCTGTGCACGTTTTTGTTTTGTTTCTTTCTTTTGGTTATCAATCTCTTCTTCTCTCTTTTTTGTTGTCAGAACTGACTGGCCAGAACCTGACGCTGAATGATGATAAGGTTGATCCTTTGTCGGATGATGTTAGCATTTTGGAGGCTAACAACCTTCATGGGCGCAATCTTCTTGTCTGCTCTCGCCGTGCCTTCAAGAATCTTCATGCCGAAGTATTTCTAACCAAGGATGTGCTAGACAATCTGAATGATCTTGTCGTCGTCTTCGGTGCTGATCCTAGCCCCCTTGTTGGTTATAGTTTGATGCAATCAAGGAGTGGTGCCGAAACTTTGATGGCCTTGGTGATGGCGTACGGCGAGAAGGTCGACTGGGAGAAGGTTACCTCCTCTGTCCCAGTCACCCCCAGTGGGCTAGAAAATATTCTCGGCTGCTCCTAGGCCTGGGTTCGGGTTTGGAGAACCTAGCTGCCCCTTCTTCGGCTACCCCTACTGCGACGGGTGCTCCTTCTTTAGCTGCCCCTGCTGCTATCATAGCTAGTGCTCCTTCCGCTAGTGCCACCCTGTCTTTGAAGGATACAACGTCGTAGGCTATGTTTTGTAATTTTTATCGTGTCTCCCCTTATTGTAATGGATATTGAACTTGTCCAGCCTCCTTTTGCTTCTTTTTACAAGAAAGCAGCTTTTGAATATATGCATGTGACATTGCTTTTGTATGTTGACTGTTTCGTATACTTCTTTGTCTTGTCAGATATTGAATGATTCTTCGGCTCCTTCTAGTTCCGGGCGCCAATTGACGAGGGGTCACCTCGGCAATCCCCATGGTGATGGACTTAGGGTTTCGCGGAAAAGAGAACGCTAGGGATTTCGTCGGATGTCAGGAAAAAGATCAAGACAAAGTTGCCGGAATATTGGGAAAACACACTATTATAAGTTGTCCTCTAGATTTCAATACCCTCGCTTGGGCTTCTCCCGTCCTATATATAATAGGCCGGGCCTCAAAGTTGTATGCGGATAGGTTTCATACACGCGTGATTACAATACCAACATAATGCCGGTTCGTGATTTCTTTCCTAATACAATTAAAGTCTTTGCCGGTTGCTTCCTTGGGCTATTATCTAGAATCTTCATGGGCCGTAGGCCTTTTACCCAATGTAGGGTAGCGAATAATGAGCATCCGAGTAATCATACCCATGTCACTATGGGTGTAAGTGTTCATCACATCATTCTTCTAATGATGTGACCTCGTTATTAACAACAACCAATGTTCATGATTAAGAAACCTTGATCATCTGTTAATCAACAAGCTAGTTAAAAGAGAGGCTTTACTAGGAACCTTTTTGGTTGTTTATTAAACACACAAGTATTAACGTTTCTGATTAATACAATTCTAGCATGAGAAATAAACATCTATTATGAACACTTTATTATTGCTTGTCGGCTATATTCCTTTCAGTCTCCCACTTGCACTAGAGTCAATAATCTAGATTACATAGTGATGAATCTAACACCCATTGAGTTCTGGTGTTGATCATGTTTTGCCTTAGGGAAAGCTTTAGTCAATGGGTCTTCCACATTCATATTTGTGTGTACTTTGCAAATATTTATATCACCATCATTGACATGTTCACAGATGGAGTGAAACCATTGTTGTCACAATAGATAACCATTGGATCCAACACACTCGGAACCATAGCTAGTACAGATATGAACTCCTTCATCCAAACCGCTTCCTATGTCAATTCTGAAGCAACAACATATTTCGCCTCTGTAGATGATCCCGCTACCACGCTTTGCTTGGAACTCCTCCAGCTCACTTCTCATCCATTCATTAAAAACACATACATGAATTGAGACTTAGGGTCATCCGGATCAGTGTTAAAGCTAGCATCGACGTAACACTTTGTGACAAACTCTTCTTCACCACCATACACGAGAAACATATATTTAGTCCTTCGTAAGTACTTAAAGATATTATTGACCGCCATCCAATATTCCAAACCTGGATCATATTGGTACCTACTAGTCAAACTAATAGCATGTGCCACATCTGGTCTTGTATATAACATAGCATACATGATAGAGCCTATGGCATAGGCATAGGGCATCGTATTCATTACTTATCTATCTTCTGTTGTAGCCAGACTTTGAGTCTTTCTCAATGTCTTTCCTTGTAACATAGGTAAGAACCCTTTCTTACTTTTTGTCCATTCTAAACTTCTTTAGAATCTTGTCAATGTATGTACTTTGCGATAATCCAATTAAGCATCTCGATCTATCTCTGTAGATTTTGATGCCTAAGATATATGCAGCTTCACCAAGGTCCTTCATTGAAAATTTATATTTAGGTAACCTTTCACACTCTTCAAAAGTTCTGTATCATTTCCAATTAGTGTCATCCACATATAATATTATAAATGCTACAAAGCTCCCACTCACTTTCTTGTAAATACAATCTTCTCCATAAGTTTGGAAAAATCCAAACCCTTTGATTACATCATCAAAATGGAGATTCCAACTTTGGGATGCTTGCTTCAGTCCATAAGTGGATCGCTGAAGTTTGCATACCTAGTTGGCGTCCTTAGGATAAACAAAACCTTTGGGTTGCACCATGTACAACTCTTCCTCAATATTACCATTAAGGAACGTGGTTTTCACATCCATCTGCCAAATTTCATAATAAAAAAATGCAGCCATTGCTAACATAATCCTAACATACTTAGGATCGCTACAGGTGAGAAGTCTCATTGTAGTCAACTCGTTGAATTTGTCGAAAACCTTATGCGACAAGTCATGCTTTATAGATAGTCACATTACCACATTTCTTTTCTTCTTGAAAATCCACTTATTTTCAATGACCTTACGGTCATTGGGAAGTTCCACCAAAGTCCATACTTTGTTTTCATACATGGATTCCATTTCAAATTTCATGGCTTGAAACCATTTGTCAGAATATGGGCCCATCATTGCTTCATCATACATCATAGAGTCACTATTCTCAACCACGACATTTGCAACAAGATCACCGTACCGATCAGGAGCGACGCGTGTTCTTGTTGACCTACGAGGTCCGGTAGTATCCTCTTTGGGAGTTCCATGATTTTCATCATCAACTCCCACTTCATTTGGTGAAGTCACCACCGGAAAAGTTTCTGGCGGTACACCACTCGCCAATTCATGAAGAGGAGGTTCAACAACCTCATCGAGTTCTACCTTCCTACTATTCACTCCTTTCAAGAGAAACTCCTTCTCCAAAAAGGATTCGTTCTTAGCAGCAATTTTTTTGCCTTTGGATCTGTGATAGAAGGTGTACCGAATTGTTTCTTTAGGGTATCCTATGAAGACACATTTTTATGCTTTGGGTTCGAGTTTATCAAGTTGAAGTATCTTCGCATAAACATCGCATCCCCAAACTTTTAGAAACGACAACTAGGTTTGTTTCCAAACCATTATTCATACAGTCTCGTTTCAACGGATTTAGATGGAGCCCTATTTAAAGTGAATGTGGTTGTTTCTAATGCATAACCCCCAAAAGATAGCGGTAGATCGGTAAGAGATATCATAGACCGAACCATATCCAATAGAGTATGGTTACGATGCTCGGACACACCATTGCATTCTAGTGTTCCAACGGGAGTGAGTTATGAAACTATTCCACATTCTCTCATATATGTGCCAAACTCGTAACTTAAATATTCTCCTCCACAATCAAATCATAGAAATTTAATCTTTTTGTTACAATGATTTTTTACTTCACTCTAAAATTATTTGAGCTTTTCAATAGTTCTAGACTGGTGTTTCATTAAGTCATCACTCAAAGTAATAAAATAACGATATCCACCACACGCATGCACACTCATTGGTCCACACATATCGGTATGTATGATTTCTAATAAGTTTATCGCTCGTTCCATTGAACTGGAAAATGGCGTTCTAGTCATCTTGCCCATAAAGAATGGCTCACATGTCTTAAATGATTCATAGTCAAGTGATTTTAGAAGTCCATCTGAATGAAGCTTCTTCATGCGCTTAACACAATTATGACCTAAACGATCGTGCCACATATATGCGGCAATATCATCATTTAACTTAATTCTTTTGGCATTCACATTATGAATATGTGTTTCATTACTATCAAGATCCAAAAGAAATAAACCATTCTTCTCAGGTGCATGACCATAAAAGATATTATTCATATATATTGAACAACCATTGTTCTGAGACTAGAATGAATAATCGTCTCGCACTAAACAATATCTGAAAATAATGTTCATGCTTAACGCAGGCACCAAAATAACATTTATTTAGGTTTAAAACTAATCTGGGTGGTAATTTGAAGAGGTAGTGTCCCGATGGCAATCACATCAACCTTTGATCCATTGCCGACGCACATCATGACCTCATCCCTCGCAAATTGTCGCTTATTCCGTTGACCCTATTTCGAGTTACATATGTCAGCAACCGAACCAGTATCATATACCCATGCGCTATTGTGACTACTAGTAAGGTACACATCAATAACATGTATATCATATATACCTTTGTTAACCTTTGTAGCATCCCAATTGTCTAACAATTGTAATTCTACTTGCCTAGTCTATATATTGCTACTTCCTACATGTCATTCTTTGCATCATCATTATATCATGCTCATGCCACCATGTCATCTTGCATTTGAGCATCATATAAAAAAACCTTCTCATTTGGTTCTTATCCCATATGCATTATATATTGGATCACTTGTATTTTCCTCTTGATATATTGTAGTTGCTTCTTGATAAATTGCTTCATGCCCGAGTTGAGTTGTGGGCATATCTCTTTTGCAAATCCACCACCTTTCTTGTTACCACCTTATAATTCCACCATCCAAACTATGTATGAGCATTTGCATTTATTGTTTGATCTCTAGCTCATACGTATTTAGATGGCTCCACAATGCCGTTGTGCCCCTGCTGAACACCGAAGTCGTGTTGGGCACCGCCGTACCGCTCCGTCTCACACTAACTTTGCTACCGGCTTGCACCTAGCAGGGCTAGGGCCTGCCCTAGGTGAGCCTCACCTTCCCCTTCTCTCCTGCTTGTCTTTCTTCGCCTCACCATCGCCGTCGTGCCGCTCAGTCACTCGGCGTGCAGGCAGTAGCAGCAGAACACCACACGCACTACAGGAGCTATCCGCCGCCCTTCCCTTCAAGCCCGCGTCATGCCCAGAAAACCCCAGTCGACACCGAGGCCACCCCGTGGTAGCTGGCAATCCCAGCTATCCAGAAAGCCCTTGCACGCTCTGATCGATGCACCACTGCGGCCGTGAGCTTCCGTGAAAGTCAGCCCCGCCGCGTGCATCTGCCGGTTTCAGACCTCGCCACTGTTAGCAGCAGTAGCAGTTCGCCGCCACTGGTTCCATCCATCTTTCCGGTGCAACCAGACTTCCTATGGAGAAACCTATAATACAAAAGTTGTAGCCCTAAGCATGTTCTCCAATTTTTGTGTTTGCAGTTTTCCAAAATACCCCACCGTTTTGTCGCCAACATCAACGGAAATCGACTCCTTTTCTGAAAATCAAATTCAGTTTCGATAGACAATCGTGAACCTTTTGTAAAAACAACCCTAAGCATTTGTTGATTCCACCTTGCCGTCCTCGGCTCGCCCAAGTGTCGCGTCCGGGTTGGCCACGCACGCAGGTGGCCCCGCGGAGGACCCTGGCCCGCGTGTCGATCACTGTGGGTAAGGTCGAACCACGTAACAAAAGTTTCCGAAATATTTTTCTAAATAATAAAAATTCAGAAAATGATTAAATCTAAATAATTTGATATCTTTTAAAATAATTTGAATTTGAAAAAAAATTCAAAATGAAATATCAATAAATTTCAAGATGAATTTAAACATATTTTCAAATTTTCCCATATTTGACCCTAACTAGTAAAATCTTTGACAATTGACCCATTTTTTCATATAATTTGATTTAAATAATGTTTTAAATCCATAAATCCAAATAATACATATGATATATGTTTTCTAATCAGAAAAATGCCAGGAATTCAAATATGCCATCCAAAATAATTTTTAAGAAATTTAAAATTTCGAAATTATTTAAATGCCAAGAAATGCATGTTCTTAATAAATTTATAACTTTAATTCCGTCAGTACAAATTCGACAAATAATATGTCTAAATCAGTCAGCATGATGAGCCCGTTCTGATTATGAATTCCATGATATGAATTGAAGCATGCATCATATCAATACTAAATATTCATAACTGTTTAGGGAAGTAAAACATGCCTAAATAAATAAATAAATTTCTTTATAATTGTGCATAATTCCATAATGGCATCTCTTATTTGCTTGTTACATTTATTTATATGATTGTGCACTTAATTTATTATAGTCTTTTGTATGTTTGGCTTTTATTTTGGGCAGACATCAAGCATGGGATTTATCAGGAGAACCGAGAGTATTGCCCAGATCCTTCCTGTTCTGTAACCGAACTACCAGGCAAACATTTTCCCATACTTGCATACGTATAGTACCTATGCTTCTATCTTATTCTTGCATCATTGAGTCGCGATTGCATTAAACTGAATCCCAAGTATTGCATAGTCTTTATCTTAAAACCCCACCGAAACTTATACTCTCAATCCTATGAACCATTACTACAGGAGTTGTTTGAGCCATGCAAGTCATAGAACTGCATGTGTAGGGTTTATGTAAGTCTTTGGATAATGAGGTACCTAAACAACTTAAACTGTATAGCAATGGGAGAACTAAAGAAAGAGACACCGGTGGGCAATAACTATTATTTGGTTCTTCCACGCTCACTTGTGTCCTGTAGGACCCTGAGTACTTGATTCATGTTCCTTGATTATTCGCATTATGCATATTCGGGAGACTCTATGGATCCCCCTTCGCCTGAGTTTGATTCACACTTTATTTCTTAGGGCCACAATTAGTTTGGAGATTTATTACTATCATGTACTTATGCCATGCTTTACTGTTTTATTTATGATTGTGTGTGGAGTGTCTGTACTGTTTTGGAACGTAGAATGTTTTCACGATATCAACAAGCCTAGTCATACTTTCGGGTTCCTAGTCATTTACAGCCATTGACACAAACCCTGGGTCTATCTCGGAGTCGGCCAACTTCGTTGCGGGTAGCTTAGTGGGGTGGCCCCTTGAAATGATTTATGAATTCTGTGAACGCATTGCCGTGAGGCCTCATTGTTTTTTATTTGGTTCTTCCCAAGGTTGATCGTGTGTGTGTTTATATGTGTGCACCTCTACAGGGTAAATCTTTCTGAAAGCTATGTCCGCGGTTACGGACGACTTGAAGAACAGTTTCTCGATCATAGATAACTATAAGTAAAGTACCATCTTTAATTTGACTAAGACATGACTAGTAAATAGTGCAACACTCATGGAATGGTTAATAAAACTACCAATGGATGGGATGTTCTTCTGCCTTCTCGTCGGTAAGCGAGAAGGAGGGCGAGCAATGTTTAATTATGTTACTGTTATAACTGATGTATATAATTAACGAGCGTCCTTCCATCTCTGGTTGGGCGCAGGTTGTAGCGTGTCTCTATAGAACTGTTTAGATATTATCTTTTGCTACAATTGCGTCACCCCCAGGTTGTTCCCTTTAGATGCATTAAGATTTGCTGAGTACCCCTAGGGTCTCACACGATAAATATTTGGTTCAGATGGACATGTATACTCTCAGGAAGGTTACTAGGTCAAACAGACTAATGATGGTGGCAATGATTATCAGGTGTAGATATTCCGGGGATGGAGATCCGTGAGATCTGTGGGCGGGATGTGCTTATTTATGTGGCATCTTATGCTGATTTGCTTCTTAATCTGTACTTAGATCTTGTCTTGTGCTTCTGCTTGATACTATGTTGATTGATATATGAGTATGTATCCTAAACTATTATATATATCTAGGATGTTTGGATCTTGCTGTATGGCATTGCAATATTTCTATTTCTTTTAGATGGTCCAACTCTGATATACTTTTGTATGTCGAGGCCATACACACTTGCGTATGTCTGATTGCTTTACATGTTGATTATGTCGCTCGTTCTTGCAAAGTGGATAGGGTGGTCGGTACCGTGCCCTGTTTTGCTCAGACAGGACCTAGACGTGGGTAGCCCTTGGGCCTCCTCGGTAGGACACCTTATGCACCTTGGGTTCATTCCTAGATTGTTACTTAGAGCATAGGGTCCGAGGTATTACAACCTTCCAGTTCTTCTTATCCGCTAGATACTTTGGGCAATTACTCTCCAGTGCCCCGCACCCTTGTAGTAAAAGCACTCAGTATTAGGCTTAGGACTAGCCTTGGGTTTCTTCTTAGAACCGACAATAGATTTTCCTTCCATATTGTTTTTACCCTTGGACTCAGTATCACGCTTCTTGCCTTTCTTGAAATTCTTGCTCTTATTGACCATCAACATTTGATGTTCCTTTTTAATCTCCACCTAAGCAGTCTTAAGCATTGAGAGAAGATCGGGGTGAGACTTACTCATGCCCTGCATGTTGTAGTTCATCACAAAGCTCTTATAGCTTGGTGGGAGAGATTGGAGAACCCAATGAATTCCAAGCTCATTGGGAATCGTTATTCCAAGAGATATGAGCTTATCGGCGTACCCAGACATTTTGAGTACGTGCTTCCTAATGGAGTTGTTCTCTTCCATCATGCAGCTAAAGAACTTTTCTGAAGCGTCATAACTCTCTACGGTAGTATGGGAGTCAAAAATCAGTTTCAACTCTCCCATTGTATCATTAGAGTTGTTGTTCTCAAAATGTTTTCACAACTCCGGCTCAAGTCCATACAGTATGCGCAATGAACTAAACCGTGGTCCTCCTTACAAGTCAGAAAAACATTTTTCTCTTCATCGAGAGCATCTTCTGCGGACGGGTTACCTAGCGGTGCTTCAAGCACATAGCCATTTTGAGAGGCATTGAGGAGGATCCTAAAGTTAAGTACCTAGTTGGTGAAGTTTCTACCGGTTGTGGCTAGTTTCTATTTTTCCATGAACATATTGAAATTGAGACAAGGTGGTGCCATGATCTACAATACATTTGCAAAGTTGACTTAGACTAAGTTCATAATAGATTGAGTCCAAATTAATTCAAAAATCTACGTGAACTCCCACTTAAAAAAACATTCCTCCTAGTTTTCTTCAGTGATTACACGAACCAAATTCACTACACCGCAACCGATCATCACATGAAAAGACGTAATTTAAAAGGCAAACATCACCATGTTCATCATATCAATCATATGACTCATGCTTAACCTTTCAGTTCGTGTTCCCAGGCCATGTCTGTACATTCTAGGCTCGCCAAGTATAACCATAGCACTCGGGTGTGTAAAACTGGCTTACACCTGTTGTATGTGAACGGATAGTCTATGACACCCAATCATCACGAGGTGTCTCGAAACGAAGAACTTCCTTGATGGGGCATACTATGGAAGAACACATTTTTACCTTGATATTATGTGAGAGGGATCATCTTATAATTCTACTGCACGATCAAATCTAAGCAAAATAAGATGCATAAAAGGATAAACATCACATGCATATATAATGTGATATGATATGATCCTTCATGCATTCGATCTCCATCGTGTGCGTTGTGCGTTATGGCATGATCTCCATCATTCCACTAGCATAGCACCAAGGTCCATGGCGCATCTACCTTGATTGTCTTCCTCCATTACAATATATCACTTGGATATATATATTTAGCACGCATCCTATAAAATGAAATGAAAACCATAAGGCTCATGTAGGTTGTTTATGACTTACAAAAAGGATCATTGCATATAATTTGTAATGTTTTACCATATCACACCAGTTGTCCCACAAACACAAGTTAGACGCTTCTAAATTGTCTTACATATTTTACGTGGTTTAAGGCTTTCTAGGGAAGAACTGTTCTTACCTATGAACATGTAACCACAACGCTGATAAAAATATTGTTAGCAATCCTTTGTAAATTAGATCATAACTATAGTGGGAGAGACATGCACCCGCTGGCCCACTTATGCAAAATAAGTTGCATGTCAAGGACCTATGGGCATAACATATATGCATAGACACGGCTCTAATACCATTGATGGGCTCGTAGCATGGAAAACAAAAAAAAACTACGGGCGAACCACTATCTAGCCAAGATCATCTACGAGATGGTAACAACGAGTAACTCACCATCGAAGACCGTAAGAGGGATTACGTTCCTGCTCAAACATTGTCGATGAAGATGAAGGTATATACGCGATGATCTCAAGATCGGGTACTCAAGGCGCCACAACCGGCGGCACCCCCGTACTCAGTCACACGCGTAGCTCGTTGACGTCTGCCACGCCCTCGGTCCAACGGACAGCGGAAGAAGGGATCTGCCGGAAACTCCTACTCCCCTTCTCTAAGGGTATACTTCAAACTATTTTGTGGCAGAGCTTTGCTAAGCAATGGCAATGGTGGAGCAACAAGGGAGGGAGAAGAAAGAGGCTCAAGTGAAAGGAAGAGAGGAAGAGAAGAAGAAGGGGAAGCCCCTAGCGGGTGTGTTGTCCCTTAGATGTGCCACCTCTCCCTCTTCATGGTGGTAACCCCCTCCATCAAGTAGGTAACCCCCTCTCTTATTTTCCTTTTTAATTGCATGACATTCATAACGATTAAAGCACACTTATGGAATTAATAAAAAAATAGTTAATGTTTGTTAATTCATTCAATTAACAAACATTAACAATTACGCCTTGTGTTATTTCGATATTACAAAACAGTTTTGGTGCTTTTCCAAAACAACCCCTTTGTTGTCCAATAATTCAGTCAGAGTTCCAAATCCACTCAAAATGTGTCAGCGAATCTTAAGTGTGTCACCCTACAGTTCATGCATAACATAGACATGATCGAGACACCTCTCCGATTAATAATCATCAGCGGGATCTAGAAATCTGTGATGACTCCCACTACTCAATGCTCAATCTAGTGATCGTGTGAACCATTAATGTTGTAGTCAATTCCTTTTGTCTTGCGATATATTACTTGTCCGAGATACGATCATTTGGTATCATCTATACCTAGTTCAATCTCGTTGTCGATAAGCACTCTTCACTCATTCCGTGTTATGACATTCATGTGACCTAGTCACATGCTTGCAAGTAGTGTCAATGCAATATCACCGAGAGGGCCTAGAGTATATCTTTCTGTCATCAGGTCATACAAATCCCACTCTTGGTCCATGATCCTCAACTAATACTTTCAGAGTACCCAAATCAACCTTTATAATGACTCTGTGACAGAGTGACGTTTGATATCGTCAAAGTACCCTTTTGACATTAGTGATTGACATGATCTCATGGTCTAAGGATTAGGACTACTTTGTATGAGTTTGATATAGCAATGAAACTTGATGACTTGATCGTATTTATATTCTTACTATGGGTGTAAGTGTTCGTCACATCATTCTTCTAATGATGCGACCTTGTTATTAACAACATCTAATGTTCATGATTAGGAAACCTTGATCATCGGTTAATCAATGAGCTAGTTAAACGAGAGCCTTTACTAGGAACCTTTTTGGTTGTTTATTAAACACACAAGTATTAACGTTTCTGATTAATACAATTCTAGCATGAGAAACAAATATCTATTATGAACATGGAATAATATAATAACCACTTTATTGTTGCCTCTCGGGCATGTTCCTTTCACAACTACCATGTTGGCTCGATTCTCTCCTAATAAGGTCATCCTAAATATGATAACTCAAATTAGCATAACTACTTATCTCTTCTTACTTCTTTCCTTTCAAGACTTGAGAAGGGACAATATAGTAGGTCAAGAGTTGAAAGGTTAAGGTATGATTCAGAAGTGCAACAATGTAATATTGATCATGGATATGCTGGAGGAGAATAGACCTCTATATTGTGCTGAGTTCAATTTTAGAAAGATTGTCAAGCTCCATCTTGAAGGTCTTTTAAGGACTGAATGTAATTATTGGAAGAAACGCTGCACGATTCGTTGGATCAAGCAAGGGGAGGAAAATACGAAGTTTTTCCATGTGATGGAAATAGAGAGATTTAGAAGGAACACCATCACCATGCTTAGAGATGAAATGGGAACAAAATTTATAGATCACTGGATTATGGCTGGAATGCTTTGGAACAGCTACAAGAAAAGAATGGGAAGGTCAGAAGGAATTTCCATGCAATTTGATTTGGAACTTCTGTTGCCAAGAATTGCTGATCTTCATGAGCATACTGCTCCCTTTACAAAGGAAGAAATGGATGGGGTGATTAAGAACATGCCAACAGATCGTGCTCTAGGTCCATATGGTTTCAATGCTATGTCCTTAAGGAAATGATGGCACATTCTGCAAACAATTTTTTATAGACTAGCTAAAGAATTTCATAGTGGGAAGCTCAGACTTCCGAATATAAATGGTTCTTATATTACTCTAATTCTGAAAGTTGCTTCTCTAGTTGAAATTAATGATTTTCGACCGATCTCGTTAACAAATGTCTGTTTAAAGTTCCTCACTAAGTTGTTTGCCAATAGACTACAGGGAATTTTTTTTGGACTGCATCAGCAAAAGTCTGTATGGATTTTTAAGGAATAGGTCGATACAAGACTGCTTAGCATGGTCCTTTGAATATCTTTACTTATGCCAGATTTCAAAAAAGCCTATTGTCATACTCAAGCTGGACTTTGCAAAAGCTTTCGACATGATTGAGCATGAGGCCATCATTCTTGGTATGCAACACCTTGGTTTCAATGATAAATGGGTCGGCTGGGTGAGAGAGATTTTATCATCAGGTTCCTCTGCTGTACTTCTCAATGGAATCTCTGGAAAATAGTTTGTGTGCAAACGTAGAGTTAGACAAGGAGATCCCCTTTGTCCTCTTCTGTATATATTTGGTTTAAATCTACTCCAAGTCGTTGTTAATGACTTAATGCACCAAGGACTCATTAGCATGCCAATTGATACTCAGGACAAAGATTTTCCGATCATCCAGTATGCTGACGACACTGTTCTTGTCATGCCCGTGGATATTGTTCAATTGCGTGCTCTAAAGGAGGTTCTTCATAAGTATTATTTTTTAATTGGATTAAAAATCAATTATTCAAAATCCCAACTAATCCTATCAATATCAGTACTGAGATCACGGATCAGCTAGCTATAGAGTTTGGTTGTCAAGTGGGGTCGATGCCGTTTACTTATCTCGGTCTTCCGCTGGGTACTACGAGACCGTTGATCAGAGACCTTGCGCCCTTGGTCTGCAGGTTGGAACGCAAGTTATCATCAAGTTCTAGATTCCTCAATGAGGGTGCAAGACTACAACTAATAAATTCAGCTGCCAGTTGGGTTAACAAACCAGTTTGATATAGAATCTTGAGGCAATGTTTGTGGAGAGATCACTCTAATACACCGAAACAATCGCTTGCCTCCTGGGAAATGGTTAGTCAGCCAAAGAAATCAGGTGGGCTCGGAATAGTTAACTTTCAGAAACAGAATCCGGCTCTGCTGATTAAATTCTTGGCCAAGTTCTACAATCGAGCTGATATCCCATGGGTGAAACTAGTTTGGTCTTCTCATTATAAAGATAAAATTCCACATGCAGAAAAAACTTGTGCGGGTCTTTCTGGTGGCGTGAAGTAATGAAACTAGTTGACAACTTCAGAGCTGTTGCGATTGTGAGTCATGGTAAGGGTGATACCTTTTTATTTTGGGAAGACAAGTGGAACCTAAATGGTTGCTCGTCTCCATTAAAGGAAAGGTTTCCCATGTTATATTCATATTCTCTTGACAAGAATATGTCGGCTGCCAAAGTTTTTTCCCTAGATGACCTTGCGTCACTTTTCTATCTATCTTTGTCGAGACACGCACATGAGAAAATGCTTCAGTTGAAGGAATATATGCAGTCTTCACCAATGTTTGGAGTTTTCGCTGGGGTGATAATTACACTGCTGCTAAATTCTACGAACATATCCATAGCCACATTGCAGTTCCTATGGTTTTCAAATGGCTTTGGAAATCCAGCTGCACGATGAATACAAAGTTCTTTGCTCGGCTTCTGCTAAGGGATTGATTGAATACTAGAGACCTGCTAAAACGGCGGTAGTGGAAAGTCACTAATGATACACACTATGTTCTTTGTCCTTTGAAGGCATATGAGGATCGGGTGCACCTATTTTTTGAATGTAATTTTAGTGCACATATCTTGAACTATATGCAAATTGATTGAAATGGTGACAGTGGGGATTTACAGAATATTGTGGCGAATGCAAGGCAAAGTTCCAGCAACCTTTCTTCATGGAGGTCATGATCACTGCTAGTTGGAATATTTGGCTTTTGAGAAATGCCCTTATTTTTAGAAATGAGAATCCCACTTTTGCAAAGTGGAAGTGTAACTTCATCCATGATGCCCATCTACTTATGTATAAGATTAAGGCCAAGCACTTGGATAGCTACAAGCTATGGCTAGCATCACTGCCGTGAGGTTTTTTATTTCTGTATAGTATGTAGATATTTCCTCTCTTACTTGTAACCTTATGTAAAGTTGTTTTTGTTCTCTTTTAATAAATCTATTGGGGGCTGCTACCCCACAGTTCACGATAAAAAAAAGATCAAGAATTGACCGATCAAGGATTGATCACCCAACATTGATGATCAACAAATGCTAGAACATGGTCCAATAGGGATGACAATGATTAGTATGGCAAGAGGGATATGTGGTAAATCTCTTGACTTGATTTCCTTCCTACTCAATACAACCTAAGGAGTTAGGGTTCAAAAATTACCATGATGCGCATGGTAGAAGATGATGTTTGGAGTTTTCGCTGGGGTGATAATTACACTGCTGCTAAATTCTATGAACATATCCATAGCCACATTGCAGTTCCTATGGTTTTCAAATGGCTTTGGAAATCCAGCTACACGATGAAGATAAAGTTCTTTGCTTAGCTTCTGCTAAGGGATCGATCGAATACTAGAGACCTGCTAAAACGGCAGCAGTGGAAAGTCACTAATGATACACACTGTGTTCTTTGTCCTTTGAAGGCATATGAGGATCGGGTGCACCTATTTTTTGAATGTAATTTTAGTGCACGTATCTGGAACTATCCACAAATTGATTGGAATGGTGACAGTGGGAACTTACAGAATATTGTGGCAAATACAAGGCAAAGTTTCCAGCAATCTTTCTTCATGGAGATCATGATCACTGCTAGTTGGAATATTTGGCTTTTGAGAAATGCCCTTATTTTTAGAAATGATAAGCCCACTTTTACAAAATAGAAGTGTAACTTCAACCATGATGCCCATCTACCGATGTATAGGATTAAGGCCAAGCACTTGGATAGCTACAATCTATGGCTAGCATCACTGTCGTGAGGTTTTTTCTTTCTGTATAGGATGTAGATATTTCCTCTCTTACTTGTAACCTTATGTACAGTTTTTTTTTCTCTTTTAATAAATCTACTGGGGCCTACTGCCCCACAGTTCACGGTAAAAAAATAGATCAAGAATTGACAGATCAAGGATTGATCACCCAATATTGATGATCAACAAATGCTAGAACATGGTCCAGTAGGGATGACAATGATTAGTATGGCAAGAGGGATATGTGGTAAATGTCTTGACTTGATTTCCTTCCTACTCAACCTAAGGAGTTAGGGTTTAAAATTTACCATGATGCTCATGGTAGAAATTGATAAGAATAAGATAGATCAAGATTTAATTATTGAATTTTTGTTACTTGAGTTCTATACTTGGTATACATGAGTTGTTGTAAAGAATACCATGATGTGATCTCTAGAAGATATGTTATTCATCATTAAGTAATGTGTTGTGTGTTTAGTTTTATCTCATCGATCAAATTATCTTTACCAAAAAATAAGGTTTTAGCAAAGGTCATATTAAAACTTAGATCATTCAACTTGATGATGTACTTCAGTTCCATCAAGTTAAGAGAAGTTTCAATTATTCGACAAGTTTTGATCAAAAGCGTGAAAATTGTATTCAGATTTTCTCTGCATGAATGCAATGCACACATGTGATCTCAGCTTATTTCTAAGCTCAATGCTGGGATGTTACACAACTGCACACCCTCCAAGCTTGGTGATCATAGGAGCAGACGCGGCAACGGAGATACCAGGTTTTGATGTGGCGCATGGGATGGCACCCATCGGGGATGTCCTCTTCTATTCGATGTCGCGGGGTGGTGGTTGTTGCGTAGATGCGGGTGACTAGCCGTGGACGTGGTGTGTGAGAACGGCGGAGAGGCGGCGTACCGCCATGGCATCATGTGAGCTCGCTTCGAGTAGGAGGGCCAGTATCGGCGTACTGTGGAAGGATGCACACAAACGGATGATCATGGCTGGCTTACAGAAATCTGCCAGACGACAGTGGACATGGGCATGATGCAAGTGGTTGGGGAAGGGGACGCTAGCGGCGGAAGGAACATGGGTGCGAATGACGATAGGATGTATGCCTTAGTATATTTAGTGCTGATGGCCAGCTTCGAAACCTCTTGGACGTTCAAGCGGTGTCAATCGGTCGGACAGGAGGGGTTGGATGCGCTCGCTGCCCAGAATGGTGGCAGCATCGGGTGCTGATACATTGCAAATGTATCTATAATTTTTGATGTTCCATGCTTGGTTTTATCTACTTTCTTATGTTTTGTCCACACTTTGAAGTACTTTTCATATGATTTCTTGGACTAACCTATTAACAAGAGCCACAGTGCCAGTTGCCAGTTTTCTGCTGTTTTTGGTTCCAGGAAAGTCAGAA
Organism: Avena eriantha; assembly: GCA_910589775.1. Lineage (NCBI taxonomy): Eukaryota > Viridiplantae > Streptophyta > Magnoliopsida > Poales > Poaceae > Avena > Avena eriantha. The sequence goes on along the minus strand of OU342742.1, from coordinate 526,182,391 downwards.
AATTAATATTCTCGGAATTGGATGGGACAAAAGCCAAAGTTCCTATTTTACCGGAAGACTCACGGAGCCAGAATACGAGACAGAGGAGGTCCAAGGCCAAGCCACACCCCCTAGGCGCGGGCTAGCCCTACCCGCGCCACCAGGTGGTGTGGGCCCCCTGGCACTCCGCCGACCTTGCTTCTTTCGCCTATAAGAGCCTCCCGATACCAAAACCCTAAATAATCAAGCCTCCAGCCACGAAAAGTTCCGTAGCGCCGCCGCCACCGAAGGGGAGATTCGAGGGACAGAAAGTCTCTGTTCCGACACGCTGCCGGGATGCCCCCTGAGCCATCTCCATCGATCTCAACCGCCATCTCCATCACCATTGTTGATTCCCATGATGAGGAGGGAGTAGTTCTCTCTCGAGGCTAAGGGTTCTACCGGTAGCTATGTGTTCATCTCTCTCTCTCTATGCATGATCATATTGTGATCATGAGCTTGTAATCTATAGATCTACCTTGCTACTCAAGTGCTTTAATAGATTTCTGCTCTCCCCATGTGTGTGAAAGTGACAGCGTGCACACCATGGTGGCACTTAGGCTAGAGTTCTCAAATACTTGTTATGAGTTATATTTGGAGTTGGATGTCTTTATGAAATTGTGGTGTTTGTTGGACTCATCTAGTACTCAAGGTGACAGTGTGGGGTTTTCTAGATGGAAAAGATGGACTTTGAGGTGTGCTGTTATAGCCCTACCATCGATTAGAGTGTTCAACCAGAGAGTAGTTAAGAGTAGTACCATAAAGAGAAGATATATTTATGAGAGAGTGTTCACTAGTGAAAGTATGATCCATAGGCCTTGTTTCTAAGCATTGATACACCGTTTTCTACTAGATTTGTTACATGTTTGCTTGCTTCCATCTTTATTTCAGTTTGTGTTTAGTCTCTTCCACTTCATCAAGCTATCTTCTATCACCGTTACCACTTATAATTATCCATCCCACTTGTATTTCACTATCTCTTTGCCGAACTAGTGCACCTATACACCTGACAAGTGTATTGGGTGTGTTGGGGACACAAGAGACTTCTTGTATCTTGATTGCAGGGTTGCTTGAGAGGGGATACCTTTGACCACTTCCTCCCTGAGTTCGATAAACCTTGGGTGATCCACTTAAGGGAAAACTTGCTACTATTCTACAAACCTCTGCACTCGGAGGCCCAACAACTGTCTACAAGAATAGAAGTGCGTAGACATCAAGCTATTTTCTGGCGCCGTTGCCGGGGAGGTAAGGTAAAAGGTATTCACACCGGAGGATTAAAGAAGAAGAACCTTCCACGGCAAACGCCTATTTTCGGGTGTGAGTACTCGAAGTTATTTCCTTTAGATTCTGTAATTTTGTCTTTTTGTTTCTTGTTTTCACTAGTTAGGCTTAATGGAAAACAACAACAAAATTAGAGAGCTTTATAGTATTTATCTTGAGTTAGGACATGAAGTGTTTGAAAAGAAAATTAAAAAACCTATGGAACTTTATTTGAATGCTAATAGCAATGTTGTTAGTATGAATTCTTTGGACACCATTATTCCTAATGCTATGAAAAAGTCTAAGCTTGGGGAAGCTAGTTTTGATGATCATGATCTTTTTAGTCCCCCAAGCATGGAGGAGAAATTTTACTTTGATGATACTATGCCTCCAATATATGATGATTACAATGATGAATATGATATTTTCAGTCCACCTACTATTGAGGAGAAAATTAATTATGATTACAATATGCCTCCTATATTTGATGATTATGGAGATAAGAATAATAATGATAGCTATTTTGTTGAATTTGCTCCCACTATAATTAATAAGAATGACTATGCTTATGTGGAGAGTAATAATTATTATATGCATGTGGCTCATGATAAGAATGTTTTATGTGATAGTTATATTGTTAATTTTATTCATGATGCTACTGAAAGTTATTATGAGAGAGGGAAACATGGTTTTATGTATCTCAAGAATATTAAGTTTCCCCTCTTTATGTTGAAAGTCTTGAAGTTGCACTTATTTTGCTTTCCTATGCTTGTTGCTTTGTACTTTCATGACTTGTTTATTTACAAGATCCCTATGCATAGGAAGTGGGTTAGACTTAAATGTGATTTGAATTTGCTTCTTGATGCTCTCTTTTACTTCAATTCATATGTCTTATGTGAGCATCTTCTCAAACTATCAAGCCTAACTTAAAGGCGTTAAAGAAAAATACTTATTGAGAGATAAACCAAAAGTTTTAGATGAGTCTTGGAAGTTATTACCTCTGTAATAACCACTCCTTATCCTTTTTATTTGATTTTTGTGCCAAGAGTAATCTCTAATGAGAGAGAAGTAATGATTGGGAAAGTTGCTGTCCCGAAACAGATTTTTGTGCTTCACCGTAAACATTCGTGAGAGAACTCTGTATGTCGGATTGAGCTGTAATTGTTTGTGCTTCTGCCCCAGGTTATTATCTAACTTTCGTTAGCTCAACACTTTTTTATTTGAGCAACATAAGGTCTTCGAAAAAATTCGTCTTTACCTGCTGGTCTGTTTTGACAGATTTCTGCCATTTTCTGCATTTGCTTCTTGTAGGTTCCTTTTGGAGTTCTTTTGGGGAATTGAGATTTTTGAGGGAAGTGCTACAGTAGCTAGTGTTGTAATGGAAGTTTATTTGGTGTTAGAACTGAACCTTAAGACTTATTTATCTTGAGTGCACTAATGTTGCTAATAAAGATTGTGTGAAGTTTTGTATGAAAGAAAATTTTCAGGTATATGGAAGGAATGAGTAATGAGATGAAGAATGGACTAAAACTCAAGCTTGGGGATGCCACGCATGTCACCCCAAGAAATAATCAAGAAGTACAAGCGTCAAAGCTTGGGGATGCCCAAGGCATCCCCTTCCTCATCAATAAAAAATCCAAGGTTCCTTCCAGACGCTTCATTTTTATTGTTTCATGCACAGTTGTGTTGTTCTTGGAGCGTCTTCTTTTTTGTTTTCGTTTTGGTTTTTCATTTGCTTTTGTTTGATTAGTTTTCTGAATAAATTGGTTGTACCCCCTCTTTCATACATTGGTTTGCAAATGGTTTGGTTTGGTTTGGTTTGGAAAAGAGTAGGAAAGTTCATGCTTATGTGGTAAAAAGAGCTTGTTTTTGACTGTAGCCTATGCTCTGTCATGCCATGCTTGATATTGTTTTGGCTTTATGCTTAGTATTCTTTTCTGTAGCATGACTTGCTATAAACAATTGAGATTGCTTAATGTGCCTTGGATGAATCATGCGTTGTTTTAGCATATTAAAGCATAGTATAGTGGTATTTTCCTTTGATGCTTTATTTGGGTTGACTTGGCACATGCTCACACCATGTTATGACTATATCAAGTCACCATAGCCTTTATGATCCTTTATTTTTCAACTTGAAGTATCACTTTATGCTTTGATCAATGATGTTTTCTCGCTCTGCATGATTACGGCCATTATTGCTCTCTTAGTTTGTCGCTCCCATTCTTTTGCTAGCCTCCACAACAAAGTATGAGTTCCACTCATGCATCCAACTCCCTAAACCAAGTTATTCCAAAGAGTCCACCATACCTACCTACTAGCTTATGCTATTCCAAGTACATTCATGCTTTTGTTTACCTTCCACTTGTTATGAGAAAACTAGTGATTAAAGCTCTCACGAACTTGATGGCACACTTTACTTTTCTTGCCCTTAATCAACTTGAACCATTGTGTATTCTATGTTGTATATGCTTGCACTTATTTGTTGGGAATTAGCAGAACCATGCTTGCATGGGGAATGCTTTCAACATTGCACTTGGTACTTGTACCTAGTTGATATCATGCTCTCTTGTATATGGATGTCGTCGGTGTGAAATGAAAGGGGAGCTTGTAAGTCCATGGAGTTATGTATATGTGTTAGAGAAACGGCTGGGCCGCTGGTCTAATCCATGCTGACATGGTGGAAACCTGCAGTGTAACCATAATGAGCTGTCTATGAAGCATTCTTCTTATAAAAAAAGAGTCCTATATTGAGAAAAAAAAGATAAAAGAGAAAAAAAGAGATACTATGAAAAGAGGAAAGAGAGAAAAAAGCACCATATTCCCATGGTAAATAAGAAGAATGTTGAGATGCTCGTTGTCTGCTTGCCTTGTCATTTTGATATGGGGATTCTTCCGTATCATCGGACAAGGCCGTTGGTGGTTCTCAATGAGGGACAAGCTGAATACTTTTATGCTATGTTTTCTTTATGTGAAACAAACAAACGTCTTGCAAAGCATTATTATTCATGAACCTTTTGTTTGTGCCTTTTCATGTTGCATCATAGTTTCTTTGCTTATTGCTAGAACTTTGTCTTTCATGTTATGATTGAAGTACTATGATCCCAGCTTTGAATGTTTTGCAAATACTTTGATCAAGTCTTTGATGGTGCACGTCACCTCAAAAAATATTTCTTTTTATCACTTACCTACTCGAGGACAAGCAGGAGTTAAGGTTGGGGATGTTGATACATTGCAGATGTATCTATAATTTTTGATGTTCCATGCTTGGTTTTATCTACTTTTTTATGTTTTGTCCACACTTTGAAGTACTTTTCATATGATTTCTTGGACTAACCTATTAACAAGAGCCACAGTGCCAGTTGCCTGTTTTCTGCTGTTTTTGGTTCGAGGTAAGTCAGAAAATCAATATTCTCAGAATTGGACGGGACAAAAGCCAAAGTTCCTATTTTACCGGAAGACTCATGGAGCCAGAATACGAGACGGAGGAGGGCCAGGGCCTGGCCACACCCCCTGTAGCATCCCAATTGTCTAACATTTGTAATGCTACTTGGTCTAGTAATATAATGGCTACTTCCTATATATAATTGTTGCATCATAATTATATCATGCTCATGTCATCATGCCACCTTGCATTTGAGCATCATATAAAACCCTTTTCTTGTGGTTCTTCTCTCATATGCATTATTAATTGTATTTGCCTCTTGATATTGTTTTGGCTATTGATAGATTGCTTAATGCCCAAATTGAGTTGGAGGCATATCCTTTATTCAAATCCATCACCTTTCTTTCCACCACCTTATAATTACACCATCCCATTACCCATGAGCTTGTATTTTCTTTTTCTTTTGATATTTATTCTAGCTCATGTGGGTTGGGGTGGATCTAATTCTATAATTTCCTTTGCTTGGCCTTTATTCCACTTCTTGTGAATGCATAAGAATAATGCCATATTATTATTATTGTTTTCACAAAATAAAACATGGCATTAATTATTTTGCATGGGCCATGCAAGAGTACCACCACCTTTAGCCATTTGCTTTTATCTTGGTTTAAGTGATTCTTCCTTTATGGAATCATCTACATATCTCTCCACCATCCCCTTGATCTCATCAACACCATTAATTTTCTTCATGCATGCTCATATGAGAAACTATCTACATTGCTTTTCTTTCTCCTTCACACTTGCCCAAGTCATGATCATGCACCTTTTAATCCCTACACTTCCACACCCTTCACCTTGACTTGATCTTTAAGCATGAGTTAAAAACCTAAAATTCGAAATCAAACCCTAACACCACCTCTCTCATCAAACCCTAATTTTTCTTAACTAAACCCTAACCCTTAATCTCTCTCTCTACCATGATGGCCCCACCTGGCCACCCTCTCTCCCTAGTCCCACACCCCATCTACCCCCTCTCCTAACCCTAGCCCTAGCTAACCTGAGCTCCTCCTAACCTAGCCGAGCCACCCGAGCCCCTCTCCCCCCTCTTTCTCTCTACCTACCGTGCCCGCCCCACCACCACGCCATCCCAACCTAGCCCGCCTGTCAGCCCCGCCCCACCTGCCCCTGCCTTGCTCCAGCTCGACCACATGAGAGGAGGAGGAGGAGAAAGGTGGCTGAAGCCACCTTTATCTAACCCGAGCCCCACGGCGCCCATTTTCCCTCTCCCTCGCCTTGTCCTCATCCCACACGTCTCCTAGGCCTCCCCAGATCCACCCCAAGCCCTGCCTCCCCTCTCCTTCTTCTTCGCCGTCGCCAGGTCCTGCTGCCGGTCACCGCTAGTACCCCCTACGCCTCGTCGATCCTGCCGGCGTGCGCGACGTGGAGGTGGTCAAGGAGAACGAGAAGGGTCCCCTACTTCGCCGCGTACGCGCCAGCGAGGAGGAGAAGGTCCCCAGCAGCCGCAGCACACCGACACCGCCGAAACCCTAATTCTGCCGGCCGCCAGCCTCGTCGCCGATCTGCTGCCTTCCACTCCGATCCGACCACACCAATCTCTCCGCGGTACGACCCTCTCCCTGCCTGACACCCTCCGTCTCGCTGTCGCCGTCTAGCGTCGTCGTTCCTTTCACCGAACAACCTCCGTGCGCCGTGGCCGCGGGCGTTGGCACGCCGGCGCGTCGCGCAGCGGCATACCTAGGCCGCGCCTACCCTTCTGTCACCATCCCGTAGCCCACCGCACTGGCACAGGCCCTCGTCACGCACACCGCAGGTTGCAAGGTCGAGCCCCCGCGCTGAGCGTGCCGCGCTCTGTCAGTCGAGCATCGGCCTGTCAGTTTCGACAGAGGAAACAGATAAACAGTGGGTCGTGGCCACTTTACAGAAAAGCCCCTCTTTTTGTTACGCATTAACCCGCGGTACCACGTGGCCCCTCCGACGGACCCACCGGTCAGCGACCTGGGCTAGCTAAGGCCGAGGTGAGAAAACCTTTTTCCGCGCGCATGGCCCCATTCAGCAACGGCCCACCCGTCAGCGACTGTGGCTGGGTCGGTCTGAGTAATAAAAAATTCCGTTTAGCTGTCTAAACAAAACAAATTCAAAATTATTTAAATTCAAATTCATATCAGATTTCAAATAACTTTTAATTTACAAATCCAAATAATACAAATAATATATGTTTTGGAATCAGAAAAATGTGAGGAATTCAAATATGCCCTTAAAAATATTATTTGAACACTTTAAAATTTCGAGATGATTAAAATTACAATAAAATGCCTTTTTCTTAATAAATTAATAACTTTAATTCTATAACTCCAAATTTGGCAAATAATATGTCTAAATCGATCAGCACGACGAGCCCGTTCTATCTATGCAGTCCTTGTTCTGAATTGAAGCATGCATCATGTCATTATTAAAAATCTGAACTGTTTATGGCAATAGAACTTGACTAAACAAATAATAAAACGCTTTATTCTTGCACCCCACACCTCACCATGCCATGCTACTTTAATGCCATGTAAATTGTGCGTCATTCATCATGGCATGCTTGTTTGCTTGACGCATTTTACTTCATATGCTTGTGCTCTTTATTTATGTTGGCCCTTGTTTGTTTGGTTCTTCTTCGAGTAGACGCCCAGCAGGAGAATTACCAGGAATCACAGGAGTACTACCCAGATCCATCTCTCGCTTCAACTGAGCTGTCAGGCAAGCACTACCTCATGCTTGCATACATATAGTACCTATTGCCTCTATCTTATTCTTGCATCATTGAGTCGCGATTGCATTAAATTGAATCCCAAGTACTGCATAGCCGTTACTTTTAAACCCCACCGAAGCTTGTTCCTCCATCCCATGAGCCATTACTACAGGAGTTGTTCGAGCCATGCGAGTCGTAGAAAACCATGTGTAGGGTATGTGAGTGTCTGATGGATAACGAGGTACTTAAACAACTTAACCTGAGTAGTAATGGGATAACTAATGAAAGAGGCACCGGTGAGCAATATCTGCTATTTGGTTTTTCATGCTCACTTGTGTCCCGTAGGACCCCGAGTACTTGATTCATGTTCCTTGTTTATTCGCACTATCCACATCCGGGAGGCCTTATGGACCCCCCTGAGCCAGAGCTTGATTCATTCTTATTTCTTGGGGCCACAATTAGTTTGGGGCTTTATTACTATCTTGTACTTATGCCATGTTACTGCTTTATTTAAGATTGTACGAGGAGCACCTGTATTGTTTTGGATCGCGCCACGTCTTCGCAGTATCGACAAGCCCAGTCACATTTTCGGGTTCCCAGTCATTTACAGCCGTCGTCGCAAACCCTGGGTCCGTCTCGGAGCCGGCCAACTTTGTTGCGGATAGCTTATTGGGGTGGCCCCTTGAAATATTTCTGAATCCTGTGATTGCTTTGTCGTGAATGGCTCGTTGGGTTTTGAGTTGGTTTTTCTGAGGTTGATCGAGTGTGTGTTGCTATTCGTGCACCCCTGCAGGGTAAATCTTTCTGAAAGCCGTGTCCGCGGTTATGGACGACTTGGAGCATAGTTTCTCGATCATAGACAAGTATAACTAAAGTACCGCTTTTTAATTGACTAAGTACTAGACTAGTAAATAGTGCAATACTCATGGAATGGTTAATAAAACTGCCAACAAATGATGGGGGTTGTTCGTCCGCTTCCTCGTTGGTAAGCGAGGAGGAGGATGGATCCGTTAATTATACTGTTATAACTGTTGTTCTTAATTCACGGACATCCGTCTATCATTGGTTAGGTGTATGGTTAGCGAGTATCTATAGAATTGTTAGATATTATCTTTTGCTGCAATTGCGTCACCCCAGGTTGTGTTCCCTTTAGTGGCATAAAGACTTGCTGAGTACCCCTAGGGTCTCACACGATAAATTGTTTGATTCAAATGAACAGGTGTACACGCAAGATGGATACTGGGTGGAGGAGATAGATGATGTGGGAAACGATCACTCGGTGTAGAGATTCCGGGAACGGGGATCCGTGAGATCTGTGGGCGGGATGTGTTTATTTATATGGCATCTTATGCCGATTTGCTTCTTATCCGTACTCGGATCTTGTTTTCCACTTCCGCCTGATACTCTGATGTTTGTTGTATGAGGAGCTATCCTAAATTATTATCTCTATCTAGGATATTTGAATCTTGCCGTATGGCGTTGCAATATTTCTATTTCTTTTAAATGGAATGGCTCTGAGGACTGTTGTATGTGGCTTGCATACATACTCACTTGTGTATGTAGTTGATCCCTTCGCCTGCCGATTACGCCGCTCGTTCTTGTTCCGATGATCTGAAAGTGGTTAGGACGGCCGAAAGGTCTACCGTGAGTGGCCTTGGGCCTCACCGTACTATTTTAACCACTTTGTTCATCCATGCATGTAACTAAGAGCGTAATTCACCGAGGTAGTTACAATTGGTATCAGAGCCATCCCGCCCTTCAGGGTCTCAGCCAAAATGGTCGTTGTCAGTCTAGCAAATATTTTTGGTAGTTATGTATACTAGGGAAAAACAAAACGTGAGAGTAAGACAGCTTCCATTTTTCTTCTAACCCACCCACCCACCCTGTTTCTGGTAAGGAAGTGTAACGTTTTCAATCCTCTTCTAAAATTTCAAACTAGGATTCACGTGTTCTGGGTTCCGTAGTACCATAGGTTGTGTGTGTGTGTGTGAATTCCTTGTCTATCTGTTGCATCCAAATGTTATCGCCATCTGCCTTTTGGTTATCAACTGTTGGTACATTCCATACCGACAGGCCTTTGTAAACCGACGCGATCTATCTGATTCGTTGTATACCGATGCGATCTATCTTACTCTTTGTTATCCGACGTTATCTTGTTTGGGGTGTTCATTTCCGTAGTTACTAATCTTTAGGTTCATCTTAAGAAGAAGGTGTGGGGATATGTGTTTTACTGATTCATGTGCGGAGTAATGATTTGAGTGCGGGATGGAGTCGCGACCATACCACTACTTTTATCATTTGCTCTTGTATGTTTAACTAGTAGAGTTACTAATCTTGATTCGTGAAGGGGTTTTTGCACATATAGTGGTATTTTAATGCCGAAATTTGAATTTTTCTTTGTAGTTTGTGTACCACACTCCTTGTTCGGTCGTGTGCGTTATGCTTAATATCTTCTTGTTGCCTTGAACTTTGTTGATATTTTAATATCATCTCAATGAATTGCATCCTTTAATCTTGGTTAATTCCATTTTGGTACTATTTTGGATTATTATCATTCTCCATTATAGTACTGACTTGTGTTTTATATCAATCACAGGATGGCACCACCACGCCGTTCTGAGGAGGACATACCACCTGAACTTCGGGCTGCTTTGTCAAGTATTGCAAATGCTTTGGGCACTATGCAGCAGAACCAGCAGCGCTTCGAAGAAAGCGTGAGGAGGAATGAGTTTGTTCCGCTACCTCCACCTCCCAAGCGAGGAGACATCAAGAGTTTTCTCAAGTTCAACCCACGCCAATTTGAGGTGTCTAATCAGCCACTTGATGTGGATGATTGGTTGCGTGAAGTGTCAAGGTTGCTGATGACTGCGGATGTTCCCGAGCAAGAATGGGTCAAATGTGCCACTCACCTTCTGAAGGGAGATGCAGCTCTGTGGTGGGAAAATTACCTCAAGGAAGATCTCTCTGGTTTTCAGCCTACTTGGGAGCAATTCACTGCTGCTTTTAAAGAGCAATATCTGTCAGAAATTGTCATCGAAAGGATGAAGGAAGTGTTTCTCAACCTCAAGAAGGGCACTGACAATGTTAATACCTATATCAGAAACTTCATGAACCTTTCTCGTTATGGTGGCGATGAGATCTCTGATGACAAGAAGAAGCAAAAGAGGTTTAGGCAAGGACTCAATGCTTCCATCAAATATGCTATCACTCATGCAAGGCCGACGTCTTTTCTGGAACTCCAACACACAGCTCTGGAGGAAGAAGCTAGTAGGAAAGTGTTTGAGGAGTCAAAGAAACACAGCCGTGATACAGCAAGCTCTTCTGCTATGACAGCTCCTTCTAAGCGTCGTGTCTGGGTTCCTAACACCCCACCATCGCTCCCTGCTCCACCAAGACCGTCAAGCTACGCAGCAAGGCCACCAAACTCCTTCACTGCGGCTCCCAGGGGCTACAACCACAACTACCCTGGAGCGCCTGGCGGAGTCCCTGGCTACGTTGCTCCACGTCCACCTGGTGCTTGCTATACTTGTGGAAACACTGGGCATCAGCACTGGAATTGTCCAATGAACAACAAAGCTCTTCCACCACCACCTCCAAGACCTGCGGCAAGTGATCCTATGATTCGTGCACCTCCACCTCGGGCTCTCAACATCAACACCAAGCCTAGGCCTACGGTTGCTCGTGCCAACTGTGTCAACGTCGCTCAAGCTGAGCATGCACCTGGAGTTGTCATGGGTATGCTTCCTGTTAACTCAGTTCCTGCACGAGTTTTATTTGATTCTGGTGCTTCACATTCTTTCATGTCATACAAGTTTGCGGAGAGTAATGGGTTACCTTCTGATGTTTTACCAACTCGCCTCATGGTGCAATATCCTGGATCAAACATGAGGGCTTCTAAAATCAGCCGTCACAATCAAATTGAGATTGGTGGTTCTTCGTTTCCGGCTTCCTTAATTATTCTGGGCAATTCTGATATTGATGTTATCTTGGGCATGGATTGGTTGACAGCAAATGCAGCTGTGATTGATTGTGCTGAACGTTCGGTTTCTCTAAAAATTCCTGAAGGCCATATAGTCTATTCTCCAAGTCTGACTCCTGCAATTCAGCTTTATTCTTTGGCGACTCTGAATGATGATGCTATGGAAAGTATTCAGAGTGTTCCTGTAGTCTGTGAGTTCCCAGATGTTTTTCCTGAAGAGTTGCCAGGTATGCCTCCGGATCGTGAGGTTGAGTTTGTCATTGAACTTGAACCTGGTATCGCTCCTATTTCCAAGCGGCCTTATAAAATGGGTCCTGCTGAGTTGGCTGAACTCAAACGTCAGTTGGATGAACAAGAGAAGTTGGGTTTCATTCAGCACAATACTTCTTCTTGGGGTAGCCCAACCATCTTCGTGAAGAAGCGAGACAAGACTGATAGACTTTGTGTTGACTATCGGGCACTCAATGCTAAAACAATCAAGAATAAATATCCCCTTCCGCGGATTAATGATCTCTTCGATCAGCTAGCTGGAGCTGTGGTATTCTCTAAACTTGATTTGAGAAGTGGTTATCATCAAATCAAGATCCGCAAGGAAGATGTTCCTAAAACAGCTTTCACCACCCGTTATGGTCTGTACGAGTACACGGTCATGTCCTTCGGTCTCACCAACGCACCTGCCACCTTCTCGATGCTTATGAACTCGGTTTTCATGGAGTATCTTGATAAGTTTGTTGTGGTCTATCTGGATGACATTCTAGTCTATTCTAAGTCAAAAGAAGAACATGAAGAACACCTTTGGTGTGTCTTAAACAAGCTTCGTGAGAACCGCCTGTATGCAAAGTCCTCCAAGTGTGAGTTTTGGCTGCCTCAAGTCACCTACCTTGGTCACGTCATCTCTGCCAAGGGCATTGTCGTCGACCCAGAAACTATTAAGACAATTATGGACTGGCTTCCACCCATAAATGTCAAAGAAGTCCGGAGTTTCCTTGGTTTGGCCAGTTACTGCCGTCGCTTCGTTCAAAACTTCTCAAAGATTGCGAAGCCTCTTACCGATCTCCTCAAGAAAGGCAAGAAATACCATTGGACTCCTGCATGTCAAGCAAGCTTTGAAGCACTCAAAGAGAAGCTCACTTCCACACCAGTCTTGGTTCCTCCAGATACATCAAAGCCTTTCCAAATATTCTGTGATGCCTCATTGCAAGGATTGGGTGCGGTCCTTATGCAAGAAAAACAAGTTGTTGCTTATGCCTCTCGACAGTTGAAGACGCATGAGATCAACTATCCTACACATGACCTCGAACTCGCAGCAGTTGTCTTTGCTTTGAAAGTATGGAGGCATTACTTGCTTGGCAACCGTTGTGAGATCTTTTCTGATCACAAGAGTCTGAAGTATATCTTCACACAGCCTGATCTCAACCTTCGTCAGAGGAGGTGGATTGAAACAATCAATGATTTCGATTTGACCATCAACTACACTCCGAGCAAAGCTAATGTCATGGCCGATGCTCTCAGCTGAAAAGCTTATGTCAATAACCTCATGGTGGAAGAACAACAACCTCTCTTGTGTGAGGAGTTCCGCAAGCTAAACCTTGAAATTGTGGATCAAGGGTATCTTCTGAACCTTCTAGCAACACCGCTCTTGGAAGAAAAGGTCCGTTCCATTCAACTTGGTGATCCTTACACTAAAAAGATCATCTCCAACATTCAGCTTCCGAAGTATGAGTCTTTCCACGTTGACGACCAAGGCACTCTTTTCTTTGAACACCGGATGTTTGTTCCGAACTACCCGGGTTTAAGAGAGTAAGTTCTCAAGGAGGCGCATGATTCTGTTCTTTCTATCCGCCCTGGCAGCACTAAGATGTACATGGACTTGAAAACACAATATTGGTGGCCTGGTTTGAAACGATATTGTGCCAAGTATGTCTCGGAGTGCGATGTTTGTCGCAGAGTTAAAGCTGTCCATCAGAAACCTTCCGGTCTTCTACAGCCATTGAAGCCTCCGGAATGGAAATGGGAGAAAGTAGAGATGGACTTCATCACTGGTTTTCCAAGGTCGCAGAAGGACAACAATGCAATCTTTGTTGTCATTGACAGGCTTTCTAAAGTAGCTCACTTCTTTCCAATCAAGGAAACAATTTCTGCAATTCAGTTGGCTGAGCTCTATATCAACAGAATTGTCTCTCCGTATGGAGTTCCTCTTGAGATCAGTTCAGACCGTGGAAGCATCTTCACTTCCAAGTTCTGGGGACGTTTCCAAAATGCTTTGGGAACAAAATTGAATTTCAGCACGGCTTACCATCCTCAGTCGCAAGGACAAGTTGAAAGGATCAATCAGATTCTAGAAGATATGCTCCGTGCTTGCGTTATCTCTTTCGGCATGAAGTGGGAAGAATGTCTTCCTTATGCTGAATTCTCTTACAACAACAGCTTCCAGAAAAGTCTAAAGATGGCACCATTTGAGGCTCTCTATGGTCGCAAATGTAGAACTCCGATTGGTTGGTCGGGCGCAGGTGAAAGAATATTGTTTGGCCCCGACATTGTAACTCAAGCGGAGGAGAAAGTGCACATCATTCTGGAAAACCTAAAGATTGCTCAAAGTCGCCAGAAGAGCAATTATGACAGAAAGCACACGGACATGGAGTATGTCCCTGGTGATCTCGTTTACCTTCGTGTCACTCCCATGAGAGGCACGCACCGCTTTGGTATCAAAGGAAAGCTGGCTCCTAGATACATCGGTCCTTTCAAAATTCGTGGAAGAAGAGGAGAAGTTACTTATGCTCTTGAGCTCCCTGAACAACTCAAAGTCCATGATGTTTTCCACATCTCTCAACTCAAGAAGTGCTTCAAGGATCCCGGTAGGACCGTGGACCATGAACTCATCAATCTCCAAGAAGATCTGTCTTATCAAGAACACCCCATAAAAATTCTAGAAGTCGCAGAAAGAAGGACTCGCAACAAGTCCATCAAGTTCTGCAAGGTGCAGTGGTCGCACCATTCCGTTGATGAAGCCACTTGGGAACGTGAAGATGAGATCCGTGCCAAGTATCCTACCCTCTTTGAGTCTTCTTCTTCTTCCTAGAATCTCGGGGCGAGATTCCTGTTTAGTGGGGGAGAGTTGTAGCATCCCAATTGTCTAACATTTGTAATGCTACTTGGTCTAGTAATATAATGGCTACTTCCTATATATAATTGTTGCATCATAATTATATCATGCTCATGTCATCATGCCACCTTGCATTTGAGCATCATATAAAACCCTTTTCTTGTGGTTCTTCTCTCATATGCATTATTAATTGTATTTGCCTCTTGATATTGTTTTGGCTATTGATAGATTGCTTAATGCCCAAATTGAGTTGGAGGCATATCCTTTATTCAAATCCATCACCTTTCTTTCCACCACCTTATAATTACACCATCCCATTACCCATGAGCTTGTATTTTCTTTTTCTTTTGATATTTATTCTAGCTCATGTGGGTTGGGGTGGATCTAATTCTATAATTTCCTTTGCTTGGCCTTTATTCCACTTCTTGTGAATGCATAAGAATAATGCCATATTATTATTATTGTTTTTACAAAATAAAACATGGCATTAATTATTTTGCATGGGCCATGCAAGAGTACCACCACCTTTAGCCATTTGCTTTTCTCTTGGTTTAAGTGATTCTTCCTTTATGGAATCATCTACATATCTCTCCACCATCCCCTTGATCTCATCAACACCATTAATTTTCTTCATGCATGCTCATATGAGAAACTATCTACATTGCTTTTCTTTCTCCTTCACACTTGCCCAAGTCATGATCATGCGCCTTTTAATCCCTACACTTCCTCACCCTTCACCTTGACTTGATCTTTAAGCATGGGTTAAAAACCTAAAATTCGAAATCAAACCCTAACACCACCTCTCTCCTCAAACCCTAATTTTTCTTAACTAAACCCTAACCCTTAATCTCTCTCTCTCTACCATGATGGCCCCACCTGGCCACCCTCTCTCCCTGGTCCCACACCCCATCTACCCCCTCTCCTAACCCTAGCCCTAGCTAACCCGAGCTCCTCCTAACCTAGCCGAGCCACCCGAGCCCCTCTCCCCCCCCCTCTTTCTCTCTACCTGCCGTGCCAGCCCCACCACCACGCCGTCCCCACCTGGCTCGCCTGTCAGCCCCGCCCCACCTGCCCCTGCCTCGCTCCAGCTCGAGCACGTGAGAGGAGGAGGAGGAGAAAGGTGGCCGAAGCCACCTTTATCTAACCCGAGCCCCACGGCGCCCCTTTTCCCTCTCCCTCCCATTGTCTCATCCCACACGTCTCCTCGGCCTCCCCAGATCCACCCCAAGCCCTGCCTCCCCTCTCCTTCTTCTTCGCCGTCGCCAGGTCCTGCCGCCGCTCACCACCAGTACCCCATGTGCCTCGTCGATTCTGCCGGCGTGCACGACGTGGAGGTGGTCAAGGAGAACGAGAAGGGTCCCCTACTTCGCCGCGTACGCGCCAGCGAGGAGGAGAAGGTCCCCAGCAGCCGCAGCATGCCGACGCTGCCAAAACCCTAATTCTTCCGGCCGCCAGCCTCGTCGCCGATTTGCTGCCTTCCACTCCGATCTGACCACACCAATCTCTCCGCGGTACGACCCTCTCCCTCCCTGACACCCTCCGTCTCGTTGTCGCCGTCTAGCGTCGCCGTTCCTTTCACCGAACAACCTCCGTGCGCCGTGGCCACGGGCGTTGGCACGCCGGTGCATCGCGCAGCGGCATACCTAGGCCGCGCCTACCCTTCTGTCACCATCCCGTAGCCCACCGCACTGGCACAGGCCCTCGTCGCGCACACCGCGGGTCGCGAGGTCGAGCCCCCGCGCCGCGCTCTGTCAGTCGAGCATCGGCCTGTCAGTTTTGACAGAGGAAACAGATAAACAGTGGGTCGTGGCCATTTTATAGAAAACCCCCTCTTTTTGTTACGCATCAACCCGCGGTACCTCGTGGCCCCTCCGACGGACCCACCGGTCAGCGACCTGGGCTAGCTAAGGACGAGGTGAGAAAACCTTTTTCCGCGCGCGTGGCCCCAGTTAGCAACGGCCCACCCGTCAACGACTGTGGCTGGGTCGGTCTGAGTAATAAAAGTTTTCCGTTTAGCTGTCTAAAAAAACAAATTCAAAATTATTTAAATTCAAATTCAAATCAGATTTCAAATAACTTTTAATTTACAAATCTAAATTATACAAATAATATATGTTTTGGAATCAAAAAATGTGAGGAATTCAAATATGCCCTTCAAAATATTATTTGAACACTTTAAAATTTCGAGATGATTAAAATTACAATAAAATGCCCTTTTCTTAATAAATTAATAACTTTAATTCTATAACTCCAAATTTGGCAAATAATATGTCTAAATCGATCAGCGCGACGAGCCCGTTCTATATATGCAGTCCTTGTTCTGAATTGAAGCATGCATCATGTCATTATTAAAAATCTGAACTGTTTATAGCAATAGAACTTGACTAAACAAATAATAAAACGCTTTATTCTTGCACCCCACACCTCACCATGCCATGCTACTTTAATGCCATGTAAATTGTGCGTCATTCATCATGGCATGCTTGTTTGCTTGACGCATTTTACTTCATATGCTTGTGCTCTTTATTTATGTTGGCCCTTGTTTGTTTGGTTCTTCTTCGAGTAGACGCCCAGCAGGAGAATTACCAGGAATCACAGGAGTACTACCCAGATCCATCTCTCGCTTCAACTGAGCTGCCAGGCAAGCACTACCTCATGCTTGCATACATATAGTACCTATTGTCTCTATCTTATTCTTGCATCATTGAGTCGCGATTACATTAAATTGAATCCCAAGTACTGCATAGCCTTTACTTTTAAACCCCACCGAAGCTTGTTCCTCCATCCCATGAGCCATTAATATAGGAGTTGTTTGAGCCATGCGAGTCGTAGAAAACCATGTGTAGGGTATGTGAGTGTCTGATGGATAACGAGGTACTTAAACAACTTAACCTGAGTAGTAATGGGATAACTAATGAAAGAGGCACTGGTGAGCAATATCTGCTATTTGGTTTTTCATGCTCACTTGTGTCCCGTAGGACCCCGAGTATTTGATTCATGTTCCTTGTTTATTCGCACTATCCACATCCGGGAGGCCTTATGGACCCCCTGAGCCAGAGCTTGATTCATTCTTATTTCTTGGGGCCACAATTAGTTTGGGGCTTTATTACTATCATGTACTTATGCCATGTTACTACTTTATTTAAGATTGTGCGAGGAGCACCTGTATTGTTTTGGATCGCGCCACGTTTTCGCGGTATCGACAAGCCCAGTCACATTTTCGGGTTCCCAGTCGTTTACAGCCGTCGTCACAAACCCTGGGTCCGTCTCGGAGCCGGCCAACTTCGTTGCGGGTAGCTTATTGGGGTGGCCCCCTGAAATATTTCTAAATCCTGTGATTGCTTTGTCGTGAATGCCTCGTTGGGTTTTGAGTTGGTTTTTCCGA
Source organism: Avena eriantha (assembly GCA_910589775.1). NCBI lineage: Eukaryota > Viridiplantae > Streptophyta > Magnoliopsida > Poales > Poaceae > Avena > Avena eriantha. The sequence continues at coordinate 526,164,509 of OU342742.1, read as the reverse complement.
GGTTGATCGAGTATGTGTTGCTATTCGTGCACCCCAGCAGGGTAAATCTTTCTGAAAGCCGTGTCTGCGGTTATGGACGACTTGGAGCATAGTTTCTCGATCATAGACAAGTATAACTAAAGTACCGCTTTTTAATTGACTAAGTACTAGACTAGTAAATAGTGCAATACTCATGGAATGGTTAATAAAACTGCCAACGGATGATGGGGGTTGTTCGTCCGCTTCCTCGTTGGTAAGCGAGGAGGAGGATGGATCTGTTAATTATACTGTTATAACTGTTGTTCTTAATTCACGGACATCCGTCTATCATTGGTTAGGTGGATGGTTAGCGAGTATCTATAGAATTGTTAGATATTATTTTTTGCTGCAATTGCGTCACCCCAGGTTGTGTTCCCTTTAGTGGCATAAAGACTTGCTGAGTACCCCTAGGGTCTCACACGATAAATTGTTTGATTCAAATGAACAGGTGTACACGCAAGATGGATACTGGGTGGAGGAGATAGATGATGTGGGAAACGATCACTCGGTGTAGAGATTCCGGGAACGGGGATCCGTGAGATCTGTGGGCGGGATGTGTTTATTTATATGGCATCTTATGCCGATTTGCTTCTTATCCGTACTCGGATCTTGTTTTCCACTTCCGCCTGATACTCTGATGTTTGTTGTATGAGGAGCTATCCTAAATTATTATCTCTATCTAGGATATTTGAATCTTGACGTATGGCGTTGCAATATTTCTATTTCTTTTAAATGGAATGGCTCTGAGGACTGTTGTATGTGGCTTGCATACATACTCACTTGTGTATGTAGTTGATCCCTTCGCCTGCCGATTACGCCGCTCATTCTTGTTCCGATGATCTGAAAGTGGTTAGGACGGTCGAAAGGTCTACCGTGAGTGGCCCTGGGCCTCACCGTACTATTTTAACCACTTTCATTCATCCAGGCATGTAACTAAGAGCGTAATTCACCGAGGTAGTTACACCCCCCAGGCGCGAGCTAGCCCTACCCGCGCCACCAGGTGGTGTGGGCCCCCTGGCACTCTACCGACCTTGCCTCCTTCGCCTAAGAGCCTCCCAATACCAAAACCCTAAATAATCAAGCCTCCAGCCACGAAAAGTTCCGCAGCGCCGCCGCCACCGAAGGGGAGATTCTGGGGACAGAAAGTCTCTGTTCCGGCACGCTGCCGAGACGGGGAAGTGCCCCCGGAGCCATCTCCATCGATCTCCACTGCCATCTCCATCACCATTGTTGATTCCCATGATGAGGAGGGAGTAGTTCTCTCTCGAGGCTAAGGGTTCTACCGGTAGCTATGTGTTCATCTCTCTCTCTATGCATGATCATATTGTGATCGTGAGCTTGTAATCTATAGATCTACCTTGCTACTCAAGTGCTTTAATAGATCTCTGCTCCCCATGTGTGTGAAAGTGACAGCGTGCACACCATGGTGGCACTTAGGCTAGAGTTCTCAAATACTTGTTATGAGTTATATTTGGAGTTGGATGTCTTTATGAAATTGTGGTGTTTGTTGGACTCATCTAGTACTCAAGGTGACAGTGTGGGGTTTTCTAGATGGGAAAGATGGACTTTGAGGTGTGCTGTTATAGCCCTACCATCGATTAGAGTGTTCAACCGGAGAGTAGTTAAGAGTAGTACCATAAAGAGAAGATATATTTATGAGAGAGTGTTCACTAGTGAAAGTATGATCCCTAGGCCTTGTTTCTAAGCATTGATACACCGTTTGCTACTAGATCTGTTACATGTTTGCTTGCTTCCATCTTTATTTTAGTTTGCTTTTAGTCTCTTCCACGCCATCAAGCTATCTTCTATCACCTTTACCACTTACAATTATCCATTTCACTTGTATTTCACTATCTCTTCGCCGAACTAGTGTACCTATACACCTGACAAGTGTATTGGGTGTGTTGAGGACACAAGAGACTTCTTGTATCTTGATTTTAGGGTTGCTTGAGAGGGGATACCTTTGACCACTTCCTCCCTGAGTTCGATAAACCTTGGGTGATCCACTTAAGGGAAAACTTGCTGCTCTTCTACAAACCTCTGCACTTGGAGACCTAACAACTGTCTACAAGAATAGAAGTGCGTAGACATCAGGTGCAACCTGCCTGGAATGGTGCAGGAAGGCGGCATCGAGCGTGACCTGCAGACGCTGGACTCCCAGATGCGTTGGACTGGAGTACGATGACATCGTGTCGGCACGGAACTTCCATGATGAGTCCATGCCTGTCTTGCCTAGTCTCGGTGGAATTGGCGCACCTAGGTCTCGATGGAATTGTTACCGGCATTGCGCTTGGACACCTTGCAGCTTATGATATGAAAAGGTATTTTTGTCCATGTAGAAACCGGTAGCATAGAAAAGGAAAATTCCACTTTTACAATTCCTATATACCAACTCTTCCAAGATGGACTATACTTCAGGATGCCTATAAAAAGAGCTATAGTCTCTTGATAGAAATCTATATCTATATCTATACCTAATAATAAAGTACGAAGTGTTTTTTACGGGTTCCGTTTTTTAGACGGTTTTAACCCTATGGTGTCACCCAGTGATGTAACCATCCGTAGTTCCTTTTTTCTTTCAAGCCATGGTGCTGTTCAGGTGCAGCGGAGAGGATTTCGCCATGTCGGGAGACCACGCGAGGTGCTGATGCAGAGGAGCGGAGAAAGTGGCGGGATGATGAGAAGCAGGTGCGGCGCCAGATGTCCGTTCTTGCCAGCTGGGCGGCCTTCAGCAGCAATAGCAACATCAGCAGGCGCTGGCGCTGGATTACGAGGAGCGGGAGCGGGGGCGGGGGCAGTTCTACTAGAGCAAGGTGGGCGGGCCCTCGGTTCTGTTTGTGCTGAAAAATCATTGGTTACTGTTGGCTTTTATTTTTTGGGAGGGTTGCAGACTGACAAGGGTCACAAAGCATCCATTATTGACACGGTCACTGATATCTGAGGCAACTCCAGATCCAAGTGCAGGTCAGCAGATCTATTTTTCACATGCGCGCTTAGCATTGTAGTGAAGTTCTAAATTGAAGCTACTTAAACTTTCGTGATGGTTAGTCGTTGAACGGAGACATTTCGGAGCTGTGATAGACAAAGAAACTATGTGCGGTAGTCATCACCTTGCTTGCCTTGCACCTTGCAGCCCGTGTCATGGTTGGTTTTTTCTGCTTCTTGTCACTGTAGGCGGATCGTGAGGCTGGCCAAAGCGCAGGGAGGTGATGGATCGAAAGGTGCAATGCAATTTGGAAGGGGTTCAGAGAATGTAGCTGCTAGGAAGCATATCAAGAGTCAAGACATGGAATAGGCTAGCTTCAGGCTCTGGTAGTGTTTTACATAGCAGTTCCCCTTATTATTAACATGTTGTACTCTACTTCGTACTATCACGTTAGTCATGATTTTTCTTCTTCATATTTTATCGGTTCTGTTCGGTTAAAACTGAACTGAATTTCGTGGTGGAATTTTCCTCTCACTTTTCAAAGGAACCGATTGGTCAACGTTTTTAGTAACCATAACTTTTCTGAAAACCAAAAACATGTAGTAAGTAGCCGTTTGATAGGTTGAACGATGGTAGGTAGCTCAGGTAAGAAAAGGAGGATACTCTTTTTCGTGGGCAACAAAACACGAAGGGTGGAGAAAAACAGCTCGGGCACTTATATCCTGGGGGAAGGCCAGAAGGCAACGTCCAAATCAGACGTTTCTCTGGGGTAGGCCAACATGGTAAGAGGCAAAGAATTTCTTACTTTCCGCGCGAGGTTACATGTCCTTCTCTCATGCAGGAAACCGCCGCAACCAAACTACCTGCCATGAACGCCACGAACCCACTTACCACCATACACGCTACCAAACAACTTGACAACGTCGACTTTTAGATCGTTTTCAATGGATAGGCTTGACAGGGACAACAAATAGCGTTTTTATTAGGCTAACAATTTTTAACTAGTAAAAACAGGATATTATCGAGAGTAACCGAAGATTTATCAGTCGCTAACAATTATAATATTATTTGAGCGGATCGTAAGTTTGTTTTTACCATAATTATGTTCGTCATGAACAAGAGAAAACGTCACAAACTCCCCGATGATGGCACAAACAAGTTTCATCAATGTCCAGTGAATTTTCTTTGTTTTTGCTTCTCCCGATGCAACGCACGAGCACTTTTCCTAGTTTGTTCTAAAAGCGTTTTGTAAATAATTTTTAGACAAACAAAATATTCAAAAAAAATCGGGGTTTTAATTTGAAATAAAAGGAGGATAATAATACATAAAACAAACTAAGGTTTTAGCGAAAATATTTTAAGACACAAAAATATGATGCACAAAATAAAAATTAACAACCAAATCTAATTGGGAATATTTTTCGGACATTACATCGGTCTTGCCTGGATTGAATGTTATGGCATCTTTTGAGGCCCACACTATGCCTCAAAATCACACGTGGCCTCTTACGAGCCTCCATCACCGACAAACGCCTCTAGGACGAGCTCTCTCAGCCCATCATCAACACCTGCTTCGAGTGAAAATGCGACTCCGGCTCAACTTGCGTTCCAACCACACGTGAGTAGCCGCATCGGTATTTTTTATCTAATGGATGGACCAAGGCATGTTTGGTTGCTCACATGGATCACCCTCGTGTGACTTGGCTGCACTCAGACTGCATGCGCGTGTTAGTCTCTTAGCCAACTTCTGCATACTGTTTAGTTACCTGGAATGCAATTTTCGGTAGCCTGGCAGAAACCAATGCATGTTGTTTAGCCAGTTGTTTTAGGCTTATGGGATTTTGAATGTCTTGTTTGATTGTGTGCAAAATATATAGTGTGATAACCTCTTCTTCAAGTGGTGAGGTTACCAGCCAATTGTGCATTGTAAGTAGCAATAACAAGACTACATTACAAGCTAGCATATTTAACTAAACCGCATTATAGCATAACTATCAATGTTAGTACCAAGTATAGAGCAAACACGATTGTTCAGATGACATACAATTATTCACATGAAACACATACTTATAAGATAAGACAAATAAGCAGAAAATTGGCCAACCCTCACCAAGATCATTACAACCCTTCACTCGTCCCACATTGCAAGGGCATCGTGCTTAGGGGACTTCCTGTCCACATTTGTCATGGAGTAGTCATAGATGGTGACCTTGTAGATATCACCCTTGACGACCTTGAAGGTTAGGAAGTGAAGATCTTAATCTAGCGAGCAAAGGCCAAGGATGACCAACCTTGGTCCATGGCAACCCTACTGTTCACATCCTTCATCCTCATCATCCAGCTGCATCTAGTGTTCGTATCTAGAGTGTTAGTCCTCGAGATGGTGCCAAGGTAGGGAGGAAAGCCATCCAGAATTGTAAGCAAATGCACCCTAGGTGACATAACCACCTTAGCGAATGGGTTGGACCAACATCATCATGGAAGTGGCCAACTTTATTTGGCCTCCCCCTCGGCATCCATGCGTCTGACTTCCCTAGCATCCTTAGAGCAACCTTCTCCAAGGTTGGGGACAACCCCACTAATCATCAGCTTGGAGCACTGCAAAAAATACACAAGTTATGTATTATAGCATAAGCATTGTGTTAGACATATATTTCCTCTATAACCACACCGAATTCAAAGGGATTCTCCATAGGACCAAGCCAATTGCACAAGCAATGTGCTTGCACATAGGACAAGGTCATGTAGAGAAACCCTTGCAGCTAATTGTGCCACACTTTTAGTCACTTACCGATGCAAGAAAACAACACACACAAAATAGAATCGGGAACCTCGTATTTACAAAGCACGCAAAACCGAAGGGATGATCCTGCAAAAAAAGATCAATGATAATGCACTAGAAATGTATTTGTGCATGATCATATGTATTATAAGACCATCCCTCAAAACACATGGCGCTACATATTCTAATCATTTGTGCTTTTATTAAGAAGAGGAGCATCCACGACAATTTCCTATATGTAAAAAATCTTGCTTCAAGGTTACACATGAAGGGAATATGCCTGAGAGGCAATAATAAAGTGGTTATATATCATATTCCATGTATATGATACATGTTTATTTTGCATGCTATAATTGTATTGATTTGGAAACGTTAATACATGTGTTCTTAATAAACAAATAATTCCTAGTTATGCCTCTCTTATAAACTAGCTCGTTGATTAACAAGATGATAAAGTTTTCCTGATCATGGACATTGGATGTTGTTAATAACGAGGTCACAACATTGGTGGAATGATGTGATGAACATTCATACGAAGTATAGCATTACGATCAAAGTCATTGTGTTTATATTGCTATAACATCATATGAAGTAATCCTAGTCCTTAGACCATGAGATCATGTCAATCACTAACACTAGAAGAGTATCTTGATAACATCAAACATCATACCGTGACAGGGTGACTATAAAGGTGGGTTCAGTGCTACGAAGGTGTTATGTAGAGGCTCATGGATCAAGAGTGGGATTTTTCCATCTTAGTGATAGATAGATATACTCTGGACCTCTCGGGGATATCACATTGAGATAGCTTGCAAGCAAGTGATGTGATCACTAAAATGTTATATCACGGGAACGAGAAAAGAGTGCATGTTGGTAACGAGATCAAATTAGGTATGGGTATGCCGATGATCGAATCTCGGACATGTAATATATCACGAGACAAAGGGATTTTGTTACAACGTTAAAGGTTCACACGATCACTAGTCATCGTTGAATGTGTAGGAGTCAATACGGATCTCCAGGTCCCGCTGCTGATTATTCATTAGAGAGGGGTCTCGATCATGTCTGCACTATTCGCAAACCGTAGGGTGACACACTTAATGGATAGCGACACCAATTGGATCAAATATGTTTCAGATAAAGATTTAAGAAAGCGTTGGAATCATTTCGATAGAAACAGGAATTGTTTCGGGTGAAATTGCAGAAACTGGTTCGGCATGTAATATTGTAATGTTGCAGGAGGTTTTATGTGAATGTTTGTTAAATAAATTAATTAAAAAATTCTGAATAAAATAAATAAAATAGTTTTATTTAATGAGAGTTGCATGTGAGTGGATTTTTGAGTGGAGACTTTTATATGAGTGGGAGCTCCACCCACATGAATGAGAGGAGGTGAGGGGGCACCTCTATGGCTGCCAGCCATGGGACGGGCTGCCCTCTCTCCCCTATAAAAGGCCTCCCTATCCTCCTAACAAATTACACCTCCTCGTGAAGGATCTCTCTCCCCCTATAGAAATTATTCCCTATGGTCTTGGATTAGCGAGATACATGTTCCCCCGGTGGATTTATCTGGAAAGGAGTTGCTGCTTCTGCTGTATCGCTGGAGCAAGGATGTGGAGGTTGTCGGGGTACCGGATATGTGTGCGATCACGGATGCACCACTGCTTTGCGGTGCTGGACTTGCTGGTGATGGACCTGATGGAATTGCTAGTGTTGAACCTGCTAGACTTGCTGGACTTCATCACGATCTTGAGATCGGCAAGTGTATGACTACATCAACCACGAAATTAGTTTTGTTAACAATGCTTTGTCGCTCTTCAAGGCTATATTCTCTATGGATGTATATCCACCCATTGTTTGTATCTAGGTAGATAGATCTTGATGCTTAGTAGTTCTCATCATATAATTTTTTTGTTTTCTATGTTGCGAATCCAACAGTGGTATCAGAGCCTGATCTATGCGTAGATACTTTGCACGGATAGTACACATATGAGTATGTGGGCAATGATGATCATGTTATTGCTTCTTGTATGTATTTTGGATATTGGTGGCATAGTGGGATGAAGTGGCCCAGACTAACTTTACATGTCCTCGCACATGAGACATGTTCCACGCATGACATGCAACTAGTTTTGCATAAGTGGCTAGCGGGTGTCTGTCTCTCCTACTATAGTCAATATCTGATTTACAACAAGTTGCTAATAATTTGGTTACCATTGTTGAGGTTCCATGTTCATAGGTAAGACCGGTTTTATCTTTGAAATCCCTAAGCCACGTACAACTTGCAATGGATAAATTAGAAGCGTCTAGTTTAGATTGTTGCTGGGCTGGTATCATGATATGGTAATGTTGTAAGTTGAAGTATGGATGATACTCTTATAACATACGTAACATGTAAGTTCCATAGACCTTGGCCTTACACACAAAGAAATGATAAAGATCATACCATGATGCACATGATAGTGATCAAGTGTAAGAACCATATCAATTCACTTTATGCATATGATGTTTTGTTTGCATTTTATATTGCTTGTATGGAGCTTTAGTAGCATTATAAGATGATCCTTCATTTATATATGAAGATAAAAATGTGTTCTTCCTTAAGTAAGCACCATTTTATGTTTCCTCGCTTCAAGACATCATGTGATGATAGGGTGTACTTGAATTCACGTTCGTATAACGGGTGTAAGACAGTTTTACACACGCGAGTATTAATGTTCTTACTTGGCGAGCCTGGCATGTACACACATAGCCTCAGAACATGGACCGAAAGGTTAAGCATGGGTCATATAGTTGATATGATGCCCATTTAGATGCTCGCCTTTGAAGCTACACCGACTCACGTGATGATGGGACTTGGTGTAGTGGATTTGGTTCATGTAATCACTAAAAAGACACGAGGGATGTTGTTTTTTAGTAGGAGTTCATTCGTAATTTGGATTAGTCGAACTCGATTTATCATAAACTAAAATCGAAGTGAATTTGCATAATTTGTTGTAGTCATTGGCATATGTTTACTACCTTATGCTTAGTTTTAATTGAGATAATAGAACTATAGAATTCTAGATATTTGCTTTACGAACTGGTATCGTATTTTTTTAAGCATCAATTTAAAGTTTAGAAGTACTATTGCAAACTTTCATCAAACTCTATTTACTCAGTGAAATTTAATAAGTAGCATTAAATCAAGAGTAACAATTTCAGTGTTAGTATCTAAAGTATCATGTTTGTCTCCATGATTCTTGATATTTAAAAGTTGTTTTAATATCAAGGTTATCTAGGAGCTGAAAGAATTGTTTCAAAAACTATCATGTGTGAAAGATATTGTGATATCTGAAAAAATGTTTAGGTTGCAATATGATAGAGTATAATTTGGCAAAATACATGTTCTCATATTGTATGAGAATTTGTGAAGGTTGGAGACGCTAGACGTCCTAATCTCCCAAAAAGGTTTTGGGAACTAACATTATACTCAGGATTTATCCTTATAAGCTATAGTAGCTTGATCATGAAATTTGTCATGATAAGGATGAATATAAGATGTAGGTAAAATGTTTACTACACTAAAAGATTACTAAAGAATGGATTTTTGAAAGAACGCCAAATATTTGATGATGGTGATCAACTTCAAAGTGCAAGTCCAAAGGTATTAGTATTTGACTATACATGCTTTGAACTATGTGTCATATGTATGGTGCCACTGTTGATGTTGATTGTTCTTTAAAAGGAAAAATAAATGCTGAAAGAGAATCTATAAAATATTTGGCAGAAAAGAAAAGACTGGAAATGGCCAGCTACGGTATATAGATGATATACATGTTATGGCTGTACTCTTTGCTTGTTAAACAATGTGGTTCTTGGGTATTGGATACCGAATTGGTTGGTATGAAATGTCATACAAAACGACGCAATTCATGAACTACAATGGCCTAAGTAACTAGCAAAATAATATGTGATGATGTTCATCGAAAACAAATAAAGTGTTATTCTGTTTCTCGTTGAGATCAAAGCTTGCCTTTAAGATTTGTTTAAATAATTTTTATTTTGTTCCGGTATTATGAGAACAATGGTTGTTCAAATAATTACTGTATTCCATAGAAGATGGATGAACTTTTACAAGTCTAGTTGGAGAAATCACATCCATTAAAACTAATGCTAAAATGTCACAAGACAAATGATTGAAAGATCACTTACAAAGTGACATCGCCGTTTAAATTATATTGGAAAGAAACATGAAGAAACTCCATGTTGATGGATTTTTGGAGTCTTTGATTTTGATCAAATGACGCTTGTGAGACTTTCCTCGGGATAATTAAAACTCCGTTCATAGGCCAAAGGGGAATGGGTGACTAACTTATTAGAAATTGTGAATGTTGATCTATATAGTCCATTATGTGTAGAGATGTGCGGTGGATCTTTAAGCTTCATATGATTTCTCCGGAAATTTGAGTAAATATATCTGTATATTTACTTAATAAGGAAGAAGTATGAAACATTTGAAAATTCTTCAAAGACTTTCAAGATGAAGTGGAAAATCATTATAACAAGAAAAATAAAGAGTTTATGATTCGATCATAAATTACAGGAAGATATTTGAGTTACATGTTTAGAAAAACACCTAAGATTTGAGGAATTGTTCCATGGATTTGCATTTCCCGATAAACCATAGGAGTATGGTATGTTCGAGAGATCAAATCGAACCTTGTTTGACATGGTAAGATCAAAGATGTCATTTATAAAACTACCATTATGTTTTAAGGATTAAAGCTTTAGATACTACCGCTTTTACACTGAAAAGAGCACCATCGTGATCCATTGAAATGACACCATAAAGATTATGGTTTGGGATAAAACCCGAGTTGTCTTTTCTTAAATTTCGGTATGTTGGGCATAAGTAAAATGTTTACAACCAGAGTCGGATAAGCACATCTTTGTATGTTATCCCAAAGAATTTGTTGGGTATTCCTCCATAACACCGAGGACAAAAGAGTTTGTTGCTTGAAACGTGAAGTTTCTTAAGAAGGAATTTTTCGCGCAAAGTCAAGTGGGAGGACAATAGAACTTTGATAAGGTTATTGAACCTTAGATATATGTGCTAAGTAGTGCAGCGTCGGAGTCCCGGTGGCGGCCACAATGCTCATGGCTCCCGTGATTATAAAGGTTGTGATCTCGGAGATTAGAGTTCCTATTGAACTGTGTGGGCCGAGAAAGAATCAAATAGTGAGATTTGATAAACAAGTTGTTATTGTTTTGACAATGATGAACCGACTACATGCAAAGAAGCAATGATGGGCCCTGACTCCATAAAACGACTAGAATTCATAAAATCCGTTATAGTTTCCATACACGAGAAATCACGTTTTTGAACTTGGAAGACCCTCCGAAAAGGCATGAAGCCTATCGGTTGTATTTGGATCTATAAAGAAATAGACATGGATGTTTGACATCTATGAAATAGTCGACATGTCGGAAAGGAGTTTACGACAATGTTCAAGGAGTTGACTATGAGAAGATTTGATCTTTCATAGCGATATTTAGTCTTGACAGATTAATTTAGCAACCACTACATATAATTTGGTATATGGTAGTTGAACAAACAAAACAATGTTCTTATAATAGAATAGTTACCTAGGACGTGTACATGAAATGTCCCGAAGGGTTTTGTTAATTCAAAGGATGTTAAAAGGGTGTGCAAACTTCAATGGTTGAAGTGAGCATAGCGGAGTTGGAATCTTCACCGTGATGAAAATGTTAAAAGAGTTTAATTTCATCGGAGACGATGAAGATGCTTGCATTTGCAAGAAATCAAGTGGGAGCACTGAGATAAATTTCCAATACATTATGTAGAGGACATATTGTTGATTAGGAATGATGTATCTTTTATTGACACGGATTAAGAATTTCATTAAATTGGTTTCGATGAAATATTTGGGCAAAACTAGAATATTAGGCATTAGTGTCTATATGGATAGATTGAGGCGCTAATATGGTTGTGCCAGACGTACATATATGAGATATTGAAAGGGTTCAATATGAAAACAACAAGAAAGGTTCTTGCTGCATGGAAAGGGTTGAATCAAGGTTCAAGTGTATCGACACTTGGTGAGTGAAATCACATGAATATTTTGATCAATAATATCGTGATATGTACATATCCAGATCTGTCATGTGCTCTAAATATTGTGAGCATATACCAGAATGATTCATAAGATAATCATTGGACAATAGTAAAGATATCCTTATGACCTTTGGAAGAACTAAGAATATATCAAGTATAAGTGACAAATAGTTGAAAGTAGTTCATTGTAAAGTGTTACATTGATACAAGTTTGTCACAAGATACAAATTAAATTTATCTCAATTTAAACGATGGGTGGCACAATGTAATAGAAAGGAGGTTCCATGATGGATTTGGATGAGTTCCAAAGTTAATACATTATGATGGATACTACAACAAAAAGGCTAAGTATATGACTGCTATAGTAGCAGTAAAGGAGGGCATTTGTGTTAACTAGTTTGTTATCAAACTACGTGTGGTTCAGAGTGGGATAATACTATGAAGATATATTGTACGACAATACTATCGACATGTTTTAACCCAAAGGAACTAAAGGTCTCACCAAAGGACTAACTTTATACAATGCCATCCCATTTGAGTATGAGTGATGCGTAGAGTGATACGTTGTAAACGTATCTATAATTTTTGATGTTCCATGCTTGTTTTATATCTACTTTCTTATGTTTTCTCTATACTTTGAGGTATTTTTATACACTTTCTAGAACTAACCTATTAACAAGATGCCACAGTGCCATTTACATGTTTTCTTCTGTTTTTCGTTCCAGAAAAGCCAGAAAATAAATATTCTTGGAATTGGACGGGACAAAAGCCAAAGTCAATATTTCACCGAGGGGAACACGGAGCCAGAAGATGAGACGGAGAGGGGCCAGGGGCTGGCCACACCATGTGGTTGCGTGGGTCCCCCTGGTCACGCCACCGGGTGGTGTGGGCCCCTGGTCCACCCTCTTACATCGCCCCTTCGCCTATAAGAAGCCTCCCGATGAAAAAACCCTGGATAATCCAGCCTCTAGCCACGAAAAGTTCCGCAGCACCGCCGCCACCGAAGGGGAGATTCTGGGGACAGAAAGTCTCTGTTCCGGCACCCTGTCGGAATGGGGAAGTGCCCCCGGAGCCATCTCCATCAATCTCCACCACCATCTCCATCGCCGTTGTTGATTCCCATGATGATGAGGGAGTAGTTCTTCCTCGAGGCTAAGGGTTCTACTGATAGCTATGTGTTCATCTCTCTCTCTATGCATGATCATATTGTGATCATGAGCTTTGCAATAAAGTAGATCTACCTTGCTACTCAAGTGCTTTAATAGATCTCTGGCTCTCCCCACGTGTGTGAAAGTGATAGCGTGCACACCATGGTGGCACTTAGACTAGAGATTAGAAATACTTGTTATGAGTTATATTTGAAGTTGGATGTCTCTATGAAATTGTGGTGTTTGTTGGAACCATCAAGCGCTCAAGGTGATAGTGAGGGGTTATCTAGATGGGGAAAGCGTACTTTGAGGAGTGCTGTTATAGCCCTACCATGGATTAGAGTGTCCAACCAGAGAGTAGTTCAGAGTAGTATCATGAAGAGAAGATATTTATATGAGAGTGTTCACTAGCGAAAGTATGATCCCTAGGCCTTGTTTCTAAACATTGAAACACCATTTGCAACTAGATCTGTTACATGTTTGCTTGCTTCCATCTTTTTGCCTTTAGTCTTTTCCTCCCGTCAAGCTCTTCTCTAGCACCGTTGTCTTATATCCATACCACTTGTATTTCACTATCTCTTTGCCGAACTAGTGCACCTATACACCTGATAAGTGTATTGAGTGTGTTGGGGGAGAATATCATTTTGTGGCCCAAAAGTTGGGGTGTCGAGGCAACGCGGTACCGAAGTTCCCTGAAATCAGCCGGGATGACTCTAGTTGGTGTGCCAAATACTTAGTGGGTCTTTTTCGGCATGAATTCAACTTTACATTTCAATACAAAAAATCAGGCTAACGGCCGTCAAGTTGGGGACCCCCTATCAGTTCTCGCCATTATGTCGCTCCTGTCGCTCCCGTCGCTTAGGTGTCAATTAGGCTTGCAGCGTTGGCGCCTGCATCCATTACGCGTCTTCTTCTTCCCTGCAGCGGCAATCTGTGGGGCGTCGCAGCCATGGCACAGAGCTGGGACATGGACGAACCTGCTCGGCCCAGCTCTCCTCCCTGTAGGCTTGCAGCGTTGGCGCCTGCATCTATTACGCGTCTTCTTCCCCGGAGCAGCAATCTGTGGTCACGGCCATGGCGCAGAGCTGGGACGTGACGAAGTTGTTCGGCCCCGCTCTCCTCCCCATCCCGAGTCGGAGCTCGCCCTCACCGTGGACGCACCCATGGCACAGTGCGGGGACGAGAATTGGTTCCCGGTGAGACTTATCACCTTGTCGACCATGCTCGGTTGTGTTTTCCTCCTCTAGAATCCGAGCTCATCGTCGCCGTGGTGGCACCCACACCAATTCTGCCACCTCTGTCGAGGTCTCTGTGGTAGCTCAAGTTATAGGGCTCTCCAAGTTCTGCCATGTTGGGCCCGTAAGTGTTGTTGTATGTTAAACTAGCAAATCTCTTTTGTTCAAATCTCTTGGGTTGTACCAACTTCATTGTGTTTAATTATGAAAGACAAAATATAAATGATTTATCTCAATTTCTCACATAGAAAAATGCATAGCTAATTTCATATTCTCGCAGGAACTGGCCCCACTTGTTGAACCGGTGGCACTGCCACGATCTCACCATAACCACGGTGAGTTCTCGAATGGAAAGTTGCAGTTACCACGTTTCTTCTGCAGTCATTCCTCTTCCTCGGTCATTCCTCTGCAGTTTTTCCTGGGCGCTTCTTCTTCCTCTGTTCTGGAACCGTCAGTTCATCTTCTTCTTCCTCTCGCCGGCAGTTCCTTGCAGGCATTTCCTTTCACCCATTTCCTTGCAGGCATGGACGATGGGAAACGCACAACAGAGACCCACTTGGTCCCTGCCCATGGCACCACGACTTTGACAGTGGTGTACACAAATGATGAAGCGACTGTGGAGAAAACTCTCGCCAGGTTTGAGAAATTGCTTGAGAAAGAGAAGCACAAGTTTGTGGGGCTAGACTTGGAGTACACCCGTGCAAATATGTGAAAAAAATCCTCCACAAGAGATCGATGTCGTGCAAATCGCCATACATGAGGAGGTCCTCGTTTACCACTTATGCAGGTATGTGAAATTTAAATTTGAGATCACCACTTCTACATCCCTTGTTCCCTTATATCCCTAGAACCATCTAAATGCAGGAGTAAACCAACTGAGATGCATTGTCCGGCTCTGGTCGAGTTCTTTTGTAGGAAAGGGATAACTTTCACTAGCATGGATATCACAAATGACACAATTATGCTTTCTCGTGCGTTGATAAAAATGCCAAAGGGGCACCACATCGACATCCAAAATCTGTACAAGATCAAATCATACCCAGCGAAGGATGGCATGGGTGATCTGGCAGCGGAAATCATCGATAAATCCTATGAAAAACTGAAGAAATCGAAGCGACTCGATCACGACTACTGGGAGTGGAAGCCGATGAGCCAGGTGCGCCTCGAGTATGCAGCCAGAGACGCCTACATGGCGTACAAGTTGTACAGTAAGCTCATTACCATGAAAGATGGGATGGTTAAGGCGGGGGTTTTCGCGAGAGAGCTATGCCCTGGTTGCAAGCTAGCCCAGGAGAAGAAGCGAGAGGAGGACAGAAAGCGGTTTCAGGACGAGCAGGGATCTTGGGACGGTGGCGACATCAAGCGGTTGAAGGGAAGCAAGTCAAGGACGACAACAAGTGGTGGTGATACATTATGTGTTTGAACTAGATTTTAGTTTCTAGTTTATTATGTGTGTGATACATTTAGTTACTTCAATACAAAATTTCGACCAATTTAACTTGTTGGTGTATTTCTTGACAATTATAATATAATCGAGCACTAGAAATATTTTGTAGTGTGAATGAGCATGATCAGTAAATATAATTGAACACTAGAAACTTTAAGGCACTCCATCTAAAGGAGTAGATTGATATAGAAGGTTCGCCATAGACACCATGGATATATTGTCTTACATGCCACACACAGGTAATAATTAACTAGAACAATATAAAAGCAAGGGATGCAGCAGGAGGCCGGGACACGGAGACGCCTAGCAGGGCAGGTGTTTATCAACATGAGGCAACGACAGCCTAGTCGATGGGATACAGGCCAGTCCTGACATACTCCCGGAGAAATTTGTTGTAGGCTGCGTGCCGCGCCAAGGTAATCGGCCTATGGCTTATACCTCTGCCAACGCCCTCCGTGTGCTGGATCATGTTGTTGAGGTCCACGTTGATTGCTCTGCCACAGAATGGGCAAAATAGTCTCGCCCTATGATGGAAACGGATTAGCCCACACCGTAACCGTCTCAGCACGTAGCGGCTCTTGTTGTCCCTAGATACCTTGCTATCGTCCACTTCATCATCATCCTCCTGTTGATTTTTAAGAACATAACTTATAACTCATACATACGATTGAATTGTATTACAACTCAAGAATTGACAACATGTATATGTAAGACAATATATCCATGGATATCAAAGATAAAGCATCTCAACAATAGTTTGATCGGTTCATATATCATTTCATCTCAACACAATGACAAATAATTGCATCAGAGTGAATGTAGGATAAATCTAGGGGCCGCATAAGTTTCTTCAGAGATGGAGTAGGTGAACCAAGTAACAATTGCACAACCTGTAATGTTGTTGTACATCGCCCCAGGTTCACTAACTCATCCCTGAAAAAATCTGACACCAATGTGTCTGCCTCTCTTTTGGGACAAATTTGAATCATTGGCCACAATAAGAAATTGAAATGTAATCGTACAAAACATTATTCAGGGATATATATAGCCAGGTACAAAAACAAGCCTAAATATTGTAATTATAAATAAAAAACCAAACAATTAATCTTCAGGTGCATGTTAAAAATACTTATGATCAAAAACATTCATATACATATGCATCATACCAATCATTAAAAGATCAGAAACAATTCAAGGATCATATATGTAGTTCCATATGAAAATAAATCTAGGGCCTCATAATTTGTTTTAGAGATGGAGTTGATGAACCAAAGTACCAACAGCACAACATATATTGTTTGTGTGCATTGCTACCTCAGGTTCACCAACCCACCCTAAAACACGACACCGTAATATGTGTCTCCCCTTGAACTCTTTTGGGGCAAATTTCAAACATCGGCCTCGGTGATAAACTAAAATGTAATTCTTATACACTAAATGCATGGAATAGGTAATTCGAATATCATAGTTCTATGAATGTAGAATAAAGATTAAGGCCTCATAAGTTTCTACAGGGACGGCGTAAGTGAACCAAGTAACAATTGCACAACCTATATTGTTCTTGTTCGCCCCAGGTTCACTAACTCGTCCCTGAAGAAATCTGACACCATGTGTCTGCCTCTCTTTTGGGGCAAATTTGAATCATTGACCACAATAAGAAATTGAAATGTAATCGTACAAAACATTATTCAGGGATATACATAGTCAGGTACAAAAACAAGCCTAAATATTTAATTATAAATAAAAAACCAAACAATTAATCTTCAGGTACATGTTAAAAATACTTATGATCAAAACCATTCATATACATATGCATCATACCAATCATTAAAAGATCAGAAACAATTTAAGGGTCATATATATAGTTCCATATGAGAATAAGTCAAGGGCCTCATAATTTGTTTCAGAGATGGAGTTGGAGAACCAAAGTACCTACAACACAACCTATATTGTTTGTGAGCATTGCTGCCTCAGGTTCACCAACCCATCCCTAAAGCACGACACCATCATACGTGTCTCCCCTTGAACTCTTTTGGGGCAAATTTCAATCATCGGCCTCAGTGAAAAACTAAAATGTAATTCTTATACACTATGAATGCATGTAATAGATAATTCGAATATCATAGTTCTATGAATGTAGAATAAAGATTGCGGCCTCATAAGTTTCTTCAGGGATGGAGTCAGTGAACCAAGTAACAATTGCACAACCTGTAATGTTGTTGTACATCGCCCCAGGTTCACTAACTCATCCCTGAAAAATCTGACACCAATGTGTCTGCCTCTCTTTTGGGACAAATTTGAATCATTGGCCACAATAAGAAATTGAAATGTAATCGTACAAAATAATATTCAGGGATATACATAGTCAGGTACAAAAACAAGCCTAAATATTGTAATTATAAATAAAACACCAAACAATTAATCTTCAGGTACATGTTAAAAATACTTATGATCAAAACCAATCATTAAAAGATCAGAAACAATTCAAGGATTATATATACAGTTCCATATGAGAATAAATAATCAAGGGCCTCACAATTTGTTTCAGAGATGGAGTTGGAGAACCAAAGTACCAATAGCACAACCTATATTGTTTGTGTGCATTGCTGTCTCAAGTTCACCAACCCATCCCTAAAACACGACACCATCATATGTGTCTCCCCTTGAACTATTTTGGGGAAAATTTCAATCATCGGCCTCGGTGACAAACTAAAATGTAATTCTTATACACTATGAATGCATGGAATATATAATTCAAATATCATAGTTCTATGAATGTAGAATAAAGATTGCATCCTCATAAGTTTCTACAGAGATGGCGTAACCGAACCAAGTAACAATTGCACACTTATATTGATCTTGTACATGGCCCCAGGTTCGCTCACTCATCCCTGAAAAAATCTGACACCAATGTGTCTGCCTCTCTTTGGGGAAAATTTGAATCATTGGCCACAATAAGAAATTGAAATGTAATCATACAAAACAATATTCAGGGATATACAAATGCATCATACAACGCATTCATAGATCAGAAACAATACAAATATTATATATTTAGGTTCCATATGAGAGAAAAATTAGGGCCTCATTTTTTCAGTGATGGAGTCGGAGAACCAAAATACCAACAGCACAACCTATATTGTTTATGTGCATTGCTGCCTCAGGTTCACTAACCATCCCTAAGAAAACGACACCATCATATGCCCTTGCACTATTTTGGGGCAAAATTGAATCATTGGGCTCAGTAAGGAATAGAAATGTAATGTTATAGGCCTGCTGTGTATCGAAATCAACACTCCACTAGAAAACTCAACTAGATGGCAGATGAGTATATTGGGGTTTTGTGACTAGACGGATTGGGGTTTTGTGACTAGATGGCAGATGCATCAATCAACCGATCGAATCATATATATACTACCCTACTTCAAGAGCAAAAGAATCTGTACACGATTGAGCAAATCCTATGTATGAACAGTGAAAACTACGGTTGCGACTAGAGAAGCTAGCAATGTAGTACCTCGGACTCCTCATCAGGGACCTCCTCCTCGAACTCATCATTCTCCGCGATTGCGTCGAAGATTTCTTGTATCGTGATGGGGTCATTGAGGTAGATCACCGGATTGCCCCCGCCTGCCGCCTGCCCCCCATCCAGATCTGCCGCTGGCACCACGAAGTTGTCGGCCACCTGCTGCTCGGCAGCGACGGCTACTACCTGTTGCTCAGCGGTGATGGCTACCACCTACTGCTCGGTGGTGACGGCTACTGCTTGGACAGATGAGCTCGCACCCTCAACGGCGCGGCGACAAGCGGCGTTCGTGCCCGGAGAAGACGCCTCTGCCTGCTTGTCAATGACCGAGCCATCTGCTACTGCGCCTTCAACTGGCTTCACCTCCGGCTCGTCTCCACGTGTACGCTTCATGGCACACCAAGGGAAGGAGGTAGTGCAAGCGAGGGAGCTTCGGCGCGCGCGACAGGTGTAGATTGGGGTCTTGGGACTAGACAGATTGGGGGAAATGACACGAGCTCATGGAACAAGAAGGTCGAGGGGGGTTATATACATCGGACCATTCGTAGTCCTCGAGTGGACACGTGTGGTGGGCAGGGGGCTACCACGATCTCCACCCTTTTTTCGGTTCCCTTTTTTTCTTGAAACATCCACAATCTCCACTTTAGAGCTGCATTGAAAACACACTCATGGTAGACCTCGATTCCACTCCATGCAAGTGGCGCGGAACTAATTTCTAGCAACGTTAGATCTACTTGAGGGGGGCCCTTGACTCATGGAAGTTACTAGCGATAGGGCCCAGTTGGAAGTGAGACTGAGAGCGCTGCGTAAAAATGGGATATGTCTTATTAAAATCAAGTGGCAATAAATTACAGCTTCCCGTCGACAACCGTGCACTCGATGACCCCGTTGCCCTGTGCATGTGTTGTAGTAGCAGTAGTAGGCTTTTCAGACTTGATTAAACTTGACATGACCGCTCGACGACTTTTTCCATGGACGGCATCGTGTTCCTTCATGTAGAAGTCTCGCGGAGGGAGACGTCCGTGCTGTCTCACGCTGTACTGTGAAGGGCACGACGTGTGCAACGATCATCATTGGATCGAACAGAATCAACGGTTGGTGCGCACGATTTGTGTGACAACTGTGACAACCAATCAGGGAGTAGCAGACAGGGTGAGCACAGGTTTGGGCTTCTACAAAAGATAGAGAGAGGGGGGCAAAACTAAGTAGTACCACATAAAACCAAGGACAAAACTGAGTAGTATAAAAATGGAAAGTGTCTTGTGCAATGAAATACATCGTGGGATACATCAAATTATGCCAAGATAGATCCACTAGAGTTCATTGGATGTGTGTTTCTTCTCATAAACCACACATGGATCCACCTGTGTGATTGCATGTCTGTTCCTCTAAAAAAACCACATAAGGATCCAATAGTGTCATTGGATGTGTGTTCTTCTCATGAACCACACATGGATCCACTAGTGTCATTGCATGTCTGTTCTTTTCATGAACCACAGCTAGAGTCATTGCATTTCTATTACTTCCATAAACCACACATGGATCCACCGGTGTCATTGCATGTCTGTTCTTTTCATGAACCACAGCTAGAGTCATTGCATGTCTATTACTTCCATAAAGCACACATGGATCCACCGGTGTCATTGCACGTCTGTTCTTATCACAAACCACACATGGATCCACCTAGTGTCATTGCATGTCTATTCTTTTCATGAACCACACCCGGTGTCATTGCATGTGTGTTCCTCTAGACAAACCACACAAGGATCCACCAGTGGCATTGCATGTATGTTCTTTTCATGAACCACATAAGGATCCACCAGTGTCATTGGATGTGTGTTCTTATCATGAACCACACATGGATCCACCAGTGTCATTGCATGTATGTTCCTCTAAACACACCACATAAGGATCCACCAGTGTCATTGCATGTCTGTTCTTTTCATGAACCACACCCAGTGTCATTCCATGTGTGTTCTTCTAAACAAACCACATAAGGATCCACCAGTGTCATTACATGTCTGTTCTTTTCATGATTCACATAAGGATCCACCGGTGTCACTGCATATCTGTTCTTTTCATGAACTACACATGGATCCACCGATGTCATTGCATGTCTGTTCTTTTCAAGAACCACACCTAGTGTCATTGCATGTCAGTTCTTTTCATGAACCACATAAGGATCCACTAGTGTCATTGCATGTCTGTTCTTCTCACAAACCACATGGATCCAACTAGTGTGATTGCATGTCTGTTCTTTTCATGAACCACACCTAGTGTCATTGCATTTGTGTTCCTCTAGACAAACCACATAAGGATCCACAAGTGTCACTACATGTCTGTTCTTTTCATGAACCACATAAGGATCCACCAGTGTCATTGCATGTCAGTTCTTCTCATGAACCACACATGGATCCACCGGTGTAACTGCATGTCTGTTCCTCTAAACAAACCACATAAGGATCCACCTAGTGTCATTGCATGTCTGTTCTTGTCATGAACCACACCCAGTGTCATTGCATGTGTGTTCTTCTAAACAAACCACATAAGGATCCACCACTGTCATTGCATGTCTATTCTTTTCATGAACCACATCCGGTGTCATTGCATGTGTGTTCCTCTAGACAGACCACATAAGGATCCACCGATGTCACTGCATGTCTGTTCTTTTCATGAACCACATAAGGATCCGCCAGTGTCATTGGATGTGTGTTCTTCTCATGAACCACACATGGATCCACCGGTGTCATTGCATGTCTGTTCCTCTAAAGAAACCACATAAGGATCCACCAGTATCATTGCATGTCTATTCATTTCATGAACCACACCCAGTGTCATTGCATGTGTGTTCTTCTAAACAAACCACGTAAAGATCCACCAGTGTCATTGCATGTCTTTTCTTTTCATGAACCACATAAGGATCCACTGGTGTCACTGCATGTCTGTTCTTTTCATGAACCACACATGGATCGACCGGTGTCATGGCATGTCTATTATTTTCATGAACCACACCTAGTGTTATTGCATGTCAGTTCTATTCATGAACCACATAAGGATCCACCAGTGTCATTGCATGTTTGTTCTTCTCACAAACCACATAAGGATCCACCAGTGTCATTGCATGTCTGTTCTTTTCATGAACCACACCTAGTGTCATTGCATGTGTGTTCCTCTAGACAAACCATATAAGGATCCACTGGTGTCACTGCATGTCTGTTCTTTTCATGAACCACATAAGGATCCACCAGTGTCATTGCATGTCAGTTTTTTCATGAACTACACATGGATCCACCAGTGTCATTGCATGTGTGTTCCTCTAAACAAACCACATAAGGATCCACCAGTGTCATTGCATGTCTGTTCTTTTCATGAACCACACCCAGTGCCATTGCATGTGTGTTCTTCTGAACAAACCACATAAGGATCCACAAGTGTCACTACATGTCTATTCTTTTCATGAACCACGTAAGGATCCACCAGTGTCATTGGATGTGTGTTCTTCTCATGAACCATACATGGATCCACTAGTGTCATTGCATGTCTGTTCCTCTAAACAAACCACATAAGGATCCACCAGTGTCATTGCATGTATGTTCTTTTCATGAACCACACAGTGTCATTGCATGTGTGTTCTTCTAAACAAACCACATAAGGATTCACTAGTGTCACTGCATGTCTGTTCTTTTCATGAACCACATAAGGATCCACTAGTGTCATTGGATGTGTGTTGTTCTCATGAACCACACATGGATCCACCGGTGTCATTGCATGTTTGTTCCTCTAAACAAACCACATAAGGATCCATCGGTGTCATTGCATGTTTGTTCTTTTCATGAACCACAACCGTGTCATTGCATGCAAGTTCTTTTCATGAACCACACAAAGTGTCATTGCATGTCAGTTCTTTTCATGAACCACATAAGGATCCACCAGTGTCATTGCATGCCTATTCTTCTCACAAACCACATAAGGATCCACCAGTGTCATTGCATGTCTGTTCTTTGCATGAACCACACCCAATGCCATTGCATATGTGTTCCTCTAGACAAACCACATAAGGATCCACCGGTTGTCACTGCATGTCTGTTCTTTTTATGAACCACATAAGGATCCACCAGTGTCATTGGATGTGTGTTCTTCTCATGAACCACACACGGATCCACTGGTGTCATTGCATGTTTGTTCCTCTATACAAACCACATAAGGATAAACCTAGTGTCATTGCATGTCTGTTCTTTTCATGAACACCAGTGTCATTGCATGTGTGTTCTTCTAAACAAACCACATAAGTGATTGCATGTGTGTTCTTTTCATGAACCGCACCCGATGTCATTGCATGTGTGTTCCTCTAGACAGACCACATAAGGATCCACCGGTGTCACTACATGTGTGTTCTTTTCATGAACCACATAAGGATCCACCAGTGTCATTGGATGTGTCTTCTTCTCATGAACCACACATGGATCCACCTGTGTCATTGCATGTCTATTCCTCTAAACAAACCACAAAAGGATCCACCTAGTGTCATTGCATGTCTGTTCTTTTCATGAACCACACCCTGTGTCATTGCATGTGTGTTCTTCTAAACAAACCACATAAGGATCCACCAGTGTCATTGCATGTCTGTTCTTTTCATGAACCACATAAGGATCCACCGGTGCCACTTCATGTCTATTCTTTTCATGAACCACACATGGATCCACTGGTGTCATTGCATGTATGTTCTTTTCATGAACCACACCCAGTGTCATTACATATCAGTTCTTTTCATGAACCACATAAGGATCCACCAGTGTCATTGCATGTTTGTTATTCTCACAAACCACATATGGATCCACCTAGTGTGATTGCATATCTATTCTTTTCATGAACCACACCCAGTGTCATTGCATGTATGTTCCTCTAGACAAATCACATAAGGATCCACTGGTGTAACTGCATGTCTGTTCTTTTCATGAACCACATAAGGATCCACCAGTGTCATTGCATGTCAGTTCTTTTCATGAACTACACATGGATCTACTAGTGTCATTGCATGCATGTTCCTCTAAACAAACCACATAAGGATCCAGCAGTGTCATTGCATGTCTATTCTTTTCATGAACCACACCCAGTTTCATTACATGTGTGTTCTTCTAAAAAAACCACATAAGGATCCACCAGTGTCACTACATGTCTGTTCTTTTCATGAACCACATAAGGATCCACCAGTGTCATTCGATGTGTGTTCTTCTCATGAACCACACATGGATCCACCGGTGTCATTGCATGTCTGTTCCTCTAAACAAGCCACGTAAGGATCCACCGGTGTCATTGCATGTCTGTTCTTTTCATGAACCACACCTAGTGTCATTGCATGTCAGTTCTTTTAATGAACCACACCCAGTGTCATTGCATGTCAGTTCTTTTCATGAACCACATAAGGATCCACCAGTGTCATTGCATGTCTGTTCTTCTCACAAACCACATAAGGATCCACCAGCGTCATTGCATGTCTGTTCTTTTCATGAACCACACCCAGTGTCATTGCATGTGTGTTCCTCTAGACAAACCACATAAGGATCCACCGGTGTCACTACATGTCTGTTCTTTTACTAAACCACACATGGATCCACCGGTGGCATTGCATCTCTGTTCTTTTCATGAACCACACCTAGTATCATTGCATGTCTGTTCTTCTCATGAACCACACATGGATCTACCAGTGTCACTGCATGTATCTTCCCCTAAACAAACTACATAAGGATCCACCTAGTGTGATTGCATGTCTGTTCTTTTCATGAACCAAACTCAGTGTCATTACATGTGTGTTCCTCTAGACAAACCACATAAGGATCCACCAGTGTCACTGCATGTCTGTTCTTTTCATGAACCACATAAGGATCCACCGGTGGCATTGGATGTGTGTTCTTCTCATGAACCACACATGGATCTACTAGTGTCATTGTATGTCTGTTCCTCTAAACCAAACCAATAAGGATCCACCAGTGTCATTGCATGTTTGTTCTTTTCATGAACCACACACAGTGTCATTGCATGGTGTTCCTCTAGACAACCACATAAGGATCCACCAGTGTCACTGCATG